>OY728153.1:524068275-526568275 GCA_963277665.1 Viscum album | reverse complement strand
TTTTATTATTGTTAATTTGTAAATAGTTTTTAAAAGGGAAAATAGTATTTTTAGTTATTATTCAATTAAGAAATATATATTGAGGAATTAATGGATTTTGAAATTAAATAATATTTTATTAAAATATTATTACGAAATTAATATTTATCATATATAAATTATTATATCATTTTTATGAATAAAATTGTTATTTTTATTATGTTTTGAAAGCCATTTTTATCAAAACACATGAATTTTTGAAAAATGTCAGTATTTATTTTAAAAGTAAAAATTCACATATTTAGAAAATTATTTAGTTAAAATGAATATTTTTTTGGAATCATGATGTGGAAATTATCCATTGGTGAATTATTAATAATTTTCCGAGACAATCGATTTTCGGGGTAAAAATTAAATACCATTTAAATATATATTGTGTTTTATGACATCATAATGACCCAATAGTGATGTAATAAAATACTATAAAAATTAATTTCTGTAAATATATGTTTTACTATTGAAATAATTTGATTTTAGGTCTATTTAAATTATTTTACAAAGCCTTAGTGGATCCTCCAAGACATATAAAACATTTTATCTTTTTAAAATGATTTCGTTGAGAGTGTGACTCACCTCCAAATAAGAAACCCTAAAATTTTAATAATATCACCCATTGGACAAATAAAATATTTCATTCAACACCACTTTGGAAAAAAGCATGGTCAAAAACCATGGTATGGTTTTTCGTTTTGATTAGTTTAATGTGTAGGGTCCAAAACAAGAAATAATAAAAATTCCCTCTATTTTCCTATATAAACCCACACATGATCCCACTTCTTCTTTAATACAATCCCTTGTTTAGGGAACTACCACTTCCCTCCTCTCTCTATAATCCCCAAAGGTGCATTACCTCCCATTAAGCCTCTCTCTGAATCCCCTCCCAAGCCATTGGGATCCCAGTTCCAAGTAAGAGATTCCTTTTTTTATTAATTTTATCCATCTTTCTTTAAGTTGTAATAATATTTTACAATAAATTAAACTTTTTGTGGTATTAATTCAATCCTGCCTTATATTACCTTCTCTATGTTTAAAATTATTATAAACCCATTTCGCTATCATTAATTCTCCCACATACACTCTTTTCCATGTCTTAATTCAGTAAGGAATTTCTTTCTTCTCATTCACACACAAGGAATTGTTTTTTATTATAATTAGAAATTAAATTACTTTTATTGGGACATGTATATATATATATCACCCTTTACTTTATATTTCATGTACATATGATGAGATACCCCTTTCAATCTCATCAACAACTTTTATTAATTATTATGTCACGTTGTTATGCTACTGAAATTGCACAACGATTTTTCTTATGCCAAAGTCATTGTGTATTTAATTTAATTCCCATTTCCCTTTTAAGTGTATTAAACATTAAGAACATTTACTTATTGATTATAGAGTTTAATTTAGGAATTCCAAATTTATTTATCATGGAAGACATGATGATTTTTAATGAATCCATGTTGTATGATCCATGAGGCAGACTTATGCATGAAATGAAATGTTTAAAAGGGTGCAACATGGTAGTTCTTCAGTGCATTGGGTAAAGATTAGTATCATGATACATCAATTGAAATGAGGTTTTACTCATTAAAATACAAGTACAATGAGAGTTTACAAATTCTCCATGTGTAATGATCCTTGGCTCAAGCTAATACCATGTTAAGTGTTGTTTCCACAATTCCATTTATGGTAATCATTCAATATCATGCCTTTATGCTCATGTTTCTATTAATATCTTTTGATATGAATATTTCATAACATGTGTTGTATTCTTCATGTTATTTCTTGTTTACTCCCTTACTAGGCTCTATAGATTCCCTTTTTCATATGCATGTCCTTAGGTTATCCCATGCAATGTTGGGTACGAGGGAATATAGTGGTCATGTAAAACAAGTTTTCAATAAAGATGTTTTGTTTTGTGTTTTAAGTGATTGTGTAATGTTAATAATCCCCAAAGACACTATAACTCTCAATCTTCTTTGTTTTATGATGTAATGGTTTTATGTAATAAAATATGTTTATGTCTGTAATAAAAAACATCGATTTCATAGTTGTATCAGAGGATAGGTTTAATTATTTTTGGGATAATGATTAGAAATACATAGTGAATGACATAGAGATAATAATTGTTAAAATTAAAACATATATAAATTTTTGTGAGTATTGTGTAATTTCTTTATCAAGAAAATAAATCTATATCAAGATACGATCTTGTAGAGGCCGCTCTGGCACAAATGTACCTAGGAGTGAAAACTCAGACATGGAGTTTCAATCTTGATCCAGGGTATCCTGGTACACAACAACTGACCTTACTACACTCTTGGTTATGATACTCCTGGGGGATATTCATTGGAAAATTCATAAGCAGAGTATAAACCATTTTAGGTGAATAAAAATATTATGGTATGAATAAATATTGGGAAGTCGATCACGTATAACATAGATTGATTTCTATAGATTCAAAAGTTAACAAAATAAAAGATATCTATAAGTCATCAATTTTTTCCTTGGATTATTACCCTTTCTGTGTTACACCTACTATTCATTTAATTCCATCCAATGTCCAGTAGTATGAGGACTCGAACTAACAACCGATGCGAAGATAAATGTGTTTATTGTTCAAATGAGATGCCCAATATAATGGGAGCAGGAATCACGAACATTGACACGATACTCTCTTAATCAAATCATGATTTGAATTGAAAGATGGGTCAAGAGGAATGTTCAACCCCCCCCCCCCCCCCCAATGATAGGACCAGTTGCAATCGAGAGATTAATGAGATGAAGGACTCATATGTTTAATGGATCATTTGATCCCTTAATTGATAAACAATAGATCATATCCATTGAAAAAATCTTCTCCAACCATTAATGTTCCAAACAAGAGAAGGTACTTCTAGTATATTATCATATAGAGGGTGGAGCCGATTAATGGAGGATAATGACATAAAATACGAAGCCTAAGAAGGATATCGAGCTGTTGGAAAGGATGGATTTCTGAAAAAACAAATTGACAAATATTTTCCTCTCTCCCTATGACTTATTGTGGAAAGGGACTTACATTCCCTAAAGAAAAAAGGGATGATGAATCCATCAGAGTGTACAATCCATACTTCATAAGTCTTGCATGATACACATCCATATTTTCCATTACCCCCAAATACAATGTTTACTGCATCTTTGGTGGGAGGAAACCTGACCTTTGGAAAGTCCTTGAAATATGTGACATCAATAGCTATGAGGAAATTTCCTGATTTTCCCTCAATGATGAAATAGAGATAGAAGAAACTAGGGGGTATCAATGGGATATTAAGCATAATATTGAATTAAATTCTCATAGTCTGATGGAGAAATCCAATAATGGTATGAAATTCTAACACCCCACATGACAACGGTGTGGAAATAAGAACACTGTAAATTTCCTCAAGGGTACGAGGAAATAAAAAAGGTCTATAAGAGAAGGGAACCTATACGTTAACTTTAGAGAAGAAAAAACTTCTTCTATGATAGAGGGTAGAAACTCTCCCTTGAACCTCAACACATTGTTCATTGCTTCAACTGCAAAGATCCAAGGAACCTAAAAACTAGTTCCCTAAGCCAAGGGTTTTTAGAGGAAACCAACAACTACCAAGGTGGAAAGGGAGAGCTTTGGCCATCGCTGCCACCAAAGTGAACCCCAAAATTGAAGGGGTGAAAGGTACGCTATTTATACAATCATGAATAGTGAATGTAATTTTTGATTCTGATACTATGTAGTATTATATATCCCAAAATTTTAGTTGAACAATCCCAACACCACCACAAATAATGGAAGTAAAGATGTCGGTGGGAATGACAAATGGGGAAATCAATACATCCGATGAATATAACTCCTCTAGGTCACAATATGTTGATTGAAAATTTCAAAGAACTAAATAATACTCCCTATGATGGAATTTTATTTAATTTTTGACATTGATTAGATATCTTTATATATATCCAACAAAAATTCCCGTAAGAGGGAAATCAATCTCAATATGGTGAATCAACCCCTGATTCTGTACAAGTTAAAGGAGGGGGATTGATCTTCTATTGAACCATAACCCCATGTTCGGATATTACTTCTTTATATTCACATGTATCTGGATCAAATTATTGAGTACATGTAAGCAACCATCCTTGAAGACATGAATATTGTGCGAGAATTTGTTGAAGTGTTTCCCGAGGAATATGCATGACTTCCTCTTAGAAGAGATGTAGAATTATCAATTGATCATATACATGGGTAATTTCCAATATTCAAGACTCCATATAGAATTTCTTTTATTGAGCTTGAGGAGCTAAGGAAACAACAATGACTGCTCCTCAAGGTGGAATTTATGTGTCTTTCATTAACATTGAACTATGACTACTCAATCCATTACCACCCTAGGAAAGAGAAAAAGGTGTAATGTGCTCTAATTTTAAAGGACCTAGTGATTAAATCATTGATGATAATTGAAAAGGATTCAATCATATTATATTTAATGAAGATGGACATGGGAATCATAAATAAGGGAACATAATCAATCTTTTCATAAATGATTTCTCAACCATGTCCTTTGGAATGGTTAAAGGATGCTCAAAAGGATGATGGTGGAATTCAGAAGAAGCTAGAAACTATTAAAAATGGGAAATACTCAAAGTTCAATGCTAATGAACAAGTAATTTTGATATTTGGGTCAAGAATATGTGTTTTAAAGAATCTAGAGTTAAAGAAGGAAGTTTTGGATGATGCAAATATGTCAAATTTCTCTATTCACCCAAGAAAAAAAACATTTATCAAGATCTCAGACAGCTTTATTGGTTGGATAAAATAAATAGGAGATCACTATGTATACATCAAAGTTCCTTCTGTATTATAAAAAAAAGGATGAGAGGCAGTAGTATATTTGCGATGATGAAACCATTACCCATACCAGCACGAAAATGGGAGAACATGCTCATGGATTTTGTCACTGGACTTCCCAAGACATCCAAAGGTTTCAATTTTATCTAGGAGGTTGTGGATCATCTTACCAAGACTGCACACTTAATTTCATTTTGAAAGGATTTCACACTCGATCAACTAGAGCAGATATAAATTAGAGATGTGGTAAGCCTGCATGGAGTACCCCTATCAATTCTATCTGATCGAGATCTAAGATTAACCTCTATGTTTTGGAATCATCTTCAATATTCTGTGGATACTGAGCTTAACTTCAATATGTATTATCATTCTCAAACTAATGGCCAATCTGAGTGGTCTATCCAAACACATGAGGTAATTTTCAGAACGTGCTCAATTGTCTTATAAGGAGGATGAGATCAACATATATGTCTCGGTGGGTTCTCTTACAACAACAATTTACACTGAATAATCCAAATGGATCATTACGAAGCCCTTTATGGGAAAAGGTAAAGAACACTAAAATGTTGGGATGATGTTGGGGAGTGAAAAATCCTAGGTCCATAGATGGTTGATGAAATGGTAGAGATATTTAAGACCATTTACTATCACATTAATGATTTTCAGAGTCGACGAAAGATCTATGTGGATAATCGTCAACGAGACCTAGTGTTTGGTGTTGAAGACATTGTATTCCTCCACAAATCACCGTGGAAGAGAGTTTTGTGATTTGGGAAGAAGGGAACACTCATTCCTAGGTACATAAACCCTTTAGAGATGCTTGATCACATTGGAGTTGTGGCCTATCGACTATAACTTCCACTGATCCTATCTCATGTACATGATGTATTCCATGTATAAATCTTGATAAAGCACCTACATAACCCATTGCAATGTACTCATTCTAGATGTGGTACCTTTAGAGAATGAACTCTCCTATGAAGGGAAGCTGGTGAAGATCATAGATCATAGAGAAATTTTTTATGAAATATGAAAATTCCACTCAACAAGGTGCTGTGGAGAAACCAAAAGTTTGAAGATGTAGTGTGGGAATCAGATGAAGTAATGAAGCAGAGTTACCTACATCTATTATATTGTGGGAAAAGGAAATTTCTAGGGAGAAATTTCTTATCGGGGGAATATTGTATCAACCCAATCTTTCCTTAATCAAAATTTCTCTTGATCTAATTAAATCTATTATTATGTAAAATGGTAATATCAATTATGCACTTCCTTGGTTTATTGTTTTTTGAATTTCCAAATACCATTATGAATTGTTACAATTTCCAATATTTCCATTGAATAGTGATCACATGATTAGTATAAATATAGGGCTTTAAAAAATTCATTTTACACAGACAAAGGAAGGGATGTCATCATCCAGTAGACTTGCCCCGTATGAAGCCCATTTGTCAGAGCTGAAAATGGAGGAGGCATCATTGGGCTTAGATGTTGACCATGCCCAATCTGAGCTTCAACATGTTGAGCTCAATGGGAACCGCCTACGGGAGAAGTGGATGTAGATAAGGATTACCACCCGAGGGATGTTATCTGAGACACCACAAGAGTATGTCGTCATCGCACACCATACTCTTCAGTATTTTGTGGCTGTTATAAGGGGTTATGTAAAAAGGCCTTATCAATATGGTTATGTTCATGATTTTTTAATATAATTATGAATATATATTTATTTTATTATTGTTACTTTGTAAATAGTTTTTAAGGTGAAAAATAATTTTCAGTTGACATTCATTTATGAAATCTATAATTTTTAATTATTGGATTTTTGAATTAAATAATATAAAAATAAACCATTATTAATAAATTAATTTATATTAAATATTAATTATCATATAATATTTTTTATTATAATTGTGAATTTTATTTACTTTTGAATGTTGTTTTTAAGAAAACCAATGAATTTTCGATAAATTATGGTTTTTATTTTAAAAGTAAAAAATTCAAATATTTAGAAAATTATTTTGATAAAATGAATATTATTTTTTAATTAGGACATTGAAATTATCCCACAGTGATTTTTTTATAATTTTCTGTGATAGTCAAATTTTACAGCAAAAATTATATACCGTTTTAATATATAATGAGTTTTATGGAATTATAATGACCCAATAGCGATGAAATAAAATAATATAAAGATTATGTTCTGCAAATATATTTTTTACCATTAAAATAATGTGATTTTAGGTTTATTTTATTTATTTTACAAAGCCATTGTGGACCCTCCAAGACTTCTAAAACATTTTAACTTTTTAAAATGATTTCATTGAGTGTGTGACTCACCTCCACATAACCTACCCTAATATTATAAGGCATTATTCCTTTGGAAGTAGATAATATTTTTTTCCACTACCCATTGGAAATTAAAATTGTAAAAAACCATGGGATTTTTTGTGGTTTTGATTAGTTTTATGTGTAGGGTTCAAAACCTAAATAATAATGAATTCATCTCTTTTCCTATATAAAATCATCAAGGATCCCACTTCCTATTCACTCAAAGCCCATGGAGCTCAACCAACCTCTCCCCTCCTCTCCCAAAAATCCTCCCAAGGCACCCCAAACACCCATAAAGGCTCTCTCAAGCCCTTCCCAAGCCTTTGGTATCACACTTCAAATTAAGGGATTCCTTCCTTTCTTATTTTTATCCAATATTATTTATGTTGTAATAACTTTTTTCATTCAATTAGAAATGTAGGGATATGATTTCAGACCACCATTATATTCCCCTCCCAATGTTTTAAAAAATTTGATACTTCTTTCTTTCTCGTTAATGCTACCCTTGTACACCCGTTACCATGCCAAAATTTGATAAGGAATTTCTCTCTTCTCATTCACATTCAAAATTTGTTCTGTATTATACATCTAAATTCCATTACATTGGTTGGGACATGTATCTATATGATCCCATGTCTCTCTATTTCATTTACATATGATGAGACACCCCTTTCTCTCCCATCAACCACTTTTTTTAATTCTTATGTCAGACCGTTATGCTGCAGAAATTGAACCATGATTTTTCTCAAGTCAAAGTCAATGTGTAGTGAATACCATGCTTATTTCTCTATCAATGGTATTCAAATTTATGCACATTTACATATTGATTATATAGTTTAATTTATTAAATCTATATTATTTTATCATGGAATAAATGATGACATTTATTGAATCCATGTTTTATCATTCTTGTGGAACACTTATGAATGAAATGAAATTTTTAAGAACGGTGTACCCTAATAGCAACCTAATGCATTGGGTAAAGATTTGTATCATGACACATCAAGTTTAACGAGGGTTTAGTCATTTTAATTCATGTGAAATGAGAGTTTACTCATGCTCCATTTGCAATGATCCTTGGTTTATTCTAATACCATGTTAAATGTTGAGTCCACATTTCCATTTTTGATAATCATGCTATATCATTGCTTTATGTTCATGTTTCTCTAATGCTTCTTTGATCAGACTATTTCCTAGAATGTAATGTTTTCATCATGTTATTCCTTGTTTTCTCATTTAATGGTATTTATAGCTCATCTTTTTCTGTTGAATGACCTCATGTTATCCCAAGAAATGCTAGGTAAGATGGAATGTAGTTTTCATGTAAAGAATGTTTTCAATAAAGTTGTTGTGTTTCATGTTTCAAGTAAATATGTAATGTTCGGTATTCCCAAAGACACTAGACCACTCAACATTATATGTTCTATCATGTGATGACTATATATAATAAATAATGTTTATGTGTGAAATAAATATTAGGGTTGTCATAATTATTATACAAATTAATTTTTTCCCATGTTTATATTTCAATGAAATGGATTAAAATGAATTTTCTTTTTTGTTTTTTGAACGTGTTACTTTTTACCAAATATGTGAATAGAATTAATGTTTTTAACAATTACAATATGTAAAATGGATACCAACATCTGGAAAACACAATTATTTGATGATTAATTTAAAAGTTTAAATAGTTGTCTTCAAAAGATTTTTTCTAATAATATTTTATGATTTTTTATATTTTAAATAGTTTATTTTAAAATGAAAAGATTATTTTCCTCATGAAATATTCATTTTCTATTTAATGTCATGATTAATTTTTGATAACATACTTTAATTTTATTTATGATTTACTGGGGATATAATCCAATGATACAATCCTTATTATTTATATGGATGTTTTATGATTATGCTGATGATATGTTTATAAAACATGTTTACTATTCACGGGTTATGTTATGGGTATATGATGATTTATTTATGATATTATGGAATATATATATATATAAAAATATTATGATAAATTAATGAGTTGGTAAATAATTATATACCCCTATGATACAATGGGTAATGATGAAATATTTGAGAAAATGTTAAGAGACTTCAGAGTCAATAAACTTATAATAGAATGGTGAATTGATATAATCATATGATATGGATGACGGAAATAGATAGAATATACTCATAGGGGAGTTTTGGAAATGTTCGGGTAGGCATTTACTTTATGGTTCTTTTTCCACAATGATATTCTTTGGTGTGAACCATATCTACAAAAGTGATTTTATATGCTTATGTTTATACCACAATATTGTTTTTTATGCTTATGATCTGTCATCATTGATCATGGTTGATTATTGATGATTTGAGAAACATTATTATTTATTAATTTTTCATGTAAAACACCTTATTAAAGGATAGGTAATTAATTTTCATTGGATTATTGGAAATCAATATTGTATGTAATGATCATGTTATCATAACATTATGATTATATTATGACCTTTGACTAATATCTTTTCTGTTTACCCTTACTGATATTTTGAGCTCAGCCTTTCTTATGTTTCCTTTCCCCATGTTATGATGAAAGGTTTTGGATAGGGTATGTGTATTATTTTCTCTACAAGAGAAGATATTTTTGGGATATATTGAATATATTTCATGAAATAATCATTTTTGGTATCTGGAATTTAAATATTATTGACCTGTATAGTTATAGGGAGTGTAGTTTTATGAGTTATATTGATGATTCATATAACATTATGTAATTTATATTAATGTAATTATTAGGTTTACATGATTGGAATAAGATTATGGTTTAGTGATTTTTTAGAGATACAGATTATATATCTTCCGTCGAAACGCTAGGGATGATCTTATGTATACAAAATCATTCTAATGTTTTTGTATGGTGGAGATTATGTGGTATTCCTATAAATACATCAATGTCTGGATTATACATGTAGCTATTGTTTTTGTTTAGATTAGTCTTGGGGTAAAAACATTTAATAGAGTCAGCCATGTCTATCTAATCCATAATTTTGGTTCAAGGTGAATGTGACCTTTCTATGCACCTAGTTTTACACTCCCTCGGTATATAATTGTGTTAATTCATATTTTCATTACAAAAAATTATTAATGATTTAAATATATGATGATCATGAATTGATTAGATTAATCCTATAGTGTCATATATTTAGTATATGGTTGCCTGATTTAGACATATGATGAATTATGTTTATTGATTACAAGATTACTCTCTATGATTGTTTCCCCAGATTATGATTTTTGGTGTTTTTAAATGGATAAAAACCAGAGTATTAAGATAAAAGTGAATGTAATGGGAAATAAAATGAATATCATCCTATGAAAACAAATTGAAATTTGATTTAGGATGAAAAATATAATAATTACACTCAACCAACTCTCTCAGGCTAAAAATTCAAACTAAAATCATATTAATATTACGAATGGACAATAGAATGAATAACTCAATATTGAGTATTTTATGTAGAAGCATACACAATAATTTATGGGTTCCTCTAATTCAATAAATGTTTTTCAATAAATAAGTATCACTGAATAGATATTTTCTATCCTCCAATGTTCTAAGCATGAAAATTTTCCATGGAGTTATATCATTTGGATGATGAGGATGACTAGTGGTGGACTATTATAAATCACATGAGGAAGGAGGGTGATACTGACTCTATGAATTGTGAAGAGTTCATGAAGGTATTTTATATAATTTATTTCTCTCAAACTATTTGCAGGAAAATATAAAGGGAGTTTTTGTAACTAAATAAAAAGTAAGGAGAGTCCATTAGTACCTATGTGGAAAATTTAACCAAAATTTCAATGTATGCTTTGAGTTTTATCCTGGATCAAAAAATAAAATTTGGAAAATTATTTAGTATGCAAAGATCAAGTCTGGAAAAGTAATTTTCTATAAGATAATTTCATAGAATTAATGAAATATTTTCAAGTATTCTCAATATTTAATTTTAAATATGAGTGTCTCTGTGTTCTCATAGTTTTGGGGACAAAGAGAGATAGAGTTGAAATTTCAAAGTAATTTTAACAATAAAACCCATCTAGGAAATAAAATTAGTCATCATTCATGTTAAAAGTATGGATTATAAATTGAAGGAAATTTCATTTTAGTTTCTCGTAACTTGTATATGTGTGGACAAGAATTCCATCGATAAAAGTAATGTTCGAGTTATGTGAAGATAGAAGCTAATGAAATGAATATTGAAAAAGGTCAACTGAATGTTCCACTCACACTCCAATTCAATAATTTCTAGGAGTATCAAAATTACACCAATTAGTTAACAAATCTGAGGGTTAGTGAAAAACATTGGTATTATAATCCTCGAATTCCAAGAGATAAAGGGAAATCACATACGATTATAACTACTAATGTGGGTCTAGAGAACGAAGTGGTAAAAGGTACAATTAAAACCACTCTATAATTAAAAATGGGTTTTTGATACTGAATATATTAACTAATTTATATCTAAATAAATTTTTAACGGTATCAAATAACCAATTAAATATTAGATGTTATGTTAGTAGTAAATCTTTTTAATGGTCAGATGATTTTATATCATTTCTATATCTCTTCACTAATATAGGTTTATGGGAATGCATTTTCTAAAAATATTTTTATTATCCATATAGGTGAAATTGATTTATGTTTTGGAATGGATTGTCTCTATTTATATATATCCCATAGTAATTTTTTTATTAAGGTAAGTCACATCATTATAAATCAACATATGATATTATTTATAAGAGAGGATAAACAAGAACATCCAATAGAAGTTACTTCGACTGTATGGGACTTAATTCCTATTTATGAGGTATATTTTCCCAAATAATTGGGGTGAGAATCAACATATATGGTATTCCAATAGTTTGGGATTATGTTGATTTATTTTGGAATTAATTTCATAGTATTTCCCCGAATAATGAAGATGAGTTTTCAATAAAACACAATCCTAGAAATACACCTATTTCAAATAATTCATATTGAAAGAACCCAATTGACTTGTAGGAATTAAAAAATCCTCACTAAGAAACTCAAGAAAAGGGATTCATATTCCCCAATGTATGACCATTGAGTTAACCTATATTTTTTATTTAATAGAAATTGGGGTCAATGGGAATTTTCATAAATTATTGAGTACTTATCAAGATCTCTATCAAGAATAAGTATCCCTGACCCCATATATATTACTTTTTTGATAAATTATGTGGATCATAGTATTTTTCCAACAATTATCTTCAATATGGATATCATAAATTGGGTGCCATAAAGGGGGATATTCCCAAGACAATATTTTTTAATGAGGTATGGTCATTATGAATTTATATAATGCTAATTAGAATAACCAATGATCCTATTGTAATTTAAGATTTAATTAATAGAGTGTTTATTGATTACCATGATTAATTTATGGTATTATTTATATAATATATTCTTATATATTCAAATACAAAAGGAAGAGTATATAGAACATTTAATTATTGTACTGACGATTCTAAGGATTAATATGTTATATAAAAAATTTACCAAAATATAATTTTATATTAATAATGATTCATTATAGGGTTATATAATATAAAGTGAGTTTTTATTTGTGGATCCTTCAAATATAAAATTTATTTAGAAATATACTAAATAAACCATAATAATCGACATCCATAGTTTTCCTGGGTTGGTTGAATACAACCTATTATTTTTTAAGTGATTTATCATGAATATATTATACAAGAACCAAGATGATTTATTATATAGAGAAGTTTCATTGGATAGGTTAATGTGAGGTAAATTTCAAGGAGATGAAACGATTGTTGATCAGTGCACCTGAAAACCCACTTTTAGAAAAGAACCGTGAAAAACACACAATCAGATTGGTTTTTTCCTATAGTGTTTAGTGAACCTAATGGTTTTTATGAATTTTAAATCCTTTTCAATTAGTAAAAAATTTGAAATGTAAAAAATTTCAAAATTTTATTCTTATATAACTAATCTGTCTTTCAAAAATAATTGTGTTAATTATGATTGAGGATGAAAAACTAGTATGAATAAGGAAATACTTGTGAAATTTAAGGTCATTTTACATTAAAAAAGTGATATGGTTTGTTCTATGTGGCTTTACATATTATGGAATATTTCTAAATTTTTTAATTTAGTGTATTCCAAAATCCCGACATACATAGGCCAACCATACAAGGAGGACCAAAACCACTGTTTAGGTGTCTATTCAACTCCATATCCGGCCCACATGGGAATCAATGGGTGAGTACGTGCATATAGCTCCATTGTGAGGTGTACGGTAGTAGTGGTGACCCACTATGGGGTGGCACAATGGATGATGGGAGAAAAAAAATGGGGCAGTTCCATCGTATACTCATAACAAACCAATAATAAATTCTAGATGGTCCATCCAATGCCATGTATTATAATGGAGAGATCAACCAATTTATGTTTCAATGTGTGACTCAGTTATATAGAAATTTTTGATCCCCCATTAAAATAATGAAATGAATATGGGTAATATGATTGTATTAACATAGACTTTTCATTTTCAAGTGGTTATCATCGTCTTTCTCAAACCGCATCAGAGATCTACTACTCATTGAGTTCTCTATGAGGTATTGACTATTTAATCAAGCCGAAGCATTCTAGTTACATTTTATAATTTGTATGATTCCAATATAATCATAACCACCTGAAACATTATTTTCATGTCAAAAATAACATAAAATTGAGAATATGTAGTGTGTATAAAATATTTTTTTACGATGATGGTTATTCTCAATGTCACGATGCATGAGATAAGTCGGAATGATGGATGTGATACAGTGTTCATTTATTATGAATATCCGATGCACTGAGTATGTGATTGAGTTTTAGATTGTTATAGGCTCTCATTTCCAAAGAAATGTAGCCACCATGAATGATTGGTACCTGAAGAAAATTTCCACACCATCTCTGTATTCACAAAAGAAAAATTATAACCTGCAGGCCTTCGAAAAGTGTGTAATACTGTTGAAGGAGATTATCAAAGAACCTATTCCACAAAGCCACATGATGTAATGGGATTATTTAAGTGTTGTATTATTGTTTCAACAATTAAAATATAAGAACTTAAAAGTATTTTATACAAGCACATTATTATTCAAATACTGAATGGAGTTTTCCATATAAATATGGTCTATGAACTGAATAATATTGTGTGTATATTATTACGCATAATATGATTTAAAATGTTTGTTTTCATATCTATTGAGAAAATGATTAATTGGAATGAATCATAAGATGATAATAATGAATGTGAAAATGGATAAATTACATGAATAAGAGATGAAATGTCACACCCTGACCTTGGTAAATTTTTATATTATTATTTTCATGGCATTGTGTATATTGGTTGAGGTTTTGGTTGAATCACCTATTTTAATTTTTTTTAGTTTTGGATGTTTTAAGAATATTTTCTTTTGATAAAATAATATTTTGTGTTTGATAGAAGGTGGCACATTGTTCATGAATAGTTAGGGGAAACCGTGTTGTGTTTCCTGGGAAACCGTATGACATGTGTTCATTTCAGGATAGTATTGATGGCAAGGTTGGAGCATGGTTTGGAAATCCTTGAGGAACAACCATGTGATATTTCCTCTTATGTAGTGAGGGTCCCAATTTTGGCCCACTATTTGGAAAAAAATGTGGCTAAACTGTGCGAGTTTCCAAGATCATTAGAAGTGTGAAATTCATCTTTTTCCACTCTACCATTGTAAACTAAATTTGATATTTTTCTCTCCCATTAAACCTAGTCATACAATGGGGCCCTCCAATATTGTTCTCACTTTCTCTAATTCGTCTATTGAAGCTCAAGGAAGCTTCTTATGGGATTTTATTTGTATTTTTGGTACATTAACATATCTTCTCTTCCTTCTCTAATGGTTTCATGGTTACTCTTGGTGAAGTTTTTCATTTTTACAAAACCAAAGAGATTGGAATCATGTGTGATTTGATTTATTTAATGTTATTTTACGTTTATTCTCTCATTGGATGTATTTCCCCTCCTTCTGAATTATTTTTTCATTTTAACACCATTGAAGAAGGTGTTTCCTTCCATTTCCATTCTGACACATTATGTTGATGTTTGAGTTTTTTTATTTATGCTTTAAAAATGAGATAATCCTACATGTGAAGTGTTATCATGAATTGTTTTGTAAATTTCATGAAGGAAAATGTGTTTTAAATATCTTTCCAAATGGTTTATTTTATTTTTCCAAATATAAATTAATGAAAGATGTTTTATAATATAATAACTGAGTCAATAGAGTGTAATGTAGTGTTTTGGGTAGTGTTTCCCCGGGTAATTGTTTATTAATATTTTTGGATTGAGAATTTTGTAGTCTATATGGAATTTTGTAGTCTATAGGGAATTTTGTGACTTTTATATTTTGATTTTTATGAGTGTCTGGTTGTTTTGGTCTACATAAATGTGATTATTTTTTAAAAAGGATTTTATCTAGGTGGTTTAATGTGTACATCTATTAGAAGATGGTTTTGTAAGTAAAATTGATTTTTATTATAGTATACAATTATTTTTCTTTATAATGGTGTTCGATGGATTGATTGAATGATGTGAAATGTGTTTTTAAAGTAATTCAATGTTTATATATGTTCAAATTTTGGTTATCATATGAGTTATTTGTTTTCTTATGAAATTTTTACTTTACACCATGAATGGGGTTTTTAATAAGTTAATGTGTTGAGGAATGTGATTACAACATGGATTTGGTGTGCATGTGGAACTAAATAGGGTATTTTCCCATGGAAATAGGTTTATATATTATGCACTCCATTTTTATGATTTAAAAATAGGGTTCATGTGTTGTGATTGTTTTGTAAAGGCTGGTTTGCTACTTTTTGTGTTATTGTGGTTTTATCTTTGGCATGGAAATTGTTTTTGGATTTGAAATGTAATGTCCCAATGTTTTATTATCAATGTGGATGTGGAGTTTTATATTGAATTGGGAAATGGTGCTGAAATGGACTTATAAATTTATTTGGATTATAAATATTAAATCCTAGGTTGGAACTTTTTGTTGTCTCTAGAAAGATACTTTTTGAGGTTACATGATTTGAATTCCTGATTAGCACCTTGTAATGTAATGGGAATATGTTTTAGAAATAATGTGTTGTAAGGTTACAATTTGTATCATTTTATGTTTTGGAAAATGATTCAAATCATGGGTAGCATGAAATACCTATTTGTATTTTAAATGTTTTGTAATTATGTTATGATGATTTTAAAATGTGGTTTCAATGTTGGATTTAATTGTTGGATGAACATGATTTAGAATCCAATGGGGTTTTATATATGTTCATGATGACTTGGTTTATTTTGGAGACCACAAGATTTTGGGTACCCCCCCCCCCCATAGCAGATGGTGGATAAAAATATTGTTGGTATTGGGACCACTAAAGCATCGGTTGTGTTCCCCTCTACTTGATTTTTCCTTAGAATTATTTGGTGAATGGTTGTTGTACCATGTTCCACCTATTATTATAAATATTATTATCATGGGACTCCTAGGAATCATCTAGAGGGTCGAATGAAGGTTTCTTTTCAACCCGGATTAGATGGGTTTGTGTCCCCAAAATATGATACTGTGAAGTGGGTAATTCCACTATATTGGATAGTTTAGAGTGGTCAGCTGGTAATTGACTATATATCTACACCATATTCTAGAATGAGGGTTTGAACTAAGTATGTCCAGGTATTTATTTTTTTGAGGTTTAGGAAACTCCCATGATTAACTATTAGTTTGTTATGTTTATCTTTATTGCATGTTGGTTATTATCCATACTGTTTTATAATTTCTTCTTTTTTTCAATATTAACGTCTACTTGGCTCTTTTTACCCTCTAGTTTGTAGTTCTGATTTTTTTTGGTTTTGAGAAGGAATTTCAAAATGGAAAACATTTTTAAATCAAATTAATTTGTGTGGTTTTAAAAATAGATCGTTTATACTGTTTTATTTTTTTTGATTATGGATTCTTATTTGGTTTCCATTATTTTATACTGAAAATGTATGGTTTTTCTAATTTGTATTTATAATAGGATTCTTTGATGTGAAACTAGCATGTTTTAAAGTGGAATTTAGTTTTAAAAAGGGATATATATCTATGTTTTTTTCTTAAAACTTATGTCTTTCGGAAATAGAAATATGTTTATTTAGTTTTTTAAAATCATTTTTTATGAATGTATTTCAGAATTGTGTTTGTTGAATATTTAGAGAAAGAAAATGTAAGGAATATATGGTGAATACCTAAATAGATGTTTAAGATCACACCCTACTTTTTCCACTCAATTATATTGGACCTGGTCTATTTTTAGGGAATAGGATTTTGATCTGTCTTCTCTTAGATCAGGTAAGTTTTGTGGATAGTGGTGACCAAGAGGTCACATGGAGATTAAGTTGGCAGGGATCAGTCTCAATTTTGTATTCAGTTTTGTTTTTTTGAATCTTTTTGTATTTTTTCTAGTTTAATGTTTATGAATATTTATTAATTTTTGGTTTTTTTTGCATGATAATTTTTTATTTGATCATATTTTGTTTTGGAAAAAATCATTCCCATTGTGATTAATTTGATGACTAAAGCTAGTTTCTGGCCCATGGGAATCATTAACACACTTTAGGCCATGTCTCAGGATATGTCAGGAGAAGGGATGAATGCAATCCTTGCATGGTTAATAAAAATAAATGTTCAAACCCCTTCTGTTTAGTGAAGAAGGTTTTTAACAATGATATATTCTTGCATAAATTCATGAAGGAAGGAAATCAATAGAAAAAAATTGATAAATCAAGATAAAAAACACTAAATGTTTAATGGTTCGAGTATTTTTTTTTTAGTAAATACCCGATATATTATTCATTATAAGGTAGTGTAGACCTAGAAATATAATATTGAATAATAGAACATAAAATCATATTGAAATAAACAATTTTTACTAGTGTTACCAATTCCATGTAACTAATGAATAAATTCGATTTGATTGGAGATTGAACCCGAATCATTATTTCAGTATAACTTTATGTCGAATTGTTTCTGTATTCTGTGATACCAAGTCTTCAATAGAATGAAGAATATTTTCCCAAGAAGTGTTGTCATGAGGCACATGACGATTTACTGGTGATCTGAATTTTTTTTTGAGAAAGGACATATTCAATGAAACATTTTTATACATCTACATGAAATAGTTTGATCTATAAATCTTGTGTAGGAGGACCATGTGTTCATCCTGTCAGTGGGTAATATCTTCAGAAGAAGAACAAGGACCTAATGAATTTGGTGGGGGGGGGTCTAACTAGTTGTGGAGGAAGTTCAAGAGACTAGGAAGTCTAACCAGTCGAATGTTGGGGGTGTCTAATGAACATAAGAAAAATAATTTGAAGACTAGGCTTATAAATAGGGTTAATTAGAGGATAGAATAATGGGGTGTATAACCATTTTTTTCGTAAAAAATTGAAATTTATAAATAAATTATAGAGTCGGATCAATGTATTGGGTCAAACCAACATTGGAAGGGGTAAGCCTTATTACTGAACCTTATAAAAATACTATGTTATATTTTTCAACTACTTTCTACATTGCAACCACAAACCATGACCACCCATATTAACAAGTGGAATATTTTTAATTAATAACTGAAAAATTATTCTCTAATATCAGTTACACTAGATTCACAGATGATGTGAGTGTAAATATATGATCTATTATAAATTTTAATTGGTACCATAAAAAATACCACCTTTGGTAGGATCTACATTTCTTGTAATGTTATTTTTATTAGAATTGCATGAAGTGAGGATTTGAGTTTGAATAAAATTCATAATAGCTTAAGATATAAAATCATATCTCTACTTATGATAATATAAATATTGATATTTTAGTTATGTATTAGAAAAATAAGAATCAATTAATGTAAAAGTATCTGAAGAATAATACAAAAATAAATAAATATAAACATATAGATAAATGCATTCATAGTGGTAATTCTGTAGTGGAATTATTTTATTATAATTCTAATGAAACAAGTAGAATATGCGATGAATATTTTCTGAATTTTTAAATTATAGTTTATTAGAAGAATATTACCAATGTTTTGGTCACATGTAAGAAAATAGTTTTTATGGATCACTAGGATGAATAATTAATACTATAAGAAGAGTATAATTCTATAGAAGAGGCATTTACTAAAACTATTGGCATACGAAACACTCTAACAAAACGTGTGAAATAAAATGAATAAAAAATATATCATTACAATGAATAATATATTAGAGCTATTGAAGAATTTAAAATTAATTAACGTGAGAAATATGTTTCTTAAATTATAATTTTCGATGATATCCATGCACTGGAAAAGATACATTATACATTGATAATGTTATATATGCTCAGTTGGATAATAATGCCAAGAGAATCAAGTAGCATGATAGTTTATTATTAAATAAAAATTAGAGCCATGCAGAGGAGATATAGAAGATGAATATTTAGTGTGAAGAAAAAATGAAATCAATTGAGGATGATAATATTTATTTCAACATTAAATTTATTGAACTATACGTAAAATTGAGATACATGGAGGTAGCACAAGCTATGACATCCCAAGTTACTATGAAATGAAGTATTTCCTAGGATTCATATGATAATAGTCCCAAATCTAAAAATACTCAATCTCGTAGAAATTAAAGGTTGATATTACATAAGGATAAAACTTTTTCAGTCTCATAAAAGAAGTTAAAATATTTTCTTGATAAATATGTTAGTACTATTGCAATTTTGGTGACTAGTTTAGATTCAACATTAAAATCTGAAAAACATGGGTTAAGAAAGAATTATATAAATCCATTACATCATCAAAGATAGTTGTTATAAAATTTATAAATTCATTTTTCTTATGGAAATCAGAAGAGATGAAATTTTCTACCCAAAATTGAGAAGAATATCCAAGATAGTCAGTATGTGTCATAGAAGATGAAATCCTCATTTTTTGGGTACTTTGGTGGTTATTATAGTATAGTTAATTTGTCAATAAATATCTGGAAGAATGTGAAATATTATCGAAACTACAAAATTCATACATTTAGGGGGATAAAATCTGAAGATAAGTGGATACCTACACTATAGAAGCAGAAACAATATAAAGAGAATTGTTAAAAAAAGAGTACATTTGATTACTTTGAAAAATTCATTGATTATTGCAACAAAATTGTTTACTATCATAATGAGTGATGGTATATACCAATCATGCACAAATCATTTGGTGATGTAAATATAATGAACATAAATTGAAGAATATATGAAATGAAGACGACATGTCACCCTTAAGATGTGAAGAATAGAATAAGGTTGTTAAACAAAAAACAGTGATGAATCTTGTGAAGAATGATGTCATGAGTGTCAAAAAAAAGAAATAGTTATTATATAATAATAGGAATGTTCACAACATTTAACATTTTGAATTTTCTATGAATATGAATATCAAAGGAAGAATTATCGAATCAAAGAATAAATCAATCCAGATATGAAACCAAAGGATTGATTTTGTGAAAGATATATTTGTTGAATAATATGAAAAAATTCCTAAAAAGGGTAACATGATGAATATTAATTTTTTGTGTGAAAGGTTTAATATGTATGGAAAGTCAGGTAAATAATGTTTGACATGGTCACATGGACAAGAAAAAATATTAATGAGTAAACGTAAAAAAACATGTTAATTCAAGAGTTAGGAAAAATAAGTCTATAAATAAAATAAATTTGGGGAATGTTCCTAAAAATTGATTGATTATATGTCCAGAATAGTTGGAAGAGTTAATAATGTAGGAATATGTATAGAAAAATGATACTTCTTTTCTAGTTAATGTGATGTTACCTTTTTCATCTATGGGTATTGTGGGTTGAGAAGAAAAAATCATCCATATTGCTCTAATTGAGGACCATTGACAAACCACCCTATTCACATATATGAATTGTGTTTGTTTTTCATACATGGAATTAATGGTGAATCATATATTCATTTGGATACTTCAATTTTAAAAAATATGTGAATATCTTAAAAATTTAATGTTATCCATCATAGGGAAGAATTGAATTAAGGTTTACTCATTTAAAAATTTCAAACAATATCAAAAGACTCATAGAATTAACTCTTGAGTAGATCCAATCATGAAAAAGATGATTTGAGTGTATAAATTGAGTGGGAGAACCAATGATAAACAATTTTATATTTATTCAACATTTGATATATTATGAAAATCAAATTTTATAGTGATGTAAGAATCTGATTTTTCTAAATGCAAAAAATATAATTATTGATGATATTTATAATTGATTTTTGTTTGTTAGATTCTATTATATTTTTGATGAAAAATAAACTGTAAAAGGGAGAGAATTATTACAAGATGAAAAAATGTAAATAAAATTTGGAAGGGGAAAAGCATTCTTTCACAAGAATGTTTCTAATCTATTTTCTAAGATATATATAGGGGATTACTTGAAATTATATTGAACAATCCATGATTATAGGTTTATGTTTTGGAATCACAAACTGGAAACCTATTTAAAACATGGATGTTAAATTTTGTCAATCTTATTTTCTCTATAGACCATTTCTCTGATATACATGCAGTTGATTAATTTTTCATTTTTTCTATGATATAGGTGATTATATCCTTCTTTGGAGTAAATAAAATTACAACTCTTAGGAGATTAGATGGTTTTCTTAAAATATTATATTTTTATTGATAATTTCGTCACATAATTATGTATTTAGATTTATTTCTAATATGTAGGAGAAGATATAAATGTGTTTTAAAATGATGTAATTACTTAAAAGAAATAAAAGGTGGGAGATTAATGACCCATGTTTTTTTATTGAAGTTCAAATTGTTTTAAATTATTTTAGAAGAAAAAAATCCATTTAGTTTTAATTGTACAAATTGTAGAACTAATCAGTAGTTCAAAATTATATATTTCATTTAAGAATAAGGATGAAACATTGTTCATAAAAAGAAAATTCAAGAAAAATGTAAGCAAATTTTACATGAAGAATGAGAAAGAGGATATTATATGTTGGATTCAACTTATATGTAAAATGGAAAATAATTTTAATGGAGTGAATATCAAAAATTGGGCTTCGCCAGACCAAGATACCAATGCAGATAGAAACCACTACTTAGGTGTGAAGTGTACTCCCTATCCAACCGACATGGGTGGAAAAGGGTAATAATGTGCATAGTGTGTCATAGAGAGGCAGAAGAGAGTAGAGGTGATCAATTGTGTGGGTGGAACAATGGTGGATGGGAGGGTCAGAATAGGGTGGTGTCGGTGGATACTTGGTGTAGACCAATAACCACTTCTAGTTGGTCCATAACATGAAATATATTATAAGGGATCGCTCAATCGGTTTATTTTTCTATGCAGAAATTGATTAAGTAGACACTCTAGCTCAATCATTAAAAACAAAAAAAGCTGATGGGACATCAGATCAAATTAATCATAACCATTAATTTTCCTGAGGTTTTTGTCTACATCATTGATCCTTGTTGGAGATATGATACTTGTTGATTTGTCTTTAAATCATCCACTTTTTAACTAGGACGAAGAATTCAAGCACCGTTTTTTATTCTGCGGATTCTGAAATGATCATAACCACAAGACACTACATTTTCATTATAAAATGATGATAAAATCTAGAATATGTAGTATATAGAAAATATTATTTTTTGCAGACAATGATTCTCATTCTCCCTAAGAATGAGGAATGTTGGTGCGCTTGAAGTGAGGTGGTTCTCATCACCTATAGATGTCGTATGAACTAAGTTCATGTTTGAGTTTTGTATTGGGATATCCTCAAATTTCGAGAGAAACATATCAACTATGAAATTCTCATTCACAAATAGGAGTTCGATGAATTATCTATTTGTATGAAGAATAATGTGATCCAATTGGCCTTTGACATGTGTGTATCACCCTCCAAGGATCTTTTCAAAGAACGTGTTCTTTAAAGAAACATGAGGTAGAATGGTATTTTATAAATTTTATTCATCTTTTTTAGAATATAATAGAGGAGCATTATTTTAGTGTATAAAAACACTATCTTATGAAAAGTTAAAAAGGGATTTATCCCTATAAACTTGGTTTATAAACAAATGAATCTCACATCAAGCCTATATCACATAGGATCAAAGATGGGGTGAGTGATCATATCCATTTAATGAAGGAGTATTTACCATGAGGAAAAATAAAATCATAGTGCATGTGAAAATTCAAGCGTTAGGTGGATAATATAATAACTATTCACATCCATTCAGGTTTTTTACCTATATAGTGAATCATGGAACATTATTTCATGCATGCATGAATAATGTCAAGCACATTAAAAAATTGACAACTCAAGCTAAAATAATATTGGATTTTAGAAGGTTAAAGGATTTATGTTGAGTAAATATGTAAACCATTATTACTTATAAGGTAGTGTGGAACATGGAATATAATAGCGAATAACAACACATATTATGAAATTAAAATAAACAATTTGATCTAGGGTTACATATTAAATGAAACTAGTACATGAAGTATAATTGATTTAATGTTAAAGCCATTGAATTTGGTTAAAAAACATTATATCTATGTTTTTCAGCAGTCAGTGAGTACGTGTCTTCAACAGAAGCACAAATACTCCCTCCGGCTATGTTTTACAAAGGCAACAGATATTATATAGGTGATCATAATAGTTTATGAAAAACTATCATAAGTTAAAATGTTCTATAATTTTACATGATCCATTTTCATCTAGTAAGATCATGGACTATGATCAAGTGGTAATCTTATTAGTGTATCATATCTTCAAAATAAGAAAATAGATCATGCAAATGGGGGGTCTAAGTAGTTGCTGAAGAGGCTCAGGAGACTGGGGATCTAAACTGTTGAAAAAATAGGGTGTCTTACAAACCAAGATAGAAGATTTTTATCACTAATTGCCATAACCAAGATCAACTACATAATCAACTACTAGGGTGTGTAACCATTACATTATCAAATATTGTAATTTCTAAAAAATAATATAGTAGAATATCCATGAATTGGAATATAACCAACATGAAAATCATTAGGTATTAGTACCAAATAGTTTAAAAAATATTGTAATATGTATGATTTAGTTTATACATTTTATGAATGATCCAATCATATGAATATGTCACAACGATTTGAATAAAATAGTGAAAAGGAATTTAGCGAAATATGTCACACCTGATTCAACCACCTCTCAGTGTGACTTCATGATCCATTGGACACTTTACTATGTAATGTTGTATACAATACTAAGTATCATGGGAACCCACTAGGTAACATGGGAACTCACTAGTTATAATTTCAATACACTAGGTCCTATGGTGATATTTTCTTAGATTTACTAAAACACATAACCCACTACTGATATATATTGTATCTAAAATAACTCATGGGACCCAAATATCCAAGACTAGTAATATCAGGATTGATCCCCCGCATTCTACAATCTCATTAGATAGAGTATAACATTGAAATCTGTACTAACTAGTGGAGCATAAATCTAATCATATCCCTTATAAAAAGGTTCCCATGATGAAAAATCAACTATAGGAGAGAATCAATCGAATCCAATAAATATTATGAATTATGTTATTCAAAACCATTAAAATAATTCTCTCATGGACTTCAACAACCTCATAAGTAAAACCCCCTTTTCATATAATTCATATCAAAATAATAATGAAACTCCCCTAGGGGCATTACCAATTTCAATAATAATCACTCAACCCACACAATTTGAGAATACATTTAATGTGTTTAATATGCCTTTGGAGAAACTGAATCTGAATTTTTAGTCCATATTTATTATTTATTTCCATTCCAAAAAATCCATAAAACATTAATTAGAACTAATCATGAATTCAAATTTAAGAAATTAATCCTCTTTGGAATAAAATTTTATAAACCCATGAAATCACCCTTTTTTTATTCCCTAAACCATTTGGAGTGAAATACATTCGTTACCCAAATCCTATTTTTTTAACCCAAATAAATCATTAATAAGATCTTTAGATTTCAAATATTTATTTAAAAACATAAAACCATTTAATTATTATAGTATAAGTGTACAACCTCATTGGATTAATTTTAAAACCCATTAGAACTATAGCTTATAGGTAAAATTGGTTAAATATATCATTAAAAATCATTAAGCACTCAATAAACATAGAATTTAATTTAATGCACAAAAACACCACCTTTGTCTATATGATAACCCTTAATGGTAAGACACAATGTGTCACCATCAATGGATAATGATAAAAAATGATTTTAGGGGACCCCGATTCCCTTAAACAATAAAAAATGCTCATTAGAACCACAAAAAACTCAAATCTCATACAAAAACCTAATATGGATTCAGAGACAATGTTTAACCAAGAGAAAATAGAATATAGATGAAGTAATAATGATGAATAAGAAAATATGGGATTACTTCATGAAATTCACTTTGAATCAATTCTTGGGGGCTCAAAGTAGGAGGAAGTGAGGCAGAGATCCCTTCAAGGGTTCCCTAGACTAGTTGAATAAATAGGAAAATGAAATGGGGTTCTAAACCTCTTATGTTTTGGAGATTAATATTGAAAATAGAAAATTGTAGAATCAAGGTAGATCACTTGGTAAGGATTCATTGTTTGGTGAACTATTCACTAAATATGTGGCCTCCACTGGACAAGAAAGGTGCACCTACGTAATTTGAACTTAGGGTTATTCATATCCTTAAACCATCCTTGTGTGTCACCTCTCCAATAATTAGGCCTCACTTTTTCATGGATGACCCTTCATATCATGGAAATATATGCACCAAACATGTTAAATCACCCAATAAATAATTAAAAAAAATCATTTCATGGTTACTAAACTATTACAAATATTTGTGCGCAAAAATTATGGCACGTGATACTCAACAAAATTTCAAATTCAAATCCTAAATAATATTGAGAACTCATAAAAGCGTGAAATTATTTTAATATAAAAATTAATAGAGACAGGAGTTGTTAACACCTTCCCACAATGCCCCATTACTCCTTAATAAATTCATCTATTCAAATAAAATTTTATAATTTGAAGAAAACCAAAACACATTAAAATTGGAGGTGGGGGAGGGTAAATAACATTGGAATTAATAAGAAAATAAAACCACAATAAAAAAAGATCTAAAAACAATTATGTTAAACCAATATTCATCCAAAGGAATTCGTAAATACTAGAAAATGACTCTAAACACAATGAATCACAACCACAGAGAAATGATCCTAATGAGATGGATACTGAGTATATGTATCCCAACGATTTATAATTTATTTAAAATGGTTGAATACAAGAGAGATTCACACATTTAGAAATACAGTTTTGATGAACCCAATGAAGTGATACATCTCTTACAAGTAAAGGAAACTATTTTTACACTGACGAAGAAAAAAAGAGAATCGATAAATAAACTTCCATAAAAAGGAATGGCTGAAACCATAGAGGACACCCTACACTAGATTGAATCATCATAAAATAACATGATTTCCTCACATATGACACAACATCCCTGAGAGGTAAGCTCATATGTAAAACCAAAATGGGAACCCATGATTACAATGCCATCATCCTCATGTTTTCAAAACTATATAAATCTAAATGGTCAAAAATACCCATGAATTGACCCCAAGTGTTAGCCACATTCCATTCATTAATAGTCCAACCTACAAAAATATTTATTTGAAAATACGAAAAAATGAACATACCCAAATAAAAATTCATCACCAATCGTTAGTATAAACCCACATACATCCCAAAAGATTGAGAATTTTTGAATCTTAAAACCATAATTCCTAAAATAATAGGAATCCATAATCATAAAAAATATTCTTTTGATAAATTTCTTAATAAAACAATAAATGATGTCCCAGGATAAAACATTAAACAAAAAACCATTGGAATTTTTAACTGCATGACTTTGAATGATCTGGTGCTGCATACTAGAAACACACTAGACGCATCTTCCTTCATTGTGTGGACAAAACTATATTAAAGAACCAATTTGACTTAGGATAAATTAAAAATTTCATCACATTGGATGAGTAATCATAAAATTATATAACTAGAATAAATAAACCCCTCACCCTTGAATCTTCAAGGGTTCCCAGAGAAATAAATAGCTTCCTAATAATCTTTTGACAGTCCATTTTCGCAATAGAACCCTGATCATCTGGGATAGAATATTTGTAGTGATCTATAAAGTGATTGTTGGGGTTCAGTGACTATGATGATTCCATCCCTACCACTTAGTCATATTTATTGACATGGTCGAAAGGAATAGAACCCATACAAAATGACAGAGGGGGGTTAATTATGAATATCAACCCAATCAAGAGATTTCCTACACCATTGTGAAGACTCTCAAAAATAGGCATACTACAAAAAAAAATCAACATATGATCAAAATATGAAATCAAATAGTTTCATATATGTTCAAATCCAAATAAAAAACCATTTGAAAAAAATATTTCATAAAAAGTAAAACCAATTTTATATTAAGCATGATAAGTTTATAGTGTCCAATATCCTTTAAAAAATTATCCCTATCATTTTATAAAAATTAAATCCATTTTTTCAATCCATTAAAAATTGAAATCCATTTTATTATGATATTTTGTTTTTAATTTTCAAAACACTCTCAAATATCATTTTTTTAAAATCATTCCCTTTGAGTACATATTATAGCCACTAGATAAAATACCACCTCTCAGTACAAAACTAGTTTTCAACCATAATACAGACCATAAAAATTAAAACCCAATCAATAAATCATATACATTAATAAAAATTAAATCCAATGATATCAAATCTACGAAAAAAATCCATTAATAGAAATCATAAAAAAGGAAAAAATATTCGAGTGAATTTATAGTGAAAAAAGAATAAAAAATTATCTGAGGGAAAAATAGGATGGTCATATATGTTTCCATATTGGTTATAGAATCGTGAACTAATAATTCAACATGATCTGTGAAGTGTTAATCCCCATGTGAAAATAAACCCTAAAATTTTTCAGGATTTTTGAGCTAACCATGAATCTCTGGTTTTCTCTTAATATCCACACCCTAAAGTATAGAAGACCCCAAAAATAATTGGTACACTCAAAAGGGAAAAGGTATTATAATTTCACTAAAAAACACCAAAAATAATTAAAATTTAACACAAAATCACTATTTAAACCCTAACGTACCATGGAGACTCATTTTTTATCATGTATGGTTGTGATTAATCACTAATAATATATCTACCTTTTCATTCTTGATGATAGTAACATTATCGTTTCATCCACGATTCATCCCAAATATAATAAGAGATGAATAGGATCCTCTAATTTTCAAGTAACCATGTCTCTAATACAATTTGTAATGAAATGACCCAGTCCTACACTGACACATCACCCAAACCAAGTCTCCACTTCACCAAAATTATGTTCTAATACCTATGGATCAGAAAATAGTTATTGATAATCAAATGAAAAATCTTTTGATATTTCATTCTAGGTTGAATGATAGTAATCCAAAGGACTTCTACACATAATTTTTATATAACTGATTAATATTTTGAATTTTTATGCACTAAATAAATGGGAAAATATATATAAAACATTCAATCAAATTATTTTAATGAAAATAATAAACAAAAAGAAACACCCCACCTTAATAATCTTAATATAAATAAATAAACATCACCGTATGAATATATAAAGATTCTAATAATATTACAGGTCTGCTAAAACCAATTCATACACATACACCCATCACTAGACCTGTATAAACGTGATCCAAATTAGTATAGATAATAAATATAGCATAAAAACCTAAAAAATAAAATCATGAATTTTTATGCACCCATTATTATATGAAGTGTGTGAGAAATGAATTTCCTCATAAGATCCCAGTAATGGGTTTGATGAATTCCATAAAAAAATACATTCCATTTATTTTAGTTAGAAATATATTTTTAAAAATATATTTCATTCTATTGTAGGAATAATAATATAATAGATTATGAAATTACTTTTCCGATAAACAATCCTTCTCTTTTCCATAAAATATGGATGAGACATTTCTTTTAAATAACCATATAAAAAGTTTTCACTAAAATTAAAAATATTAGTTGAAAAATAATCGTTTCTCATGGAATTGACTTATTAAAACCATTTTTAGAATCATTCTTAATTTTAATGGAATCATATAAAATTTACACCAAAAATATACAACCACATAATTTAGTTAATAATATTATGAGAATATACATTATAACCAAAGGTTCCACATATATCGACCAGAGTAAGGGATAAAAGGATTTTCAAGGATACACCATTTGTAATGTTATAGAAAACACATTGTAACATGGGAACATGATTTCTCCTAACACAAGATATTCTAAAACATGATAACAAATATCAACATACATTGTATCAATAATTACACAAGCTACCCAACTAGCACCAAAAAAAATATTTTGGATAAAGGCCCCACCTAGACCTCTCTCATGTTATAGGGGAAACCACATGTATGTGAACCAACTAGTGTACATTAATTTGTGGCCTATATCTTAGAATACAGTTATTATGAAGAATAATAATCTGGTGGGGATGAAAAATTATATAATAATAACATTAATAAAAATGATATTTAAATAATTTTAAAAAATTCTCATAACACCTCTAACACCCTAGAAATAATCAACTCCTTTTCACATAATTCATATCATAATAAAATAAAAGTTTCCCTTAGTTCACAATATATACCAAGAACAAAAAAACATGTTGCTCATGAGGTTCATACACACCCGCACAGTTTCCCAAACCATTTAATGTTAGAAAACATTCCTTTGAGAAACAAACATGGGATGAATATTCCATTAAAAGTTTCCTAATACATTTATAAATCATTCTTAAAAATAATTAATTGAAAACTTAAATTTATTTAAATTTAAAGGAATGAATACACATTTTGGTTAGCCATATTTTATTTTTACGATTTCACCAATTTAGTTATTCCACAAACCATATCGGGTAAAAAAATTATTTACCAAAATAATTTTTAAATAAAACATCAAAAAAATTAATCATATTTAATTAGAATTTAAAACATTTCCTAACAAACATGAAAACAAATCAATAAATTTTTTCCAAAATATAAACCAATTTCAAATGATTTTAAAATACATTAAAACCATAAAAAAATGCTTAATTTAATAAATTATTCATTAAAAATAACCAATCAAAAACTTTTATCCCAATTTATAGAAATTACCGAAAACACATACCCTGAACCGAGTTGCAACCCCTCACAAAAAGACATAATATGTCACCTTCAATGGATAATTATCATATATATATAGAGATAAATCCTAAAACTATTAATAAAATCAAAATCCCTAGACTGGAACCAAACTAAATATTAATATCTTCCAAAAAGACCTTAGGTTTCCATGTAGATTACGAAACCAAGAGAGAATAGAAAAAATCATAAAGGATAATGTGTAATAAAACTAATATTGGGATTTTCTTCAAGAACTCCACTTGTAAAAGGGGATTTATAGGCTCAAGTGATGTTGAGGATGGATGGTAGATCTCCATTCATTCATTCCTATGTTTTTTCAAATTAAGTGTTTAAAGAAATGTGTTTTTTTCTACTCTTAATTAAAGGATATAATTTTTTGAAACTCAATAATTTAAAATTTTAACAGCTCGTATGGTTAGGTTAAATGTTTTCGTAAAATATGTTCCATTTTTAATGCCTCAATTAAACAATCACTAAACACGTGATTTGTTTTATTGCATAGTTACTCCAACCAACAAACTAACCATGCAACTCACCAAAGAATAAAATGGGGTTCACAATTTCTGGGTAGTTCTTGTATGGCTTGGAGAACCAAGCACTAACCATGAAAAATCACAATATCTAGAATTACATCATTATAAAATAGTCACTAAAAATACTACTAACGTTTCTGACGTGACACCAAAAAATATCCAAAATTTCAATATAAAATCCCAATGAATGTTGAGACCTAAAAATAACTTGAAATAATTTTAATATAAAAATAATAATGATGCTTGGTTTTACATATTATGTACGTGTAATTATAATACATTATTGGTAAGGATACTAATCTAGTAGTCATTTAAATATTTTTATGAGAATGCTATTATACTAATAGTCATAATAGATTTATTATTTTATAAATACCTCATATTTCATTTATTCATCATTATCTAAAATTACTCACAAGGTTTTATATTATTCATTTTCAAAATACTTATTTCATAACTATTTGTTTTATTTATTTTTTATATTTTTTTTTGTGATTTTTATAATTCTTATAGGACCCAACGATCCAAATAGTTTTCATCCAGTTGTATTATTTTTGTTTGTTTTTTGTCTCATTGTAATATTTTCAATATTATGGAGAATATTTCACTTTGGTATGTAATATTCTTATTTTAATTTAATAAAAATGTTCTCGGTTATTTAAAATGGTTCATGAGTTATATTTTTTTTCTTATATTTAAATATTAAACACACACACACACTATCACATACATATATTTAAAAATAAAATATAATATATGAAATTTTTGGTGCCTAAATTATTTCACTATTGGACATTTCATCCTCAAAATTTCTACTTATATACTTAGATGAGAATCAATGGAGCTACATCTATTTTATGGCATAATTAGGCTCCCACATTGACTCTTCATACATATTGTTTCTCTATATAATTTTATAAAGAATATTTGTGATGTAACTTATAACTTTGTCTCTATAGTCTTGTATCTCTATAGATTTCTCCATATAAGATAGGTTGTTCTATATTTTTGCCATGTCCTGATTCAGTACATGTGAGGGACTCCTTTTTAAATTCTCAACATATATATGTGGAACACATCCTGAAATTGTTCTATGTTTAGTAAAAATGATTTTTAATATGTGAAAAAAATTATGAAATAAAGAATATTAATGGTTACAATATACAAAAGGATAATCTTTTCATTCTTTATAAAACTCACGAATCTCTTATATGGTGACATTTAAAGTAACACATTCCCTCCATCTTCAAAATTCATGTATCTATAGTTTTTTAGTATATCTCCACTCTTAACTAAAAAAAGTTTTTTCCATGCTAGTAATTGGATTGAAACCTTAATTAAATATTTTTAACAAGTTCATGTTGAGGCATATTCTATTTAAAAAATTCAGCGTAACATGTTGCAGTTATACATATCTTCATTTATATAGCATTGTATGGGGCCATCTGAATATCTATGAATGAATTACTGTAATATGAAAACCCAACCTTTGGAATATGTCAATTTTTCTATACATTAATGTATTTATATCATGATCATATCATGTATTTAGGTTCTTAAATGGTCCTTTCTGATTACAAGATTGTATGGGGTGACAAGTTGCATTAAAGTATAACTTAGTATTCAAGTCATATTTAAGATTCCTATAAAACCTATAGGTGAAGCTTAGATATCAATAATATATGATCAAAATTAATTCCACATGAAACCTAACCATTTTATTTACATATATCGTGGAAAGTAGATCGAGTGTGAAATCATAAATAAAAGTGATGAAGTGGATATTATTTGTGAGTAGATCCACTTTTACCTATATGGGATTTTTTATTTTAAATGTCATTGAATGACCTATGAGTATGTACTTTGTGATGTTCTCCCATTTTATTTTTGGTATGGGTAATAGTTACATAATCCATCTGGACTAATAAAGCTTCTATATTATTTATTTATATACCACGTACTTTAAGGTTTACAAAAAAATATTCTTCTTCATGTTGTTCCACAAGAAGTGTTCTTAGTGATCTTTTCACATCTTGTTACTTTTAGGATGTATAAGGAATGATGGTATGTTCCCATTGTCTAATTAATTCTCATTATATTATATTGTGAAGGAACAAAAAGTAACATTATTGATATAATGAATCCATAATTTCAAATATTTAATTCTTAATGCTTCCCTTTATATAATTTTCTCACTTTCATTATTATAAATTAATCACATATTTATGTCTCCTTGATCTTTTCATGGATAGATGGATGACCTATAATTTATGAAATGTTGTATATATTCCTTGAATATATTATTTTCAATTCTATTCCCTTCATATCCACATACATAAGTCCTTTTTTAATCCATATCATTAATATAATTAAATGTTTTTTTAGGATAATAGAATTTCATAAATTATTTTCCTTTTAAATAAAGTAGTGAATTGAGAAAGAAATTCCATATTTAACTCAAACTATCTTTATTAATTTGTCTTCAACATCTTTTGTGTTAATATATACTTAAAAATATTATGATCAATATATATGTCACAGTTCTCGATGTAGAAGCATTTCCTCCCAATTTTTAGTGAAAAGATAACAAATTCTAACTATAAATAATTTATTTGTTATATATATTCTCTTATATTTAATTATCATATGGTATAAGATATCATTATATCATTTTTCATTAGTACAAAACCAACAAATCTCTTAGATTCTTAGAAATATATATCTCAAAATCCTCAATACTAAAGGGGTCTGAGTATTTTTGTATTTATTAGACTCTTTTTTACTTATTTTAACATTTCCTAAAATTCTACCATCATGATATACTTTACCCCATTCTATATTATTTTGGTTTTTTGTCTCCAAAACTATCAAAAAGATCTAAAAATAATTGGTAGTATCAAATTAAATGAAAAACAATGGATCTTTGGGAAACATGATAGTATGGTTCATACCTTTGGGTCCTTTTATTTTTAGTATAAAGATATATTACATCATTTTTTTATCACGATCGCTTTAAAAGTGAGTTTCTCATAATAATCCACACTTTATGAACATAACATACAACTTATCCTTAATATCTCTAGAAGAAACATTTTTTTCCTCATTTTTTTCTTTGATCTTTAAGTATATGTGAATATATTCAATAGATATCTCTAAATATTAATCATGTAATTATATAGATAATCTATTCATCAAATCCTTAAATACTAATATGACTTTTTTTTTAATTGCATCACTATAAACTCATATAGTCTATTTCATATATAAAATTATATCATATTAATATATTATTTCTTCACATTTAGGTTATGATATCCAGAATTTATATAAACTATTTATAAGTATAAAAATCATAATTGTTTATTAAAAAATTAATAATCCTTTCTAAAGATTACTTACTGTAACACCCCAAGTAAATAAAGAATATGACATTTTTATATTTATCCTTATTTGTGAATAAAATTTCAATATTAATTTAAAGGGAATGATATGCTTGATGTCTTACCCAATATGCAACAAAGAGTTCCTTTGAAATCATACTCTGCACACCAGTAATAAAATAATATTATTTTAAATGTTAGTTAACACGTAGCCGTTTTATTGGAGGGAATGAATAGAAATAACTAAAATATGATTATATATGTTTGTTAAATGTTTTTACTTTTATCCAATAAATGTGAGTTGCTTAAAATGCAAATGAAACCATTTTTAAGCATAAATCTTCTAATATTCTTTAAACGGTCGATTAACCACCGTTTGATGGTGAACCCTCTTTAAATATAGATTTGGTCACTCATATATGTTATATTGGACCAAATAAAATTCTTCTTCATAATTGGGACATCAAAATTTACTTTGTGTAAATGTTTGATATTTTTTTGATAAAGTTCATTTCTTTAAAGAATAGTGAAAAATGTTGTATTTTAATTCAAAACCTCTTTTTAATATAATTTATTTATATGATTAGATTTTCTTCTTAATTGGTTTTAAAGGGTAAATATAATATATTTTTACCATTTAATCCAATTTTGGTCATTGTAATTAATATCACTTTACGGTTGGACATAAACGAGTGTCAATATTTTGAAAGATATTGTTTCATAAAAACACTCTATTTGTTTTAACAACGGGATTTAATTATAAAATTAATTAATGAAACTTATATGTGATTAATTTGGAAAAATAGACATCATTTTTGAATTCGGAATATCAAATATAGCTTAGGGTGAATTTTTGGTATTTTTTCTGAAAAACTTCAATTTTTTATGAATAGTGAAACCACAAAGTGGTGGTTACAAAATTTGATTTTTCGTTTAAATGGGACATTACCACTTCTATGATTAGAATTTTAAAAAATCAATTTAAATGATTTTAATTGTTAAGTAAAATGTGGTTCAATGGGATGAAAATAATTTTTGATGAAAAGTAACTTTTAAGTTTTATTAATCACGATTAAAGGTGATTAGTGTGATTTAAGGTAAAAATGATATTATAATAAAATGACAATATCTTGACACTTGTACTAACCCTATTGGATGATTTATGGACGACCATGAAACCCCATGGGTAGATTTTGGATACCCCATGGAGCCACTTGGGTTTGATAATGAAATTTATGCCTTTTATTTAAAGTTAAAATAAAAATGTCACAAACATGATTTGTTTTACTAAAACAATTTTTACATGTTGTTATACAAGTAAGAATTTTGACTATAAATAGTCATTGGAAAGATAAAAATATTTCCTACGTCATAGTATTTTTTTTATAATTTTTAGACATTAAATAAATTTAATTCTTTATGACATCTTGATGATGCAGCGATGACCTCATTATTTAACGATTTAAATAAAATGGAAAGATAATGCAAAATATAGGACCTACACATGTCAAAAACCTATAGGCTGGGTGGATTTCGAACCCTTATCACCTAATCCTCGATACACATCAACGTGGGACCATTAAAATTAGAAAAGCATTTGAAAATAAAGTATCATTTTATACTTTTCCAAGAGTGCCCCTCCTCTCCTCTTATAAAAGGCCCCCACCTTTAACACCTTACCCACACCTCTCAAGCCTTTGGTTAGGCCATTATCTGATCATTTTGTCTCTCAAAATCCCTCTCCTCATCCTATAATCCTTAACTTTGGTAGTAAGTCTTCAAGAAACCCTTTTTGTTCAAACCAAAGGGAGTTACCCAATTTTAAGGTAATGTCTTCACTTGTGCTCTTTTGTTTTATTTTGCTTCTCCAACCCCCTAAACTATTTTTATTAATTTATTTTGTAACAACTCCATTATCTTAAATATTATATGATGTTGTTATAATAAGGATTAAATCTACACTTACACACACCTTCATCTAATGGTTAAAGAATATACTGTTTCTGTGGATGGCGAATTTCTGCCTCACGAAACGATGATTGTTCAACACTCATATAACACTTTCAAAGGTGGCCATTAATATGTAAAAATTTTTATATATGATATATAATATGTTTATGTTTTACTTAAGCTTCTGTATTTTTCATTTTTGGAATACCTTTATGGCTTCCATTATGGGTATACGCGATATCATCATTTTAGGAAGTGCAGACTGCCGCCCCCTCAAAGTGATTTGATTCGTTAATGCCGTATGTGGGACGTATAAAGGATGGATTTAAAGTTATTATATAAGATATTATAAAGAAATTATAATATACCTTTATTGTTTACTTTCCATTAAATTATGAGATAGAAATGAAAGTTGCGTTCATTCGTACGTACGGCTTACCGTCTCCATGAACGGTGCATTTCATTTCTTATCCTCAAATGTAATGTACTATTATAAGTACATATAATGGATATATATGATGTATGATACATATAATGGATAAATATAAATCTGGAATTAAAAATATACATATCTCTCATTTATTTTTAATTCCATTAATACGACATAGAAATGAAAGTAGCGTTCATGCGTACGTACGGCTTAGCGTCTCCATGAACTGTGCATTTCATTTCTTACCTCTAAATGATTATGTAATATTTAAAATACATGTATATTCTGGATATATATTATATATATGATATCCAAATCATGAATATCATTATTGAGATAATGGATATTTTACTACGTGAACAACTTGTAAATATAAGAAGTTCACTTTTGAATCAAGTACCAAATAACGACAAAACAACCGTTATTAACTTAAATGATTACATAATGTTCATGACATGGTAATAAGTGATATAAAACGAATAATTAACATTAAAAAGGTTCTCGAGTAAGTATAAAATAATTCAAGTTTATTATTCAGGAGATTAAGGAACGATCGAGTCAAGTCGGACCCGAGGTAATGGATCCTACTCCTCTCTTTCTTTTTAAGTACACTCTTTTATTAAATTCCTTTTAAGCTCATCATACTTATGATTGGGTTGTTCTTTTATATTAATCCTACTGTACGTTTTATGTTCATATGATGAGAGACCCTATTTTCTCTCATCAATCCATTTTGGAAGCTTTAAGTGGCACCGTTAGGCTACCGAGTTTTCGTAAGGGATTTTTCATCTCACTTTTATTCCCGTGAGATTTATGATACATTTTCCACCATTTCCTTTGATTCGTGTATGTACATGCCATTATTATACTCATTGTGTAATATAATTTCATTTATGGGTACTTACATATTCATTTTATGACCCTTCTTCAGTGGGTTATATGTTTCGAATGTTACCCAAGTCGGTAAGGGAACCTTTCACCCTCCTCTTTTTAAAAAAAGACTTCTTTTGTTATGTCTTTTAAATTACATCTTCTTATGTTGGGATATGTTATTATATATCCTTATTGATGTAAATTTTATATCCAAGTGATGAGATTCACTTTTTATCAGTCATCAACTCATTTTATGAATTTTGTAGTGACGCCATTAGGCTATAAAATTATTGCAAGGGAACTTCTTAACCCAAATTTGATTCTTTGGGATAAACTTATACTCCTTGAATATGTAATTCTATGAATATGTGTGAATAAACTCTGATTGTTTTGCACTTAATATCCACTTATATTTGGTGTATTCGTTTGTCATAGATAATATTGTAATTGATTTATCCTTAAACCAAGGATACCGTCTTTGTAAGGGACTTCGTCTCAATGTCCTTTCATTGAGGCATATTTCGTTTTATACACAACTTTCTTTTATACGGTGTATAAACCCCTTTGAATTTTACTTTTATACAAAAGGAATCTTTTTCTATGAAGCTTTCTACTAAACGACAAAAAGAATTGTTTCTTTTAACGTACGCGGTGACAACGACCTTTTCCGCCGCCGCGAGTATTATTTGATCTTTGGCTTCCTCAACAAGATGTAATGTTTTTAAAATAAAATAAATACCATATAATCTTTTATGTATTTTGGTATTGAAAATGGTTTTGATAAAGGATTATATTTTTTCAATATATTTAAATGAGATATTGTGAATGAAATGTGGAAATGCTATCTATCCTTTATATTTGTTTTATGTGTTATAATTCTATAATGATACTTGGACATTTTATGAGTGGTTACGTGATAAACCGTATGACGGGTGGTGCCGTGAATACCAGGATAGGTGGTTACATTATAACCTCCAATGCATTGGGTATGGAAGTCGGCTTTATGGCTATTCCATTAAGTATGTATGGAAGTTGGCCGAATGGCTATTCTATTAAGTGATATGTGTGGAAGTCGACCTTATGGTTATTCTACTTAAGTATGTTTATGTCCCATGTTAACTTTATATGTTATGTGATATTTATATGGGGTTTATGGTAATATTTTGGTTTCAGAAGGGTAAGTAATGAACTTTTATTCATTGAAGAGTTTTTAATACTTTGAAAAGGTTAAAAGTATAACTTTGATAAAGTATACATGGTTTTCTTGTTGTGTTGAAAAACTAATAGTTTTCATTCTTTGAGTATCAATTACTAAGCTTTTTATGCTCATCCTATGTTTTTGAAATCTTTTTCACAGGACTTAACGTGGAATAGGGTCATGGATGGGATCAAGGGAAAGTCATGCTACCTAAAACATGGAACAAGACATGTTTATTTTTAAGAGTTTTTTATTTTATGGAAATTTAGTAGAAGTGACTACATTGTAATCTTTTGACATGTAATAGTTATTTCCTAATTATCTAAAACTCTAAACCTGAAAATATCCTCAATGTGAATTATTCATTTAATTCAATATTATGTAAGTTTTAAGGCTGGGGCCTTATAGTTGGTATCAGAGGTCGGTTCAGATAACTTTAGAGGTTAGGGTATTATCTAAGCATAAGTGACATTACCATAATGGTTAGGATTTAAGAAAGAGTCCTAGTTTTAGATAAAGTGAATGAGTAAGTATACCATAGTGTTTATCTTCCTCATTAGTACATGATGGTTTTGTAGATATACTCACACTGACCTTTTTGGTTTTAGTAAATGGCTGGATCTAGCAGGCAACAAAGTAACGGTGGATGTGAAGGAAACTGTGACAGTTTTCTGAGCGAGCAACTGAATGATATGGGAGCTGTAATGAGAACTCTTGTGTTTATCCTCAACCAACTATCTGGTGTCACGATTGACCACCTAAACCATGGTGATTTCTATATGGCATCATATATGCGAGAAACAAATCCTTACGGAACTAGAGGTAATAATCATAAAGGTAAGTGTGTTCAAAAACCTATGTGTCAACGATGTGGAAAGAAACACCTAGGAAAATGTGTCAAAGGGACATAAATATGCTATAGATGTGGAAATTAAGGTTATAAAGCAAGAACCTTCCATGGAAAAAAGGAAGCATCTAGTTGACTCGAGGAAAGGGAAAGAAGTTCTTTCTGAGGGATCAATTGTATGTTTTAAATGTGGTGTGCATGGTCATTATGAAAACACATTTCCTATGAAGAAGTTTCGGGAATGGGATCCCCAAGATCGTACAAATATTTTTTTACCAATACCTAATGCCATTCTGATTGATGATGAAGAAACTGAAAATGACCAATCAAATGTATGGATTATTTCTTAACATTTGTTTTCTATTTTGGAATCTTAGGATATGATTAATGATTTTGTTTGTAGGAAATAATTATTTCAGAATAAGTTAGAAAGGAATGGTTAATTGAACATGAAGAATGTTGAATGAGTAAGAAGTCAACATATAAGGTCTTCAAGAGTTATGGTGAAATTCTTAAGAGTATTAAGTCTCTTTTAATGATGTGGTACATTAGAAGAATTTTTATAGTATGTGTAACACTGATGATTGATATATGAAAATTTTATTCAAAGAATAGAAATCTGTTCTTTTGTGGACATAGTTATAAAGAACCATTTGGGTTTAAATGATCCTTACTTTTGAGGTAATTATGGGTTACTATATGTAATGATGGAAAGTGAAAGTCATGAGATAAAATTGAGGTTAAATTACATTATGGTTATTTTTGAAGATTGTATCTCGTTATTGGGGAATTTTTTAAGAATTATGTAGTTTTGGAAAAAGGACAACACGTAGACCGTGTGACAACCTATCGTGTTGGACAAAGCTGTGGGAATCGAACTGATAACCAAAGTGCAATGGATATTTATCGCTGACCACTGGACTAGGTTACATCCCTGGTTAGTTTGACTAATTTTTTTAGTTAAATGATTTTATGAATTAAGAGTATGTTGATTTTGGGATATCTATGGAAATTTATTAACCTATCATGGAGGATATGTGATTAGGTTAATTACTTTTCAATACGAGACTTTAGGAGAAACTGATGTTGTTTGGAGATAAATGTTACGATTTTACTTGGAAGACTATGTCACTAAACCCTTCAAATATTTGGGTTTCAATCTTATTTTGGTTTACTTTGAAGAATTTTATGGACAAATTGTTTATCGAATGGTCCTCGTTGAACTTTGGGTTTGTTCGACAAATTTTGGAGATTAAGAATAGAATTTCTTTTTATAATGGGTTATCCATTTCTGGATTATCTGATCTTGTACTAACCTTTTTGGTTTTGTTTTTGGTTGGAGTCTAAAGACATGGGAAGTATATAGTTCACTTTTTTGGATTAGGTGATTCTCTATAAATTGATTATAGTACTCTTAATCCAAACAAGTATTCCTAAATACACATATTTTGGAGAAAATATGAGTTTGATTAAGGAATCCAGTATAAGTTGAAAGTCTACCTGACAAGTATATTTCATTATGATTTAGTTAAGCTCAAAAATAAATTCCTCAATGAAATGTAACTTAAAAAAAATGTTGTATGTTATCTTTTCCTACTAGGGAATCAAATACCGTTTAACCCATAAAAAGTTTGTGATTTTCTTATGGTTAACTTTCTCCTAGACATGTTTACTATCACTCTCCATCAGAACATGACCCTATATTCTCTCCTCCATTTCCATGTTTACCTACATGTAATCCTAGTATAGGTTAACTCGGGTGACCTATGTACTTCACTTTCTTTACTTTAATGTGACTGTTTTATTGACTCTTGTTCCGATGTGGGATTTTCAATGATGTTTCCAAGCCCAGGTTTAAAATTGTGAGGACGCAGTTCCCAAAAGGGGGGAAGGATGTAACACCCCAGGTAAATAAATAATATGACATTTTTATATTTATCCCTATTTGTGAATATAATTTCAATATTAATTTAAAGGGAACTCTATGCTTGATGGCTTACCCAATATACAACAAAGAGTTTCTTTGAAATCTTACGCTGCACACTAGTAATAAAATAATAATATTTTAAATGTTAGTTAACAAGTAGCCGTTTTATTGGAAGGAATGAATAGAAATAACTAAAATATGATTATATATGTTTGTTAAATGTTTTTACTTTTATCCAATAAATGTTAGAGGCTTAAAATGCAAATGAATCCAATTTTAAGCATAAATCTTTTAATATTCTTTAAATGGTCGATTAACCTCCTTTTGATGGCGAACCTCTTTAAATATAGATTTGGTCACTCTTATACATTCTATTGGACCAAATAAAAGTCTTCTTTAGAATTGGGACATCAAAATTTACTTTGTGTAAATTTTTGGTATTTTTCTGATAAAGTTCAATTTTTTAAAAAATATTGAAAAATGTTGTATTTTAATTAAAAACCTCTTTTTAATCTAATTTATTTATATGATTAAAGGGTAAATAGAATATATTTTTACCATTTAATCCAATGTTGGTCATTGTAATTAATATCACTTTAAGATTGGACATAAACGAGTGTCAATCTTTTGAAAGATATTGTTTCATAAAAACATGCTATTTGTTTTAACAGTGGGATTTAATTATAAAATTAATTAATGAAACTTTTATGTTACTAATTTGGTAAAATAGACATCTTTTTTGAATTCGGAATATCAAATATAACTTAGGGTGAATTTTTGGTATTTTTCTGAAAAACTTCTATTTTTTATGAATAGTGAAACCACAAAGTGGTGGTTACAAAATTTGGGTTTTCGTTTAAATGGGACATTACCACTTCTATGATTTGAATTTCAAAAATAAAATTTAAATGATTTTAATTGTTAATTAAAATTTTGTTCAATGGGATGAGAATATTTTTTGATGAAAAGTAACTTTTATGTTTTATTAATCGTGATTAAAGGTGATTAGTGTGATTTAAGGTAAAAATGATATTATAATAAACTGAAAATATCTTTACACTTGTCCTAACCATACTGGATGAGTTATGTCCGACCAAGACAACCCATGGGTCGATTTTTTGTACCCCATGGAGCCACTTGCATTTGATAATGACATTTATGCCTTTTATTTAAAGTTAAAATAAAAATGTCACAAACATGATTTGTTTTACTAAAACAATTTTTACATGTGGTTATAAAAGTGAGAATTTTGACTATAAATAGTCATTGGAAAGATAAAAATATTTACTACATAATAGTATTATTTTATATATAATTTTTATACATTAGATAAATTAAATTCTTTATGACATCATGATGATGCAGCGATGACCTCATTATTTAACGATTTAAATAAAATGGAAAGATAATGAAATATCTAGGACCTACAAATGTCAAAAACCTATTTTATTGGTGGATTTAGAACCCTTAGCACCTTATAATAGAAACAAATCAATGTGGGACCATTAAAATTCGAAAATCATTTGAAAATAACGTAACATTTTATACTTTTCCAAGAGTTCCCCTCCTCTCCTCTTATAAAAGGCCCCCACCTATACCACCTTACCCACACCTCTCAAGCCTTTAGTTCGGCCAATCTCTGATCATTTTGTCTCTCCAAATACCTCTCCTCATCCTAGAAGCCTTAACTTAGGTAGTAAGTCTTCAAGAAACCCTTTTGGTTCAAACCAAAGGGAGTTACCCGATTTTAAGGTAACGTCATCACTTGTGCTCTTTTGTTTTATTTTGCTTCTCCAACCCCCTAAACTCTTTTTATTCATTTATTTTGTAACAAATACAGTATCATAAATATACAAGGATGTTTTTATAATAAGGATTAGATCTACACTTACACACACCTTCATCTAATGGTTAAAGAACATATTGTTTCTGTGTATGGCGAATTTGTGGCTTACGAAATGATGATTGTTAAACACTCATATAACACCTTCAAAGGTGGCCATTAAGATGTAACTATGTTTATATATGATATATAATATGTTTATGTTTTACTTAAGCTTCTGTATTTTTCATTTGTGGCATACCTTTATGGCTTCCATTATGGGTATACGCGATATCTTCATTTTAGGAAGTACGGACTACCGCCCCCTCAAAATGATTTGATTCGTTAATGCCATATGGGGGACATATAAAGGATGGAGTTAAAGTTATTATATATGATTTTATACTGAAATTATAATATACCTTTATTGTTTTCATTCCATTAAAGTATGAGATAGAAATGAAAGTAGCGTTCATGCGTACGTACGGCTTACCGTCTCCATGAACGGTGCATTTCATTTTTATCCTCAAATGTAATGTACTATTATAAATACATAGAATGGATATATATGATGTATGATACATCTAAAAGATAAATATAAGTATGGAATTGAAAATATACATATCTCTCATTTAGTTTTAATTCCATTAATATGACATAGAAATGAAAGTAACGTTCATGCGTACGTACGGCTTACCGTCTCCATGAACGGTGCATTTCATTTCTTACCTCTAAATGATTATGTAATATTATAAATACATGTATATTCTGGATATATATGATATATATGATATCCAAATCATGAATATAATTATTGAGATAATGGATATTTGACTACGTGAACAACTTGTAAATATAAGAAGTTCACTTTTGAATCAAGTACCAAATAACGACAAAACAACCGTTATTAACTTAAATGATTACATAATGTTCATTACATGGTAATAAGTGATATAAAAGAAATAATGAACTTTAAAAAGGTTCTAAAGGAAGTATAAATTAACTCACGTTTATTATTCAGGAGATTAAGGAACTATCGAGTCAAGTCGGACCTGAGGTAAGTGATCCTACTCCTCTCTTTCTTTTTAAGTACAATCTTTTATGTCATTCCTTTTAAGCTCATCTTACTTATGATTGGGATGTTCTTTTATATTAATCCTATTGTACTTTTTATGTTCATATGATTAGAGACCCTATTTTCTCTCATCAATCCATTTTGGAAGTTTTAAGTGGCGTCGTTAGGCTACCGAGTTTTCGTAAGGGATTTTTCATCTCAATTTTATTCCCGTGAGATTTATGATACATTTTCCATCATTTCTTTTGAATGGTGTATGTAATTACCATTATTATACTATTTGTGTAATATAATTTCATTTATGGGTACTTACATATTCATTTTATGACCCTTATTCAGTGGAGTGTACATTTAGAAAGTTACCCAAGTCGGTGAGGGAACCTTTCACCCTCCTCTTTTTTAAAAAAGACTTCTTTTGTTATGTCTTTTAAATTACATCTTCTTATGTTGGGATATGTTCTTCTATATCCTTATTGATTTAAATTTTATATCCAAGTGATGAGATGCCATTTTTATCTATCATCAACTCATTTTCTGAATTTTGTAGTAACGCCATTTGGCTGTAAATTTTTTGCAAGGGAACTTCTGAACCCAAATTTGATTCTTTGGGATAATCTTATACTCCTTGAATGTGTCGTTCTATGAATATGTGTGAATAACCTCTGATTGTTTTACACATAATATCAACTTATATTTTGTGTATTAGTTTTTCACACATAATAATGTAATTGATTTATCCATAAACCAAGGATACCGTCTTTGTAAGGGACTTCATCTCAATCTCCTTTCATTGGGGCATATTTTGTTTTATACACAACTTTCTTTTATATGGTGTATAAACCCCATTGAATTTTACTTTTATACAAAATGAATCTTTTTCTATGAAGCGTTTTACTAAACGACAAAAAGGAATGTGTCTTTTAACATACGCGGTGACAAAGACCTTTTCCGCCTCCACGAGTATTATTTGATCCTTGGCTTCCTCAACAAGCCGTAAAGTTTTTAAAAAAAATAAATGCCATATAATCTTTTATGTATTTTGGTATTGAAATGGTTTTGATAAAGGATTCTATTTTGTCAATATATTTTAATGATATATTGTGATTGAAATGTGGAAATGATATCATTCCTGTATATTGGTTTTATGTGTAATAATTTTATAATGGTACTTGGGAATTTTACGGGTGGTTACGTGATAAACCATATGACGGGTGGTGCCGTGAATACCAGGACGGGTGGTTACATTATAACCTCCAATGCATTGGGTATGGAAGTCGGCCGTATGGCTATTCCATTAAGTATGTATGGAAGTTGGCCGAATGGCTATTCCATTAAGTGATATGTGTGGAAGTAGACCTTATGGTTATTCCACTTAAGTATGTTCATGTCCCAAGTTAGCATTATTTGTTATGTGATCTTTATATGGATTTTTGGTAATATTTTGGTTACAGAAGAGTAAGTAATGAACTTTTATTCAGTGAATAGTTTTTACTACTTTGAAAATATGAAAAGTATAACTTTGTTAAAGTATACATGGTTTACTTGTTATGTTGAAAAACTAACAGTTTTCATTCTTTGTGTATCCCTTACTGAGCTTTTTATTCTCATCCCAAGTTTTTGAAATGTTTTTCACATGACTTAACGTGGAATAGTGTCAGGGATGGGACCAAGGGAAAGTCATGCAACCTAAAACATGGAACTAGACATGTTTCTTTTTTAGAGTTTTTTATTTTATGGAAATTTAGTAGAAGTGACTACTTTGTAATCTTTTGAGATGTAATAGTTATGTCCTAATTATCTAAAACTCTAAACCTGAAAAGATCCTCAATGTGAATTATTCATTTAATTCAATATTAAGAAATGTTTAAGGCTGGGGCCTTATACTTACTCTGTTAAGTATATCCTTTTTAGCTATCAGTAGGTAATGAAAAGTCATTTTGATTAGTCTAAACTCATAATAAATTGTACTGGTGCAGCCCAAGGTGATGAACTAGGGTGTATGTACACATAATATAAATTATTTTTAAAATATGCTTTTAAATCCTATAATTACATGAGGGCCATACTATAGGTACTCTTTGATATATGTGTGGATTTGGATAAAAGTTCAGTTGATAAATATTCCTCAATATTTGTGGGAAATTTAGGAAATTCATCATGGAATATATCAATATATTCCCTTATAATGGGAATATCCTCTAGGTTTATGATTTTCGATATCTCAATCATTTTCAAAATATATTCTTCCATATTGGTTATCAACACCCATAATATTGAAGCATTTTGTAATGGAGATTCACAAACTTCTTTTCAGTTTTATAGAAATATAGGATAATTTGGGATATTGAATGATATACCATTTTCATGAAAAATAATGTGGGATGTATATAATTAGATCCAATCTATTCTCAATATAGAAAAATTTCTACCGAAAAGATAATAAAAATGTTTTCTAGAATAATTTTCCCTATAAATTATAACTGGGGAAGTTTCCATCAATTGGGTTCTAATGTTTATACCACTCATTTTTAATAGATATCTCCAATATCATGTATTAGGTATGTGATTTAATTATTTTAAATACTATATATGATATAAAGAAAATTATTGAACATGAATCAAATAAAACATTTAAAATTATTGAGTAAATAATAATTGTACCATTTACTACTTCATTTTATTGATGCACCTCATCTATGAGGATAGTTTAAGCTTTCTTTTTATCCCTTTACATGGGTGATTATTGACATGGAATACCCTAAAAACCACTTGGTTTGGTACACTAACATGTACAGTGACCATTTTAGTAGAAATTGAATTATTGAACCACAGGGGATGCTTGGGGTTCATACTTCCATTATGCTATCATATTTATTTACATATTCATGTGTCAACAAAATTCATGAGTTTGGTTCCCTTCTTTCCACAATTGATTAATTTCCTCATTCATTTAAGGAAATTACCGTGATATTTTATTCCACATCATTGACTTGAAGGTGGTTGGATATTATTTATTCTAGTATCTTTTCATCATCTAACTGAAAAAATACAACCTTAATTTCTTATCACTATATTCATGGGACCATTCTATAATCACCATCCTTACTTTGCGAGGACACTAAACCACTTTTTCTTATCTCACAAAATATCATATAGATAGATATTTTTAGAGAATTGCTTTCAATCTAAAAAAATTATATCTATTTTATTATTTTAATAAACTACAAACCCCATGACATACCCAAAAATCCATATGAAATTTTCCTATTATGTTTTTAAAAATTCACTTTTTTATGATCAAGCTCAAATAATTCATTTTTCATAATGGAACAAAGATTATATCAGAAATAGTTGTTTTGGAATATTTTCTTATATTTTCACCATTATTTCTTCGAATTCATCCTTTAGATTTGTATTCTTGGTCAATATACACTACTGACCATCTTCTATTTTTTAAATTATAGGTTACTAGGGTAAATTTCTATTTTTTGGTACTATGAATCGTAGAAAAATATTTTCCCAGGAGTTTACTCATCGTTCTAAAAAATTAGATTGAAGTGTCCACAAAATTTTAGTGGTTGTTGGTGCATGGATGGGTCAATAGATAATTACTAATTATTTAGTAAAATAGTACATTCCCAAAGGTTCATGTTATTATTCATAACCATGGATAAGTGGTCAGGTACTTCCATGAGGGTTTTTAACTCCACCGCTATTTAATTATGATTTTTATTCGAACACTTGTTATATTTTCCATTTTATATGCTATTGAGATAGTTTATTTAATATCTTACAATTTTAAAAATTATAAAATGTAATAAAAAATCATGAGTTAATAAACTGTGGATAAATATCTTATTCATATTTTTAAATCAATACTAAAAACTACATTTATGGGTTCCCTATATTTACCTAAGTTATGCTTTACTATCATAATTTCTTAATTAACTATAAACTTATTTGATACTAACTTTAGTGAACTTCATCATTCAAACAACAGTGTTACATCATTTTTTGAAAAATATAATACACTAATACAATATATAATATTAAGTAATTTTGTCTTGAGAAAAGTATGTATGTACAATGTGATTATATATATAATTTTGAACATTATTTTAAACATTCATCATAGACCATATGAAATATTTCATTATACTATTAATACATGTACTCACCTATGGAAATACATTAAAGAAATTCTGAATAAAAAACATAGTAATAGGAGGAATAATAAGGAATGCACATAAGACATGAATCCATATGTTACATTGGCGAGAATAATCATTATTATCATATCATAAACCAATGATCATAATAATAAGAATGGGGGAATAATTTGAATGAAACATGGAATTTGGAATATAAATAATAATGACACAATATAATTTTGTTGCCAAATTCTGTACATAAATAGTGAACAATGATAGCATCATGTTCCAGTATAACATATGTGTAAAAATACAAACTTCCAAAAATAAAACCAATATCACTTATTGTTTACACATATTAAATATTATGACTTTAAATATATCACATTACCTAATGAATTGGGTGGTAATATAATTTTAATAATACACACAAAATCATAAAATACTCAAAATCCAGAATTACACAAGGAACGGAAATCATACATAAATAATAAACAAGATATGAACCCATGAGAATATAATGGAATTTATAGTGATGTCATAAATCATATTAAAAATAACATACATGGATGTTCTTAAATGAGGAAGGAAAAAAATAACATTAGTTATGAAAGGGTAATCATTAGTAAATATGGGATCATATATCTTGTTCATAAGATGTATATCATATGGAGAATCAATTTGAGATTCTAAAAAGAAGTCTTTATCAACAATAATGAATATTGAAAAAATAATAATTTCAAAGAAGTAAAAAATGAATATCCCCTAATGAATAATAATATGAATAAAACTATAATAAAATAGGCTATTTTTAAAAAAAATAATCATAGTAAAAGTATAGAATAAGAGAAGATAAACACAAAATGAGAGTTTCCCATTCCGGGATTTCACATTCAATATTCTAATATAATAAAATTATTCTTATCAAAAGGATAATTAATATTTTAAATCAATGTATTTATTTTTTTATATATCAATAATAATTTTAATTCATTTTTTTATTTTTTTATTAAATAAAAAATTATTTAATGACATGTTTTCATTGAATTATCCAATTTTCATTTTAAATTTTTCATTTTGATTTACTGTCAATTTTCGATTTTTGAAAATAAATATAAAATATTTGATAATATTTAAATAAGTTTATAAATATAATATATATTATAAAAAAACCATAAATGAAGTTGGTGATATGTAAATCATTTCATCCTCCTCATTAGTGGATGAAACCAACCAATAACAGGATGTGTCAAATAGAGGATAATGAACATATATACATATAAAAGATTAAATTAGTTAAACCATATAAAAATAAAAATATTATTTTAAATATTATTCTATTAATCTATAAAAATGATATTGATTTTGAAAAGATAAGGATAAGAAAAAGAAGGAAAAGTGACAACTGTGTGGTTACCTCTTCGTTGAAGCTTACTCCATTTCTATGGGAATTAATATGTAATGGACTAGGATTTGATGAAATTAGAACAAAAATATGTATATTAGTAGGATTAGTAGCATGGAGTAGGGTATATATTGGGTTTTATAAGTTTATGGGATGTAATTACATAATTAAGGGAGTGGGGATATATATTCTCGAGTGTTGAGGTAATTTGGGGATAAAATATTGGATATTTTATTATTTTAAATGTAAACCTTTAAACAGTTTCAATTTCAAAATTATGAACTATATTTTTTTAAATTATATATTTTGAATAATTTCAAAACATTTAAAATGTTTATTTATTATTTTATTCAAAATGAGGAAAAAAAGAAATTTTATTTTTTTAATGGAATACCTTACATTTTAAGACATTGGAAACTACTTTTTAGGTATGGTAATTTTATTTACTGTTTTTATATGAATAATTAATCTTGTGAAATTAATTTTGGATGATATATAAATTTTAGGATTTATTAATCCATTAATACAACAATATTACTTTGTAAATCTTCTACATTTTCCAAAACAATATTTTTACCATTTACCTGAAAATTTGTGTTTTTGAAAAAATTATTAAAAATTCACACATAAAAAATTTCAATTTTGTTATACCAAAAATGTGATTCAATTTTTAAAAATAAATTTTCAAAATAATAATTTTATGTGTTAACATAAAAATAATTTTTTTTATAAATTATATTAAAATACATATTATAAAAAATAAACTTATAATTTTTTTAGTTTGTAAATTGAATATTATTTTAATGGAATATAATATTTATATTTAGTAAATTCATTGTGCATAAATATTATTTACATTTCATTATACTATATTCTTTGATAAATTACTATTTTAATGGTCAGATTACTATTTTTAATGGCCATGTTACTATTCCAACAGACATATTACTATTCCAAAGGTCATTTTGGTTTTATTTTTCCCATCATACCAAATATTTTATTCATTAATCATTAATATTAATTAATTTTATGGTTATATAATCATTATTTTCATAATTCCTATTTCATTACTAATATTATATTAAATTTTTATAGTGTTTTTCAATAGTGTCATAATTCTAGGAGACCGAAATTATGAAAATTTTTTATTCTAGTTATGTTATTTTTATATTTATTATACAATTATACTATTTTCATTTATATAAATAATATTTTCACATGGTATATAATAATATTTTGTTGATGAACTCAAATAGCATTGGTTTATTTTATATGGTTCTTGAGTTTTATTCTCTATACTATACCTATGTGTGAGACATTTATTTATTCAATAAGAAAATGTCATATAAGAAAGTTGAGATCATTATGTTCTTCCCCCTTAAAAATTTTGTCCTCAAAATTCAAATTCTCATTATATAATATATTACTGTAATTTATTTTCATTTCATCTCGTGGTACCCTTGTTTTTTCTTCATAATTATCATTTCAACAATGTATTTTGAAAAAGTAAGTTATCTTTTTACATAGGTAATTGTCACTATAATCCACAATTGTCACCATTTTCGACACATAATAGAGTTCAGGCTACAATTTTACCACTTCTTGATTCAGTTTATATGATTTATTTGATATTCCATAGCTCAGAAGTGATATCTAGAACTCATAATGAACTATTGTAAGGTTCTATAGAATTTATATTTGTTTGGACACAACTCATATATTATTAAGGTTCTAAATGGGTCCAATTTAATTAATGATTAACATTACCCTATTTTAATGACTCATGAATATACTATATGGTGATATATGAAGTTAAAAATTATCTATAACTTCAAACTCTAAGTCTCTTATGTGATGGTCAATATATATCCTCTACCGACTCTTAAATACCAATAATTTTTTTAGAATATCTTGAAACATTATTGTCATCATTTACCAAATCATAGGTCCAAGAATAATTTATTCACCAACATCATCCCACCATGTGGTAGTTCTACATATCTTCCTATATTGATCTTCATATGGTGCCATCGAAACACTTTAGTTGAAAATGTTGTTGTATAGGATCTCAACGAATGGACAATATTGATCATGGGATCCATTAAGGTCCATGAAGAATATATTATCATGTATTATTGTGTTTGAATGATTATTTTATTTATACATCAACGTGTGTGTGATAGAACATACAGAATTTGACCATAGCATTCATGGAATGATGAATAGTCCTCCAAAACATAAATGTGATCCCTGCATCATAATCAAATATTATCAAAACTAGTTTCCCATGAATCCTCCCCTACTTATTTATGTATATCTTTGAATGTTTATCAACGATGAAATATCACTAAAATGTAATAAGTGGAAAGTCATTGTCAGTAGATCCACTACATGTCATATAAAATAGTTTACGTAAGATGTATTTAGAAGACCCATGATAATTTCCATGGTGACGTTCTCCCATTTCAGTATTAGTATTGGTAATGATTGTATTATCCATTTTAAATGATGATTATATTATTTTAATTGTTACATACAATTATATTTTTGGTGTACTCAATAATATAATTTTGTATATTGTCCACCCTTAAGTTATGTTAATGACTTTGGTATATATATATACTTATATGATGGATGGAGAAATATGAGCTATGTGCATCATCCAATATCTTTTCATTTATCTCCGATGATAATGAATGAAATTAATATTCTTAACAAAATAACTACATATTTTTCAATATTTAATTCATGATACTTCCCTTTTTTCTATATCATTATTTTGAATTCCTAAAGGGATCATGTTTTACCTCTATCATCTTCTCTTTGATAGATGGTTGGGAATTGGTTTGTGTAACATATGATGTTTTCCATGTATTTATGATTTCAAGGTCTATACATTGAATATCCATGAACATAGTATCTGTCTTGATCATTATCATTGATATTATAGAATGTTCCATTCGTTTATTCTCTCCAACTACATTATTATCCTTTTTAGATTGTAGTGAATTAATTAATTATAGTCCTTGATTTACTATAACTATCTTCGTTGAATCATGTTACATTCCTTCTATGTGAATATATATTTTAAACCCTTATGATCAATATATATGTTATAATTATCTCAATGGAAGTAATTCCACTAAATATTTAGTGGGAATATCTCATTTGCTAGATAGAGATCACACATTGGATTGTTCAAGCCGTGAATCATGATTTACATGATAAATAACCTATCACATTGTCAATATTCATAATCTATCTACCAGATCCATTATTTTTGGAATCAATTTATATTACAAACACTTCTCCACCTAAGGGGAGCATTCAAATTGGTCTTGTTGTTTTCTTATTAATGAACTCTTTATTTATTTACTCACATTTTTTCATATACACTTATAATACTCTGTTCCTTTTCAACATAATTAGATGAAAAACCATGATAATTTTACCAACAATCACTAGTGGTGTCCAAAAAATCCAAGAAAACTATGGATCAATTTTACAATTTATTGCCTATTACATTCTTTTATATCTACTTTCATTAAAAGATTAATATAAATTCCATCACTTGTGATCACAAGCCCTTAGAATGTGATTTTTAGAATCTATAGTTTACACTATCTAAACATATAATGAAACTTATTATTCAATAATTTCTCTAAATAATACTTAATATTTTCTCATATTATTGCTTTATCATGGATTTTATATGAATATCATCAATAAGAACACCCGAAAATTTATCAACATAGTCTTGAATGATATTACTAATAAATTCATCTAATATTTCCATGTAATTTATTAGTATAAATGAAATAACTATGAACTCATATTTTCTATATATTATACGGAAATATAAATTTTGAATAAATTATATCTTAAAATTTATCTAGTAATATCACAAATTAAGATCCAAATTTTAAAAGTATTGCGCTCATTTTTGATTCTCAAATATGTCCTCAATCCTTGGTAATGGATAAATTTTCATCATTGATATCATGTTGAGATATTATTATTCATTTCAAAGACATATTGATCCACAATATTTCTTAACAATGTTTACTGGTTAACCCATTTATATTAACTAGAGTGTGTGAAATCTTTATCCAATTGATATTAAATATCATCCATTAACTCCACCCGTTCTATTGTGATTTTCATCTATGGGATCTTGGGAATTTATATGGATCCTGGTAAATATTATAATGATAAATTTACATCAGGATTTAGGGAAAGGGAAAAAATAATCAAGGAATAAATTATTATATGCCATTATAATGAGTGTTCCATCAAGGTTGATTTGTTCCTCTACCTTGATTTGTTTATAAATATATACTTCTTCTATGGGGTATCAACACCAATACCACTAAATCATTTTCTCATAGATGGTTATAATTTTAATTTAATTTTTATAGGAGCATAGGATGATTCACGATATGGAATGAAACATCATTTTCATGACACATTATATGAGGTATATATAATTATAGACAATACATTCCAAATATAGCACAAAATTCTACAAATTAATAAATTAAGTGATTCATCAGAAGAATCTTCCCAATGGATCTAAAAGTTGATGTTTCTAACATTTAGGTTCAAATAATCATACCACTTGTTTTTTCATAGATATATATACTTTTAATTATCATGGAAGTAAATTTATAGTTCCATAAAACTTATTTGATATAATGGAATGTGTAGAACTTGAATCAAATAAATATTTCTTAAATATTGATTGAATTTTAAGTGTATCTTTTATTACTTCATTTTCCATATTCACGTCAATAGTGGTGAGAGGGTATGTTTTCTTTTCTTCCCATGTCTTGGTTAGTTTCTTAAATTTATTATCCTTTAATATTATTAGTTTAGTGAAATATAATACACAGCGACCTTGTTCCTTAGATGTAAAGTTTTGAGTTATAGGAGATGTATTAGGGGGTGCCGTTTTTCCCCTATCATATCAATAATATTATTTATAAATCCTAAATATTAATGTTCTTGATAACCTTCTATTTGATACATAAATCATTTCCCCATTCCTTAAATGAAATTATAATTGTGTTTATTTATAAATATTTTACATGTGTGTTGTTAGATCATGCATCCACCTTTGTCATTTAACCCCATGGATTAATTATTCATCCTTAATTTATTATCTCCATATCCATGGTATTGTTATTCAAAAACCATATCTACTATAATATGTTAATGAATAAATTTTTCATTACTCATAAATCCATAGATATATATATATATAGGGATGCATTTTTAAAACACTAAAGAATATATCAATTTTTTAATATTTATTGTTATAAATCCTATGGTCTACCTAGAAATCCTTGTGAGATTCACCTTAAATATTGTGAAAATTAAAACTTCATCTTCAAACATATGATCTAGTAATTCTATCCTCAAATTGGTGAAAAATTTTTATGTGTATGAAATATCTTCTTATATTATTCCTTATACATTTCTCCATCTTAATCCTCTAGTTTTATATTCATGATCAATGTCTCCCATTGATTAAATTCCCCTTCCCAATGGTATATATCCAAAGTAATATTATCATTCTTCGAACCATGATGCAAGAAATGATGGTTTCCATAGATTTGACTGATTTTTCTAATATAAGTGGGTCAAATTATCCAAATCATTTTAGTGGTTATTGAAATATGAAGGAAGTTATGGATAAATTATCATTATTTTTATATGTATAAAATTTTACATTGTTCATGTGATTATTAATAACATGGGAGATATGGTTATTTAATTCCATTGTGATTTGAAATAAACCACACATTGTATTGGGATTTTTATTTGAATAATGATTGCATTTTCCATCACCTAAATTCTTGATGTGTTTTTTAACTGTTCCCAATGTTTTTTAAATATAAATTATAGAACAAAAAATAAGTTATTAAATAATTTATAAATAAATTATCCACATATGTAAATAAATTCTAAATTATCCTTATATAGGATCCCTAAATTTAGAATTGGTTATTTTTTTCAGAACTAATTAATAAATTTAATCAACCATTATTATATACTAATTATAGTAACATTAATATTATATACTTTATTATTACCTTATTTATGATAAATAATATAACAATAATATAATAAAAAATCGAAATCTTTTGTGTCTCGGGAAAATATGGATCATATAATTAAAATACATTTACAAATTGAAGAAATTATTTAAATCCACTAACATGTTTATCCAAAAAGTTTGAATAATCCTTTGAATACAAGAAATCACCCAAAAAAATATATCAAATATTGGATTAGATAAAATACTTGTAAGGGGAGATATAATATGGAGGACAAAGATAACATGAATCAATATAATAAAATGGGTGAGAATAATCATTATTTCCACATCATCAAAAAATGGTCATCATCATAATATTGATGAAATAATTTTAATGGTACATTTAACATGGAACAATAATAACAATGAAACATAAAAATGTTTTGGCCGAATGACAAACATAAATTAAGAACATATATACCATCATGTTCATTTATAATAGATGTGGTCAAATTATCACTTCATAAAACATGAATAAATATATATTCATGTTAATGCATAACACATATAATATCATGATGTATATCATGTTAACCAATGAATTTGATTGTTATGAATTTGTAGGCATATCCATCACATCAATAATTTTTTTAAATCATGTATGTCAAGTGGAATTGAAAACATACGACAACAACCAAGATGATATAAACCAAAGAGTGAAAAAAATTCACTCTATAATGATGCAAAATAATATATAAAATAATCCAAATATAGGTTACCAAAAAATTGAAAACATTATTTCAGTAATTAATGGGTATTGTTAGAATCTTATTGATAATATTTATTATATATATAAAAAATAAATATAAGTAAAAATAATGGGATATTTGAGAAGGGGTTGTCTTCATAAAAATCCCTGATGGTTGAGAAATTAATTTTAATAAAGTAGAAAAATTAATACAACCCAAATAAAAAAGGAAAAGAAAAGTTCAATAATCATTTCGAAATTTTTTTATAATAATAATAATTAAAGGATTTAATAAGAAAGGATAAACCCCAAATAAGTGTTGGGTTTGAGAGTTCATTTACCTTTCATCATATTATCATTCATCATATTCAAAACTCTTATATAATGATCTTGTGTTTAAGAAAACGCTAATAAAGAATTTAAATTAATTTATATATTTTATTACTTATCACTTATAATCACAATAGTTTATTAATTTATATTTCTTGTTCAATATTAAACAATTTGAGGGAATGTTTTCTTTTAATAATCAGGTTTTCATTTCAGTTTTTTTATATTGATTCAATTTAATTTATTTTCTTTTTATAATTACATCCAAAATCAAGGAATTAATTATAAAATATTTATAAATATAATATATAGTCTATATTAACTATCCATTTAGGTAGTGATATGTAAAACATTATCAATTGCATTATAGGCAGATAAAATTGACTATTAATGGGACATGTCAAAGTTGGGAATAAGGTGTATATATACCGTTAGTTGAATAATATAGTTATAAAATATTATAATATGATTAATATTTTATATAATAGTTTATGGTGTTAGAAAAATAATATATATTATGAGTATATAAATATGGAACAGTGAGAAAAAAGGACTAGAGGGGACTATGTGGTTACCGATTCATTTAAGGGCACTCTTTTTATATGGGAATAAATCCTGAGGAATTGGGATTTGATGACCCCATAAAATCTTTAAGGATAATTATTAAAATATGAGGAATTAATTTTTATTTTATTAGTATTTTATTTTTGGATGGGATTTTATTTTCCATAGGAAGGGATAAGAGCGTTTATACTTGAGGGGAGGGGTATTTTTGGGTTAATGTATTGAATAATTTATTATTTCTATGGTAAAACATTTAATTGTATTAATTTTGACACTATAGGGAATATTTGATGGAAAATATATATATCTAAAGTTCAAAACAATTTATAAACTAAATTTTTTAGTTTATACACAATGAAAGAATAAAAATGGAAATATGTTTTTAATGGAATACTTTACGAATTTAGACACTAGATACTAATTTTTAGGTTGTGAAATTATTTTTAATATTTTTAATAAATAATTTTTCTTATTTAACAGAATTTTTTTTGATATTAAAATTTAATTATAAATTAGTTCATTATGATTAAAATATTACATCTTAAGACATAGATAGTTTTTAAAACTTTAATATTTAATATTCACCCAAAATTTAATGTTTATAAGAAAGTTATAAAAAATTATCCCTTATAAAATTTCAACATATTGATTATAAAAATGAACATAGTTATTTTTTAAATAATTTTCAAACCTATATAATTTTAATTATTAACATAAAAAGTTTGTCTTTTCAAAAACATGTTAAAATACAAAATATAGAAAATGAACTTATAATTTCATTGAGTTTAAAATTATATTTATATTTTTTGGAAATATTATATTTTTATTTAAATAATTTATTCCTAGTAATTATTATTTGCGTGTCCTTATAATTTTTTATTGGTAATGTTACTATGTTTTCCTATTACATTATTATTCTATGGTGAGGTCTTAATTCTAATAGTGGTATTGGAATTATATTTCCAATAAATACATTATAATTATTTAATTAATCATTTAAATGAGTTAATATTGAGGTTTATATTTATTATAATTTAAATTTCTATTTCATTATTAAGTTTCTGATTTTATTTGTAGTTTTATTAAAATTTTGATAATTCCTAGAGACCAAGATTATTTTTTTTCTACTCTAGTATGTTTTTTGCATGTTAATTATATCATTATATAATTTTAAATTTTATAGAGTATATATATCCTTATTATGTAATATTATTTTTTTGATGAAATAATAAATTGTTAGATTTTTTACAAGCTTATGGGGTTTTATTTTGGTTACTTACCAAAAAAAAAATTATATATATTCAGAAGTAATATATCATAAAGAAAATTCTAGGTCATTACATTGGATGTCTCATGGGATATTTAGGGTTAAAATTACCTATGATCCTACTGAATCTCACATTATTGAGATTGAAGTGTTCTATTTACCCAATGAATTATTAAGTCAATCATATTTCTATTCTAGGTTCTATTTATTTGATGTCTTTTTCACTATGGTATATTCCATTGAATCAATTTGTGGTCTGGGGTTCATCATTTTTTAGGTGAGGAGGAAGTGGTTTGAATCAGGTCTCTTAGAGGATCATTAATTTATCATTTTCACCTTCGTTGTTTCATGGACATCATTAAATCTGTCATGTTTATGTAGTTTTAACGACGTAGATTAGGGTGAATTAACGGGCTATTATGAAATATGTTTTTATGGTGTGTTCAGTAAAACCTCACTATGTTGTGATGAAAACATTTCTGACTGTGATTTTATAGTTTTATAGTATTATTATAAATGTTTCTTTTTTATCACGTTCTCATTTAATTCCATTCCATCATTAAAAAAGTTAGGTGAGTAGAGGTATATCTATTGACATCTTTGGCCATTCTTTTATTAGTGATTGGCATCAGATTCGAGAGATCCACTCTTGTTATCCAAGGTGAATTTATTTTGTCTTCTCTTTGTTTATAATATTATCCATTATTTTAGGGGAGGAATTTAAAAAATTTTGATTCATGTTCATTGTTATTTTTTTGGTTCTTTAATGGGGAATTGTTGAGTATATGACTCATAGGTAGTCCTTGTGTATTGGGTGGATTTTGAATAGAGATTCCTTTCCATATAATATATTGGTATTTGATGATTCAATTGAGTTTGGGGATTTGAGAATTATCCTTCTTGAAATATGTGTAAATTATAGAATTATAATTCTTTTCTTCTTTTTGGTGGATAGTACATAATAGCCGAAAATGATAATGAACTAGAGTAAATGAAATTTAATGAAAATGTGGGTGATTCATATGTTTTTTTATTAAAAATTTGGTTTTTTGTTATATATTATTTGATTTATTGATATAAAATCCAAAGTAATATCATTTAATGTTTTTTTATACATTTTATTAAAGTTACGTGGTTATCCAAATTACCTTTTATATTGGGTTAACCAGTTAATGTTTGTAATAAATCAACTGTATAAAAATATAGAATTACCGTTTTGATGTGTAAACCTAAAATTTGATTTAATATTAAAAAATAATCAAATAATATGTTATTTAATGATTATTAAAATTAGGTTTTATTTTATTTACTATGGTATTCTGGGTCATTTTTTTAATTATAGGATTTTCTAATTGTTTATTGCTACTAGTTGGAAGAACGTGATGTGGTTATTGATGTGGTAGTGTTAGATGAGTTACACCGTAGTTTTGGTACATATGATATGATTGGTTCTATAACATCATATACATATTTTCAGGTGATCATAGACACTCAATTTTTCTTGATTTATTTTGAGCTTATCTCAAGTGGTTTTGGGAGGAAATTTGAAACATTTGGAACTTACTGTGTTGTGCACGGTTGGCGCACAATTTTCCCAAACTGTGCACCCACCTAGGGTAGACCGTGAAAAACCAAACAATTGTGGTTTGTATAAATATTGAATTAATTGAAAAATCAGGTTCCCACCTAATAGAAATAGTGTACCCTATCATAGGGGCACACAGTTAGAGAATACATTTTGAAAAATTGATTAACCCTCCCAGCTAACTATGTTGATGGTAAATTTCATTTCTGAAAACTAAATTTAAATTCATAAGCCCATTTTTTATCACCAACACATACTAAATCAATATTTAACATATTTCTAGGTCTTGGGGTCACCCAAGAACCCAATTTATCTAGTCCGAACCTATTTTTAGGCACATACATGCTTCGAAAATATCACTTTATTTCTCTTAAGTATGAGTTATTGTCTTGTTCATTTTCTTCCTCTCTCTCTATCTCTCTCTTTGGAAGGGGTTTTAGGATCATCTAGTTGTATATGGATATAAACTCATTTATTTTGAATCATAAATCCATGTTTTATTCATTTATCTCTGTTTTTTATGTTCATTATTGGATTTTCATAATGAGGTTGTTGTGTTACATGATCTCCATTTATAGGTAGGTGGTTCCATCGTTGAATGGACAATTTTATAACCCTGGAATATTTTTATGACTATAATTACTTTCTATTTATCTTTAAAAATCCAATTTGATAATAATTGGTATTTTATTTTTACAGGATATGAAAATTTTAGGAAACCCCCACCCCCCCCCATTCTAATGGAATTGGAATTTGGGTTGTGACTTCCAATTAATGGAAGTTTGAAGAAGATTTTTGAAGTTATTATGAGAAAAAGAGATTAATTATTTATTATAATAACTATATATTGGTTTTATCTTCTCAAAATAAAATAATTAATTAAAAACCGATGTTATTGTTTTTAAATGGATGTTACCTTATTGAAACTGTAAAATGGAGAAATTGTTTTTTAATAGTTTTAAAATAAATTTATCCTTGTTTGTTGATTTATTAAGGACATAAAATCCTAGATAGTTATTGGTTTATTTGGAAAAAACTCCCTAGTATGCTAATTCCCATGAAATAGATTTACACTTTACAATTCTAACAAACGAATAGTGTGGTGGATCATATCCTCGATGAGATATTGATGAGTCCCTTTTGTTTAGTGTCTGAGGGACATGTGTACACATATTACCATGATAAATAACATGATATGTGTGAGGATCCCCTAAAATGGAACTATTTTAACCCTTGGTGGATGACCATGTTTAATGTTTTTGAACTATTTTGATATATAATATATTATTTGTAAAACTAATTTACACATTCTTATTGACTAATATAAACAAATTTCTATTAATATTTTATAAATCATCTATTTGGAATTATTCCAACATTTAAATTAAAATCATGTTTTGTTTTAAATATGAATTTTTATTTCAATGACATTTTATTTAAAATTTATGTAATTATATAGTTATTTATTATGTTATCATAATATGGAAAATATGGAAAGACCCTACTGAGATTTTTATCTCACACCCTACCTTTCCCTTGAGGTGTTTATAGATTTACTTCTTCCTTATTTGAGAAATGGGAAAGAACCACATATAGGTGGTGGTTTTTGTTGACTCCTTTGAGCATGGAGTGTTTTTTCTATTGGGATTGGGTTGTTAATATTGGTTTTTGGTACTTTGATGACGAAATTATAGTGTTTTATTTAACCTATTCAACTTCAGTTATATTTTCTTTTGCGGTTTTCATTGAGAGTACTGATATGTTTTTTTATCTTCTACACTTTATGTGGAATCATTGTTCCCTCTTTTTCCTTGTAAGATGCAAGGTGATAGTTTCCAACTCATGGGGATCAGTAATTCCTTTAGGTCCATGATTGGATTGGCTCAGGTGTTTGGGTACCAAGGTATCCATTCCATTTCGTGAAAAAGTGGTATCATAGGAGCATGTTTTTCATCTTACCTTCTTTTTAGTATGAAATTTGATTAATCATGATGGAAATTAAGAGGATGTTTTTAGTGGGTGTCTAGAAATATCTCATTTTTATGGGCCTTAAGTCCTTAATGGTGGTTTGGGGAATAATTCTTGTTGATTTTTTATATCATTTTCCTTAATTTTTATTTGGATAGGTCGAAATATGATTCATTCCTATCAATATGAATGGAATATTTTTCCTAATAATCTTACTTGAGGGATAATATGTGCAACCTTATAATGTATTTATTTTTATATTATTATGTTGTGTAGCATTATACCCCCAAGATTATCTGAAAATTGGATCTATTAGGAAGCTACTGATGAACCACATCAAGAAACTCCTCTCATGTACCAAAATATTATTGATGATATCATATGTGTTTTTGATGCTCCAGGATTGGAACCTACACCCTTTCCAATCTATGATCTAGTTATGGGACCTCTGAGGGATGTGTTTTAAAATAATGATCATGAATGAATTTCCATAATCCATATATATTAAATATCATAAATGTCCCTAGAGAGTTTGAGGATTGGTTGAGTGGGTTTAAACTTTTTTTGAGCTCTTGGAGTTTCCTCGCTCAATCAATGTACAATGATCCACCATTATGTTGAAAGGACCCTGAAAAAAATAGTGGGATATTATGGAGAACGAAAAGAATCATGAGATATTAATGTGATATAAATTTAAATTTATTTTCCCCAACCAATTCTACCAAGTGTCTATGGTGTTGAATAATGATAGATATTTTTTCGAACTCAGGTAGTTTGACATGACTGTAACTGAATATGAAAATCAATTTTCTTTGTGTGGAAGGTTTTATCCTGAGATTGTATCAAATGAGAAGATAAAGACATAGTGGTTTGATATGGGGATTTTATATAATATTCATTCTCATATTTTATTTTTGAATCTCTTCCCTTATGCTCACATGATGGAGAGAGTGTTGCTGGGATATCTTCACATGGATGGATATTCAAGTTTTATGGGAGTTACATTTTCTCCATGTGGTAGTTCTGTGAGTTCCTTAAATGGAAAGAGAATGCATGAAGAGTATTATAGTGGTTCTTTAAGACAAATTTCTTATAGAATTATTGGTTTTCTGAACATATGTACATTGAATTTCTTCATGTGTTGCAATCAGAGACTCACAATGTCTGGTTTCACTGAGGAACCCATTATATGACTTTACAATGGGTGCTCAGGTCACTTAAAGATGTTTTTCAAGTTATATTTTTCTTTATATAGTGTAACTAGATCACTATCACCTCAATGTAATATAGTTCAATCATAATCTTCATTATCATAAGTTTTCTCACCATATGAATCCAAAATGAATATTCTTCAAAAAGTGGAAGAGTCTCTAGAGGAAGTAGATATGGGGATAATGACTATGAGATATACCATCACTATTATTTAATCATTAGTAATGAAATTATTTGATATTGGTTCATCTCATTCATTCATTTCAAATCATATTGTGAATCTCTTAAATCATTATATGAAGTCTTTTTCTTATGAGATGGGTAGCACTACTCCACTTAGAATGAAGTGAGGGTAGGGTCTACATTATCCTACCTGTGTTTTATCTTTATCTAAGATTGATCATTCATGGGAATTTATATTTCTTTAATTGAATCCTATTGATGTCATATTTAATATGGATCAACTCATTACTAATAAAGAATGTATTGTCTTCTATCATTGATGGTTATTCTTAACTACACCTAATGAAGTGTGTCTTATCTTTTAGGGAGAATTGGGCCTGAGGTCAAGAAGAGATGGACCATTTTATCTGTAGTTGTGGAATGTAATATCAGTTTTTTTACCTGGAGATGGAATCCATGAGAGACCGTCTCCATCTATTTTTCTACGAGTTCCATGAAGTGTTTCTATAAAACATATATAGTTTTCCACTTTTTAGATAGGTTTAGTTATCTATTTATATAGATATCGGAACTCAGCCATTATATATTGCCTCTTACAACATTAAATCTACTAAAATAATAGTGTTAAAGACACAATTGGATGATATATTAGATAAAGGATTTAAATTCCTGAGTGTGTCACCTTGGGTAGCACCTATTCTCTTTTCTAAGAAAGATGATGGGTCACTATTCATGGGTGTTGATTAGAAAAAACACAATCGAGATATAGTAATGATCCAACATTCATTTCCAAACATTGATGACTTGTTTGAGTAGTTTAAAGGGGTGATGTGGTTCTCAAATATTTATCTTCAGTTTCAATGGATTTAATTAATAGGATAATCGACAAGTATCTAGATACATTTGAGGTGGTCTTTATTAATGACATCCTTGTTTAATCTATTTATAAGGAGGATCATGTGGGCCATCTTAGATGAGTTATATAATAGTTGAGAAATGATCGAATGTATTCTAATCATTCATATATAATATTTTTGGATTACGATAGTGAATTTATTGGAAAACATGGTTTCAGAACATGGTATCTCAATTGATCATGAGAAGGTGATAGTTTTTTTTGTCTTGATTGAAACCACAAAATGTTTTTAAGATTCATAGCTTCATGGATATATCCATATATTACTATGATTTCATAATTTATTTCTCAAAGTCAGCTTCTCTAATGACCACTCTCACTCAGAAGGGATTAATGATTTCTTGGAATGAGTAATGTGAGATCTCTTTGGTTGATCTAAAACGTTTTTTACTAGGTCACTAGAGTTGAATATTCTAGAGGCTGGGTAGGTAAATGTGGTATTCAATGATGTATTAGGTTCAAGTTTGTTATTTGTTCTTATGTTGGGTGATCACATCATTTCCTATGGATCTCTCAAGATTATTCCATAAGAGAAGAATTACACAACTAATGAACATGAACATGAAATAGAGTTGCATGTTCTTAAAAATCAGAGAAATTTAATTTTTATAAAAAGGATAACTATAATTTCTAATCACAATAGAATGAGTTATATATTTTCCAAAAAATATATGAATACTCTCCAAATGATTAGGGAGGAATTCCTGTTATATTTTAATTTTAACATCATCTATATCATGGGGAAAGTAAATGTTATTACAGATGGAAAGAGAAGAAATCTTCCGACCCATTTCTTCATAGGATTGTTTGAAGACTGTAACATGATTGTTCTATTTTCATATATTTGTATTTGGGTTTGGGAAAAAGGGGTATACTTGTTTTGGATTGTGTTCAATTGACCTTTAATCTTATCAATTCTATTATTAAAGAAAAAATAATTTAGATGATTTATGTAGAACCAGAGACTCTCTTTAAGGTAAAGAGTCCTTTTTATAGTGCTCATTCTCTGTGGAGTGTGTTCTAAGTTTGCGGAATTTTTTTGTTGGATGATTGCAATGAGTAATGACGTGTTAGGTGATTTCCATAATTCCTCGTGAGATGTGCCCACAAGAACCATGAAGATATTCTATTATATGAGGAGTTTATTCTGGAATCCATGTATGAGACATGGAATTTTTTTTAATATCACTGTTATGCATGATGGAAATTCATGTTTGGAAAAAATATGACTTCTATTTTTCTAGAGTGACTTCCACTGCATATTTGGAAGTGAGATGAGATCTATATGAACATTATAGTTTGGTTTCTATTTAACCTAGGATAAAAGAATGTGATAATATTTTTGATTGATAGGTTCAATAAATAGGATAAATTTTTAACCATTTATGGTACAACAACATTAGCTGTGTTTGAAACTATCTGTGAATGATATTGTTTGTTTTAATGAAGTTCTATCACCCATAGTCACTAATAGAGATCCATATTTTACTTCACATTTTTTAAGAGGTCATCTAAAGGAATTTGGATCTCAAGTTCGTTTGAGTATATAATACCTTCACTAGATGGATTACTTGATAGATATGGATATAAATAATCTTGGGGAAATGATTTGTTCCCCCATTCATGAAATTGGTGGATCTCGGGATGACCATTTTGGGATGTTTGAGTTTTCTTATTACAATAGTTACTAGTCCATAATTATAATGGATCCTTTTGAGTCCTTAAAATAATTAACATGTAAATCTATGATGTGATGGTTGGTTATTTGTGAATGTATCTTGGTTGTTCTAATCTTGTTTTACGATATGATGATAAATATTTATTTTATAATTTAGAAAATTTTGATGACATATAGACAATATAAGTCTTATTCATATCATCATCATAGACTATTATTATTTTTAGTAGGTGATTAGGATTTCTAAAAAGATTCACCTTGTTTTAGTCATCAATATCTAGGGAGGAAGGAAAAACATACTCATAATTTGAGGGGAAATTATGAGGTTGTTTGACAAGTGGAGAAAATAGAGAACCATTTATAACTTCCTCTACAGTTGACATTGATACACAACATGATTTACCTATTAATGTTGCGAAAGTATCTTTCTAATCCATGCCATTTTCTGATATAAAGTGATCATGATGTCGAGATTTATTTGTCTATGATTAAGCATATAGTCAGGTAGGTTGATTTAGAAGGAAACACACTTTATACAAGAACAATAACTCTGTTTCATGTAAAAACGAATAATGATTCTGATAATTATGTGACTTGGGATGGAGATCCCCAAATGAGAGGGTAATCACCCCATATTTTTTATATGGATACATCATTATAAACTTTTTGGGGACATATTGCAACTATACTGTGAAGGTTGTAACATCCTGTTAATATTTTCAGGTTCTTCTCAACATTATTTTCATTCATTATTTGGGGATTTTCTTAGGTTGTTTTGTGTGGAAATTTGAAAAAATTGGAACATTCTTGCCAGTTCACGGTTTATGGATGGTTTTTTCAAACCGTTCTCTCGCCCATAGTAAATCGTGATGAACCAAATAGTAGGGATATGCATGGTGGGTTCATGGTTTTAAAAACTATTTTCCCACCTAGTAGAAACCATGCACCCATCATAGCGTCACACAGTTAGGTAGAACAGTTTGAAAAACCATGCCATCCTTCCCAGATAACCATCCTGGTGATAAATTTTTTATAAAATTAAATTAATAATTCTTGAAAATTTATTTTGTGACCTTATTGAACCTAAATTGTGATTGGATGTCTTTCTATGTAATTGTAGATCCAATGAACCCATTTTCTCTAATCCAAAATTATTATGAGGTAGATAACATCTTGGTAAATTTCATTACATTCCTCTTTGGTAAGAGTTCTTCTCCTATTCGTTTCATCATACTCTCCCTTTATCTACTGCTTATGGTTTTTAATATTATCTAGATTTGTATGGATCTAAAATCCATAATTTTGGATTTTTTTAATCATGGATTTGTTACTTGATATCTGTTATATATGTTCTTCATTTCCTTTTACCATTATAGGTGTTATGTTATGTGATTTCTATGTTAAAGGTAGGTTGATCAATACAATATTGTTAAATTGTGTAACCATTGAATTTATTTATTATTGGAAGTGATTTAAATTAATCTTGGAAATAGATAATAAATTAAATTCTGATTTGACAAAAATTAGTATGGAAACTTTGGAAAAAAATATCTAATTCCAATAGAATTTGAATTTGGGGAGTGATTTCAAATTGATGGAATTGTGAAATTGATTTGTGAAAAGATTTTGAAAAAAATTACTTAAATTGTTTTTCTGAGAACCGATGATTAGTTTTATCTTGTAAAAATGAATGAATTGATTAAGAACCTCTGTTTTGGTTTCTATATTTAAATTTTCATATTGAAACTAGAAAATGGGGTAATTATACTTTGAAATATCTTAAAATTATTTTCCCATTATTGATTTATTTATTGAGAACATTCAACATTGGGTAGTTTGTGGGTTATTTGGGACACACATTCCAAGATTGAAATTCCATGGCAATATATTGAAACTTTACCGCACTAATGAAAACATAGTTTAGTGGATCTTATCCTCAATGTGACAATGATGAGTCCCCATAGACCAGTGTTTGAGGTATGTGTGTACACATATCACCATGATAATTTATATGAGATTCATGAGGATCCCATAACATAGAACTATCTAACCCCTTGTAAGATGACAATGTAGATTTTTTGTGAACAATTTTGTTATATATTCCATTTTTCATTAAACTGATTAACAGATGTTGTTTAATATATATAATTTGTTTTATATAAAAAATAATTAATCCACTATTTGAAAGGATTATATAAATTTAAATAAAAATAATTTTTCTTTTTAAATAATATTTTCTATTACTATAAATTTATTTTATAAAATTTAAATCATATTTTGGTTAATTGTTTTAAATGAAATATTATTATTATACACTTTGTGGGACCAAACTGGGATTTTTCGGTCATTCCCTAACATTCCTTCATGAATTTTTAGATTTCCTTATACCATGTTCGAGTAAAAGAAATGTACCACATAGAAGTGGTGATTGTTTTGGACTCTTTTGAGCTTGCAATGCTGTTTCAGTTGGGACTTGGGATGTTTATATTTCCTTAATAGTACATGTTTAATGTACTTATTGTGTTTTGTTTTACCTATTTTAATTTTATTACATTTTCCTTTAGGAGTTTTCATTGAAAATATTGTTATCTATCTTTATATTTCAATGTTTTTGTGACAAAATTGATCACTATTTTATCTTTTATGATTCAATATCATTGTCTCTAACCATCATTTAACGATAACCCCCATTCAGAACATGTCAGGATTGTCTTGTGTGTTAGGGTACCCAGGTATTCGATCTAGTTCGTGATATTTTGTGTTGTAAGGAAGTGTGTTTTTGTTTTCATGTAGATGTCGAAATATTCAATAGAGTGATTTATGTGGTAACATGTTTGTATTTTTTAGGTGGTGTTATAGGTATCTTGTTCCATTGAATGTAGTTTAGAGTAAATAAAGATGATAATTTGTCATGGGCTAGAAATATAAGATTATGTGTTGTTAAATGTCAAATTAATTATTATTATAGTTGAATTTAATGTAAGTGAATAATTGTAAGGAATTTAATGAATACGAATAAGTGAAAGATGATTGGCATGGAATGAAAATTGGTCTAATGAATGGATTGTCGCTAAATATAGGAAATTATAATTATAATGAATGTAATTATTTATGTAAATGGATAAAATTGAATAAAATTAATGATATTATGAAATTGGAAATCAATAAAATGTTAATGGCTATTTTACATTGATATATGTGGTTGGTTATTTTGTAGTTGTGAATTTTTTTGATAGTGTGTGGTAGTGTTGGTGGCATGGACGTAATGGTTTTTTGAGTTTATGGTTTGGGGTGGACCCTTAGGTTGTTATTTTTTAACGGTTACCCAATATCAATACTATTAAATAATATTGTTACTATAATTTAAATAAAAAAATATTTTGTATTATAGAACATTAAAAATAAACATGTTCTATAATAGAAATCACAATACTTCTGTAATAGTTTGTTCCCTTCTGTTTGTCAAGTGTTATTGGTTAAAGATATTATATATCATGTAATATATATTACAAAGAATAATATATCATTCATTTATGTTTCTTTCACAAAATATTGGAGGTTATTTGAATATAACACCCTCTACTATATGTATTACCAGGTTATTCAAAAAAGATGATCACCATAATCATCTTTATAGGGATAGAATTGTTCAGCGATGATATATAAGTTAGTGAAGTTTCATTTTTGAGGACTTTATTTCAATACAACACATTTATTTACATAAATATATATATTATTCACATTAATCAATTTAAAATTACTTGTGGATCATATGACTCTAGGTTATTGATAAAAAAAATTTCATATATTTTTTATTGGGATTAAAAGATTTGTATCAAATAATTTTAATCAATATTTTTTTAAATATCACATTTATTATTTTTAATATTACTTTGGGATTTATTTATTAAATTTATTTACACTTTAATTTTAATTGATTATTCCATAATTGGAATCAGTAGAATAAATCATGTACATAACTTTGTGTTTTTATGATATTACAGGATGTGTGATAATGATTTAAATTTATAGAATTTATTTGTAATAAATTTGGAGTTATTTCGAATGATGTAATGATGTAATATGTAGGTGTAAAATATATAGTGACTGAAATTATCATACACTTCTAGTGGAGGATTCTAAAATCACTAAACATAAATGATGAAAATTGTATTTCAATGGGAACTCTTCATCGAACCATGTAGAGTTGACCACTAATGACGTCTTTATGGAATTTAATTACTGGGTTCCCCATAGAGAGTTGTTGTAAGCCTAAAATGATAAATTAAATAATCTCAATATCATCTAGATAGAGTATAACTAGTCAAATATATGACATTGGGCTGTGTGAAATTTATTAACGAAAAAAGACATATGACTTCTGAAAATTCAACAAGAACACATGACATTTCAGCTAGAAATTAGATAGTTATCCAATATGTCACTACCCACTCCCGACAATGTGTACCCATCCTAGGCCGGAAATGTGAGAAGGGAGATAATTACCCCAGAGTCCCACCTCCAGCAGGCCCTGGTTGGTGACTAGCACCGAGGGTATAGTAAACACACAAATGGGAGGCATTACCCTCAAAGAGAAAACATGCGGAAGAGAGAGTTAAGATATAAACTAACAAAATCCAACTCAGAACTAAAATATAAAATAAAAAACCAAGTACACAAATGAAATTTCATGAAAACCCACTTTAACTGGAAGGAGAAAAACTGCATATACCAAAAAAGGATGTAAAACAGCAGCAACAACAATCTCGTAAAGCTCATGCAACCACAAGCTATAATAAACCAGCTCGATCTCCAATCTTCTCCAAGTGACCATAAAAATAGTTTACATATACATAGGGTGAGTATTATAGTATACTCAGTATGATCCTCCCCGAAGACTTTCGTGAAAAAGTAAAGAAACCATGATAAAGCACAGTGAATTATAATTGAAACAAACTCGTCACCTAAAAAGTTATACTATGTTCCCAACCTAACCATGGATACTATCACCAAGTAACAAATAGAAGAGTATTTAATATAAAAAATAATATCAAGCGTACCCCACAACTACTTACCCACTAGTTTGACACTTATCCCTGATGTCGCACGTCCTAGGCATCTCTCTCAAAAAATGCTTTCCTGCAGACACATGGGAAAAGCACCACAATATGTAAATCATTCAACAAAACAACCACATCCACACAAACCAGGTAGTTTCCTAGATCCACCACAGATCACATAATGTCCATCATACGCCGAGTATTATAAATCAATCCATTACATTCCATACATTGAGTAAGGATCCTCAATCCTTCACAGCCTATACACGTTACACCTATAGTCCATATGATACTATATCCACAATATAGGTCTATGAATAACCATAAGAAATTAAAGCCCTCTAAACACATATATGGGGTAAAAGAACCACTATGCCAACCAGCACATGTATCTACCAGGAGATGAGAGCGGGGCCACAGGGGTTAGTCATCCATCCATCCTCCCACATGAATGTTGGGGGAAACACCCCTAGGGATCAGAATCCCCAGGGTGTTAGTTTCCCATACTGACAGGGTGGAGTAGTATATAGAAACTCAAAAAGTAAAGAATATACTATATCTCAGATCCACACTATGGGAATAACCTAGTCTTAGACTCAACTACTGCTAGCGTCTCTCATAATTCATGCTTCTACTTCTAAAAATAGATATCTTATAATCACAAAACCATTTTAAAAGCTATTTTTACTTATTTCATTCCATTTTTATTAGTTCCACTTTACGTTAATTAATTATTTAAACGTTATTTATCAATTTACAATTCCACATTAAACTTCTTTATCATCACACTGAAAGTCAACTATCCCATTAAAATTACAACCTCATCATTATGTTCCAGCAACTCCATCCCTAATGGTTAATATAATTTATTCAATTATTCATCACAGAATTACATTACCATATTCCTAGGAATTATAGAAAAACATTATATGCTACTAAACATAAGGGGGTTAAACATGGTGAGTAGATTTACTACCTATAGAGTCTTCTCTGCCTATAGAAAGAGTGTATAACCATCCTCCCTTGAAAAGCTAATCACGAAAACCACATGGCATACCCCACGCGTCTCCTACTCTTTCAGAAGAAGGGTAAGAATGAACATATTCCTTGAACAGTGGGAAAAATTAAAGCATATAATCAACCAATAAGAATTAGAAATAATACAACATTCACATCCATCCTGTTCAATCATCCTCGGTGTCCTCCCCGACACACTCATGCAAAAAATGACGGATCGTGCCACTCTAGGGTTCATCTGCTACCACAACCAAAAGGCCTCCAGGACCCCACATATCTCAATATCCATATAGTCTCACATCACAGCACAAGAAGTAGAAAAACAAAAACTATAACTATTGGGCTCTTGGCCATTTATCAAACAATAGGGTAACTCCAAATCCTATATAGAGTTATCTTTTATCGATCAACCAGTTCATTAATCCATCTTAGATTTACTGATTATTGTTATTAGTTTCCAAATTTTGGAATCCGAATTATCACGCTATCAAAAATAATTGAACATTCTTACTGCACAATTTTGTTTAACATTAAATTACAACAAGAAGAACCAGGTTCACTTACATTCCTTTTTATCTTTATACAAACCATTATCAATTAATTTTGGATTTATGTTCTTCACAAATTTCACTAAAGAATGAAATTTCAAACAAATAAATAATTGATATACCACTATCTATAAAAACAATAGGGAATAACATACGATCGATATCAATTTGTTTATTTGGTTCAAATTTTTATTTGGACAATTCCATTGTGATATAGTGGGATAAAACATGATAACAATACAGTTGCACGTATAGTAAGAGAGAAGCAATGAATCCCCTACCTCAAATGGTTCTTGACATCTTTATACGAGAACAGTCTACACGAAGGATCATGATCGCCTCCTCTTGCAACAACATATATTGAAGATTTATCTATACTGCTTGGTTGAATCAAAACAGTGCAGAATAAATCTAAGGAGCAAAGATGGATTGTGATGATACTATGAGAATGAATGGGATTTTTGATAATCTCACACCCGAGAACAAGGAGAAAAAAATTGAGAGGAAGATATCATGTTCCATTAGAAGATTTAATAGAGTGACAGTTTAAGATACGTTGGATTTTCCATTAAAAGAGGAGAAGACTAAACCACATTTTTGACCAAGGAAAAATATCCTAAGCCTTTAGAAAAATTAATATCGTATTTATGGCCTTTCAATCACCCTTAAAGTCCTTAAAATAAGTCTTTAAATGAATTTTATGTCAATGGAAACGTCAAAGGGGCAAATTGTAGGATATTGGAAACATTGTTCACCCTACCATTATGGAAACAATGTAGACCATACTATTATGTAAAAACTGTACAATCTACGGTCACTGATGTCTGTAGAGACCCGAAGCTTGACTTACATTGACATTACATTACATTTGAGGAATAATTAGTACATAACATAAACACACACACAAGGATCGTAATAGTTTAGTGTCTTTGGAAACTCGGAATATAATCTTATAATCCTAGTGAAAGATCTTCAACATATCCCATAATGATCTTCCTCTTTTTTTATACCTAAAACCTTTCTTTATATCCTGGGAAAAGTAAGCATAAAAGGGTGAGCTCAAATTCTCAGTAAGGGTAAACAAAATAAATATCAATCACATCGTATACACAAGCACATAAATTTTGGAAATCTTAACCTACAAAAGAGATCATAATTTCATAACATGGGATAAATCATGGAAGTGAAATGTAATCACAATAATCATAACATAAAACATGAAAGTTTGTGGCATACAAACATAATCATAGAGAATCATTTCTTGTTATTCAATACTTATTGCCAAGACTATCTTAGTGGACAAAGTCCCTTTCTGAACTGAGTCACCATCGTTTCAGTCCTGTTTCACTGAACCGGTATAACCTACCGTTCCAGCCATGTCTATCTCATGAGATATAAAATCATTACCCAATGTATTGGAGGGAGATATAGGTCCCACCCATCTCATAATGATACCATTCTTATGTGTGCCACAAAATCATAAATCATACATCATTGCATAACCCATGTAATACAAATGGGAATCTTAAACATCGTGACATCATAAATCAATTCATATAAGATAATGGAATTCATAAAAATAATTCCATCACAACATAATCAAATAAATGTAATAATAGGGATAAAAACAGAACCCTTTATTATCTTAGATGGAAAATAATTTTGATAAAACACTTGAACTCCATTCTTCAGGAAAATATCCTTTCTTCTTCAAAAACATTTTCCTTTCTTAACATGTCTTACAATTTTAAACTAAAAGAAGTTTATTAAAAATAAAATTGAAAACATGTAAAGGAAGATTCTTGGAAATAATGTTTTAAAAATCCATTCATTCCGTATAAGTTAAAAAAACATTCTTCTCGTACTTTTGTCAGAAAAGTCAAAAAGTACCTCGTATGAAAAACGACAAAAGATTCCTTTCATATCTTTTACTAAAAACTCTCCGAAGGGTAAAAATGAATTTAAATAAAATTTAGGTGGATGAAAATAATATTACATATTGAGTAAACATGGATGTGGATGATAAAATACACCCCAGTAAATTTCAAAGTATAAACAATCTCGGATAAAAATGAGATTGTGATATTTCCCTTACCTTAGGTCCGACTTGCTTTGTAAGAGTCCGAGCCTCCTGTATAATGATTTAAATAATGTTATTGACTTATTCCAGAATCATATTTATTTTTATGATATCATATATGGTTCACTTATGACTTTATATTACCCGTTCTTTTGTAAATTCCATGTTAAAGAGCGTTTTGGGTAAAATTGTTTCATTTGTCGTCCGTGTTTTGACTTGTAATTATTCATATGATTACTTAGATCATGATTAATTAATTCCAGAATATAAAACATCATTTATATATATATATATATTCAGAATATACATATATATAATAAATCGGTAAATGGAAAGAAATACACTGTTCATGGAGACGGTAGACCGTTCGTACGCATGAACGCGGTTTTCGTTTCCTTATTGAGTTGAATGGAATTAAGTAGATGAAATACATATATATACACATAAATCTAGTATCTTTATAATGTCATATATTTCATTATTATTGCTTATATATACTTTATAATCATTCTTAAATGGTTAACATGGAGAATAAATCTCATCGCGTCGTGGAGACGGTAGTCCGTACGTACGAACGAGCGATGATATCATTTCCATAATTATTGAATTGAATTGTATTGGATGATAAAATATATAATAATCACTATTATGTTATAATAACTATGTATAGTTATTTTTTTACACCATAATACCCATCCATGTAAGGTGTTGGTGGAAAAGCATATTACACCACTGTGTGGAGACGGTATTCCGTACGTACGCATGCGCGGTGATTTCCTTTTTCCGTAGGATGGATAGAAGGTTAATTAGAGTTGTTTCATATTTATAATAACATATCAGTATATTAGTGATACTGATGTTATTACTTCATAATGAAACAACCTTAGAAGAAGAAGTGGAAGAATAAATAAAGGTGAAAGAATTGGTGACGGAAATTACCTCTTCTTTGAAGCACCTCTTTGAGACCTCCTCTTAGGGTACCAAAATTGGTCTTTGAGGAAGACCAGAACCTCTAAGATGTTTCTAGGGAAGTGGAGAGGAGAATTTTACAGGGGTTGGATGAGATTGATGGCTCATAGTTGTGTGAGGAAGAGAGGGAGGAGGTGCCCTTTTATAAGGGAGGAGAGGGGCACCTTTGGAATAACTAAAAATATTATTTTATTATAAAGTCAATTTCGGTTTTAAATAGATCCAAATTGATTTATTTCAATGCTAAGGTGGGGATGGGTCGAAATCCTCTCATCCAATAGAATTTAGATAAGTTTAGGTTCCTATTTTAACCTTATCATTTAGATTTAATATTAAGTTAAATAATTTTACTTTTACCGTGTCTTCTTGTGTTCTTATACTATAAGGTTAATAAACTTACTATAAGAAGCCAAAAGAACACCAAATTGTTTATTATTAATATATATAACCTTATATAAGTCATTTGGCCGAACCATAGATTTTTAGGAATAAAATAACAATTAATAATATAATATTTGTTTTAAAAACTATTTTATGTCAATTTTGACACTATTTAGTAATTGATTTTTGTGAAAATTATAACAGAATGATAAGTTCAAAAAAAGTTAATTAAATCAATAATACCATGTCATATTAACCTAGAAAATTAGTTTAATTAATAAAAAGTCTTAAATTACATTCATTTTGGTATTTATAACATCAATTATGTCAATATTTCATTAATAAGATAATTACTGCATCATCTTTGTGTCATAAATAAATTATGTTATTTGATGTCTAAAAATTACAAATAAAATACCATTATGTAGGAAATATTTTTAGATTTCTAATTAATATTTACAATCTAATTTATCTTATGTATAACTCTATATTAAAAATGTTTTAGTAAATAAACTTTGATTTTAACTCTTTTAACACTTCTTTAAATAAATTAATAATAAATGTCCTAATCTAATCCATGTGGGCCTAAATGGTCATATTTTATTCCTAAGTTTGTTTTTGGTCGAATTGAACTTGTCCAATAGAATTAGGACATTGTTAGGGTAATAATAATATCATTTCTACCCTTAATTACCCTATTTACATTTAACCGTGGTAAATAAAAGTAAAAAGTTACTATTCACCAAAAATTATTTTCATCTCATTGAACCACATTTTACTTACTGACATCAACCGTGTCTCTCGGATTTTTGAAATTCCACTCATAAAAGTGGTAAAATTAAGTTTTATGAAAAATTCAGTTTTTTAACTTCCACTTAGTGGTTTCACTATTCATCAAAAATTGAAAGTTTTCAAAAAAAATACCAAAAATTAGGCCTAAGCTATATTTGATATTATGAACATAAAAATGATTTATATTTTACCAAATTCAAAACATATCAGTTGCATTAATTAATTTAAAAATTAATTCCTGTCGTCAAAACAAATAGCGTGTTTTTAAGAGATAATAACTATCTAAAGATTGACATTTGTTTATGTCTGGTTTAAATGTGAAATTACATCTGATTACCAACATTGTATTAAACTGTAAAAATATATTCTAAATATACTTTAAAACCACTCAAATTAATAATTTATCACTATTAATTATTTCTATTGAAAAAGTTGTTTTTAATTAATATTTCGTAATTTTCACTATTCATAAAAATATTAAAGTTATCCGAAAATCACCAAAATTTCACCCGAAGCTAATTTCGATATTACGAATCCAAAAATGAATTCCATTTTGAAAAATAAAATTACAAAATTTCAAAAGGTGGTTATTACTATTCATAACGGCTATTTTTAATAATATTTTAATAGCATATTGTTGTTTAGTGAAACTCGTTATTGCGTACTACACACGCTATCGAGGAAGGCCGCGATTGCGTGTAATGCAAGGAAAATCAAGGATGCGTGTTGTGCGTGCTCCTTTTGGTGTAGCGTACAACACAAGAAATTAGTGAAATTAAAAAGAATATTTTTCATAAAATCTCGGGGTGTTACATTCTACCCCCCTTAAAATGAATTTCGCCCTCGAAATTCGTCGGGGTTATAAATGGTTTACTATTAGAAAGTTTCTTTAATAGAAACCCACATTGTAAAGAGGAATTCCAAAACCAATCATTAAAAATGAAAGTATGAAACGTAACGGTTACCCAAATAAACTAATCACTGGGTTTCCACATAGGTGAAAATATGGATATGAAAGAAAAATCTAACCATCATGTTCTGATGGAGAGTGGTAGAGAACATGGCTATGGAAAAGCCAACAATCACAAATCCATAAATTTGTGACGATCTAAGGTACCATCTGATTAATCAGATATAAGAGTACTAGGACAACATTTTTGGTTTTCAAGATTGTTTCCCTAAAGTTGAAGAATTTGAATTAGAATAAATACTTACTTTATTTTGGTACAATCTCACTGTTGTTCGTGCCTTGAAAAATTTCCACTTCATATCTTAAATAAATGACGTTGAATTTTTTATTCATGAAGTGTTAGCAGATCATGTGATAGAATGAAAGGTCATTCCATCTGTCGCAAACAAAAGGTTAGCAGAAGTTATTAAATATACATAAGACATTCTATAGTGAGATTAATCATATATGGTTCCTAAAATGGACTTATACTTCATATATTATACTGCTTAATATAATAAAACTAGTTTCTATTAAACATGGACTTCCTGTAGGCTAGTGGTAGGCGATAAAGGCCAGTCGCACTTCGGTTGTGGGTTCGATTCCCACAACCTTGTCCGACGCGATGGGCTGTCGCCCGTCCGGTAGGTTATCCTTTTTCTAAAGCTATATTACTATAACATCCCATCAATAATATTGAAAAATGTTTAATCCTAACTTCTGTCCAACATAATCCATTCTAAGCTTATCTAAAATACTTCGGCCCAAGCTCATAGTATAAAGAAAATGGTTACTTGAAATGTAATAGAACAATCACGTGAATGCCATCATTTATCCCCCATATGTCATAAGATATATCTTGCTGGTTAAATTACAAACATGTGAATACCTTAATCATGTATTCTCTTGAAGAATTAATACCCATTGAACCTTAGTGAAAACATGAATATAGTTAAAAGTTAACACTTTCCACATACCAAAATCCTCAAAATTCAATATACTCAAACCATGATATCACTTAGTCCTTATATCAATCATGAGCTCATGAATACTGTTAAACATTTCATTTTCTCGTTTTCCCTTCATTATGTGCATATCATCTTATTTCCAAAAATATCTCAATCACATTGAATACCACATTAGACCAATACATAAATATTCCAATACTCCATAATACAACATTATTTTGAAATCCCATTACATAAACACTTAATCATTCCACCACATCGTTGTCATATTCAACATCGCCAATAGTGATCGCATGTGACTTCCCTTTGTCCTTTTCCTTAAGCGGTTTCTCATGTCGATCATCACTAACCCTTGGATTAGGGCATTTATTATCATAATGCCCCATTTCCTTGCACTTGAAGAATTGAAGTGTTGGTGGTGCGTTCTCTGCAGTGTTTTCTTTGTTCACATCATTAGAAACCCTTTTTCCATTACATCGACACTCAACTGCACGATGACCTTCTTTTCCACACATAAAACATTTTCTAGTCCCATTAAGACAATCTCCACCATGCTTCTTTCCACACTTTGTGCATAAGGAAACATGCATCTTCTTTTCACCATTATTCAGAGATTTCTCCTTGAACTCCATATTTCATTTCTTGTCAAAACCATGAGATGGATATGTAACACCAACTTACATTTCTACCTTGATAGCACAACGCACAATTTTTTCATAGCTACTGAAGTCTCTTATAGCTAATGCCCTTCGAAGACTTGGTTTTAAGCCACTGAAAAATCGATCAACTTTACTTTCAGGTTGGATGATAATGCCAGATGCATACTTTGCAAGTCTTGTAAAATTCGCTTCGTATATACCAACAGATTCATCATCCTTCTGCTTCAGCTCAAGAAACTCTTTTTCTATCTTTGTTCGAAGAATACGAGGGAAGTACTTACTGAAAAACAAGTTCTTGAACTCGTCCCATTCCATGGACTCAATTTCATCTCTTGGCCTCGTATTCTTGATAAGATTCCTTTTATATCTTTTACTAAAAACTCTCCGAAGGGTAAAATTGAATTTTAAAAAAATTGTAGGTGGATGGAAATAATATTACATATTGAGTAAACATGGATGTGGATGATAAAATACACCCTAGTAAATTTCAAAGTATAAACAATCTCGGATAAAAATGAGATTGTGATATTTCCCTTACCTTAGGTCCGAATTGCTTTGTAAGTGTCCGAACCTCCTGTATAATGATTTAAAAAATGTTATTGACTTATTCCAGAATCATATTCATTGTTATGATATCATATATGGTTAACTTATGACTTTATATTACCCGTTCTTTTGTAAATTCCATGTTAAAGAGCGTTTTGGGTAAAATTGTTTCATTTTTCGTCCGTGTTTTGACTTGTAATTTTTTATATGATTACTTAGATCATGATTACTTAATTCCAGAATATAAAACATGATTTATATATATATATATTCAGAATATACATATATATAATAAATCAGTAAATGGAATGAAATACACCGTTCATGGAGACGGTAGACCGTTCGTACGGATGAACGCTGTTTTCGTTTCCTTATTGAGTTGAATGGAATTAAGTAGATGACATAAATATATATAAACATAATTCCAGTAGCTTTATAATGTCATATATTTCATTATTATTGCTTATATATACTTTATAATCATTCTTAAATGGTTAACATGGAGAATGAATCTCATCGCGTCGTGGAGACGGTAGTCCGTACGTACGCACGAGCGATGATATTATTTCCATAATTATTGAATTGAATTGGAGTGGATGATACAATATATCAGAATCATTATTATGTTATAATAACTATTTATAGTTATTTTTTTACACCATAATACCCATCCATGTAAGGTGTTGGTGGAAAAGCAGATTACACCACGGCGTGGAGACGGTATTCCGTACGTACGCACACGCGGTGATTTCCTTTTTCCGTAGGATGGATAGAAGGTTAGTTAGAGTTGTTTCATATTTATAATAACATATCAGTATATGAGTGATACTGATGTTATTACATCATAATTAAACAACCTTAGAATAAGAAGTGGAAGAAGAAATAAAGTTGAAAGAATTGGTAATGGAAATTACCTCTTCTTTGAAGTGCCTCTTTGAGACGTCCTCTTAGGGTACCAAAATTGGTCTTTGAGGAAGACCAGAACCTCTAGGATATTTCTAGGGAAGTGGAGAGGATAATTTGACAGGGGATGGCCGAGCTTGAAGGCTCAATGTTGTGTGAGGAAGAGAGGGAGGAGGTTCCCTTTTTTAAGGGAGGAGAGGGGCACCTTTGGAATAACAAAAAATATTATTTTATTATAAAGTAAAGTTCGGTTTTAAATAGCTCCAAATTGATTTATTTCGATGATAAGGTGGGTATGGGTCGAAATCCTCTCATCCAATAGAATTTAGACAAGTTTAGGTTCCTATTTTAACCTTATCATTTATATTTAACATTAAGTTAAATAATTTTACTTTTACCGTGTCTTCTTGTGTTCTTATACTATAAGGTTAATAAACTTACTATAAGAAGCCAAAAGAACCTCAAGTTGTTTATTATTAATATATATAGCAATATATAAGTCATTTGGCCGAACCTTAGATTTTTAAGAATAAAATAACAATTAATAATATAATATTTGTTTTAAAAACTATTTTATGTCAATTTTGAAACTATTTAGTAATTGATTTTTTTGAAAATCATAACAGAATGATAAGTTCGAAAAAAGTTAATTAAATCAATAATAACATGTCATATTAACCTAGAAAATAATTTTAATTCATAAAAAGTCTTAAATTACATTTATTTTGGTATTTATAACATCAATTATGTCAATATTTCCTTAATAAGATAATTACTGCATCATCTTTGTGTCATAAATAAATTAAATTATTTGATGTCTAAAAATTAAAAATAAAATACCATTATGTATTAAATCGTTTTATAGTTCTAATGAATATTTAAAATTGAATTTATCTTATGTATAACCCTATATTATAAATGTTTTAGTAAATAAACTTTGATTTTAACTCTCTTAACCCTTCTTTAAATAAATTACTAATAAATGTCCTAATCTAATCCAAGTGGGCCTAAATGGTCATATTTTATTCCTAAGTTTGTTTTTGGTCGAATTAAACTTGTCCAATAGAATTAGGACATTTGTTAGGGTAATAATAATATCATTTCTACCCTTAATGACCCTATTTAATTTTAACCGTGGTAAATAAAAGTAAAAAGTTACTATTCACCAAAAATTATTTTCATCTCATTGAACCACATTTTACTTAATGACATCAACTGTGTCTCTCGGATTTTTGAAATTCCACTCACCGAAGCGGTAAAATTAAGTTTTATGAAAAATTCAGTTTTTTTAACTACCACTTATTGGTTTCACTATTCATCAAAAATTGAAAGTTTTCAGAAAAATACCAAAAATTAGGCCTAAGCTATATTTGATATTATGAACTCAAAAATTATTTCAATTTTACCAAATTCAAAACATTTCAGTTGCATTAATTAATTTAAAAATTAATTTCCGTCGTCAAAACAAATAGCGTGTTCTTAAGAGATAATAACTATCAAAAGATTGACATTTGTTTATGTCTGTTTTAAATGTGAAATTACATCCAATGACCAAAATTGTATTAAATTGTAAAAATATATTCTAAATATATTTTAAAACCACTCAAATTAATAATTTATCACTATTAATTATTTCAATTGAAAAAGTTGTTTTTAATTAAAATTTAGTAATTTTCACTATTCATCAAAATATGAATATTATCCGAAAATCACCAAAATTTCACCCTAAGCTAATTTCGATATTACGAATCCAAAAATGAATTCCATTTTGAAAAATAAAATTACAAAATTTCAAAAGGTGGTTATTACTATTCATAACGGCTAGTTTTAATAATATTTTAATAGCATATTGTTGTTTAGTGAAACTCGTTATTGGGTACTACACACGATATCGAGGAAGGTCGCGATTGAGTGTAATGCATGGTTAATCAAATATGCGTGTTGTTCAAGCTCCTTTTGATGTAGCGTACAACACAAGACATTAGTGAAATTAAAAATAATATTTTTCATAAAATCTCGGTGTGTAACAATGTCACTATTCACAAAAGGTCACGGATGTCATTGTTCACAGAAGGTCACTAATGTCACTATTCAAAAAAGGTCACTGATGTCACTATTTATAGAAGGTCGCTGATGTCACTGTTTACAGAAGGTTAATGATGACGCTATTCACAGAAGGTCAATGATGACACTGTTCACATAAGGTTAACGTTGCACTGTTCAATGAAGGATAATGATGGCACTATTCACAGAAGGTCAACAATGACACTGTTCACCTAAGGTTAACATTGCACTGTTCACTCAAGGACAATGATGACACTATTCACCTAAGGTTAATTTTTCACTGTTCAAAGAAGGTTAATGATTACACTATTCATAGAAGGTCAATGATACCACTGTTGACCAAAGGATAACGTTGCACTATTCACAGAAGGAGGCTAATGATGACACATGTCCAAGATGGTCAATGATGACACTGTTCACATAAGGTTAACATTTCACTATTCACATAAGGTTAATGATGACACTGTTCATAGAAGTTCAATGATGACATAGTTCACTAAAGGTAAACATTCCAATGTTCATAGAATGTTATCGTTGCACATTTCACTACTTTCTACCATTGGAACATTTCACTGAACTAGAAAATTGGAAATGTGTTGGGTATAAGTCATCTTGGCCTCCCGAATAACCTCATACACTTGATTTTGGAAAATGAATAGACGAGAGAGGTCTAGGCCATTACATCAGATACCTCTCAAAACAGTGTCGTCCTCTAGAATTCCAAACCCACCTAAATGGAAAATGATACAGGGACCGAAAAACCACCCATAGAGATACCTCTCAAAAGATATCATGCCACAATAAGTAACAAAATTAAACCATATTATGAACATGAAAGGTCTAACCACAAAGGGGACATCATTACATGGAAAGTGTTAAACATCAAACAACTCTGGGTACTGAGCACGTATCATTGACTCACGTTCCTAGGTACTCTCCCCCATGACACTATATCACCACAAGACACGAAACGTGGGGATTTAATTCCCGCACAACATCTTTTATTTGCGGTCTTGGATCTCTATAGGTCGCTCCTAGAAGATCACATTAGCATCAACATCGATCTCTCCCCAATCGATGAAGTGAGATTCATCATGAAGATAACATCAGAGCTATGATACAGGGAAAACATCATGTATCTGACACATCTATGGTGGATGTTCTACTCATTACGTCATAGCTCCAACATGATCTAACACCTATAATGGCCCAAAACACTAGGGAGAAAGCTTACTCCCACAACCAATCCTTCGCTGCCCAGGACAAGGAGTCTGTTTCAGAAACACGTGGTCCCCATCATCAAACTCTAAGGGCCTCTTACTTTGATTAGTATATGCTCTCTGATGATCTTGCACTGTCTTTTCCCTCTTAAGAATCACCTGAACCATATCTATTGTGTTCTTCACTAGTTCTGGTCCGACAATTTTTCACTCTTCGACCCCAGTCCACCACAATGGAGAATGGAAAGGCCGTCCATATCAGGCTTAAAATGGCACCATACCAATGGTGGAGTGATAACTATTTTTGTAAGAAAACTCCACCAAGTGTATGTGATTCATCCACAAACCTCCAAAATCCAGGACACAATAGTGTACCATATCTTCAAGATTCTCGATGGTTCGCTCTTTCTGACAATCCTTTGGAGGATGAAAAGCAGTGATAAGGCATAGTTGAGAACAAAATGAATGTTAGAGACCTCTCCATAACCTGGAGGTTAAATGATCATCTAGACTAGAAATGATAGTCCTAGGGACACCATGAAGTCTCACCACCTCCTTTAGATACTGCCTTCAAAAAACATCCACTGCGCTCGACTCTTTGATTGCTATAAAGTGGGCCAATTTTGATATGTGATTCCCTACCACCCAAAGAGCATCATGTCCTCCCGAAGCTCAAGGTAAACCAGGAAAAAAGTAAATTGAGATGTCCTCCCACTTCAACTGAGGAATATCTAATTGTTGGAGAGGACCACTAGGAACATGGTGTTCGACCTTCACCTTCTGGCAGACCAGGCATCGAGACACAAACTCCACCACTGTACACTTTAGCCCAGGCAACCAAAAATAGATCCCCAAGGCTCAGTGCATCTTTGTAATGCCATGATGCACCGCTAAAGGCGAACAATGAAATTCTCTGAGAACCATATCACGCATCATCAGTGGAACAAAAATCCTTCTGTTATACAACACTCAGTGTTTTTCATCCTCCAGCAAACCATCAGGGGCCTCATCACAAACAACTCGGTCTCTCTAGACCTCCACCTAAAGATCGCCCAACATGGAATCTTACAACTTCTATACCAGATATGACTATATAGTCATCTGAAAAAGGCTACCTCTTCCCCCAACTTCTCCAATATCATGATGTAATGCTGAACGTTCTTCCATTACTCTCCAGGAATCACCAGATTCAAACACAACATCACTACGCATCTTTTGACTCATCGCATCAGCTACAACATTCCCCTTTCCAGGTGTATATAATATCTCAAATTCATATTCCTTTGAAAACTACATCCAATGACACTGTTGTATGTTCAATTCACGCTGGAAGAAAACATTCCTCAAACTCTTATGATTGGTGAAAACCACTAAGTTCTCCCCAATGAGGTAATGTCTCCACAACATCAGAGAAAACACCACCATAGCCAACTCAATATCATGGGTGTCATAGTTATGCTCATGGGGATGAAACTGCCAAGACCCATATGAAAAAACTGATCTCTACTATATTAGAACACAACCTAACCCCAAATGTGAAGCATGGCAGAAAACATCAAACTGAACTCCCTCAGCTCAATGACATAGAATTGGAGCACATAATAACATCTCCATTTGATACTTGAATTCTACCTGAAACTAATCATTCCATATGATCGCGTGATCATTCATGTCAAAGAAGTCAGAGGAGTCGCAACTCAAAGGAAATAGGCTATGAACATCCGGTATTAGCCTTTGAAACCAATGAATCTTCTCCCCTAGGACACTGTCTTGGGGGATGCCCAAGACACAGCTGCTTCTATCTTTGATAGATCCATAGCTACTCTCTACTGGTAGACAGCATGATCCCTGAAATGGAATTCCGAAGCCCAAAACTCACACTTCTACAACTTCCCAAAATGATGATTTTGAAGAAGAACTCTCAAAATGGCATGTATATACTCTGAATGATACTCTTCAGATGTGGAGTATACAAGGATGTCATTAATGAAAACCACCTTGAACTTGTCCATGAACTCATGTGACATAGAATTCATCAATCCCTTGAACACATCTGAATAATTCTTCACACTGAACAGCATTACAACGAAGTCATAATTCCCATGACTTCAACGAAAAGCTGTCTTCGGGATATCCTCATCCTTCACATGCATCTAATGATATCTTGATGAGAAGTCGAACATAGAGAACCAAAATCCACCAAACAGTTTATCAACTAAATAATCAATCTTCCGAATAGGAAATTGATTCTTTATTATCATTTTTTTAAGAAACAATAATCAACACACAACCCCAAACTACCATCAGCCTTCTTAATGAACAAAACTAGTGAACCCCACGTCGACACACATGGATGAACAAAAATGCACTGTAACAGACCATAAAGCTATATACATAGCTCTCGTAACTCATAAGGGTCCATATTATTTGGAGACATGGAGATAGGAGATGCTCCTAGTTGTAGCTCGATCCAAAACTCAATCTCTTGTCATGGAGATAATGCTACAACCTCTTCAAGAAAGACATCAGGGTACTCATTTGTGTCCCAAGGAAACTCCAACTGCTGAACCTATGAAGAAATAAACATCATCTCAGCCATCATTGATGATAAATATGGAACACACCTATGACCCATCTGTGGATCTCGCTCACCAACAAACACCACTGGATCTCCATCTGCACCATAGAAAACGACCGTCTTCCTAAAGAAATCCATGATAGCCTGCACCGAATACAACCAATCCATTCTGAGGATGACATCATACGGTTGTATTTATAAATATAGGAAATATCCCAAAGAGAAGTACTACCCCGACACTAGCTCATAGTCTCTACATTCATCAAACCAGTCAGCTCGAACACCAACTGGTGTAGTCAATGCCAAGGGAACTATAATCCTCTCTACCTCAAGAAAAAAAAGCATGGAAAGGGGTAGGTGATATGAAGGAGTGTTTTCCTCCTAAATCAAGAAAGGAATACACCATGTTAGAAAACAAACAGGGGTACCTCGAATAAAATTTGTCTTGCTTGGAGCTGACAACGCTAGAGAATAAAGCTGGCCATGACCTCCTCCACGTCCACTATGTCCCTGATGATGACCACCACCATGGTCGTGCGCTACAATCTAAGGATGGGAAGCGTCATGGGGCTGTCCTCTCCCTGCCCTATATACCCTCTACTGATCTAATGTTGGTGCAACCTGCTACTGTAGCCTCGGCTAGAACTGCCTCAATAGAGGAACCTAGAGCGGAGTACCTGGTGCACGATGACTACTCTAAAAGGTTGGGCACTCTCACTAATGATGACCTTATCTACCTCAATATAAACAATAACATGATCTTTTGGCATTGGACTGAGTGTTGCTGCCTATGGAGAAACAAGATATGAAGGGATGGGACCTACCCCCAGCCAAACATAAACCCTTTTACCCTGAAAACAGGGAACCCCGGACCACAACTCTTCTTCCGGAGGAATCATGACGATTCCCATCTCATGATGATTTTTTTGGGTGAAATTCCTCTCGACAACCTCTTCCCTCGCCTGCACCTCAAGATGTGTCTTCAGCATAAATGGGGTGACATGGCACTACATATCTAGATGAAAATCCTCTATGAAATGCCTCACCCTTTTCTACTCATCTAGAAACAAGCTTGAAGCATATCATAAAAGGTTTCTGAAATGGTGTCCAATATCTCGTACACTAGAGCTCCCCTTTGAAGGGTAAGAAGCTCCTGGTGACTAGATGGATTCATAGTCGAAGAAAGAAACTCGACTATAAAATTGTCTCAGAACACCTCCCATGTAAGAACCAATATATTCGTTTCATGTATGTTATCCTTTTTATGGAGTTTTTTGAAAAAATAATGCTTTTTGGAAATTTTTTGAAGTACACATCATGTACTTTCTGAGTACACATCGTGTACTCTTTTTCTGATCGAAGCCATGTGCTGGCCGTGTCCGGGCCACACACACGTTGTGCGGGGGAGACGTGGAGGCCAATTTTGGCAGAGTATAGAAAAACCCACTACAGGACATGTAATCTAAAAGTACACGCTATGTACTTTTCTTTTTTTCATTAAACGGATCAGGGTAGCACGTAATCCATGTAATCGTCTTTTACTAGCTCTCGTTTGACTGAGAGACGTTGTACGGCCAAAAAACTTCTCTAAATTCCCTAGACTCCATCTGTTCTCCTATTCGTGCTTTGTCGATTGCGTTGGAAGCACGTCAGTGAGTTCTCCCTTCTGCTTGAGCCTTGTTTTCCAATTATTCCTCCTTCTCATGTTAACTAAGGTTGAATGTTTTGTGCGTTTTCTCAGATCTATGACATTATATGTAGAATCAGTCATCGTGGTTCAAGTATATCGATCTCTTAGGATCGAGGTAGGTGGTTTGTGCCAAACCATTCAAATTCTCTGAGTTTTATGTGCGAATTTCCACCGAGACTCATGAACGGGTTATTCCATGTTTACCCTTCTTCCCTTATTGTTTTTCTGTCTTGCTTGTATGCTTTTGTAGAGGTAAATTGACCATGTTAGAGGATAATTTGTTGGGATAGGATATATTTTCCATTTCTTTGTTCTGTTTATGACCTTTGGGTCTTGTTTACCTTTGGCTTTTACACGTGTTTCCTTGCCTTGTGTTTATAGGTTGGAGTTGAATTCATGACATTCTTGTTTCCTTGTATATTGCTTATCTAAGTAGCTCTGCCGGTGTACTTTGGTTGTCCATGTATCTTGATAGGTGTACTTTGGCCTTATAGTATTATTATGCACTGACTATCACGGGGCTGAGAGAACCTGGCGTTATAGACTATAAGGGATAGACCGAGTGAGCTTCCTAGAGAGTCTTAGATATTATAGACTACAGGGGATGGACCGAGTGAGCTCTTAGAGAGTCTTGGATATTATAGAATATAGGAGGGTAGACTAAGTGAGCTTCCCCAGAGAGTCTTACCTTGTTTGAATCTCTTTAAGAAACTTCCCATGCTACATGAGGAATTGACCGAGTGAGATTCCTCAGAGTGTTTGTGGTATACTTGAGGCTATAGGAGGAATTGACTGAGATATCTTCCTCAGAGAGTCTCTAGACCTTTTCATTAAGTTGTGCTCGGGAGTAGCTAACTCGTATATAGGGAAAATCCATACTACCATGTTTTTTGCAGTTTTTTGTTTTGATATTTTACAGTTGTTATGATTTAACCTAGAGTGATTCACATGCTTTGTGTTGTTTTTTTACTATTTCGGTTCTATTTCCATCGCAACTTGATCAGATGAGGGTATTCCATCTCATGCATCATATAGGCACTTGTTGAAATCACATGCCATGTATTCTTTCCATGCCATCTAGGGTGCATTAGAGATTGTATGTTGTTGTGATAGACTTCGTGTAGATTATGCATATTATTGTGATATATGCTTGATAGAATCTCTGTAGTTTTTTTAGAGGATTGTTTGTATAGTACCTTGCTTAAATGAACACCAAATTTTGATTCTTGGGGTGTTATGGGCCCTCTTGAATCGGAAATTGGTGGATCATAATCCTGTTTCCTCTTGTCTATGACTGTAAGAGATGAAAATCTTTGATTCACGGGGAGTATGGGCCCTCTCAGATTAGACTTTTGGCACCTATTTGCCTTGTTTTACGTGTTTCTGGGCTTCTGTGCAGTTTCAGAGATACTGCACAGAAAAACAAAGAATACAAGGCGTGTACTTTCTGGTTACATGCCGTGTAGTTTTTAGGTCGTGTTATTGACTGTGTGTGCAGGAACACGGTGTTGTAGAAATAACCTCAGGAACACACTGTGTATGGTAGGTACACGCCCTGTAGTGCGGAGCCATGTACCCAGCCATGTCACAAACAACACTGGTTGGGGAAGCTCGAGTACAACACGACGTGTTGTAAAAGAACACACCGTGTAGTCCGGTCCAGGTACCCGGCCGTGTCCAAAACAACACGGGTCGGCGTTCCCTTTTCATAGACACGCCGTGTTGTTTCATAACACTCCATGTAGTCTTGTTCAGGTATCGTCCGTGTCACGAAAAACATGGGACAATGAAACCTTCTCTTATACACACCATGTTTGTTTGGAACACACTGTGTAAGGGCCAACCGTGTAGACGAAAATGTAACTAACAACACGGGCTGCCGAGACCGTGTCTAGTACACGTCGTGTTCTTAGGGAACATGCCGTGTAGTCTGGGGTTTGTTGGACTATGTGGGTTAGCCGTGTAAGGAGACTCAACTAGGGTTTTAGAGTTCAAGTACACATCGTGTGTGGGAACAACACTCCGTGTAGTTTGGGGTGTTACACGACCAGTAGTGAAAGGAGTACACGCCCATGTTAATGAATAAAGAAGACATGCCGTGTAGTTTTAATACATTCCTTGTAGTCTTGTTTTGTAAAGATTTATAGTTTCTTTCCATGATCCCATTTTATACTCCTGTGTTTTCAGTCTTTGTTAATCCTGATCTAAGTTGTGCTTTTGATCTCTCAGAACTAGGCCTCCAAGACATCCTCTGGTCGTACGTCAGTTGCCAAACGGTGTCCAGACACTGGATATGGCCGATCAAAGACCTCCTGCAGATCCTCCTGCTATAACAGCCTTGGCACCATCAGTTATACCCATCGCGGGTGTTGAGGCGCAGTTCAGGGAAGACGTCCTGAGGATGATGCATACCTTCCAAGGAGCGCCGCCTCTAGCCCTGTCGATGGCTGAGTTGACACGGGTTTTCCAGCATCAGTATCCTCCTACTTTTTCAAGGGATGGAGGACCCCGTACTCTATAGTCATGGATAGAGGCCACACCGACCAACATTGATCCCCTAGAGATCCCTCTTGAGAAAAGGGTAATTCTGGCTACTTATATGCTCTGGGACACCGCCAAGATGTGGTGGGAGTGATCCCATGGTCAGGGCATCAGCAGGATATGTCATGGGATGAGTTTCGATGCACCTTCTATGACTACTTCTATCCGGAGACCATGAGGGCTGATCGATCCCGAGAGTTTATGACTCTGCAGCAGGGTACTCTCTCTGTTATGGAGTACTCGTCTCGCTTCAATGATCTTGCAGTGTTTCACACCGATCCTAGTAGGTGATGAGTTTTTTATTGCTAGGAAGTTCAAGGAAGGTCTGAGGTACATGATCAGTTCCTAGGTGAATATCTTCTTGTTGACTTCTATATCCTCCATCTTCAACCAGGCGCCGATTATTGGGTGCAATCTGATGGAATCTGGAGTAGTGATCCAAGGATGTTCATCATCCAGAGCCGGTGTCCCTCCTACGGACAGTAGGAAGCGTCGCTGAGAGTCTTCTCGAGGAGATCAGAGTTCGCGGGATGCATCTTCTGGTAGCCAGGTTGTATGCTACCAGTGCAGTAGGAGTGGGCATACTAGGCCTCAGTGCCAGAGGGATCCGATGGAGTGCGAGTCTTGCTGCAAGATGGTCCATCTTTAGTGTTTCTATCTCATATTCTCACCGTCATCTAGTGGTAGTTGTTCCTCTATGACTATGCATTTTGGAGATCCTTCAATAGTTTCCCACCAGTCCGGGAACTGGAGTTCTTCTGGCCATTTAGGCCGAGGTGGAGGTCGCAGCCATGGTGGTCAGTCACCAGGTCATCGGTGATAGCAGAGTGGATCAACTCAGAGCGGTCAGCCCGGGTCGCAGGGCCGTGGTGCAGGCCAGTCTTTCACCGTGGAGCATACCTATCAGGAGTAGGATCTCTTCCCTTCTACATTTGTGGTACGATCATATTAGCCTCATTTTTATCTTCAGCCCTTTTCAATATCGGTGATTCACATAGCTTTATTTATGTTGCAGTTGTGGAGAGCCTTGGGCTCTGTATCTTTTCGTCTGCCGACTTGTTTACTCTTGACACACCGTTGGGAACGAGGACATCTAGCGTACGTCAGTGCAGAGAGTTCCCTATTGAGGTTGCGTGTTGTCATTTCTTATGGGACCTCTATATCCTAGAGGTGACGGGCTATGATGTCATTCTCGGTAAGGATTGGTTGGTTCCTTTCCAGGAAGTCATCGATTTCTATCGCCACAGGTTGAGTTTCGTATCACTAGAGGGCAGATATATCATTCATATTGGAGAGTGGGATGTCCAGGCGGGTAGAGCTGGACCAGAGCATCATGGGATAGAGGAATTTACAGCCCAAATTTCCAGTCATTATCTGGATGACCAAGGGACTTTATAGTTAGACATTCCTCCAGTGGCGGATCGTTTCAGGGATGTCTTTCCAGAGGAATTTTCAGGCTTACCTCTGGAGCGTGAGGTAGACTTCTCGATTGAGCTCGGGCCAGGAGCAACACCGGTGTCTATTACTCCTTAATGGATGGCTACACCTGATTTGCAGGAGCTCAAGAAGCAGTTGGAGGAGTTTCAGGCAAAGGGTTTCATCTGACCCAGTACTTCTCCTTGGGGTTCATCTGTCCTATTTGCGAACAAGGTAGACGGTACCCTTAGGATTTGTATGGATTATCGGAAGTTGAACCAGTTGACGGTCAATAACCGATATCCCATACCGAGGAATGATAACCTATTTGATCAACTTTCAGGATCCCGGGTGTTATCAAAGATCGACTTGAGGTCCGGTTATCTTCAGTTGCGCTTTAGACCATCAGATATACCTCTTACATCCTTCAGCAGCAGGTATGATCTATACAAGTATACAGTCATGCCATTCGGTCTCACGAACGCGCATGCGGATTTCATTGCACTGATTAACCGAGTGTTCCATCCGTACATAGACTCTTTTTTGGTGGTTTTCATGGATGATATCTTGGTGTACTCTCACACTCTACACAACCATTCCACACATCATGAGATCGTTCTGAGTACACTAAGATAACATTAGTTATATGTTAAGCTCTCGAAATGCCACTTTTGGATGTATCAGATTCACTTCATGGGTCATGTCATCACAATGATAGGAGTTTTAGTGGACCTAGAGAAAGTGAGAGCTGTAGTTTCCTAGGATAAGCCAAAGAACGTTTTTGAGGTACAGAGTTTTTTAGTAATGGCTAGGTACTATAGACGATTCATTCAGGACTTCTCATGCCTAGCATCACCGTTGACAGGTATGACCATTAATGGTGTGATGTTTTTATGGTCATATTATTGTGAGTCATCCTTTTAGGAGATGAAAGGGAGGTTGACTTTAGCACCGATACTAGTCTTTCCAGAGCCGAGAAAGGGAAATACTATTTACTGTGATGCTTTAGTTATCAGGATGGGAACTGTGCTTATGTAGGGAGATGGAGTCATTGTGTACGGGTCTCGACAGTTGAGGCCACACGAGAGGAACTACCCGACGCACAATCTGGAGTTGGTAGCAGTTTTTCATGCCTTATGCTGTTGGAGACACTCCCTTCTAGGAGAGCACTTTGTGGTTTTTACCGATAACAAGAGTCTCAAGTATATCTTCACTCAGTGTGATCTAAATCTGAGACAATGCAGGTGGGTCGAGTATCTTCAGTCTTTCGACTTGGAGCTCGCATATATGCCGGGAAAGGGAAATGCAGTGGATGATGCTTTGAGCAGGAGAACATAGATTCAGGCTGTTCAGGAGTCCAGTAGTGAGTGGCAACATATGGATCTGTTCTCTGAGAAGCATCTGGAGGTGCATGACTGGAAGGTACAGACTTTCCGTTCATCTATGGTTGTTACCTCTAAACTAATTGATTGGGTACGAATAAGGAAGCTATCAGATTTAGAGGCCTTGGTCCTGTAGGAGAGTGTGTCAGGAGGGAACCCTCTTCCTAGATAGACAATGGGAGAGGAAGAGATCTTGCATTTCCAAGGACGTGTATGGGTGCCAGTAGACATACATGAGGAGCTGATATGGGATTTTCATTCCTCAGTTTGGGAAGTTCATCCTAGCGTCATCAAGAGGTATCAGGATCTTCATCTCCAGTACTCGTGGCCAAGTATGATGAGAGATGTTGCTGGTTTATTCACAAGATGTTCTATATGTCAGCAGGTGAAAGTAGAGCATCAGCGACCAACAGGGATCTTACATCAGTTACCCATTCTAGAGTGGAAGTGGAACGATGTCGTGATAGACTTTTTGACCGGTTTAGCAAGGTCGCCTCAGGGGAGTGATGCTGTTTGGGTTGTCATCGACAGGCTTACGAAGGTTGCACACTTCATTCCGATCAAAGAAACCTTCCGTGTTGATGATTTGGGTTAACTATACATAAAAGAGATTGTACGTCTACATGGAGTTCAACACACTATTGTTTCAGATAGGGATGCACATTTTACCCCTCGGTTCTCGTAGGGACTTCAGAAGGATTTGGGTACACAGGTACTTTTGAGTACATCATACCATCCCTAGACTGATGGCCAGTCCGAGCGCACGATCAAGGTTCTTGAGGATATGCTCCAGGCTTGCATTCTAGACTTCGGCAGTTCTTGGGAGAATCATATACCTCTTGGAGAGTTCCACTAGAACAACAGTTTTAGAAAGACCATTCAGATGTCACCTTACAAGGATTTTTACGGCAAGCCTTGCTGATCACCCTTATGCTGGCTGGAGGTAGGAGAGGCAGCTTTGCTGGGACCTTGTCTTGTTCAGGAGACCTTAGAGTAGATAGAGCTGATTCTGAAGCAGATGGCTACAGCACAGTCTCAACAGAAGTCTTATGCTTATCAGCGGAGATGACCCCTGGAGTTCGATGTCAAAGATCAGGTTTTCCTGCATGTCACATTGAGGTTGGGACACAAGAGGATTCAGAGACATGGTAAGATTTCCTCATAGTACGTCGGGCCGTTTGAGGTGTTGTAGAGAGTTGGGCCCGTTGCCTACCGATTACAGCTACCTCAGAGGTACCAGGTTATGCATGATGTCTTCCACGTCTCTCAGCTCCGACGTTACTTTTCATACTCATCTCATGTCTTCCAACCAGAGGACGTAGAGCTTGAAGAGGATTCATAGTTTGAGGAGCATCCTATCCGGATTTTCAATCGTAGTATGAAGGTTCTCTGAGGTGGGTTTGTTCCTCTGGTACGAGTGCTATGGCAGAACGGGCGAGTACAGGATGAGACTTGGGAGAGGGAGGACGAGGATCGATCATAGTGGCTGGAGTGGTTCGAGGTTTCTTCTTCTGCGCCACTCTAGGGAAATTCGGTGACGAATTTCTCTAAGTGGGGAAGTTTGTAAGAACCTGAATCTTCGTTTCTAGTAAGTTTTCATTTTTCTAGAGTTTTTGCGAAAACTAATTCTTTCTGGAAATTTTTTGAAGTACACACCGTGTACATTCTGAGTAAACACCCTGTACTTTTTACCTGCTCGAAGCCGTCTACTGTCCGTGTCCGGGCCACACACACGGTGTGTGGGGGTGACGTGGAGGCCTATCTTGGCAGAGTATATAAAAACCCACTACACGCTGTGTACTCTAAAAGTACATAGCGTGTACTTTTCTTTTTTTCATTAAACAGACCTTGGTCATGCCTAATCGCCATAATTGTCTTCTTCTAGGTCTGGTTCGACTGAGAGACGTTTTACGACTGTGAAACTTCTCTGAATTCTAGAGCCTCCAACTGTTATCCGATTTAAGCTCTGTCATTTTTGTTGGAAGCGAAGCGGTGAGTTCTCCCTTATGCTTGATCCTTGTTTTCCAATGCTTCCTCATTCTCAAGTTATCTAAGGTTAAAAATTTTGTGCATTTTCTTAGATCTACGACGTTCTAGGGAGAATCTGTCATCGTGGTTCAGTTAGATCGATCTCCCAGGATCGAGGTATGTGGTTTGTGCCTAACCGTTCAAATTCTCTGAGTTTTATGTGTGAATTTCCACCGATACCCATTAATTGGGTATTGCGTGTTTACCCATTTTCCATTGTTGTTTTCCTTCCTTGCTTGTATTCCTGTGTAGAGGTAAATTGACCATGTTAGAGGATAATATGTTGTACTTGGATTTATTTTCCCTTTCTTTGTTCTATTTACGACCTTTGGGTCTCATTTGCCTTTGGCTTTTACACCTGTTTCCTTCCTTTGTGTTTATAGGTTGGAGTGGAATCCATGACATGCTTGTTTCCTTGTAGAATATTTAGCTATGTAGCTCTATAGGTGTACTTTGGTTAGACAAGTAGCTCTATAGGTGTACTTTGTCCTTATAGCATTATTATTCACTGACTGGCACATTGCTGAGAGATCCTGGTGCTATAGACTATAAGGGATAGACCGAGTGAGATTCCCAGAGAGTCTTAGATATTATTGACTACAGGGGATGGGCCGAGTGAGCTCTCAGAGAGTTTTGGATATTATCATCTACTAGAGGGTAGACCGAGTGAGCTTCCTCAGAGAGTCTTACCTTATTTGAATCTCTTTAAGAACCAACCCAGGCTAGGGGAGGAATTGACCGAGTGAGATACCTTAGATAGTCTATGGAATACCTGAGGCTATAAGTGGAATTTACCGAGATAGCTTCCTCATAGAGTCTACAGACCTTGGGGCCAAGAGGGTTAGACCGCGTGATCTTACTCATAGAGTCCCTGACTACCCTAGACTATAAGGGGAATTGACAGAGTGCGCTTCCCCATAGAGTCTGATAAATTCATCTGACCAAGCCAGATGGGTTAGGTTGAGTGCACTGCCCAGAGGATTGTTATACCTCTTGGAAAGGACCATAGAGGATGGATACAAGTAATTCCCATAGGGTTTTCTATTGGTTACCTATTTTTTTCACTTCTGTTGTTGGTTGTGGTTTTATTTTTGTTGTATCATCCTGCTTTACTGCTTACTGTTACTGCCTATAGCTTGCTGTTGTTGTTTACTGCTTATTGTACATTTACCTGTCATATACTCACTGACTATTAGGCACAGATTTTCGGGTGAATGCCTACTGGGATTTAGTCGCACTCCCTGTTTGGGTCATGCTTTTAGGCCCAAACAGACTATGTTATTGCAGGTATAGACTATGGAAAGCGCCCTTCTTCTTCTGGTAATTTATTGCTTCGAGCAGTGGAGCATGGGACCAAGCTTTGGCATGTGATGATGAGGAGATTTTTTATCTTCTTTGAACTTGTTTTGGTATTGTGGTGTTTTCAAACATTGTGATTTGTTTGGCTACAATCCTAGATATGTATCATGCATCATTTCATATATACATATGTGCTCCAATTTGTTGATTTAGTCTTCCGTTGTTTATATTGTTGGTTATTACTGCTTCCGCTATTTCATGATTATTTTTCTTCCACTGTGTACTCTACCAATGAGGTCATAGTTTCCCCACTATCACACCCAACGCCCTTGATGCTAGTCGGAAACCTCTGGAGTAGGGGGAAATGTTCTTGAGGCCATGTGACCAACCGGGTACGGGGCGCCTCTGGGTGGTTTCTGTAATAGAGATTTTATATCCCATGAGATCGCTAACTCCTCATGATCCCAAGGAACAAGAACCCCCACTGCTTCACTACTCCCCGCGGCATTGTCACAACTATGGAAACCTAGCGCTCCATCCTTTCATAGATCGAACTGAAGTCGATCTCGACCTCCTCTAACTAGTATTTTATGACTGCATCTGAAACGGAGCCCTTTTAATTCAGTAGACTCTGACGCTGAAACACTTGGAGTGTCCTCCTCCAAGTTTCTTTGTTGGTTACCTCTAATTGTAAACGATTTTCCAGAACAACCTGCTTGACATCCTCCATGCAAACCTAAAGATGACTTCGACCTGGAGCCATCCCTGTAAAATAACAAAACATTAGAGCTCGAAAACCCAAAATATGAAAGACTCAACATTAATTAATTAATTGTTTTCTTTCATAGATTTTAGTTTAACCAATCCCAAGGTCTATCCCTTAACATGCAACCACAATGAAGGATTGAGCATGATCCCTTCCCTAGTCTCTACCCTGAAACTAGTATCACCTTGTTTAGTAGCCATTGTAAACATAAAGGCCCATACATCATATAATAGGGGGCTCTAAAAACCTATGTCTCAGTTAGTCTCCAGTTTTTACATCACTTGCTAAACATGAATGACATACTTTCCCTAAGAACCCATGCAACCTCACATGTTCCTAACTCCAAACTCCATCTTGTCCCTCAACCTCCCCATCATACCACTCTTTCAGGACCGCTCCCCACAAAGTGTACCACCCTGGGCCAACAATGATAGAAGGGAGATAATGAACCCTATCCCCACCTCCAGTAGGCCACGGGGTGGTGACTAGCACCTAGGGTATAGGAAAAACAAAAATAGAGGCATTACCCACTAAGAGAACAAAAGATGAAGAGAGATATAAGATAGACCCCAACCAAATCCAACTGAGAACTGAAATATAAAATAATATCCAAGAAAACATATGATATTTCAGGGAAAACCAATACAACTGGATGGTGAAAAATTGAAATTACCCATAAAGGATGTAAAATAGCTGCACCAATAACCCCGAAAAGATCCTAAAACTGCATGCTAGTAGAATCCAACTTAATATTTAACCTGATCCAAGTGACTAGAAAAACATTTTATATATACATCGGGTGATTATAATAGAATACTCAATAGGATCCTCCCTGAAGCCTCTCGTTCCAATGTAAGGAAAGCATGCTAAATCATAGTGAACAAAAAGTGAAACTAACTAGTCACCAAAAAAGTTATACTATGTTCCCAACCTCACCATGGGTACTCTCACCAAGTAACACACATAAGAGTATATAATATTACAAATAATAAAAAAGGTACCCTGCTACTACTTCCCCACTAGTTTCACGCTTTTCCCCAACGTCGCATGTCATAAGCATCCCACTCCAAAAAGGCTTGCCCACAAACACCTGGGTGATGCACCACAACATGAACCCTGTGCAAAAAAACCACCATGACCTTGCAAGAAAGTATCCAGGTAGTTTCAGGGAGCCACCACTGCTCGCATAATGTGTATCATGTGTCAAGTATAATTCCTAAAGCCATTATAGTCCATACACCAATTAAGGATTCTCAAGCCATCACAGACAATACATGTTACACCTACAATCCATAGGATACTATATCCATAATAAATGTGTGTGAATAACCACAAGACATTACATCCCTCTACACACATATATGGGGATAACTAACAATTGTTGCTTCTAGCACAAGTATCTACAAAGAGAAGATAGTGGGGCCAAAGGGGGTAGTCATCCATCCATCCTCCCACCAGAATGTTGGTGAAAACACCCCTAGGGTTCATAATCTATTGGGTGTTAGATTAACTTACTAATAGGGTGGAGTAGCTTATATACACAAAAAATGTATAAAATATACTACATCTTACAACCACACTATGGGAATAACCTAGTCTTAGACTCAACTGCAGCTAATGTATCTCGGACTTCGGGATTCCACTTTTAAGACTAGATATCCTATAAGCACACAGCTAATTAAAAAGATTAATTTATTTACTTCATTCCCTTTTTATCAGATCAACTTTATGTTAATTAATTCTTAAAACATTAATTAACCATTTATAGTTCCACATTAAACATCGTTAGCATCACACCCAAAGTCCACTGTCCCTTTAAACTTATAACATCATCATTATGTTCCGTCAACTCCTACCCAATGGGTTAACATAATTTCTTCAATTATCTATCACTGAATTACATTCCCAAATTCCCAAGAATTCTAGAAAAACATTCTATACTACTAAACACAAGGGGGGTCAACACAGTGAGTAGATATATTACCCATTGAGTCTTTGCCGCTTATTGCAAGAGCCTAGACCCATCCTACCTTGAGAAGATAAACACAGAAAACACAGGGCATACCCACGCATATAAACCTCTTTCAGAAGAAGGGTAAGCAAGACCAGATTCCTTGATCAGTGTGGAAAAGTAATTCATATAATCAACCAATAAAAATCAGCATGCATCGAACAATCACATCAATACCATTCCATCATCCCAGGTGTCCTCCCCGACACCCACATGCATAAACTGATGAATCTCTCCACACCATGCATCAACTACAGCCATAAACAAAATCCCTCCATGATCCGACATATCACAAGATCCATCCAGGCTCACATCACAACACAAGAAGAAGGAAAACATATATTTAGAGAGGTGGGATCTTAGATCTTTAACAAACAATAGGGAAACTCAGAACCCTACAAGGATTTATCTTTTATCGATCAACCAGTTCTTTAAGCAATAAGAGATTAACCAATTATTATTCTTACGATCCCATTTCAATAAATATAACTAGTAAGATATAAAAAATAATTAAACATCCTTACTAGAATATTTTTATTAAAATCTAATTACAAAAAGTAGAACCATATTCATTTACATGCCTCTTTATCTTTATCCGAACCATTTTCAATTAATTACTGCTTTGCATTTTTTACCAATTTCCATCAAGAATGAAATTCTAAACTCATCAAGAATTGAAATCACACAATCTAGAAAAACAATAGGAAATAACATATGATTGATATAAATTTGTTTATTTAGATTACATATTTATTAGGTCAATTCCATTGTGATGCAATGGGATAAAACATGATAATAATACAGTTGCACATAAAAGAAGAGAGAATCAATGAATCCCCTACCTCAAACAGTTCTTGATGTTCTTTATAAGAGAATGATCCACACAATAGATCAGGATTGCCACCTCTCACAACAACTTATATCGATGATTGATCGATACTACTTGGTTGAACAAAACAGAGTAGAACTAATCCAAGAAGGAAAGCCTGATTGTGAAACTCATATGAGATGGAATGGTATATTCAAGAATCTCACACCTGATAATAAGAATAAATAATTAGGGTGGAAGATATCATTCCCCTTTAGAAGATTTAACGGAGCGGTGGTTTAAGATACTCTAGATTTCACAATAAAACCAGAGCTTATTAAACCACACGGTTTGACCAAGTAAAAGCATCCCAAGCCTTATGAATAATTAATATTGTATTTATGGCCTTTGAATATTCCTTAATGTCATTAAAACAAGGATTTAAATGCATTTTACATCAAAGGAAACGTAAATGGGGAGAAACTGTAGAAATATGGAAACATTTTTCACCCTACCTTTCAGGAAACATTGTACACCTTACCATTCTGGAAACACTATACCCCCTACCATTTTGGTAACACTGTACACCCTAAGGTCACTGATGTAAGTGTTCACAAAAGGTCACTGATGTCACTGTTCACAAAAGACCACTGATGTCACTATTTATAGAAGGTCATTGATGTCACTGTTCATAGAAGGTCGGTGATGTCACTGTTCATAGAAGTATAATGATGACATTGTTCACATATAGTAAATGAGGACACTATTCACCTAAGGTTAACATTTCACTATTCATAGAATTTTAATGATGACACTATTCAAAAAGGTAAATGATGACACTTTTCACCTAAGGTTAACATTGTGTTGTTCACAGAAGGTCAATGATGACACTATTAACCTAAGGTTAACGTTGCATTGATCACATAAGGTTAATGATGACACTGTTCACAAAAGGTTATTTATGAAACTGTTGACCTAAGATTAACATTGTACTATTCAAAGAAGGAGGTAAATGATGACACTATTAACAGAAGGTCAATGATGACACTGTTCCCCTAAGGTTAACGGTGCACTATTCATAGAAGGTAAATGATGACACTGTTTAGAGAAGGACAATGATGACACTATTCACTGAAGGTTAATGATGACACTGTTCACAGAAGGTAAATGATGTCACTGTTCACCTAAGGTTAGAGTTTCACTGTTCATAGAAGGTTATAATTGTATTGTTCACAACTGCCTACTGTTGGAACTGTTCAAAGAATGTGAAAATTGGAAACGTGTTGGGGATAAGTCACCTTGACCTCTTTAATCACCTCATACACCTAATTTTTGAAAAGGAATGGAAGAGAGAGGTCTGGGCCATTACAGAACATATATTACATTTTATCTGGCCATATCATAATGGAATGATCCACTTTTTTCAAAGGAAAAAATCATATTAATTAGGATATTTCACTTTCTAGTCGAATAATTTCTTTATGTGTAGGATATTTGGACCAAGAATAAGATAATTTACTTCGTTAAAAAGTAGCTAAATGATGATGAAAAAAAATTAATGGGTTCACCAATACTTAAAACTGATACATTGACATTTCACATTTGTGTGCATGAATCCAATTAGAGTATTTTACAAGGATCATATAATCTAATATATTTTAATATAGAATAAGGATGCCAAATATTTATTTTAGTAACAATGAATCAGGTGGAGGTTTGAAGCTATAAATAAATGTAACTATAGAGAAATTAAATATTCAATATATCAGAGAAATGTATATGACTAATTAATTTTTAATCCAAATATATATAAAAAGAAAATGATTTTGATTTCATAGTGGATTACAATGAGTTTATACTGGAAGCTGCAATGTCTATTTCTATATTAATTTTCACCATTTTATTCTCTATTTTATTATGTTCTGAAATTATTTCTTTTTCCCCATTCATGTATTTTACCAAAACAATTCAGGGATAATTTTTGTGTGATTATTGAAATGGGTTTTACCCTTTTTTCATGCCTATTTCTTCACACTTAAATGAATAAAAATATCTATTTCATTTCTACTAGTTTCAATATTGAGTTTTAGTTATTAATATCTAATAAAATTTTATTTGATTTAATTATTTGTACAATTTATTTCCATGTTCAATGATTAATCAAACCCCTCCACTCAGTTTTATACTATTTATGTTCAAAATGATATGTTCGGTGTGATGTTATTAGTTATTGTTACTATTTGTGGACTGATCAATGATTAATCCTATATTTAATGGGACACACAAGACTTTATTGGGTATTTCATGTAACACGCCATGATTTTTTTAATTTATTTTTTAGAATTAATTTATTAATTTTTATATTTTTACCTACATTTAATAGAAAATATATATTTCTATCATTATTTTAAAACATTATGTTTGGATTATGTTATATGCAACACCAGGGGATGCTTTCACTACACGCAACACTTACATGGCTAGCACTACATGGAACACTGATTTTCTGGGAAACAAAAAATTAGTATTATTGTAATTTAAATGATATAGTTATAACATATATTTAAATTTGTAATATCAAAATCATCTTTTCAAATATTAATTGAAATATTTTTGATAATGGAGAATATATCTTTTTCTAACATGTTTATATTTTCAGAACTATTATTTTCTCAAATGAACTCCTTTTCATGTAATTCTATGAAAAAATATAATTAGATTTTTACACTAAAAGAAATTTAATATGATAAAATAAACAAACATTTTTTTAATTTAGGATGTAAAAATTAATATATGTAGAGTTTTCAGTATTTTTCTGGAATGTTTCAATTTTGGATGAATATTGAGAAATACTATAATGTTGTTAAATAATTGAATTTATCATTCAAATAATTATTTTAATTGAAATTTAATTTAAAATAACTATAAAAAAATAATTCCCATATATTTATAATTTAGGTAATTTTTATCATTGTTATTATATATTTAGATATAAAAATATTATTTAACTTTTGAATGTATCTTTTAACTATATTATCGTCACATTCACTGGATTAAAAATAAATATAATTTTTCCACTTCTATGAATTAAATTTAATAAAATATAAACACATGGTATTAATCCTTAAGAAAAATATTTTCAAATATGATCAACATATTTTTTTATTATTAGTAGCATCTGAATATTATTTACCACAGTTAGAGGTAAATTGAGTAATTAAAGGTAAAAATAATACGACAACAAAAAATAATTACACTAAAATGTCATATTTTCATTGGATAATCTTTTTTTAAAACAAAATCAGACATATTTCCAAAATATGAGTCTTATTATGATGATTGTGTTATAAGAGGACATTTATTATATTTTATTTAAAGGAGAGTTGAAAACATCATTTTCAAATTTTAATAACTCTATCATTTTCAATTTGAGGGTATATATTTGATATTGTCAGCTATAAATATTTATTAGAAAGATAAAATTTGTATCTACATCATGATAAACTATTTATAATTTATATACATTAAATAATTAAATTTTATTGTGACACAATGTTGATGTATTAATAGATTTATTAAAGGATGGATCAAATAGATGATGATAATAATATTAAATTAAATATAAATTTGTATATTTAATGTCATCCACGATTTTTTTGTGGAATATATCATGCTATGGATGAGTTAATGTATATTATTTTAAGGAATAATGTTTTTATGATTTTATAAAAAGGTGGTTAATTAATAGTGTCAAAGTTGACATATATGATATTTTAAAATGAATAATATTTTCTAAAATGATATAAAATTCATAAAAATATATAATTGGAATAATTACAAGGATAATGTTAAATATTTCATGAATTATCCAATTGGTATTTTTTTGGAATTTTATTGTATATATATTGACCCTATAGTAAAAAAGGCAAATTGTCACGGTAAGAGTTAGATTGTTTAACTATGTGTTTAGGATAAAATATAATGTTAAATTTCAGATATATACAAGGGTAAACATAATTGGATTTGATGATTTCGACCCACCCTCATCTTAACAAAGAAATAAATCACTTTGGAGATAGTTTAAACTGAAAATAAAACAATAATAAAGTAATATTTTTTGAGTTTTATAATGTGACCCTCCAAACTCTTATAAAAGGGAACCTATCCATATCTTGTATTCACATATCTAAAGACTTGTGGATAGGCCAAAAAAGTCCCAATTTTCCTCCCAAATTACCAATATTCATCATATAGGACTTATTTTTGGTAGAAATCCAATATATGTAGTCCTTTTGTGAAATTCAAAAGAGACACTCAAAGATGAGGTAATTTTTTTACCAACTCTGTCAAATTTATTTCTTCTTATACTCCTTATTACTATTTTGTTTCCTTAATAATGTAATAAATATATAATATAATATATTTTGGGATGTTTTATAATTATTTTTCAACCATTTTATTATTTTTATCCATCTTATCAAACATAGTATCACCATGTGACCGTACATACAACTTACCGTCTCTATGTCGTGGTGTAAATGATTTTTATTTTATACATTATTTGGATAGATATAAAGATTATTATAAATTATTTGAATAATGAATATGACATGATAATTATTCTATATATATAATATAACATCCAATTATATACCTTTTAACCATTAAGGGAATGATATCATCCCTCATGCGTACACACAGATTACTGTCTTCACCACATGATGAGATTCATTCTCAACACTAACCATTGAATAATGATTATAAATTATATATAACAAATAAGAATAAATTATATGACATAATAATTATAATGGAATAATATATATATATATATGTTAAATTCTTTCATTCAATACAATAAGAAAACTGAAACAACATTCATGCATACAAACTGCCCACTGTCTCTATGAATGGTGTCTTCCATTTCATATATATATATATATGTATATATGTATATATATATATTATAAATTAATATACTGAATATATAGGATATATAAATCATGTTTTATATTCTAGAAGTAATTAAATCCTTATCTATGTAATATGTTCAAGAATAACATGGTAAAACCCAAATGATAAACAAAGCGATTTTTACCCGTAACATTGGTTCAACTCAGAATTGTCCATAAATGTTCAATTTAATGTAATAAATTAATCATATATGATATTATAAATATCATTAAGAATATGGTAAATGTTAATAATATGTTAAAAACAATATAAAAGACTTCCAAACACATAATAAGGGAATATGGCCTACAGTAAGGGTATTTTTACTACTATAAACTGACCTTTTACAAGGATGGAAATATTCTTTATCAGTGCTAGAAAAGCACTGACTACAAGAGTGAGGTAAAAAGCCATGGCCTTTTTTTGAGCATTGAAAAATAATTGACAAAGTGGTATTTTATCAACACTTTAATTTAACAACACTAAAAATATGACTATTAGTGGTTATAAAAGTGCTGCTAATGTATACCATTATTTGTTCTTATAAATACCCTATTAAAGGACCTTTGATCAATAATAATAATGTATACCTTTTTTAGTTATTCTAAAGGATATGACAAAGTGTCATACTATAGTGTGATATAATAGCACACTGAAGCACTCGAGACACATAAGATATCAATAGAAATATATATCAACACCCAATTTAAATGAAATGAAATATACAACACAAATACAATTAAAAAAAATCATATTATAGAGATTTCAATCATTGGTTTATAAAATTTAATAAATTAATATTATTACATACATTAAAAAACATCATTTTTCAATTAACTTTTAATCTTGACCTGACTCATTAAATTTCTAAACAAACCACCCCTACTCAAGAAAAATAACAAATATATATAAGAAAACCATTATAATGATTGTAAAAATATAAATAAATACATTAATAGAAAAAGATAATTTTACTAATATAGATGTCAGTTTTAAATTAAAATATGCACTTGGGGCCATACCGGTCACACTATGGATTAGATTGGGGTGAGTTTGATTCCAAAATGTCTTAAATGACTTGTGGATATTTTTCCTAATGTATCAAAAAATATGAATGTGTTTTCTCGATTTTGAGTACATTAGTTTTCGTTTTTACTAAAATGTCATATCGAACTGGAAACACACACTTTTGACTCATTATGAACACATTGTCAATTAGTTTGATGTGAAATTGAATCCTACACATCAAAAATTACTTAGGAATCAGTTTTGAAAATTATGAATAATATTAGATCATGTTAAATCCGTTTTCAATGAGTGACACTTTTTGAAATGAAATGTCAATTTTAAACTCATAAGAGACACATTGATTCCTACTATGAACATTGTGTATCTAATTGAGGTGTGGATAATTAATACACATAAAAAATGACTTAAGGACCATTTTTTAAAGTATTAAAACAATTAGAATGTTATTTCAGGATTCTGATTTGGACTGTTCTCCATTTTAGTAATATTGATGACAATTTTATATAAATAGATGCACTTTGAGTCATAATGGACACACTGTTTGTTATATTCAAGTTTGTCTAATTCCTACACATCTCAAATAAATTATGAGTCAGTTTCCTAAATTTTCAACGAAAAATGAATTTTTTTTATTGGTTTTGAGTACATCACTATTTTTTTACTAAAATGTCATTTTAAAATTGAAACACAGACAATGACTAATACTTATCACATTGTGTTTCAGATTATGGTGTGAATAAATACTACACATCACAAAAGACTTATGGATATTTTTGAAAAATTTTCTAAATATATTGAATGTATTTACTTGGTTTTGAGTAGGTCAGTTTCCATTTTTACTAAATTTGATGACAATAATAAATAAAAGGATGCACATTGAGTCATACTGCTCACACTATGCGTCAGATTGAGGTGAGACTAATTCCTAAACAATCCAAATGTCTTTTGATTAATTTTTATAATGTTTAAAAACAATATAAATTTGTTTTATCCATTTCTAGTATGTCTCTTGTCTGTTTTTCTAAAAAGTCATTTTAAAATTGAAAAACTTACTTTGACTCATACCGATCACGTTGTGTATTGGATTGATATGTGACTAATTCATACACATCACAAATGACTTATGGATCATTTTCATAATTTATATAAACAATGTGACAATTATTTATCGATTTTGATGAGGTCAAATGACCTTCTTACTATAATGGATAAAAATTTTAAACAAAAACATACATTTGGAGGCATACATGTTCTCCATGCATTAGATTATAGTGCTAGTAATTCATACACATCAAAAATGTCTTATTAGTCATTTTACTATTGTATCAAAATAGTATGAATGTGTTTTATCAATTTTGAGAAAATTAATTATCTTTTTTACTAAAATGTATTTTAATATTGAAATGAGTTTTTTTGACTCATACCAATCACATTGTGTTTCAGATTAAGTTGAGGTGGATTCATACACATCACAAATGACGTATGGGTCTTTTTTATATATTATTTTAACAATGATAAGGTGTTTTATTAGTTGTGAGTCTATTATTTGACGTTTTTACTATATTGTAATAATATTTTAAATAAAAACATTCAATTGGAGTTTCACCATTCACCACGTGTGTCAGATTGAGGTGAAGCTGATTCGTGAATTTCTAACACCACATATGGTTCGTTTTCCTATTGTATCAAAATAATATTAATGGTTTCTCTCTATTTAGAGTACACAACGTTTATTTTTTACTAAAATATCATTTTAAAATTTAAACACACAAATTAACTCATATCTATGACATTGTGCATCGGATTCAGCTGTGGATGATTCCTACATATCAAAAATGGCATATGGATTATTTTCCTTATGAATTTAAATAATATGATTTCATTTTCTTAGTTTTGAGTAGGAAAGATATAAATTTTAATAAAATTGATGTTAATTTTAAATTAATACACACACATTGAGTCATTCATGTCACACCATTCGTCATATTAAAATGTGGCCAGTTCATGCACATCTCAAATCACTTATGGATTATTTTCATAATGTATAAAAACAATATGAATATGTTTTTTGGTTATGATTATGTCACATATCTTTTTAACTTAAATGTAATTTCAACTTAAAACATGAACTTTGACTCATTTTAATCTCATCGTGTATCTATTTAACTTCATACCACTTCCATGATGTCACAAATGATTTATATATGAATTCAATATGTTATCAAAAATATTCATGAATGTTTGATCTCTTTTTATTTAGTGACCATTTTTAAAGTCAAATATCGATTTTAAACTAATTACAGATACATTGAGTCATATCAAGACTAAAATCATTCATATTGAGGTGCATATGATTCATACACATCAAAAATTACGTATGAATCATTATCATAAAGTATTAAAAAAATATGAATATGTTATATCCATTTAGTGTATTTATGTTATGTTTTTTAATAAATTAAATTTTGATTTTTATTAGAACAAAGCACTTGGAGTCATACTGATCACATCGTGTGTCAAATTGATTTTTCGTTGATTCCTATGCATTCCAAAGTTTCATAAAAATACTAAAAGTCAATGTTAAAATGATTTCCTTTGAGATTCTTTGTGGAAATTACAGAACATAATGATAATCTTCGAACAAACCACATTAACTCAAAAAAAAAATCCACCTATATAAGAATACAATTACTAGGTGTAATAATAAAATTAATTAAATTAATAATAAAAATTAAATAAATCATTAATTAAATGGAAAATGAGTTTGTTATGAAAATATCCTTATTACCTCTCTGATTGAGTAGTGTAGGGAACATGAAAGATAGTGATAAATGGAAACACTATTGGGTTGAATGTTATTTTGGGAGAAAAAGTCAAGAGAATTTTTGGTGCAGAATGGAATGAAAGATGGATAGAGCACCCCAAGTAGAATAAAATAATACAATTTTATAAGAAAAAATTTATTATTTGAGAAATATGAAAAATAACTAAATTAAACATAAAAATTTAACAATAAATTTATTCTATGGACAATGATTTTACTGTGAAAACATCATGCGTAACTCTATAAATAATAAATGGGAGTTTTGTTTCTCTTAAAGTATAGGTATTGGATATAACTAAAAATAATGTGATAAATTCACCACTATAGGGTTGAAATACTTTTTAGGGAGAAGAAGTTTGCAGATGTTTTAGAATAGAAAGGCATAACTGATGGATATAGAATCCCAACTCGAACAAAAAAATTACTTGCATAATAAAACAATTATTATGTAATTAATTCTAAAAATAAAAAAAAAATTAAACATAAATATGAAATAAAACATTAATCCTATTGATAATAATATTAATGATTAACCATGAGGATTTTATCTATAATTGAACAGAGGCAGCGTCATTGGTCTTCCTACAAAGGTAGTAGAGGTAACTTGAAATAATGTAAGAAATGAATAACTACATGGGTGAAACGTTTTTGGGGGAGAACATGTATGTTGATGGTTTGGTGTAGAAAGGAAATAAAGATGGATAAAGAAATCAAATTCAAACAAAAGAAACCACCAATATAAAAAAAATTATTATTCATGTAATAATTAAAATAAATAAATAAAAAATAATTATGAAACTATATATTAATTGTTTAGAAATGATTTTACTGTGAATAGATAAATATTAACATTGTGATATAGTAGAGATATCATTGTTTCTATTCATGAAAATTAATGAAACATAGATAAAAATATTGTAAAATAAATCAACTATAGATGGAATAATGAAAATTAAATTAACATTCCATTATACCATTTTTGGTAAAATAGATAATGTATATCATATAATTACCAATTCTTATTTCCAAAAGTCTTCCTTCATTTTAGTTTTCTCTCTTGAGGGATTGGTTATATTATCACATGTGGAAGGAATTGTCTACATGAGTAGATGATCATTTTTTATTATTATGTTAATGAAGTAGATAATTTATAATATTATGAGGAAAACATAATATATTTAAAAAATTACCTTCTCATTTAACCCCATTACATTATTAATGGTTTCAAGGATTTGGTTCCTCTATTTAGAATCCAAATCCCCTCTTTGTTGTCCCATCTAACATATAATAAATTTTATACAATGGGACCAAGATGATCTGATTGTAATTTCAGAATGAAAGGGTCATCATCAAATGAATATTCATTTGAATCAAATTTTTTTAGTCTCCAGAAGGACAATCGACCCTTTTAGTCTAGTCGGAGCAGAGACATTATATAATTTCACTTCATGTGATTCCATTATGAATGGATCGCCTTTTTCAATTCCATGCAGAAAATTCACCTTCACAAATCCCATTTCATCATCATTCATCCCATTAATACTGTCATCCAGTGTTCAATTGTATAGTGTCACTTGAAATGTGGTATAATTAAACTAGTATATCTTTTAAATAATTCAAAAATATGACATAATTTCATAAATTGGATTTCTATCCCGGGAATCATATATGTGAATCACTTCAGCCACATTTGTAACACCACATTTTTTCTTCATATTGAATTCACCATTTTATTTTCTATAGAAACGATAACCATTGATTAAAAAAATTGTGTAATATATAACATTTTCATTTTTACTTCTTTCAATCCATTGAATTTGTTTGGAAATTTAATTAATATTTTTAGATAAATGCATATAAATTGGAACTCAAAACCATCTTATATACTGTTTATTATGTGAATTTGATATCCATCCTTCATATCATGATGGATAAAAATCTCCAAGAATTACTTAGTGGGATTCAATTTATATATCCACATTTTCAATAATATGTAATATAAAAAGATGTGCTTGCTCCTCCTCTGTCAAGGTAATTGTTTCAAAATCCCTTTTAAAAATACCTTTACCCATATGGCATTCACTATGACGAGACTTTGGGAAACTAATGATTTAAAAAATTGATAGTTCATCAATAAAGAATGAAATATCATTTTCAATAATATATCATTATACATTACAAACATCTTGCTGACCTCAATTTGTGATACGACCTCTAAAAATTGTCATATACAAATCAATGGGGTACATCCATATGTATTAGATAGGACCACATATTTGAACCACTCCGACCAAGTCAACCATAAGGTAGAGAATTATTTCAATGAATTATGGTTGGATGAACATATTTAATTCACATAATATGACTTCAATATCCTTACTCGTGATGGGAAACTTTGATGGGTCAAAAAATTTAAAGCATGTGACTTTTAAAAATAAGGAGAGTCTGGTTTATGTATGTTGTACATTTTGAGGAAGAATGCAACAGAAAGCAACCTGCATTAAATAATTCATCAAAACAATATATTGATATGATTTTAGTCCATATAAAATAAAATTAGTCATTTACTTAACATTGTATATATTTTATTAATACCCATGAGGATCTTTTATACTAGTAATAAAAAGGACAATTACAATATTTCTTGTCTAGATAGAGTGTAAGCTATTGGAGGAAGAAAAGTCCTCCTCTTACCCTTCACCAGTACCATCTTTTTCCATATCACCATTTAAATAAATCCCATCATAGCCATTGTTTTATACATAATTTTTCTAAGAACATTTAGTAATGTTCCAATAACACTATCAAATAAAATTTTGTCTACATTCATGACATCAAGAAATATTCTATCATACAATTAATTCCAATACATTAATTCAAGAAAAATTTTCATTTTTTTCTAACCTAATTTTTATGGTTTTTTTGAAATGGTTTACCAAGAATAGTGTCAATATTATTTAATTTTATTGTAATTTTTATTTCCCATTACTGGACATGGTGTAGTAACTTGTTTAATATTCCAACTGAATGTTATCATCTAGGATTAGTATTTTTGTAATCGAGTTAAAAATATCCAATGTTTTAAAAACATAGTCTTTGAGGAATGTTTCAATAGAAATGAGTATATGCGTTTTTCCCACATTAGACACCCCAAATTCCATTAATTCTATAGCATGATAAATTTACATTATTGGGGAAGTCATTTATCATTTCATTCAACATGACCCTCAATGTGAATTCTTCAATTCTACGAGGTTTGTAAATTGTTACACATGTATCCCATACAAATTTTATATCATCGATCAATGGATCCTAACAGACATCAATATCATTACCATGTTTTTTTGGTCTAGATATTTGAAGAGAAAACATAATGTCTTTGAGCTTCAAGTATAACCAAGGTGGAAAGTTATAATTTACCAACAAGACGGCCTATGAACTGTGAGTACTATTCTATATTACAAAATGTATTATTCCATCTATAGATAATGCAAGATGAATGTTTCTCGATTCATCACCAAATTAAAGAAAACATTTAATCGATTTTCTTTCCCTGAGGAGAATTTGATGGATGATGTAGGTTCCCATAATTAATTCTTGTATATACATTCCATGTTAATCGTCTCATGGTTTCATGAAATCCATATGGTCTTATAAACCATGGAATTATAGGAAAGTACCAAACATATCTCAATAGACATTATTCATTTTTCTTGTATCGATATGTTCCACACTTATGAAATTTTATGTGTGATTCATGGTCCTTGAGAAAAAAGATGAACTCATTTGGTCAAGCGTGAGTTCTATAGAGATGGTTCCCATTGAGTGTAACATTCTTATAGTGTAATATGGTCGGCATGAAAATTCATTTTATTCTTGTATTACATTTATCAGAAGACTAAGTAGTTCTGTAAAGTTGGTGTCACCCCATCCACCACTAGCTTTAAAATTATATAACTTTAATATATTTAAAAATGTTGTGTATTTATTACAACCGATTTATAATGGTTTCTTGGAACAACTATTTAAATCCTCAAACTAGTTTTTACAATCACGAAGGTCATCTTTAATTTATATTTTTATTCTTCCTTGTGATCTCAATCATATTTAATAAATGTATTCATATCAAATTATTAATAAAACATAGTATCATCCTAATCAATGTCCATATTCAGTTTTTCTATGTGATTAGTCAAACATTTACAAGCATGATTTATTCTAGGAAAAATAAAATGTTATTAAAACTCTTATAGACTAAAATTTCTTCAATAAAAACAATGTAAACACAGACAAGACATTTTAGAAGGGTTGTCTATATGCTATATTGAAAACTTATTGGACTCTTTAACTCTATCTTTGTATTCATTTGTCAAACAATTAGTACGAATCCATTTTATATTCATTTCCATCCTATTGGGTTCATAAAAGATTATTTTTACACATTATATAAATAAATACACATAAGATATTAATTATCAGAAGTGAATGTACAGACAATTATAATAATGGAATCTAATCATTTTATTGTTTCAAATAATTTTAGTATGTTGAAGAAAATGGGTAACTGATTTGACGAAAAGAATTAACCTACATCAAATATTTCATAAATCTCTTAAAAATTGGAAATATAATATATGAAATTAATGAGTAATAAGAAACTAAAATATTTAAAAAAAGAGTAATAAACTATCATTCAATAAACTATATTAATTGTTTCGTGGATCTGGGAATAAAAATAATGATAAAATGGAGATAACTATCATTTTTTTTGTAAAATTTTGGTGCATTTGGAAGGAAAATATTAAATATTGGTTCGAGGGGATTAATATTTTGATGAATGAAAATATGGACCAGTACTGCTAGAATTTATGAGCACCCAGATATTCTAAATTAAAAAACAATGGTTTTTGGGATTTGAAAAAATATTGGGAGGTATAATATATTCATAAATAAGATCAAATTTAGTAATCAATAAAATTTAATAAATATAATATCATTTTTTTGATAATTTAATGTTAATTGACTACATCAATTCCTTTATAATCTAAATTTGGAATGAGAATCTCATATCAAGTGAGAACTTCTAGAAGTAGTAAAGACACAAAAAATATATATTATACCATGAATAGATGTTAAAATTGTTGGAATCCCTTATACCTTATTATCAACCATGCAGAGGGAATAGGTGTGATAAGGATACTTATAGAAGAAATATTGGGGATATATCAAATTTATAATGAAATATGTTATAAGTTATGTCTCTGATCTGAGGATAGAAGATAAAGACATGGATGGATAAACTATATTGATTCATCTCAAAGATTATGATAATGAGAGGGAGATAAAAGAAGATAATAAATGGTATAATCACTAAATTATATAACTTTAAACTGAATTATGTATATTTTATTGACCCTATAATGAATTACCCAAACAACACAAGGTGAGATCATCACATGACCTATAACAAACCTCAATGTCATTAAAGAATGTTTTAAACATTGGGTGAAAAAACCCATAAATGGGATGTGATACCCCCCATAAATAGAAGCAATTAGTGCAAGAGGTTAAACCAATTGCAGCATTTCCCATGGGGTCAATGGATATGTAGACCCAAAATGTTCATTTCCGGATATTTTCATTACTATTTAAGAAAAATATTAAAATAAATTATGCAATATCTATATTGACACACATTCATGTCACATTTAAAATATCTATTATAGTCTATAAGAAATATAAAATTGATACAAACCTTGACATTTGAGCAAAATGTGAACTAAATCCACCACAATGATTCAAAATGTGAAAGATTGGTGTGATAAAACCTAATGTGCTTAACAGGGGAAGGACCCTTTGAATCTTTTCACTAAAAAACGAAGGACTATAATGAATTCAATGAGGAACTAAATCCTATGACACATATATCCAAAGAGGAACATACATAACTCCACTAAATTGGTTCATGAAAAATAGAATCTGAAGCTACATCTCCATTGCAGTGTCCATGAAAGGTATTATCTTATAAATAATCATTACAGACCCACCAATGTGCATCAAATCGGTTGTTAATAAACTAGAATATACTCGAAAAATTCTGCACATATATATATATATATACATATGATATTTTTTTATAAAAACATATAAATCATATCATTAAAACAATAATGAGTAAATCCATGTTTTAGTGTTAGATATAACTAATAACTCTTTATATAGAGTGGGACATACATAAGTAGTCAATCAAACAATGGATCCTATAATACCTTTATATTCATAATATAAAATCAAAATATTATACACTCTCCAAACCAAAAATAATGAAATTGTTGAAGAATAAATTAAACTCCAAACAAAAAACACACAAAAAATCAGAAGGCCTACCTCACTAGGATAATAAAAATCCTAGCCCTATTCAGAAACCCAAACTAAAATAGAACACCAGATATATGATGAGAATTTCTCCAAACTATAGGCAGTAGGCTGGTGTGATTTAAACTTCGATTCACCAACATGAAGCGCTAGAAACGGGTGGATTCCATAGAAATCTTATGATATCTTGACAGGTTCGCAAAAGGGTAGGGGTTTTTAAATAGTTTAGTACACTTTTATTAGTGCTTACAAATAAGCACCGATAAATAGTTCTTTTATCCACACTTATGTAATTAGATTTTATAAAATGTAACTTTATAGGTGATTTTTAGTTCTAATATGGGTATATCATTATAAGTTCTAAAACATGCTTATAAAATAAATACTTATCCATGCTAAATTTATATCACCAATAAATATTCATTTTATCAGCACTTTTTTAGCACTGATAACACCTCATCATTATCAGTGTTAAAAGGCACTGATACATATGATTTTGTCAATGCTTATTACTTAATAACCCATAAAGGAATTATAATTAAATTTATAAATAAAAAATTTAAATATTTATATATACATAATATATATATATAAATATAAAAATAATAAATATACTCATTTTTAAATATATTTATTATAATTTTATAATTATTTATTTATAATTATATATTTTTTATAAAAAATAATATTTATATCATTATATAAATTTTTATTATTATACACACACACACACATATATATATATATATATAATAAATATAAATACAAATAAAGTAAATTTAGTCATTATTTATGAAAATTTATCATAGTTATCATCATTATTTAAATATATATAATTATTTATTTTTAATTATATATATAATTTAAAAAATATATATTTTTAACTATAAATATATAATTGTATATATATATTAAATTTACATTTATAAACATATTTATTTACGAATATTTTGTAATTTATATTTTTAACAATATTAATAAATATCAAATGTAAAGGACAATAATATTATGTAATATATAAAACATTTTTATATAGATTAAAATATATCCATTTACTTAATATATATTATTTAATAACATTAATTATCATAATTATCAAATTAATAAAATGATTAATATTATATTACGTACAATCAATTTATTCAATTTTATTAATAGATATTTAATTATAATATTTGTTATATTTTTATTCATAAAATATTTTTTTATTATTAATTTATTTAATCATTTCAATTTATTTATTATGGCCTTTGTCAGCACTAAAAAGTGCTGATGAAATAAATATTTATTACTGCTCAATATAAAACACTGGTAAAGTATGCCTTTATCCTCACTTAAATAAGTCCTGATAAAATGTAAAATTTATCTATGCATTATTTAGCATTGAAAAAGATTCAATTTATCAATGAATTTTTTCATGTTGATAAATACTAGAAATATTAAACATGAGTTTTTTAGTATTTTTTTTCCTCCCCTTTATTTTTGTGAGTCACATACTGCATACAATTCTTGTTTCTTCTACGTAGTGTATATGCTACCATAGAATGTATTTTATTATTCTTTCCTAGAAGATTATGATATTTACATATTATTATAATTTTATTATTTACATGGGGAATATGATTTTTTTTATTATAATTTGATTAATGTTGATTTATAAATCTCTTCCAAATATGGGAATGTTTCATTTTAAGTCTCCATTTGGTAATATTTATCATCCTCATCCATGTTTTCAAAAAAAAAATCATAAAACGTTTTCAAAAAATGTTTTAAAATTCTTCTGTAGATATTTAATGTTATTTTTACCCACATTTATTTTTAGTTCAGGGTTTGAATGGAATATTTCATTCATTTTCAAAACGTGTTGTTTTTTTAATTTTCCCAAAAAAGTATGAGAAGACAGTTTTTTTAACTTATACATCATGAACAAATTTTTACACATTCATGATTCCTTGTAACAATGATGGTTCCCCTACAATATTACCTGTTTATTTTCAAATAAAATGTTTTATTTTAAAACATAGAAATATTTTAAGGAAAAAACAATTTCAACGAAGAAAATATATTTTTCTCAAGAACCTTTTTATTGGATTTTCATGATTTCATTATATATTTTCAATGTGGTTTCAAATAAAATGGTGTTTTGGAAATATTTTAGGATATAAAAAGTTATTTTCTTGTTCCAATTGATCTTTCAAAATCCTTCTCCACCTATGATGTCATCATTTGTTATAGTTCAAGAATACCATAGATATTATTTCTCTAAATGGTTTTTTGTTTTGATGGAAATATTTTTAATAAACCCCCTCCATTCTAGGGGTTATTATTTTGATAAAATAATTATGAAACTTATATCTTCTTCATTGGATATTATATGATTACATGTTTATGATACCAATTCCATTACATTGGTTATGAGATTATTTTTTATAATCTTGTGGTACATATATGTCTGATTTCTTTACAAGATGGGTGGGGCCTATATCTCCCTCCAATTCATTGGGTAAATATTTATATCTTGTGAGATAGAAATGAAGGACCTTATCAACCAATATGGTTATGGAAGTGTACAATGAAAACAATGACAGATATGGGAGCGAACCATGACTACCAATATGGTCTGGGGAGTGAACGCATACATCCAAGATGGAATTGGTGGAAATTCCTTGACTACTATTGAAATTATTATTATACTCTTATGTGTCTACCAAAATTCCATGTTTTATTATTTTTTATGCTTATGTGGATCAATTTATTTATTTCCTTGTGATTCGTGTTTTATGAACTGATAATCATGATGTCATGATTCATGTTTATGATCTTTTATATGTAGGGTTTGATCTATTATTTTAATGAACACATTATCATACCCTAATGGGCAGGATTATGTTTACATGTATCTATTGTTTACCCCAAATCAGCATCATCAGCTCACCCTTTTTTTGATGTTTTCTTTTCCCTAGGTTACAATCAAAGGTTTTTGGTGGCATTACTAAATGGGAAGATCATTATGGGAGTTGTTGAAGAAATATTACCAAATTATAGGAATTTATTCCATGTACCCAAAGGCACTAAACATACACGATATTTGGGTGTGTGTATTGGTAATGTTTTACGTGTTCTGAAAATGTGTTGTAATTTTCGTGTAGGTAATGCTTTATCCATTATGGTTGGTATCAGAGTGAAGGTTTAGATAACATTTGGAAAATAAGATGAGAAAACCATAGTGAGAACCCTAAGGACATGTATAAGAATAATTCCAAGGAAAATAAAATATATAGGAAAACATCCTAGTTTTTTTAAAGATAGAGAGAGTGGTTTCTTAGAAATACAATCTTGTATAGATATTACATGTCTATGTGGCTCTGGAACAGATGTACCGAGGGGTAAAAAATACAACAATGTGTGTTAAGCATAACTCAACATAATATAGTATATGAGAACGGGCTGTGTTTCACACCTAGTTTGACACACCAAGGGGACATGCATTGGATAATTCAGAAAATATTCTAGAAAGATAATGAAGGATTTAAATAGAATTTTTCTATGAATAACATATAATAAACGTACGGTGTCATATCACTACTACAATAGTATACTTTAATAGCGCTATAAAAGTTCTAAAAATGTGAGTGAAGTTAAAAGACGATGTATTTTATTAGCCCTTTTAAAAGTGCTGATAAAAGACCCATTTATCAGTTCATTAATTTATCACCACTAAAGGAGACCTTTATCAGTGCTGATAAGTTCCTCATAATGTCCATACTACATATTTCTATTACAACACACTGCATCACTGCTACATTGTGTTGTAATAGAACACTGCCTCACAAGAAACACATTAGATATCAATAAAAACAATTATTAATACATAATTTAAATGAAATAAAATCTACAAAAAATACTACAAAATTTACAATATAATTTACATTTCAGACATTGGATTTTCAAATTACATAAATATTAATTACTACAATGATTCCAAAACATTGCTAACATTCAATATTTCTATGATTTCCATTGACTTCCTTGATCGAACTACCAAAATCACATAAGTAATTTAAAAAAACCCACCTCTTCTCGAAAAAGAAGAATCCACTTATATAAGAACCCAATTATTATAAATAAAACTAAAAATAAATAAATTAAAAATAATTAAGAAATAATACATTAATTATATGGACAATTATTTTTCTATGAAAATATCAAGATTACCTATGTGATTTAGTAGTGGAGGGATGTTGATAGAATGTGATAAATGGAAATACTAAAGGGGTGAAAGGATTTGTGAGATAGGATGTATATAGAATTTTCGGTGAAGAATGGGATTAAATATGGAAAAACCGTCAAAAATCAAACAAAAAACCCCCTTTATACAAAAAATTATAATTTGAGTAATAGTAAAGATAAATAAATTAACCATACATATGATATAATACATTAATTTGATTTAAAATTATTTTACTATGAATAAATCATATTTACTTTTGTAATTGAGCAGAGGCAACTGAAAATGCTGTGTATTTAGTACAACTGATATATAATATATTTTTTGAGACAACTATTTAATTCCTCAGGCAACATTACAAAATCATGAAGGTCATATTCAATTTTAATTCTCATTTCTTCCATGATATCTCCATCATATTTTACAAAGGTATTCATATCAAAGGATTCATAAACTATAGTATCATTCCAACCAATGTCCACATTTAGTTTTTCCCCATGTTTAGTCCAATATTTATAGCTTTAGTCTATTCCATGACAAATAAAAAATCCTTCCAACTATTTCAGACTAATTTTTCTTGAATAAAAACAATGTTAACATTGATAGAGGATTTTATATGGGATTTCTACACGCTCTCTTGCAAACATGATAAACTCTTTAACTCCATATTCATATTTGTTTGTCAAATGATTAGAGTACATACAATTTATGTTCATATCTATCCTATTGGTTTAATAAGTGATTAATTTATTCAATATATAAATAAATACACATATTTTATTCATCATCAAAAGTTAATGTTATAAACAATTCTTGCAAGGGAAATATATATCATTTCAACTAGAATACTAGAGCAACATGATATTCCAAATCCAATAATATGGGTTATTGGAATTTAAAAAAATCGAGGGAGACAAGGAGAGATAATGAATGATATTACCAAAAAAGACATAGGTTTAAACTATAATATAGATAATGTAGTAACCGTTATAGGAATTACCCAAACAACATAAGGTTAAATCATCTAATGACCAATAACACACCTCAATTATCACAGAAGAATGGTTTAATCATTGGGTATACAAAACCATAGATAGGAGGTGCTCCCCCTTAAAATAAAAACAAATTGTCCTGACACCCTCCCCACAAGGTGCACCATGCCTGGGCCGGAAATGTGCGTGGAGAGATAATGACCCATGTGTCCTACCTCTAGTAGACCTCAGGTTCACGAATAGCACCGAGGGGACAGTAAACCCACAAATGGGAGCCATTATCCTATTAAGATAACACATGAAAAATATAGATATTTGACAAACACCAACCAACTCTAACTAAGATAGAAATATATAATAAAAACCCATGTACACAGATATAATATAATAAAGAACCACTACAACTGTATGGAAAACCTACACGTATGAAAAAAAAATATAAAAATGGTAGAAACCTAACACCCCGAACAGCACCTGCAACCCCAAGCTATTTGTTACCACCCTGATAACCATTCTACTCCGAGTGACCTATAAAATAGTTTATATAGACTAGGTTAGTATAAAATTATACTCAGTAGGATCCTCCCATGAGCCTCTTGTGCCAAAGTAAAGACAACAAGCTAAAGCACAATGACCAACAAGTGAAACTAAATCGTCCCCTAAATAGGTATACTATGTTCCCATCCTCACCATGCTTACTCTCACTAAGTATCACATAAAAGTGCATATCATATAATAAAGAATACCAATGGTACCCCACTTCTACTCCCCCACTAGTTTTCCTCTTTGCCGCAATGTCTCATGTCTTATGAATCTCTCTCCATAAAGCCTCACTTGAAGACACTTGGGAGACTCACCAAAAAATGAACCTCGTACAAAAAAACCATTGTGTACACATAATAAAACTGATTATCCAATAAAAACATATATTTTAATTACATTTTAATGGTATTAAATGTTCATTTTTGACCTTATGGTCCTGAGTTAGTGCATTTTCTTTATGAACATCCATTCTCATCATTTGTGCACTTCATGCCTAATATACACAAATTTAGAACCAATGAGTCATATGATTATAAGTAATGTAGTTATAAATATTTTAATTTGATATTTTGGGAACTATATCTACACAAAAATGTGAAAATTTTTTATTCAGGGATCAATGGATGATTCATAAATGATGATGGATATATTTGGAGATGAATGGAAGCAATTCTAGAGAAGGCAGATTGGACACCACTCCACTTATGAGACTGTGGGGGCCAACATACAGGCCCAATGAATACCATTTTTTTGATGATAGAAGAAATTTTTAAGAAAAAATAACTATATAGGAGATAATTCTAATTCGGCTTCTATGCTGGTCATTAAGACTGACCAAGTTAGTGATACAATTCTGGGCGAGATTCTACATCCCATAAAAATAGCCCACTAATTTGATCATATCTCGGATTACACAACTCCAAATTGGCCCATATCTTACAGGAGGTTAGAGGACATTTGATGCTACATTTTCTTCTTCTATGGGCCACTCTGTCGTGGCAATGTAGAAGGTCTTACAAGTGCTTCTTTTCGGTGAAGGAAAGCTGGCTGTCACCTCAGGTCAAGGGTGAAAAAATCAACTCTCCCTTACTTTCCACCCACCTATAGCCTACCAAAATTAATTTAGAATACTTGAAATATTGTAGGATCGACCCAAGGAATTAAAATTTTCTATTTAAGGAAGTTGTGTTGGAGGATTTTGGGAATCTTTGGTGCTTGGTTCAATTGTAATGTTATGCTGCGATTTTGTTGTCTCAAATTTGTCTTTCACTTGTAAGTTGTTCAATTCACTTTAGTTTCTTAATAAAATTTCTTCTTCTTTTCCTCTTATTCTGTTGTTATAAATCTCACTTTGATACCATTTCCTCATGTTTTGAATTTATTCACACCAAATATTGTTAAATTATTCACACAATGGTGGAGTGATCATTTTATTTTTGTTTTTTTCTTTACTTTTCCATGTCCCCCCTCATGAGTATACTTTCTTCTTCCATTGAAACCATAAAATAAATGGAGGGATAACCCAATTATGGGTTAATCCAAAGGAGTATCAATGGGATGGATTGGATGTTATTTATCACCCCATTAATGTATAATCACTTCTTAAATTGATATTTTTATTTGATGATTTTTAAACTCCATCGTCCTTGTTGAATTTAAGGCCACACACTTCATGTGCTAATACAAAACTTTAACTTGAAGTGTTCAAAACTTTGATCCTTAAAGTGTATAGGTGATTAGTATTAAAGGGTGTAGTAATTTAACTAGTAAGTGATGATGTTGGTTTATCTTCTTAAATGAACCCATCTCAAATATACGATTTTGAAATCTTTGAAAAGAAACTACGTCCAATCCACCCCGAGCGATAACCTAGGATCAACTCATTATTTTAACTTGAATTCACTTAAATATGTTAGATATCCTCTAAACTCATCTAAAATAAATCCAAGTTGTCCACTTCATATCCGAAAGCAATCCATAGAATGTGCGTGTCTATAGGTTACTTCTTAGGTCTCTGTGGATTCGACAACCCAAGATACACTACAAGGACCATTCTACCTTAATCTCTTGGGTAAATTTGAGCGAGAATCAATCTTTGGCGCCATTTCCAGAGACCCAATTAAGTCATCTAAACACCCATTCTATTCTCCCCCATTTCTTCTTTTCTCATCCAAATTCTCTTATCTTGTCCCTTTATCGTTTTTTTCTTTTGGCGCATGTCCGCATACACCCACGATCAATCAAACAATCTAGTTAGGGTGGATAGTCCTGGGGTTGGGTGGTCAATTACACCAAGGTAACTCATTCCATTAGATCCTAATATTTCTAATACTCTAGAGTCCAAAATTTAGCCACTTTCACTGGAAGGTCTTCAAAGAAACCAACTCATAAACCCGGGTGGGAACCAAAATGGAAACCCAAATGAGGAAGCCCAAAACATGGGGAATGCGATGGATCAAACCATTAATGAATACCTCACACCTTCCTGGATCAATGCCCCCACATGCATTAGAAAAAATTCCCTAGGAGATTCCAACTACATCTTTAAACCCCATTTCTTAAACCACCTTCCCACATTCCATGGAATGGAGTCCAAGATGTCGTACCTGCACATTAAGGAGTTCAATGACATTGTAGAAACCATGTGTCCCCCACATCAACTAGAATCAGCTAAGATGAGGCTATTTCATTTTTCTTTAAATGATCAAGCTAAAAACTGGATAAACAATTTGAGACCATCATCCATCAACTCTTGGGACCAACTACAAAGAGAATTCTACAAAAACCAACTTTCCCCACCACAAAACAATTTCACATAAAAAGAGTATCCAAAACATTTTTGAAAAAGTGGGAGAGTCATTATATGAAACATAGGAGAGGTTCAAAAACACTCTAAACATGGTTCCATACCATGGTTTTTCTATATCTAAACAAGTGAGAATTTTCTATGAAGGGTTGGGTCCAGGGAATAAACAATTCATTGACATGATGTGTAATGGAACATTTAAAAAAATACCCAAATGATGCTTACAAGTATCTAGAAATCCATTCTGAACAAAACCAAACATGGGGAACTTCACATTATTCTGAAAACCCACAACTAACTACTAGAATTCATACACTTAGAGAATAGGAAAGCCTTATGTCTATACTCGTAGCACTCTATAGGAATGATGAAGAGATAGAACTTCAGAAAGTCCATGAAATCCAAACTGTTGACCCTGTTTCCAAAATTTCTGACAAACATAACCATAATACAGACAACTACTGAACCATTCCATCCATCAAGGATGTTATTTTAGGAGGACCCCTAGAGGAAGTACATGCTTTGAACTTTCAAAAGCCTCAATACCAAAAAACCTTCAACCCAAGGTATAATGACCACTCAGGCTTCCGCTGGAAGGATAACTAACAACCTAGCCAACCATAGGGACAAAATCCTTACCCCCATTAGAACTACCAAACCCATAACCAGTTCCAAACCCAACCTATCAAATACCAATAGCCACCGGTCCATTTTCAACAAACCATCCCTCCTCCAAAATATCCCCTCGGGATAAACCAATCTTCTTAAGCACCAACCCAAACAGTTCCAAAAAGCCTACAAGAACAACTGTGCAAAAAAATGGAGAGGATGAAATCAGAAGTCTATTCGCTAAAACAAGAACATCAAACCATCAAAACTGGAAAGGCACCGATGCCTACTCAGGCGGTGCCATCCTCAACTTCAAGGGGAGAGTCAATTTGTACTCAAACAACTCATGAACAACTAAAGGATGTGACTGTTTTAAGAATTTGAAAATCAATTGAGATACTTGAACAACTAATTCAAAGCCCACCTGATGATTCAAATTTAAATGAAAATTCAAATGAACCAAACGATCAAATTAAAAAACATGATAACATTTTCAAAGAAACAACTCTTCAACAAACAACCCACAACCTACACCATTTCCTCAATGAATGAGGGGGAAAACCAAGCCTTAATTGAGTGAAACATTGAGGGAAATATTTTCACAAGTAAATTTGAACCTACCCCTTCTCGATGCCATCCAAAACATACCTGCATACTCAAAGTAACTTAAGAACTTGTGCACTTTTAAAAGAAAAATTTCACATAAAAACCAAGTCTTTTTGGCTGCTAATGTGAGTACCACCATTCTATGGACCATTCCTCCTAAGTTTAAAGACATGGGTTTCCCTTACATCAATGTTGAACTCGGAGAGAGAATAGTTGTCAAGGCCTTGTGTGACCTTGGTGATAGTTTCAATCTAATCCCATATGTTGTGTCCTGCCAGTTATGCCTAGAAGAACTCCAAGACACATCTGTCACACTTCAACTTGTTGATCGTAGCATTAGGGTTCCAAAGGGGATTTTGATGGATGTTCTGGTAATGGTTGAAAACTTCATCTACCCTGCTGATTTCATTGTCCTTGACAACCATCAAAACTTGGGAAATAAGGAACAAACCCCAATCATCCTTGGTCATCCTTTCCTTGAAACAATCAACTCTGTTATCCGAGTCTGAAATGGGAACATGACCATCACCATTGGGAACATGAGTTTAGACTTGAACATCTATAATACAAGCCCACAAATAGGAGATGATGAGGATATTCAAGAAGTAAACATGATAGGAAGCATTGATAATGAATCCAAATAACATTAAGGAATATTTGATGAATGTTTAAGCCAAGATGAGATTGATTTCCTGTGTTCATATGAAGGATGTTTATCTCCTTGGATTGAATCATTTTAAAAATTCTCTTATGATGAAGTCTTAGGTCCAACAATCAGTGAAACCTTTCAGCAAAAAACATTCATAGAGACTGATCAAAATTCCTTCCGTAAATATGATCAAGCCAATCTCGTAGATGAAAATTCTACATGTGAGGAATCAATCCTATTTGAAACTCTAAAAAAGTAAATTGAACTTGATCCAATGTCCTAATATTCTTTTGAAATTCCGAACCAACCTGATCTCGAATTGATGGATCTTCCCGCAACACTCAAGTATGCTTTCCTAGGGGACAATCAAACACATCCTATTGTCATTTATTCTTCTCTTGAAGCCAATCATGAAAGGATGCTTCTATAATTCCTTAGGAGACATAAGAAAGCCATTGGTTGGACCCTTTATGAGATTCCTGGTATTAGCCCACTTATCAGGACTCATAGGATTGTTCTGGAATCTGATTCAAAGCCATGTCGTCATCCTCAACTGCGAATCAATCCTAATCTCATGGAGGAAGTAAGAAAAGAACTCTGGAAATTGCTAAAACATGGTATCATATATCCTATAGCTGAGAGTGAATGGGTGAGAACAATCCATGTGGTTCCAAAAAAGGATGGAATCACAGTGATAACCAATGATGATGGAGAGATTCTTCCAATAAGTGTGAGTAGTGGATGGAGGGTCTGCATTGACTATAGAAACCTAAAATCATTCACCAAGAAGGACCATTTCCCCTTACCATTCATTGACCAAGTACTTGAGAGAGTGGCAGTTCGTGCGTTCTACTGTTTCTTAGATGGGTACTCAGGGTATAATCAAATTGAGGTCTCCCTAGAGGATCAAGGTAAGACTACATTAACATGTCCATTTGGAACCTTTTCTTTCAAACGCATTCCCTTCGGGTTATGCAATGCCCCTGGAACCTTCCAATGGTGCAGGATGGGAATCCTCTCAGACTTGGTAGGGGAATTTCTAGAGGTCTTCATGGATGACTTCTCTGTGTTTGGGGATACATTTGAGGGATGTTTGAAGAATATGGAGAGTGTCTTGTCAAGATGTGAAGAAAAGAATCTGGTCCTAAACCGGGGAAAATGCGATTTCATGGTTAAAGAGGGACTTGTTATAGGCCATCTGGTCTCGAGTAGGGGGATTGAAGTTGATAAAGAAAAGGTTGACATCATTCATCACCTTCCATCACCCAAAAATATCAAGGAAGTGAGGTCTTTCTTAGGACACGCTGGTTTCTATAGAAGATTCATCAAGGACTTTAGTTCAATATCCAGTCCCCTTTGTGCTCTCCTAGTAAAGGATGCTCCATTGTTTTGGACAGAAATCTGTGAGGGTTCATTCTCAACCCTCAAATCCTCTCTCACCTATACTCCCATTATGAAATCTCTAAATTGGAACCTTCCTTTTGAACTTATGTGTGATTCCAGTGACTTTGCTGTAGGATCTGTGTTAGGAAAACGCTGTGATAAAAATACTTATGTCCTTTCTTATGCAAGAAAATCCTTAAATGATTCCCAAATCAACTACACCACCACTGAAAATGAGTTACTTGCTATTGTGTTTTCCTTAGAGAAGTTTAGGTCCTACCTCTTAGGATCCCCCATCACTGTGTTCACTGACCATTCTTCACTAAAATACCTCTTCCAAAAACAAGATTCTATTTCTAGAATGATTAGGTGGGTCCTTCTCTTACAAGAATTTTACCTCACAATCATGGATAAAAAGGGCGTTGAAAATTTTGTAGTTGATCACCTCTCTAGGATGTAATTCAATGAAAGATCAAATATCCTTTCTATATCTGATTCATTTCCTGATTAACACCTATACTCTGTGAGTGAATTCCCTTGGTATGGCGACATAGCAACTTTCTTAGTTACAGGAGTCATTCCAAAATTCATAGGGATGCAAGCTCGAAGGAAATTTTTTTCTGAAATTAGACACTATGTGTTTGATGATCCATACCCTTATAAGTTCTGCCCTGAACAAGTCATTAGGAGGTGTGTTCCAGAATTTTAACAGGAGTCCATCCTTAAATTCTGTCATAGTGAGGCATGTGGAGGTCACTTCTCCTCTATGAAAACATTTTCTAAGATTCTTCAATGTGGTCTTTTCTGGTCCACCCTCTCAAGGGACTCCTAGACATTTTGTCAAAGTTGTCCTAAGTGTCAACAAGTAGGGTCTATCACAAAAAGAAATCATATGCCACTCACTCCCATCTTAGTGGTTGAAATATTTGACTGTTGGGGAATTGATTTCATGGGTCCCTTCCCAAACTCTCAGGGATACCTCTACATACTCTTAGCTATTGATTATATCTCAAAATGGGTTGAGGATATTCCCACTAACTCTAATTATCATCAAGCTGTGATTCGATTTCTGAAAGAGAACATATTTTCAAGATTTGGAATTCCTAGGGCTATAATTAGTGATCAAGGAACCCATTTCTGCAATCGTCCATTCGCTTCACTCATGTATAATTATGGTATTTCTCATAAACTGTCCACTGCATACCATCCTCAAACCAATTGTCATGCTGAGTTAGCGAATATGGAGATTCAACAAATTCTTGAAAAACCTGTCAACCCCTCTAGGAAAAAGTGGTGTGAGAAACTCTTAGATGCTCATTGGGTCTATAGAACCTCATATAAAACCATTTTAGGAATGTCCCAATATAGGTTGGTTTATGGAAAAGCATTCCATTTGCCAGTGGAGATTGAACATAAGGCCTTTTGGGAAATTATGAAAATGGACTATGATCTCTCATTGGCCGGAACAAAAAGGAAATTAGATCTCAATGAACTGGAGGAACTAAGGATGGAGGCGTATGAAAATTCAAGGATCAATAAAGCTAGAGTTCGAGCCTACCAATCTAGGAATATCAAGGTCAAACATTTTGAACCGGGAAAACTTTTGCTCTTGTATAGTTCAAAACTTCATTTATACCCGGGAATGTTAAGGTCTAGATGGTCAGGACCTTTCATAGTGCATCATTTGTACCCCCATGGGGCAGTAGAGATTCAAGATCCCACAAGTGGTTACATCTTCAAGGTCAACGGTCAAAGGTTAAAAACATTCATTGAATCATTCAATACACAAGAAATAGATTTTGAGTTAATTGAGAAAATCTTTGAACCATGAAAAAAATAATAAATTTAGGATCTATGTCAGGATAACGACGTTAAACAAAGCGCTTCACGGGAGGCAACCCATGGTTTTTATGTTTCTAATAATTCTGAATCATCTTTATTTTTCAAATAAAATTAATTAATCATTTTTATATTTAAAAATAAAAAATAGACTTTTGACCTATTCTTCTATTATGAGTATGGATGGGTATGAAAGGGGAGCACCATATTCATCTTTATCACGTGGTGTGATCCTTGAGTAATACCTTACACAAAAATTTAAAAATAAGACAATGTATCATCAGTTTATTTTGTTTTATTTTTATTATATTATATGTTAAGATAAAAATAATAAAAATGATAATAATAATATAATAATTAAAAAAGGAGACACACCATAGGCCGTGCTGCAAACCCCATCACAACTGGCGTAGACGCGGGGACTCGAATCCGGGACCGAAGGGAGACTGGGGCGCGCGCCTACCACTGACCTACGGCTTAATGTGCTTACTTATTCTATAATTTTTATATATATACTTATATTTTACTTTTATATATATATATATGTTTTGTTTGTTTGTTTTCCTTTTTCCACTAGGGAACTTTGCAAGCGACATGGATATCAAAGGACTAAATTCGAGCGACAAAAACTTCAAACTTCAACCACCAGGTGACTTCATTCCATGATCCTCATATTTCAATTTCCTTATTGAACACCCCTTTTATTCCTCTACCCCATTCTATGTTTTATTTTTACGAAACTAGGGACAGTTTCATTCTATGTTGGGGGGTGTGGAAACAAAATGTTTGTTAAAAAAACAATGATAAAAAAAGAAGTCAAATTCCTGTATCATTCATATAATAACATCTTTTCTCAAATTAAAACTACATAGAAAATGACTTTTATTTTCTTGACTCTCAATTTAATTCATGATTAAGTTTAAAAGAATTGATTTTGGATGTTTGGTTGTCCCATGAAAATTTTCATCATTTTTATTTTCATATATTAAATCAAAATGTCACAATGCACGTCCTCTAGACTGTGGGGTACTAAATTGAATTTTTGGGGACCCATAATAAATAGTATAGGCTGGTTTGTTTGTTTTTGAATAATATGAGTATTCAAAAAATAATAATTAAAAAAAATAAAATAAATGTTGTGTGTAGAGCAATGGATGGATAAAATGTGAGGCTTTTGGCACTTGGGGATCGTGACTCCAGAGTTGTATAGCGTTGAGTATTTCAATCTATCTCTATTTATGGTAATATGACTTTGTTTTTAATTATGTTAACTCGAGACGATGCCCGAGTATGTGGGCTTCACTTGGTGCCCTAAGGCCTTTGAGAATCGGAGTCATCAGCAAAGTCTTTCTACATGGGTTAATTTGATTAACTGTAATATCAATTAATATAGCAATATTGAAAAAAAAATCCAAAAAAAGGAATTAAGAATACTCATATTAGGATTAAATGTGATTCCACCTAGCACTTTCGTGATTTCCCCCTTGAATGAAAATGAACCCCCATATCTATTGTGATTCAAAACACATCATTACACCTAATTGAGTTGGATGAAGTATGATGATAGATTTGATCAAAGGAATGGGATTGGTATTGGGATCTGCTTTTAAATTCTTGTTGTTTTAAATTATTTTTTTAACTTATAAAAATATATTTTTGTGCAGTTTACATTGTGAGCACTGTTTGTTATAATGTGTTTGAAGAAAGGAATTCAAATTAAATCATTGAATTATTTTCTCGGGACTAGAAAATATCAAGTTGGGGGGTGTAATTATCCAATAAAAACATATATTTTAATTACATTTTAATGGTGTTAAATGTTCATTTTTGATCTTATGGGCCTGAGTTAGTGCATTTTTTTCATTATGAACATCCATTCTCACCATTTGTGCAATTCATGCCTAATATACACCAATTTAGGGCCAACGAGTCATCTGATTCTAAGGAATGTAATTATAAATATTTTAATTTGATATTTTGGGAACTATATCTAAACTTAAATGTGACCATTGTTCATTCAAGTATCAATGGATGATTCATAAACGATGATTGAGATATTTGGACATTAATGGAAGCAATTCTAGAGAAGGCAGATTGGATACAATCCCACTTATGAGACTATGGGGCCCAACATACAGGCCAAATGAATCCAAAATTTTGTGGGATGATAGAAAAACTGTTGATGAACAAATCAATATTCAAGAGATAATACTAATTCGGCCTCTATGCTGGTCATTAAGGCGTCCCAAGTTAGAGATAAAATTCTAGGCCAGATTCTGCGACCCATAAAAACAGCCCACTAATTTGATCATATCTCGAAATCCACAACTCCAAATGGGCCCAATTTTATAGGAGGTTAGAATACATCCGAGGATCCTTTTTCTTCTTCTATGGACCACTCTGATTCGGCCATCTATAAGGTCTTACAAGCCCTTCTGTTCGGTGAAGGAAAGATGGCTGCCACCTCGGGTCAAGGGTGGAAAAATCAAATCTCCCTTACATTCCACCCACCTTTGTCCTACCACAATTAATTGAGAAGACTTGGACTATTGTAGGCTCAAACCAAGGACTCAAAAATACCTATTTAAGGCAGTGGTGTTATAGGATTTTGTGAATATTGGGTTCTTGGTTCAATTGTAATGTTATGCTGCGATTTGGTTGTCTCAAATTTGTCTTTCACTTGTAAGTTGTTCAATTCACTTTAGTTTCTTAATAAAAGTTGTTCTTGTTATCATCTTATTCTGTTGTTCTACATCTCACTTTGATACCGTTGCCTCAAGGTGTGAATTTATTCACACCAAATCTTGGGAAATTATTCACACAATGGTGGAGTGATCATTTTATTTTTGTTGTTTTCTTTACTTCTCCATGTCTTCCCTCATGAGTCTACTTTCCGCTTCCATTGAAACCATAGAATCAATGGAGGGATAACCCAATTATGGGTTGATCCAAGGGAGTATATAGGGTATGTATTGGATGTTATTTATCACCCCATTAATGTATACTCACTTCTTAAATTTATATTTTTATTTGATGATTTTTAAACTCCATCGTCCTTGTTGAATTTAAGGCCACACACTTCATGTGCTAATACGAATCTTTACCTTGAAGTGCTCAAAACATTGATCCTTAAAGTGTATAGGTGATTAGTTTTAAAGGGTGTAGGCAATGAACCGGTAAGAGATGATGTTGTTTTATCTTCTTAAATGAACCCATCTCAAATGTAAGAAATTGAAATCTTTGAAAAGGAAATACGTCCAATCCACCCCGAGCGATAACCTCGGATCAATTCATTATTTTAAATTGAATTCACATAAATATGTTATATATCCTCTAAAATCATCTAAAATCAATCCAACTTGGCCACTTCTTAGCCTAAAATAGTCCATATAATGTGCATGTCTATAGGTTACATCTTAGGTCTCTGTGGATTCGACAACCCAAGATAGACTATAAGGACCATTCTACCTTCATCTATTGGGTAAATTTGAGCGAGAATAAGTAACCATATAGTTTCATGGAGCCACCACATCCCACATAATGTGTATCTTTCTTCGGGAATTATACATCAATCCATTACAGTCCACATACCATGTATGTATCCTCAATACATCATTACAGATACATGATGCACCTATAGTAGTACCCATGAAACTATATCTAGAATATATATTGTGAATAACCACAAGACATCACATCCTTCTACACACATGTATGGGTAAAACTAACTGATGTATTGACCAGCACAGGTAACTACCAAGAGAAGAGAGCAGGGAAAAGGTGTAGTCATCCATCCATCCTCCCACTAGAATTTTGGGGGAAAACACACCCAGGGCTTATAAACCCTGGGGTGTCAGTTTACCTAACTTACAGGTTGGAGCAGAGTATAGATACACAAAAATTAAAAAATATACTATATCTCACAACCACATTATGGTTATAACTAATTAATATACTCAACTACAGCTAACGTCTCTTAGAATCAAGACTACCACTTCAAAGACTAGGTATCCTATAAGTACAGACCCATTTAAAGAGATTGATTACATTCCATGATTCCATTTTTATCAGTTTAACTTTACGATCATTAATTTTTTAAGTTGTAATTAACTTTTAACAATTTCTACATTATATTTCATTAGAATCCGGCCCAATTCCACTATTCTTTTAAATTGAACCCTCGACATTGTGTCCTAGAAAGTTTCATCCCCATGGGATAAAATCATTTATTCAATAATTTATTTCAATTATTTTTTAATTTCTATATTCTAAGTCATTATATTAAAACATTCCAAGCTACTAAACACAATGGGGATCAACACGGTGAGTAGATGAACTACACATTGAGTCTATGCTACATATAACTATAGTATAGACCCATCCTCCCACCTGAATCTAAACACCGAAGTCACATGACATACCCTGCAAGACATCACCCCTGTTAGAGGGATGGTAAGAATACAAACTTCCTTGAGCTGTGGGAAATGTAAAGAATATAAACAAGAAACAAGAAACAATAAGAATCTAGACATTCAAATCAAACATGTTCCATCATCTCCTTTGTCCTCCCCTACACAGACATGCATAAACTGATGAATCTCTCCACTCTAGGAGTCAACTGCTACAAAAAAAATTGGCCTCTCTACCCCCAAATATCACAACACAAGCAACAGGAAAAGAAACATCATATCAACTAGGCTTTTGGCCCTTAAAAAGAAATAAGGAAACATAGAACCCATCGAGGAATTACCTTTTATCAAAAAAACATTTCTTTAATCCATATTGGATTAACCTATTTCTTATTTTTTGGTTCTATATATGGGTAACCTAAATAGAAAACTATCACAGCTATCCTAAATTGAATAAACATTCCTACAACATCAATTTTATTAATATCAAATTACAAAAATAATAACCAGATTCATTTACATGACTCTTTATCTTTGACAATTAATTTACAATTAATCCCAGTTTACTTTCAATACCAAATTCCATCATGAAAAAAAAATATACAAATAATTCATCGATAACACACTATCTTGGAAAAACAATAATCAATAACATAAGATATATATATCAAATTATGTATCCATCAAAAATAGTTATTATATACATTCTATTATGCTCCAATGGCTAAAACATGCCAACTATACTGTTGCATGTAAACGAATATAAAGGAAACGAGTCCCCTATATAAAATGGTTCTTGACGTTATTTATATGAGAACAATCCACGAAACAAAATATGATCTCCCCCTGACAACTTTATCCACCCAAGGACGCCGAGATACGACCGCCCCATATGAAATCTAATAAAACTCCCTTAGAAGAATAAGGATCACATGACATATATTATTAATGAGTAATGGGATAAGAGAGATTGATGAAAACACAAGAATAGAGGCCGATCATACAATCTATCATTGAATGATCGACACCTGCTACTTCTACTAAAAAATCGGGTGTGCATGTAGCGTGAAGAAATTTCAAGGGGGGAATGATCTGAGTATTAGGATTGATCACACCGTTCCCATGGGAAGATAGAATGGTTTTAGAATCTTTCACTAGGTAACAAGAATGTAAAACAAGGGTGAAGATATATCATCCCTTTACAATAATTATAGAGTTGGTTTATGATACGTTGGATTTTTTATTAAAATAAGACTGAATTAAACCACACAATTTGACTATGTAAAAGAAAACCAAGCCTTATGAAACAATAATTATAGGAGTTAAGGCCGTTGAATAGACCTTTGAGTCCTTTGAACGAGGATTTATAACCATTTTACGTCAATGGAAATTTCAAAGGGGTGAAACTATAGGAAGCTTGAAACACTATTCATGAACTAGATATTTGTAAAAGGAAAAAGGATGCTATTAGAAGCATACTGTTAAAAATATCCAACTGTTCCTGAATCATTATTTATGAACTAGGAAATTGGAAAAGGATAAAAGGCTGATGATGGAAGGATGCTATAAAAAATAGACCACTATTCTAGAAGAACTATTCATCAAAAATAAATTTGGAAATAGAAAAAGGATATTTCTAGAAGGGTTCTAATGGAAATAGCCAACTATTTTGGAAACACTATTCATGATCTAGAAATTAATCTATGGAATACATGATACTGTTGGTAGACTATTTTTGAAAATAGCCTACTGTTCTAGAAACACTGTTCAAAAACATGAAATTTGGAAAAGGGAAATAGGATATTGTTGGACAACTACTGAAGGAAGTAGCCTACTGTTAGGAATAAGTCAGTTTGATCTTATAGAACACCTCAAACTCAAGATTTCCACAATATAATGGAAAATAGAGGTCTGGACCAATACATTAGATACCTCTTAAAACATTATTCTCTCCATGAATTCAAAACTAACCTAGAAGAAAAGTTGGTTCCGAACAACCACCCTGTATGATACCCTCAGGAGAAAACCACCCTGAGTTGTTCAAAATTTGGAACAAAACATCAACATTTGAGAACAAGGGAACAATCAATCTGGATCCTAACAGGTCAATCATACCATCACATAAAACGTACAAATAAAAGAAAGAATCAATGAAAAACATAGCACAAAAACACAAAATAGCTTGGGGTACTGGACAAACATCAGAGAATCCTTCTCCAAAGTACTCTCCTCAATGCCACCATGTCGCCAAAAGACATGAACCAATGGAATATAACACCCATGAAACACCTTATCCTTGTAGTCCTGGATATCTACCGACCGCTCCTTGAATGCCACATCATCGTCAACATAGATCTCTCTCCAATCGATGATGTGTGATTTGTAATCAAGATAATGAAAGAGCTATGATTCTTAGAAAAGATCATGTATCAGAATAATCTATGGGGAAGTGATAATTGATACGCCATGACTCCAACATGATGAAACACCTCGAATGGCCCAAAAAAACTGGGGTGAAATATTTCGTCCACGAACAATCTTTCGCTTCCCATGATGGGGATTCACCATCAAGTACACGTGATCCCCAACATCAAGCTCCAAAGGTCTCCTCCTATGATCGATATATGATTTCTAACGATACTATGTTGTCTTCATCTTCTCCTGAATCACATGAACCATCTATGTTGTATTCTGTACTAGTTCTGGGCTGATAATTGTTGACTCTCCTACCCCAGTCTCGCACAATAGAGAATGGAAAGATCGTCCATACAAGAATTAAAACGGCACCATACTGATGGTGGAGTGAAAACTATTGTTGAAAGAGAACTCCATAAATGGATAGTTCTTCATCCACTACCATCCAAAATCTATGACACAAGTGCATAAAATGTCTTCAATAGTATGTATAGTTCGCTCCGTCTGACCATTCGTATGCAGATGAAAAGCAGTGATAAAAAATTTCTAAGAACCAATATCATTATGGAGACATCTTCACACACCAGAGGTAAAATGAGGATCTCTATCTAAAATGATCATCCTCGGGACACCGTGGAGTCTCACAACCTCCTCTGGATATTGTCTTGAAAAAATCATCCACTGATCTCAACACCTAGATTTCTATAAAGTGGGATTATTTCATTAAAAGGTATTGTACTAACCTAATAACATCATTTCCTCCTGGAGCTCAAGCTAAACGTGTAACAAATGTTCTTTAATATTTCCACTAACTTCCACTGGGGAATGTAGAATGTATAGAAGAAATCATCGGGAACATAGTACTCATCCTTGACTGTTCGGCAGACCAAACATCGAGACAGTAACTCTAAAACTGCACGCTTCAACCCAGGCCCCCAAAACTGACTCTTCAAGGATCAGTACATCATTTTAATGCCAGGATGTAACACTAAAGTTGATCTATGGAACTCTCTTATAACTATCCCGCAAATGTCCATAAGAAAAAAATATCCTTCCATGATACAACGCTCCGTGTTTTTTATCCTCAGTCCTACCATCAGAGACCATGAAAAAATCATATTAGCCATTCCAGACATCCACCTCAAGATCCCCCAACTGGGACACTTCCACTGGTGGAACCAGAGATGACTACACCATCATCTGAAAAAGACAACCTCTACCCCACATCTTCTCCCATATCGATATTTAAGGTTGAATGTTCTTCAATTACTATCCATGAATCACCATATTCAGGAACTACATCACCACATGACTTCTGGATCAATGAATCAGCTACAACATTCCACTTTCCTAGTGTATATGATATTTTGAAGTAATATTCCATTATGAACTCCATTAACCAATGTTTTTGCAAGTTTAATTCCCACTGGGACAAAACAAAGCTCATGATCTTATGACCTGTGAAAACCACAAAGTGCTCATCAATGTGGTAATATCTCCACCACATTAGAGAAAACACCAAGGATTCCAAATCAAGATCATGGGTGGCATAGTTACATTCATGGGGACACAACTATTGAAACCCATATGAAATAACTAATCTCTACTACATTAGAAAACAACCCATCCTGAGACGTATAGTATCACAGGAAATATCAAACAGAACTTCTTGTACTAGAAGGGAAAAAATTGGATCACTTACTAACTCATCCTTTAGATACTCAAAAGATGCCTGACACTGATCTTTCAACATGATTGTCTGATCATTCATGGTCAATGTCATCATACGAGTCATATCCTGAGAGAAATCAGATACAAACCTCCAGTAGTAGCAGGAAAAACCCAGGAAACTTCACACCTATTCCTTTGTCTTGGGGGATTCCCAAGACACATCAGCTTCTATTATCGATGGATCTAAAAATACTCCCTATTAGGACACAACATCTCCCTTGAAATGGACTTCTAGAGATCAAAACTCACACATCGCAAACATACCAAATAGCCGATATTGATAAATAACTCAAAAAATGGTGTTTAGATGCTCTTGACGCTCCTCCTCATACATGGAGTACAAAATGACGTCATCAATGAAAACCACCAAAAAATTATCTATGAAGTCATAAATCATAGCATTCAACATTCCTATGATCATAACTAGAGAATTCGTTACACCAAATGACATTATAACGAACACATAATTCCCTCGATGGAATTAGAAAGCAGTCTTCATGGTATCCTCATCGTTCACATGCATCTGATGATATCCTAACTGGATGTCGATCTATGAGAACCATCTTTCACCCTTAAGTTGATTGAATAAATCATCAATCTATGGACGAGGATAGTGATTCTTCGTTATCTCATTGTTTATGTGAGAATAATCGATACACAACTGCATACTTCCATCATCCTTCTTCATAAACAAAATTTTTGTTCCCCACAGTGACACACTCGATCGAAAAAACCACATTGTAACCATCATCGAGCTTTATAAGTAGCTAATGTAACTTATAAGGGTCTAACATATATTGATACCTAGAGATATCAGATGCTATGGATTTTAGCTCGATCCCAAACTCAATATCCTTTTCAGGGGGTAATGCTACAACCTATTCTGAAAAACATCATGGTACTCTTCTATGTACCTAGAAAACACCAACTACTAAACCTCTAATTAAATTAGCATAATCTCAACCATCATGGATGATAAGGAAGAAAGTCTCTTCTTACCCATACGAGTTTCTTTCTCAGCAAAAAACACCGCTGGATCTCTATCTACATCAAGTAATACCACCTGCCTCTTGAAGAAATCCATGATAGCCTGCACCGAATACTACCAATCCATGAAGATAATGACATTATATGGTTGTGTCCATAAAAATTAAAATTTACCCAAGACAGGTGCTTCCCCAACAGTATCTCACAGTCTCTAGATACTTTGAATAAGTTAGCTTGAACTCCATCTAGCGTAGTAAACACCAAGGGAACTGGAAGCCTCTCTACCTCAAGTACCAATTCATGTACAAGGGCAGGTGATATGAAGGTGTGTGTCACTCCTGAATCATAAATGGCATACAGCTAAGTAGAAAACAAGAAAAGGGTACCTCGAACTATGTCTGGATCGCCTAGTGCTGGCAACGCTAAAGCATAATGCTGATTATGACCTCTTCCAAAACCTCTCTGAACCTGATGATGACCACCACCACTACCATGCTCAGGTCTATGAGAATGGTGAGCATCACAAGGATTTCCTCAACGTACCCCATCTATTGTTTACTAACCTAATGCTGGTGCAACCGGATGCTACTACCTCAACTGGAACGACCTCAACAGAGGAACCTAGAGAAAAACACCTGGTACGCGATGCCTTATATGAATGGTTTTACACTCTCATTGACGATGACCTTTCCATCCAAAATAAATAAAGCGCCTAATCCCTTGGTATAGGACTGAGAGCCACCACCCTCTTAGAAAAAAGATGCTGAGGGATTGTACCTACCCCCGGATGAACCAAAACTCATTTTACATGAAAACTAGTAACCCTAGACCTAATATCTTATTGTGGATGAACCAGGACAACTCCCCTCTTTTTATGATCCAATTTTGGCCAATGTCCTATCAACAATATCTGTCATCACCTACACATCAAAATATGTATTTAGCATGAACGGGTTGACTTGGAGCTGGATGTCTGGATGAAAAACCTCCTCGAAATTCATCTCCCTTACCTCCTCATCTAGAAATTGTTCATAAGAATATCATAAAAGTTTTTATGAATCGACTCCAAACTCTCACACACTGGAGCTCCCCTATTGAAGGGTATTAAGCTCATGGAGACTGGATCCATTTGTGGTTGAATAATGAAACTCGACTCTAAACATGTCTTAGAACTCCTCCTATGAGATCACCAGCTCGTTGTGACCCATGAGGAAAAAATAACCACCACTACCTTGCTGATCCATGCAACATCATCACAAACAAAGAAAACTGGTGCTATTTCCAAGAACTGTTTGAATTGAACCCTATCTATCATCCTCCAACCAGTATTTTGTGACTACATCTGAAACAAATCCCTCTTACTTATGCAGACTCTGGCACAGAAACTCCTAGAGTGTCCTCATCCACATGTCTTCATCGTCAACCACTACCCTATGGTGATCTGCTGGAACAACCTACTAAAAATCTTCTGCGCCAACCTGATGAGGATATCGACCTGGATCCATAACTAGAAAATAACAAATAGTTAGAGATACTAAACCTATATAATGGAAGACTCATCATAAATTAAATAATTTTTTTCTTTAATATATTTTTGGTTATCCTATCCCAAGGTCTGTATTTTCAAACATAGGACTAAAGAAGAATGATGCATGATCCTTTCACAAGTCTCTACCCCTACAACTAATATCAACTAATTTAGTATCCATTGTAAATATAATGTCCCATTAATTAGGTCATAGTTCGGGTCCTAAATGCATATTTCTCTGTAGGTCTCTAGTGTTTACATCATTTTCTAAACATTAATGACACTGTTTCTCTACCAAACCATGCAAGATCACCTGTGCCTAAAACTAATCTCCATCATATCCCTCAACCAGACCTCTCATTTCACTCTATCGTGACCCCCTCCCCACAAGTTGTTCCCCTCCTAGTTCTACAAGGTGAGAAGAGAGATAATGAACCCTGAGTCCTGCCTCCTGTAGGTCCCAAGTTGGTGACTGGAACTGAAGGTATAGTAAACACACTAATAGGAGGCATTACCCTCTAAAGAAAACAAATGAGAATAAGTGAGATAAAAGAGTTAAAACCCACTCTAACTAAGACAGAAATATAAAAGAAAAACACATGTACATGTGTGTAATGACATTAAAAACTTCTACAAATAAAAAAAATGTATCTAAGAAAACAAAGTAAAAATGATAGCAACCAAAAAACCCGAATAGCTCCGGCTACCACAAACTAGTAGTAACCATAATGATCACAAAACATCTCCAAGTTACAAGTAAAATAGTTTATATATGTTGGGTGAGTATTACAGTATACTCAGTAGGATCCTCCCCAAAGTCTCTGATGCAAAATAAGATAAGATGATAATGAACAGTGAACAACAAGTGAAACTACCTCATCACTGAAAAAGGTATACTATGTTCCAGGCCTCACCATGACTACTCTCACCACATATTGATTATAATATTATATAATATAATAATGAATATCAAGGTAACCTAGCTTCCACTTCTCCACTGGGGTGCCGCTTTTCCTCAAAGTCACACGTCATATGCATCTCTCTTCAAAAAGGCTTTCTCGAATACACCTAGGTGAATCAGTACAACATTAACCTCATGCAACGAAAACCCCACATCCATGAAATCCAAGTAACCTGGTAGTTTCCATGATCCGCCACATCTCTCCTAATGTGTATCATATTTCGTGCATTCTACCTCAAGCCATTACAGGCCACACACCGAGTAACGATCCTCAATCGATCACATACTATACACGTAACACGTATAGTAGTCCATATGAAACTATATCCAAAATATATGTGTGTGAATAACCACAAGAAAATTAAATAAATATACACACATATATGGGGAAAACAAACCATTGTGCCTACTAGAACATGTAACTGCCAAGAGAATAGAGTGAGGCCAATGGGGGTAGCCATCCATCCATCCTCCCACCAAAATGTTTGGAAAAACACCCCATAGGGCACAAAATCCTCGGGGTGTCAGTTTCTCTGACTGATGGGGTGGAGTAGTGTATAGAAATACAAAAAATAAAACAATATACAATATCTCAGAACCACATAATGGGTATAAACAAGTCATAGAATCAACTGCAACGAACATCTCTCTGGATCTCGACTTCCACTTCTAGTACTAGGAATCCTACAAGCATACAAACATTTAAAGAGATTTGTTAAATTCCATCATTCCCTTTTTACCATTTGAACTTTAGGTTCATTAATTATTTAAACAACAAATAACTATTAAGTATTTCCACATTGTAGTTCATTATAATCACACCCAAAGTCCATAGTTTAAATTTCCTCATCAAAATTACTTCCCAGCAAGCTCCATCTCCATGGGTTAACATCATTTATTCAAAAATTTATTAACAACATTTTTACTTTTGATATTCCCACGAATAATATAAAAAAATTCTAATATACTAAACACAAGGGGGTCAACATTGTTACTATATGAACTACACGTCGAGTCCTTGCTGCCAATAGAAAGAGTGTAGACTCATCCTCCATCAAGAAGCTATACATGGAAAGCATGTAGCATACCCAAAATGTCTTCACCCATTATGGAATGAGGGTAAGAAAACTAGATAAAATGAGTTGTGGGGAAAGTAAAGAAGATATGAATTCAACAATAAACAATAAGCATCAAAACATTCACATCCCACACATTCCATTGTCTATAGTGTCCTTCCCGACACTAACATGCATAAACCAATGCATATCGCCACTATATGCGTCAACCTATACGAAAACCAATTAGCCTCTGTGCCCCACATATCACAACACATGTAAAAATAAAGAAAACAGCAAAAATGTGACCATTTTTCATTCAAGTATCAATGGATGATTCATAAACGATGATTGAGATATTTGGACATTAATGGAAGCAATTCTAGAGAAGGCAGATTGGATACAATCTTACTTATGAGACTATGGGGCCCAACATACAGGCCCAATGAATCCAAAATTTTGTGGGATGATAGAAAAAATGTTGATGAACAAATAAATATTCAAGAGATAATACTAATTCGGCCTCTATGCTGGTCATTAAGGCGGCCCATGTTAGAGATAAAATTCTAGGCCAGATTCTGCGACCCATAAAAACAGCCCACTAATTTGATCATATCTCGGAATCCACAAATCCAAATGGGCCCAATTTTATAGGATGTTAGAATAAATCCGAGGATCCTTTTGCTTCTTCTATGGCCCACTCTGATTCGGCCATCTAGAAGGTCTTACAAGCCCTTCTGTTCGGTGAAGGAAAGATGGCTGCCACATCGGGTCAAGGGTGGAAAAATCAAATCTCCCTTACTTTCCACCCACATTTGGCCTACAAAAATTAATTGATAAGACATGGACTATTGGAGCCTCAAACCAAGGACTCAAAAATTCCTATTTAAGGTAGTGGTGTTAGAGGATTTTGTGAATATTGGGTGCTTGGTTCAATTGTAATGTTATGCTGCGATTTTGTTGTCTCAAATTTGTCTTTAACTTGTAAGTTGTTCAATTCACTTTAGTTTCTTAATAAAAGTTGTTCTTGTTATCATCTTATTCTGTTGTTCTACATCTCACTTTGATACCGTTGCCTCAAGGTGTGAATTTATTCACACCAAATCTTGGTAAATTATTCACACAATGGTGGAGTGATCATTTTATTTTTGTTGTTTTCTTTACTTCTCCATGTCCTCCCTCATGAATCTACTTTCCGCTTCCATTTAAACCATAGAATCAATGGAGGGATAACCCAATTATGGGTTGATCCAAGAGAGTATATAGGGGATGGATTGGATGTTATTTATCACCCCATTAATGTATAATCACTTCTTAAATTTATATTTTTATTTGATGATTTTTAAACTCCATCGTCCTTGTTGAATTTAAGGCCACACACTTCATATGCTAATACGAATGTTTACCTTGAAGTGCTCAAAACATTGATCCTTAAAGTGTATAGGTGATTAGTTTTAAAGGGTGTAGGCAATGAACCGGTAAGAGATGATGTTGTTTTATCTTCTTAAATGAACCCATCTCAAATGTAAGAAATTGAAATCTTTGAAAAGGAAATACGTCCAATCCACCCCAAGCGATAACCTAGGATCAACTCATTCTTTTAAATTGAATTCACATAAATATGTTATATATCCTCTAAAATCATCTAAAATCAATCCAACTTGGCCACTTTTTAGCCTAAAATAGTCCATATAATGTGCATGTCTATAGGTTACATCTTAGGTCTCTGTGGATTCGACAACCCAAGATAGACTATAAGGACCATTCTACCTTCATCTATTGGGTAAATTTGAGCGAGAATAAGTAACCATATAGTTTCATGGAGCTACCGCATCCCACATAATGTGTATCTTTCTTCGGGAATTATACATCAAGCCATTACAGTCCACACACCATGTATGTATCCTCAATACATCATTACAGATACATGATGCACCTATAGTAGTACCAATAAAACTATATGTAGAATATATATTGTGAATAACCACAAGACATCACATCCTTCTACACACATGTATGGGTAAAACTAACTGATGTGTTGACCAGCACAAGTAACTACCAAGAGAAGAGAGCAGGGAAAAGGTGTAGTCATCCATCCATCCTCCCACTAGAATTTTGGGGGAAAACACACCCAGGGCTTATGAACCCTGGGGTGTCAGTTTACCTAACTTACAGGGTGGAGCAGCGTATAGATACACAAAAATTAAAAAATATACTATATCTCACAACCACATTATGGTTATAACTAATTAATAGACTCAACTACAGCTAACGTCTCTTAGAATCAAGACTAACACTTCAAAGACTAGGTATCCTATAAGCACAGACCCATTTAAAGAGATTGATTACATTCCTTGATTCCATTTTTATCAGTTTCACTTTACGATCAATAATTTTTTAAGTTTTAATTAACTTTTAACAATTTCTACATTATATTTCATTAGAATCTGGCCCAAATTCCACTATTCTTTTAAATTGAAACCTCGACATTGTGACCTAGAATGTTCCATCCCCATGGGATAAAATTATTTATTAAATAATTTATTTCAATTATTTTTTAATTTCCATATTCTAAGGCATTCTAGAAAAACAGCCCAAGCTACTAAACACAATGGGGATCAACATGGTGAGTAGATGAACTACACATTGAGTCTATGCTACATATAACTATAGTATAGACCCATCCTCCCACATGAATCTAAACACCGAAGGCACATGACATACCTTGCAAGACATCGCCCCTGTTAGAGGGATGGTAAGAATACAAACTTCCTTGAGCAATGGGAAATGTAAAGAATATAAACAAGAAACAAGAAACAATAAGAATCTAGACATTCAAATAAAACATGTTCCATCATCTACTTTGTCCTCCCGTACATAGACATGCATAAACTGATGAATCTCTCCACTCTAGGAGTCAACTGCTACCAAAAAAAAAATGGCCTCTCTACCCCCAAATATCACAACTCAAGCAGCAGGAAAACAAACATCATATCAACTAGGCTTTTGGCCCTTAAGAAGAAATAAGGAAACTTAGAACCTAGCGAGGAATTACCTTTTATCAAAAAACCATTTCTTTAATCCATATTGGATTAAACTATTTCTTATTTTTTGGTTCTATATATGGGTAACCTAAACAGAAAACTATCATAGCTATCCTAAATTGAATAAACATTCCTACAACATCAATTTTATTAATATCAAATTAGAAAAATAATAACCAGATTAATTTACATGACTCTTTATCTTTGACAATTAATTTAAAATTAATCCCAGTTTACATTCAATACCAAATTCCATCATGAAAAAAAATATATACAAATAATTCATCGATAACACACTATCTTGGAAAAACAATAATCAATAACATAAGATATATATCAAATTATGTATCCATCAAAAATAGTTATTATATACATTCTATTATGCTCCAATGGCTAAGACATGCCAACTATACTGTTGCATGTAAACGAATATAGAGGAAACGAGTCCCCTATATAAAATGGTTCTTGACGTTATTTATATGAGAACAATCCACGAAACAAAATATGATCTCCCCCTGACAACTTTATCCACCCAAGGACGCTGAGATACGACTGCCCCATATGAAATCCAATAAAACTCCATTATAAGAATAGAGATCACATGACATATAATATTAATGAGTAATGGGATAAGATAGATTGATGAAAACACAAGAATAGAGGCAGATCATACCATCTATCATTGAATGATCGACACCTGCTACTTCTACTAAAAAATCGGGTGTGCATGTAGCATGAAGAAATTTCAAGGGGGAAATGATCTGAGTATTAGGATTGATCACACCGCTCCCATGGGAAGATAGAATGGTTTTAGAATCTTTCACTAGGTAACAAGAATGTAAAACAAGGGTGAATATATATCATCCATTTACAATAATTATAGAGTTGGTTTACAATACGTTGGATTTTCTATTAAAATAGGACTGAATTAAACCACACAATTTGACTATGTAAAAGAAACCCAAGCCTTATGAAACAATAATTATAGGAGCTAAGGCCGTTTAATAGACCTTTGAGTCCTTTAAACGAGGATTTAAAATCATTTTACGTCAATGGAAATTTCAAAGGGGTGAAACTGTAGGATGCTTGAAACACTATTCATGAACTAGATATTTGTAAAAGGAAAAAGGATACAATTAAGAGCATACTGTTAAAAATATCCAACTGTTCTTGAATCATTATTTATGAACTAGGAAATTGGAAAAGGATAAAAGGCTGATGATGGAAGGATGCTATCAAAAATAGCCCAGTATTCTAGAAGAACTATTCATCAAGAATAAATTTGGAAATAGAAAAAGGATATTTCTAGAAGGGTTCTGATGGAAATAGCCAACTATTTTGGAAACACTATTCATGATCTAGAAATTAATCTATGGAATACATGCTACTGTTGGTAGACTATTTTTGAAAATAGCCTACTGTTCTAGAAACACTGTTCATAAACTAGAAATTTGGCAAAGGGAAATAGGATATTGTTGGACGACTACTGAAGGAAGTAGCCTACTGTTAGGAATAAGTCAGTTTGATCTTATAGAACACCTCAAACTCAAGATTTTCACAATGTAATGGAAAATAGAGGTCTGGACCAATACATTAGATACCTCTTAAAACATTCTTCTCTCCATGAATTCAAAACTAACCTAGAAGAAAAGTTGGTTCCGAACAACCACCCTGTATGATACCCTCAGGAGAAAACCACCTTGAGTTGTTCAAAATTTGGAACAAAACATCAAAATTTGAGAACAAGGGAACAATCAATATAGATCCTAACAGGTCAATCATACCATCACATAAAACGTACAAATAAAAGAAAGAATCATTGAAAAACATATCACAAAAACATAAAATAGCTTGGGGTACTGGACAAACATCAGAGACTCCTTCTCCAAAGTACTCTCCTCAATGCCACCATGTCGCCAAAAGACATGAACCAATGGAATATAACACCCATGAAACACCTTATCCTTGTAGTCATGGATCTCTACTGACCGCTCCTTGAATGCCACATCATCGTCAACATAGATCTCTCTCCAATAGATTATGTGTGATTTGTAATCAAGATAATGAAAGATCTATGATTCTTAGAAAAGATCATGTATCGGAATAATCTATGGGGAAGTGATAATTGATACGCCATGACTCCAACATGATCAAACACCTCGAATGTCCCAAAAAACTGGGGTGAAATATTTTGTCCACGAACAAACATTCGCTTCCCATGATGGGGATTCACCATCAAGTACATGTGATCCCCAACATCAAGCTCCAAAGGTCTCCTCCTATGATCGATATATGATTTCTAACGATACTATGTTGTCTTCATCTTCTCCTGAATCACATGAACCATCTATGTTGTATTCTGTACTAGTTCTGGGCCGATAATTGTTGACTCTCCTACCCCAGTCTCGCACAATAGAGAATGGAAAGTTCGTCCATACAAGAATTAAAACGGCACCATACTGATGGTGGAGTGAAAACTATTGTTGAAAGAGAACTCCATAAATGGATAGTTCTTCATCCACTAACCTCCAAAATCTATGACACAAGTGCATAAAATGTCTTCAATAGTATGTATAGTTCGCTCTGTCTGACCATTCGCATGCAGATGAAAAGAAGTGATAAAAAATTTCTAAGAACCAATATCATTATGGAGACATCTTCACACACCAGAGGTAAAATGAGGATCTCTATCTAAAATGATCATCCTCGGGACACCGTGGAGTCTCACAACCTCCTCTGGATATTGGCTTGAAAAAATCATCCACTGATCTCAACACCTAGATTTCTATAAAGTGGGATTATTTCAATAAAAAGTATTGTACTAACCTAATAACATCATTTCCTCCTAGAGCTCAAGAGAAATGTGTAACAAATGTTCTTTAATATTTCCACTAACTTCCACTGAGGAATGTTGAATGTATAGAAGAAATCATCGGGAACATAGTGCTCAACCTTGACCGTTCGGCAGACCAAACATCGAGACAGTAACTCTGAACCTGCACGCTTCAACCCATGCCCCCAAAACTGACTCTTCAAGGATCAGTACATCATTTTAATGCCAGGATGTAACACTAAAGTTGATCTATGGAACTCTCTTATAACTATCCCGCACATGTCCATAAGAAAAAAATATCCTTCCATGATACAATGCTCCGTGTTTTTTATCCTCATTCCTACCATTAGAGACCATGAAAAAATCATATTAGCCATTCCAGACATCCACCTCAAGGTCCCCCAACTGGGTCACTTCCACTGGTGGAACCAGAGATGACTACACCATCATCTGAAAAAGACAACCTCTACCCCACATCTTCTCCCATATCGATATTTAAGGTTGAATGTTCTTCAATTACTCTCCATGAAACACCATATTCAGGAACTACATCACCACATGACTTCTGGATCAATGAATCAGCTACAACATTCCACTTTCCTAGTGTATATGATATTTTGAAGTAATATTCCATTATGAACTCCATTAACCAATGTTGTCGCAAGTTTAATTCCCACTGGGACAAAACAAAGCTCATGATCTTATGACCTGTGAAAACCACAAAGTGCTCTTCAATGTGGTAATATCTCCACCACATTAGAGAAAACACCAAGGATTCCAAATCAAGATCATGTGTGGCATAGTTACATTCATGGGGACACAACTACTGAAACCCATATGAAATAACTAATCTCTACTACATTAGAAAACAACCCATCCTGAGACTTAAATCATCACAGGAAATGTCAAACAGAACTTCCTGTACTAGAAGGGAAAAAATTGGATCACTTACTAACTGATCCTTTAGATACTCAAAAGATGCCTAACACTGATCTTTCAACATGATTGTCTGATCATTCATGGTCAATGTCATCATACGAGTCCTATCCTGAGAGAAATCGGATACAAACCTCCAGTAGTAGCAGGAAAGACCATGGAAACTTCACACCTATTCCATTGTCTTGGGGGATTCCCAAGACACATCGGCTTCTATTATCGATGGATCTAAAAATACTCCCTATTAGGACACAACATCCCCCTTGAAATGGACTTCTAGAGCTCAAAACTCACACATCGCAAACTTACCAAATAGCCGATATTGTTAAATAACTCAAAAAATGGTGTGTAGATGCTCTTGACGCTCCTCCTCATACATGGAGTACAAAATGACGTCATCAATGAAAACCACCACAAAATTATCTATGAAGTCATAGAACATAGCGTTCAACATTCCCATGATCGTAACTAGAGAATTCGTTACACCAAATGACATTATAACGAACACATAATTCCCTCGATGGAATTAGAAAGCAGTCTTCATGGTATCCTCATCGTTCACATGCATCTAATGATATCCTAACTGGAAGTCGATCTTTTAGAACCATCTTTCACCCTTAAGTTGATTGAATAAATCATCAATCTATGGACAAGGATAGTGATTCTTCGTTATCTCATTGTTTATGTGAAAATAATCGATACACAACTGCATACTTCCATCAGCCTTCTTCATAAACAAAATTTTTGTTCCCCACAGTGACACACTCGATCGAAAAAACCACACTGTAACCCTCATAGAGCTTTATAAGTATCTAATGTAACTTATAAGGGTCTAACCTATATTGATACCTAGAGATATCAGATGCTATGGATTGTAGCTCGATCCCAAACTCAATCTCCCTTTCAGGGGGTAATTATACAACCTACTCTGAAAAACATCATGGTACTCTTCTATGTACCTAGAAAACACCAACTACTAAACCTCTAATTAAATTAGCATAATCTCCACAATCATGGATGATAAGGAAAAAAGTCTCTTCTTACCCATACGAGTGTCTCGCTCAGTAAAAAACACAGCTGGATCTCTATCTACATGAAGTTATACCACCTAACTCTTGAAGAAATCCATGATAGCCTGCACAGAATACTACCAATCCATGAAGATAATGACATTATATGGTTGTGTCCATAAACATTAAAATTTACCCAAGATAGGTGCTTCCCCAATAGTTGCTCACAGTCACTAGATACTTTGAATAAGTTAGCTTGAACTCCATCTGGCTTAGTAAACACCAAGGGCACTGGAAGCCTCTCTACCTCAAGTACCAATTCATGTACAAGGGCAGGTGATATGAAGGTGTGTGTCACTCCTGAATCATAAATGGCATACAGCTAAGTAGAAAACAAGAAAAGGGTACCTCGAACTATGTCTGGATCGCCTAGTGGTGGCAACGCTAAAGCATAATGCTGACTATGACCTCTTCCAAAACCTCTCTGAACCTGATGATGACCACCACCACTACCATGCTCAGGTCTTTGAGAATGGTGAGCATCACAAGGATTTCCTCAACCTACCCCATCTATTGTTTACTAACCAAAAGCTGGTGCAACCGGATGCTACTACCTCAACTGGAACAACCTCAACAGAGGAACCTAGAGAAAAACACCTGGTACGCGATGCCTTATATGAATGGTTTTACACTCTCATTGATGATGTCCTTTCCATCCAAAATAAATAAAGCGCCTAATCCCTTGGCATAGGACTGAGAGCCACCACCCTCTTAGAAAAAAGATGTTGAGGGATTGTACCTACCCCCGGATGAACCAAAACTCATTTTACTTGAAAACTAGTAACCCTAGACCTAATATCTTATTGTGGATGAACAAGGACAACTCCCCTCTTTTTACGATCCAATTTTTTCCAACTTCCTATCAACAATATATGTCATCACCTGCACATCAAAATATGTATTTAGCATGAACGGGTTGACTTGGAGCTGGATGTCTGGATGAAAAACCTCCTCGAAATTCATCTCCCTTGCCTCCTCATCTAGAAATTGTTAATAAGAATATCATAAAAGTTTTTATGAATCGACTCCAAACTCTCACACACTGGAGCTCCCCTATTGAAGGGTATTAAGCTCTAGGAGAATGGATCCATTTGTGTTTGAATAATGAAACTCGACTCTAAACATGTCTTAGAACTCCTCCTATGAGATCACCAACTCGTTGTGACCCATGAGGAAAAAACTAACCACCACTACCTTGCTGATCCATGAAACATCGTCACAAACAAAGACAACTGCTGCTATTTCCAAGCACTGTTTGAATTGAAGCCTATCTATCATCCTCCAACCAGTCTTCTGTGACTGCATCTGAAACAAATCCCTCATACTTATGCAGACTCTGGCACAGAAACTCCTAGAGTGTCCTCATCCACATGTCTTCATCGTCAACCACTACCCTATGGTGATCTGCTGGAACAACCTACTAAAAATCTTCTGCGCCAACCTGATGAGGATATCGACCTGGATCCATAACTAGAAAATAACAAATAGTTAGAGATACTAAACCTATATAATGGAAGACTCATCATAAATTAAATAATTTTTTTCTTTAATATATTTTTGGTTATCCAATCCCAAGGTCTACATTTTCAAACATAGGAACAAAGAAGAATGATGCATGATCCTTTCACAAGTCTCTACCCCTACAACTAATATCAACTAATTTAGTATCCATTCTAAATATAATGTCCCATTAATTAGGTCATATTTCGGGTCCTAAATGCATATTTCTCTGTAGGTCTCTAGTGTTTACATCATTTTCTAAACATGAATGACATTGTTTCCCTACCAAACCATGCAAGATCACCTGTGCCTAAAACTAATCTCCATCATATCCCTCAACCAGACCTCTCATTTCACTCTATCATGACCCCCTCCCCACAAGGTGTTCCCCTCCTAGTCCGACAAGGTGAGAAGAGAGATAATGAACCCTGAGTCCTGCCTCCTGTAGGTCCCAAGTTGGTGAATAGAACTGAAGGTATAGTAAACACACTAATGGGAGGCATAACCCTCTTAAGAAAACAAATGAGAATAAGTGAGATAAAAGAGTTGAAACCCACTCTCACTAAGACAGAAATATAAAAGAAAAACAAATGTACATGTGTGTAATGACATTAAAAACTACTACAAATAAAAAATTTTATCTAACAAAACAAAGTAAAAATGATAGAAACCAAAAAACCCGAATAGCTCCGGCTACCACAAACTAGTAGTAACCATCATGATCACAAAACATCTCCATGTTACAAGTAAAATAGTTTATATATGTTGGGTGAGTATTACAGTATACTCAGTAGGATCCTTCCCAAAGTCTCTCATGCAAAATAAGATAAGATGATAATGAACAGTGAACAACAAGTGAAACTACCTCATCACTGAAAAAGGTATACTATGTTCCAGGCCTCACCATGACTACTCTCACCACATATTGATTATATGATTATATAATATAATAATGAATATCAAGGTAACCTAACTTCCACTTCTCCACTGGGGTGCCGCTTTTCCTCAAAGTCACACGTCATATGCATCTATCTTCAAAAAGGCTTTCTCGAATACACCTAGGTGAATCAGTACAACATTAACCTCATGCAACGAAAAACCAACATCCATGAAAGCCAAGTAACCTGGTAGTTTCCATGATCCACCACATCTCTCCTAATGTGTATCATATTTCGTGCATTCTACCTCAAGCCATTACAGGCCACACACCGAGTAACGATCCTTAATCGATCACATACTATACACGTAACACGTATAGTAGTCCATATGAAACTATATCCAAAATATATGTCTGTGAATAACCACAAAGAAATTAAATAAATATACACACATATATGGGGAAAACAAACCATTGTGCCTACTATCACATGTAACTACCAAGAGAATAGAGTGAGGCCAATGGGGGTAGCCATCCATCCATCCTCCCACCAGAATGTTTGGAAAAACACCCCATAGGGCATAGAATCCTCGGGGTGTCAGTTTCTCTGACTGATGGGGTGGAGTAGTGTATAGAAATACAAAAAATAAAACAATATACAATATCTCAGAACCACATAATGGGTATATCCTAGTCATAGAATCAACTGCAACGAACATCTCTCTGGATCTCGACTTCCACTTCTAGTACTAGGAATCCTAAAAGAACACAAACATTTAAAGAGATTTGTTAAATTCCATCATTCCCTTTTACCATTTGAACTTTAGGTTCATTAATTATATAAACAACAATTAACTATTAAGTATTTCCACATTATAGTTCATTATAATCACACCCAAAGTCTATAGTTCCTTTAAATTTCCTCGTCAACATTACTTCCCAGCAAGCTCCAACTCCATGGGTTAACATCATTTATTCAAAAATTTATTAACAACATTTTTACTTTTGATATTCCCATGAATAATATAAAAAAATTCTAATTTACTAAACACAAGGGGGTCAACATTGATACTATATGAACTACACGTCGAGTCCTTGCCGCCAATAGAAAGAGTGTAGACTCATCCTCCATCAAGAAGCTATACATGGAAAGCATGTAGCATACCCAAAATGTCTTCACCCATTATGGAATGAGGGTAAGAAAAATAGCTGAATTGAGTTGTGGGGAAAGTAAAGAAGATATGCATTCAACAATAAACAATAAGCATCCTAACATTCACATCCCACACATTCCATTATCTCTAGTGTCCTTCCCGACACTAACATGCATAAACCAATGCATCTCACCACTATATGCATCAACTTATACGAAAACCAATTATCCTATGTGCCCCACATATCACAACACATGTAAAAATAAAGAAAACAGCATATCAAATGGGCTCTTAGCACATAAACAAGCAAGTGCGTAATATACAACCCTATGGGGAATTATATTTTTTTAAAAAAGTAGTTCTCTAATCCATATTTTATTAACAGATTTATTATTTTTAGCTCCAAATTATGGGTAACCTGAAAATCAAACTATAATTGCTGCCACAAATTTATTAAACATGCTTATTACATCAATTCGAGGAACATCAAATTACAGCAACATGAACCAGATTCATTTACATGCCTCGTTTTCATTGAAAATTAATTTAAAATTAGGCCCAGTTTACAGTCTTTACCAACATACATCAAGAATTAAAAGATCAAAATAGTAATAATAGATTTTACACTATCTATAATAATAAGAGTCAATAACATACAGTCGATGCCAAATTATTTTTCTGGTCCAAATATTTATTATTTCAATTCTATTGTGATCTAGTGGCTAAAACATACTCACTCTAAAGTTGCACGTAAAAAATAGAGAAAAAATGAATCCCCTTCCATAATAGGTTCTTTATGTTCTTTATACAAGAATGAGTTGTACAACGGATTACAATCTCCTCCCCTATGACAAATGTATCCGCCCAAGGACACCGCGTCATGACCGTACCATCCGATAGACAACAAAAATCCATTAGATGACGGAAGATCACATGACATAGCATGGTAAAGGGTAACAAGAGGATAAGGATTGAATAAAACACAAGAACAAAGGTAGATCATTCCTTCTATTGAGTTTCTCACATAAGGGAAGAGAAAGGTAAATCAAAGGAGGAATACCTATCATCCCTTTGGAATATTTACAGAGTAGGTTTAAGATACTCTAGATTTTCATTAAAAGTGGATCGTGTTAAACCACATATTTTGACCAAGTAAAATCATCTCGAGCCATAAGAAAAATTAATATAGGATATATGGCTTTTGAATCGGCCTTATTTTTCTTAAAATGAGGCATTAAATTCATTTTACATCAATGGAATCGTCAAAGGGGTGAAACTGAAGGAAACTAGAAAAATTATTCATGAACCATACATTTGGAAAAGGAAAAAGGATGTTGTTGGAAGGATACTATTGAAAGGTTTCTATTGGAAATATCCAAATTTTCTAGAAACATTCTTTATGCATAAGAAATTTAGAAAAGGGAAAAAGGCTACTATTGGAAGGCTTTTGTTGTAAATCAGCGACTATTTTGGAAACACTGTTCGTGAACTAGAAATTTGAGAAAGGAAAAAGGTTGCTGTTAAAAGGATGATGTTTGAAATAACCTATTTTTCTAGAAGATGTGTTCAGGAACAATAAACATGGAAAGGGAAAAGGATGTTGCATGAAGGATATTGTTGGATGGATGCTATATTAAATAGCCTACTATTATGGAAATATGGTCTAGGAACAAGAAATCTGGAAGTGGAAAAAAGGATATTGTTGGAAAGGTACTATTGGAAGTAACTTATTTTTGGGAATAAGCCACCTTGACCTCCCATAACACATCAAACACTAGATTTAAGCAATGTAATGGACCAGAGAGATCCGAGACATTACAAAAAATGTACTAGAGGTCAAACAAAATTTTATCTTGACCCTTGGGGTTGATGGACATGCAGACCCAAAATCATCAATACCTAATATAGGAATACATATTAGATAAATAAAAATGGAAATAAATAATGAAATAGCATTATAGACACACATACATGTAATGAAAATATAAATACTCACCCATTTATATTATATAAGAGATATAAAATATATGGAAATATAATATTCAAATATAACGTGAACTAATGGACCCATAATGATTAAAAAAGTGAAGTCTTGATGTTATAAACCCTCATGAGAATAACTAGAGTTGTACCCCTTGAATTTCACCCTTAACAAAACTAAGGACCATAATGAATTCTAAGAGAATGTAGATCCTAAGATACATATAACAAATAGAGGATAATATTATTACGTAAGAAGATATAAAACATATTAGTAAAACAACAATGAATAAATCCAAGGTTCAATGTTAGAAATAAAAAACATATAAGAAAATTGTAGTCTATAGAAAAAGGACCAAAAATAGTTCCCTAAAAAATGTATCAAAAAAAAACCACAAACAAATAATAATAAAAGATAAAATAATCGTATAAGAAGAAATAAAAAATAATACCAAAAATACACTAAGAAAATCAGAATTCCAACCACCCAGGGTTGATGAAATTATGAGACCCTCTTCAGATGCCAAATTAGATGATCTGAGGTTGTTGAGTGGTGTGATTCGACCTTTGATTCACCAAGAAGGAGCACCTGCAATGGGTGGATTCATAAAAAAGTTTCTATATCGTGATGGGTTCGCAAATGGTAAGGGTTTTTAAAATAGATTGGGACACTTTTACAAGTTCTTTCTAACAAGCACTGATATAGACCCCTTTTATCAGGGATTATTATATAAGCACCAATAAGAGTATTATTTATTAGCGCTAGAAATAAAGTTCTGATAAAATTATATTTATCTACCCACTATTTAGTGCTAATAAATCCTCATGTTTATCAGTGCTAAAAATCGTTGAAAATTATTATTTTTAGCACTTTTTTCTGAAGCGATCTTAAAACATTAATAATTATAATTATAAATGAAATGTATTTAAATATTTATAAGTGCATTTTGAATATATATAAATATAAATATATTTAATATATTTATTTTTAAATATATTTATTATTATTTTATATTTATTGATTTATAATTATAGAAATATTTTTTAAAAAATATTATTTAAAAATGCATTAATTATACGTATATGTGAAATCAACAAAACAGATCTTCGACTTATATTAAATTGGAAAATAATTTGACATTAAATTATATGTTGTGTTCTATGAAAATATTTCATATTTTTAATTCATGTTTATTTTTAATTATATACGATTATTCTATAAATATATAACAATTAATGCTAAATCAAATAAATAATTTGTGATATATAATCATATTTATGGACATTAATATATATCTATATATTTAATATATACCATTTAATAACAATAATTGTTCATAATTGTATAATTAATAAAACATAAATTATTAAATAATTTATAATCAATCAATTCATAATAATCAATAATTACTTAATTAATAATTTTTTTAATATTTTTTAATAAAAACATTTTTATCTTTATTTTATTTAATTATTTCAATTAATAATTGCTAAAAACTGTTTTTTTGAAATAAATATTTATCTACGCTATACATAAAGCAATGATAAAGTGTACCCTTTATCAGAGATAAAAATAAAGAATTGTTAAAGGATACCATTTATCAACAATAAAATTAATGCATTGTTAAGGGTTTTCTTTATCAGTGCTAAAATAAAATCACAGATAAAAGCGTAAATTTATCAGTGATGATAAATATTCTATTTATAAGCATTTTCTTATAGTGCTGATAAAGGACAACACATCTAAATATTAGTTTTGCAGTAGTGTACGTTAAGAATGGTGTCATAATTTAGTTATCATATAAGTTATTTTTCATGATTATTTAGTTTCCATTTATAAAATTTTTCTAAAAATGTTCTTTCTGGATTTATTCAATGGAGGGAACCATAAATATCTATGTAATCATTGAATCTGATAGAAAAATTGGTGCCTATGAGCAAAAAAATGAGTAATGACTGGTGTTAAAGATATTGTGATTATTTCGAATCTGATATTATGATAAATGATTAATAATGAGACCATTAGTGGTACTGGTAAGTCAGGAAATAAGATGAACATGGACGTTTATACATGATCACTTTTTGAGGAATGAATAGGAAAGAAGATTAATCTTTCTACATGTCAAGAATAAGGGATGGTGAACCTAGAGGAATACCTCAAATGGAGGGGTTGTTGTTATCTGTGTTGGAAAAAGGGTCATAGAGTTGCGAATTGGCATGTAGTTCAATGTATTATCTGTGGAGATCAAGGTCAATACCTAAATAAATGACATTACCTAAGAATTTACATCTAAATCAAAGGACCTATTCAATGAAAATCATTTAAGATGATATTTTGAGGTTTTTAGGTATTTGGATTTATGAATTCTATAATATATAAGGATTATTTAGTTTATTCATTTTTTACTGAGTATTTATGTGAATTTTTTGTATGGTTTGGATGGACTGCATAAGTGAGGTTGATATTATGAAATATTGAAACATTACCCTTAATATGTTCCTCATATTAAGATAATGATGGCCGGATCAATAAGTTTTTGATATGAATATGTAAATTGGATAATACTAGTTTCTTCGCAACTAATTATGGATTTATTGTCTATATTTTAATGCATTCATGGTTGAAGTATATATCATTTTGGGACATATGTAATATATCCAATATGATTTTGAATAAATAATCATGAATGTTTTAAATAGGGACATACGACAATTAAAATTATTTCTATGACCTCAAGAGAATGCATTATGATGGGTTTCACATGTATGTAATGGAAAAAATAAGGGAGACCTCAAGATATATGGTGGGATAAATGTTGAGCCTAGTTTGTGCACCTCTTTCTATAGATATTTATTTTCAAGCTTTCATAAGGATTTAAAGGTTATAAATTTTTGGAAATACTACGTTAATGTTTGGATGATGTTTTTTAGAATTAATAGTTATCTTACCAAAGGTGGATTTGTGCATATTGGATAACTTCTAATAACCATTTTTGATGTCATAAAGATAGATGGAAGGACCCATAATTATTTGTATGGACCTCATAATATACTAATGATATAGGAATGAAAAATTAAATATCATTTCTTATAATTTAATATGATGTGAAAATTTATCTAGGAAGCAAAAAGGGATAAGTTATTCTGGAATCAAGTGAGTATGTATTCTCTATAATATTCCTCAACATTGGTAATATAATCATGATGTTAAATGGTTTTTTATTATGATCATTTTTTATGATATCAATAAAATCTTCAAAGATTCTTTATTTTAGGGTTTCGTGATTGTTAACTTTTTTCTGGATCAACCACTTTCTTGTGATCAGTGATCTCTATCAATAACTATGATTATTTATGCTTTTCCTCCATATCCAAATCTGTACACATGTTCTCCAATGTTGAAAACTAGTTATGAACTATTTTGGGTAACTATTATTCTCCAAATATTATTTTTTAAATCTATGTTTTATAATTCATTTTTATGATGTGGGTTTGTATGAAAGGAACATTCAAGCTTTAAACCATTGATAACCCATATTAATTTTGGGGTAGAAATTCATTTTATGGGGGAAGAATGTAACACCCCTTGATTTTGTGAATTTATTTTTTGAAATTAATTTAATATTTTTTATATTTTCCACTTCAGGTATTACTGAATATAATATTTTATTATTATATAAAATCATTGTGCATGGATTACGTTATATTCAACACCAAGGGAAGTATGCTATACACAATGTTAACTTGTATTGCGCTACACAAAACATTGAGTTTCTGTGAAATAAAACATTAAATATATAATTATTTAAATGATATTTTTATAACATAACTTTTAAACTCTTAATATAAATTATAATTTTCAAAAATTAATTTTAATAGTTAGATAATGAAAAATATTATTTTTGGTAAAGAATTTTTATGTTTAAAACAATTATTTTCTCAAATAAACCATTTTAATGTCCTGTTATAAAATATAGTAAAATTGTTTTTATAATCTCATTTAAATTCAATTTGATAATATGAAATTCATTTTTGAATTTATATTATCAAATATAACATAGAGTGAATTTTTGGTATTTTTCGTAAAAGTTTCAATTTTTGATGAATGGTGATAAATACTACAATGTTGTTAAAAACACCACTTTTGCATTTAAATAATTACTAAATTTAAAATTAATTTAAAATTAAAATAGATAAATAAGACATATATTAATCCAAATTCGGTCATTGGAATCCATTTTATAAAATAATTAGATATAAAAAATATTATGGAACTTTTGAACGTCTCTTTTACCCGCCTTCTAGCCACATTTTCTGGATTAAAATTAAATGTAATTTAGTAGCTTCTTGGTATTGAATTTCAAAAAATGGAAACAAATTTTTCTAATATGAATAAAAAATGTGGTCTAATAGCATCAAAATAGTTTTTCATGAATAGTATGTTTTGAATTTAATTTATCAAAGATAAATTTAATTCAAGTAATTAAAGGTAAATATAATATCATAATAATATAAAATAACCATAACAATAGTCCTAATTTAATTTTATAAGTGTTTTTAAAAAAATTGAAACTGATGTTGAAAATATTTTTTTAAGCCACTTGTATTAGTTTAGTACCATTATTATATTTTATTAAAAGGTTAGTTGAAAGTGTCATATTCAAATTTTAATAAGAATATCATTTTTAATTAAAGATTATATTAGTGAAATAGTAAATTATAAATACAAATTAGAAGAATACACTATTTATCTAAATCATGATAATTTAGTTAATAATTGTTGGAATTTAATAATTAAATTTAATTATGACACCATAGAGAAATAGTAATTGATTTATTAAAGTAGCAATCAAATAAATGATATTAATATTATTTATATAAATATAATTTTATACATTGGTTTCCAAAAAATATTTGTTTGTACGAATATGACATGTAAAGGTTGATTTAATGTATTTTTTATGTAATATATTTGGTATGATTTTATGAAAATCCTTTTAATAAATAGTGTCAAAATTTGCATAAATGAAATTATAAAATAAATATTATTTTATTAAATGATAAAAATTCATAAAAAATAATATTTCGTCCAAATAACTTTTATAATGTTAAATTTGTCATAAATGATCCAATTTTTTATCTTTTTAAATTTTATATTAACCATATTTACCCTATTGTGTAAAAATAAAAGTTGTCATGGTAAGAGTTAAATTTTTTAACTAAGGGTTAATGTCAAAATATAACGATCATTTGGTGAGATAAACATTTCTAAAATTCATTGGATGAGTGTATTTTTCCCCATAGTCATCTATATTATGAGATAAATCACATTGGAGCTATTTGAAATCGAAAATAAATTTATAATTAATTAATTTTTTAGTTTCTTAATGTGCTTCTCCCTCTCCTATAAAAGAGAACCTCTCATTTTCTATTACTCACACCTATGATGCCATTTGGATCATCCACCGCCTATCTTCTATCATTACAAATTACCTAAATTCATAATTAAAGACATAATTTGGGGTGAAGGCAAAACTGATTTGTTCTTTTTTTGGAAAATTAAAAAGAGACACTCGAAGATGAGGAAATTATTGTAAAAATTATTTCAATGTAATTTTCTTCATCTAAATCATTTTAAAATATTTTTTACATAGTAATATAACAAATGAAAAATATATTATATTATGAGATGTTTATATTATTATGGGACTACCATATTACTCCTTTAATAAATCATATGAAAAACAATATCATCATGCATGTGTGCGTACAACATACCGTCTCAATGACGTGGTGTAGACTATTTTTCAACTATACATTCTTTTGATGAGAATAAAAATTAATATATAGGATATAAATAAGGAATATGACATTATAACTCATTTTTATAAATAATCTACCAAAAAAGTCTATACCATTTAAACATTAAGGGAATGATACTATCACTTGTGCGTACGTACGACTTACCGTCTCCATGAAGTGACGTGATTCATTATCTAGGATAACAAATATAGAATGATTATAATGTTTATATAATAAATAAGAATGAAATATATTAAATAATACTACTATTAGAATAATATATATATATATATATATATATCATTTACTTTCTTCCATTTAATACGATAAGAAAACTTAAGCATCAGTCATGTGTACGTTTGACCCACCGTCTCCAATAATGGTGCATTACATTTCATATATCTATCTATTAAATAAATTTATATAATAAATATATAAGATATATAAATCATGTTTTACATTTTTGAAATAATTAAATCATAATCTATGTAATAACATTGAGGGAAACAGTCAGTACATGTACGATAAACAAAGAGATTATTACCCATAACAAGACTTTAACTTGGAATTTTTAATTAATGGGCAATTTAAAGTCATAAATGAATCATATATGATATAATAAATATTAATATGATACTTTTATATGTTAGTAATATGTCTAAATCCACTATATAGTAGTATCATACATGTACATAGGGAATCGGACCTAAAGTAGGGGGATTTTTATCATCATTATTACTGTGAGAGACATGCATCAAACACTACTTATTTATTTTACATGGTGTATATACAACCCATAAATGTATTTTATGATTATTATTCACTATATTATAATATTTAAATAATCATATAATTTTATTTTTTACATGGATCATATTATTATATTGATTATAAAGTGATGAGTGTTGATTTCACAATCCCTCCCATATTTTTGATTGTTTCATTTTTAGTCTCCATTGGGTAATATTTGTCATCTATGTCCTAGTTTTCTAAAACAAATTCATAAAATGTTTTAATATTCTAATATATAATTTCATTTTTTTACTCATTTATGAACTTTTACTTTATGGTATGAGATAAATCTTTTTTTCATTTTCCAAAGGATGTACTTTTTGTCTTTTCCAGCAAAAGTAAGAGATGAATGTTTTTATCTTATATAGTATGAACATATTTTTATGCTTTCATGATTCCATATTACCATCGTTCATACCCTCTAATTTTAATTTTTATTTTCAAATAATATATTTTATTTCAAAATTTTGTTGTATTTTATGTGGAGAAAACTATTTCAATAAAGAAATGATATTTTCCACAGTTACTATTTTAAATGAATTTAATGATCCCATTGTATTTTATCAGAAGTTGTTTCATTGAATATTGTTTTTGGAAATATTTGAAATTTTGAAAGGTGATTTTTTATTCTATTTTCCATTTTAAAATCCATCCCTACCTATAATGACATACATTATTATTGTTCTGGAAAACCGTTCATATTATTTACCTGAATGGTTTATATATTAATGGCATGATGTTTATGAAACCCCATTATTTTCACAAGTTATTCTATTGATGAAATTATTCTGAAACCAACAGATTTTTACAGGTTATTAATTTATTAATATTTTATGAAACACATTACATTACATTTGTTATGATATTATTGTTCATGATCTTGTGGAATATGTATAGATGATTCCGTTATGAGATTGGAGAGACCTATATCTCCCACCAATGAATTGGAAAAATATTTATATATTCTGAGATATACATGAAAAACCTTGTCTACCACGATGGTTATTAATGTATACTATGGCTACCATGATGGATGTGGGAGTGAAACATGACTACAAATATTGTATGGGGATTGAACCTATACTACCAAGATGGATGTGCTAGCAATGGCTTGACTTCATATAAAAATCATTATTATATGATTATGTTTCTACAAAAATAAAATGATTTATTTTTATGTTGACTAATGTTATTTAATTTCTCATGATTCATGTTTTTTTAACTACCAATATTTTGGCCATGACTCATGTTTATGATCTTTGATATGCAGGGTATGATCACCTGTTTTCATGAACATGTTCTGATACCATTATGGTCATGATTATCTAAACAAGTCTATACTATTTACCCTTACTGAGAATATGACCTCAGAAGATTTCATAAATTTTATTTTTCCCAGGTTATAAATAAAGATTTTTGTTAGGGTTAGTTAAGGGAATGAATATTTAGGGAGATTTTGAAGATATTTTACTCAATTAAATAATGTTCTACCATATTCTAAACGAACTAAACTATCACAGTCTTTGGGTATGTGTTTTTATAATGATTTATGTATTCCAAAATATTTATATAATGACTATTTACATAAATATTAGGCTGTTATATAACCTAATTAATGATTGATAGATTTTATGTATCACTTTCAGACATAAAAAATATGGTAAAATAAAAAGAGTTTTTATGATTATTCTTACCAAAACAAACAAACCAAGTGTGATATGTAAAATGTTTATAAAAACCCTCATTAATCAGTTAATAAGAATAAGGGAAAATAATTTTTAGAAGAGGATAACATCAAAATGGTAAATCCAACCCTGACCCAAAAACCATTTCCTCTGTATTGTTTTAAAAAATTATTTATTTCACTATTCACAATGTTTTGAAAACACAAAACATTTCAAAGACCCATTTTACATAATTATGGTTACAAATAATTTTTTGAACTCTTATATGGATATTACCAACGTGTTACCACTAGAATTAAATTTAAAATATGAAAAAATAACTTTTTCAGCCACCCCATAATTGCCCGCATAAAAAACATAGAATCGTTTACATGTTTCACTACTGGAAATTAGATCTTTCCCAACGCTTCTATACCAACAGTTTGAAAAAAACTGTTGTTATAGGTCACCTTTCCCAATGGTTTGGCCAAACCTTTGGGAAAGGCCCCCAAATTGGCCACTTTTCCCAACGGTTTGGCCAAACCGTTAGGAAAGCCCCTCAAATTGGACACTTTTCCCAACAGTTTGGAAAAACCATTGGGAAAGGTGGACCTATCCCAACGGTTTGGACCAAACCATTGGGAAAGGTGGACCTATCCCAAATATACCACTTTTCCCAACGGTTTGGCCAAACCGTTGGGAAAGGTGGACCTATCCCAACTGTTTGTCCAAACCGTTGGTATAGGTACTTTCATTTTTTATCGTACCATCGTACCGAGAACATTATATAAATAAAAATTTAAAATATTTATGAGAATACATATATATATTTATGTAATTATGATCACAAAAGTCATGTTAGGTTAGTGGTTGAGTCGTTCAATTATAAACGAGGGGTCCTGGGATCAAATCCCAGTGGATGTTTTATTTTTGGAATTTATATACCAACGGTTCCATTACCATTGGTATAGATTTCATATTACCTATACCAACAGTTTTTGGAAAACCGTTGGTATAGACCTATCCCAACGGCTTACTTGGTTACGGTTCTCCAAACCGTTGGTAAAGGTTAGATTTCCAGTAGTGTTTGTAGTGGAAAAATGGAACCTTAAAATTGATTTAATAAAAACTCTACATACTAACTATTTAATATTTACACAACAATAAAATTTTACTTACAAACTAAACTATTAAAATTGAACTTAATATTATACATCAATATGATTTCTCTTCCACAATCAAGTGAAACAGCTAGTTCCAGTCTTGAGCAAGCCACTATAACGTCTCATGTTTTGGTTTCCATTAATTTTTCCATATAAATATAAATAATGAATCTATCAAAATAATTAATACTTGATTGGATATTGGGAATTAAATGATATGAACCAGGAAAACTACACTTTATTCAATTATAATTGTTTGTTACAATAAAGGTTTCCAGAAACCATGTGTCACATGAAACAGATTATTACACACTATATATTATTATATTGATTAAAACATAGTGAAATTTAAAGTACGAAATAAATTACAAATAATAATATCTTTAGAACTAGAAACTCCCTTGAACCACCATCAACATTAATAATAAAAATTAGTATAAAAAACCAAAAAAGAGAAGAATATGGTGAATGAAAAATCATGTTGTGGGATTAAAAATGAAACCAATGTAAATGTGAAGTATAACATTAAAATTTAAAATACAATTTATTATTTTCATAAGACTGTATAGAAAAATGGAATATAAACATTTCCAAAAAATCCATTCAATATAATGTCATTGTAGAAATGATTGTGGGGTGTACTTGTGTCAAATTGGAATACAATAGTAACATATTTTTAGTAATGAGTGTAAATGATATATTTTTTAAAAAAGTATAATGAAACAAAAATATAATATCAAATTTAAGTATTTTATTTTAATGCATAAATGTATTATTAATAAATGAATTTTTTGGTAAAATGAAAATAAATATTTTGATCAAATAGATTTATTCAATTTATTGATTATAATATAAATAATTAATAATTATTTTTTTTTTGTTAATATCATTTTATAATTAGAAATATATATTTAAAAAAATTGGACTTCTATACTCTATTTGATGTTTGAGAGAATAAATATATTATGTTGAAGAAATAATAAATCTCATTATTGATATATATTTTAATAAATTTAATTATAAATTTTTGTGAAATAACATTAAGAACACATAATTTATAAAAACTCATTTTTATATTATTAGTTTTCTAGTTTTAATCAAATTTAAAAATAAAATTATATAAATTATATGATTATGTTTTTAAAAAACTAATTTCATTTTTATATTTATCTAGTAAATTTTATTTTAAGAATGAATTTTAATAATTTTTAAATTGTTTTTATGGTGAGTAGTCTAATGTAACGTTTTTTAGAAATAAAATTACTTTTATGATATTATTTTATATAAATATGATTTATAAATTCATGAAATATTTTTATAAGATCATATAATTTTTATAAGTGATGGTAAAATTTTAAAAATTTATTTTTTTAATTTACAAACCCATATTGGACATATTTTAACTCATGTTATATATTTAAAATTATTATTTTAAATACCATAAACATTGAGTATTTATAAGTAATTTTTATCACTTATAAATTATTAATCAAATAAAATACAGTTGAAATTAATAATCATTATGTACAAATTATGTAATAAGTCCAATTTTTAGAGCACAAAGAATCTGTCAACTTTGGTAAAGATAAATTACCCTGATAAATACTAAAAAAAATGAAATAAAAAAAATATAATGTTAATGAGATGAAAACATGTTTGAAAATTTTTTAGGAATGGGGTTTTGAGGGATATATCAACCATATATCTTTTCCAATAATTTATTTATATAATTTTTATCTACTTTTTTTATATTATCTTCCCTTTAATTTTTGGTGTATTTACAAATAAATTCCATCACTTTTGACTTATAAATATAGTACTCATATCCTCACATCTCATGACAGTAAAATCAACTTATTTTAGCATAAAATATTCTTAAACATTAAATAAATATCATAATAAAAATTTCATATGTTTTGGTCTTCTTAAAAGACAATCCCTCAAAGGCTCCACCCCATTTGAAAAGAAGTGAGGGAAATATTTATTACCAGTGGTTTCTCATATCTATTTCATTATGTGAAATAATTATTACTATAATTACATTTAACCATCATAAACTGATAATATAATTATTATTAGTTTACAGGTACATTAATATAATTTTGATACAATTGTAAACCACCTTTCCCATTTCCTTTAATAAAAATGAAATAATAATTTATGTGTTGTGAAGTGTGTCACCTCCACAAAGTAACATATTCATTTTCTTTCACCATAATTTAATGTTTCTTATAATAATAATTCTAATTTATTAGTATTATATTTCTGTAATATTATATAATCTTACATGTTATACCATATTGATCATTTTTTTGTTCTTTAGATAATTAAATAATAATTCATGTGTATCTGTGGACTATCGCCTCCATGGAAAGATAGATTTCCATTTTTTAATCACCTAATTTTATAGATGGTCATGATAATTAGTTTATGGGATAAATATTATTATTAAACAATTTTTATGGTTTTTTTTCAATTGTATTAATATTTTAAAATATAATCAATAGACAGTTATTGAAAATTCAACAGTCCAAAATAGTATAACTAGACAAAAAATTATTTCTTTGTACTAAAAAATAATTTTTTAAAAATTATATTTTTATAATATTAAATAAAAACTATGATATATAATAGTAATTAACTTTAAATAATATCATTACTCTTCTCTTATATGGATATTATAACTAAATCACATCATAATCACCCGTTATATATGGTTTGTTCTAGTTTGGGTTGGTTTAACCACCTTATTATATAATGATATAAATTTATATAATGAATGGATATGGGAATTTAACATCTATTAATATATGATATAAATAGTAAAATAGTGTTTTTTAAATAAAGGTAACATAAAAAATTGAATCATTATTTTTTAAATACACTTCATTAAAAAAAAATCTTGAAGCTTACATATCACCAAATTTATCAGTATGGATCTAATAAAATAAATTTTGAATGAAATTTTAACAGTATAAATAAATTTAAACCATAAATTATAGTGAATTTTAATATTTTGGAATGATGATATTTAGAAAAATAATGAATAATATTATAATTATTACAAACTATATCAAAATTATCAGGATTACTCACTCTTGATATCAAAAATAGATAATGCCTAACTAATATAAAATAAGAAAATAATTGTGAAAAATGTTTATAAAAATTTTATATATATAAAAATAGGTTTTTTAATTGTTTATTAATATATTTACTTTTGTTATACACTAGTTTGAATAAAATTTTAACAAAACATTAATTGAGGTAAGGGTTTATTTGCCTCAATATTAAATTTAATAAGAATTATTTATTATCATACTCTATAATACCATTCATATTATGTGATTACTATATAGTAATTTTTTTTGAAATAATAAATCGTTTTGAAGATCCATATCATGAAATTTAATTAAATTATATTCAATTTAAAAGAAACCAATATTGAAAGCAGTTTTGATCAAAATGTTACGGAAACCATAAGGGTTTCAATTTGCAATATAATTTTCAAATAAATAATGTATATAAAATAATATAAATATAAATATATTTTTTAAACCCCTATAAATTTCTTTTGAATATTAATGGGGTTTTACATTTCCCCTCATAAGTTCATTTACATATGAATCATATTTTACATAATGTGTTTTGTATAAGTGAAACTGACCTCTTCTATTCTTCTCATTCAGGAAATTTCATTTTTCCATATCTATATTAATTGAGATTTTTTGAAGGTGTCCTAATATATTATTATATAAATGATTAAGATGATTTCATAATACATTACATTCTTTTAAAGGTTTTTAATAAATTTATAATGTTTTACATATGGTTTATTTTCATCAAATTGGGAAAAGATTTTATTTTTAACATTCACTTGTGAACACAACATTGAAAAAACTATGTTGTTTTATATGAATAATTATCTATATATTTTAATTATTTATAAAATAAATTATTTTTCTCCTTTCTATATATATATATTTTTATTTTTTAAAAAATACCTAAGACATTTCTTCTTTCCAAAGTTATTTTATGATACTCCTTGAATGTATTTTTCATCTAAGATATTGACCTTTTATATATATTATGCTTGACTGAGGATATTTTTTAGTTCTAACCATATATATTTTTTATATTGATGAATTATTTAATTTTCCTCTTTTAGAGGAATGATCCATTACTACCTTTGTCCTTCTTAGTTATTTAATATGTATAAATATAATATGTATTTCAATGTTTTTCATCTATGAACACTATGAATTTCATTCCACTGATTGAATAGTGTTTAAATAGTTTCTATAAGATTATTTATTGGGGTAATTATTTTAATAAGAATATGTATTTTATATATACGTTGTAAATTTGACTCACATATAGTCTTCATTTAATACATGCGGTCATCGATCAGAGTAAAAATTTATTTTGTCAAACTACAATTACTAGTTGTGAGTAGTAAAGTGGAATTGTGGGGTCAAACCCACTGAGATAATTATTAATAAATAAACCATTCTAGAAATTATTTTTACAAGGATTCCTCACATTTACATTTCTAGATTGGATTTTTTATACAAGATTAATTATTTTTAAATTAGTCAATAAAGAAGTGATTAATGTATAATTTCAGTTCTCTTGACAAGTGATAATAAAAAATCAATATGTGAATAGTCCTATAGATTATTCTACAAAGCTGTGATAGACCACCAATTGGTTTTGGTCAATCTAATTGGATCAACCTACAATGAAACTGTACCTTAGTTCAGGAATCATTAAAAATAAAGACGACTTAGACTAATCTTATTTAAATAAAGGATCAGATAATCATTTTAATAGTCTTATCAAATCCTATTAGGTAACATTCATTCAATATAACCTCCCATTATAATCATTGTTAACAATAACATGATTAACAATATTTTATTTATGTTATATGTTTTAAAATTTCTGATTTTCAATTCATGGATTCATTAATCCAACAAAATCCCATAATCTATACCCCTATCCCTAAATGGATGATCCATATATTATGGTTCTGATAAAAAAATAATATAAAACATTCTTAGTATATTCATGAAATAGTTAAAAAATAAGAAATCAACAATCGTGAAAATATGAAAAAACACAATTGAGATGCATTCAAAAACATATTAGAAATAAAGATTAAAAGATAGAACCACAATTTTTGATGAATAAAAGATATCAAAATTGAATGAAATCATAATGAAGAAAAATAAAATTGCATTGGAAGAAGGAAAAAAAGATTGAATAATGAGAAAATATAATGAATTTGAAAAAATAATGATTCAAATTAATTAAAAATTATTTTGGATGAGAAAAAAATGAAATTGTAGAAGAAAAATGAGATAATATATTAAACTCAAAATTTTATGTGACTGGAGGATTGATAAAAATATATAGCTGCAAAAAAGTAAATGATGTGTAAATCCATCAAATTCTGTATTAGAATGAAGTGTATTTCCCCTAAAATCCATAGACCAAATAATCCGGTTGCATGCTATTTATTTGAGATTTATAATATCCATCTAAAAATAAGACTGTATATTTTATTGATTGGGATACCAAACATTATATCCTATGTAAACTTTGTACGTCATGTATTTTATACTCTTTCAATGTAATTCTAATTTTGAAGTTCAAATGAAATGTAATGAATATACACATCTCATATATGCTTTAGGTTCTATAAATTATTCATGGGTTGGTATGTGTCTCTACAATAATTATATGAATGAGGGATACATGACATGTATGTTGTACACAATGTGTAAATCCTATTTTCCTTTTACATCATTTAATCCATTGAGTCCAAAATTCTTAATTAATAATTAAATAGAAAAAACCAACTATATTATCAAAATAACATGAATAACCATATAAAAATGTGTCGAATCTATAAATATAAAACCATCTTATCAAATTCCCCAACACTTGAGGAATTTCATTCCCTTAAGATAATAAAATCTCAAATAGGATTCCAAAAGAAACAATATTTAAAACAAGAAAAATGTATTAAAACAAGGAAAATAAAACAATTTGTATGTAAGAAAATTCACTCAACCAAAATTAATCATTTAGTGAAATATAGTCATTCTCTATAGTTTTGTTCATTATCTATATTTTTCGATCCTTTAATTACAATTTCTTAACTGTTTATTAAATACAATTCCCATTTTTCAATTTACATCACAATGAATTTTATATGATCACTCTACGTAAAATTTAACTGGAGATATTTAATTAAATGAATAAACATTCCTAATTATAGGAATGTATTTTTTCTATCATCAATTCATAATAACGAAAAATGAAAAATCAGTCATCATGACATCAGAAAAAGTGTTCCAATATCTATGAGGCTGGGGGAATGTGGGATGAATATAATAATGAAGCTCAAAAGGAGGGTAATATCTAAAGTATAATGAATGAATGTCATGAACAATTTAATAATGTGACTCCACCATGAAAAAACGTGACCAGGCTATATCAGCTAAATGTGGGTAAATACTTATATCAAGAATGTATAAAAATTATATCCTTGTTTCTTTATTATAAAACAATTCATATTCATTGTCTCAGACCCAACAAATAATCTTATATGATCCGTCTTAGGATTCATCAATCTAGTAAGGGTGATTTTTGACCTTCCTAATCCTCATCCAAATAAATTTTCACTTTTTTATATTTATTTTTTCAAATAAACATGTTATGTGATGAAAATTACAAATGGAAACATGGATTACATCATATCAATATAGTTATGTATCTTCATACGTTTTCACAATATCTACATCATGTTTCCCTTAGTCCTAAAACCCCCCCACACTTGGTGAGAGGATAATCATGCATTTTACCAATAGTTGGATTGGAATGGATAATTATCATTAAATAGATCCATACTAACAAGGTTATTCATGGATACTGTGAGATAAATAAGAAATAATTTAAAAGTTTTTTTTAGTAAAGTGTCTCACCAATACCACCTTAATCATTCTAAACGTTATTTTTTCATTTTTTCATTAGTAAGATATTAATTATTGTATTGATAGGTTTATATTTCCCAAATATATCTCAAGAAATATGTCCAGAAAAGAATATGACAATGTATGTCAAGAATCCCATCGAGAATGAGAATATATAAAAACTGGAAATCAATCAAGTACCAGTATCTAGTAATGATTCATTATATAAAAATTAAAAGAATTTAGAATTCTAATTACATTAAAAAATTACCAATAATTCTAAAAATTCCCAACTACAGTAAAACTGGGTTTCAATAATCCCCAAACGAACATTGTATTTTATATAAATGGGTGATATAATATTTCTATATAAAAGAAATATTTAAATTTAAAATTTCTATTAGATAATTTAAAACAAGAAATATTTCAATTGTATTGATAATAAAAATTAGGAATGTATCTACACAATTTAAATGGAATAGTTTCTCTACTATTATGGAAGTCATTGTAGAGAGATATCAATATAATCATAGACAAAAAAGAAATAGTTATTTGAAATTGAAATTAGGGAAACTTTAGATTTGTGTAGTGAATGTAAATCCATAGGGAAACATTATAGACAGTGATTTTACATTGGGAAACATAAACATATTTTTTGTTGAACACATTCGAGAGTAAGGAAAATCATCTCAAATAAATGTAGTGAGAATGTACAGTGTTGATTGAGAAGAACAATGTATTGAAATTTAGGATATTGGAAAAAAATTATCCTTGGATCATTAATAAAATAAATGAAATACAAATATGGGTTATATCCCATAAGTAATTAAAAATTATTTCATTATCCATATAGATGGATGAAGGGATATGTCAGTGTCTTCCATCTACTCAGAGGTCTAATGCCTATTATTTGAACTTGTGGTTCTGTCATAGAGATAGTGAGGATGATTTGTTGGATTAACCACCCCAGGATATTATCGATAATGAATCTAATTTGGTATGAATAGAATCACCAATCATCATGATGGGGACCCATACTGAGAATTAATCTCAATCTAGATCTCCTCAACCTATCTATTTAGGCTAGTGACATGATGGATGATATCAATTGAGATTCCAAAAGATGGTATAATAGTCATATCAGTGACAATATAATAAGTCTCAGGGTTAGACATGGTCAAATTAATGATGGAGTAAATATTAAATAATCCACATAGTAGTAAAGACCAAATATGTATCCAATTTAAATATATAATAAATGATACATTAGTGTAAATGGAAAACATGTTGGGAAAAAATAGACACCCAAATAGAGTACAAAGTGGATGGGGTTAGGACTTAAATAGATTGTAAAATTAATATTGTCAATATTTGCATCTAGAGTCCCCTCCCAAAAAATGCATGCATATTGCTTGGCCGATCAATTGATATCATCAATGGTATAAGGGTCTAGAGTATTTACCACCATAGTGGGTACCATTGAGATATCATCTATTGTGTTTGAAAATGGAGGAAGTGAGGTTCAAATATATACCAAGGATGTGTGGTAGCAATCTAGATCGATAAAGTGAACCTCATATAGACATTTAATGGTGTTCCCCTTACCCTGATGGGCCTACTCTAAAAGGAACTCATTTTGGGAGGTAGGGACTGTAAACATGGGTTGTGGGTTGTCTAAGGAAGGATATGCTGTCGAAATAGATGAAGAAGATATGTTAGTAGGTGGGTGTGGTTTTGAATATGAAGGTATTTGTGTAGGTGGATGAGTGGTAATGTGTGATGGTTTGGTATATAGAATACATAACTCATGGTAAATTTATCGCTATTTCTCCAGGATGGCTTAGAGAAAATGGAAATGGTTATTGTGAATGGGTAAATCGTGTTTCAATCTAACAATGGTACTGATAGTGGTGTTAAATGTTGGGGAAGTGGAGTAGTGGAGGTTGGGATGTTATTGGTAATTAGTTAAGAGAATATAGTGGAAGTGGTTGTAGTAGTAGCAGTACGAGGTATATGAATATGGGAAGGTGAGGCCAAGTCAATTGTAGGATATGTTGGGTCCTCATCAGTATCCTAAAGCATATGTCTGTGCTCATTAGTATATACTTCCATTCTATAAAAACATCCCCATATTAGAGAGAAATAATAGGAAAATGATCTCCATCAGAATGAGGTAGGTGTGGGGAAAGAAGGCATCCAAGAAACTAAGATTCATCATCAAATGGGTAATAAAGGATCTTATCATCAATGTAACTCATGTCCTCCAAACCTGGGTGTAATAGAACTCAACGAACTACAAATCTATTTAAACAGCTGGTCCACCCATAGCATAGGTATAAATGATGACCTTGATATGGATCACACTATTGTGAGAAACACCCTGATCCATCCCCCCTATCAGTGAAAAAGTTTTTGTTTAATAATAGGAAGTGTACTAATGTGGAGCATGGTGATATATTTGGAGTGAGGATCTTAAGGGCTCTGCAGGTATCTGGTGATCCTTGCCCAAATTTGTGAAACATATTCCATATTAAGCTTGTGCTTCAATGTTGGTAAGATTGGGGAGGTGATGAAGTTAGTTGATTATATGCTAAATATTATTTTGAAGTCTCAAATTGAGAGCTCTAATGGACTACTGCTCAACATAAACCTGATGAAGTTGATGCCCAAATAAAATTTGGCAATAACTCAAGGAAGATTTCAATTTTTTTTATCCTCACACACATTATTAAGTAGTGATAGGTGTAGTAGGATGATGAGGTCATGAAACTCCTACTACATGTGGATCTTATCCAGGATGATGAGTTCATGGGTTTAGTTGGCCCTTATTAACTACACCTAGAGATTGACCAACCAAACCTAGTGTGTAGGTAATTAAAAATATAGACATGGATAGATGTGGGGGAGAGTAGAACCTTTTAAAATTCATGATGAAGATGAAAAATACTAAAATTCATAAATTGATGTAGAGGAAGAGGCATAATAACATGTGCAAAGATCTTTGGGAGGTATAGGAGGAGTAGTCTATCATTTGTGTAGAAGAGGCATTTCTACACACTCATGAACATGTTTTCCAAGAGAGGTGTGGAATTACATGATAGGGGCCATGGAGGATTCAATGAATGGAGTGTGGGACATCGATAAGAGGAAAGATATAAGAGGCATAAGAAAATGGGATGCATTATTGTGGGGGGTGAGGGCGAATGGTGGTTGTGGAGGGTAGGGTTGTGAATGGGAGAGGAGAAGGGTGGTGGGGGTGGTGGTCATTAAAATTTAGTTCTTGAAATTATTTATAAACTATAAAAAATAGAAAATAATTTATTTGATACATGATATGAAATTTTTAAATTTATTTCTTTTTCAAACCCGCGATATTTACACAAAATGTAATGTCTACATGATATGTATTTTGGTTTTTGTTCCTTATTGTATCCAGTTACCCTTACCACAATCTTCATACAACACTTAATCTTCCTAATGCCTAAATTAACAAATTATAGCCTATCATACCCAACATGGGTTAATTAACATTAAAAACGTCATTTAATAACTTTAACAAGACATGTTTCAATGTAGAAGACTTCAATTGTGAGGAGGAACCCTTTGCAGAATGATTTTTGAGATTTGAGGGGATGAATGGTGGAGTAAACATTCCTATCAGATGTGTAGTAAAACTTTCATTATTTTGATCACTAAATCCCTTTTCAACAAATGTTAGTCAATTATTTCAATTCATATGTGTTACAAGATCATAGTTTTTATCAGTGAGTTTGATGGTTTTGAAATTAAACGACTCGTCTCTTTAATTAGGTACCTTCACTAAATAGAAAAGAACCAACTCTTCACCAACTATGAATATAAATCTACATTGGTTAACATCAATCAGCTCCTTTCTAGTAGTGATAAATTATCTACCTAGGATGAGTGGTAATATCGCCTTTTTAATCAATGTATATACCGAGGAAATCATCACGGGCAGTGAATTTTATTAATTTTACTAATATTACATTAGGTAATCCTTAATTATTCTTAAATGAGAAATCAATATGTTGGGATACAAATATTGTTGGTTTTAGTTTTCTAAGAAACTACTTCGTGGATAAATTCACATGCATGAGAATTAATCTTGACCCTAGATTACACAAGGACATTTAAAAAATTTAGGTTTCTATTGTGAAATTAATTGGGAAATATTCTGGGTCTCACATTTTGTAAGGCCACATCCACTGGATAACTATGAAAGATTATTCATTTAGGGAGATTATTATTAAGTCCACCAATTTCTTTTTAATTTAGATAAAGTCATTAAATAATCATGTACATGAACAAACATTATGAATTTCATTAGAAAATAGAATATTGATGTGAAATTTTTTAAACATAACAAAAACATTTTATATACATTCCACTTTCAGAGATTTTGTTCATCCATTTTGGAAATCATATAGGTTGGTTGAATAATGGTGGTTCCACATATACATTGTAGTTTTTAGGACTTCAATGTATGAGAACATAGACTATTGGATAATGATAAAAACTATATGATTGTCCTCTTACTTTGGATAAGATTTAGTATTAGCGATCAATGTACCTGGTAGTTGATCAGATGAAGTATTAGTGATCCACCTCACATGATGCTAATGATTTTATAGGGATGACTTTTGTTTCAATATTTCACTATAATGAGCTGTTAACCTTTGGGTGGATTTCTTCATGAAGGAAATGAGAATCTATTTAGGATTGGGTTAGAGAGGTCATGGTTTTTGTGTTGGTCTGAGTGATGCTTCTTGATATTGTTGATATTTAGAATGTGTAAATTTATGAGGTCTAAGAAATGGTTATTGGAATTGATGTTGTAGTCGAGGATCTGGACCTTAAGGTTGGTACCCAGGTGGTTACTGATTCTATCGAGGAATATGTATACTCAATTAATGATAATAACCTTGATTTTGTTTCTATGGATATTGAGTTGGTTTATGATGATATTGTTTTGCTGATATTCCATGGGGTATCAATAATTATGTTTTTATTAATTGTAATTGACATAATTAAAATCATTGAATTGGGGTTCCTCTATTCATACCTAGATGTATTGTTATGGGTGTGGAGCTCCACACATTTTTCAGGATATAATCTATATAATATAAGAAAAAGGGGGTGATGTTTTTTATAAATAAAGTGTATCAAGATTATTTTGTAAGAACCTATACTTGGAGGATTCCATGCTGAGGCAATCCTTGATATCTCTGCCACAATCTATCATTATGGTAGACATCATCTTGAGTTGATCATTCTACATAAGGTATCTTAAACCCAATTTATTCTTCAGTAGCGGTGTCTATCATATTTATTCATGTATAATGAATTCATTGATAAAATATTTGAAGAGGACGGGAAATATCAATTCTGTGTTGTTGGAATTTCATGGTGAGCTCCTTGAATTAGTCCTAGAATTCCTAATATGATTTTATATTGATCTGGATGATGTTCTTAATGTCATTTCAATTATTCTACATTTGTATAGGTTGAAATTATTTCTCAAGGAATTTCTTAGCTAGATCATCCCAAGTCATGATGGACTCAAGAGTTTGGATTTTGAACCTACCCTTGGCTCATTCATGAAAGGATAATGAGAAGGCACAGAGTCTAATTTTGTTTGATAAAACTCCATTGTTGAGAAATGTATTTTAAACATATTAAATGTTATAAATATGCTCATGGGGGTCTTCAAATTATACCCCCACTAAATATACCAATGTTCTTGATCATGTTGATAAGTCGTGATTTTATATCAACATTGTGTGACTGAATAGGAATCCACACAATGCTGGGCATATAACAACTTATTGATGACTAGTTATAATCTTTAATGGTGTTCCCCTATAGTTCTGTATTATCTCCTAGATTGAGAGGTGGAATATATTGTATTATTTCAGGTTGGGATGTAAAATATTATCATGATCAGCCATTATGAGGTGGTGGAATGCAGTTAAAGATAGATTGATCCGGGGATGAAATTAAAGTAGTTCTTTATCATCATGTATCTCAAAAAGAGTCATAAGACATGTATGCAAGCACTAGACGAGAAAAAGAGAGAGAGATTGTATGTTCATTCTAAGGAGAAAATTGTAAATTTTTGGTGGTGATGTAATCCTAGAATCTATTTGAAGCCTACTATGCCTAGAAAATACTTATCTTGAACATTGTAACCAAAATTTGATTCACCCGAACAAGTTGTTTAATAATGATGATAATTGATCTGGTTATAAATTTATGTTATAAACTAAACTTACTACTAGTGTATAGTAATTATGATGTTCATGGTTGAACCCAAATAGGCCACTCATAAGAATAAAACATGTCAAACCACACCATTTTAAAGTATTCCTCACATTCACACTTCATGATTGGGTTTTTAAACAAAGGTATATCAAATTTTAATTTGATTAAATATAAGTGATCATATTATGTTTCAGAATTATTAACTAAATATAATCCTAAATATAGCTTTGAATGTACATTTTTATTTTCTTTTGAAGTGGTTACAAATTCAATAATTGGGTTTTTTACAAGACAATTCATTTTACCTATTCTACAATTATCTCTTGAACTGAGTATAACTAATAACCAAGATGGATTTCACTAAATTTTTATGTAGAAATCATCATAGGATAATGGTTAGAGCGTAATAAACTCTAATTAGGCTAGGTTTATTCAATGTCACATACCACGACAAGGATATGAAAGGGAATGTGATGAATATTTATTTAACCTAATTACTATCCGTAGGGTTTCCAAGGGTATATTTATAGATTCATTAGGCATCAAAACCCAATCATATTGACTCCTAACCCTATGTGGATTAGCCACATAGTATGGTATAGATAGAAAGAAAAGTAATATGAAAAATTATTATTATAATCTGGAAGTGGTTCACAAATAACAAATCCACATTTTAGAATAACAAATAATAAAGTTAAACAATTAAAAAACTAGGTAAATCAAATTAAACACTTACATGGACTGAAAAAATAAAAAAGGAAAAAAGATGATGAAGTGTGATTATCATAATGGAAAATGAGTGTCAACAGGAAAAATAATTTACCAAATAGGTATAAGATATATAATGGTAAAAAATTCAACATTATTTGACCAAGAAAATATAGGAATGAATTAATATTATGTTTGGATGAGAAAAAATGAAATTTGAAGTGAAAAATGATATAAAATATAGGTCTCTATTGGTTATATGCCTACAGCAGTCCTAATATATATATATATATATATATATATATATTAGGAATGTACATGATGTGTATATAGATAATGTTATGAATTTTATTTAAGCATATTTTTCCTGAAATCTGCTCTATATGTAATCAGGTTACACATCATGTTTTTGAGATGAATCCATTCCTTAGGGAAATTGGCCCATATATTTGAATGAGTGTGGTCTCGAACATTGCGTGGAAAGTAAACACTTCTTGCCATGTATTTGATTCCCTCTTATACGGACTATAATTTTGAAATTTTAATAATATTTAATTTATGTACATGTCATCTATGAGATTTATATCATTTAATGTTCTCATGAGTTGGTATATGGATATAGAGGACAACTATGAATGAGGAATACATGTCATGTATATTATAAAAGATGTGTAAATTTTATTTTCCCTATTTTTATAATTTCTTCATTAGAATCCAAAATTCTAAATTATTGTGAAAAAACCAAAACCTAGTACATTATCGAATAAATCATTAATAATCCTTAAAAAATATATCCATTTTATAAAAATAAATTCAACTTATAAAAATATAATATATTTTATTTTCCTAATATAATAGTATTAACATAAAATGTTACATTTTTTCAATGGATACCCATTTATTTCCCAAGGGTTTAGCAGGATATATTTATTTTTGAAGTTATTAATTATTAATTAATATTAAACTATTTGAAAAGGATATGAAAACCATTTTATTTACATTATTAATTTATGATTTTCTCTATTAAAACCATTTTTTCCATGGGTTCTTTATTAAATAAAAATTGAATTATATTCATATGAATGTTTTATGAATCACACTATATTTCTATAGTATCATTATGATGTTATAAAATGAATGATTTTAAATTGGAATATGTATGTATCATTAAATGATGGGTGAGGTTATATATATACCTCCAAAGTATTTGATATTGGTTTTTATCTAATGAGAAAAGTATTAATGATTACAATTTAGTTCCTCATAAGTGTGTGCACTTATTGTGAGGCTCATTAATTTAATGTTTCCCTATACAAATCTGTGTTCCATATATGATATATTTTCAACATGTTTAATATTATTATCATTTTTTATGAAGTCATGGATCATTTTTATTGTCTCATTTATGTATTATGTAATGAAAATCCATATTCCATTATGTATGACCTATGATTCGTAGTGTAATAACCTAGGTACTTATAACATGATTTGTTTTCATACTAGAATTAAATAGTGAAATTCAATAAAAATTTAAGAACAAAATAATAGGTATTTACAAATTTTATGGAATTTATACAAATAGAATTGTAAACGCTTCTATGAAAGTAATAATAAAATAAATGTATCCAATAATAAAAAATAGGACATATTTATATCATGGAGGAAGTAAATAAATATTTTGAAAATGATAAATTAAGCGTTCTTATTGTGGTGAGAGTGTAATATTTAATTAAAATTTTATTATTAATATAATGGTATAAATGAAATTGAATATATAGATAAATTATTTTTTAAAATTATAAAATTATCAGACATTAATTAATATTTCAATGTGTCATAAAACCAGTTATAATTTTCAAAATGGTATTTTTAAAATAAATAATGATTTTAATTAAAAATAAATTTCATAATATTTATATTATTTTTCAATAAATGGATTCTATTTTTTAATTAAAAAAATTAAAAAATTGTTGGGGCGAATTTTTGGGATTTTTCTAAAATAATAGAATTGTTGGTGAATAGTTAAATACAACAATTTATGGTTTATAAAAAATAAATGAATGATTGATTCATAGATAAAGTATAGATTATGTAAGCCTATAATATTGACCTATAATTCATTTTTTAAAAATACATATTTCTTATTACCAAGTTATTCATAGTCCTGAGGAAAAATAATAAATTAATGAATAAAATATTCAAAACGCATATCTCTTCTCCACAATAAATACCCCAGTCACTACCTCTTATCCTCACACATCAAAGCCTTGTATCTTGTTTTATTTCTACCAAATTATCTTCTTAATCCGATTCCATATGTACCTAACTATATGGTTACATCAAAGTGCAAATCCAAGTGAGTTAATGAAGATATCATGGAGAAGTGGGTTGGGCGTTGTTAGAGGACATAAGGCTATGAAAAAGTTTATCGTTTCAAGTTTCAGAAATGGAATCAGACTCACAAGATTTTAACCGGGCACAATAAGGGAAAGGTGAGGTGCCCTGGTGTTTTACTTACATCGTTCGGGGATGTATTCGGGATATGGGTAATGGTCGTGTGGTTTGACATATTACTAGGGAGGCTAATTTCAATGCGGATGCTCTCTCTCAGGGGAGTAACATTAATGATACCTTGGTGGTCTTTACAAGAGTGGGTACTCTACCCTAGGAATGTATTGGTGTGATACTTGGGGATGTCCTAGGGCTTCATCATTTTAGACCACCTTGAATTGTATTGGATGACGTTTATTATAGAAATAAAAATTAAATGTTTACTCATTTATTATACTATCCCCATCACCCCTATAAAAATTTAAATTATAAATCAAGAATCATAAATATATCGGAATTTTTTTTAATGTAATATCCACCATAAATCATATACTCTTCTCCACTTATTTCATCAAATGATATCTTCATCTGTGAAATTATTATTCACTTCCTTCGTAGACAGTGAGTTTTTATTTCCCTTTACCACCATCAAGGATATTTGTAAAACCATTATTATGGTAAAATGAGATTTTATTATACATATAATATGTAATATAATGTTCTATAAATATAATATAAATTTGATATTAAATAAAATTATATAAGTTCACGTTGGTCGTAAAAACAACCCAAAATAAATTAAATGATATCTATTAAATATTTTATCTAATGAGTCATTCACATATAAAAAAATGATCTATATTATCATATAAAATTTATGAAATATATTAATAACATTTCCTTCTACTTTAGGTTTTTTTATTCCATTCGACAAGAAAATCCATAACGAACCAACAATGGAAACAATGATATTAAGGCACCTAAAAAATAAAAATAATAAAATATATTCATTAAATTGTTTGAATTAATTTATAAAATGATAATATAAGGTATTATAAATTTGAATTTCGTTCAATAATATATTAATAAACCAGTTAAAACAATTACACCAGAGGATTGAACATGTTTTATAGCTATCAAACTCGTTTTATGGGACTTTTCTTTAAAAATCATATTTAATAACTATTTAAAAAAAATTTAATGAATTATTATTGGTTCATAAAGAATAATATGATTTCAGTAATTTAAATAAACTTTAATTTTTTAATTTTTTTATATTATTACAATATTATTTACATAGAAAAGGGGTTCCATTGTATTTATTCATTAATGTTTTAAAATATGTTGTTATCCAGAGAAAGGGATTTATGATGAATGTGTTAATGTTTTATGATTTTGTTATGGTTAATACGAATTTATTATGATGAAAGTTCGGACGTTTGTCTACCAACAATGAATTGGGTATGTTTATGTTAGAAGCTGACTATAATGGATATTCTAATTGTAACTATGATTGTTACACCATATAGTATTCAGGAGGGTTTCATTATAAGGTAGCCGTGAGGGTTACAATATAAGGTAGATATGAGGGTTTAAAATAATATAGTATCGATGATTTTTATAATATTATGTAATTAAATTAAAAATTTACCTAAATGTTTTATTTTTGTTTTCTATATTTCAAGGGAATCCATTTTTTCACAAGTTATGTATATGATACATTATGGGTGAGAAGTATGTATTTGGGAAACTAATTTCATTTTTTATTAATATTCATAGACTAATTCTTTACATTGTTTTATGTTTGTAATAATATTTTTTTGACATCCCATTAGTTAAATAATTTATCATAGCGTTTAAGGATTGTTATGTGAAAAGAAGAAGGAAAGATGAATGTTCTGTTGATTTTCAACACGAAAATATTTAATGTTTTATTAAAAATATTATATTTTGAAGATTTGATAGTGTTTTTTTAGTACCCACGTTTTATTCTTCTATGATGATATGTATGAATTATCTACTAATTATCTAAAACTATAAACAAAAAAGATCATTTTGAATGTAATAAATTCAATTCAAAAAGAATTTACTATATTATGTTATTTTAAAGGTCAGTTTCATATAGTTGGTATACTATAATGATTTAGATAACTTTAGGGGTTAGAATAATGTTAATAGAATACCATAAATTATTTCAACACATTTTTATTTTAAAATGATATATAATTTTAATATTACCATGTTGGTTCATCTTAGACATGTCTATTTTGAATGGTTTTCTGTAGAAAAAACATGGAATATGATGTAGGAAGGCACCAAGATGATGATATCTTTCCGAATCCACAACATAGAATGGTGGGAATTGTAACTGAGTAGTTTATGATAGTAATGGATTAATTGATGTAGGATATAAATAGTGGTGGAATCCATTCAATATAACAATGAGAGATATGATAATGGAACATGAGGATAGTAGAACATTTTATGAGGTATCACCCTCCATCTAATAGTGGATCTTCTGTCCCAATTGTAGATAATGAATGAATTTATAATATTCAAAAAATATTAGATATCATGGGATGTATGATAATTAAATTTTTTTTCTTTCTATTTATTATATTTAATGTGAATCTAACATGTGGTGGTAAATATTCAAGAATATATTTTATATCAGAGCGATTTATTCATAAGAATTTGATGAATTTTTTAATATGTTCCATGAAAAATATTTTCCTAAGGTGGTTTAACATAGGTTGGAAAATATATTCCTTGAATTGATATTAAAGGAGAATGATTCAGTCTTATTATATGAAGTAACATTTAGTCGATTGGAATGGTAGTCTCTATGTATTGTTCAAGATATTGACTGTTAAATCAATGATTTTGACTCAAGATTGGATCAATTATATCGATGGGATTTGGCCTCCCATTGAATTGAAAATTTATGGGAATATTTTCTAATGTAATGATATGGTAGAAATTTACTTTTTTGATGATCAAGTATACATTGAAGACATGTGGAAGAAAAGTTCCAGATGGTAGGAAATGTTTAAGAATCAATCAATGAAATATGAAGGTAATAAAATCTAGTTTACAGATAGTGAAAAGTGTCGTAATAATTATTTTTGGGAATGAATTAACAAATCCAAGAACAATTTTTAATTTGGTATGTTTAGTCTTATGGCAAGATAATTCAATGAAAAATATGTTAGTGTTGGAACATTTAATTTAGATATGGAAACTGTAAAGTGTTTAAAATGTGATGAGATAGGGTATCATGAAAATATCTTCCCTAAGAAAGATGTGAATGATGAAAAATAACCAGACTCTAAGAAGAGATGTGTATTTAAATCCTTTTTTTATACTTCAGTAGGTTTTAGTCCATATAATTAAGTAGTATAAATTACTTTGATTGTTTACTCAGATTTTTCAAATGACTTGTTTTATATCGGGTATATGCATTCATTTATTTCAGAAATTTTTTTAGTTACAATAATAAAATTAATTTATATTCATTATTATATAAAACATAATGCACATAGTCATTGTGATAAGGTCTTGCAGCATAACCCCTTATAATAACCGCATAAGACCGATGGGTAAGGTGTGAAATGGTGAAATAATCTTGGGTGGGTTGGATAACATCACTTGGGTGGTAATCTCTATCGACATCCACTTCTCCCATTGGCTATTTCGTTCGAGCTTAACATATTGAAGCTCGGATTGGTATTTTTCATGAGGGAAGCCCAATGACTCCACGTCCATTATGAGCTTCGAAAAATTCATCTTCGTATGGGGAAAGTCAAATGGATGAGTTCATCTCTTTCTTTTTCTGAGTAAATTGGTTTTGTTAATGACCTATATTTATGCTAATCATGTGATCTCTATTCGACATCTATATTAGACATAGTCAAAATTCTGACGGTATTGTAAAATCCAAAAACACAAAACCAAAGAAGTGAATATGTTATATAACCATTTTACATGATAAGACATTAAATTACATCAAGAGGAATTTTTATTAATGAACATTTAGGTCATTGCAATCTTCCACCCTAATGAAATTTCACTCTCGAAATTCCCTTTTCCCACACTAAAATAGATACGGGTAACTCTGCTTCATCACTTTCTCTGATTCCCATGTTCCATCTTGAAACGTGTAGTTTCACCACAACAACTTGGCGAGGGGAATTGTCTTATTTTGTAGAACTTTTTCTCTACGATCATAGTTCTTCACTATTTTCTCCTCATAATAATGATTATTATATCACTATAAAACCTCTAATGTGAGTACATATGAAGGGTTTGGTATGTAATTTCTTAATAGGGATACATGAAAGACATCATGTACTTTGGCCATCGTAGGAGGAAGTTCTAGTCGATATGCCACATCCCCAACATGATTAAGAATCTCAAAGGGGCCGATGTACATAGGGCTTAACATCCTTTTCCTTCCAAACCTCATGACCATCTTGTACAGAGATATTCATAGAAATTACATGTATCCTACTTTGAACTGAAGGTCTCATCAATGGCTATCGTCATGACTCTTCTGTCAACTTTGGGCTGCCTTGATATGCTATTGAATGGTTTTCAACTTCACCAACATTTATTCGACCATTTCCAGTTCTAGGAGCATACACTCATTGACTTCTTCCAAACATGTCGGTGTTATGTATCTTTTCTAATAAAGGGTTTCCTATGGTGTCATTCAGATGCTCGAGTGAAACTGTTATTGTTGGAGATTTAAACCAGGGGAAGATATTGGTCCCATCATCCTTTGAAGTCCATATAACATGATCTTAACATATCTTCCTATGTCTGAATATTTGGCTCATATTGGCCATTAGTTTGAGGATGATAGGCCATACTGAAAATCATATAGGTCCTTAGAGCATGTTGGATACATTTCTAGAACATCGTGGTAAATCTCAGATAATGATCATATATAAGAGATAGTGGTACTCCATGCATCCTTACCAATTATTTGATTTGAATACATGAAATTAGATGCAATGAAAAGTCCACTAAAATTGGGGTAATGTGATATTTCATTGTAAGACAATCCATAATGACCCATATAGTATTGTTTCCTCTATATGTCCTTGGAATTCTAGTGAAAAAGTCCATAGTAATGATTTCTCACATCCATGTTGGTATGGGTAGTGGTTTCATCATACCTTAAGACTTTATCCACTTTACCTTCAATTCCGGACATATCTGGAACTTTTATGTTTATTAAAAAAACACCCTTTTCATATTTCCCCACCAAAATTATTCTCGAAGATCTCAAAACATCTTTGTGCTTCCTAGGTGAATAAAGATGGTTGATTTATGTGCGTAATTTAGAATCTCCTTCTTTATCTATGGATCAGATGGTACACATAATTATGACCCAAATCTCAAAATTCTATCCTTGTCAACTGAGAACTCTGAGAGTTTCCCATTTTGATAGCTTCCACCCTCATCAAAATTTCAACATCCTTTCTTTGAGAATCTGTTATTTTATCCATGAGGGACAGTTGTGAAATCATTTTAGAAAGGATTGATGATGTTCCTCTATTTTTGAATCCCATGTACATGTAGTGCAAGTCTAAAAAGATTGTATCCATTTAGATTCTCATAATTGATAAAGATACATGATCCTTTTTACATATAGAATTTCCCACTTTTGTCCTTATCAGGATGGTAGTGGATTGAGCAGTCATAATCCTTGATAAGTTATATCCATAATTTTTTGCGCATATTTAGCTATTTTTGTGTGAATCTATCTTTGAAGATCTTGTGATAAGTATATATCTCACACTTCTCTGCATAGATATAATGCTTCACAATTTTTAATGTGAAGATCACAACTGCCAACTCCAGATCATTCATGTGATTGTTTTTCTCATGGATTTTCCGTTTCCCTGAGGTGTAGGATACCACATTATCATTCTTCACCAACACACAACTTAGTCCATTCTTCAAAGCATCACTAAATACCAAAAAAAATTCTAAACTAGTGGGTATTTTTATCATGGTCATAGTGATAAGAGTCCTTTTTAACTCGGTGAATCTCCCTTCGAATTAATATCTCTATCTAATCTTTAATACCTTCAGAGTTAGTTTCGTAAGAGGGTTGGACTATCGTGAGAAATTTCTCACAAATTAGAGATAATATCCAGCTAATCAAAAGAAGATATGAATATCCATTACCTATATTGGCCTCATCCATCGATTAATTGAATTTTATTAGGAGGTATACACAGATATACCATTTATTGTGATGATATGACCCAAGAATGAGACCTCCTTCAACCAGAACACACAATTGTTGTACTTATCATAGAGCTTATCCTTCTGTAATGTCTCTAGAACAGTTCTTAGATGCTCCTCATGATACTATTTGATTTTGGAGTATATTATAATTTCATCTATAAATACTACCAAAAAAATTATTGAGGTATTCTCTGAAGACTCTATTTATCATGTGCAAGAAGATTTTTGAAGATTTAGTGAGTACGAAAAGCATTATTATGAATTCACAGTGCCCATACCTTGTTCGAAAAGTAGTCATGGTGATATCCTCCATATCCTTTACTTGGTAATATCCCGACCAAAAATCATCCTTAGAGAAGTATTTTGATACACATAGCTCATAGAACAAATAATAAATTCAATACAATGGATACTTGTTCTTATCGTGATTTTTTTATCACATGATAATCAATGTAAAGGTGCATTTACCCATCCTTCTTCCTAGATAAGAGGACTAGAGAACCCCATGGGGAACAACTTGGGCGTATAAACCCTTTATACATATTCTCTTGTAGTTGATTCTTCATCTTATCAAGCACCACAAAAGCCATTCTATATAAAGTCTCAGAATTTGGAAATTCCCCATGTATATGGTAAATTGAGAATTCAACATCTCTTCTAGGTGGGAAACCCAAAAATTCCTCAGGAAACACATCACTGAATTCACTCACAATAGGCATGTCTTCAATGATGGTTTCCTCTTAGACTCAATTATCTTTGCAAGATTCCCGTCCTCATAGGGTAGATATATCCATGATTGAGATGATGGTGTGAAATAAGATTCATCTTCTTCCTTTCACTATTATAGAATCGGTGGTCGATTCTCCATATGGAGTGTGAATTCCCTATCATGGAAATTTATGTTAGATCTATATAGGGGAAGACAATCCATGCCATGAAATGAATCAAATTCTACTAGAGGGATTATAACGTGGTTGGCCGGAATTTTTAATCCACAGATTGTGACTGGGGTGGAGTTATATTCATATGATGAAATGATTTCTCCATTTTCCAGTCTCACCAACATCTTTACTTATATGATTTGTGGTGGTCTTGTGATTGTTATACTAAAAGTTTAGAATAAAAATGAATGCATAGAACTATGTGAGATAAACCTTCCTTTCAACTTTTGATTCTTGTTATACTCTATCCAATATAGAATAATAGACGAGTAAAATTAAACTATTGAAACATAAAGGTAAATCCAATGAAAAAAATGATATCATATAAATTACATTTATTTTCATAACTTATGAATCTATAAACATCAATCTATGATATCCATGATCTACTTTCTAACATATATTATTAGGGTAATTTCTTTAATTCCATTAACAATGGTTCATACTATGATTGTGAATTTAACAAAGTGTATCGCCTGGCAGTGTCATAACCAAGAGTACAGTAAGGCCCATTTTCATGTACCAGGATACCCTGGGTCATGCCCGAAACTCCTTGTCGAAGTTTTCACTCCGTTGTACATCTATTCCATAGCCGCCTTTACCTTCTCATATCCATAGATTGATGTAATTTATTGATAAACCACTTAATCAATACTCACCTAATATTAGGGATGTATTATTATATATAGAATTATCCCTATGTCTTTGACAAGTGTTTTCTAATCATAATCCCCAAATAACTAAACCTATCCCTTGAAAATGACTATAACAACCCTACTCATTATTACACACTTAAACATGATTTATTACATAAACTCTTCACTTAATTAAACATGGGATATCGAGTGGTATATTTTATTTAGGTATTAGGAAAATTATATAAAAAAATAAAACATATAACACAACATCTTATTGAAAACTTCATTTACCTGACCATTGCATTCCCTCATACTTAGCATTGCATGTGAGAAGTTGAGGACATGCATAAGAAAAGGGTGAGCTATAAAGCCCCGTAAGGGAGTTAACAAGGTATAACATGAAAAATAGGATACATGATAGGATATAGGAATATTAATGGAGCATAAAATAATCATGAACATAAAGGCATTATAAATCTTGATAACCATAACATGGAGATGTGGCAACAACATTTAATATGTTATTAGCATTAGCCAAGGCTCATTGCACATGAAGAATGATTAACCACTCCTTTAAATTCCATTATCATGAGTAAAACCTCATTTTAATTTAATTATCATTAGTGTATCCTCATTTTACTTAACATATCATGATATTAACCATTACACGATGCATTAGAGAGCTATCTTGGCACACCCTTCTAAAACATTTTACTTCACACAGAAGTGTGACACAATATCATACAACATGGATTAATTAAAAATCATAATTTATTCCATGATAATAAAATGTAGAAATAATACATGAAACTATTACATCAATAAGAAAATGTGAATAATATTTAATACCATTGAAAGAGAAATCAGAATGGTATTCACTACACTATGATTTTTGGCTTGGAAAATGGAAGTGCAATTTTGGTAGCATAACAGTGTGACATAAGACTTCATAAAAAAGGATGATGAGAGAGAAAAAAGGTGTCTCATCATATATACATGAAATTTACAGTAAGGGGGAATATAGATACATGTCCCAATATGTGTAATATAATTTGGATTGAAAAAAATAATAATTTCTTGAATGTAAATGATGAGAGAGAATTTCCTTAGAGAATTTTTCCATGGTAATGAGTGTACATGGGAGGGATTAATGAGGGAGAAAATGGTTCTATTATCATTAATGAAAATATATGGATGTATGGGGGAGGTGATATGTCATACCCCAAAATTTGTAATTTATAATTAAAGGGCATAACAATATTAAGAAACATGGATAAAATGAGAAAGGAAGGAATCCCTTACATGGAAGTGTGATCCCAATGGATAGAGAGGATCTTGAGAGAGGCTTATTGGGATCATGGGGAACCTATGAAGGATTATAGAGAGAGTAGTGCATAGGTTGGAAGAACTCCAAAGTCTTTTAGTGAGGATGAAGTGGAAGGATGGGTCAGTTTATATATGAAAGGAGAGGGAATTCATTATTATTTAGGTTTGGGACACCACACATTAAACTAATCAAAACCACAAACCAGCAGATGGATTTTTTCCATAGGGGATTTTAAATCAATATTTTATAAGGAAAATAGGAAAATATCTTAAAATAATAGGATTGCTTATGTGGAGGTGAGTCACACTCTCAAGGAAATCAATTTAAAAAGATAATATGTTTTATAAGTCTTGGAGGGTCTACTAAGGCTTCGTAAAATATATCAAAAAAACAAAAAATTCAATTATTTTAATGGTAAAACGTGTATTAGAAGAAGATAATGTTATATTATTTTATTACTTCACCATTGGATCATAATGATGTCATAATACGCGTTACATATTTTAATAGAATGTAATTTTTTTCATAAAAATTTTCTTGTCTCATATAATTATGAAAAATTCACCATTTGATAATATCAACATCCTGATTCCAAAAATAATATTAATTTGATCCAAATAATTTTTTAAATATTTGAATTTTCACTTTTAAATTAAAAACTGATATTTATAAAAAAAAATAGTGGTTTTAACAAAAATAGCTTTTAAACCATAATAAAACATTCAACTGTATTCATAAAAATTATTCAATCACTTATAAATAATAAAATTGAATTTAATAATAATTATATATTATTAAAATATTATTTAATTCAAAAATCCATTAATTTATCAAAATATATTTCTTATATGAATATTAACAAAAAATACAAGTTGTTCTTTAAAAACTATTTAAAAAGAAACAATAATAAAATAAATATATATTCATCATTAAACTCAAAAAATTTTACATAATCATAATGATAAGGTCATTATACATAACCCCTTATAAAACCCACAAAAAATAGAATGGTACGGTGTGTGATTGTGAAATACTCTTCGGGTGGCTCAGATAACACCACTCCAGTGCAAATCATTATCAACTTCCACTTCTCCCGTAGGCGGTTCTGTTCGAGCTTAACATGTAGAAGCTAGAATTGGGCTCAGTCAAGAGAGAAGCTGAATGATTCCACCTCTTTAATGAGATTTGAAAAATAGGCTTCGTACTGGGCAAGTCTAATGGATGAGTTCATCACTTCCTTTTTCTTAGTAAATTTGGTTTGTTAATTCCCTCTATTTATACTAATCTTGTGATTACTGCTCAGCGTCAATATTAGCAACGATCATAATTCATATTATATTTTAAAATCAAAAAACAAAAAACTTAAGAAGTGTATATGTTATATATCCATTTTACATAATATGTAATTTAATTAGATCAAGAGGAATTTCCATTAAAGAATGTTAGGGTCATTACATTTTCCATGTAAGACTATAATCCATGTTAATGAATGTTTTTAGATATATTTGTTGAGTCGGGATGAGATTTTGAAGATCAGTGAGCTCTGAACATATATTGTAAAATATTAATTAAATTAATGCCTCAAAAGAACAACTTTTCATAGAATCATTATATCTACTGAATGAAGAATCTAATTAGAGATATAAGGCAAGGGTTTTTCTAGGATTTGGGTATATCCAAGGAATGACCTATGATTTTTCAGCATTAGACATCTGGTTGAAGTATCCATTGGAAGGTAAATTTAATAAGATAAATGAATAATTAATAAATTCATTTTGATAAATTAACTAATCTATAAATAACATTTTATGGGATTTTTTCAGGGTTTGATTCATTACCCTAGAAAGTTAGGTGAGGAGGATAAAATCATTCTACTCTAGACAATTTAAATAAAATGAAAAATAATGATTGAATCGAGGTGGATAGAGATGTAGAGGGTCTTTCCATCATTGGACACCCTGTTCTTGACCAAAAATCAACCAACATAGAGGGTGTGATTTTTTTGTTTCTTCCATCTTTTTAATTAATAAATCATGTACCATTAATCTTATATGATTTATTGGTAATTTCCAACCTTCACATGATCCTATAAATTGTCTATTATAATTATAAAATTAAATCACTAGATGCATTTGATATCAACCAATTAAGTTTTCATTATCCAATAATTTTATTTACTATTTATAGATTCAATTTCTTCTTGTTTCTTTCCCATCTCCATTCATCATATTCTCTACTGTTTTCCAATAAGGATAATGTTAAACTTTTTTTGAGGTGTGTTCAAGCATGATTGATCCCCTAGATTTATTTTGGATGAAACAAAGCCATATTAGTTGACACATTGTGAATGGATCATATTAAAATTAATTATGTGGGTGTTGAAACCATGATAAGGGGATTTAGTGAGGTCGAAAACTGTAACATATGAAATAGGTGGCATGGGGTCTTCATACAAGAGGACTAGGATTCAATTTTCCACTCAATGAATGAAATAAATCATCGAATATAGTTGGTTTCCTCCAATTTCAGAAATTCAATAAGAATCATTATCTATTGGCAGGTTACATCTTGTTAACACATGAAGAATATGGACCATATGTGAAATTATCGACTACGTAACTGTGTACATGGATGAACACAAGCCATGTAGTCCCCTAACAATGATGGATTGGGTTTTTTAGATGATAAGGACCATATTCCTATGGCTAATCCCACATGCCATGTGATACTCTCTAGGTAGAAAGAATGTTTGTCAGCTGAAAGATTCCCATGATCCTGTGAGGGTGGGCACGATGTGTAATATTAGATTACATGGGAATGACCTAGAGTATGCAATAATGTTCTAGTGAATAAATATATACCCTGGATGTATGAGACAGACTATGGGACAACAATACAGTTCTTGTATTATTACAGTCGTTTAAAAGAGATGTGTTGGTAGGGATGTTACTAGAAGTTTAGTTGAGTTAATACACCATGTGACCCCTGATATACACAATACACTTCTTTAAATAAAATACCTATAGGAAATATTCATCTCATGGACTCATATTTTTTCCCATGAGTAACCTATCCTGAGTAGTTTCCCGCATGAAATGTTATAGTAGACATTGTAGTGGAAATAACAAAAAATGACATCATGTTTTGTAATCATGATGATTATTAAGGATATGTTCGAAGATAACAATGAGTAGGAATGATAATCAATGAGATATTGGGGATGAAAACCCCAATAACTATAGAGAAAATGTCAACAATGCTCCTAAAACTGATAGAGTGACAACCGTCATGGTTAAAGGGGTGGGTCCCCAAACCATTGATTGTTACCCCATTACATAAAAGGGAGTGTTTCCTCTACCCTCATACTGAGTGGTACCCCCTATAGTGATTGGCTATGGGACCTATATATGCCAAGTTACACCCCCAAATGCTATTAAGGTGTACGTCCTCCATCTATTGAGTAGAATCCCCTATCACACAATGGCACAATTCATCAATATGATCATTGAGTACCACCCCCTATTGTACCAAGGTGTGGGTCCACTATCAATTACTAAGTATCACTCTCCACTCGTACCAGGGTGTGGGTACTCTATCAGTTATTGAGTACTACTCCCTGTCATACCAGGGTTAAGGTACACTATACATTGAGTATAATCCATTATTATAATAGGGTGTGATTCCCCTATTGTATATTGTTCCCCCTAGAATATATGGAATAATAGAGAGGTTTGTGTCCTTTGTATGAATTCCTTACATGAATAATCATGATTTTGGGCATCAAAAATGACCATTGGAAATAGAGGTAGTTGAATATTTCTAGCAAGGCTATGGAGATGGAGATACACTTTATATTTTTTCGGGTTTAACTATTTTCATATGTATCTTTAAATATTGGGATTTTGTTTACATATAACTTTGTATTTATCTATACATTTTTTTTCACATAAGTTTCTTTGATTTGAGTTCTATGGCATCCTACATGGAATGCATCTACTCACCTAGACATTGGATTTAATGCATTTTTTTGTTTATAGATGACAAGCATAAAATTGGTGTACTTTATAGAGAATATATGTAATATGGGGGCCTATATTGCATATAGTGGTTGGTATTGGAGATTAGGAGTTGTGATCTCTTAGTCTTATTAATTTCCAATTTTTTATGTTGGGACCTTTTTTCACATATTGACATGTATTTTTCCCTTTTATATTTAAATGATATATTACCATTCATTATGTTATTAACTAATGTTTTTATAAATTCATGGTTTACTCTCGAGGCTAAATTATTTTCATTTTATTACAATACACTATATCATAGTGATCATTGGGTTTGTTCATACAACAACTCTATGAAAATGTATACCATTTCAGTTATGTATTGTTAGTGCTTACTGATATCCCCAAGAATATACTAGGGTCTTGTTGTTATTGTATATCAAAATTCCATTGACCATGAGGGCCATGATGGGTCAGGTTGTGATAAAAATATGGTTAATGATTATGTTTAATTTATTCTATAAATCATTTTCTACACTAAATCACCCACAATGTAGCATGATGGTCCACTTAGAATTAGAAGTGATGTAATAGATAACCCGGATTCTTCTATAATAATCTTAATTTTTTATTAGTTATTTTATATTTTTTATATGAATGGAAGATTCCTATAATTTAATAAGTATGTATTCCAGAAATCAAAGAATGTATTCTTGAGTTGTAGAGAATAGAATATACAAATGGTAGTGTAAAAACAAGAATGTTTTGGCTATAAATTTATAAAATAAAATAATCCTGAATGAAATGGTATTTAAATCCTCTTATATAGTATAATGTGGATCGCCTATTACTTATAGGTAATTAAAGTGGCGGTTTTTCTAATAAATTTATTAAGTAATATCCTAACAATGAATCCAACTCAAGTAATAAATAAAATGATTCTATGGAATTTGTTGATACTTTTTATATAGAAATCAATGATTACATGAAAATTCTCCTCACTAATGTTATATAATATATATTTTCTTTTATCATGGTCCTATAGGAGAAGAAGGCACGTTTGGAATCAAAAATCAAATAAATAATGTTTTCACTATTTATGAAGATGCAAAAGAGTGATACTCTCATAAAACTCATAGAAGTAAGGCTAGAATACATTATACATTGTAGTAAACAATTTTCATTAAAAAAAATTTAATATGATATTTTCTAAGAAATATATAAATTTAGATGTTTTTTCAAAAGTATTCCATTAATTAATTTCTATGATAGTTATAAAAAATCCTGTTTACATATCAAATAAAAGATAATAAAGTATATTGCAAACTCTCTGGTCAACAAATATAAGATTCATGGTAATAAATTTAAAAAATTGAATGTTTTATGTGAGGATAATATATATTTTTGGAGATCATAAAAACAATTAATTTAAGGTGCCATGAGTGGTAAAAAAAAATTACCAAACATGGATTCTACTAAAGTTGAATCGTTATATAAATTTGAAATTTGATCTTTTAACAGAGTTTATAAAGTTTATATTTCTTCATATCATACTCAAATTAGTGGTAGAAAATATTTTATTTTAGAAAAAAATACATCCACTAAAAAATCTATGATTAAGGTAAACCCATATTTTAGTGAAAATTCATAAACAAATAACAATTAAACAAATAGTACATTTTATAACATTAGTTATGAAAAAAATCGTGATGAAAAGATTATATAGACCCACCACATCAATTATGGTGGAATATAGAAAGAATTTAAGCATATATAATGTATTTAAAAGGATATTCCCCTTGTATTAAATTCTAAACACACAAACACTTGCAAATGTAAACTAAATTAAAAAATTCAATTCTTGTTTAATATTTATAATATTATACAAATTTGGAGCTCGATCCATTGATTGTTGGAAAAAAAATATAAAATATAATAAAATAAAGATGGTCTAAATTTATGTGTACCGTAACTGAAGAAATGAAGGTTCTATCTATGCACAACAACCCTCATAAAATAAGGAAAACAATTAAAATAAAAAAATATGAATATCTTGAAAGGTTATGTGTATGTTGTGAAATAATTGGTCATGGTGATGATGAGTATAGATTCATACCACCTATGAATAAATCAATTATATATAATGGGATAAGGTCACAAGAGATGAAAAATAATATATGTAAGTTAGAATGGAATCATCCATAGGGTGTAATGGAAGTGATGTTACAAATATGATTAAGCCCAAGAATAATGTAATGAAAGCTATAATATGAAGAAATGATAATTCATATATAAAAGAAACGACCACTTCATGTATAGTATAAAGTTATCCATGGAATTTCATGTTAATAGAAGTAAGATATAGTAATAATAAAACTCAATTCAAGAAATAATAAAAATGATAAAAATGATTGATGATATCTCTGATGAATAATTTGAAACATAGTGGAGGTTACTATAGTAGTTATTTTGGTTTTACATTAAGCATCACCGTAGCTTTATTGAATAATATTGATCTATTTATTTCAATAGTGTCATGTGTACCTATTTGTTATTCTATATTGTGTTTTTCTATCTCAAATTTTTTTTGATCCATGATTTATTATATTACACCAAATTTCACGTGTTATGTTAAAAATTGGGCACTCTAATGGATAATATTATGACATTTGTCCATGCATATTCTATCTAGGTTTCACCATATTTTCACCCTTTTTATCAACTTCCTATAGGGATTGGTTTCAGAACTTGTATTGGGAGTGAGGCTTCAGCATTGTTTTTTGAGAGACATGATTATAGTTATATAAGAGAGGGAAAATATTTATTATTTTATATTTATCAGGTATAATTCATAGGAAAACATGACCTACCACTACTACATTAATGATTGAAGTAATAAATCCCTAAATATGGAGTAGAACTCTAAATGAGATCTGAAAAAATACTAGTTTATTAATGCTGAAAATCCCCTCCATAGAGATGGGATTGTGGCTATAGATTCTTAATTATATTTCATACCTAGTTATTGGTAATTTAACCCTTTCATTGTTAATATCTTATATTATATTGTATTTCACTTAAAACATCAATTATTCATTGGGGTTTGTTATGTGTGTCAATCTATTATGTTTTATGCCGACTCCACATGATGAAGATGATCATTACAACCTGGTTTAGTGGGACTTTTTTTGTTATATATATTATAAATTCCTTTATAAATTTCTATTCTATTTTGTTTGGATACTTTATTTTCAAAATAAAGTCATAGGAGGTTGTGTTCTCATTGTACTCAGTGGTCCAATTTGGACTGAATAATGTTAAAATATGTGTTATTTTTTCCTCCATTCAATATTAATCACTCTCTTCCAATTTAATTTATTTATTTTATTCAATGATTTCATAATACACAAATTTTTAACCTACTTAAATCCTATATGTCTGCATAAATTGATGGATCCCAGGAATTCCTTATGGAAAATCTCTCAATATTTCCAAAACATTTATATTTAATCTTTTCAATTAATACTTATGGGTTCTAGAAAATATTTGGTAGATACATTTGATGGAGGAGATGTTTTGAATCATTGGATAATAAATATAACTATCCTTATTTAACACCCTGAGATATTCTATTCTCTATATGGCATGGAAAATAATGTTGACACATACTCTGTTGAGGGAACATCCACTATTAAATAGGTATATATCTCTATTATTTTCATTTCTAAAAGTTAGTGTAATATTATACTATTTCATCAAAAATGTTACATGAGAGGTTGTGTACGAGTCCACATCTACGAAATATTGCTCTGAATTTAATGAATTTTTAATGACTAAATATTTTTTAATAAAATTATATAATAATATAAAGTTATATAAATTAATGACTCACCCTAGAATTGTAGTCAAGGCACCTATAGATGACTTTAATAGAATAATTTTCAATATTATAAACATAGATATCGAGATAAGAGATGAGGATTTTTCTAAAATTATTTCATCATTTTTAGACATGTGTTTTCTATCATATGAAAAAATCAAAGACGTATAGTAGTGATAATATTATGATTTAAGAGGATATGTATTTTTTTCTAAATAACTTCTGATGTGAGGTTCAGTAGAGATATAGGATTAGGGAATAAATGTTAAAGGAAATAATGAACATTAGGGTAGGTAGAGAGATAATATTCAGTCTAGGGTGAGTCATTTGCATTCAAATAATATAATGATTATGTGTTCTTAGTGTATGAAGATGATTCACATGATGGGTAATTTTCCTAATAATAAGAATGATTATAAAGTTAATAAGGATCATTTCTATTTTATCATAGAAGGTTTTCGACCATAATATTGAGATTAAAAATCTTTATCATTCCATTTCTGAAGAGTGGATCCCCGATTTAGGATGATATATTCATATGTGTCCCAAGAGAGAGTACATAATTTTATTCAGAAAATTTGTGTTTTGTGATGTATTATTAAGTAATAATAATTTTTTTATTGTTGGTACATATTATATTTCACTATAAGTTAATTTCGTTATGGTTAAGTCTCTTGGTGAAGAAAGGTGGATACCAAAGATAAAAAATTCCTTATTTATAATAGAGTTCTTAAAAATAATGGGCACATTCTTTAGTGAGACTCAAGTATTCTATGAATCACTCATAGAACCATAAATGAGATAATGGAATCCCAATAAAATTTATTATATATTATAATTTTTATGAATAAATTTTCGATATTTAATTCCCCCATGTCCTAGAGTCTGACAACACTATCCTTGGTAATAAATGGCATAGGCACATGATGGGAAGGGGATTAAATGTACTAAGTAATTATGGGATATTAGGTGATATGACCCCCTATAATATTTCTTTTTTTGGATTTAATAGATCTATAAGAAAATCTAAAAATCCCCTTATGCATTCTACAATTGGGGAAATCAACTCAAAATAAGATTGTGTGTGAAACTTCATTGTGAATTTTATTTAATACTACAAATATAATGTTATGATTTATATATTGAAGAATATTTATAATAATTTTTATACTTTTAAGAATTGGAAAACCAAGTTTGGGAATTAATCAATTATAAATATGATGATTTATATGATTGATAATGGGTTAGAATATCTATTGAATGGATTTGGTAAATTATGTAACATTGATGGACTTCTTAGACCCGAAAATATTTCCCAAACACTTAAATATAATGGAACATCTCATCTTATGAATAAAAAAATCATGGATAGAGAAAGATGATTTCTCTTGCACTTGAGTCTGCCACAACCCTTCCTGGTAGAATTTGTTACTATGAAAATGTATCCCATTAATCACTTCCATTTGAGAACACATGCATGTGAAATACTATATGATAAATGGATATATAAATGAAATATTTTTAGGAAAATTTATGGTTTATATATATATAAATTACTCTCACAGTAATAATGATATGATAAAACATATGGATATTAAGTGTACCTTTATTGGTAATCCAAAATGTTTAAGGGATATAGATTGTGAATATATAGGCTTGGTTATGATAAGTGAATAATTATTCCTGATGTTGTATTACATTAGTCTATATTAACAAAATAGAATATTTTCCCCTTGAAATGATGGAACACACTATCCTTTCGGTGTTAGGATTCCTCTAGAGTATCAAGACCAGTCTATATTCAATATATTCTCTATTGATCCTCCCCCTCATGATCAAGGTAAGATAGATTTATATTATTAATCAATGATATATGAATGATAATATCTTAGTGATAATTATATAACTAATGATATAGTCAGGAGGAACATTAGTCCCCCTTCTCGATTAATTCATGAAAATAAGGTTTCTTATATAATTCATATTGGTGAGGATATTAATATTGATGAACAAAAATCATTTAAATACGTTATTCAAATAACAAAATTCAATAGTTGGTTCACTTATATAAAATATGAAATTAATTACTTTATTAAATTCCAATCATAAACCATTAATACTAAATAGGAAAATGATAAAGTAATTGGTTGTAAATTTATTTTTATACATATGGTAGATATCCTTGAGAGATTAAAAATAAATAAAAATATAGGTTATTAATAAATGTGTTCCTTAAATATTTATGGATTGATTAAAGTGAATATTCCCTTGTTAATATGTATTCATCAATTATTATTATTCTTTCTTTTGATTTCAATTATTATTTTAATACAGAACAATTGGTTGATAAAGGTACCTTTTTTATTATTAAGAACAGTGAAATGATTTATATAGAACTCCTCCAATATATCTAAAAAATATTTCAATCCTAAAAAAATCCATCCTTTAAATAAATATTTCTATTTCCTTAATCTATTATCTAGAGAATGGTATAAATTTTCTAATTCATTTATGATTGAAAATCATTTTAATGAAATAAAATATGATGCAACTGTTTTTTTATTCAATTAATTTTGAAATGATTTAACAAATTATATATATAAATTTCATACTCATTATCTAAAAAACCTGAGGTTCATTAAAAGTGTAAACATCAAAAGAAATTATATTTTTGAAAAGGAAGATTGGGAAATTAGAAATATATTTTATGTATAGAAATATTTAGAAATAGAGATATTATGATCTTTTATCAATCACAACATAAATATATTACTATGATTTCAAGGAAGTATATATTTGAGAAACTTACACATATTAATATTACATTGGAAAACACTATAAGGTAATTTTGATTTAGTACAAAATCTATGGAACTGATGTAGCCTTTTTGAGAAAGAACTCATCTGTTAATTTTTTTCTAATATTCTATAAAACATGGTCCGCTCTAGACTAGATATGACCTTTAATATTATTACTCTAAAAAGGTTCATCGATAAAATTATGAAACTCTAATAGAATGAATTAAATGAATCTTCATGTTTGTGTCTTATTTTATGATTTATGAATTTTTTATAGTATTAACCTTTTTATAGTGATAATGTTATTGGATTTATCAATTATAACTATTCTACTAATGTTTATACTCCTAAATTAATTAGTGTATTTGTGTTTCTTGCTTACGGCAGACATATGTCTTGGTAATATTTTATTTTTTTCATTATTTCACTATAAATCTAAGGGAATTATACCTTTAATTAATTTAGTATATAAAATATCTATCTAGAAAGAAGATTATTAAGTAAATCATAATTATTTTATACAAGTATTAATGTATATTTTGAATGCCAGTTTTCAATTCATTTTTCTATGAATCATATCTTCCATGGTATATCAAGGAATATAAACATTAGAACCCTTTACTAAAGAGGGTGTTGATATTAGGATGACCTGGTTCAATACGATGCACTATTTTGATAAGTCAGATGATAGTTTTAGTAAATTCAATATGTAATTAATGTTTTGACATTTTGTAGGTTTAAAAAAATAGTTTCGGAATACAAAAACATAGAACACAAGAATTAAATAATTCATAAAAAATTCTATAACAAGGTTATGATATGTGAAATATATTTTATTCTTTTTTATGCAGTTATTTGTTTCTTTCCAGGATAATATTTTATGCATAACGTGGTACTTTATAAATCACTTGAAATAATGGTAGTTATTAGGTGTTACTGAATATTTATTTATCACCATGAAATTAAAATTGTAATTGTAGTTTTTCATTTTGTTGATCCTCTACAGGGCTCTGTATTATTGATCTCTCTTATTTAGTTATGTCATGTGTACATGTTTGTGATTTCGGGGGTATTATTCCCTCATGCATAATTGATCAATCAAAATTGTTACATTGAAACTTATTATTTACTTCCTATATCCCATTGATTTTTTTCACAGTTAAAATTTAATATTTATTGTTTAATCATTGTTTTCCATTAATATTCCATCATTTTTTTCTCCCCTTGTATGCACAAAACTTAACATGGATATAAGGATTACATTCTCTATTTGTCTTGGTAGAGTGGATTGATACAAATTTCATGAGAGTGTTTGTCTTAGTGTCAAGAGAGGTATAAATCCCAAGAATTTCAAGGGAGACTGTGAGAAAATCTTAGATGGATCTAGTCTTACAAAGAATCATTGAATTTTTTTCCATTGATAATCTATTCCTAGTGTAATTATCTTTTTTAGATCTAGGGAATAATTTTTTTTTCCTTTGGATGGATAATCATATACATGTACATAAGTTAAACGATGTAAATTCTTTTTCATCAGTTTTAACTAGGTCTTGATAATTTAGACCTAGATTTATTTAAAGGTTTGATAATTTATTATTTTTTATGAATTATTTATTCTTATAGTTATATTATATGATTCCATTTGGTAAGGTAGGCGGTAACCATACCTGACATGATTGATCAACATTATCTTGTTTAGAGGGACTTGTATCCTTGGATAACTTCTCTGTTCCATTACTAATTTTGAACCTTTTTTGGGAGGTTTATTTGATAACAATTATTGTAAGAGGTGGTTATCTCACTATGAATGTAGGCTCAACCTGAAAAAAATCATATTTAAACTTGTGTTCATTCTAATATTCTTCTCATATAGAGTCATGATCATCTTGTTTCATTTGAAAATTTTATTCATTTATTTTGTAATAATAATTCAATTTTTATATATGAATTTTAATCATATATAAAAGAAATTGGATACTAGGAATTTCATATGTAATTCCTCTTAATGATTCTTATAACATAAAATTAATTTTAATTCCCTCAAAAACATCACATACATGAGATCTAGTCACCATAACCACAACAGAGGAAGGATGGTCTAGTAAGAACTCTAAAAACAATAGTGTACATGAATAATGAATAAACACATCCTCCAAATCACCACACATAATTTAATTTTCTATATCCTAATCACTCAGAAGTTACACCACAATTCATTTAAAGCCATAAATGGAAAATATCTCATGAAATAAACAAGAGAATTTTTCTAATTAATATATTTTTCTAATTTCCACTAGAGAATCATTAAAATCTTTCATTTCGTCTATAGTACAAGGTATAGAATAAGTATGACAGGATAGCCACATAGACCATGTTACTAAATTATGGATCAAAACCTCAACATCTATCCCCACCCACCATTATATAGTGAGAAACAGTGAGTTAGAATATTAAATAAGTAACTTACATTATTGGGTATCCATATATTTAACTAGATGATTTTTGATTCCCTATATAATTTTATGAAATATTACCCAAACACCAGTAAATGAGAATCTAATCACCACCTAACTCATTTTACCTAACAATATTTTTGGAGTGATTCAAGTAAAAACCATATCCTACTTCATATTACCTAAATCCAACATGACTTAACATCAGGTGAGTTGAAATCCTTGTGTTTGCTGCCATGAAAAATTAATAACCCCTAAACACATAACTGAAAACTATTTAAGTTCAATTATTATTACTATTATAATATCATAGAGTATTCTAGATATTTATTTCTAGTAATATGAATCCATCACATAATGATTTTTATCCCCACCAATAATATCCCATATAACGAATATTTTATGGTATTCTATGACATCCTCCAACACATTTGAAAATAAAGATAATTATGATTCCTATACATGGAATAATTATTAATTTATTCCATTCATTGAAGCCTAAATAAGAAAAAATTTTCCGACAAAATCCGATAGTCTAATGGATTGGGGGGAATATATGTAATATTTTCCACTCAATGAATCATTCAAAACATAATATCTCAATCCACTGGAATCTTCAATAAAAAATGGTATTTTAGTTAAATGTGCTTCTTCATTTCATGGAATAGAATGCTATCGACAATGAGGATTAAAAATTAAATGTCACTTTAGGTTAGACCACACAACTATATTCTTGTTATATCCTAAACAAGTCTCCTAGACAATAATATTTTTTCACTCACATTATGAGTCTAATTCAACCCTAACATCTGGTTCAACATACCCGAACATGAGATCGTGATATATAATGAAAATAGTATAATATTTTATTCATTCTAGGTACTATATAATCCACTTCATGTATTCAAAATTATTTATCCCCAGATTATTTATCTATTAGCAGACCAATACCACTTTATGAGAAATTTTGGAACAGTTTACCACATGGAATACATGATAAATCACACTATAAATGCATACTATAATCTCTAAATGTTTTTTATATTACTCTATATTTGTTTTTCCTTATGAAATTATAATGTGATTGTAATGATGAGTTAATACTGAATTATATATGCTAATTTCAACTCATTCAAAAATCATGTAGATGCATTCGTTCTGAAATAGAAAAAATCATTTAGTCTTTCCATCAGTATCAATCCTGATTCCCATGATCTTAATTTCTTCTCTAAGATCATTCATTTCAAATAATCCCGAAAATTCCTTCTTCAACTCTTGAATCCATTTAATTGATGAATCTAATAAAATCCCGACATCAATGTATACAAAAAATAATAGTTTACCCATCATTTTTATCATTTAGGTAACAATAATGGTTTTATTTGCTTCTCATGGAACCATTTTCATCTGTGAAAGACTTAAATTTTTGGGTCCATCTCTTTGGATCCTATTATAGAAAAGATATATTTATATTGAGTTTTAACACCAATACCTAATTTTGTGGATCCCTAAATCCAAAAGGCCATCTTCTTATCCATTTTTACATATTTAAACCCCTAAATGAAATAAAACACCTCACACTTCTAATGGAATGTTTTTCTTATAGACATAAAATTTATATGAAAAATATTCCCTCCTTCTCTGAAACCCTTTCACCACTAGAAATACTTCATACATTCTTCTTCCACCATCTTATTGTATTGAAGGGAAAAACACTATTTTATAGCTTCCCCATTTCTAGGTGGTATATATAGTAACTTCATAGTGTTTTTAAAATTATGTGAATCTAATTAATCCTTCATAGAATACTCATAATAATAATAATTTTTTATGTTAACAACTTTTTTGGACTATTTAGTACCTCTGCATCCTTTAAAAACAATAATTATTGGTTATCCCAATATATATATTCCAAAAATGGGACCCATATAAATCTTTATAATTCTATATAAATATATAATATTTATAAAATTGAAATAATTATAATTTCATGCACTAAATCACTTGGTCTAGCGTCACCAAATCTAACACATTCAGGTATATCTTCCACATGTTGAACTTTAAAACTCCTCATACATCCCTATATATATTCCAAAAATATTTATAATTTTTTTATATTTAGATACATCTAAATTATATATAGTATGATTTAATCTAATGTTCCATTTAAATCAACTTGTATTGTTTTTTATCTTCACAATGGTCTATCCTTACATATGACCATATCATTAAAGAGCACAATTTGACATTGGATAATAATTTTTTCCTTCCAATAGTAAAAGTTTGAGATTCTTATCAAAACAAACCCATAAGATAACATGTATGAGACATTACACCATGATCTTATTAATTTTTAGTATTGAAATTTATAAAATATAAACTCTATATAACCTTAAGGTGAGATATATTTAGTGTTTTAATGTCCACAATGATTTTCGAATCTCCATTACAATTGTTGATGAAGGGATCATATTAATTCGATAAGTTATTGTGTTCATTTATTTAACCCAAAATTTCATTAGTATTCTAAATTGTTGTGTCATTATTTAACATCTTTCCATCTACATATTCTTCATCCTCTCAACTACATTTTTTGTTCAAGTGTATCAGGTAATTCCCTTTTAAGCAAGACACCCATTTGATTATAGAAGTTTTGAAATTGGATTTTGGTAAATTCACCCCCATTTTATAACTCATGCTCATTAACATACTTCTTATTTCCTTTTAAAAAACATAAATAATATAAACTAACAGTCCCAATACATCTAATTTTTGTTTCTAGAATTACAATCTTAATTTTAACATTGTAAATTTGATAAATGTCATTAGATTTTATGATCTTACCTGGGATTTAAGGTGGTTATGTTCTTAGAAATACATATTTATACATTCTCCAATATTAAAAATTTTAGTGTACTAATGTTAAAATAAAAAGATACTTTCTATTTATTACAATGTAGAAAACTACCCAAAAATATTAAGTTTGAATGTTTCTGAATCTCATGCATTTTTTTCAATAAAACATTCTTAATCTTCCCACGCAGGTCTCGGAGATGGTGCTATAAAACCAAAATATATTTACGCTATGATTACGTATATTCATTTTTTTTTTAAAATTAACAAAACTCTTTATAATGTCATGATCTTTATTCAGTGTGAAAAATTATTGGACAATGTTAAAGGAGTAACTATCAGAATTTTACTCAAAAAAAGTACCCTATATGATAATTACATTTACGTATAAAGACAAATTTATTAATCATATATACATTATAAGAATGATATCATTTGAAAAGACACAACTAATACTTGATACCAACGGAGGAAACCCATAAATCATTAGAGAACTCTCTTAGTTATACACCCTAGGAAATATCTATTTAAATATAATATCAGAACACAACCCGCTAGTTAGAAATACAAATTTACATGTATCATGTAATGTTCATTTCTAATGAAACATGTATTGAATCATAGGAATTAATATTATTATTAATGTATATAATTAGTCACATGTGTTGTAGTATTGATGAAACACATGATGGAAAATTTTTGTGGAGAAGTGGGGTTGTTTGGGTGTTTCCTGAGTGATATTGCATTAATGAATTACATAAGAATGGATTTCCATCAAATTATTTAAATAGATTTTGATATCGAAATCCCTTTTATGGGAATTTAATTAACAAACCAAATCATTGGACATGGATTTTTTTGGAAAAATTAAATTACCTAATATCATGGAAAAACTTATCTAGAACATGAGCACTTGACACCAAAATGCATCCAACATTATTATAGATATCACGATAAAGATATTATATTAAATAGTGTGTGTTCAAGTAATATTATTTGTTCTTGTGACATTTACTTCATTATTTATTGGTTCCTTGGGTTGAATCTATATACTATCCTTGGATTTATGCATTTCAATTAATTACCCAAAGAATGAATCATAGAGGGTTATACACTAATTGTATAAAAAATTCCCGTGAAATTCTATTTTGAATATAACTAGATTGAATAAATATTATTCTAAAATTAAGTTTTCATAATTATTTTTCATTGATTCATTACAAATATTTAATCATGACTTATTAAAAAGAATAAATAAAGAATAAATAAAGAATAAATATTTACATCCATGTTTTAATGAATAAAATATTTATTATATTTATCAAAAAATAAAATAGTTATAATTTTTAATTATGTAATTAATAAAAATTTAAGGGATGATAAATATTTAAGATGGTTTAATAGTGATTTTAATTGTCTAATTATAAATTCTATATTTAATATCAATAAAATCTACTTTAATTTATTTATTTAACAAAGGATATTTACATATATGTAGATGTTGTCCATGTTAATAACATAATACTAATTTCAATATTATTATGAATAATTTGTATATATAAATAATAAGTTATTGGATAAGGTAATATGTGTAATTACTAACCCTATTCTAGCTCTATAAATAACTAGTTGTATTACATTCATGGGTTAGCCAAACAATTTTCAGAATAAACCAAGAGAGACTTCACTTAACCTAGAGAAAATCCTCTCAAGAACAAATTCAATAACTATATATCTCATCCCACTATTTTCAATTATTCTTCTAATAGAAACTAAATATTCCCTCATCTATGAAGAGGTTAATGCTATAATTAATGATTAATGAAAAAATTTATTAGGATTTACTGCGTTATTACCCAAGGATTCAATGATGATGTATTGAGATTTTTAAGCAAGTGTGGATCATCACTAGAGGCATTAAACCCTATAATAATGTGATAGAATGAATGTAGAATTATATTGGTCTACTGATTCACCAATTAATAAATAATTTCAAGAAAATGTAATTCTAAAAATATCATTTAACTACTTATAAATGATATGTTATAATTATGCCTTATTGGTATTGGAATTATTAATGACAATTAATCATCAATTTAATACTTTTTTCATTATGAAATTCATCATATAAACCTTGGATTAATAAGAGATTATGAAAAATAATAATTTTGATATTACTAATATGAACATCCTATAGTCCTAAAACCATAAAGAAGTATCAAAGGTATAAAAATATTAATTTATAATTATTAATAAATAATTGATTTTTAGTGGTACTTATTGTGATTATTTTTATTTATTGATTATACATTCCTTAAATGTGAGATTCAAAATAAAACCTTACCTTATATTTTATGACTCACATAACAACTTAATGGTTAAGATGACATGAATAAAATTTTTAGAGACCATCAAGAGATTTCGATGGTTTTGGAGAGATAACACAAGAGTACAAAAGTTTATCTCAAAGGAACACACCATGTATATATGTTCAATGAACTAGGATGAAAAACATTAAAAGTAGTTTAACAAGAATTAGATATATGTTTAATTCATTTAATGTAAACCATGGGTGGATTGGTCTTGGTTTTTATGTGGTTTTACTAGAGAACACAACATGTAACTAGCTTATAAATTATGTAGTCTATGTGCTTTCCCAATAGAACACATGGTGGGTCCATGTAATGTCATTTGTTATGTATATGAAAAGTTGGATAAAAAATGATGTTTATTGTAAATGTAAAATTTAGATACAATATACACCATGTTCGTCATAAATTTTCCTTCCTATAATGCATCCCATGCACTTAGGCATATGTTGAGAACATTGGTAGAGGTGATTACACATCGTATATCTCATGTAAACACCATGTAATCTATTATACCTTGTATAAATAATTTAATGTGGAGTGAAAAATGAATTATATAATTAAAACTATTCCCATATGTTATATGAGTCATTGTGTTGATATTACATTTCTTATGATTAAATAAATAATTATATATTAAATCATATATAAGTTAAATTCTGAGCTAAAAGTTATGTATGATATTGTAGAGTACTATGTATGTATTAATATTATCACATTCCATATAATTTATATACTATAATGTTTCATTTATTTTTAAATACATTACTTATAAGTACGTTCCAAAAATGATGCTGGATTCTTTGTCAATACATAATACAAGGACCATAATCATTAGTTTGGTAAGGTTCCTATTGTTGCGTATAATTAAACTTATGTACTTTGTTAATTATAAATAAAATTAAATAATTTTTTATTTTTAGATTGTCAAAGATGTAAAATTTATGACAGTTTGGATGGAGTGTAGAGAAATTGAATTAATTTAAAAATCAAATAATTTAGTAGATTAATTAAAAGTGGCTATCATAATTAAATAATGAATTGATGTAATTGATATCTAGATTGAAAATAAATTTATTCACTGATCATAGGTGGGAGACCATGACTTAGAACAAAGCTATTTGTTTTATTGAATTATCTTAATTTATTATTATTATTAAATTAAATTGATTGACTACACGTCCTCTCATCCCTTCATTATTTAAGGGCCTACATGCAAGTCGTTTCCTTTTAGGTATACCCCCTTAATCAATACATTGGTTCCGCTTGCCTATACCTGAGTAATGATTATATAATAGTTTTGGATTCTAAAATATTAGAGGAATTTAAGGTTTATATCAGAGGTAAACATAGTCTATGAGGTTCACAGGATCATAAATGGAATTTTACTGCTCAAACTAGTGTAGGTTCATAGATTTATTCACCGTGGGTCAAGATTGGTTTATCATACACTAGATAATCCAACTATAAAATGAATCTCTTTATGAAACATCTCGGTTTATTCATTTCAATCAGTCTCATAGTTAGTTATTTATTTGAATAGATGGAATTAAAATTAAATATATCAATTATAATCCCATGAAATAAGAAATTAAATAATTTGATTATGTGTAATTTGATCTAGACATGATTAATAACTCAAGTCAATCCACTTATTATTTACTAACATGTAATGAAGAAAAAATGGAAAATTCCCTCGTAATGATAAAAAATTCCACAAAATTAAATATTAAGTCAATAATACCTTCATTTACTTGGGTTGAAATCAATACTTAGTTAAAAGTTCTCGACTAACCACCATTTATAATCTTTCAATTACTCAAGAATTTAGAACATCATTTTTGTGTTCACTTAACCTAGTTTGAATTACAGGTTTATGGACACATAGAGACATGGTAATACTATTATGAAAGTGTATAGGAAATACTCATATAGGATTTGATAACTGGGGAGTCCACTTAATGGATCATGGTACTATGAGATAATATGGTTGGAAAGTATAACTACCTAAATACCATCGAATATCTCATCAGAACACCATCATGGTTATGTAATGGGACATAATGATCATTTCCACTAGAATATCCATTTTACAAGATGTTCCAAAACTAATGGATAGAGATATTAGGATTCAAGAAAATATTTTGAGATGAATATATTACAAAATTTAATATTTGATTATCTAATTCTGTAATCTAGATAAAGCAATAATATTCGAAACATAATTAATATTGAAATGGAAAGCCACATGAATTTGACAGCATTTATAAGATCTACACTAGAGAAGGATAACCTTACCATTAGATCATTTTTATAAGAATGGTAATATATCTTTCACATTAAAATATACCATGAATGAAAATTACACATCCTAGAAACCCCACATCCCGACTCACATTCTAAATAGGCTAATGAGAAAGAAATAAATGTCTACATGAAACATGATGATAATGATACAAATTTCCAATGTTTCTTGAAATAATTAGTGTATAATGAGATCTTAATGTAAAAAAGAATATATGGATCTTTATAACCATAGGTCTCACCTTTTTTATAATTATAAAGAGAATAATGGAAACGAGAGAAATGAGATATCGAATTCCCCTTTCACATGCAATATTGGAGAATTAGTGAAGACTAGTATTCATGTATTTAAGATAGTTGGACCCATAGAGCACTTAGACATCATTGGATTTAACTTCCATGATGATATTAATTTGAATATAATTCCTTTTACACTTTATAATGGCTTCACTATGTTAATTATACACTATAACATGACAAATAATAAAAAGAAACTTTCAAAATTTGTGTTTTGATTATCTAAGTTGACAAGGACATGGGGTTTGAAAAACCAATAATCATTAGAGTGTCTGATAAAATTAATACTAAGGAAAAGAGAACCAAGAATCAATCTATGTCTAAGGATCTTCAGAACTATCATTAAAAGAAGAATAAAATATAATTTTAACTGGTGGAACACAAGGATGTCTGTATTAATGTGGCAAGACAGGCATCTAGAAGAATATGTTAACCCATAATAATGATAGGGAGGTATTGTATACATTATTTTTTGAGTGAAATATTTTAATATATTTATGTTGATAATTGGATATAGCTTTTTTTCTTACAACTAAATTCAAATGATGGAATAATGAATGATAAAAAATAGTTCGTTAGGAGGTATAGATCCCTGATTTTTCAACTAATCATGACTTGATGCATTGAATATAGAATATTATCACAATACTATTTCAACATGGATGATTTTGGTTTTAGTAAATAATTACTAGAAACCCTCAATTACCAATAATATAATTTTTTCATCCAATTAAGATATAGATGGTTTAATTTTCATCAATAAAAATAAGTGTTATTTCTATTATAAATAATGAATATGATAGGTTATGATGAATTTAAATAATGGTCTTTATGTAATAAATTATGTGAACAGTTTTTTTGGGAAATTACAATGAATCTAGTTTCTTGACTCATTTAACAACCTATCGTGGAATCCCAATCTTGGTCACACAAGTTAGAAGAGTCTGAAAAATATATAATAAGATGTATATTTGGACAATTTTTAGATAAATCACATGAAAAATCCCATTGTTTTTAAAATGATAATATATAAAAATGACGTTATGGTGGACAAGGTGAAAGTTCCATAAAGCATCTTGAATTGGTGCACAACAATTTGTGTTTACTTTTTCTAGATGAATCTTGAGGTGCACATTCATACATTCAAAAATATTTTAATGATTTGAGTAGATATGAGTATATTTACATGATGAGGTATAATTATGATTAGTTTTAGAAATTAATAAGTTTTTGGAATTAATTATGTAATAAACATATAAATATAATAAAAAACATTCAATATGGGAAATGTGGTGAATATTTGAATGATGTTTTAATCTACTTTATATGGGAGTTTGGGAATATATCTCAACTCATTCTACCTTATTACCATAATTGGATTGTGTTGTTAAATGGAAGAACCATACCTTGACCATAATGGTAAGGTTGATGATTATTGAAGCAACCTGACCCAAGTAGCCTATCTTGATTCCTATAGCCATTACATTGGCATAAGGTATAAGGATTCACATCCCTAATGACTAATCCATTTAATATTGTTTTGAAACTAGATACATACATGAATATTTTATTAAATTTGAATAAACAAATTACAAACCAGTTTTATTTAATAATAACTATATTTTAAATAGTGTATCGTTGATTATCTGTCATAGAAAACAACATGAAATCCTTAGGAAAGGGAAAAAATAATGGAGGGATTACATTATTTGTAGTGTTTATGTAAAATATAATCACTCATGAGAATATGAAGCATCATCAATAAGAAATAATCAATATTGAATGTTATATATATAAACAAAAATGTAATATAAAAAATTGACTAGAAAAATCAATGAAATGGTAAAGAAATACAAAAACAATAAATTTAATGAAAAAACTAACTATCATTAATGGATATGTAATAATAAATATGGAAAGGCAAACAAGTAATAACACATTCATTTTAGTCAATAATTAATAATGGAATGCATCTAGAGAAAATGAAATAATGAAAATATCTTATATAATAATAATAACTAAAATGAAGGAAATTATTAACTTTCATACCTCATGATTTTTTAAAACATGATACCTTTACCATCACGATCTATCCTCAATATTTTGTTAAAATGTATTTTGTGAAAACGCATTTAACTAAGGATAACAAATTGATTCATCCCATGATACTACCAATGCATCTATATTATTACATTTATCCTTCCCCAACTCATGTATTGGATATCTAAATCATTATTTATATATCAAATAATCAATTAAATTCCCAAACAATCTTATTTATCAAATATCATCTGGGTTAAAGGATATTGATTTAATAATATCTGTTTATTTAATCAAATAACCTTTAATATAAACACCATATGTAAATATGGTATCAAATTTATCATATATCAATATCCATTATAAATAAAATTTATATTTGGGGAAAATATAATTTCAAATATCACATGGTTGTGAATAAATAAAGTGTAAGTAATGAATAAGAAAATTATTTTAGGAATGGAATGTTAAAACCATACATGGTCCAAGGAATCATAATCCATCCAGAGGAAGAATAAGGAATGTATTAATACATTTTATCCCTAATAGATTAACTATAATGGGTTTTCTATGTTTATTAATTGAAATAGTAGAAAAATATATTTAAAAATAATATTGGGGAATATTTCTATTTCATTTTGAAAATATCATTTTATAACATTAACCATTTTTAAAATCCTCTTCTAGGAAATAATTTTTTAAAAATTATAATTTACATAATATTAATATTTTTTAAAAATTTCATTATAATATCACAATTTATGATTTAAGGAAACATTATTATTTAATTTAGTGTAATCGGTATAATGTTAAATGAACATTTTTTTGGTATCATAAAAAAGATGAAAAAGTTCCCTGTTTATAAAATGGTCAAAATATTACTTATAATAAAATTGGTAAAATATAAAAAATGAATAAATTTTTATTTAATAAATCATTTTCAAAGTTTAAATATAAAATTTTCGAAATTTTTTTGGAATACATAGTTTTGGAAGAAAATAGATTTCTAACCCAAGAGAGAAATAATGTGGTTTTTATTAAAAACATTTTAAGTTCCAAACAGTAGAAAAATGGGCCAATTAGGTGAAAATATAATAAATAAATTTTGGGTAAGTAAAATTAAATGGGTTTGTTATGAAATGATCATATAAATTTTCATATACTAATATATAATAATAATAAATCATGGTCAGAATTAGATTGTGAAAGAAAACATTAAAATGATCATAACGTTGATGTGAGAATTAATCAAAGAATCAATTATGTGTATCAAACATAAATATAAATAACATAATTCAGTGTATAAAAATATATAGTGAAAATTCCTTAACTCATAACAATAGAATATTAATGACTACAAGGATGCAATATAACCAGATGAAAAGAATTGAGTTAAGAAATTCTTTACAATTTGATAATTTTCTTATGAAATACCCTTACATAAAATAGATGAAATTAAAACATAAAATACAGTTATAATTTATTTTTTAATGATAATAAAGGTTAAATTTAATTTACATTCAATATAAATTAAACTATGTTCATAACCATATAACATTCCACAATGAAATGAAATTAAGATGAAATTTCTTATATCATGTCTCTGTTTGGATGAATGTAATTTATCCTCATATATAGTGGTTTTAATCATGTATTGAAATTATTATAGAATAATATTAATATTTATAATATGATATAGTATCATTTTATGACATCTTATAACTTCTTTTTAATAATATTTCATTATTTTCATTTCATTGGCTGTTAATTACATTGTTTTCGCATCCATGTTACATTCTAAAATATCAAATTCTTACACATATGGTATTGTTTTATCATATTGAAAATATTAATTATGAAATAATTAAAGAAATTTATATCAACTTTACATTTAAAACGAATAATAAATGATGGTTATGAAAAAATAAGTAAGTTGTGGTCATGGTGACGGTAGACTATACATACACATGAGTATTGTTACTATTTTCCGATTATCATTATGAAAAGGAGATATATAAAATATTAACATTACATAATGATACAAATATCATATATACCATTTTATATTATTATATATACATATTATCTTTGTGGAGTAATGATTAATATAGAGTCACATCGCTTCGTAAAGGAAACAATCTTTAAGTATACGAATAATGTTATCCTCATTTTGTTTATGTAATTGAATGAATAAAAATGATATATATAATCTTTAAATAATAAATATTACTTCATTAATATCATAACTATGTCGTTAATATCACATTTAATCTTTAAAATTATCTTTATCACCTTCTATTTGAATTTTTTGTGAAATATGAATCAGATCGCTTCACGAGGTGATAGTCTGCCATACACATGAGGGAGATTATCGTATCTCCTATGAAATGTATGGTAAAAATAGGTAAATTATATAGTGACTCAATATGTGTAAATATTTTATAAATATCATATAAATGATTTATATCCATCATCATACCCATCCTTCAAATGAGGAAATGAAAAAATGAACAACATCACATCATGAGGAAGTTGTTTGCATTACACACAACTGATGATTTCATATATCATTTTATGGTAGTGGAGAAAATTATACATCGTGAATTATTATAAACAATAAAATATAATTAGTTTTTTAAGGCTAATATAGAATCATTTTTTAATAAAATTTGATGAGGTTTGATAAATATGTAAAATAGAGATGTGCATTGAAGACCATTACCTCCTCATCATGTATCCCCCTTAGGTTTAACTAAATCATTACTATGTTGGATTTATTCACAAAATAATGACATTTTAATGAGTTTAGGGAATTTGGGAAGTGATTTGGAAAGTTATATATTGAACCAATGTTTAATAAATGTGGTAATTGTAGATGAGAGTGGGTGACCTTTTATAATTGGGGTGGGTGGCACACTTGTATTTTTTAAAGTGTGAATTCTACCCCTAATTTATTCGTGTCATAATGAAAAAATAATTATTCATTGTTGAGACTATAATATATAAGTTATAAATATTTCCATACAATCGGTTTTGAATAATTTTAGTTCATTATTACACTATATATTCTAGGTTTAATGACTAAGTAAACTCGTTTTTACCTTAATCAATGTAATTAGTTTAATCATTTTCACTAATAATTACGTTAAAAAAATTAACATTATTGGATAATATAAATTATTATTTAAAAAAATTTATAATCCATTTTTACCATTTATATTCACATTAGTGAGAGAATTTAATTTAATATTATTCCTACAAACATGATGAAAAAGTGAGTTTTTAAAGTGAAAATGCTCAAAAGTACACAATCTTTCTATATATAAATTAGAAATGAAAATTATTCATATGACCTAAATTGTATTAATATATATATAAATATATAAATTTTAATTTAAAAGAAATATATAATATAATTTATGAATTTAAATTACATAAATTAAAAGTGAGTTTTCAATTACAATTCATTATTTTTCACAAATCATCAAAAATGATACTTTTCGTAAAAATACCAAAAAATAAATATAAGATAATTTAAATATTATAATTCTAAAAAATTAATTTTTTTTAAAAATTTTATAAAGGTTGAAAATTTAGCTCTAAATTATGTGTGCAGTTTGAAATAAGTATCTCTTTTAGAAAAAAAAAAGTTTCCTCGTAAATAATTCATTTATTAATTGATACTTATTTTATTTACAATAAATAAATAACTAATAAAAATGTTTAAAATATAATTTTTTATAGTCATTTAATCATATGTATCCCTTTATTCCAATGTCAATGTGATAATTACCATGTTATATAATAATAATAATTTTATATTGTTGTTTGGTAAAACTAGGTCATTCGTGGAACACAAGCAATCACAGAAAATTTTTGTTCCATGTAACTAAAGATAAACCTAGAGTTGAATAAATTTAATTATATATAACATTTTATTTTTTAAAATAATAAATATATTATAAATTCGTAAGGTTTTATAATTATTTATACGCTTGTTGTGGATTTTCATACAAACTATCAAATATTATGTTCTTAAATTAATATTTTTGGGCATTACAATCTCCCCACATTAAATAAATTTTGTCCTCGCATTTTAAAATTATATCAGTAATCAAGGCATTGAAATTTGTAAATATCATTTTTGGGAAAACCCATCTCATAAAACGAAAAATAAAATATCCCCTTTATAAGAGATAATGTAATTTGTAAAGGGCATATAGAATAACAAATATCTTGGGTTTTATATAGGAGAACATCATTAGAATGTGATACCATGCACATGAAGGAAAATTGTAAATTTTTATATATAGTGATTGAGATCATTGATAATAATAAATTAAATTATCAATGGAATGTTTTGGGGCCATGATCTAAAAATTTATTATGATATAATAGACCATTTATTATATATAAATTAAAGTATTATGTTATCATTTTTTCTAAGATCCTATTTTAAATAGTGTGGAACTTTTTTACTATCTGAGAATATTATTAAACTAAATTACATGATATAGGTTTATTTTATAAATATAATTTCATCCTTTTTTTATCATTCTTTTAATTTCCAACTCATCTCATAATTGAAAAAATGAATATCCAAAAATTAATAACGTATGCCAGAATAAATAATACTTTAAACATATCACAAGATCTATAAAGAGTGAAAATTATTTTCATATATCTCTATCAATTTATCAAAACCAATGTTTTTAGCCCAAGTTATCCTATATAATAAATTAATCTATAAACATAATAACTTAATACTACTGGTTATTCAATAATATTTATTCATTAAATTGGTTAACTAAAAACAATGACATATTAACCATGAAATCATGTAGGCCAATAGTAGGCATGAAAACCTTATCATCATTCCATCATAGGTTCAATACATACCACTTAGCCAGACATTATAGGTTGTAACCCAAGATATAGGTGACCATTTTTCTTGATCAATCTTAATATAATTCCTAAAATTTTCAAATTAAATTTTATGAACATCCTTGAAATTACATTAATTATAAAATAACCTTTTTTATTAGTGTTTTAATTTTAATTTTTTAAAAGTCTGGTAATATTATTTTATAATTATTAAAATTTCATTAATGTTAATAATAAGGGAAAATATTATCAATATGTTATGTATTTTTTCTATAAAATGTTAATTCATTATTCCTCCAATAAATTTTCCACTAAAACATATAACATTCAAAAAATTATCTAAAATTTATATAATCATGTTATAATCTCATTACATAAGATCTAAAAAGAGGTGTATATTTCATTAACCATATTTTAAATCTTAATTTCATAACTCATTATGGTGTCTATAACTCTTATGGTAATGAATACACATATATTTCTTAAATTTAACATAATCGTGTGATGTTTCATAATTCATATGTTAATGTATTTATAAATCAACATCTATTTTATTTCAAAATATTTTTCCTTATTCTAGGGTTTATCCATTTGAAGAGTTCATTGATTTGTGTAGTTTTTAGGTCACATATATGTAAAACAATAAACAATAAATTTATTATCGTAAAATGATTTATTCCCTTCAATCACACTTTGAATTATTACTTGGAAATTATTTTCAATATTCAATTTTTTTTCTAAACATAAACCATCTATCATTCAATGAATACTCTTATATAGGTGTCTCATTCCTTAATTATAAAATAAAGGGAACGAATTCATTTTTATTCCTTGGTATCCATCACTCTGTATCTCAGCGTACTTCATCCATCCTTTCGCTGGTGAGGCAAAGTGTTGGTTAAGGTTTATTTTTTCAATATAATTTAGGAAAACTAATTTTGAATAAACACCATATCATTAAATCTAATATTCACATAATTTTTTTGCTTATATTCACCAACTATTTCTTCACAATTAATTTTAATTAGATTCATTTTTGTTCTAATTATTGACTAAAACAAAAAAACCATCTTTTAGTTAAAATAATTATTACTGCAACACCAAATAATCATTTTTTGTATTTATAAATATTGGCAAATTATTTTTAATTAAATGAAATTTAGGTTTAACAGAGATAATTAATTTTCATAATATATTCACATCATTCATTATGGATTATAATAAAAATTTGAATTATCCTACGCATGTCCCCCAAGAGTGTCAAACTAGGTTTGTAGTAAGGCCCATTTGAGGTACAAGTTAGAATTCAAGTCAATCTCAATGAATCTTTTTTGGATTTATTATACATATGTACCTCCATTTTAGAACCACATACATTTTTAGTTTCTATATTGGGACGTGTTTCCTGGTAATTCCACATAATATCTACCTTACCAAAGTGTTAGGATGTTTTTTCTATACTTGACCATATCATAGGTCTGTTTTTTTACATTACCTAATATATGAATTTTTTAATATTTTTCCCATGGTTTATAGTAAACCTCCTATAACTCAAATTATAGAGACTCTAACACCAGTATCCTAGAGCTAGTTCATTCTACCATTACATATGAATAATATATAAGGAATCGAATCCTTAAAGACCAAAAAATTTAGCAGCCTTGATAAAATTGAAACATGCATGTGTATTTCAATATAATTGAATACTAAATTTCTACATATTGTTTTATAATAATGTAAATCCATATTGGGATTCCCTATAGATTATTTATAGTAAAAATAATTGAATATAGGTGAAATTAGAAAAAATGAGTCATTAAATGATGTGTAAGGGTTAAAGACAACAGAAACAATCATGAATAAATGAAGTACCATCAATAAAGAATGAATAATATGGAAAGGTAAATAATTGAATACATATTTCATTTAAATTATTTACTATCATAATAAATGGAATGAAAAATAAAATAGAATATATTTAATTTAATCAAATCACTTGCTATTATAGCTCGATTAGTCATAATCAATATGTAAAGGAAAATAGTTGAAAACACATTCCATTTATTAAATAATTAAAAATTAAATGATTATATAGATAATTTCATATTGAAAATATCCTAGATAATAATAATATCTAAAATGGATGAAATGATTAAATATCAGAAATCATGTTTCTGAGACATATGATTATTTTACCATTAAGATCTATACTTTAGATAGTGAAAATCATTCCTAGTGAAACCCCATTTAGTTAATGTTATCCAACTAATTAATACCAAAAGACTACTGACTCGTCAAGGGTATCACACTAAGAAGTCCCCATCCGATGTATTTCATGTCTAAATAATTTCACATATATCGAATAATTGATTTAATTCATAAAAAATGTTTCTATTGGAATATCTATATTAAATAAAGGATACAGAGTTTGTAAAATTTTCATTGTTAATTCAATAATATAACATTTAAAAATTATATGTAAAAATGGTGTATAGTTTATGAAATAATTTGACCCATGATAAATGAGATGAATATTTTGGGGATGTTTAATTTCTAATGATCATAGGAAGGTGAGTAAAAAAGGGTGATCTAATGACTATGAAAATTATTTATGGAATTGAATGATAATATTATCCTTGGTAAAAATTATCATAATATATTTATAGGGATATTATGTAATATACCAATACAACGTATACCCATTAGAGTAAGAATAATGTGTTTCATTCATTTATTAATTAAAATATCGTTATATTATAATGAAAAATATTATTGAAAAAATATATTTTTCATTTTGATGATCACTATTTCAAACACAAACAAATTTGAAATTTAATATTCATTGAAAATAATGTTTCCATGAAAATAAAATTTTAAAAATTACCAATTTATTGAATATTAATAAAAATAAATTTCATTAAAAATATCCTTATAAACATCCAATAAAATAATCAAATAAATTAATGTGGGTAATTCCAGAATAGATGTAGAAGTTAAAAATAACATTCATTTTATATTTTAAAAAGGTTAGAAAAGTTTCTTATTATAAAAATGAATAGAAAATCTATTTCTAAAAAATTATAAAAATTAAAAATGGGTAAAATTTATTGAATAAATTTTTTCGAAAGGTTAAAAAAACCACATTCAAGTTTATTTTGAAAATATATTTTTGGAAGAAAAACCCTTTCTAACCGAAGAGAAAAATGAAACTGAGTTATCTTAAAAAACGTTTCTTAATCATTTTAATTACCATATAGTGAAAAATAGTAAAATTAATTGATAAAATAATTAACAACTAGATTATAATAAAAATTAAAAGTGATTATTGGGAAAAAACATAGTAAATTATCATCAAATAATATTTAATAAAAAAAATATTTTATTAGAATGAGATTATCAAATAAACCATTTAAATGATTATAACATTTATGTGTCAATTAATAAATAAATATACTTGTATATCAACTATAAATCCCTATTAAACAATTGGAAATAAAAAATAATAATAAAAATTCATTTTCCACATAATTTTGGAATATTAACGGGAATGAAGAATTTATAAAACCCAATGAAAACAAATTATGTTATGAAATTACATACAACATGGTTATTTTCATTTCAAATCCCCTTAGTTGAAATAAATGAATTTGAATCATAAAATATTTATAATAATGAATTATTCCTGATATTACTTGTTAAATGGGACGTATATACCTTATATAAAAGAAACTAGTTTTATAAAATTACAATACGCCTCAATAAAATGAAATATAAATGCAACCCCTTACCACATATTTCCTTATAGGTAAAAATTGTTTATCCTCTTATATATTTGTTTTCAAAATGTTATTAAATAATTACAAAAATCATATTAATATTCATAATATCATATATGATCATTTTATAATATCTTATCACTCGTAATTAATAATATTTCATTATATTCATTATTGTGGTGGTTAAATGAGTAGTCTTATTTTGCACGTTTAGACATGAAAAACTAAATTATTACATATATCCTAGAGTTTTGTCATACGTAGGATATTACCAAAAATTATTTATCATATTTTTACATCAATTTTACAATTAAAACGAATCTTCAATGACTGTTATAAGAAAATGAATTGTTTTACAATCACGAAGATGGTAGGTCTTAAATATGAATGAGTGAAATTTCAATTTTTCAATGACCACTATTAAAAGTCATTAAGTAATTTTATTACATTTAATAATGATCATAATATTATATATCCCATATTATATACTTATATACATCATCGATTTTATATTTATTTTGTATGCTTGGTGTTGCGTGGAAAACATGATATCAAAAATAATTTCCATATTTTAATCATTTGGGGAATAACAATGAGTTTTGAAAATATTCCATTATCCATTGAGGGATTTAAATTTCACATTTCAACAAAAATTCTTAACTCATTTAAAACTAAAGAGGAAATTGGAATATAATATGATTTAATTTATAGAAGGAAATTAGTGTTGTCACATTCTCATGAATTGGGATACAAAGAATTTTTTAAAATCCATATCAGGGAAAAAACATTCACTCGGTGTCTTTAAGTGTATCTTTATATGGTGTCCCAATGAAATAATCGGATAAAATCTATAAAACCCCTCATATAAGAGGGTTTCCACTGCAAGACAAGTTATATTTCTTGAGAGGGAGAAAATAATCCAAAAGGGTAATGGGAGAGAGATTTACTTTGACAATGTTAATTCCTAATATTTACAAGATTTGGTGTTGGAATGTATTACCAGGAAAGCATAGCCAGAGGTAGGACCCCTGAACATTTATTAAGATAAAAGAAAATGACAGGAGAGAAAACATTACATAACCATAAAAGTCACTGCAAATCCTCAAAATCAAACCCCTCTCCACCTCCATGACAAACAGACTCTTCCTTAGTCGTTGTTTCCCACACCAAACTTTCGTAGTGATTTAGAACCTTTGCATATTTCCTCCTCAGATTCAGCCGCTCCAGCTCAAGAAACTCATTTTAGGATTGCATATTTCTGACAGTCGATCTGGTAGGCATCAGCTTTGCCAAATAGGAGTAGTCTTTCTTCCTACTTCCTCAGGGATAAGCAATCACCTTGTCCTGGATCAACAGCATCGCCTTGTTCCCCACTTGGACAATCTCAATGTATGATGGCCTAACCATATCCGCATGATTTTCCTTATCACTGTCAGTGAGGTCTCCCCATTTCCCATTGCACTGTATCTCTTGATACTGCACTAGCTGGTTTTGCTGAGAATGATTGTTCATGTCAATCATAGCCAAACAATGACATTTGGTTATATGGTTTAAACAAAATCATGAAATTTACTAGGGTAAATTTATTTATTTATTTTATATGTTCAAATTAATCATAAATATACATGATATTAAATATTTACATGACTAAAATTGGGAATATTTAGAAATAAACAAACATCCTGAATGCGAACCGTTATGTACTGGTTTATATTGCAGAAACATAAGGATTTTTGGCTCCATATAATTCCACAATGGAGTGAATATTTCATAGAACAATTTATATATTGAAATAGTAAACAAGTTAATATGTCATATAATTTTATGATTCTATAAAATAATTGGATTAAATTATGAAAATATACAAGTCATTTGTAAATAATTGGTTCAGTGGGACTACCATTGTTTTCATAGTAGTATATATTAAAGACATATTACTTTTGTAAAATTAAATTATAGACCTATAATCAGTTTTGGATTGGTTGAACAAGTTCTTTTACATGAATATGTTTGGTGAAAAAATATACAATCTATGAAACATCATAATTCATGATCTAATAGGATACCAAGACTAATTCCATGTATATAAATTAACCAGATACCTATGTTTTTTAGTATAATAGTTTCAAGGTGGGTATTGGTTCCATTGTAACATGGTATACATATTTCTTAGAAAATGTGTAATAAAACACAATATTAAAGACTGATAATAGATTATATTCCATATAATTAAATGATATAACCAATCCTGTATTCCATTTTATTTACTAGTCTTGGGGTTTTTTAATGTTTTGAGAATTCTAGGAAGATACAACGATGATCCATGTGAAAAATATATGTTTGTTGTTAAAGATATATTTAGGTTTCTTATGATAAATAGGAATATGTTCTTGGTGTATGAAAGAGATTATCATTTATTCATCAAAGGTTAATCATATTATTGTTTTCATATTGATGGAAATGATCTAAAGTGACAATCATGATATATCTTCAGTCACAATGGATAAATTTTTAGGAGGAAGGGTTCAAAGAAACTAGTTTTTCCAATTATAAATTGGAGTCTATGTATAAAATGGAGTCTCATTAAACCAAAAATAATTATCTACTTGTTAATCTTTTTCCAATATCTTGATTTAGTTCCTATTATAATAGACCCTTTCTCATTATATTAGGATAATACTATAGTAGTGTCTCTCTTTATGTGAGAGATACCAGACTAAAGGTTGTTAGCAATTGGGGTTAGTGAAAGTGGGATTCTATTGAGTCATATACCTTGAACAAAATTATATATATTATATACTAAAATGTTTTCATAATTAATAATATTAATAAAATCATCATCAACATCCTCGTATGTGACAAAGTAGTTAATAATTCCAGAAGAGTAATTGTCACACTGAATGGTTATTGGAGTCCCCAATATGATGAGAACTAATAATTTACATGAACATATTGTAAAATAATAGTTCTATAGGTGGATGATATCATTTTATATGATCTAAATGATACTGTATATTTTCTTTGGATACTCATAATACTTTGACAAACTTTTTCATATTTTTTTCTCTTGGTAACTTCTAGTAAAAACGAATATGTGAAAAAAACCAAAAGTGTTAAATATAAATTTTATATTTTTAGTTGTATAAAGCTATTTGAATACATATGTATTGATCCTTGTTGTTTTATATTGTTATTGATGGAATTAATTAGTCTCTTACATTGAAGTATTCATGAATATCATCATGGCATTTGTTCACAGGGATGTATGATATGTTGGATACATCACTCGTGAAATTTAATTAATGAATAATATAATAAAAAGGTTTACCATTCTATTATTTATAAATTATTTTATATATAAGGACATTTTATTAGAATGTAAAGTCATAGATAAATAAATGGACATGAATGTCTTTTGGTAAGGTTAAATTTTATAGAGTAAAAGAAAGAGTTGTCAAGAACATAGAATGATAACACCAGCATCCAAACTATATGAATATAGATTTCTGGATAATGAGAATATACTACATAGTGATCATTAATATAAGGTTTTATTTCATTATTAAGTCTATTTATTTATCTCTAGGTGCTTTTGAATATTTATTGATGCTATGATATTTCAACCAATTCCATTGTTATAGGGGCCAAGAGGGCTACACGCTATGTGTATCCATAATCTTAGTTGAATTTTAATTTGAATTTAACATGTTGAAATAAATACTATTCTATCATTTTTATTTAACAGTTATTTAGGATTGGTTGTTCTAAATGATTTTATTATGAGTTATCTATAAGAATAAATATGTCAATCAAATAAAAATAAATATTCACCTGAAATACTTAATTAATAAATTATTTATTATACGTAATTTAATATAATGTCGTGGTATTAATTTATTAAATAAACTGTAATTATTTTTTCACTAATAAATATTTAAGAGGGTTTTAGACCAATATTAATGAAGCCGGTTAAAATGAAATATTAAATATCATTTAAATAAATATTTATTGATTTATTTTAAAAATAATTTATACTTACATATAGGTGATTCTCAAGGAAATTAAATAATAAGAATATTTATTATGATGACCCAAACCTAAACTCCCATAATATGGTGTGAAGAAACACCGTATTTACATGAAATCGTAAAAATGGTCTAATAAAACCCAATTCCAACCATTAATAATTTGAATATCACCAAAAAAGTTTGATTAATATTAATTTGAAATAACTTTTATCTTTATAGTTTTAGATTGATATGAAATACATTTAACAAAGAAATACCATGTATATCTCATCAGACATGAATTTTTTCCACAATATAAGAGAATGTTTAATTAGTAATAATTTTTCCACATAAACATAAAAATTATCTACACATGCTACTCTGTTAGACATATCGTGTGTAATACATTTACTTATAACATGGAGAAATGGAAACATAATATTGGGTGATCTCAAATGATACGTTTGGGTAAACATAAGTGATAACAATCAAATATCAGAAGTGATCATAAGACGAGTATAACTAATTGGTCTGAAGTGAAAAAAAATTCCATTTTAAAAATAAATTGTGAGTACAAAATATCCATGGATTATATATATATAAAAACATAGTTGATAATAATAACTGGACCTTTGGTGACGATATGAATAATTTCGAGATCCTAATTCCATACACTAAGACAAAACATGCTGATCTTATACAAAATGATATTATATTTATTTCCATATATTTAATAAATATTATATCTTAGGTACAAAAAATCTAAAATAATAAATATATGTTTTTTAATGGGAGCTACCAATGCATCAAGGTTCTACCTATACAATGTTTCATTAGGGAAAAAATAAGTACATTGTATACATTATATGAATGAGTGAATAAGATATAGAATACATAACCAAAATTCCATAGTAAACAGTAAAAATTCACATTGAAATAATTATTATAAATATTTCCAATACTTTTCCAATAAGTTAATGAAATAACATTATTTGTAATTGTCTGTAAATATAAAACCATATAAAGTACGTTTTATATGGTGAAGTTATTAATATCACCAATAAATAAATAGAAATTATTTTTATATAAAAACCCATAATTTAACAAAATATAGAGTGATGGTATATGTTTATTTTAAAATATACCATGTGAATTGATGTATGACATCTATGTGAATACTCGTTAGAAAAAGGAAAGTGAAATGGAGTGTTCACTGGGGAAAGGTAATGAGGGAAATATTATTTCAGTATCAAATGATGATTTGGAACAATAATTGTAGTGATGTATTTTAGAAACATTAATCCATAAAAGAAAATAGTATGATTGGATTTAGAAAGAATTGCATAACTATTTTATACACAAAAATGAAAAAAATGGTTGAATATGAATCATATCTCAATGAAAAAAAATTAAGATAAAAAAACATTTACGGTAATGGTAATATATGAATAAAAAGAGAATTACATATAATAAGGGAAATTAAAATATAATTAAATTAAATATTTTCATTATTATTGAAGGTAATATGATGGTTAAAACACCATATAACTAAAAAATGTTGTATAATATAAAACATGTCTCACAGAATTAAAAATGAGAAAAATAAACCCTTATAACCTAAGAAACATTCAACTCAATTCCACATGGAGGATAAAATTTAAAATTTATCTTTTTGAATAATAAATAATTGGTGGTAAAAGATAAAAAATATTAAAATGATAATAGATTCCCCATAAATAGGAAAAATATTGGGTATAATTAGATCTATTTCTTGAGGGGTGGAAATTGTGATAAAGAAAACCTTAAAATTTACATAATATTTGAGGTATGAATCATTTGATAATGTTTATATAATGAATAATTTTAGAAGTATATAAATTAATTTAGAAATTAATTATGAAGTATTCATTAAGTAGAATAAATCAAATAAGGATCAATATATTTCAATAATATTTTATTCCAATTGATTAAATATGAGTTTTGATAAGTCATTATAATGTTATAAACATTCAAATAATACCCCTTGAAGGATATGATTTAAAATGAATCATTAAATACAATTATTAATGATATGATCATGGTGAAAAAAATTATTGTGTTAGTATATCCTCTATTTTGAATAAAACATTTGGTATGATAAGAAATATATATCAAGGAGTGAAAATTTGAGACACGAAACCTTTAATAATATAATAATCATTGTGGAAAGAATCATTTGATAATTAGTTATAGGTAATAATTATTGGAAAAAGATAAATTATTAAATAAATTAAAAATCATTCACTGGGAATATTAAAAGAAACTAAAAACTATATAATTCAATAAGAAATATTTTTACTCAGTGAATAAATATTGGGTAAGATCAATCCCATATCTTAATTATTTCTTTATAAAAATCAATTATGAATCTATTTATAACAAAAATAAATATCTTAATCACCCATTTTATAATAATTTTCTTAGTTATAACCATAAATAAAAATTATTTATAATTGTTCCCTAGAAAAATATTAGTTGTTTTATGTCAATGTTTAGTATTGGGTTTGAGTAATATTGATTTTTTGAACTAGTTTTCTAAAATTAGTGTCGTTATTCAATCATATAATAAATTTCGTAATAAAAGATCATGAAATGAATTTTTTTAATTATATATAATGTAATAATTTCATTCTATTTCATTTTTGGTTGTGTTCGTTAAAGTTTAAATTGATGATGATCATGTTTCTATGATTTTTTATTAACATATATTGGTATCATAAGTAATGATTTATACATCAATGTTAATATTAATGAATGAATTTAAAATAAATATTAAATTATTTGAATTATATATCACTATACACTAAATTACCTTAGTCATCCATTGTATAAATTTATATATTTCTTCAAGTAGGTGGCTAAACCAACTGAAACAACAAAATAATAAAATTAATTAATGAATCAGAAGTGATTTAGTTATAATATAATTATAAAAATATAATATTAATCTTAACTAGTGTTTATTTATGTGATCAATCATACCATTAACAGATTAAAAGAAGATTATAACCTAAACCATTTTATTACATTGTGTGAAGAACTAATTTTTTTGTCTTATAACACACTTTTGGATGGATGAATGGACTATAATCATTGATTGCGCATATTATTATTATGTTGTAAAATTTTTCATTAAAAAACATATATATTTGTATAAAATTAATATTTATCCATTAAACCCATTAAAATTACTATCCATGTAAGGTGGCAAGGAAAATTAAATAAACAGAAATTAATCATTCCATTGAGGAGGTAGTCTACACGTAACACTGTTGATGAATTCATTTTTCATATAATGAGAGAAATGTACTATATATTTAATTATTTAATAAAATAAATTAATCTTAAAATAAAATATTTATTTCTCAAATTAAATATTACAACCAATCATGTATGGTGGTTATAGAAAATGAAACATGACACTTCTTGGAGGTAGTAATCGACACAAATGGAAAATATCATTTTTTGTTTAGGGAAAATGGAAAGGTGGTTAAAAGTTATTGAATTACAATATAAAAATATTTACTAAAATAAATAATTATTTTAATATATATTAATTATACAAATTTATTTGTAATGTAAATATAGGAAATGTAAAAATATTAGGAATATTTATACTCACATTGAAGACTCGGGATTTCCCTTAGATGAATCCTTGTAAAGGGAGGGATTACACTGATCTATTATGACCAAAATCTTATGATGGTGAAATAATATTATTTGGTAATGATAAATTATATTGTTTGAATAATATACCATTTTTATTGTTATTTAAGATGTGGTGATATTCCACTTTTATAAGTGTTGAGAATGAAATTTTGATAAATATTTCTAATTAATATAAAGTGAGCGTAGGTTTCACATGTTATGTGGATCCAAAAAATATAATCTAATTGATTGGTGGATTATATAAGATCAAACACCCATTTACCATTCATTTTTAACATTTTTAAATAATTATTTTATCCCTTTACTCTTAGAATTTTTAATTTTAACATTATTTGTGATATCATGGGAACCTTTTTTACTAAGGTAATTTAATTTTAAATCATAAAAATAAAAAACAGTGTTATTAAATTGTTTTTACATACCATTTATAAATATTAAAACCATATTAGTATAAAAATATTCTCCATGTGATATAAAACTATTTTAATTTTAGAATATATAATTTGTAAAGAGACATTTTTAGAAAAAAAAAGTGTTGTTATGCTTAATGATTACATGTTTTTTAAATTTATAAAATAATTTTTATTTAATGAAAATTTTTTTAATATGAAAAAATAAAATTTATTTTTATTTTTTAACAATAAAATAACAAATTCATTTATAATAATATTTAATTAAAATAAAATAACCTAATAAATTTGTTTTATTGGAAGATATTACTCAAGTTCATTAAATGATAAACATATGTTTTATAAATTCATATAGTTATTTAAAAATATAGATAACTAATATGTAAAAAAATATTTTATCCAATATTTTTTTACAAAGAAATTTGTATTTATTATATAGTTATAAAGTCTCAAATGTTATAGTTTATTGTAAGAACTACATTTTCACTATTCACCTAAAAACCAACTATTTCAAAAAAACGTAAAAACTCACCCAAAGTCTATTTTCTAATTCAAAAAATCATTTTTGGTTGAAAATTCTTTTTTAAAACATTAAGTGTTCTTAAACATATTTTTTATGAATTTTCTAATTGATTTAAACCTTATTATATTTAATAGAAGATTTATTATTCAAAAAATTTCTTAACAGTAAATATTTTGTGGATCCTTTTAGTTTAGTGTTTTGATTGGATTATCAAATTTTCTTTACAATATATATTTCGATGCTCCTTTTAGTTTGGTTTTGTGTTTGGAGAATTTTATCTAAGATAATGTTTATTTAAATGATCCAAAATTTCAAGTAATTACATTGGACCCCAATAATTAAATTGTGCCCTCAAAATCTTAATTATTAATGATTGATGAAATCATGTAAGGGTATTCATAACATATCTATAATTTGGGATATAAATTCTAATAAGAAATCTTCCTTACACTCTTAGGTTATTTTAAATTACTTATTTTTCATAAAATAACAATATTATTTCATAAAATCGTATAATTAAGTATGTATAGACAGTAATCAAATAATCCCCATAACAAACAATTACCAAAACAATTTCAATCCATAGGGCATTAACCACAATGAAATTTGTAGTCATGGGGTGTGAAAAAAATTTGTTTAGTAGTGGATTTAAAAATTTTCCATCACCTGAGTGTCATAACTTCTTCTTCTATGGCGATATGGGACATGGTATAGTTCAAGGATCTCATTCGTTTAATTATTGTATAAATTAACAAATGTATGAGTACATATATCCAATTTTAAGAGTGATCATTTTTCTCAAGTCAATGGAAACTGTTTCTCAATGTATCTGACATTGATCTCCACATGACCACCAAAAAATTCTTATTGAATCTATACATACATCATTCGCCATATTTCGGGTTCCAGGGTAGAGCTCTAAAAATATCTTTAATGTCTCATTGATAATGATGAGCCCCTTCTGTTTATCCATGAAGGATATCCTGGATCATTCACTCTATTATAGTGATTTCCTCACATAGATTCCAGAGGAGTGAGAACCTATCAATGAACACTAATTAACAGTCCCACCAAAATAGCTTATCTCAAACTTTTATAGGGGATGTCTAAATAGCTGTTTATGGTTCTTGGCCCCCCGTATATTTAACATCCACAAATAAGTAATAAAAATCTTATTTTGGGGAAATAACTAATTAATAAATATTATTTATATTTTATCACATTCATATAATATATATTAATTATTTTAAATGATAAACCCATGTCATTAAATCGACTCTCAATTACACATAATATTAAATGAACATTAAATATTTAAATGATGTCCGTTAGTTTAGTATTTATCATTAAATTTTTAAACGACTTGTAATTTATTTTATTTAAAAAATTCAACCTCATTATTAATTACTGGAAAATTAATTTATTTATATATTTATTATGGATCGATAGTAGGTGGAAAATTCACAGACCCCATGGTAGGTCCCACCATGTCCTATATAAATATTTATCATAATAGATATGATTTTCTAATATACTATCATATGTGACCCTCTTGGTCCTTATCTCAATTGAAGTGAAAAATATTCACTTTCATGGGGAAGGGTTTAACAACACATCATGCCCCCTAAAAAGACATGTTATAATTATAGCAATGACAACAAACCTTCAAACATGCATTCTGTAATGTATTATCTTTGTCAAAGGATATCTCATAAATAAGGACACACACTTGTGACATGTTCATTTATAACTATATAATTTTTTGACATATTTCAATGGATTTACCTTTGACTAACATGGACATTGATTTATTATGTTAGTACAATCCTGATATGATAGTCCAGAGATATCATTTCCTTAACTCTAATGAAACAAATCCTATCTGGAATAGTCAACCAATTACACAAAACCAATGATGCTCCTAACACAAGATACCATCACAAGAATTCATTTTCATTGTAATGACTCAAATTTTTTAAAATAAATGGGAATTTTATGAGTCTAAAAAAAATTATGGCGCACGATTCTGAGGCCAAGAGAGCCTAGAATAAATTTCTAATGTTTTGTTCGGGTAAGTTCAGTAAACGTGCGAGCATGTTTTTCTAACTTTTGTACCAGTACTCAGAATTGAAATATGAGGGCACCGTTGAACTTGCAGCGCTAGTGTTCACTTAATAAGACATTCACCTCGATGACAGTTGATCAAGTGTAAAAGTTTGTTTTTTGGTTTTTAGTGGAAATAATAAAATAAAATAAACACATGTTTAATTTTATTTTGTTTTGAACACCCACCATGTGAAATTTGGTATTTGGGACCCCCAAACCTTAATCTCCCATGAGAGGTTATGGTGGTGGGAACCACACAAGACTAACCTCCCATGAGAGGTTATGGTGGTGGGGACCACCCGATGCCTAAAACTCTTGAACTCCCCTCATTATGGAGAAAAACCACTCAACTCGCCTCATTAATGTGGAAGAGCCTCTTCAATTCTCCCCCCATTAATTGTGCCAATGCACGTACCTTTAATTGTGCCAACCCTCCCCTTTAATTAATTGATAGAACCCATCAATTAATTAATTAAACATTTTGAATTTATGACAACCCACACAATTGAAGGTATAATATATTATTTTGGCACCACATTTCTTTTGGGTGGAATTGGGAGAAAGCTTCTCCTACGAAGAACGCTTCCTCCAAGAAGAATGCTATGCCAATGAAGAATAGAGGCCACCATTGACCTTCTTCCTTGGGACATCTTCCGATGTGGGACGTCCTCATCTATAGAGAATCGATGACCGTACTCCCTTCTTGCACCAATATCATCATGCAGATGAGGTAGGGGTTTATCGAGTAACACTTCCCATGTTCTCCCTTTCTAATTATTTATCATGATTTGGGAATAGAGATTGATGAGGGGTATGGGAAATGATGTTTTAAAATATCTTCTATACACATTCATAGTTCTTTATCTATGAACCAGATGCTACAACTCTTAACGCAGAGGGTGCGGGCCAAACGAACAAGGCCTGACCCCTCCACTGTTCTTCTTTGATGTGCTCTTCAAAATGGAGAAAGGTGTAAAATGTGAAAAAGGTGAAAAAGGCAATGATGCCGCCACCCGCGGCCTCCTCAACCCATGCCGCCCTATGGTGCTTCTGTCACGACCCATCCTCAGGGCCCATGCCGTGACTACCCCAAGCCCGCATTCCATAGGCCAGGGGCTGGCGACTAGAACCAAGGCGTAAATCCCGATAAACAGGGAAGGAATTGCCTTTGTAAAGTAAACAACCACCACAGAGTAAGAAAGCGGAATGAGTAAACACTATGTAAAAATTTTAACAAGCTATGCTGAAAGTAAAAGGGGCCAGAAATATAAGCCCAACTGTAAAGTACAACTGAAGGGGAAAATAGAAACTGAAAAGAAAAGCCACAGTGTTGAGCCGTCCTCTGGAAGTCCCACCTGAAAGGTGGGTACAGATAGCCTCTGCTGCTCCTCGGGTCCACCTGACCGCTCCGAGTACGTCCCGCCCAGTGGTCCACCTCCAGTTATCGTCCTGCTCCGTAACCCTCCACCACGATCAGCATTGTCCGTCGTCTGCAACCAACACAACGTAGTGTAGGCATAGCACGTGCAGGGGTGAGTATAAGCTACTCAGTAGGGACCCCGAGACCCCCGAAGGTCTCCCAGAATCCACAAGGGATAATCCACAAAGGAAAGATACAATCACGGAGTAAAATCCGAAACTGTTTAGGTATACGCCCATACATATACCTAAGTCATCAATTCCCGTTAGGCTCCAACATCCGAGCCCAAGCACAACCCATTCCACACAGGAATGAAAAACGTAAAACCACACAGGATAGCACAACATAATCCAAAAAGGAAAGTAACATAGGATTCAGTTCACACAGGTATACTTCTTCAAATGACGATAGAGATGATCAGATGTAGCCACTGATTCATCTATTCCATCGGACCCACAAGGGATCAGAAGGTACTAACCCCCGCAATGACCTAAATAGGATCGATCATTAAGTTGAACCCAACGCTATCGGGAAACTCCTTCTCCATCAAGTATAGTGGTAATGCCGCTACAACCAAGCGCTTCCCTCTTACCTTGGACTGCTGTAGTACTCCACCTATTGATTACTATGGACCTGCTGCTAAACCAAGCGCTCCCCCCGTGCCGCTACAACCAAGCTCTCCTCCGTCGTGGGTCTGCCGCTACAACCATGCGCTCCCATGTGCCGCTACAGCCAAGATCACCTCTGTCGTGGGTCTTCCGCTACAACCAAGTGCTCCCATGTGCCGCTACAACCAAGCTCCCCTCTTTCGTGGGTCTGCCGCTACAACCAATCGCTCCCCTGTGCCGCTACAACCAAGCGCACCTCTGTTATGGGTCTGCCGCTATAACCAAGCGCTCCTCTGTGCGGCTACATCCAAGCGCACCTCGGTCGTGGGTCTGCTGCTACAACCATGCGCTCCCATGTTCCGCTACAACCAAGCGCACCTCTGTCGTTTGATCAGAAGTCGTCAAATCTCAAGCATCTCTAGGGTTTCTGCATACAGCATGCTCATTCCGGGAGGGTCCACTCCACGAGCTAAGAGGTTGATGCATCAACTGACATGTAGTCCGGAGTTGATGTATCCCAAGATGTACCGTAGTAGTCAATGCCGAAAACACGGAGGATTCCCGTATGGTTTTCATCATCGTCACAGTCGAATCAACTAAGGATCTCTATACAGTCATCGTCGTCACAGCAGCAGTAGCAGCCAACTCCAGGGTTCCCGCACACAGCAAACTCGTTTGGGAGGGTCCGCTCCACGAGCCGAGAGGCTGATAAATCAACTAACTCAAAGTCAAGAGTTGATGTATCCAAAAGTTTTGTGTCGTCAACAGGAACTCAACGTCGCAGACGGTGCGTCAATCGGACGCCTGGTCTGAGAGTTATTGGCTTTTTTTGTCCCACGGGCCCGGTTGGTTTTTAAGGGAAAACCAACCCGACCGTACTCCACCTGCATCCAAACCTCCGGCGGAGTGATCCATAATATCCTTCTCACTTAGAGGAATCCACCAAAGTCGACGGCACGTCAATCGGACGTCCGGAGCTCAAGATATGAGTGTTTCCGCTCCGAGGGCCTGGTTGGTTTCGTGTACGAACCAACCCGGACGAACCCAAAGTATTCTGAAACCTTGAGTGCGATATACCTAAATGACTGTCTCGATCCGAGGATCGCGTTGCCTCTGACGGTGAGTCGTTTGGAGGCTCGTAGCTCATGTTACGGGCAAATGACCGAAAACATCCGGAGAGGGGGGTCTGGGCCCGGGCCGACCCGCCCGCCCCCCCCCTGGGTTGGCGAACCGGGTCGACCCGACCCGGTCCAACCCAGCGGGACCAAGTCCGGCCAGGCCAGGGCGCGGCCCGGCTCGGCCGGTCAGTCCGGCACGGCTCGGCCGAGCGGCCGAGCAGCGCGGGGGGCTCACTGCCCCCGCATGATAGCACTGCGGCCCCCGCGGGGGGGGGGGGGGGGGGGGGGGGGGGGGGCGGGGGGGGGGGCGCCATGGTCAACGGACGCGGCAAAGGCCACGTCCCGCGTGTGCGCCGAACCCACGCGGCCACGGGTCTGCGGGCTTCCGCCGCCGCCGCGACTTTAGCCACGGCGGCCCTGTCCGGCGGCGCGCCGACGACCCTCGCCGCCGGAGACTTCCGTGGGCCACCGGAGTTTCTCCGGTGGTCCGTTTTCCTTCCCGTCTGCGCCGCTGTTCCTCTCGGGTTCCGTTCTTCACTGCGGGATCATCAAATCGCCCTTGCGCCATGTTTTTTCATCACCCGCGAAATCCGCACAACAACGATGAACTGCGGAGGGTTTCCGGGCCGTGTTCGTTTAGCCCGCACCCTCCGCGCTAGGCGATAATAACCCGGAAGAATGATCAACATATCAAATAACAATTTTAATAAAATTAAAATTGTTCTAATGAAGTCGGGTTCTTTAATTTAAAAGAGATGCTCACAGAAATATAAAGCATTCAAATAAATCCCCTACCTCATTAAGTGTCACACGCGCGTTCTTCGCATAATTGATCGCCGTGGAAGGAGGCCATCGTCGCGTCGCGGAAGGCGTCGCGTCGTTGTGAAATACGGTGCGCGTCGACGAACTCCAAGGTTCAGGAACATATAGATTTAATTAATAATAATTAAATCCATATTGAAGTTATAATCCCCAAAGGAATTTAAAGAACCACAATCTCTCACCTCAACGGATGATCGAAGATTTTGTTGCGGAGGGAGGAACGTCATAGAAGAACATCACAGAAGAGGAAACATTGGCGTCGCGGCACACGGCGTCGCGTCGTCGATTTCCACGGTTTCAGCGTTCTTTATCGGAGGCCGGCGTTCTTCGCGTTCTTTGTTTTCTACGCGTTCTTCGCGAAGAAGGAGGAAGATCCTTAGAGGTTCTTCAAAGGTTTAATACAACATTTAAAAATGAGAGTGTGTTGGCCTTATTTTATTAACATGCCAACAAAACAAAAACGTGTTAATAAACCAATGAAATTAATTCATATAATTAATTTCAACAAATAAACCGCTCATTTAATTGGTGCGTTAAGAATTTATGAAAACGCGTCAGTTGACTTTCATAATGACGGGTTTTCGCGGGTGCGTTACTTAGAGGAAAAGAAACGGCGAGGCTCGTGCGGGCCCCACGCCACAAATATCCTACCAAGTGGGGAGGATATTTTGGATAGCACCTTATCCATAACAACTCCGCTTAAGTAGCTTTAAGTGGCTTTCAAGGGAAATTAAAATAAAATTGTCGCACAACATTATTTTATTTCATAACTTTAAACCCAAAAATTAAAAACCACAACCGAGCAAACGCAACTCCGGAAGAGGCGTTTCTAAGCAAATACCAGCACTGCGATTTAATCGGTGCCCTCGAAATTTAATTTCGAGCACCAGTTCAAAAGATAGAAAAACCCGCTAGTCCATTCACTGAACGTACCCGAGCCAAACTTCGGAAAATGATTCGGGGCACACCGGGCCTCGGAATCAGGTGCTGTCAAGAGCTGCGTTCTTGTAAAAATTCCAAAAAAAATTAAGAAAAAAAAATCCTTGAAATTTACGGGTCTATACATTACTCCCACCACAGGGCTTTACGTCCCCGTAATGTTTCACCACAAACTTAGGGATACAAAGGCGGTACTAAGAACACATATGAGCCTCCCGCTCCCAAGTGCTCTCCTGGAAGTTCCCGAGCTTCCATCTAAAGCGCACTAGAGGAATCGATCGTCCACGTAGGACCCGCTCCTGTCGATCCTCGATCTCCACTAGGACCTCTGCAAAAGTCGCCCCATCATCAAAGACCAGCTCTCCATGGTCAATGATTTGTGTCGGGTCGTGCACGTATCTCCTCTGCTGAGATACGTGGAAGACGTCGTGCACCTGGCGCAACTGTGGTGGTAGAGCCAGGCGATAAGTCACCTCGCCAAATTTCCGTAAACCCCGTCGAGGTGAGACCTGCAAGAAGACATAGTCGCCATCCTCGAACTCTATTGGCCTCCACCTCCTGTCAGCAATAGACTCCTGTCGGTGCTGAGCTGTTTTCATCCGCTCCTGAATGACCTGGACCTTCTCTGTCGTGGCCTGGACCATCTCCAGTCCCACAAGAGCTGCTAAGATTTCTTCTTTGCTGATAAGAGAAATCTGGTCTCATCCCTTGGATGAACCACTTCCTTTGCCTAATACAATCAATCCCGACATGGATGTTACTAATCCATACCGAAGATGACGTCGTAAGGCCTCGATGCTACTACCAAGAGATCCAACCGTTACTCTCTCCTCCAAGGGTTGAGTCACAATGTCGGCATCAGTGTGTGGTAACTGGGTCTCCTCCAGTAGATGTCTCACAAGTGAGGGTCAAGTCAACAGTCTAACTGGAACCTCTTAGTAACAACACAAAAGAGGACAGGAATGAAAACATCACAAAGGTAAGCGTCTTTTACTATTGCATCTCATAATACAAAGACAGTACACAACGACAACAAGGAACTAGATGTACAAAGGACGTATCCACTGGTTCCGCTCCTGTCCATCTGCTCCCAGAGCTCCATGATCGAAGGCCTCGGCTGCCTGAAGCTGAGCTCTCGCATGTCCACCAACTCCCTGCGGTCCGGGTGGACCTCCTGGTGGTGGTGGTGGAAACACCCCGAAGCGTCGTCCACCTCCAGCTGCACGGCCAGCTCCCCTGCCATGGCCGCCAGCTCCTTGCGGCCCACCCTGATCAAACCTCTGCCTCTGCCTGGGGGGTCCTTCGTTCATCTGCTGGTCATCTGTATGGCGGGTCGGACAGTCATGATCCATGTGACCAACCCCACCGCAGGAGTAACACTGTCCGCTCATAGCAAGTCGTTTCCCACCCCGAGTGCCTCGCACAAATGATCCAGAGTCATGTTGTCGACCACCTGTAGGTCTAGTCCTCTTGGACCCCTACGTCATCTATCTACTTCCTGCTGCAGAAGACTCTGCCGCATGCCGGCTCGTGGTGGGTCCTGCTGCTGGAGACTACTCAGCAAGGAAACTCTCCACTATGAGGGCTCACTCCAACACCCCTTCCTGAGTCGGAATGTTGAGGGAGATCATCGAATCCATGATCTCGTGCCTCAGTCCCTGCTCGAAGTTCCATGCCTGGATGAATGGGTCTCGTACCATATCTTTGGAGTAGCGCGAGAGATCAGTAAATCTCGCCGAGTACTGGGCCACTGTCATGATGCCCTGCTGTAGCTGTAGTAGCTCTTGGATGCGCACCGCTCGGAGGGTGTCTGGGACGAACTCGGAGTAGAAGATGCTCTCAAAGTCCGTCCAGAGTAGAGATGTCTCGTCGTGCACCTTTAGCATCAAGCTCCACCATCTTCCTGCTACCGCGTGCAGGAGGCTCGCTGCGAGGATCGCCATGAGGTCTGATGGTGTCCTAACTAATCTGAAAACCCGTACAACTGCCTACAGCCAGTCCTCGGTAACTTAAGGGTCCGTCTCCCGCGGAACCTGGGCGGTCCCTGGCACTGGAACTCATGCAGTGCACTAAGGCGACGTGCATCGTCAGCAGCTGGGGCTGGTAGCATCGGTGGCTCGGCGGGTAAAGGTACCGCCGGTGCCTCTGATTTCAAAGGGCCCTGTACCGAAGCCTCGTCGCTCGGCGGGCTGTCGCCACGCACAACGCTCGGAAACCTAGCTGGATTTCATCGTGGGGCCATCCTAAAAAGAAATAGGTGCGCCACGGTCAGAACAGTGTACCTGGTGAGCTAACACAAAGTAATCACACAGAAAACTTGAAACACACATGCAATCAATGTTTTCGTGAATTAAGTCTGAAATCAGAAGTCAGGGTCCTGGTGTACGGATACGTCGGCCGCCGCACCAACACTGGACTCCCTGGACTGATAACCATACCCAATACGCTAAATAGTATTGCTTCACATAGAAGAAAGACCAGAGTCTGCGGTAGAACCGACCATCTCTGATACCAATTTGTCATGACCCGTCCTCGGGGCCTGTTCCGTGACTACCCCAAGCCCACCTTCCATAGGCCAAGGGCTGGCGATTAGCACCAAGGCGTAAATCCCGATAAACAGGGAAGGAATTTCCTTTGTAAAGTAAACAACAACCACAGAGTAAGCAAGCAAAAAGAGTAAACACTAAGTAAAAACTGTAACATGTTGTGTTGAAAGTAAAAGGGGCCGGAAATACAAGCCCAACTATAAAGTACAACTGAAGGGGAAAACATAAACTGAAAAGAAAAGCCGCAGCTTCGAGCTGTCCTCTAGAAGTCCCACCTAAAGGGTGGGTACAAATAGGCTCCACTGCTCCTCGGGTCCACCTGACTGCTCCGAGTACGTCCCGCCCAGTGTTCCACCTCCAGGTACCATCCTACTCCGCAAGCCTCCACCATGATCAGTGTTGTCCGTCGTCTGCAACCAACACAACATAGTGCGGGCATATCCCATGCAGGGGTGAGTATAAGCTACTCAGTAGGGACCCCGAGACCCCCGAAGGTCTCCCAGAATCCACAAGGGATAATCCACAATGGAAAGATACAATCACGAAGTAACATCCGACACTATTTAGGTATATTCCCATACATATACCTAAGTCATCAATTCCTGTTCGGCTCCAACATCCGAGCGTAAGCACAACCCATTCCACACAGTAAAGCAAAACGTAAAACCACACAGGATAGCACAACACAATCCACAAAGGAAAGTAACATAGGATTGAGCTCACACAGGTATACTTCTTCAAATGACTATAGATATGATCAGATGTAGCCACTGATTCATCTAATCCGTCGGACCCACAAGGGATCGGAAGGTACTAACCCCCGCAATGACCTACATAGGATCAATCATGAAGATGAACCCAAAGCTATTGGGAAACTCCTTCTCCATCAAGTATAGTGGTAATGTCGCTACAACCAAGCGCTTCCCTCTTTCCTTGAACTGCTGTAGTACTCCACCTATTGATTACTATGGGCCTGCTGCTACAACCAAGCACTCCCCCGTGCCGCTACAACCAAGCGCTCCTCCGTCGTGGGTCTCCCGCTACAACCAAGCTCTCTCATGTGCCGCTACAACCAAGGGCACCTCTGTCGTGGGTCTGCCGCTACAACCAAGTGCTCCCATGTGCCACTACAACCAAGCGCCCCTCTGTTGTGGGTCTGCCGCTACAACCAAGCGCTCCCCTGTGCCACTACAACCAAGCGCACCACTATCGTGGTTATGCCGCTACAACCAAGCGCTCCCCTATTCCTCTACAACTAAGCGCACCTCTTTCGTGGATCTGCAGCTACAACCAAGCACTCCCCTATGCCGCTACAACCAAGCGCACCTCTATGGTGGGTCTGCCACTACAACCAAGCACTCCCCTGTGCCTTTACAACCAAGCGTACCTCTGTCGTGGGTCTGCCGCTACAACCAAGCGCTCCCATATGCCGCTACAACCAAGCGCACATCTGTTGTGGGTATGCCGCTACAACCAAGCGCTCCCCTGTGCCGCTACAACCAAGAGCACCTCTGTCGTTCGATCAGCAGTCGTCAAATCTCAACCGGCTCTAGGGTTTCCGCATACAGCATGCTCATTCCGGGAGGGTCCACTCCACGAGCTAAGAGGTCGATACATCAACTGACATGTAGTCCGGAGTTGATGTATCCCAAGATGTACAGAAGTAGTGACTGCCGAAAACACGGAGGATTCTCGTACGGTTTTCATCATCGTCGCAGTCGAATCCACTGAGGATCTCTGTACAGTCATCGTCGTCACAGCAGCAGTAGCAGCCAGCTCCAGGGTTACCGCACACAGCAAGCTCATTGGGGAGGGTTCGCTCCACGAGCTTAGAGGCTGATACATCAACTGACTCAATGTCCAGAATTGATGTATCCAAAAGTTATGTGTCGTCGATAGGATCTCAACGTCGCAGACGGCGCGTCAATCGGACGCCCGGTCTGAGAGTTATTGGGTTTTTTTGTCCTAGGGGCCCGATTGGTTTTTAAGGAAAAACCAACCCACCGTACTCCCCCTGCATCCAAAGCTCGGGCGGAGTGAGCCAAAAGATCCGTCTCACTTAGAGGAATCCATCAAAGTCGACGGAACGTCAATCGGACGTCCAGAGCTCACGATATGAGTGTTTCTGCTCTGAGGGCCCGGTTGATTTCGTGTACGAACCAACCCGGCCGAACCCAAAGTATTCTGAAACCTTGAGTGTGATATACCGAAACGACCGTCTCGATACAAGTATCGCGTTTCCGCTGATGGAGAGTCGTTTGGAGTCTTGTTGCTCATGTTACGGGCAAAAGACTGAAAACATCCGGAGACGGGGGCCTGGGCCCGGGCCGACCCGGCACGACCCCCCTTGGGTCGGCCGAACCGGGTCGACCCGACCCAGTCCAACCCGGCTGGACCCGGTCCGGCCAGGCCTGGGCGTGTCCTGGCTCGGCCAGCCGGTCCGGCTCGGCTCCGTCGAGCGGTCGAGCAGCCCGGGGGGCTCGCTGCCCCCACGTGACAGCACCGCGGCCCCCGCGGGGGGCCGCCCTGGTCAACAGACGTGGCAAAAGGCCGTGTCCCACGTGTTCAACGGAACCGCGCGGCCGCGGGTCCGCGGGTCCGCTGGCAGCCTCCGGACGCCGGCGCCGCCGCGCCGGCGACCCGCGCCGCCGGAGACTTCCGCGGCCCACCGGAGTTGCTCCGGTGGTCCGTTTTCCTTCCCGTCTGCGCCGCTGTTCCTCCCGGGTTCCGTTCTTCTCTGCGGGATCATCAAATCTCCCTTGCGCCATAATTTGTTGTCACCCGCCAAATCTGCACAACAACGAAGAACTACGGAGGGTTGTCGTGCCGTGTTCGTTTGGCCTGCACCTTCCGCGTTAGGCGATAACAACCCGGAAGAATGATCAACATATCAAATAAATTTTTTAATAAAATTAAAATTGGTCTAATGAAGCTGGGTTCTTTAATTTAAAATAAGCGTTCACGGAAATATAAATAATTCAAATAAAACTCCTACCTCATCAAGTGTCGCACGCGCGTTCTTCGCGGAATTGATCACCGCGGAAGGAGGCGATCCTCGCGTCGCGTCGCGGAAGGGTGTCGCGTCGTCGCGGAATACGGTGCGCGTCGACGAACTCCGAGGTTCAAGAACATATAGATTTAATTAATAATAATTAAATCCATATTGATGTTATTATCCACAAAGGAATTTAAAGAACCGCAATCTCTCACCTCAACGGATGATCGAAGATTTTGTTGTGGAGGGAGGAACGTCGCAGAAGAACGTCGCGGAAGAGGAAACATTGGCGTCGCGGCACACGGCGTCACATTGTCGATTTCCGCAGTTTCGGCGTTCTTCGTCGGAGGCCGGCTTTCTTCGCGTTCTTCGCGTTCTTCGCGAAGAAGGAGGAAGATCCTTAGAGGTTCTTCAAAGGTTTAATACAACATTTCAAAAGGAGAGTGTGTTGGCCTTATTTTATTTACATTCCAACAAAACCAAAACATGTTAAGAAATGAATGAAATTAATTCATAGAATTAATTTCAACGAATAAACTGCTCATTTAGTTGGTGCGTTAAAAATTTAAGAAAACGCGTCAGTTGACTTTCATAATGACGGGTTTTCACGGGTGCGTAACTTAGCGGAAAAGAAACGGCGGGGCTCATGCGGGCCCCACCCCACAAATATCCTACCAAGTGGGTAGGATATTATGGATAGGACCTTATCTGTAACAACTGCGCTTAAGCAGCATTAAGTGGCTTTCAAGTGAAATTAAAATAAAATTTTCGCACAACATTATTTTATTTCATAACTTTAAACCCAAAACATAAAAACCACAACCGAGCAAACGCAACTCTGGAAGAGGCGTTTATAAGAAAATACCGGTGCTGAGATTTCATCAGTGCCCTCCGAATTTATTTTTGAGCACTGGTTCAAAATTTAGAAAAACCCGCTCGTCCGTTCACTGAACGTACCCGAGCCAAACTTCGGCAAATGATTCCGGGCACACCGGGCCTCGGAATCATATGCCGTCAGAAGCTGAGTTCTTGTAAAAATTCCAAAGAAAATTAAGAAAAAAAGTTTCCTTGAAATTTACGGGTCTTTATAGCTTCGACCTCCCGAACGAACCAGCCTCACGCCCGGCCAAGCCACTCATGGCCGGACCGCGCTGTCCCGGGCAGAACCCCCCGTGTTGCGGTCGTCCGCCGTGCCACACCACCGCCATGCCCAGCCGCTGCACTGCCGCTATCCACTGTGGCGAGCTGCTATGTTGCCACATCTGTCGAGCCCCACTGCCATTGTTCACCTTCTCCCACTCCGCCATCCGCAGGACCGCCGAGAAGCCATCTGTCGCCCGCCGCCCGCCGGACCGGTGAGCCGTCATTCTCTATCCGCCGAGATGTCATCCTCCGGACCACTGATCCACTAAGCCATCAAGCCACTACCGATGTACAGCCACCCCATGGATTGTCCACTGCCCCTTTGGCATGACCGCGCCGCACAGCCTGTATGTACCCTCGTGACTGGTCTGCCAACCCCGCGGTCGGACCACGCCCTCGCGGCCAGTCTGCACCCTAGCGGTACCCCTCGGCCAAGCCACCCTTGTAGAAACCTCGTGTCCCTTATGGGCAAGGCCAAACCCAGTGGGTTGGGCCGCACTAAAGGCATGGCTGGGTCAGACTAGACCCGGGCCCACTATGACCCATTTACCTTCTTTTGGCCATAACGTTGGAACCAGACGCCCGTTTGACGAACCAACAGTGGCGCTGGAAATCATGGAGAGAGACGGTCCATTTACGTGATACCCCACTGTGTTTTGGATTGAGATGGGGAATACTTAGGTTGGATCCAGTATGAATCCAACTTGGCCTTAGGGATAAAAAGGAAAATAACTCACAGACTGAGCGTCTGATTGACACACAGTCTGTTACGTTGAGACCCCAATGAGTTGGTGAACCATTGAGATTATTATTCATGGTACATAGTGACTATTGGAGCATTGCCCAATAGATTGTGGAGAGAATCCTACCAGAGATGAGAGAGAATAGTATAGAGGCCTAGCGGATGGTTAAGACATGACGACTACTGACTGTTTCAACTACGAGTTACTCGACCCACCCAGTAGAGAGAGCCGAGGTGATGTGGCAGACCCGTGGTGGGGAGCGCCTCTGTGTGACATTGTAGAACCATGGTAATAAACAGGGGGAGTATCGCAGCAGGCCTTGAGGGGGACGCCTCTGTGTGACGCGACAGACCCATGGTACTCGAAAAGAGGAGTACCTCAACAGTCCAATATTAGTGGGAATAATCTCCTTATAATGCAGTAGACCCACTGTACTCGATAGAGGAGGAGTTCTCCAGTAACTGAGGTGTTCGACGTAGTCTTTAGAATGTTACTTGACACTACCCATAGAATAAATCCTTGTGTGAGATGAGTAAGAACCTCTATGTTTTCAACATGATTGATATGGATTACATGATACCTTCGGTATATGTATGATCTTATACCTAATTAAGGTTATATGTGGATTTCATACATTGTGTTTTATCATTGTTGGATTTTGTGAACCGAGAGGGTCTCGGGATCCCTACTGAGTATCGTCATACTCACCCCTACATGGGTTATGCCAGCACATTGTTGTGTTGGATGCAGACGATGGACAATGATGACTAAGGCCGAGAGTAAAGGACTGGATGGTACTTGGAGGTGGAACTTAGGATGAGTCAGTACATGGAGGAGATGGATTGATGTGGAGTGTTGAGGAGGCGATCAATTCCTACCGTATAGGTACGAACCTCAGAGGATGACCCAATGGCTGACTTTACCTTTTCTTCAGTTGTAGTGTATCGCATTTGTACTTGTACTTTCCAGTTGAGCTTGTATTCTTGCCCCATTTACTTTCATCACTCTTTTTTTATATTGTTCAATTTCTATTTCTACGAGCTGTGTGCTTACTTGTGTGTGTGCATACATGTTATAAAGGCAATGGCTTCCTGGTTTTAGGAAATTTAAGCCTTTAGTGCTAGTCGCCCGCCCCTGGCCTATGGAAGGTGGACTTGGGGTAGTCACAGCACGAGCCCTAGGGGATGGGTCGTGAAAAATTGGTATTAGAAGAGTCGGTTCTATTTCAGAACTATGAATCTGATCTTTTCTATAAAGCAGTAATTATAAGGGTAATGAGTGAGGTTTTTTGTTCAGGGAGTCCAGTGTTGGTGTGCCAGTAGACTTATTCATACACCAGGACCCTGACTTCTGATTTCTGACTCAGTTCACAAAAACAATGATTGTGTGTGTGTTATAAAGAGTTTTCATTGTGATCATTTGATTCACCTCACCAGGTATAACTTTAAGATCACTTGGTATAACTTTTTACCATGGAACATCTATTTTATTTCAGGATGCCTCCACGCAGATATCCAGCTAGATTTATGAGAGATGTACACACTGATAGCCCTCCCAGCGATTAGGCCTCAGTGCATGGCCTTTTTCTAATAGAGGCACCAGTGGAGGAAACATTGGTACCACTCTACATTGGTCCATCAATTCCACCGGCCCCTGCAGTAGACGGTGCATGCTGCCTAAGCACATTACATGAGTTCCAGTGCCAGAGGCCAACCAGGATGAGGGGAGAGACAGACCCACAGGCGGTTGAGGAATGGATGGAGGCTATGGTGAGAGTTTTCTGACTTATAGGGACGCCAGCCGATCTCATGGTGTTCCTTTCAGCCATCCCTCTACATGAAGTAGCAGGTAGATAGTGGAGCTTGATGATCCAGGTTCACGATGAGGAGACGCTTCGCTGGGCTGTCTTTGAGAGCCTTTTTTGGGCAGAGTCTGTCCCAATGACTCTCTGTGCAGTGCGCATATAAAAGCTTCTTCATCTATAGTAGGGCATCATGAATATAGCTTAGTACACAGCTAGGTTAACTAACCTCTCAAGATACTCCATAGATATGGTTCGGGACCTAGTAATCTGGGCCCGAACCATCGATAAGGGACTCAGGAGGATGATCAGGGATTATGTGATCTCACTTAGAATCCAGACGTAGGCGGGGGTGTTAGAGAGAGCCCTCTTGGTGTAGAGTATCTCTGCTGAGAAGACACCAGCAGCGAGACCCACTATCAGTCATCACGTAGAAGAGTCTTCTACAGATCGCAGAAGACATATGTCATAGAGGTCCCAAAGGACTATACCAATAGGTGGACATCCGAATGACTGAGGATTGGTTGTCCGGGGAACCCAAAGCAGAGCTAGTAATTCCAGGAGTGGGAAATGTTATGCATGCAGCGTGCAGAGTCAATGGATTGTGACTGTCTGTCCCTCTATTCAGATAATCATAGGTAGTTGAAGGACCTCCTAGGCAGAGATAGAGGTTCGACTGAGGAGGTCCGTAGGGAGTAGGCAGACGTGGAAGGGGAGCTGGTCGGGCAGTTGGTGGTGGGCAATGATTTGAGGCATTACTGCCACACCTAACAGGAGGTCCACCCCAAACGCAGGGAGCAGGTGGACAGGGGAGAGCTCATCTCTAGGCAGCTAAGGCTTATGATCATGGTGCTCTAGAGATGATACAAGGTACGATCTATGTCTACTTCAAAATAGCTTCAGTACTTATTTACACAGGTTCTATTCATTTTTATATCGCCACTGCACTCGATCAGAGCTGAGATATTACATTGGATCCATTAGATAGATCCTTATTGCTAGAAATTCGTATGGGAGAACATTAGACGATTATGAACTGGTGCCTGCAGTGCGAGAATTATCTAGGAGGCGAGAGCTTCGGCTGGGATCTCCTAGTAGCGGCGTCGAAGCCTTACGAAGTCATCTTGGGTATAGACTAGTTATCTACATTCCATGATCAGATTGACTATATTAGGGACAAAGTGTGGTGTGTCCACACATATGGGATATGGTTTACCTTCACTGGAGAGAAGGGAGCATTTGTAGTGCCAGATGGACTTACCCGGAGTAGTGTGCAGCCGATCACTCATCAATTGGCTAGCCTTACCCTCAGAGCTATTGAGGTGGAGAGTCCGATCTATATTGTGTTGGTGGACCTGTATGAAGATGTTTTCTATGATGATGTTCATGTTCTACCTCATTGCAGAGAAGTGGAATATTACATTGAATTTTACCTCATGACAGCACCGATATCTACACTAGTATATCAGATGTCTCTCATGGACCTTTGTGAGATATGGTTATTTCTAGAGGACTTATAGGAGAAGGGAATCATCTAACCTAGTGTTCATCCTCGGGTATCCCCAATTCTATTTTCCAAGAAGGTATATGGGAGATTGAGGTATTTTTTTGACTATCGATGCCTAAACCAGGTGACTATGAAGAACAATTACCCAATCTCGAGGATTGACGACCTCTTTGACCAGCCAAAATGTGAACGGTGTTCCTTGAATATAGTCCTCATATTAAGATATCACAAGCTTAGAGTATGAGCCGAGGATGTGCAAAAGATTGCCTTTATAAGTCGGTACGGAAATTACGAGTTCTTGGTTATGCCATTTGGTGTGACCAATGATCCAGTAGTGTTCATGGGAATCTTGAATATGATCTTTAGAAATAACATGATCTCTTTGTATTGGTCTTCATCTATGACATTCTGATCTACTCGACAACGAAGGAGGATGAAGCCTATCATTTGTAGGTACTACTGGACACACTCTGAGAGCACCATCTTTATGGTAAGATATCGAAGTTCCAGTTCTGGATCTGACAGGTTCACTTTCAAGGACATGTCATATCAATGGCTGGAGTTGCAGTGGATCCAACAATGATTGAGGCGGTAATTTCTTGGTAGCAAGACAAGAGTGTGATGTAGGTAAAGAGTTTCCCCGGTATGGATAGATATTACCGTAGGTTTGTGCCATATTTCTCCAGAGTTTCAGCACCACTATCAGCCTTGACGAATAAAAGGAAACCCTTCATGTGGTCGGAGAGATGCCGGCATAGTTTTCAGGAGCTGAGGAAGAGGCTAACTAGTGCCCCCATCTTGAGGATTCTAGAGGAAGGCATATGGTACGTAGTCTTCTGAAACACATCAGGGACTAGGATAAGATGTGTTATGATGCAGGAGTGAGAAATGATCACATATGGTTCTTGACAGCTGAGGAAACAAGAGAATAACTATGCTACCCATGACCAAGAGTTAGCAATAGTGGTCTTAACCTTGAAGGTGTGGATACACTATCTAATGGGTGAGTGTTTTACAGTGTACTCTGATCACAAGAGTACCAGGTATATATTCTCCCAAAAGGACCAGAACCCGAGACAATGATGTCACTTTGATATCTTCTAGGACTATGATGTCGAGATAGTCTATATTCCTAGGAAGGGGAACTTTGTAGAAGATGCACTCAGCAGGAGGTCTGGTATACAACTGCTAGGTAAGGGGACAAAGAAGTTGTTCGCTTTGCAGATATCCTTCATGGAACATGATGGAGAAGAATTTTGGTAGTCTCTTACAGTCACTCTCCCACTACTTTAAAGAGTCTGGGAGGCTCATCGTGAGGATGCTGATTGCGATGCTTGATGTGCTCAGATATCCACAGGATCAGAACCTAAAGGGTTTTCTAAAGGTGGGGATCACTTCATTCTCTTTAGAGGACAGACCATTGTACCAGTGTAACTTTAGGAGGATGTGATGAGGGAGTTCCACAATTTCCCTCTAGCAGTACATCTAGGACTAGAGAAGATGTACCAGGATCTCCGATGACATCAATGATGGCCGGGAATGAAGAAAGCAGTAGCTGAGTTTGTCTCTCGATGCCTCACTTTTCAGCATGTGAAGGCAGAGCATAAGGTACCGGCAGGCTTGGTTTTACCTTTAGAGGTCCCATAGTGGAAGTGGGATCAGATATCCATGGACTTCGTGACAGAACATCCATGTATATCTAGAGGTCATGACTTGATTTGGGTGATCGTTGATCGACTCACCAAGTCGGCCCACTTCCTACCGATCATAGATCAGGGTTTGGTAGAGAGCTTGGGACACATCTATGTGGAATATATTGTGGTACTACATGGATTACCCATGATGATTGTCTCTGATCATGACACACATTTTACTTCCAGGCTATGTAAGGGGTTGAAGGAGCCTTTTGGGACACAACATCGTTTGAGCACCACCTTCCATCCTCGACAGATAGCAACGATGAGAGGACTATTCAGACCCTCGAGGACAAGCTCCATGCTTTTGTCCTCCACTTCATTTTCATTTGGGAGGATCACTTACCATTGGTGGAGTTTTCATAAAACAACAGCTATCACTCCACCATTGGGATGGCTCATTTTGAGGTGTTGTATGGGTGACCTTACAGAAAACCTTTGTGATGGACTGACCCATGGGAGTCAGCACTAGTGGTATCAGAGATGGTATGTGCTACCTCAAAGAAGGTGCAGATTATCCAGGAGTGGATGAAGACTACACAGAGAAGGCATAAGTTGTATGTCGTTAGGGGACAGAGACCTCTGGAGTTCGAGGTTGGAGACTACATCATTCTACGGGTCTCATCCCAATGAGGTCTATGGAGATTTCGCTAAGGCGCAAGATAACTCCTAGATTCATTGGACCATTTCAGGTCTTTAGCAGGGTTGGCGATGTGGCATACCACTAAGCTCTTCTACCTCACTTGCATCGAGTGCATGACATCTTCCAAATGTCCCAGCTGAGGATATACCTGCATGACCGTTCTCACATCATTGACCATGGAGAGTTGGACGTTGACGATGGGGCGAATTTTATATAGGTTCCAGTAGAGATAGAAGATCGAAAAGAGCATGTTCTTCATAGACGGTCGATACATCTAGTGCACGTTCGTTGGAAGCACAAGAACCACTAAGAATGCACATAGGAGTTGGAGGCACATATGCGTGCTCAGTAGCCCCATTTGTTCCCTTAGATTGGAGTTGTTGGTTACAGGGACGTAAAGACGGAGGTGGGGAGACTATAAAGACATGATAATTCCTTGTAAATTTCTTTCTAAATAAATTGGAATTTTATGAGTCCGCAAAAATATATGGCGCATGATTCCAAGGCCCATAGTACTCGGAATAAATTTTTGATGTTTTGTTTGGGTACGTTCAGTAAAAATGAGAGCATGTTTTTCTATCTTTTTAACTTGTACATAGAATTGAAATCTGAGGGCACCGTTGAACTCTCAGCGCCAGAATTTACATAAGAAGACATTCATCTCGATGGAAGATGATCGAGGGTGGAAGATGGTTTTTAGGTTTTTTGTGGATATAATAAAATAAAATAAACACACGTTTTATTTTCTTTTGTTGTAACCACCCTTCAGGTGGAAGTTGGTAGTGGGGACCACAAAACCCTAACCTCTCATGAGAGGTTATGGTGTATTGGACCACCCAAGCCTAACCTCTCCTAAGAGGTTATGGTGGTGGGGACCACCTGATGCCTCAACCTCTTGAACTCCACAAATTATAATGAAAATCCTATCAACCCCTTCATTAATGTGGAGGATCCACTTGACTTCCTAAACATTAAATGTGCCAACACACATACATTTAATTCTTCCAACCCTCCCCTTAAATTAATTGACCCAACACATCAATTAATTATTTAAACTATTTGAATTTATTCCAACCAACATAATATAGGGGATAATCTATTATATTGGCACCACATTACTTTTGGGTGGAATTGGGAGAATGGTTCTCCAACGAAGAACGATTCCTCCACAAAGAACGCTCCGCCAACAAAGAACGCTGAACCCCTTCAACCATCTCCCTTGGGACTTCATCCGACGTGGGACATCCTCATCAATGGCGAATCGATGACCATACACCCTTCTTGCACCTACGTCATCAAGAGGACGAGGTATGGGTTTATTGATTAACACTTCCCATGTTCTCCCATTCTAATTATTTTGTGGGATTTGTTTATAGAGATTGACAAGGGTTGTGGGAAATGATTTTCTAAAATATCTTCTGTAAAGGTTCATACTTCCTTCTTTATAAACTGCTTGCTACCTCTCTAAACATGGATGGTTCAGGCCAAATGAACATGGATCGTACCCTCTATCATTCTTCTGTGATGTGCCCTTCGAAATGGAGGAATGCGATGAAGGTGACGAAGGTGCCAAAGGAAACTGCACCGCCACCCATGGCCTACACAACCAGTGCTGCCCCATGGTGCTTTCCCTCCCGACTATATGGCCCCACGCCCTTCCAAGCCACCTGCAGCCGAACCGAGCCACTGCACTGCCTCGGGCCTAACCCTCGCGACGCAGCCATCCATCGTGCCGAGCCACCACGTTGTTGTCGTCGACCGTGCTGAGCCGTCGGGCCGCCGCATCTACCGAGCTACGCTACCGCCGTTTGCCTTCAGCTATCTACTGATATGTCGTATAATGGGCTGCCAAGCCGCCATCTGCTGCCTATAGTCTTTTGGACTGTCGAGCCATCGAGATGTGGACTCCTGTCTGCTGAGCCACTGTCTGCCAGACCGCTGGGTCACCAAGCTGCTGAGCCGCCGCCACTGGAAGATGGCCCCACTGCCGTTGTGCCGCCCCCGCGGCCGGGCCACGCCCTCAAGGCTGGTCCATTTCCTCGCGGTCGGTCTGCCACCCCCACGGCCGGACCGCGCCCTCGTGGCCGGTCCGTGCCCCACGGCCAGTCCGCTCCCTCACAGTACCCCTCGGCTAAGCCTCAATAGTAGCCCCCGCGAGCCAGGCCAGACCCAACGGGCCAGGTTGAGCCGGGTCGGACTAGACCTGGGGCCACTACGACCCATTTACCTCTTGTTGGACATAACTTTGGCATCATACGTTCGTATGAAGAACTTTCAGTGGTGCTAGAAATCTTGGAGCGATACTGTCCCTCTGAGTGATACCCCGCTGAGTTTTGGATTGAGATGGGGAACAGTTAGGTAATATTAAAAATTAGTCCAACCGGGCCCCCAGGACAAAAAGGATAATAACTCACAGACCGAGCATCTAATTGATGCGCCATTAGTTTGGTTGTGACCCAAATGACATAGCAGACATTTTAGATACTTCTTAATTGGACTTCGTGAAAGATGGAGTATTGAAAAGTAGCTTGTGGATAAGATCCTCCTGGAGACGAGCGAGCAAAGTGCAGAGAACTAGTGGCTGGATGAGACTTGACGACTACAGACCATTTCGACTCAGAGTCACTTGACATGTCCAGTGGGGAGAGCAGGGGTGGCGTGGCAGACCCACGATGGGGATCACCTCTATGTGACGTGCCATACCCATGGTACATGACATGAGGAGTACTGCAGTAGGCCTTGAGGGCGACCACCTTTCTGTGATGTGGTAGACCCATGGTGGGGAGCGCCTCTATGTGGCACGACAGACCCATGATACTCGACAGGAGGAGTACCATAGTAGTCCAATGATTGTGGGAAGTGCCTCTGTGTGGCGCGGCATGCCCACTGTACTCGATTGAGGAGGTGTTCTCCAGTAGCTGAGGTGTTCGACGTTGTGTTCGGAATGTTACTTGATACTACCCCAAGAATAAATCATGCTATGAGCATAGTCAAAGCATCTATGTTTTCCTCATCATTGAGATGGATTACGTGATGAAATATATATATTTATGAGCATGTACCTAAATAAGGTTATCTGTTGATTTTAAACTTTGTGTTTTATCCTTGTTTGATTTTGTGAGTCCTAGAGGGTCTCAGGTTCCCTTCTGAGTATCATTATACTCACCCCTAGATGGGCTATGCCCGCACATTGTTGTGTTGGATGCATATGACAGACATCCCTGGTTGTGGGTGAGATTACCCGGACTGGACGGTACCTTGAGGTGGACCTTACGAAAAGTCTTTACATGGAGGAGACGGATGGATGATGAGTTCTAAGGTGGCGATATGTACCTAACCTTCAGGTAGGAACCTCGGAGGACGACCCACCGGTTGACTTTCTATTTTCCTCAGTTGTATTGTATCACAGTTGTACTTGTACTTTCCAGTTGGGCTTGTATTCTGGCCACTTTTACTTTTAACACTCTTTTGTGATACGGTTTACATGGTGTTTCATCCAGCTGTGTGCTTTCTCGTTTGTGTTTTTACAGGTTATAAAGGTAATTCCTTCCCAGTTATAGAGAATTTGCGCCTTTGGTGCTAGTTGCCAACCCCTGGCCTATGGAAGGCGGACTTGGGGAAGTCACGACAATGGCCCCGGGGGACGGGTCGTGACAGTCATGGAGTTTTTCAATAGTAAAAATTAATGTATCAAATGTAACACATTGATAATGACATAAATTACGGAGACCGAAACACATTTCAATAGATATGAACAACCAATGACACACAAAGGATGTGGTGTTCCTAATTGCGAATCTTTCCTCAACTTATCAACCACTACAGATCACTACGTGAGATCTTTATGAGATGAAATCCCAATGATTACAAGCCCCCAAACACCTAATAGTCACACATAAAATGTGATCTCTTATTTTGATGATTTTGGATCATAAAAAATCACATTAAGATAACTTTCAAGGTATCTCAATGATAACATTATAGTTTGAGAACTGTTATAACTCTTTGATATACAAGTTATCAATGTACATTACCATAAATATTGTGGATGTAAAATTATTAACAAAAATATTGTATGATAAACATATGTATGTACATATATATAAAATGATAAATTTAGTGGTTTTTAATGTAAATCCACAAGTTGGGTCTAGGGAAACTAATTTCAACACTCCCACTTGCACTAGACTAAATCACTAACAAGTCTCAATATTCTTTCTTTCATATTAGATTTATGCTTCTGATGAGATATGTATTTAGTTAGTAGTCCACCAAACTGTCCTCTATAGCTACAATAACAACTGTGAATTATCACATTGGAGTAAAATTATACATGTTTTGAATCATATGAAGTATATACTTTATCCTTCAGTGTATCCTAGGATCCTTTGTATGTTCCAATACAGTAGTATTATCACAATAAAATGATTTTTTTCACTAATAATAATAACACCAATGTATGATACAAAGAACTATTTCCAGTCTACCTACTTTTTTTCATTATAAGATACTATAATCTCATATTTAGCTATTGAATCATTAAACACATGTTTCCTAGAGAATCTCCAACTCACTGTACCAACAATCGGGAAAAAGAAATAACCTAACTACGATTTCAGATCATTATGATCTATTTAGAAACTACAATCATTGTATCCTCTAGCCTAGGGTTCCTCGTATACTCTATACAATAAGAGAATATCCTCTTTACTCTTCAAGTACATTAAGATGGTTTTTATACCATCCTAATGATGCTCTCATATATTATCATGATATCTTTCTATCAGAATTAATATATAGGAAACACCAAACCCAGTACATAGAATGAGATAAATTAAATGTTCCACTTCCGATTTGTAATATATTATAATTTTTTATTCTATATACTCCTATGTTTTTGCAAACATTTACATAGAGAGACTGATACCACCTGACATGGGAAAAAACACCCTTATGGATTGTTCCATGATATACCTTTTCTGTACCTTGTCAATATATATAATTTGATTTATACCAAAGAGCCTCTATTTTTTATCTCGATATATTTTTATACAATGAATGTAGGTTTTTTTAACCATTTCTTTTATGGAGAATCATTCATTTAATCATGTATTTAGTTACTATAACCCTTCCAGTACATTTATCAAAATTAATATGTCATCAACATATAATAATATGAAAATAATGCAACATCCATTAACCTTATTATATACACAATCCTCACATTTATTTTGGACAAAACCTAATTCTATTATTTCTTATCAAATCAAACATTGAATTATTTTTATGCATTCTTTAACCCCTAAATCGATCTTTGTATCTTCAACACTTTACTGGAATTATTTGACATAAAAAAACATTAGGTTGAACCATAAATACATATTCCCCAATAAAGCCATTCAAAAAAGATAATTTTGACATCCATTGTTTTAATTTTATAACCATACTAGGATATTATTTTAGAAGTATTATAAAAGATTCTATCATTATTGCTGATGCTAAGGTTTCATCATAGCCATTTTCTAATAGAATTTGGTTGTAGGTATGGAAATTAGCACCCATGTCCAAATTTGTCATGAATACCCAGTTGCACATAGTGGGTTTTACAATAGGTGAAGTGTTTAAAAAAAATTAATAATGATTTTTGTACATGAAATTCATCTTATAATGCATTTTCTAAATCCATTTAAAGCATAAATTTCATCTAATACATCACTATAGGTTAATTTATCATAATCCCCAAAGAGTAATTTTACACCTTCTTCAATGATATAGAAACCAAAACACTATGGTTCTCTAACCTCTCAATTTGACCAACACATTACATGTGTCTTAACAAATTCATCATCATCCACTATCTCTTGTGTAGATAGTTCTTATACAATCTCTTAGGAATTTAAATCAGTAACGTCTCAGAATTCACTATTTGAACCACTATTTCCAATGGAAATTATTCCCTATCTAGAAATGTGGAATTATTTTCAAAAATATTATTTATATCTAAAGGTTTATATTTATAACATATTTTTTTCACATTAGGATAACATATAATGATGCACTTTGTATTTAGGGATGATATATTTTTACTAGGTACTGTCATGAAAACAGCCTTGCGTCCCAATTCATGTATGTGTGAAATATTGGGTTTCTTTCCCCATAATAACTCATATGGAATACCCTCTATATTATTAGTTTTTTACTTTGATAAGGGTATATACCGTATTCTCTAAGGAGTATTATGAAAAAACTAAGAAAAGATCGCCTTCACTCATCATTGATCTGACCATGTATAGAAAGGTCTGATTCCTCATTACACTAACACCATTCCACTATAGTGTATATTGAGTAGTGTGTTGGGATACTATCCCACTCACATTTTGGTGATAAATTAAATATAGGTTAAGATACTCTCCTCCACTATATGAGTATAGTGTCTACATCTTCATTCCATCGTATTTTTCTTATTCATGATGATATTCTTTAAACAGTTAAAAGGAAATTGACTTATACAACATTAATTAGATATATAATTACCAAAAAATGTCATCATTAAAATAAATTATGAATTAAACCCCACCCATTGAATATTCTAGAAATAGAACACATATGTCATTATTAATTAATTATTTTAATTTAGTGTATCCTAATTACTTCCTCAAGAAGGATTTTTTTTCATTTTACAATATAAATGTAACACTCCGAGATTTTATGAAAAATATACTTTTTAATTTCATTAATGTCTTGTGTTGTATGCTAAACCAAAAAGAGCTTGCTCAACACGCATCCTTGACTTGCCTTTCATTACACGCAATCGCGACCTTCCTTGATAGCGTGTGTAGTACGCAATACCGAGTTTCACTAAACAATGATATGCTATTAGAATATTATTAAAACTAGCCGTTATGAGTAGTAATGACCACTTTTTGAAATTTTGTAAATTTTATTTTTCAAAATGGACTTAATTTTTGGATTTGGAATATCTAAATTTGCTTAGGTTGAAATTTTGGTGATTTTCGGATAACTTTCATATTTTGATGAATAGTGAAAAGTACTAAATTTTAAATAAAAACAACTTTTTCTAATTATTAGTGATAAATTATTAATTTGAGTGGTTTTAAAGTATATTTAGAATATATTTTTGCAATTTAATACAATTTTGGTCATTGGATGTAATTTCACATTTAAACCAGACATAAACAAGTGTCAATCTTTTTATAGTTATTATCTCTTAAAAACACGCTATTTGTTTTGACGACGGGAATTAATTTTTAAATTAATTAATGCAACTGATATGTTTTGAATTCGGTAAAATTGAAATCATTTTTGAGTTCATAATATCAAATATAGCTTAGGTCTAATTTTTGGTATTTTTCTGAAAACTTTCAATTTTTGATGAATAGTGAAACCACTAAGTGGTAGTTAAAAAAATTAAATTTTTCATAAAACTTAATTTTACCGCTTCTGTGAGTGGAATTTCAAAAATCCGAGAGACACGGTTGATTTCAGTAAGTAAAATGTGGTTCAATGAGATGAAAATAATTTTTGGTGAATAGTAACTTTTTACTTTTATTTACCACTGTTAAAAGTAAATAGGGTAATTAAGGGTAAAAATGATATTATTATTACCCTAACACATTTCCTAATTCTATTGGATAAGTGTAATTCGACCAAAAACAAGCTTAGGAATAAAATATGACCATTTAGGCCCACATGGATTAGATTAGGACATTTATTATTATTTAATTCAAAGAAGTGTTAAAAGAGTTAAAATCAAAGTTTATTTACTAAAACATTTTTAATATAGGGTTATACATAAGATAAATTCGATTGTAAATATTACATAGAAAGCTAAAAATATTTCCTACATGATTGTATTTTATTTGTAATTTTTATACATTAAATAATTTAATTTATTTATGACACAACAATGATGCAATAATTATCTTATTAATGAAATATTGACATAATTGATGTTATAAATACTCAAATAAATATAATTTGAGACTTTTTTTGAATTAAAATAATTTTATAGGTTAATATTACATGTTATTATTGATTTAATTAACTTTTTTTGAACCTCTAATTCTGTTATGATTTTCACAAAAATAAATTACTAAATAGTGTCAAAATTGACATAAAATAGTTTTTAAAACAAATATTATATTATTAATTGTTATTTTATTTCTAAAAATCTAAGGTTCTGCCAAATGACTTATATAATGTTATATATATTAATAATTAACAACTTTGGGTTCGTTTGGCTTGTTATAGTAAGTTTATTAACCTTATAGTGTAAGAACACAAGAAGACACTGTAAAAGTAAAATTATTTAACTTAATGTTAAATCTAAATGATAAGGTTAAAATAGGAACCTAAAATTGTCTAAATTATATTGGATGAGAGTATTTCGACCCATCCCTACCTTAGCCTCTAAATAAATTAATTTGGAGCTATTTAAAACCATACTTGACTTTATAATAAAATAATATTTTTTGTTTTTCCAAAGGAGCCCCTCTCCTCCCTTATAAAAGGGAACCTCCTCCCTCTCCTCCTCACACCAATTTGAGCATTCAAGCTCGGCCAACCCCTGCCAAAATCTCTTCTCCACTTACCTAGTATCATCCTAGTGGTTCTGGTCTTCTTCAAAGACCATCCTTAGTTCATTAAGTGGAGGTTAAGAAAAGGCGCGTCAGAAGAGGTAATATCCATTACCGATCTTTTTCAATTTCTTTCTTCTTCAACTTCTTCTTCTTTAGTTGTTTCATGATAAAGTAATAACATCAGTATTTATTATATACTGATATGTTATTATAAATATGAAACAACTATAATTAACCTTCTATCCATCCTACGGAAAAAGGAAATCACCGCGTGTGCGTACGTACGGATTACCGTCTCCACGCCGTGGTGTAATCTATTTTCTGCCACCACCTTAATTGGATGGGTATAATGGTGTAATGAGTAACTATATATGATTATTATAAAATACTGAAATAGTATACATACACTACAACACATGTTCATGATCATAAGAACGATATCATCGCTCGTGCGTACGTACGGACTACCGTCTCCACGACGCGATGAGATTCATTCTCCATGATAACAATTTAAGAATGACTATAAAGTATATATAAGAAATAATAATGAAATATATGACATTATAAAGCTACTGGATTTATGTATATATGTATGTCATCTACTTAATTCCATTCAAGACAATAAGGAAAGGAAAACAGCGTTCATGCGTACATACGGACTACTGTCTCCATGAACGGTGTGTTTCATTTCATTTATCTATCTATTATATATATATATACTGAATATATATGATATATAAATCATGTTTTATATTCTGGAAGTAATTAAATCATGATATATGTAATAATAATGTCAAGAACAACAAGTCCAAACACCTACGATAAATGAAACGATTTTACCCAAAACGCTTCTTTAACATGGAATTTACAAAAGAACGGGTAATATAAAGTCATAAGTGAGCCATATATGATATCATAACAATGAATATGATTCTGTAATAAGTTAATGACATTATTTAAATCATTATACAAGAGGTTCAGACACTTACGAAGAAAATCAGACTTAAGGTAAGGGAAATATCACAATCTCATTTTTATCCGAGATTGTTTATACTTTAATATTTACTGTGGTGTATTTTCTCATCCACATCCATGTTTCCCCAATATTTAATATTATTTCCATCCACCTACAATTGTTTAAATCCAATTTTACCCTTATGTGAGTTTTTAGTAAAAGATATGAAAGGAATCTTTTGTCGTTTTTCGTACGAGGTACTTTTTGACTTTTCCGACAAAAGTACGAGAAGAATGTTTTTTTAACTTATACGGCATGAATGTATTTTTAAAACATTATTTCCAAGAAGCTTCCGTTACAAGTTTTCAAGTTTATTTTTAATCAAATTCTTTTAGTTTATAATTGTACGACATGTTAAGAAAGGAAAAGTGTTTTTGAAGCAGAAAGGATATTTTCCTCAAGAATGGAGTTCAAGTGTTTTATCAAAATTATTTTCCATCTAAGATAATAAAGGGTTATGTTTTTATCCCTATTATTACATTGATTATATTATTTTGTGATGGAATTATTTTTATGAATTCCTTTATCATATATGAATTGTTTTATGATGTCACGATGTTTAAGATTCCCATTTTTATTACATGGGTTACGCAATGATGTATGATTTATGATTTTGTGGCACACATAAGAATGGTATCATTATGAGATGGGTGGGACCTATATATCCCTCCAATTCATTGGGTAAAGTTTTTATATCTCAGGAGATATACATGGCTGGAACGGTAGGTTATACCGGTTCAGTGAAACAGGACTGAAATGAGGGTGACTCTGTTCAGAAAGGGACATTGTCCACTAAGATAGTCTTGGAAAGGAGTCTTTACTAACAAGAAATGATTCTCTATGATTATGTGTGTATGCCACAATGTTTCATGTTTTAAGTTATGATTATTTGGGTTTACCTTTCACTACTATGATTTCTCCCATGTTATGAAATTATGATTTCTTTTGCAGGTTAAGATTTCCAAAAGTTATGTTCTTATGTATATGATGTGAATGACATTTATTTTGTTTACCCTTACTGAGCATTTGAGCTCACCCTTTTATGTTTTCCTTTCCCCAGGATATAAAGAAAGTTTTTTGGTAAAAAAGAAGATCTTTATGGGAGATGTTGAAGATCTTTCACCACGATTAGAAGATTATATTCCGAGTTTCCAAAGACACTAAACTTGTACGATCCTTCTGTGTGTGTTTTTGTTATGTACTAAGTATTCCGCAAATGTAATGTAATGTCAATGTACGTCAAGCTTCGGGTCTCTACAGTTGGTATCAGAGGAAAGGTTTAGTAAAACTATGGAAACTAGGATGAGAAAACGTTAGTGAGATCCATATAGATATTTCTAAGGTATGTCTAGGGATGTCCCTAAGGTTAAGTATACGTATAGGTTATAATACTAGAATTACGCTAATGATCATAGAATTAAACCTAAGATGTTAGATATTGAAGGTACTCCCCCTTTATTATTTTGTTTTCCCTAGCATGATTTTTGCCTCTCACACTATTTTTTTAGGGTTTTAGACGATGGTTGGAACCCGAAGGAACCGTGTTGATCAATGCAATGGAAAATGCAATGATTGTCCTCCTGAACAAACAAATGTTATGGGAGATGGAGTGCAAAATCTTATTGCTATACTTACACAAGCTATAAATCATTCTGGACTTCCAAATGAGCAGAGAAGGGAACAATATTCTATTGTGTCCTTCATGAGGCAATGTCCACCTTCTTTCAGTGGGTCTTCCGATCCACTTGTTGCTGAACAATGGAGCAGTACCCCTGAAGAGATATTTTCAGTTCTTCAATGTTCTGAACATGATAAAGTCATCTTAGCAGTATATCGTTTGGATGGTGAAGCTGATCAGTGGTAGAGTCTTATCAAGAATACGAGGCCAAGAGATGAAATTGAGTCCATGGAATGGGACGAGTTCAAGAACTTGTTTTTCAGTAAGTACTTCCCTCGTATTCTTCGAACAAAGATGGAAAAGGAGTTTCTTGAGCTGAAGCAGAAGGATGATGAATCTGTTGGTATATATGAAGAGAATTTTACAAGACTTGCAAGGTATGCATCTGGCATTATCATCCAACCTGAAAGTAAAGATGATCGATTTTTCAGTGGCTTAAAACCGAGTCTTCGAAGGGCATTAGCTATAAGAGACTTCAGTAGCTATGAAGAAATTGTGCGTTGTGATATCAAGGTAGAAATGGAATTTGGTGTTACATATCCATCTCATGGTTTTGACAAGAAAGGAAAGATGGAGTTCAAGGAGAAATCTCAAAATAATGGTGAAAAGAAGATGAATGTTTCCTTATGCACAAAGCGTGGAATGAAGCATGGTGGAGATTGTCTTAAAGGGACTAGAAAATGTTTTTTATGTGTGGAAAAGAAGGTCATCGAGCAGCTGAGTGTCGAATAAATGGAAAAAGGGTTTCTAATTATGTGAATAAAGAAAACACTGCAGAGAACGCACCACCAACACTTAAATGCTTCAAGTGCAGGGAAATGTGGCATTATGCTAATAAATGCCCTAATCCAAGGGTTAGTGATGATCGACATGAGAAACCGCTTAAGGAAAAGGACAAAGGTAAGTCACATGCGATCACTATTGGTGATGTTGAATATGACAACGATGTGGTGGAATGATTAAGTTTTTATGTAATGGGATTCCAAAATAATGTTGTATCATAAAGTATTGGAATATTTATGTATTGGTCTAATGTGGTATTCAAAGTGATTGAGATATTTTTGGAAATAAGATGATATGCCCATAATGAAGGGAAAACGAGAAAACGAAATGTTTAACAGTATTCATGAGCTCATGATTGATATAAGGACTAATTGATATCATGGTTTGAGTATATAGACTTTTAAGGATTTTGGTATGTGAAAAGTGTTAACTTTTAACTACATTCAAGTTTTCACTATGGTTCAATGGGTATTCAAGAGAGTACAAGATTAAGGCCTTTGAATGTTTGGAATATGACCAACAAGATATATCTTATGATATATGGGGATCAACGATGGTATTAAATCTCTGAGAGTGGACTGCAGTATTATGGATAAGCCTAAAGATTGGAATGGATTATGTTGGACACAAGTTAGTATTGTTTGTTTTTTTGATATTATTGATGGGATGTTATAGTAATATAGTTTTAGAAAAAGGACAACCTGCAGGACGGGCGACAGCCCATCGCGTCGGACTAGGCTGTGAGAATCGAACCCACAACCGAAGTGTGATTGGCATTTATCGCCTACCACTGGCCTACAGGAAGTCCCTGTTTAGTAGAAACTAGTTTTATTATATTATTAAGTATGATATATGAAGTATAAGTCCATTTTAGGAACTATATATGATTAATCTCACTATAGATGGACTTATGTATTTTTTGATAACTTTTCTAACCTTTTGTTTGAGACAGATGGAATGAACCATCATTCTATCACATGATCTGGTAACACATCATGAATGAAAAATTAAACTTCATTTCTTTAAGAGATAAAGTGGAAATTTTCCAAAGAACGACAAACGGTGAGACTATACCAAAATCACGAAAGTATTTCTTCTAATTCCAATTTCATCAACTTTGGAGAAATGATCTTAAAAACCAAAAATTTTGTCCTAGTGCTCTTATATCTGATGAATCAGATGGTACCCTAGATCATCACAAATTTATGTCTTTGTGATTGCTGGATTTTCCATAGCCATGTTCTCTACCACTCTCCATCAGAACATGATGGTTATATTTCTCTCCCATATCCATATTTTCACATATGTGGAAACCCAATGATTAGTTTATTTGGGTAACCATTAAGTTTCATACTTTTGTTTTTAAAGATTATTTTTGGTATTCCTTTTTACGATGTGGGTTTCTATCAATGAAACTTTCGAATAGTAAACCATTTATAACCCCGACGAATTTCGAGGGTGAAATTCATTTTAAGGGGGGTAGAATGTAACACCCCGAGATTTTATGAAAAATGTTATTTTTAATTTCATTAATGTCTTGTGTTGTACGCTACACCAAAAGGAGCTTGATCAACACGCATCATTGACTTGCCTTTCATTACATGCAATCACGACCTTCCTTGATAGCGTTTGTAGTACGCAATACCGAGTTTCACTAAACAACGATATGCTATTAAAATATTATGAAAACTAGCTGTTATGAATAGTAATAACCACTTTTTGAAATTTTGTAAATTTTATTTTTCAAAATGGACTTCATTTTTGGATTCCGAATATCAAAATTATCTTAGGGTGAAATTTTGGTGATTTTCGGATAACTTTCATATTTTGATGAATAGTGAAAATTACTAAATTTTAATTAAAAACAACTTTTTCAATCGAAATAATTAATAGTGATAAATTATTAATTTGAGTGGTTTTAAATTATATTTAGAATATATTTTTACAATTTAATACAATGTTGGTCATTGGATGTAATTTCACATTTAAACCAGACATAAACAAGTGTCAATCTTTTGATAGTTATTATCTCTTAAGAACACGCTATTTGTTTTGAGGACGGGAATTAATTGTTAAATTAATTAATGCAACTGATATGTTTTGAATTTGGTAAAATAGAAATCATTTTTGAGTTCATAATATCAAATATAGCTTAGGCCTAATTTTTGGTATTTTTCTGAAAACTTTCAATTTTTTATGAATAGTGAAACCACTAAGTGGTAGTTAAAAAAATTGAATTTTTCATAAAACTTAATTTTACCGCTTCTGTGAGTGGAATTTCAAAATTCCGAGAGACACGGTTGATGTCAGTAAGTAAAATGTGGTTCAATGAGATGAAAATAATTTTTGGTGAATAGTAACTTTTTACTTTTATTTACCACGGTTAAAAGTAAATAGGGTAATTAAGGGTAAAAATGATATTATTATTACCCTAACACATGTCCTAATTCTATTGGATAAGTTTAATTCGACCAAAAACAATATTAGGAATAAAATATGACCATTTAGGCCCACTTGGATTAGATTCGGACATTTATTATTATTTAATTCAAAGAAGAGTTAAAAGAGTTAAAATGAAAGTTTATTTACTAGAACATTTTTAATATTGGGATATACATAAGATAAATTTGATTGTAAATATTAATTAGAAAGATAAAAATATTTCCTACATAATGGTATTTTATTTTTAATTTTTAGACATTAAATAATTTAATTTATTTAAGACACAACGATGATGCAGTAGATATCTTATTAATGAAATATTGACATAATTGATGTTATAAATACTCAAATAAATATAATTTTAGACTTTTTATGAATTACACTAATTTTCTAGGTGAATATGACATGTTATTATTTATTTAATTAACTTTTTTAGAACCTATCATTCTGTTATGATTTTCACAAAAATAAATTACTAAATAGTGTCAAATTTGACATAAAATAGTTTTTAAAACAAATATTAAATTATTAATTGTTCTTTTATTCCTAAAAATCTAAGGTTCGGCCAAATGACTTAGATAAGGTTATATATATTAATAATTAACAACTTGGGGTTAGTTTGTCTTGTTATAGTACGTTTATTAACCTTATAGTGTAAGAACACAAGAAGACACGGTAAAAGTAAAATTATTTAACTTAATGTAAAATCTAAATGATAAGGTTAAAATAGGAACCTAAACTTGTCTAAATTATATTGGATGAGAGGATTTCTACCCATCCCAACCTTAGCCTCTAAATAAATCAATTTGGAGCTATTGAAAACCGAACATGACTTTATAATAAAATAATATTTTTAGTTTTTCCAAAGGAGCCCCTCTCCTCCCTTATAAAAGGGCACCTCCTCCCTCTCCTCCTCACACCAATTTGAGCATTCAAGCTCGGCCAACCCCTACCAAAAGCTCTTCTCCATTTACCTAGTATCATCCTAGAGGTTCTGGTCTTCTTCAAAGACCATCCTTAGTTCTTTAAGTGGAGGTTAAGAAAAGGCGCGTCAAAAAGAGGTAATATACATTACCGATCTTTTTCAATTTCTTTCTTCTTCAACTTCTTCTTCTTTAGTTGTTTCATGATAAAGTAATAACATCAATATTTATTATATACTGATATGTTATAATAAATATGAAACAACTATAATTAACCATCTATCAATCCTACAGAAAAAGGAAATCACCGCGTGTGCGTACGTACGGATTACCGTCTTCACGCCGTGGTGTAATCTATTTTCTGCCACCACCTTAATTGGATGGGTATAATGGTGTAATGAGTAACTATATATGATTATTATAAAATACTGAAATAGTATACATACACTACAACACATGTTCATGATCATAAGAACGATATCATCGCTCGTGCGTACGTACGGACTACCGTCTCCACGACGCGATGAGATTCATTCTCCATGATAACAATTTAAGAATGATTATAAAGTATATATAAGCAATAATAATGAAATATATGACATTATAAAGCTACTGGATTTATGTATATATGTATGTCATCTACTTACTTCCATTCAAGACAATAAGGAAAGGAAAACAACGTTCATGCGTACATACGGACAACTGTCTCCATGAACGGTGTGTTTCATTTCATTTATCTATCTATTATATATATATATACTGAATATATATGATATATAAATCATGTTTTATATTCTGGAAGTAATTAAATCATGATATATGTAATAATAATGTCAAGAACAACAAGTCCAAACACCTACGATAAATGAAACGATTTTACCCAAAACGCTTCTTTAACATGGAATTTACAAAAGAACGGGTAATATAAAGTCATAAGTGAGCCATATATGATATCATAACAATGAATATGATTCTGTAATAAGTTAATGACATTATTTAAATCATTATAAAGGAGGTTCCGACACTTACGAAGCAAATCAGACTTAAGGTAAGGGAAATATCACAATCTCATTTTATCTGAGATTGTTTATACTTTAGTATTTACTAGGGTGTATTTTATCATCCACATCCATGTTTCCCCAATATGTAATATTAATTCCATCCACCTACAATTTTTTAAATACAATTTTACCCTTAGGTGAGTTTTTAGTAAAAGATATGAAAGGAATCTTTTGTTGTTTTTCGTACGAGGTACTTTTTGACTTTTCCGACAAAAGTACGAGAAGAATGTTTTTTTAACTTATACGGCATGAATGGGTTTTTAAAACATTATTTCCAAGAAGCTTCCTTTAAAAGTTTTCAAATTTATTTTTAATCAACTTCTTTTAGTTTATAATTGTACGACATGTTAAGAAAGGAAAAGTGTTTTTGAAGCAAAAAGGATATTTTCCTCAAGAATGGAGTTCAAGTGTTTTATCAAAATTATTTTCCATCTAAGATAATAAAGGGTTATGTTTTTATCCCTATTATTACATTGATTTGATTATGTTGTGATTGAATTATTTTTATTAATTCCTTTATCTTATATGATTTTTTTTATGATTTCATGATGTTTAAGATTCCCATTTTTATTACATGGGTTACGCAATGATGTATGATTTATGATTTTGTGGCACACATAATAATGGTATCATTATGAGATGCGTGAGACCTATATCTCCCTCCAATACATTGGTTAATGATTTTATATCTCATGAGATAGACATAGCTGGAACGGTAGGTTATACCGGTTCAGTGAAATAGGACTGAAACGAGGGTGACTCGGTTTAGAAAGGGACATTGTCCACTAAGATAGTATTGGAAAAGAGTCTTGACTAACAAAAAATGATTCTCTATGATTATGTGTGTATGAAACAATGTTTCATGTTTTAAGTTATGATTATTGGGGTTTACCTTTCACTACTATGATTTATCCCATGTTATGAAATTATGATTTCTTTTGCAGGTTAGGATTTCCAAAAGTTATGTTCTTATGTATATGATGTGAATGAAATTTATTTTGTTTACCCTTACTGAGCATTTGATCTCACCCTTTTATGTTTTCTTTTCCCCAGGATATAAAGAAAGGTTTTATGTAAAAAAAAAGATCTTTATGGGAGATGTTGAAGATCTTTCACCACGATTAGAAGATTATATTCCGAGTTTCCAAAGACACTAAACTATTACAATCCTTGTGTGTGTGTTTTTGTTATTTACTATGTATTCCGCAAATTTAATGTAATGTCAATGTACATCAAGTTTCGGGTCTCTACAATAAAAAATCAGGAAATATATCCATGTTATCTATCAAAACCAGGTCTCAATATCCTAGTCGATGAAAATTATATAATTGACTCACATTAACATGAAAAATCATAATGTAAAAGAGGAAAGTTTTATAAGATCAATGTTGACAATTTTTTTCATTGATTTACATATACAAGTATTTTATGTTCATGTATATATAAATAACTTTTAATATTTTCCATACTATAACACATGTTATCCTTAAAATAAAAAAATTTGAAGCATTAAATAAAATCCCAAGCTGTCCAGACCTAACATTAAGATTATTTCACTTTTTTTTATGGTACATAGAACCAATTATTCAATATAAGAACCAAGACAGTTGTAATAGTTTTATGATAATCTCCCACTAACAAGGCTGAAAAAATTGAAACATGTGTAACATGGATATCAACCTCCCCATTTAAAATATTTTTAAATATAACCTGATCCTATATATGAATAAAAATGTGAAAACCACATGTAATATCCAATTCGCAACCTTCAGAAAATGAAAGATTTCATGAAATGAAAAAATACCTAATGTGGAATAATTTCCCTTATTCTTCCCAACTCATAAATTATTCATATAGTCTAATTTATTTCCACATAGAATGTATAAATCCTCCAACCCATTCTCATTCCTCTGTATCTTTATATTTTTGGAGTTATGGTGAAATAGTGTCTTCGGTTTGGATATAGCCTTATACACCGTAGTCATTCCCTTCCTCCACTGGTTCACCATATGGAAGGATGAATTTTTATTCTTTATATCTTTATCTTCTTGGTTAACTAACACCAAAATATTTGGGATTGACTTTGTTGTGTTATTCATATTATAGTTAAGAATGTATTTCATAAACCACAAGGGTAAAGAGGAAAGAATGAGATAATTTTCACGTCTTTGTTTATCTTGAACTTAAGGGCATCATATCTCCCAAGGTGCCTAATAAATCATGAGTACATGAGGACTCAATTGATTGACTACTTCTAGAATGTTTGTATACAATGCACATGAAATATAACACATTTCATTCCTATTTATCTCATGATATAATTTGTAGAGATGACTCAACATCTGGTTGGTATATTCTTAATAACACATTTTCTAAAATTGACTTGATATAGATCACAATATGATGCGATGTATATCTAGTTCCTCATCTGCATGGTTTTCCCACTTGTATTTATCAGTCCTACATTTTCCATACAGGGGATCAATGGGAAGGGAGTACTCGATCACATAAATCTTGTTTTAGTAGTATATTTCTATGCACATGTGCCAGTACCTCTCTGATAAGTTGTATTGAATCATGATATTTTATTTATCTATTATGGATCATATTGATAATTTTTTGGTAGTTCTAGTGATTTCCAACGTAATGATAAAATTACCAGTCAATAAATTATCTGGTTATCCTTTTAGATATTCTTAATTAATTTCTTTTTAAAACATTACATCTCTCCCACTATTTTAAAAATCCATAATATAACTCACTACAAGATTCCAAAAACATTTTCAAATATATATTTTAGTAGAAATGATCCATAAACTACTCCTCATAGTCCGTAGGATTTTTCTCTGTGACAGAATAGACTATTTCCAAGAAGGCACTAGACTAACCAATCACATTAACTTATAGTTCCTTGAAATGATCAGTAAAGTAATAGCTTAACTGAACCATAAATTGATTCCCTTAAAACATTTACTTTAATTTAATTTCAAGCTAGATTTGGATACATCATTACTTCCATATTTAATTAATCCAACCCTGTACACTCTTGGGAATACCTTAGATATAGATGTATCTCTCAACATTGGCTGATAAGCACCCCAAACACCAAGTTTCTTTTTCAAATTTGAGAAATATAAACAATTTTTAATTAATTCTTATTATATGAGATTTATTATTTTCATGAGTAATTAAATCCATTTCTATTAAAAATGTTCCATCTATGTTGTCTCACTCACAAATGAACATTCATTAATTGAAAAAAAATATTTTGTATTCTTATTCATTTGTCTAGTTTATTATATTATGTGATCTCCCACCTAAAAATAAATTTCATAAAAAAAATAAATTAATGAAATAATTATTCAAGATTGGAATTTAATATCTAATATTGGGTGATCCATTTTAAATTTAATAGACCAAAAATGACCTAGGGGATACTTACCTGAGTCTACTCTTGAATCATATTGCAGCTTTCACACAGTCTAGTGTATTCATTTTTCATCTAATGTACCACCTCTTTTTGATGGGGTTCACTTATTATTAGATCATCATAATCTTTACATGTATACATGAATTATGGTGGGGGGGGTCTAGGTAGATGCACTACACAACAGATAAATTAAACAGCAAAACCCTTATAAATATTGAAAATAATGATGTGCATAAAATCAGTTATTTATATACTTATTACAAACATCACATGAATGAAATAAATGAATAAATTAATTAATCCAAGTATGCATATTTATAGACACTTTTCCACCCTTGAAAATACAGTAAATAAACACATGATAATAAAATAAAATTGAAATAAATCTAAAGTACATCATTATTTAAATAAACAAAATGAATTATATAAATTCAAATATTTTTTTTCACATCATTAATTGAATTTTAATTACAAAAAAGAATAAATTTATATATATACATTTATACTATTAATAATTTATTATATTTATAATATAAAAAATTAGAATATATTTTATTCTAAAAATTAATTTTAGATAATTTAACTTAATACTAAAAATAACATAATTAAATTAATTTTTTATCAATCATATTAGTTTAATCAGGGTCGATATAACCGTATTTGGACCCATTACGTACTAGGCTGTGACCCATCATTCCCATTTTAGGCTTGGAAAACCCTATGAAATGATTATCTTGGCCAGAAATTCCCACCAAGACCTGTTTCAGGTTCAGAATGCCAACCCCAAACCATCGTTTGGAGTATCAGGCCAGGTTGGTCCCATAAAACAATGATAAGGTTACCTCATGGGTGAGGGAGCCAACCATCTTGACTACTGGTGATGATGGAAAAAACATCCAATTTATATGTTGATGGAGTGTGGTAGGATGAGGCCAGCCTTGTTCAGTCGTGGTAACTGAGAAGGAAGATTCCAAGAAGACAAAAGGTTCATGAAGTATTTGTGTAATGGAGGTCCCACCATGGGGCTTCAGTCATCCAATATCTTGGCAATGATGACATCAGGAGACATGGCCATGAATGGCCATGGAGGAACTCACTAAGGTAGCGATTCCTATTTAAGGTTGTTGGATGGCGCAATATTTAACTCAATTAGTAGAGAGAAATCCTGATGGCCTTTAAAGGAGGAGGCAATGAAGGACTCCAAATCCCAATGAGGGTTGATAAATAAAGAGGGTGGCATGGTCTCCTGATCATGTTGAGGTTGGATTTATAGGAACCTAATTCTATTTTGGTGTATAATTTTATTCATTAAAATTTAATTCTAGTGTTTTTCCCCACCCATTATTTCTTTCCCCTCATTTATGGGTCAATTTAGTTTGACATCCTTATGTTTTCCACATTTTTTTAATTTCATTATAAATACTTTTTGGTTTTATTTGTGTATATAATTAAATGTAAACCTCTCCAGAAAAGAGTCCCAATATGGTGGTGAACAAAAAATATTTTTTATCGAAGTATATTCCATCATCCTTTTATTTTTTTCTCTTGTACTTTCATGTGGATCGATTAGTAATTTAAATCAATTTTTATCATAGTAGGTTGAATTTATGAACAATTTCAAACTCTAAGCCCTCATCGAACCAACTCTCCCAAAAATCAACAGCACATCCCAGATCCCTCGTTGATAGCGGTAGTGGTCATCTGGTGGTACATACGGTGGTGAATGACACTGGGGGTTCGACAAAGTATTTAATCCTCTTGAAAATAACTACAATGACTGGTTCTTGATAATTTAGGTTATTCTTTATGAATTTGGAATTTGGGATGTTGTCGACACATGCAGTGACAACTCCAAGAAAATTAGATGGCAGTAGAGGCCATCATCTGAGCAATCCCACTATATATGATATTTGTACTCAACATCAAGGTAACGTACATGGATGATTAAGACCTTGTCAAGACCATGAGCATTCGAATTTATCGATTTTACAAATATAGAACTCAGAAGATCCACAAAGAGTATAAAGACATTTTTTATTATTGGTGAATTAGTGGATGACTTCACTATGAGTCTCACCATGTTAGTTAACCAACTCAATATCATGGGTGATCTGGATCCTCAAAATAAGGAAATTAGTAATTACACAATTGTCATCACCTCCAGGTACTCCAAAATTTCCCTTTAAATTGAGATGCGTATCTTTTAAAAAATTCACTCTCTGTAGGAGGGATTATGGAGACTAAAGGTAAGGGAGTATAGTTTGGGGCCATAACCCACCACTGACTATGGTGTGAATTATCAACTCACTGATGAGGAGTGGGTTGCACAGATGAAGGATCGGAAGACATATAATGGACCCTTCAACAACTCAAATACTGGAAACTAGTGCCGCCAAAAAGCGTGAAGGGATGATAGGGGATCCCATAGTGTAAATGATGTCTCAAGAGAATAATATCACTATTTTGAAAAAAATGGATCACTAGGCTAATGATTTCCATAGTAGGCCAAAGCAGGAGAAGTCCCTTCTATCCTAAAGAAAAGATTAAGATCCAATACTTTTTATAGAAAGGTTGTTCACCATGCTACCCGATACCCAACCACACATATCCTTAACATATAATTCCATGTCGTTGCACTATAGTAATCTATTTCAAGACGAGGTGAAGGTCATTTCACAATAGTTTTATAAGGAGGAATTTAATGACGACCTATGGTACCTCAATAGTGGTGACAAAATCCACATGAATGATTCTCGTGATGTATTCTCTAATCTTGACACTGAGATACATGATAATTTAAATTTTTGATAGATATGTCATAAAATTCAAGGGTTGGGAGAAGATTTTGTTCATCTAAAAGACTGATGAGCACCACACTATCATAGGGGTGTAATTCATCTCGAGGCTGACAACCAACATAATCATCATCAGACAACTCAAAGAGAATAGTTGTAAGGTAATTATCATTAGAGGAATCATGAAGATTTATGATAGGAAATGGTATATGTTGGCAATGGAATAGAGCTTCCTCAATCAATTGTTCATGTTAAGGGTTAACATTGCACGACCTACATGTTGTTCTGCAAGGAGGTTGAAGGTGGAAAGGTACAATCATGCAATGTATGGACACCAAAATTTTCAGGATCTGTGTAAGCTCACTCATCCTGATATGGTGTGAGGGTTCCCACAAATTTATCTGGTGGATCCATCCTACAATGTATACCTCACTGGGATGTAGTGATGAGTGATCCACCCCTCACAAGATGAACATATTCTGGAACAAGTCATCGACCTTGTAAATGATGACCTATGCAGGCCGGTCACACCAACATTCTGAAGGGGGAACAACTACTTTCTTCTACTCATGGATGATATGATCCAATTCACGTGGATCAATCTTATCGTAAGAAATGACCAGGATCAAGTGGCTATCCAACACATTTAAGCCATAGTGGAGGTTAAGATAGGGCACAAGATGAAGGTCCTCTACACCGAATGTGGTGACGAGTTCACTTCAGCGGAATTCAATGAATAATGTACCATTCATGGTGAACAATTAGCACACATGGATACCTATTCACAATATCATGATGGGGATGTTGAAAAAAATAACCACACAGTGGTGTCTATGTCTCAAAAAGTACTGAAGGCTAAGGGTATTCAATGTATGTTGTGGGGTGAGGTTGTCTCCACCGCCATCTTCATCATTAACTGAGCGCCTCCACATAGCCCTAATGTGATGATGTCGATTTAGGCCTAGCATGAAAAAAAACTGTAGGTACACATTCTCTGCAACTACAGATGTATCATGCATGTTAAAAACATGAAGGCTCACTTGAAGAAGCTGGAAAACCAGAGTATACCGATGATATTCATCAGGTATGAGCCTATGTCCAAGGAATTCTGTGTGTATGAACCCATCAGCAAGCACGTGCATATAAATCATGATGTAATCTTCGATGAGGTGGATCAGTGGGATTGGATTTCTCATGATGAAAAAGGTATGTTGAGTAGCGAGGCTCAATTCACTATTGAACAAACTAATTTATGTACACCAAGAAAGGCGGAGGTCGACAACACTATTGGTGACCTGATATCATCACTCAAACCCACTAGTGTGTACTCTACAAACTCTACAACACCGGACGTGTTCAAGGTGATTCCCATTCCATCAGACATAGGAAAGTTTTCTTCACCTACAAACTACATGGAAGAAGCACTTGGCGTCGTTCATGATGACTCCCCACTTTAGTTTCACACCGTCAAAAACATTATTGGGCTAACAACACCGCCAGGGTTTTCACAATGTGACCTTGACATGGGGGAGTTACAATTCATTACAACCAATGAACCAAGACCTCTCGACTGCAGAGCACATTAATTGTAGAGAATCCAACTATAATAATGGATAATGTTTTGAGGTTAAAATTGTATCCTACAGATATTCTCATGATGTCACATGGGCATTCATGGTTCCAGATCTGTGTGAAAATATTGGCTTCTTTTTCATCCAATGAACACAATAGAAATTAGGGGTTGATTTTTGCCTAATATAATTCATTGTTCTTTAATTCATGAATTTTTTTAATCTCCCCCTCATTTTTTCCAATCATTTGCGGTGAACATGGATTGAACTCATTATTTCTGATGCATGGTTTTAATTTTGTTGTAAATACATGTTCCATTTATGTGTGCCTATAACGAAATCTAAAACACATTATAAGATCATCACAATTTGGTGGTGTACAAAACACATTTTCTTTCATGTATTTTCCTTCATATTTCTATGTATTTCCACTTGTATTTGTATGGTTATATTTTGAACATTTCTAAATGGTGTTAGAAGGTGGGATACAATAGTTGTGTCCAGGAAACTAATTGAATTATAAATTAACATGATGAATAAGACAAAGACTACATGGGGGGTTTAGAGAAGAAAACACATTTGGGTATTTGTTTATTTTTTTAATTTCATTTCTAGTCGCACAACCCCTAAAAAACTGGTTTCCTGTATTTTCCGCTGATTTGATGAATGTGGCGCTACCCCTTAGTCTTTTAATATATATTTTGTGTTTTGATGTCTTGTTGCTGTAGATTCCACGATATGTGAAAAATACTCTGTCATTCGATAGAGGAAATACATCTACCAAATTCTGGTCATGTCATGACATGAATAAAATTGGTTTGTAGAAAAAAAATATTATTCAAAGAATGAATAATTTGTAAGTAAATATTATATGTTTTGAATATATTTAAATATAAAAAAAAATCTTATCCTGAAAAAAAAATTTGATATAAACATTTCTTCTTTGATGGTCATATCCTAGAAATATGATATTAGATCGATGTGTAGTATGATCTATTTGGATGGATTTACAACCCTCTATTATAAATTTAATGGAAAATTAATTTTTTAATAGAAAAACCAGGTTATTCGTCTGATAGAAATTTTAGGCTCTTGGTTGGGCAATAGTATTCAATGGAACGAGGTTTAAAATTATTTACATCGTTGAAGTGATAAATAATTTTCATCTCTGAAGATCTAAGCACCAATATAGTCCAAGATTCTCATGTGGTTTAATTAGATCGCAAAAAAATTAGACATTGTTTAACTAAATCCAATTTGATGATTTCACATTTCTTTTAAGTCACCATCGACTGTTACTCGAAGGATCTGATGGTGAACACCTCTATATAATCCACACATGCTTCTCAAATCTGTTCGTAAACATTTGTTAGATACTTTGTCCCATCATGGAGCTATGACTGTATATTCAACATCAAAATGATCACCACGGTCCTCTATATTTGATACGAAATGGTGATCTCTGATCATTCACTCAGTTAGTGTTATTATCTATCTAGATTAAAATATGGTAGTGAATCTTAAATTATGACTATCAAATTGTCTGATGGAAATAGATTCACTATGATTTATATAGATGATGTTTGAACCCCCCTCGTGGGTTCCCCAACCACATTTATTAAATTTTCAGTGAATAAATTATAAATAAATATTTATGAAGAAAAAAATGAGTAATAAATTTTATATAAATTTAACGCATACCTTAAATATATATATAAAAAAATTATTACAATTCCAAGTCATTAAATCCTCTAATAAATCATGATTATATTAAATAATCTTTTAATATTAAAATATTATTTTTCATATAATTTTCATCCATGTATATATACAAACAATTGAAAATAATTTTATTAAATAAATTCTACCTAATTATTCCTTAATTGAGTAATAATGAATTTATTAACTTATTGGAAAATTATATAACTGAAAAAAAAATATGACCTCGTGGTGGGGACCACCATGTCCTATATAAATATAAATAAGAATATGAATTATTAATTAATATTATACTGTTTTTAACCCTCTAAGACATTGTCAATGTAGTAGTTAATAGTATTCCAAGACCAGGAATAGAGTCTAGAAACCAATCAAGGATCCTAAAGATATCAGGAATATTTATAGCAACAACAACCAATATATTAGCACACATAGTGTAATATAATCTATTTGTCGTATGATATACCAACAAAAAGGACACACACTTGTTTAATCATCCTTTCACAATTTATTATTTTTGAGCTATCTATAAAAAATTACCATCAACTACTATGGACATTGATTTATGATGGTGATACCATCCTGATCAACTAGGCCTGATATGTTGCATTCTCAACTCGAAAGTGAAAAATATTTTTTTTATCATTTAAATAATTATAAACCACCAATGTTACACCAAAATCAAGATATCCTTCCATGAATTTACGATCTGGGATTTTTCCTTGCATCAATGAATGAAATAAAATAACACAAATTGATAATGGTCACAATTAAAGATGCTAATTCACATGTTTACAGATAAGAAAATCTAGTGACCCCCAAAACATTTGGTGTTCAATTCTGTATCTATGTCCTATTAATATCAACTACTAGAGATCACCTTGTGAAAACATCATTAGATGATTTCTCAATGTGTTTGAGCCCTAATACCTGATAGTGAACATCAACTATTTCTAATCAGTATGATGTATCTTGAAACTAGGAAGTTACATTAAGATTACCATCATGGTATAATTAGGTTATAATTATATCATGGGAATTGGTATAACCCTTTGACATGACTTCTAATCCATGATCAATACCATTAATATAGTGGACACCGAAGTATCGACATTTTTATGGTAAGATAAACACACACACATACAGATATATATATATATATATATATATATATATATATTTATATATAACAAACTGTATCCATATTGTGGAAATCAATGTTCATTAACATGTTGGGTATAGGGAACCCACTTTCAACAAAAATAATATATTAGTTCAAAATAAATTATCTATTTATTATCTCAACATAATGAATATATTACTCCTAAGAGTTAAACATAGCCTAATCATGGGTTCTTCAGTAGTAATCCCCAAAATTATAACCTTATGAAAAAATTAATATTCAGGGTTATTTATATCAATTAATATATGGTTCAAAACCATTAAATAAGAACCGCTAAATAAAAATCCATTGGTGTTTCAAATATTCCTCAAAATATTTATAATATAACATAATATCATTGATATACATAAATAAATAATAAAGATAAATAATAGTATCAAGATTTAATTTATTTTAATATATAAACCACACTACCATAGGTAAGACTTGGAAACAAACATATTCCATCATTAGTGGATTATAATAAATATTTCAACCAACTATGTATTCACCTTTATTGAGTTATAATACATATTAGTTTTTAGATATATACATTTATGAGATTGATTTTCATTATCAATTTTCAAATAAATTACTAAAACAAGAATTTTTATGATATTAACCATAATATGATAAAATATAATAACAATCCCTTGAATTCTTACCCTTCTAAAACATCAATTTTAATGTATGTTATTTTAAGTTTACCCTATGAATATATTTTTTTTTCAATCCTTTTTTTATCAAAGATAATTTCATTATTAAGATCTATTACCTAATTAGATAACATAATAAATAAATCCATCATAATTGCTTACAAATAGAATAACATACCCAAAAGAATATCACATGAGATTATCAAACTAGGCATGCGATCAAGCCTCTTTTTCATACACTAAGTAAATATCAATTTAATACCATATCCATACTTTTTTAGGTTTCTTACCCATTGGTACATTTTTTTCTAAAACCTGCATCCAACTATAGTACCTAGGAAAGATGTAATTGGTAGGATAACCATACAATATATACATTAACAAAATTTCGGGATGGTATCTTATATTTAGACTAATCCCTTTGACATAAATATGGTGTTTTCACTAAATTTATCTTACCTTAACCCATAAAATATTTATAATTACCTAAAATGACATAAAGGGTTATATATAACCGGAAATTAATGATCAAAATCAACTTATAAACCATTAAATTATCCTCAAATAATATACAAACCACTAATATTATCTAAACTCTCACGTGATAAAAAATGTTTTTCCACATAATAAAAATCATAGAATAAAGTGGGAATATACACCTTCTTTACAAATTGGTATTCAAATAAACCAATGGTACCCAATTTTATCCATCAATAATCACAATATCACTAAATAATATAGAATTATTTAAACTTTAATAAATATTTAGTCATATTTTTTTAGAGTGATAAGAATAAATTTTAACTAAATAAGTCCATGTATACCACATTAAATTGAAATATATCGCAAATATATATTAAATTGTTCAATCCCTAATAATTCTTCAACATTTCACAAATATTTCTCAAAATATTATAATCAATTAGACATATCATGTTTACTATATTTCATTATATCATTGGAAAACTAAAACCTATGAAGTGGTGAGCTAAAAAATCATTAAGAGTAAACATAAATGATATAAATTATAGACCATAAGGGAGAATAATATGATATTTTATAAAATTATGAAATAAATAATCAAAATAATATCGTAACCAAAAAAACTATGAGACCATATCATATCCATGCTTGAAATATATCTAAATAATTGCATTGATAATAACAAATGGTTCTATAAGTATAAAATTCATAAAACTATATATCTAATTTCCTGCCCTAACTCAAGAAATCATGATATTAGGCATCAAGATCTTACAATCTAGGCCATATGTTTATGTAAAATAATGTTCTTTGAAAGAATATAGTAAAATACCCAATCCATTTTGTCTAATGAGATCTATCAATGCATCTTTGAATAATATATACAAGGCCCCAACTATCGATAATTAATTATAATATATTCATCAAATAATATAATAAATAAGTATATAATACAAAAAAATATTCTATACTATCCAAAAAAATATATATTGTAATAAAAATTAAAAAATTTTCCAATATTTCTACAACTAATTTAGTGAATATCTTTATATGAAATCATACTACATACAAACCCCTTATAGAGTAAATGATATGTGATTAAATCAAAAAAAATATTAATAAATAAATAGATTAGATTAATATATAAAAACCAGTTATGTTAACACTATAGAGTGTAATGGTAATAGGTTAATTTAATAATTTTACAAATTAATTGACCTATAATACCCATGTTAATACCCATCAATCAAATTAGGTAAATTTATAGTATTTACATAGTAAATACATTGGAAGAAAACTTATAACAATAAAAAATAATTTTTTGAATGTAAATGTAGTGACATACTTCTATCAGTTTAATCCCTAATAATATAATATAATTAGTGGAATTAATGGTATTCCATGAAAAAATGTATACAACCTAAAAAGGAAAAAGTGGAGAATATGAATTATATATCAATGGAGAAAAAATGAGATATAAAAAACCTTACGTTAATGGTAGTGTACGAATAAAATGAACATGGGTGGTATACCATGAAATTAAAATATAATGGAATTAAATATATTAATTATTAATGAATGAAACAGGGATTTGAATACACAATATAAATGAAAATATATTCTGAAATATTAAAATTGCCTCATTTAATTGAAAATGAGACAAAGAAGCCCTGATAAACATAGAAAATTTCAAGTTAAAATCATTTGAAGGATTTAATTTCAAAATGAATATTAAATACCATAAATATTAATAGGATAATGGTAAAAATATTTATTAAATGTGTAATTTATACAACAAATAAAATAAAATATGGTATAAAATTAGGAATATTTTTTAAGGGGTTAATATTGATACAAGAAACCCTTAATAGTAATATAATCATTTAAATTAGAATCCATTGATAATGAGGATAAGAAGAAGAATTATAGAAACAATAAAAAAGAAGAAATTTAGTAAAAATTATTCATAACATAGAATAAATCAAAGATAATCTAAAATATTTTAATAATGATGTATGTAACTCAATAGATTATAATTGAGTTAGCACAAACCATTATGACTTTATAAAATTTTTATTCAATATCCCTTAAATGATAAGACTTCAAAAGAAATGATAAATTCCTTGATTAATTATATTATCATGATATAAATTATTATAGGGGTGTTAGATATACCATTCCAATTAAATCATGGTGTATAATAATAATTATTTCTCTATGGGTCAATATTTGAGAAAAGAAACCATTACAATTAATATAATATTTGAGGAAATAAACATTTGATGATGTGGTTATAAGGAATAATTATTGAACCATATATGATAAAGAGGATATAATAAAATAATTATTAATTAGGATTAATAAATAAAAAATGGAATAATTTAGGTCAATAGGAATGTTTGTAACTTAATGAAAAAAATTGAGTTAGTAAAAACCATATTAATATTCTATGATTAGTCAAAATCTCTATAACCTCATATTTATAAAAAATAACAATATTAATCACGAATTTAATAAGAAGTTTTATATCTATATCCATTACTAAAAATTATTTCTAATTATCATTTTTATTTACATTAGCTAGTTGTTATATGTTTTTTATTCTAGGTAGGAGTAGTCTTGATTATTTTTAAATGGCATCATAATAGCGGTGTTATAATTAATTATTATTTTGAAATTTCATCATTAAAATATCATAAAATTTACTTTATATATTTTTTAATCATATAGGTTTTTATAATTTCATTTATTAGGACTTTTGGTTATGATCCTTATAGTTGAAATCAACGGTGAGCATGATTTTCTGATTTTTCATGAGAAGAAGTTGGTATATTAAATGATGAGTAGAAGTTTAATATTTATATTTAATAAATTAATTAATAAAATATTTAATTATTTATGTTATATAATACCTATAATTACACTAAAATAGATATCAATGATATGAATTTATAACATTTTTCCAGTAGGTGGTTAAACTGACCTAAATAAGAAGCATAATTAATGGTTAATTATGAAGTTATTTATTTTTAATAAAATTATAATAGAAGAATAATGACATTACATAGTGTTTATATGAGTTATTGACCATTATTTTGAATAATTTTAAGAAGAATATAAGATATATGAAGAAATTACATGTTACAAAGAAATCTATTTTTCACATATAACGATATTTTGGATTGTGGTATTTACCATGTTTATTTATTTATCATATTATTAATATGTTGTACAATATTTCTTAGTATAAACCTAATAATTTCAAAAAAAAAATTATCCTTAAAAAACTCACAATACCACCCAATATTTTCATAGATGAAAAATAAAAAATTAATAATAATCAAATATTCTATGGAGGAAATAGTCAGCATGTACAGGAGGTTGATGATTTCATGTTCCATATAATGAGATTGATTCATAATATTTTTAATAATTTAAAAATATATAATATTTTACAAGTATCATAATTATTTATTATTTTTCACATATTTACTATCATTTTGGGATGGTTAATTAAAAAACATAATGCTTCATTATTGTGGTAGTATGTACATATGCATGAATACTATTTTTTACATAATGGGAAATGGGAAAGGTGGGTAATAACATTTAAATTAAATTACAAAAATTAAGTATAAAAAATAATAATTTAATTATAGATGAATAAAAAATATATATTAATAAATGTAATATTTAAATGAAAAGAAATTTGTTAAAATGTGCACTCACATTGAGGTGATAGGATTTCCCTTAGAGGGATCCTATGAAAGTGAGGAATTGGGATAATATCCTATAAACATAAGTTTAATAAGGTGAAATGATTATAGGTGAAGGGATTATGGTATAGTATTATGAGAATAACAAGTTTTTGAGTGGAATTTAAGGGGTGGTAAGTCACCCCTTTTATAGGGGATAATATTTTTATTTTTGTAAATATTTTCAATTATTATAAAGAGAACACATGTTTAACTTGACATGTTGATCCAAAAATTAACAAAAATTGAATTTAAAATGATATATAATATATCAGTCCTCAACCATTCATTTCAAAATATGTTTTTATAGGTTTTGGAAGTCATTTACTCATAAATTTATCACTTATACTAATTTTTTGTTTATCGTGGTAACAATTTTTTACCTATGTAATTTATTTATAATTCCAAAAAAATCACATTTATTAAATAATATGGATAAAACTATTATATATTAAATCCATTTTACTAGTTATAACACATTCTATATGAATAATAATTTTTTACATTTGTGCATGTAATGCGTAAACAAAAGTTTTAAGAAAAATTGTATTTTTAAGATTAAAATTTATATTCAGGATGAAGCTATCAATATAATTTGTTTTAATGATAAAAATTGAATTATTTAGAAAATATAATATTTTTGTGTATTCTAGTAAGAAAAAATAGTTTTTCTCTAAATTAATATTTAAATAAATTAAAATAAAGAAAATAGTATCTTTTATCAGAAAATATTTCATATGTTCATAAAAAGATAAAAATAGGGGTTTTCAATTCATGATTTTCTTTAAAATATAAATTATTTTCCCTTAAATTAAAATTTGATCAATTAAAAGGTTTATAATGTAAAGACCCGCAAATTTCAAGGAAATTTTTTTCTTAAATTTCTTTGGAATTTTACAAGAGCGCAGCTTCAGACGGCACCTGATTCCGAGGCCCGGTGTGCCCGGAATCAATATCCGAAGTTTGGCTCGGGTACGTTCAGTGAACGGACGAGCGGGTTTTTCTATCTTTTGAACCGGTGCCCGGAATCAAATTCTGAGGGCACCGATGAAATCGCAGCGCCGGTATTTGCTTAGAAACGCCACTTCCGGAGTTGCGTTTGCTCAGACGTGGTTTTTAAATTTTGCGGCTTTAAGTCAGAATAAAATAAAGTTTGTGCGACAACTTTATTCTATTTCACTTACGCTGCTTGGAAGCCACTTGAAGCCACTTAAAGACGGCTTGAACTGAGTTGAACTGGATAGGATGCTATCCAGAAATATCCTACCCCCTTGGTAGGATATTTGTGAGGTGGGGCCCACACGAGCCCCGCCGTTTCTTTCGCTAAGTAACGCACCCGCGAGAACCCATCAAAGTAACTGAAAAGTCAACCGACGTGTTTTCTTTAATTCTTAACAGACCATTTAATTGGGCGGTTTATTTCGTGAATTAAATGGGCTGTTTCATTCGTTGAATTAATTCAACGAATTTAATGGGTCGTTACTTACGCGTTTGCGTTCGTTGGCAAAATAATAAAATAAGACCAACTCTTTCCTTTGGAGGATTACTCGTTGTGCGAGATTCTCTGGGCCTCCACCCTCCCCGCGAAGAACGCGAAGAACGCGAAGAACGCGAAGAACGCCGGCGACCGAAATTCGACGACGCACACCGAGATCTGCGACGTCGACGAGCTTTACCCGCGACGTTCTTCGGCGACGCCTCTTCTTCCGCGGCCGATCCTCGTTCGGAAACTAAGGTGAGAATCGGATCGTTTAAATTCTCCCTTTTTTTTAAAAAAAAAAATTCATGGCAACGGATTTAATTAATTAAATCCGTTTGTTCTTGATCCGGAGATTGGCGACGCGACGCCGGATACCGCGACGACGCAACGATCCCCCCTACTTCCGCGACGAGCGATCCCGCGACGACCTCTCGTCCGACAACGACGACAAGGTAGGGGTTTATTTTCTTGATGATTTATTCCCGTGTTCTTATTTCTTTTGAATAAAGAAACAGCATGAATAATTTCAATTAATTAAAAATTGAAATGCCGTTTAAAAGAAAAGGAGTGAACAATTTTTATCTTTGATTAAAAATTGTTGTATCCTTTCCTCCCGTTGATTATGACTAACGCGGAGGGTGCGGGTCTAACGAACAAGACCCGGCAACCCTCCGCCGATCTCTTTTGTTGTGCGGATATGGCGGACGATGACGAACCGCGCGGCAGGGGCGATCTGTTGATCCCGCAGTGAAGATCGGCCCCCGGGAGGAGCATCGGCGCAGACGGGAGGCAAAACGGGCCACCGGAGCAACTCCGGCGGCCCGAGGAAGGTGGCGGCGGTGCCCGGCGCGCCGCCGGAGGAGTCCGCCGCGGCCGAGCCGCGGCGGCGGCGAACCGCCGGACCGCGTCCGCGGTCCCGCAACCCAGCACGCGGCCCGTGCGGGCCGCGTTTCTTCAAAGCCGCGGGTCAAACCCGCGGCGGCTCACTCGGCCGCTCGGCCGAAGCCGAGCCGGCCGGTCCGGCCGGCCGGGCCGCGCCCAGGCCAGACCGGACCCGGCCTAGCCGGGTCGGGCCGGGTCGGGCCGTCCCGGTACGGCCGACCCAGGGGGGGTTCGGGCCGGGTCGTCCCGGGCCCAGAACCCCCGTTTTCGGGCCCTCTTCGGTCTTTTGCCCATATCTTGGTCCTGGGACCTCCGATTGACGAACCGTCAGCGGCTACGCGATCCTTGGATCGAGACGGTCATTTCGGTATATTATACTCAAGGTTTCGGAAGACTTTGGGTTCGGCCGGGTTGGTTCGTACACGAAACCAACCGGGCCCTCGGAGCGGAAACGCTCATAACTTGAGCTACGGATGTCCGATCGACGTACCGTCAGCTGTGGTAGTTTCCTCTAAGTGAGACGGAACTTTTGGCATACTCCGCCCGAGGATCGGATACAGGCGGAGTACGGTCGGGTTGGTTTTGCCCTAAAAACCAACCGGGCCCCTGGGACGAAAATGCCAATAACTCTCGGACCGGGCGTCCGATTGACGCGCCGTCTGTTGCGTTGAGATCCTGTTGTCGATGCGGAACTTTTGGATACATCAACTTCGGACTACGTGTCAGCTGATGTATCAGTCTCTCGGCTCGTGGAGCGGACCCTCATAAACGAGCTCGCTATGTGCGGGAACCCTAGCGCTGGCTGTGACTTCGACAACAGAGCAGAGATCCTCCGTGGACTGCGATGACGACAGAGCAGAGATCCTCCGTGGACTGCGACGACGGCAGAGCAGAGATCCTTCGTGGACTGCGGCGACGACAGTGCAGAGATCCTCAGTGGACTGCGTCGACTACTGCACTCAGTGATCCCACGTGGATCAGTGCTACAGGTTCTGTGTGAGCCCGATCCTATGTGGGTCCTTACTACCGGTTCTGTGTGAGCCACTGCCTACAGGTTCTGTGTGAGCCCGATCCTACGTGGGTCTTTAGCGGGGGTTAGTACCTATCGATCCTTCGTGGGTCCGACGACTTAGATGGATCAGTGATCATCTTTGACGTCATCTGAAAAAGTATACCTGGTTGAGCTGAATCGTATGTTACTCTCCTTTGTGGATTGTGTTGAACTATCCTATGTGGATTTTACTGTTTACTCTCCTTGTGGATTTGAGTCTTGCTTTCCTTTGTGGATTGAGTTGTTCTTGAGCTCGTGAGCAGAGCTGGAATTGGGGACTTAGGTATATGTATGGGCATATACCTAAGTCGAGTCAGATGTTACTTCGTGATTGCATCTTTCTTTTGTGCTATATCCTTTGTGGATTTCGGGAGACCTTCGGGGGTCTCGGGGTCCTTACTGAGTAGCTTATACTCACCCCTGCACGGGCTATGCCCGCACCTTGTTGTGTTGGTTGTAGACGACGGACAGCGCTGATCACGGTTGGGGCGTGGAGAAGGACGGTACCTGGAGGTGGACCACTGGGCGGGACGTGCTCGGAGCGGACGTGGGACCCGAGGAGCCTGGAGGCTATCTGTACCCACCCTTCAGGTGGGATTGCCAGTGGACGACACGAGGCCGCCGTCTTTTCTTCAGTTGCTGTACTTTACTTTTCAGTTGTACTTTACAGTTGGGCTTGTATTTCCGGCCCCCTTTACTTTTCTGCACTTTACTTTCCGCTTGCTGACTCTGTGTGGTTGTTACTTATAAAGGCAATGCCTTCCCTGTTTACTGGGATTTTACGCCTTGGTGCTAGTCGCCAGCCCCTGGCCTATGGAAGGCGGGCTTGGGGTAGTCACGGCACGGGCCCCGAGGACGGGTCGTGACAAAATTGGTATCAGAGGCGGTCGGTTCTACCGCAGACTCTGATCGTCTTTTCTTTCTATGTGAAGCAATAGTGTTTAGTGTATTGAGTGTGGTTATCAGTTCAGGGAGACCAGTGTTGGTGCGACGGCCGACGTATCCGTACACCAGGACCCTGACTCCTGATTTCCGACTTAATGCATGAAAACATTGATTGCGTGTGTGTTTCAAGTTTTCTTTGTGATTACTTGTGTCAGCTCACCGGGTATACTGATCTGCTTTATGAAAGTCTCAAGTTTTCCTTGTGATTACTTGTGCCAGCTCACCAGGTATACTGTTCTGACTGTGGTGCTCTTGTTCTCCTTTTCAGGATGGCCCCGCGACGACAGCCAGCTAGGGTTCCGAGTGTAGGGCGCGACGGCAGCCCACCGAGCGACGAGGCCTCGGTGCAGGGCCCTTTGCTAGCAGTGCCACCGGCGGTAGCTTTACCCGCCGAGCCACCGATGCTGCCAGTACCAGACGCTGACGATGCACGTCGCCTCAGGGCACTGCATGAGTTTCAGAGCCAGCGACCGCCCAGGTTTCGCGGTGAGGCGGACCCCCAGGCCGCTGAGGACTGGCTAGAGGCGGTGGTACGGATCTTTAGGCTAGTGAGGACACCAGCGGATCTCATGGTGATTCTCGCAGCAAGCCTCCTGCAGGCGGCGGCAGGACGATGGTGGAGCCTGATGCTCCAGGTTCACGACGAGGCATCCTTGCTCTGGGCGGACTTCGAGAGCCTCTTCCGCTCTGAGTTCGTCCCGGCCACCATCCGAGCGGTGCGCATCCAAGAGCTTCTCCAGCTGCGCCAGGGCAGCATGACGGTCGCTCAGTACGCGGCGAGGTTCACTGAACTATCTCGCTACTCGACCGACATGGTACAGGACCCCTTCTTCCGGGCCCGGACCTTCGAGCAGGGCTTGCGACAGGAGATTCGGGCATCGCTGATCTCCCTCAGCATTTCGACCCAGGCGGGAGTGCTGGAGCGAGCCCTCCTGATCGAGAGCTTCCTGGCAGAGCCTTCTTCAGCGGCGAGACCTAGCGCAGGGCGGCAGGTAGCTGAGTCTTCGGCAGCAGGTAGCCGACGGATGACTCTCGGGTCCAGGCAGACCAGACCCCCACGCAGACGGCCTCAGGACACCGGCTCAGCGGTGCGGGGCACACAGCGGAGTGCCAGCCTTCCGAGAGGCAGGTTGTGCTACTCCTGCGGCGGGCAGGGTCACATGGCTCGTGACTGCCCGACCCGCCGACCAGAGGAGCAGAAGACGGTGGAGGGGCCACCCAGGCAGAGGCAGAGGGTCGACCGTGGCGGTCCGCAGGGAGGAGGCGGACGAGGCAGAGGAGTTGGCCGAGCAGCGGGTGGTGGGCGACGCTTCCAGGCTCTACCCCCACCACCACCAGGAGGGCCACCTCGACCACATGGAGCTGGCGGGCAGGGACAGGCCCAGCTCCAGGCAGTGGAGGCCTACGACCCCGACTTGCCAGAGATGATTCGAGGTACGATCTGTGTCTATTCCACCCTTGCTGCAGTACTTATAGACACAGGAGCGAGTAACTCTTTCATAGCCTCTGCCCTTGTTCGGAGCTCGGAGATTCCGACTGAGCCGTTGGCTCGATCCTTACGGCTAGAGACTCATACGGGAGCAGACTCGACGATTATGCACTGGTGCCGGCAGTGTGAGCTTACTCTAGGAGGCGAGAGCTTCGGCTGGGATCTCCTTGTAGCGGCGTCGAGGCCTTACGACGTCATCTTGGGCATGGATTGGCTATCCACGGTTCATGCCCAGATCGACTGTTTTAGGCGCAAGGTGCGATGTGTTCGCACCGACGGGAGCAGGTTTACCTTCACCGGCGAGAAGGGAACCTTTGCAGCACAGGATGGACTTCCGCGGAGGAGAGTGCAGCCCATCTCTCATCAGTTGGCTAGCCTCATCCTAGGAGCAGTGGACGTGCGGAGTCCAGCTTTTCCTGCAGTGGTGGACCAGTACGTGGACGTCTTTCCCGACGACGTTCCAGGGCTACCTCCTCGTAGAGAGGTAGACTTTTACATCGACTTGTACCCCGGGACAGCCCCGATATCTACTCCAGCATATCGGATGGCCCCCGCCGAGCTTCGGGAGCTTCGGGTACAGTTGGAGGACTTGCAGAGCAAGGGGTTTATCCGAACCAGTGTTTCACCCTGGGCTTCCCCGATTTTGTTCGCCAAGAAGGCGGACGGGAGCTTGTGACTATGTGTCGACTATCGTCGCCTGAACCAGGTGACAGTGAGGAACAAGTATCCGCTGCCACGGATTGATGACCTCTTCGATCAGCTCAAGGGAGCGCGGTGGTTCTCGAAGATAGACCTCCGGTCAGGCTATCACCAGCTCAGAGTTCGAGACGAGGACGTGCAGAAGACGGCCTTCAGGTGTCGGTATGGCCATTATGAGTTCTTGGTTATGCCATTCGGCGTAACCAATGCTCCAGCGGAGTTCATGAGCCTCATGAACAGGATCTTCCAGCCATACCTCGATCGATTTGTCGTGGTCTTCATTGACGACATTTTGGTATACTCGATGACTGAGGACGAGCATGCCCACCACCTGCGAGTTGTGCTAGACACACTCCGAGAGCACCAGCTTTATGGCAAGCTCTCAAAATGCCAGTTCTGGTTACGTGAGGTCCATTTCTTGGGGCACGTCATCTCTGAGGTGGGAGTTGCAGTGGATCCCGCGAAGATCGAGGCAGTGCAAGCTTGGGAGCCACCCAAGAGCGTGACAGAGGTGCGGAGCTTCTTGGGCCTAGCCGGATACTATCGGAGATTCGTGCCAGACTTCTCCAGAGTTGCGGCACCACTCTCAGCTTTGAAAAAGAAGGGGAAACCCTTCGTGTGGTCAGACAGATGTCAGCAGGGCTTCCAGGAGCTGAGGCAGAGGTTGACCAGCGCACCTATCTTGAGGTTGCCTGAGGAGGGAGTTGGATACGTAGTTTACTGCGATGCATCAGGGACTGGACTCGGGTGCGTCCTGATGCAGGAGCGGGCCGTGATCGCCTACGGATCACGTCAGTTGAGGCCGCATGAGCAGAACTACGCCACTCATGACCTGGAGTTAGCAGCAGTGGTCTTCGCTCTGAAGACTTGGCGGCACTATCTGATGGGCGAGCGCTTCACAGTCTTTTCTGACCACCAGAGTCTCAGGTATATCTTCTCTCAGAAGGACCTGAACCTGAGACAGTGGAGATGGCTTGAGTTCCTCCAGGACTATGACTTTGAGATAGTCTATACTCCTGGGAAGGGAAACGTGGTAGCCGATGCCCTCAGCAGGAGGACGGGCATTCAGCTACTTGAGGAGGCGACCGAGCAACTAGCCTCCTTACAGATATCCTTTGTGGATAGAGACGGAGCAGCCTTTCTTCAGTCTCTCACAGTCTCTCCTCCACTTCTACAGCGGGTCAGAGAGGCTCAGCGTGGGGACGCTGACTGTGAGACCTGGCGTCCACTAATATCCTCAGGTCAGGCGCCTGATGGCTTCTCCCTTGGAGCAGAGCACGACATCCTTTTCAGAGGGCGTACCTTCGTACCAGTCACTTTACGAGAGGAGGTGTTGAGAGAGTTTCACACTTCTCCCTTGGCGGTGCATCCCGGAGTGGCGAAGATGTACCAGGATCTCAGACGACAGCACTGGTGGCCGGGCATGAAGAAAGCTGTGGCTGAGTTCGTTTCACGATGCCTCACCTGCCAGCAGGTGAAGGCAGAGCATCAGGTACCAGCAGGCTTGGTACAGCCCTTGGAGGTCCCGGAGTGGAAGTGGGATGCCATATCTATGGACTTCGTGACTGGACTTCCACGCACTTCCAGAGGTCATGACTCCATTTGGGTGATTGTCGACCGACTCACCAAGTCGGCACACTTCTTACCCATCAGAGAGCAGGGCTCAGTGGAGAGCTTGGGACGTCTTTACGTCCAGGAGATCGTACGGCTTCACGGTGTGCCATCGTCTATTGTCTTCGATCGAGATGCTCGTTTCACTTCCCGGCTTTGGAAGGGGTTGCAGGAGGCGTTCGGGACGCGGCTCCATCTGAGCACAGCCTTCCACCCTCAGACGGATGGTTAGACGGAGAGGACCATTCAGACACTCGAGGAAATGCTCCGTGCATGTGTTCTCGACTTTGGTCGCAGTTGGGAGGACCACCTACCCTTGGTGGAGTTCGCGTACAACAACAGCTACCACTCCACCATCGGGATGGCACCATACGAGGCGTTGTACGGCAGACCCTGCAGATCACCATTGTGCTGGACAGACCCTGGGGAGTCAGCACTCGTGGGACCAGAGATGGTCCGAGCCACGACAGAGAAGGTCCAGATCATCCAGGAGAGGATGAGGACAGCTCAGAGCCGGCAGAAGTCATATGCTGACAGGAGGCGGAGGCCACTAGAGTTCGAGGATGGCGACCACGTCTTTTTGTGTGTCTCACCTCGACGTGGTTTACGGAGATTTGGCTGAGGCAGTAAGTTGTCTGCACGCTTCATCGGGCCTTTCCAGGTCCTCAGCAGGATAGGAGAGGTGGCTTATCGCTTGGCTCTACCACCTCAGTTGCACCGGGTGCACGACGTCTTCCACGTGTCTCAGCTGAGGAGATACGTGCACGACCCGACGCACATCATCGACTTTGGGGAGCTGGACGTGGACGATGGGGCGACTTTTGCGGAGGTCCCAGTGGAGATCGAGGATCGACAAGAGAGGGTCCTACGTGGGCGGTCGATTCCTCTTGTGCGCGTCAGATGGCAGCACGGGAACCTCCAGGAGAGCACTTGGGAGCGGGAGGCTCAGATGCGTGCTCAGTACCCCCATTTGTTCCCCTAGTTTTTGATGTATCTTTACGGGGACGTAAAGCCCTGAGGTGGGAGTAATGTAAAGACCCGCAAATTTCAAGGGAATTTTTTTCTTAATTTTCTTTGGAATTTTACAAGAGCGCATCTTCAGACGTCACCTGATTCCGAGGCCCGGTGTGCCCGGAATCAATTTCCGAAGTTTGGCTCGGGTACGTTCAGTGAACGGACGAGCGGGTTTTTCTATCTTTTGAACCGGTGCCCGGAATCAAATTCTGAGGGCACCGATGAAATCGCAGCGCCGGTATTTGCTTAGAAACGCCTCTTCCGGAGTTGCGTTTTCTCAGACGTGGTTTTTAAATTTTGCGGCTTTAAGTCAGAATAAAATAAAGTTTGTGCGACAACATTATTCTATTTCACTTACGCTGCTTGGAAGCCACTTGAAGCCACTTAAAGACGGCTTGAACTGAGTTGAACTGGATAGGATGCTATCCAGAAATATCCTACCCCCTTGGTAGGATATTTGTGAGGTGGGGCCCGCACGAGCCCCGCCGTTTCTTTCGCTAAGTAACGCACCCGCGAAAACCCGTCAAAGTAACTGAAAAGTCAACCGATGCGTTTTCTTTAATTTTTAACAGACCATTTAATTGGGCGGTTTATTTCGTGAATTAAATGGGTTGTTTCATTCGTTTAATTAATTCAACGAATTTAATGGGTCGTTACTTACGCGTTTGCGTTCGTTGGCAAAATAATAAAATAAGACCAACTCTTTCCTTTGGAGGATTACTCGTTGTGAGAGATTCTCTGGGCCTCCACCCTCCCCGCGAAGAACGCGAAGAACGCGAAGAACGCGAAGAACGCTGCCGACCGAAATTCGACGACGCACACCGAGATCTGCGACGTCGACGAGCTTTACCCGCGACGTTCTTCGGCGACACATCTTCTTCCGCGGCCGATCCTCGTTCGGCAACTAAGGTGAGAATCGGATCGTTTAAATTCTCCCTTTTTTTTAAAAAAAAAAAATTCATGGCAACGGATTTAATTAATTAAATCCCTTTGTTCTTGATCCGGAGATTGGCGACGCGACGCCGGATACCGCGACGACGCAACGATCCCCCCTTCTTCCGCGACGAGCGATCCCGCGACGACCTCTCGTCCGACGACGACGACAAGGTAGGGGTTTATTTTCTTGATGATTCATTCCCGTGTACTTATTTCTTTTGAATAAAGAACCGGCATGAATAATTTCAATTAATTAAATATTGAAATGCCGTTTAAAAGAAAAGGAGTGAACAATTTTTATCTTTGATTAAAAATTGTTGTAGCCTTTCCTCCCGTTGATTATGACTAACGCGGAGGGTGCGGGTCTAACGAACAAGACCCGGCAACCCTCCGCCGATCTCTTTTGTTGTGCGGATATGGCGGACGATGACGAACCGCGCGGCAGGGGCGATCTGTTGATCCCGCAGTGAAGATCAGCCCCCGGGAAAAGCATCGGCGCAGACGGGAGGCAAAACGGGCCACCGGAGCAACTCCGGCGGCCCGCGGAAGGGGGCGGCGGCGCCCGGCGCGCCACCGGAGGAGTCCGCCGCGGCCGATCCGCGGCGGGGGCGAACCGCCGGACCGCGTCCGCGGTCCGGCCACCCAGCACGCGGCCCGCGCGGGCCGCGTGTCTTCAAAGCCGCGGGTCAAACCCGCGGCGGCTCACTCGGCCACTCGGCCGAAGCCGAGCCGGCCGGTCCGGTCGGCCGGGCCGCGCCCAGGCCGGACCGGGCCCGGCCGAGCCGGGTCGGGCCGGGTCGGGCCGACCCGGTTCGGCCGACCCAGGGGGGGTTCGGGCCGGGTCGCCCCGGGCCCAGAACCCCCGTTTTCGGGCCCTCTTCAGGCTTTTGCCCATATCTTGGGCCTGGGACCTCCGATTGACGAACCGTCAGCGGCTACGCGATCCTTGGATCGAGACGGTCGTTTCAGTATATTATACTGAAGGTTTCGGAAGACTTTGGGTTCGGCCGGGTTGGTTCGTACACGAAACCAACCGGGCCCTCGGAGCGGAAACGCTCATAACTTGAGCTACGGACGTCCGATCGACGTACCGTCAGCTGTGGTAGTTTCCTCTAAGTGAGACGGAACTTTTGGCATACTCCGCCCGAGGATCGGATACAGGCGGAGTTCGGTCGGGTTGGTTTTGCCCTAAAAACAAACCGGGCCCCTGGGACGAAAATGCCAATAACTCTCGGACCGGGCGTCCGATTGACGCACCGTCTGTTGCGTTGAGATCCTGTTGTCGATGCGGAACTTTTGGATACATCAACTTCGGACTACGTGTCAGTTGATGTATCAGCCTCTCGGCTCGTGGAGCGGACCCTCTTAAACGAGCTCGCTATGTGCGGGAACCCTAGCGCTGGCTGTGACTTCGACAACAGAGCAGAGATCCTCCGTGGACTGCGACGACGACAGAGCAGAGATCCTCTGTGGACTACGACGACGGCAGAGCAGAGATCTTTCGTGGACTGCGGCGACGACAGTGCAGAGATCCTCAGTGGACTGCGTCGACTACTGCACTCAGTGATCCCACGTGGATCAGTGCTACAGGTTCTGTGTGAGCCCGATCCTATGTGGGTCCTTACTACCGGTTCTGTGTGAGCCACTGCCTACAGGTTCTGTGTGAGCCCGATCCTACGTGGGTCTTTTGCGGGGGTTAGTACCTATCGATCCTTCGTGGGTCCGACGACTTAGATGGATCAGTGATCATCTTTGACGTCATCTGAAAAAGTATACCTGGTTGAGCTGAATCGTATGTTACTCTCCTTTCTGGATTGTGTTGAACTATCCTATGTGGATTTTACTGTTTACTCTCCTTGTGGATTTGAGTCTTTCTTTCCTTTGTGGATTGAGTTGTTCTTGAGCTCGTGAGAAGAGCTGGAATTGGGGACTTAGGTATATGTATGGGCATATACCTAAGTCGAGTCAGATGTTACTTCGTGATTGCATCTTTCTTTTGTGCTATATCCTTTGTGGATTTCGGGAGACCTTCGGGGGTCTCGGGGTCCTTACTGAGTAGCTTATACTCACCCCTGCACGGGCTATGCCCGCACCTTGTTGTGTTGGTTGCAGACGACGGACAGCGCTGATCACGGTTGGGGCGTGGAGCAGGACGGTACCTGGAGGTGGACCACTGGGCGGGACGTGCTCGGAGCGGACGTGGGACCCGAGGATCCTGGAGGCTATCTGTACCCACCCTTCAGGTGGGATTGCCAGTGGACGACACGAGGCCGCCGTCTTTTCTTCAGGTGCTATACTTTACTTTTCAGTTGTACTTTACAGTTGGGCTTGTATTTCCGGCCCCCTTTACTTTTCTGCACTTTACTTTCCGCTTGCTGACTCTGTGTGGTTGTTACTTATAAAGGAAATGTCTTCCCTGTTTACTGGGATTTTACGCCTTGGTGCTAGTCGCCAGCCCCTGGCCTATGGAAGGCGGGCTTGGGGTAGTCACGGCACGGGCCCCGAGGACGGGTCGTGACATATAAACTTTTTTTCATTAATATATATTGATAAATTTATAAAATTTAATGTTTTGGTATATGCTAAAATTTTCATGATTCACATAAAATGAAATATTTTAGAAAAATAGTAGAAATTCAATATAAGATAATTTTATTATGAATAATTCCAAAACAAATTTCATTTTTTAAAATTAAAATTATATTATTTATAAATTTAAATTTTATATAAAAATTATATTTATATATATACATACATTTTTTTGAAAAAATATTTTTTAAAACATTTATTCTTATTAAACATATTATATATTCATTTTATAATTGATTAAATTTTTTTATTCCGAAAATATTTTATTTTTCATAAATTATTTAATAAAAAATATGTAGCTTTTCATTTCAATTTCACATTTCTTGTATAGAAAAATATTGAAGACAATATTAATTTGAAGGATCCATAAGCAATTGTCATACATTAATATTATTATTTTACATGGGGTTCTATAAGGTATAAAATATTTTATAATGTCATGCATGAAATTAACAAAAAAATCTTGCTATAAAACTGCTTGATTGTGTCATATTCTCGGACTAGCTAGATATTATTCACAATAATCCAAGAAATAAATATCTCAGTCAATATAGAGAATCCTCTAAATAATGTGTTGAAGAAATTTAGTTATCATCCTCAATTTTTCACAGAAACATTGATTAGAACGTAATAAATCATTCCCCAAAGAAAATATTCATGTTGTGAACAATGAATAACAACAAAAGATACATAGATTGACAATACTAGACCGCAATGATTATATAGTTATGATATGATATTTTAGAGAATATGTGGATCACCACTGTAGGTATTATACACTACGATGAAAAGAAACAATAGTGGTATGATTTGATTAGTCAATCGATTCATCAATGAAGATAGAGGTACAAGAAATGGTAATTCTTAAACTATATATCTCTCAATTATAGTGTATATATGGTGATCACATCTTCTTGGTTCCAATATTCTTAATGTTAATTAATCCTCGATTTTATTCTATTTTTCCATTTCCAATTTCAATATGTACATTGTGGGTTATTCATTTATTATGACAAAAAACAAGAGTTATCAATAACCAATATGTTCTTTTTTCGCCAAGAAATATCATGAGGTGCCCATTTTGATACTGCCATACATACTAAAATTCATAGGTAGATTCTCCCAAACGTAATTCCAACTCTACCCTTACAGTAGATAAAGTGTAATTTTTTTTATATCTCTAGTTATAACTAGGGGAACCCAGGTTATTTAATATACACAATTTCAAATGTTTAGTATACATTCTACATATTCAAACCATCCAATAGAGATCAAATTCTACTTTACACCTCAAACATGAAGTACACCCTTTAACCACTGAAAAATTTCATTCTTCATTTTATCCTTCACATTAATATTACCCCAAATTTTTAAAGCTTTATCATCATACAAATTCACAAATCTATGGATTCTAGTTACATAATATTAAATGTATCCATTTTTTCCTATGTAATTCAAAGATGATATATAATATATAATACAATATTCCACTAGAGTATGAATGATCAAGATCATGTTGGAACTGCTACCACCATTTGATTCATAGGAACCATATTCATTAAAATTTGTTCTTCCATAGTTTAATTGTCATCCATGACAATCATACAAGAGTTGATTACTTTTACTATAGTTTTAACATACTGGCCTATGTCTAATAGATTTATCCATACTCTTTTCTCTCAAGATGTCTTTTGATCAACATTGAAGTCATCTATGAGGTGAGTGTCCTATTCCATCAACATTTATTTCATTAGAGACATTTTATTGAATTTTCATTTCCCATATATCTGCATTCATAATCATGTTCCATACATGCATCAATATTAAGTTTATTTTTCTATCATATATTGTCACAATTTAATCCCAATATTTTCAAAAATATGAAAACCAAATTTTTGCCAAAAAATCACCCATGAATTTCAAATTCATGTACTCTATCATGACCTGAATTAATTTGATATAATTCATATTATCCACCGCATTCCTTCCCACTAATAACATAATTTTGAACAACCATCATAGAAAACATTGTTTCTTAGGTATACTAGAATTATTATACCACACAAATAAAATTATATATTTGCAGTAGTTTATTAAAAATAATAAATAACGAAAATAAAATAATGAAATAAATATTCATTTATTTATTAGTTTTGGTTTCCTTAAAAATAAAACATAATAATTATTATTTGAAATTTCTTAATAAACCACCAGTAATAAATTATTAATTTCACCCTTTGTGGCCCCCTTCGTCCCCCTACCCTCAAGGTCATCATGAACACAACCCCTCACCTCAATCGCATAACATGATGCCCTTTCCCCTTGATCACATCCTCCAGTCCACTAAATATTATCCCAGTCTCTCAATATATCTTTCTCATCCCCTTTTTACCATCAAAATCCCATGATGACACTATTCCCCTTCCTGGATTTCGTCCCCATAAAAAAATATTTTTATCTTATTTATTATATTTTTTTACTAAACAAGGGTTTTGATTTTTTGTTAATGTAAAAAAACCATCCCAGTATCCTAGAGTTGGTGATTGATTTATTATAATGGAATTGAAAAAAAAATATCACATCACAAAGGATTTTTTATTTTACTAGTCTTAATGAACTAGATTCGTGCATGGTTGGTTTATCAAATTGGTAATTAAACATAGAAGACAAAAAAAGATAACACACTCCTTATCACATATTCAAATATTTAATCTTTGTAACCTTGGGAAGAATAAAAATGGAAATTTAGAGATCAAATGCTCTATAAGAGTTACATGAATCAATAATTAGTGAAGAATACTTTATAAAAAATAATTATAATGTAAATGGAAATAACTGAAAAAAATGATATCTATAAACTGAGAATTTAAATGCATTCATAGATATTATTATACTGTAAATCCCATCGAATGTAATAAAGAAATTGTAAAAGAAAAAAATTATTAATAATTGAATTCCATGTATATGAAACAATAACCGTTATAACATTATGATAGATTATGTCACTAGGAAGAAACTGATTCGATTCTTCTTAAAAAACAAACATGAAGGGTTCTTCACTGAATGTTTTTTCTCATAAGTCATGTTGATGAATCAAGGGGCTATAGCCACCCAACCCATAACTGCAAGTCTAAATAATTATTCATAAATTAATTCAATTCATGATTAGTATTACTTTACAACTTTCCATATTGAGTAGAGAATATAGACTCATCAATATTTACCTAAATAAAAGTATTCTCGAAGATCTCAAAACATCTTTGTGCTTCCTAGGTGAATAAAGATGGTTGAGTTATGTGCGTCATTTAGAAGCTCCTTCTTTATCTATGGATCAGATGGTACACATAATTATGACCCAAATCTCAAAATTCTATCCTTGTCAACTGAGAACTCTGAGAATTTCCCATTTTGATAGCTTCCACCCTCATCAAAATTTCTACATCCTTTCTTTTATAATACGTTATTTTATCCACGAGGGACAGTTGTGAAATCATTTGAGAAATGATTGATTATGTTCCTCTATTTTTGAATCCCATGTACATGTAGTGAAAGTGTAAAAAGATTGTATCCATTTAAATTCTCATAATTGATAAAGATACATGATCCTTTTTACATATAGAATTTCCCACTTTTTGCCTTATCAGGATGGTAGTGGATTGAGCAGTCATAATCCTTGACAAGTTCTATCCATAATTTTTTGCGCATATTTATCTCTTTTTGTGTGAATCTATATTTGAAGCTCTTGTGATAAATATATATCTCAAATTTCTCGGCATAGAGATAATGCTTTACAATTTTTAATGTGAAGATCACAACCGCCAACTCCAGATCATTCATGTGATTGTTTTACTCATGGATTTTCAGTTTCCCTGAGGTGTAGGCTACCACTTTATCATTCTTCACCAACACACAACCTAGGCCATTCTTCAAAGCATCACTAAATACCACAAAAATTTCTAAACTAGTGGGTAATGTGATCATGGGCATAGTGATAAGAGTCCTTTTTAACTCTGTGAAGCTCCCTTCGAATTAATATCTCTATCTAATCTTTAATATCTTCGGAGTTAGTTTCGTAAGAGGGTTGGACTATCGTGAGAAATTTCTCACAAATTAGAGATAATATCTAGCTAATCAAAACAATATATGAATATCTATTACCTATATTGGCCTCATCCATCTATTAATTGAATTTTATTTGGAGGTATACACAGATATACAATTTATTGTGATGATATGACCCAAGAATGAGACCTCCTTCAACCAGAAAACACACTTGTTGTACTTCTCATAGAGCTTATCCTTCTGTATTGTCTCTAGAACAGTTATTAGATGCTCCTCATGATACTCTTTGATTTTGGAGTATATTAGAATTTCATCTATAAAGACTACCAAAAAATTATTGAGGTATTCCTTGAAGACTCTATTTATCATGTGCAAGAAGATTATTGAAGATTTAGGGAGTACAAAAAGCATTATTATGAATTCACAGTGCCCATAACTTGTTCGAAAAGTAGTCATGGGGATATCCACTTTATCCTTTACATGGTAATATCCCGACCACAGATCCTCCTTAGAGAAGTATTTTGATACACATAGCTCATAGAACAAATAATAAATTCAAGACAATGTATACTTGTTCTTATCGTGATTATTTTATCACATGATAATCAATGTAAAGGTGCATTGACCCATCCTTCTTCCTAGAGAAGAGGACTAGAGAACCCCATGGGGAACAACATGGGTGTATAAACCCTTTATACATATTCTCTTGTATTTGATTCTTCATCTTCTCAGTCACCACAAAAACCATTCTATATAAAGTCTCAGAATTTGGAAATGCCCCATGTATATGGTAAATTGAGAATTCAACATCTCTTCTAGGTGGGAAACCCGAAAATTCCTCAGGAAACACATCACTGAATTCCCTCACAATAGGCATGTCTTTAATGATGGTTTCCTCTTAGACTCTATTATCTTTGCAAGATTCCCGTCCTCAAAGGGTAGTTATATCCATGCTTGAGATGATGGTGTGAAATAAGATTCATCTTCTTCCTTTCAATATTATAGAATCGGTGGTCGATTCTCCATATGGAGAGTGAATTCCCTCTCACGGAAATTTATGTTAGATCTATACAGGGGAAGGCAATCCATGACCAGAAATGAATCAAATTCTAATAGAGGGTGTATGACGTGGTTGGCCAGAATTTTTAATCCACAGATTGTGACTAGGGTGGAGTTATATTCATATGATGAAATGATTCCACCATTTTCCAGTCTCACAAACATCTTTACTTATATGATTTGTGGTGGTCTTGGGATTGTTATACTAAACATTTAGAATAAAAATGAATGCGTAGAACTATGTGAGATAAACCTTCCTTTCAACTTTTGATTCTTGTTATACTCTATCCAATATAGAATAACAGACGAGTAAAATTAAACTATTGAATCATAAAGGTAAATCCAATAAAAAAAATGATAACATATAAATTACATTTATATTCTTAACTTATGAATCTATAAACATCAATCTATGTTATCCATGATCTACTTTATAACATATATTATTAGGGTAATTTTTTTAATTCCATTAACAATGGTTCATACTATGGTTGTGAATTTAACAAAGCGTATCGCCTGGCAGTGTTATAACCAAGAGTACAGTAAGGCCCATTTTCATGTACCAGGATACCCTGGGTCATGCCTGAAACTCCTTGTCGAAGTTTTCACTCCGTTGTACATCTGTTCCATAGCCGCCTCTACCTGCTCATATCCATACATTGATATAATTTATTGATAAACCACTTAATCAATACTCAACCAATATTAGGGATGCATTATAATATATAGAATTATCCCTAAGTCTTTGACTAGTGTTTTCTAATCATAATCACCAAATAACTAAAACTATCCCTTGAAAATGACTATAACAACCCTTCTCATTATTACACACTTAAACATGATTTATTACACAAACTCTTCACTTAATTAAACATGGGATATCGAGTGGTATATTGTATTTAGGTCTTAGGAAAATTATATAAAGACATAAAACATATAACACAACATCTTATTGAAAACTTCATTTACCTGACCACTATATTCCCTCGTACATAGCATTGCATGTTAGAAGTTGAGGACATGCATAAGAAAAGGGTGAGCTATAAAGCCCAGTAAGGGAGTTAACAAGGTATAACATGAAAAATAGGATACATGATAGGATATAGGAATATTAATGTAGCATAAAATAATCATGAACATAAAGGCATTATAAATCTTGATAACCATAACATGGAGATGTGGCAACAATAGTTAATATGTAATAAGCATTAGCCAAGGCTCATTGCACATGAAGAATGATTAACCACTCCTTTAAATTCCATTATCATGAGTAAATCCTCATTTTAATTGAATTATCATTAGTAAATACTCATTTTACTTAACATATCATGAAATTAATCATTACACAATGCATTAGAGAGATATCTTGGCACACCTTTCTTTAACATTTTACTTCACACAGAAGTGTGACACAAGATCATACAACATGGATTAATTAAAAATATTAATTTATTCCATGATAATAAAATTTAGAATTAATACATGAAACTATTACATCAATAAGAAAATGTTAATAATATTGAATACCCTTGATAAATAAATCGGAATGGTATTCACTACACTATGATTTTTGGCTTGGAAAATGGAAGTGCAATTTTGGTAGCATAACAGTGTGACATAAGACTTCATAAAAAAGGATGATGAGAGAGAAAAAGGTGTCTCATCATATATACATGAAATTTACAGTAAGGGGGAATATAGATACATGTCCCAATATGTGTAATATAATTTGGATTGAAAAAAATAATAATTTCTTGAATTTAAATGATGAGAGAGAATTTCCTTATAGATTTTTTCGATGGTAATGAGTGTACATGGGAGGGACTAATGAGGGAGAAAATGGTTATATTATCATTAATGAAAATATATGTAAGTATGGGGGAGGTGATATGTCATACCCCAAAATTTGTAATTGAAAATTAAAGGTCATAACAATATTAAGAAACATGGATAAAATGAGAAAGGAAGGAATCCCTTACACAGATGCGTGATCCCAATGGCTTGAGAGGATCTTGAGAGAGGCTTATTGGGATCATGGGGAACCTATGGAGGATTATAGAGATATTAGTGCATAGGTTGGAAGAACTCAAAAGTCTTTTAGTGAGGAGGAAGTGGAACGATGGGTCAGTTTATATATGAAAGGAGAGGGAATTCATTATTATTTAGGTTTGGTACACCACACATTAAACTAATCAAAACCACAAACCAGTAGATGGTTTTTTCCATAGGGGATTGGAAATCAATATTTTATAAGGAATATAGGCGAATATCTTAAAATAATAGGATTTCTTATGTGGAGGTGAGTCGCACTCTCAAAGAAATCAATTTAAAAATCTATTATGTTTTATAAGTCTTGGAGGGTCTACTAAGGCTTCGTAAAATATATAAAAAAAACAAAAAATTCAATTATATTAATGGTAAAACGTGTATTGGAAGAAGATAATGTTATATTATTTTATTACTCCACCATTGGGTCATTATGATGTCATAATACGGGTTACATATTTTAATAGAATACAATTTTTTCATAAAAATTTTCTTGTCTCACATAATTATGAAAAATTCACCATTTGATAATATCAACATCCTGATACCAAAAATAATATTAATTTGATCCAAATAATTTTCTAAATATTTTAATTTTCATTTTTAAATTAAAAACCAACATTTATCAAAAAATTTGTGGTTTTGACAAAAATAGCTTTTAAACCATAATAAAACATTCAACTGTATTCATAAAAATTATACAATCACTTATAAATAATAAAATTAAATTTAAAAATAATTATATATTATTAAAATATTATTCAATTCAAAAATCCATTAATTTATCAAAATATATTTCTTATTTGAATATTAACAAAAAATACAAGTTGTTCTTTAAAAACTATTTAAAAAGAAACAATAATAAAATGAATATATATTCTTCATTAAACTCAAAAAAATTTACATAATCATAATGATAAGGTCATTCTACATAACCCCTTATAAAACCAACAAAAAACAGAATGTTATGGTGTGTGATTGGGAAATACTCTTCGGGTGGATCAGATAACCCCACTCCAGTGCAAATCATTATCAACTTCCACTTCTCCCGTAGGCGGTTCTGTTCGAGCTTAACATGTAGAAGCTCGAATTGGGCTCAGTCAAGGGAGAAGCCAAATGATTCCACCTCCTTTCTGAGATTTGAAAAATAGGCTTCGTACTGGGAAAGTCTAATGGATGAGTTCATCACTTCCTTTTTCTTAGTAAATTTGGTTTGTTAATTCCCTCTATTTATACTAATCTTGTGATTACTGCTCAGCGTCAATATTAGCAACGATCATAATTCATATGATATTTTAAAATCAAAAAACACAAAACCAAAGAAGTGTATATGTTATATATCCATTTTACATAATATGTAATTTAATTATATCAAGATGAATTTCCATTAAAGAATGTTAGGGTCATTACATTTTCCATGTAAGACTATAATCTATGTTAAGGAATGTTTTTAGATATATCTGTTGATTCGGCCTGAGATTTTGAAGATCAGTGAGCTCTAAACATATATTGTAAAATATTAATTAAATTAATGCCTCAAATGAACAACTTTTCATAGTATCAGGATATCTACTGAATGGATAACCTAATTAGAGATATAAGGCTAGGGTTTATTATAGGATTTAGGTATATCCAAGGAATGACCTATGATTTTTCAGCATTAGACATCTGGTTGAAGTATCCATTGGAAGGTGAATTTAATAAGATAAATGAATAATTAATAAATACATTTTGATAAATTAACTAATCTATAAATAAAATTTTATGGGATTTTTCCAGGGTTTGATTAATAACCCTAGAAAGTTATGTGAGGAGGATAAAATCATTCTACTCTAGACAATTGAAATAAAATGAAAAATAATGATTGAATCGAGGTGGATAAATATGTAGAGGGTCTTTCCATCATTGGACACCATATTCTTGACCAAAAATCAACCAGCATAGAGGGTGTGATTTTTTTTGTTTCTTACATCTTTTTAATTAATAAATCATGTACCATTAATCATATTTTATTTATTGGTAATTTCCAACCTTCTCATGGTCCTATAAATTGTTTATTATAATTATAAAATTAAATCACTAGATGCATTTGATATCAACCCATTATGTTTTCATTATCTAGTAATTTTATTTACTATTTATAGATTCACTTTCTTCTTGTTTCTTTCCCATCTCCATTCATAATATTCTCAACTGCTTTCCAATAAGGATAATGTTTAACTTTTTTTAGGTGTGTTCAAGCATGATTGAACCCCCAGATTTATTGTGGATGAAACAAAGCCATATTAGTTGATACATTGTGAATGGATCATATTAAAATTAATTATGTGGGTGTTGAAACCATGATAAGGGGATTTAGTGATGTCAGAAACTATAACATATGAAATAGGTGGCATGAGGGCTTCATACAAGAGGACTAGGATTCGAGTTTCCACTCAATGAATGAAATAAATCATCGAATATAGTTGGTTTCCTCTAATTTCAGAAAGTCAATAAGAATCATTATCTATTGGGAGGTTACATCTTGTTAACACATGAAGAATATGGACCATATGTGAAATTATCCACTACGTAACTATGTACATGGATGAACACAAGCCATATAGTCCCCTAACAATGATGGATTGGGTTTTTTGGATGATAAGGACCATATGCCTATGGCTAAGCCCACATGCCATGTGATACTCTCTAGGTAGAAATAATGTGTGTCAGTTGAAAGATTCCCATGATCATGTGAGGGTGGACACGATGTGTACTATTAGATTACAATGGAATGACCCAGAGTATGCAATAATGTTCCAGTGAATAAATATATACCCTGGATGTATGAGACAGACTATGGGACAACAATACAGTTCTTGTATTATTACAGTCCCTTAAAAGCGATGTGTTGGTAGGGACATGACTTGAAGTTTAGGTGAGTTCATACACCATGTGACCCCTGATATACACCATACACTTCTTTAAATAAAATCCCTATAGGAAATATTCTTCTCATGGACTCATATTTTTTACCATGAGTAACCTATCCTGAGTAGTTTCCCGCTTGAAATGTTATAGTAGACATTGTAGTGGAATTAACAAAAAATGACATCATGTTTTATAATCATGATGATTATTAAGGATATGTTCGAAGATAACAATGAGTAGGCATGATAATCAATGAGATATTGGGGTTGAAAACCCCAATAACTATAGGGAAAATGACAACAATGCTCCTAAAACGGATAGAGTGACAACCATCATGGTTAAAGGGGTGGGTCCCCAGACCATTGATTGTTATCCCATTACATAAAAGGGAGTGTTTCCTCTACCCTCATACTGAGTGTTACCCCCTATAGTGATTTTCTATGGGACCGATATATGCCAAGTTACACCCCCACATGCTATTAAGGTGTACGTCCTCCATCTATTGAGTAGAATCCCCTATCACACAATGGCACAATTCATCAATATGATCATTGAGTATCACCCCCTATTGTACCAAAGTGTGGATCCACTATCAATTACTGAGTATCACTCTCCACTCGTACCAGGGTGTGGGTACTCTATCAGTTATTGAGTAATACTCTCTGTCATACCAGGGTGAAGGTACACTATACATTGAGTATAATCCATTATTATAATATGGTGTTATTCCCCTATTTTATATTGTTCCCCCTAGAATATATGGAATAATATAGAGGTTTGTGTCCTTTGTATGAATTCCTTACATGAATAATCATGATTTTGGGCATCAAAAATTACCATTAGAAATAGAGGTAGTCGAATATTTCTAGCAAGGCTATGGAGATGGAGATACACTTTATATTTTTTCGGGTTTAAATATTTTCATATATATCTTTAAATATTGGGATTTTGTTTACATATTACTTTGTATTTATCTATCCATTTTTTTCACATAAGTTTCTTTGATTTGAGTTCCATGGTATCCTACATGGAATGCATCTACTCACCCAGACATTGGATTTAATGCATTTTTTTGTTTAATGATGACAAGCATAAAAGTTGTGTAGTTATAGAGAATATATGTAATATGGGGGGCCTATATTGCATATAGTGGTTGGTATTGGAGATTAGGAGTTGTGATCTCTTAGTCTTATTAATTTACAATTTTTTATGTTGGGACCTTTTTTCTCATATTGACATGTATTTTTCCCCTTTTATATTTAAATGATATATTATCATTCATTATGTTATTAACTAATGTTTTTATAAATTCATGGTTTACTCTTGAGGCTACATTATTTTTATTTTATTCCAATACACTATATCATAGTGATCATTGGGTTTGTTCATACAACAACTCTATGAAAATGTATACCATTTGAGTAATGTATTGTTAGTGCTTACTGATAACCCCAAGCATATACTGGGGTCTTGTTGTTATTGTATATCAAAATTCCATTGACCATGAGGGCCATGATGGGTCAGGTTGTGATAAAAATATGGTTAATGATTATGTTTAATTTATTATATAAATCTTTTTCTACACTAAATCACCCACAATGTAGCATGATGGTCCACTTAGAATTAGAAGTGATGCCATAGATAACCAGGCTTCTTCTATAATAATCTTAATTTTTTATTAGTTATTTTAAAATTTTTTATATGAATGTAAGATTCATATAATTTAATATGTATATATTCCAGAAATCAATGAATGTATTCTTGAGTTGTAGAGAATGGAATATACACAAGGTAGTGTGAAAACTAGAATGTTTTGGCTATAAATTTTAAAAAAAAATCCTGAATGAAATGGTATTTAAATCCACTTATATAGTAGAATGTGGATCACCTATTACTTAAAGGTAATTAAAGTGGCAGTTTTTCTAATAAATTAATTAAGTAATATCCTAACAAAGAATCCAACTCAAGTAATAAATAAAACGAGTCTATGGAATTTGTTGATATTTTTTACATAGAAATCAATGATTACATGAAACTTATCCTCACTAATGTTATATAATATATACTTTCTTTTATCATGGTCCTATAGGAGAAGAAAGCACGTTTGGAATCAAAAATCAAATAAATAAAGTTTGCACTATTTATGAAGATGCAAAAGAGTGATACTCTCATAAAACTAATAGAAGTAATGATAGAATACATTATACTTTGTAGTAAACAATTTTCATTAGAAAAAAAAATCAATATGATATTTTCTGAGAAATATATAAATTTAGATGTTTTTTCAAAAGTATTCCATTAATTAATTTCTATGATAGATTTAAAAAATCATGTTTAGATATCAAATCAAGGATAATAATGTATATTGAGAAATCTCTGCTCAACAAATATAATATTCATGGTAATAAATTTAAAAAATTGAATGTTTTATGTGAGGAGAATATATATTTTTGGAGATCATAAAAAAAATTAATTTAAGGTGCCATGAGTGGTAAAAAAAATTACCAAACATGGATTCTACTAAAGTTGAATCGTTATATAAATTTAATATTTGATCTTTTAACAGAGTTTATAAAGTTAATATTTCATCATATCATACTCAAATTAGTGGTAGAAAATATTTTATTTTAGAAAAAAGTTCATCCACTAATAAATCAATGATTAACATAAACCCATATTTTAGTGAAAATTCATAAACAAATTACAATTAAACAAATAGTGCATTTTATAACATTATTTATGAAACAAAATGGTGATGAAAAGTTTATATAGACCCACCACATCAATTATTGTGGAATATAGAAAGAATGTAAGCCCATATAATGTATTTAAAAGGATATTTCCCTTGTATTAAATTCTGAACACACAACCACTAGCAAATGTAATCTAAATTAAATAATTTAATTCTTGTTTAATATTTATAATATTATACAAATTTGGAGCTCGAGCCATTGATTGTTGGAAAAAAATATAAAATATAATAAAATAAAGATGGCCTACATTTATGTGTACCGTAACTAAAGAAATTAAGGTTCCATCTATGCACAACAACCCTCATAAAATAAGGAAAAAAATTAAAATAAAAAAATATGAATATGTTGAAAGGTTATGTGTATGTTGTGAAATAATTGTTCATGGTGATGATGAGTATAGATTCATACCACCTATGAATAAATAATTATATATAATGGGATAGGGTCACAAGAGATGAAAAATAATATATGGAAGTTAGAAGGGAATCATCCATAGGGTGTAATGGAAGTGATGTTACAAATATGATTAAGCCCAAGAAAAATGTAATGAACTCTATAATATGAAGAAATGATAATTCATATATAAAAGAAACTACCACTTCATGTATAGTTTAAAGTTATTTATGGAATTTCATGTTAATGGAGGTAAGATATAGTAATAATAAAACCCAATTCGAGAAATAATAAAAATGATAAAAATGATTGATGATATCTCTGATGAAGAATTTGAAACATAGTGGAGGTTACTATAGTAGTTATTTTGGTTTTACATTAAGCATCACCATAGCTTTATTGAATACTATTGATCGATTTATTTTAATAGTGTCATGTGTACCTAATTGTTATTCTATATTGTGTTTTTCTATGTCAAATGTTTTTTGATCCATGAATTATTATATTACACCAAATTTCATGTGTTATGTTAAAAAATTGGGCACTCTAATGGATAATTTTATGACATTTTTCCAGGCATATTATATCTTGGATTCACCATATTTTCACCCTTTTATCAACTTCCTATTGGGATGGGTTTCAGACCTTGTATTGGGAGTGAGGCTTCAGCTTTGTTTTTTGAGAGACATGATTATAGTTATATAAGAGAGGGAAAAAATTTATTATTTTATAGTGATAATGTATAATTCATAGGAAAACCTGACCTACCACTACTACATTAATGATTGAAGTAATAAATCCATAAATATGGAGTATAACTCTAAATGAGATCTGAAAAAATACTAGTTTATTAATGCTGAAAATCCCCTCCATGGAGATGGGATTGTGGTTATATATTCTTAATTATATTTCATACCTAGTTATTGGTAATTTAAACCTTTCATTGTTAGAATCTTATATTATATTGTATTTCTCTTAAAACATCCATTATTCATTGGGGTTTGTTATGTGTGTCAATATATTATGTTTGATGCCGACTCCACATGATGAAGATGATCATTACAACCTAGTTTAGTGGGAATTTTTTTGTTATATATATTATATATTACTTTATACATTTCTAGTCTATTTTGTTTGGATACTTTATTTTCAAAATAAATTCATAAGAGGTTGTGTTCTCATTGTACTCAGTGGTCCAATTTGGACTGAATAATGTTAAAATATGTGTTATTTTCTCCTCCATTCAATATTAATCACTCTGTATCTATTTAATTTATTTATTTTATTCAATGATTTCATAATAAACAAATTTTTAACCTAATTGAATCCTATATGTCTGCATAAATTGATGGATCCCAGGAATTCCTTTTGGAAAATCTCTCAATATTTCCAAAAAAATTATATTTAATCTTTTCAATTAATACTTATGGGTTCTAGAAAATATGTGGTAGATACATATGATGGAGGAGATGTTTTGAATCATTGGATAATAAATACAACTATCCTTATTTAACACCTCGAGCTATTCTATTCTCTATGTGGTATGGAAAATAATGCTGACACATACTCTGTTGAGGGAAAATCCACTATTAAATAGGTATATATCTCTATTATTGTCATTTCTAAAAGTTAGTGTAATATTATACTATTTCATCAAAATGTGACATGAGAGGTTGTGTATGAGTCCACATCTACGAAATGTTGCTCTGAATTTAATGAATTTTTAATGACAAAATATTTTTTAATATAATTATATAAGAATATAAGGTTGTATAAATTAATGACTCACCCCAGAATTGTAGTCAAGGCACCTATAGATGAATTTAATAGAATCATTTTCAATATTATAAACAAAGATATCGAGATAAGAGATGGGGATTTTTCTAAAATTATTACATCATTTTTAAACATGTGTTTTCTGTCATATGAAAAAATAAAAGATGTATAGTAGTGATAATATTATGATTTAAGAGGCTATGTATTTTTTTCTATGTAAATTCTGATGCAAGGATCAGTAGAGATATAGGATTAGGGAATAAATGTTAAAGTACATAATGAACATAAGGGTAGTTAGAGAGATAATATTCAGTCTAGGGAGAGTCATTTGCAGTCAAATAATATAATGATTATGTGTTCTTAGTGTATGAAGATGATTCACATGATGGGTAATTTTACTAATAATAAGAATGATTATAAAGTGAATAAGGATCATTTCAATTTTATCATAGAAGGTTTTCGACCATGATATTGAGATTAAAAAGCTTTATCATTCCATTTCTGAAGAGTGGATCCCCGATTTAGGATAATATTTTCATATGTGTCCCAAGATAGAGTACATAATTTTATTCAGAAAATTAGTGTTTTTTGATGTATTATTAATTAATAATAATATTTGTTTATTGTGGGTACATATTCTATTTCATTACATGTTAATTTCGTTATGGTTAAATCTCTTGGTGAAGAAAGGTGGATACCAATGATAAAAAAAATACTTATTTATAATGCAGTTCTTAAAAATAATGGGCACACTCTTTAGTGAGACTCAAGTATTATATGAATCACTCATAGACCCAGAAATGAGATAATGTAATCCCAATAAAATTGATTATATATTATAATTTGTATGAATAAATTTTCGATATTTAATTCCCCCATGTCCTAGAGTCTGACAACACTATCCTTGATAATAAATGTCATAGGGACATGAGGGGAAGGGGATTAAATGTACTATGTAATTATGGGATATTAGGTGATATGAACACCTATAATATTTATTTTTTGGATTTAATAGATCTAAAAAAAAATCTAAAAATCCCATTATGCATTCTACTTGGGGAAATCAACTCAAAATAAGATTGTGTGTGAAACTACATTGTGAATTTTATTTAATACTACAAATATAATCTTAATATTTATATATTGAAGAATATTTATAATAATTTTTATACATTTAAGACCTGGAAAACCAAGTTTGGGAGTTAATCAATTATCAATGTGATGATTTATATGATTGAAAATGGGTTAGAATATCTATTGAATGGATTTGGTAAATTATGTAACTTTGATGGAATTCTTAGACACGAAAATATTTCCCAAACTCTTAAATATAATGGAACATCTCATCTTATGAATAAAAAAATCATGGATAGAAAACGATGATTTCTCTCGCACTTGAGTCTGCCACAACCCTTCCTGGTAGAATTTGTTACTATGAAAATGTATCCCATTAATCACTTCCATTTGAGAACACATGCATGTAAAATACTTTATGATACATGGATAGATAAATGAAATAATTTAGGAAAATTTATTGTTTTTATATATATAAATTACTCTCACAGTAATAATGATATGATAAAACATATGGATATTAAGTGTACCTTTATTGGTAATCCAAAATGTTTAAGGGCTATAGATTGTGAATATATAGGCTTGGTTATGATAAGTGAATAATTATTCATGATGTTGTATTCCATTAGTCTATATTAACAAAATAGAATATTTTCCCCTTGAAATGATGGAACACACTATCCTTTCGGTGTTAGGGTTCCTCTAGAGTATCAAGACCAGTCTATATTCAATATATTCTCTATTGATCCTCCACCTCATGATCAAGGTAAGATATATTTATATTATCAATCAATGATATATTAATGATAATATCTTAGTGATAATTGGATAACTAATGATATAGTCAGGAGGAACATTAGTCCCCCTTCTAGATTAATTCATGCAAATAAGGTTTCTTATATAATTCATATTAGTGAGGATATTAATATTGATGAACAAAAATCAATTAAATAAGTTATTCAAATAACAAAATTCAATAGTTGGTTCACTTATATAAAATATGAAATGAATTACTTTATTAAATTCCAATCATAAACCATTAATACTAAATAAGAAAACGATAAATTAATTGGTTGTAAATTTATTTTTATAAATATGGTATATATCCTTGAGAGATTGAAAATAAATAAAAATCTAGGTTATTAATAAATGTGTTCCTTAAATATTTATGGATTTATTATAGTGAATATTCTCTTGTTAATATGTATTCATAAATTATTATTATTCTTTCTTATGATTTCAATTATTATTTTCATACAGAACAATTGGTTGATAAAGGTACCTTTTTTATTATTAAGAACGATGAAATGATTTATATAAAACTCCTCCAATATATCTAAAAAATATTTCAATCCTAAAAAATCCTTCCTTTAAATGAATATTTTTATTTCCTTAATCTATTATCTAGAGAATGGTATAAATTTTCTAATTCATTTATGATTGAAAATAATTTTAATGAAATAAAATATGATGGAGCTGTTTTTTTATTCTATTAATTTTGAAATGATTTAACAAATTATATATATATATATATATTTCATACTCATTATCTAAAAAACATGAGGTTCATTAAAAGTGTACACATCAAAAGAAATTATATTTTTGAAAAGGATGATTGGGAAATGAAAAATATATTTTATGTATAGAAATCTGTAGAAATAGAGATATTATGATCTTGTATCAATCACAACATAACTATATTACTATGATTTCAAGGAAGTATATATTTGAGAAAATTGCACATATTAATATTACTTTAGAAAAACACTATAAGGTAATTTTAATTTAGTACAAAATCTATGGAACTGATGTAGCCTTTTTGAGTAAAAACTCATCGGTTAATTTTTTTCTAATATTCTATAAAACATGGTCCGCTCTAGACTAGATATGAGCTTTTTTGTTATTACTCTAAAAAGTTTCATAGATAAATTTATGAAACTCTAATAGAATGAATTTAAATGAATCTTCATGTTTTTGTCTTATTTTATGATTTATGAATTTTTTATAGTAGTAACCTTTTTATAGTGATAATGTTATTGGATTTATCAATTATAACTATTCTACTAATGTTTATACTCCTAAATTAATTAGTGTATATGTGTTTCTTGCTTACTGTAGACATATGTCTTGGTAATATTTTATTTTTTTCATTATTTCACTATAAATATAAGGGAATAATACCTTTAATTAATTGAATATATAAAATATCTATCTAGAAAGAAGATTATTAAGTAAATCATACTTATTTTATAGAAGTACTAATGTATATTTTGAATGTCAGTTTTCAATTAATTTTTCTATGAATCATATCTTCTATGGTATATCAATGAATATAAACATTATTAACCTTTACTAAAGAGGGTCTTGATATTAGGATGACATGTTTCAATACGATGCACTATTTTGATAAGTCAGATGATAGTTTTAGTAAATTCAATATGTAATTAATCTTTTGAAATTTCGTAGGTTTAAAAAAATAGTTTCCGAATACGAAAACATAGGACACAAGAATTAAATAATTCATAAAAATTTTATAACAAGGTTATGATATGTGAAATATATTTTATTCTTTTTTATGCAGTTATTTTCTTCTTTCCAGGCTAATATTTTATGCATAACGTGGTACTTTATAAATCACTTGAAATAATGGTAGTTATTAGGTGTTACTGAATATTTATTTATCACCATGAAATTAAAATTGTAATTGTTGTTTTTCATTATGTTGATCCTCTATAGGGCTCTGTATTATTGATCTCTCTTATTTAGTTATGTCATGTGTACATGTTTGTGATTTCGGGGGGTATTATTCCCTCATGCATAATTGATCAATCAAAATCGTTACATTGAAACTTATTATTTACTTCTTATATCGCATTGATTTGTTTCACAGTTAAAATTTAATATTTATTGTTTAATCGTTGTTTTCAATTAATATTCCATCATTGTTTCTCCCCCTGTATGCACAAAACTTAACATGGATATAAGGATTACATTCTCCATTTGTCTTGGTAGAGTGGATTGATACAAATTTCATGAGCATGTTTATCTTAGTGTCATGAGAGGTATAAATCCCAAGAATTTCAAGGGAGATTGTGAGAAAATCTTAGATGGATATAGCCTTACAAAGAATATTTGAATTTTTTTACATTGATAATATATTCCTAGTGTAATTATCTTTTTTAGATCTAGGGAATAATGTTTTTCCTTTGGATGGATAATCATATACATGTACATAAGTTAAATTATGTAAATTCTTTTTCATTCGTTTTAACTAGGTCTTGATAATTTAGACCTACATTTATTTAAAGGATTGATAATTTATTATTTTTTATGAATTATTTATTCTTATAGTTATATTATATGATTCCACTTGGTAAGGTAGGCGGTAACCATACCTAACATGATTGATCAACATTATCTCGTTTAGAGGGACTTGTATCCATGGATAACTTCTTTGTTTCATTACTAATTTTGAAACTTTTTTGGGAGGTTTATTTGATAACAATTATTGTAGGAGGTGGTTATCTCACTATGAATGTAGTCTCAACATGAAAAAAAATCATATTTAAACTTGTGTTCATTCTAATATTCTTTTTATATAGAGTCATGATCATCTTGCTTCATTTGAAAATTTTATTCATTTATTTTTTAATAATAATTCAATTTTTATATAAGAATTTTAATCATATATAAAAGACATTGGATACTAGGAATTTCATATGTAATTCCTATGAATGATTCTTATAACATAAAATCAATTTTAATTCCCTCAAAAACATCACATACATGAGATCTAGTCACCATAACCACAACAGAGGAAGGATGGTCCAGTAAGAACTCTCAAAACAATAGTGTACATGAACAATGAATAAACACATCCTCCAAATCACCGCACATAATTTAATTTTCTGTAGCCTAATCACTCACAAGTTACACCACAATTAATTTAAATCCATAAATGGAAAATATCTCAAGAAATAAACAAGAGAATTTTTCTAATTAATACATTTTTCTAATTTCCACTAGAGAATCATTAAAATCATTCATTTCTTCTATAGTACAAGGTATAGATTAAGTTTGACTAGATATCCACATAGATCATGATACTAAATGATGGATAAAAACCTCAACATCTATCCCCACCCACCATTATATAGTGAGAAAAAGTGAGTTAGAATATTAAATAAGTAACTTACATTATTGGGTATCCATTTATTTAACCGGTTGACTGTTGATTCCCTATATAATTTTATGCAATATTACCCAAACACCAGTAAACGGGAATCTCATCACCACCTAACTCATTTTACCTAATAATATTTTCGGAGTGATTCAAGTAAAAACCATATCATACTTCATATTACCTAAATCCAACATGTCTTAACATCAGGTGAGTTGAAATCCTTGTGTTTGCAGCCATGAAAAATTAATAACCCCTAAACACATAACTGAAAACTATTTAAGTTCAATTATTATTACTATTATAATATCATAGATTATTCTAGATATTTATTTCTAGTAATATGAATCCATCACGTAAAGAGTTTTATCCCCACCAATAATATCCCATATAACGAATATTTTATGGTATTCTATGACATCTTCCAACAAATTTGAAAATAAAGATAATTATGCTTCCTATACATGGAATAATTATAAATTTATTCCATTCATTGAAGCCTAAATAAGAAAAAATGTTCCAACAAAATCTGATAGTCTAATGGATTGGGGGGAATATCTGTAATATTTTTCACTCAATGAATCATTCAAAACATAATATCTCAATCCACTGGAATCTTCAGTAAAAAATGGTATTTTAGTTCAATGTGCTTCTTCATTTCATGGAATAGAATGCTATCGACAATTAGGATTACAAATTAAATGTCACTTTTGGGTAGACCACACAACTATATTCTTGTTATTTCCTAAACAAGGCTCCTAGGCAATAATATTTTTTCCCTCACTTTATGAGTCTAATTCAACCCTAACATCTGGTTCAACATAGATGAACATGATATCGTGATATATAATGAAAATAGTATAATATTTTATTCATTTTAGGTACTATATAATCCATTTCATGCATTCAAAATGATCTATCCCTATATTATTTATCTATTAGCAGACCAATACCACTTTATGAGAAATTTTTGGAACAGCTTACCACATGGAATACAAGATAAATCACACTGTAAATGCATACAATAATCTCTACATGTTTTTTATATTACTCTATATTTGTTTTTTCTTTATGAAATTATAATGTGATTGGAATTATGAGTTAATACTGAATTATATATTCTAATTTTAACTCATTCAAAAATCATGTAGATTCATTCGTTCTGAAATAGAAAAAATCATTTAGTTTTTCCATTAGTATCAATCCTGATTCCCATGATCTTAATTTCTTCTCTAAGATCATTCATTTCAAATAATCCCTAAAATTCCATCATCAAATCTTTAATCCATTTAATTGATGAATCTAATAAAATCCCAGCATCAATGTATACAATAAAATTATAGGTTACCCTTCATTTTTATCTTTTAGGTAACGATAATGGTTTTCTTTGCTTCTCATGGAACCATTTTCATCTGTGAAAGACATAAATTTTTTGGTCCATCTCTTTGGATCCTATTATAATAAATTGATATTTATATTGAGTTTTAACACTAATACCTGATTTTGTGGATCCCTAAATCCAAAAGGCCATCTTCTTATCCATTTTTACATATTTAGACCCCTAAATGAAATAAAACACATCACACTTCTAATGGAATGTTTTTCATATAGTCATAAATTTTCTATGAAAAATATTTCCTCCTTCTCTGAAACCCTTTCACCACTAGAAATACTTCATACATTCTTCTTCCACCAACTTCTTGTATTGAAGGGAAGAACACTATTTTATAGCTTCCCTATTTTTAGTTGGTATATATAGTAACTTCATAGTGTTTTTAAAAATATGTGATTCTAATTAATCCTTCATAGAATACTCATAATAATAATAATTTTTGATGATAACATCTTTTGTGGACTATTTAGTACCTCTGCTTCCTTTAAAAACAATAATTATTGGTTATCCCAATATATATATTCCAAAAATGTGACCCATATAAATCTTTATAATTCTATATAAATATATAATCTTTATAAAATTGAAATATTTATAATTTCATTCACTAAATCCCTTTGTCGAGCGTCACCAAATCTAACACATTCAGGTATATCTTCCACATGTTGAACTTTAAAACTCCTCATGCATCCCTGTATATATTCCAAAAATATTTATAATTTTTTTATATTTAGATACATCTAAATTATATATAGTATGATTTAATCTAATGTTCCATTTAAATCAACTTGTATTTTTTTTATCTTCACAATGGTCTATCCTTACATATGACCATATCATTAAAGAGCACAATTTGACATCGGATAATAATTTTTTCCATCCAATAGTAAAAGTATGAGATTCTTATCAAAAAAACCCATAAGATAACATGAATGAGACATTACACCATGATCTTATTAATTTTTAGTATTGAAATTTATAAATTATAAAATTTATATAACCATAAGGTGAGATATATTTAGTGTTTTGATGTCCACAATGATTTTGGATGCTCCATTACAATTGTTGATAAAGGGATCATATTAATTTGATAAGTTGTTGTGTTCATTTATTTAACCCAAAATTTCTTTAGTATTCTAAATTGGTGGGTCATTATTTAACATCCTTCCATCTACATATGCTTCATTCTCTCAACTAAATTTTTTGTTCCAGTGTATCAGGTAATTCCCTTTTAAGAAAGATACCCATTTGATTATAGAAGTTTTGAAATTGGATTTTGGTAAATTCACCCCCATTTTATAACTCATTCTCATTAACATACTTCTTATTTCCTTTTAAAACACATAAATAATATAAACTAACACTACAAATACATCTAATTTTTGTTTCTAGAATTACAATCTTAATTTTAACATTGTAAATTTGATAAATGTCACAATAGTTTATGATCTTACATGGGATTTAAGGTGGTTAAGTTCATAGAAATATATATTTATACATGCTCCAATATTGAAAATTTTAGTGTACTAATGTTAAAATAAAACGATACATTCTATTTATTACCATGTAGAAAACTACCCTAAAATATTAAGTTTGAATGTTTCTAAATCTCATGAATTTTTTTCAATAAATCATTCTTAATCTTCCCACGCAGGTCTTGGAGATGGTGTTATAAATCCAAAATCTATTTACGCTATGATTAAATATATTCATTTTTTTTTGAAAATTAACAAAACTCTTTATAATGTCATGATCTTTATTCAGTGTGAAAAATTATTTGACAATGTTAATGGAGTAACTATCAGAATTTTAGTCAAAAAAAGTACCCAATATGACAATTACATTTAAGTATAAAGACAAATTTATTAATCTTATATACAATATAATAATTATATCATTTGAAAAGACACAACCAATTCTTGATACCAAGGGAGGAATCCCCTAAATCATTAGAGAACTCTCTTAGTTATACACCCTAGGAAATATCTATTTAAATATAATATCAGAACACAACCCGCTAGTTAGAAATACAAATTTACATGTATCATGTAATGTTCATTTCTAATGAAACCTGTATTTAATCATAGGAATTAAAAATATTATTAATGTATATAATTAGTCACATGTGTTGTAGTATTGATGAAACACATGATTGAAAATTTTCGTGGAGAAGTGGGGTTTGTTGGGTGTTTCCTGTGTGATATTGCATTAATGAATTACGTAAGAATGGATTTTCCATTAAATTATTTAAATAGATTTTGATATCAAAATCCCATTTATGGTAATTGAATTACCAAACCAAATCAATGGACAAGGATTTTTTTTGGAAAAATTCAATTACCTAAAATCATGGAAAAACATATCTAGAACATGAGCACTTGACACCAAAATTCAACCAACATTATTATAGATATCACGATAAAGATATTATATTAAATAGTGTGTGTTCAAGTAATATTATTTGTTCTTGTGACATTTACTTCATTATTTATTGGTTTCTTGGGTTGAATCTATATAATATCCTTGTATTTATGCATTTCAATTAATTACCCAAAGAATGAATCATAGAGGGTTATACACTAATTGTATCAAAAATTCCCGTGAAATTATATTTTGAATATAACTAGATTGAATAAATACTATTCTAAAATTAAGGTTTCATAATTATTTTTCATTTATTTATTACAAATATTTAATCATGACTTATTAAAAAGAATAGATATGAGAATAAATAAATAATAAATATTTACATCCATGCTTTAATAAATAAAATATTTATTATATTTATCAAAAAATAAAATAGTTATATTTATTAATTATGTAATTAATAAAAATTTAAGGTATGATAAATATTTAAGATGGTTTAATAGTGATTTTAATTGTCTAATTATAAATTCTATATTTAATATCAATAAAATCTATTTTAATTTATTTATTTAACAAAGGATATTTACATATCTGTAGATGTTGTCCATGTTAATAAAATAATACTAATTTCAATATTATTATGAATAATTGGGATATATAAATAATAAGTTATTGGATAAAGTAATATGTGTAATTATTAACCCTATACTATCTCTATAAATAACTAGTTGTATTACATTCATGGGTTAGCCAAACAATTTTCACAATAAACCAAGAGAGACATCACTTAACCTAGAGAAAACCCTCTCAAGAAAAAATTCAATAACTATATATCTCATCCCACTATATTCAATTATTCCTCTAATAGAACATAAATAGTCTCTCATCTATGAAGAGGTTAATGCTATAATTAATGATTAATGAAAAAATTTATTAGGATTTACTGCGTTATTACCCAATGATTCAATAATGATGTATTAAGATTTTTAAGCAAGTGTGGATCATCACTAGAGGCATTAAACCCTATAATAATGTGACAGAATTAATGTAGAATAATATTGGTCTACTGATTCACCAATTAATAAATAATTTCAAGAAAAGGTAATTCTAAAAATATCATTTAACTACTTATAAATGATATGTTATAATTATGCCTTATTGGTATTGGAATTAATAATGACAATTAATCATCAATTTAAGACTTTTTTCATTATGAAATTCCTCATATAAACCTTGGATTAATCAGAGATTATGAAAAATAATAATTTTGATATTACTAATATGAACATCCTATAGTCCTAAAACCATAAAGAATTATCAAAGGTATAAAAATATTAATTTATAATTATTAATGAATAATTGATTTTAAGTGGTATTTATTGTGAATATTTATTTATTGATTATACATTCCTTAAATGTGAGATTCAAAATAAAACCTTACCTTATATTTTATGACTCATATAACAACTTAATGTTTAAGATGACATGAATAACATTTTTAGAGACCATCAAGCGATTTTGATGGTTTTGGAGAGATAACACAAGAGTACAAAAGTGTATCTCAAAGGCACACACCATGTATACATGTTCAATGAACTAGGATGAACAACATTAAAAGTAGGTTATCAAGAATTAGATATATGTTTAATTCATTTAATGTAAACCATGGGTGGATTGGTCTTGGTTTTTATGTGGTTTTACTAGAGAACACAACACGTAACTAGCTTATAAATTATGTAGTCTATGTACTTTCCCAATAGAACACATGGTTGGTCCATGTCCTGTCATTTTTTATGTATATGAGAAGTGGGATAAAAAATGATGTTTATTGGAAATGTAAAATTTAGATACAATATACACCATGTTCATCATAAATTTTCGTTCCTATAATGCATCCCATCCACTTATGCATGTGTTGAGAACATTGGTAGAGGTGATTACACATCGTATATCTCAAGTAAACACCATGTAATCTATTATACCTTGTATAAATAATTTAATGTGGAGTGAAAAATGAATTATATAATTAAAACTATTCCCATATGTTATATTAGTCATTGTGTTGATATTACATTTCTTATGATTAAATAAATAATTATATATTAAATCATATATAAGTTAAATTCTGAGCTAAAAGTTATGTATGATATTGTAGAGTACTATATATGTATTAATATTATCTCATTCCATATAATTTATATTCTATAATGTTTCATTTATTTTTAAATACATTACTTATAAGTACGTTCCAAAAATGATGATGGATTCTTTGTCAATACATAATACAAAGACCATAATCATTAGTTTGGTAAGGTTCATATTGTTGCGTATAAGTAAACTTATCTAATTTGTTAATTACTAATAAAATTAAATAATGTTTTGTTTTTAGATTATAAAAGATGTAAAATTTATGACAGATTGGATGGAGTGTAGAGAAATTGAATTAATTTAAAAATCAAATAATTTAGTTGATAAATTCAAAGTGCCTATCATAATTAAATAATGAATTGATGTAATTGATATCTAGATTGAAAATAAATTTATTCAGTGCTCATACGTGGGAGACCATGACTTAGAAAAAAGCTATTTGTTTTATTGGATTTTCTTAATTTATTATTATTATTAAATTAAATTTATTGACTACACATCCTCTCATCCCTTCATTATTTAGGGCCTACATGCAAGTCGTTTCCTTTTATGTATACCCCCTTAATCAATACATTGGTTCCCCTTGCCTATACCTGAGTAATGATTATATAATATATTGGGATTCTAAAATATTAGAGGCATTTAAGGTTTATATCAAAGGTAAACTTAGTCTATGAGGTTTACAGGATCATAAATGGAATTTTACTGCTCAAACTAGTGTAGGTTCATAGATTTATTCACCGTGGGTCAAGATTGGTTTATCATACACTAGATAATAAAACTATAAAATGAATCTCTTTATGAAACATCTCAGTTTATTCATTTCAATCAGTCTCATAGTTATTTATTTATTTGAATAAATGGAATTAAAATTAAATATATCAATTAGAATCCCATGAAATAAGAAATTAAATAATTGGATTATGTGTAATTTGATCCAGACATGATTAATAACTCATGTTAATCCACTTATTATTAATTAACATGTAATGAAGATAAAATGGAAAATTCACTCGTAATGATAAAAAATTCCACAAAATTAAATATTAAGTCAATAATACCTTCATTTACTTGGGTTGAAATCAATTATTAGTTAAAAGTGCTCAACTAACCACTGTTTAGAATCTTTCAATTACTCAAGAATTGAGAACATCATTTTTGTGTTCACTTAACCTAGTTTGAATTACGGGTTTATGGACACATAGAGACAGGGTAATACTATTATGAAAGTTTATAGGAAATGCTCATATAGGATTTAATAACTGGGGAGTCCACTTAATGGATCAAGGTACTATGAGATAATATGGTTGGAAAGTATAATTACCTAAATACCATCGAATATCTCATCAGAACACCATTATGGTTATGTAATGGGACATAATGATCATTTCCACAAGAATATCCATTTTACAGGATGTTCCAAAACTAATGGATAGAGATATTAGGATTCAACAAAATATTTTGAGATGAATAGATTACAAAATTTAATATTTATTTACCTAATTCTGTAATCTAGATAAAGTAATAATATTCGAAACATAATTAATATTGAAATGGAAAGCCACATGAATTTGACTATATTTATAAGATATACACTACAGAAGGATAACCTTACCACTAGATCATTTTTATAAGAATGGTAATATATCTTTAACATTAAAATATACCATGAATGAAAATTATACATCCTAGAAACCCAACATCCCGACTCACATTCTAAAGAGGATAATGAGAAAGAAATAAATGTCTACATGAAACATGATGATAATGATACAAATGTCCAATGTTTCTTGAAATAATTAGTTTATAATGAGATCTTAATGTAACAAGAATATATGGATCTTTATAACCTTAGGTCTCACCTTTTTTATAATTATAAAGAGAATAAAGGAAACGATAGAAATGAGATATCCAATTCCCCTTTCACATGTAATATTGGAGAATTAGTGAAGACTGGGATTCATGTATTTAAGATAGTTGGACCCATAGAGAACATAGACATCATTGGATTTAACTTCCATGATGATATTAATTTGAATATAATTCCTTTTACACTTTATAATGGCTCCACTATGTTAATTATACACAATAACATGAAAAATAATAAAAAGAAACTTTCAAAATCTGTGTTTTGATTATCCAAGTTGACAAGAACATGGGGTTTGAAAAACCAATAATCATTAGAGCGTCTGATAAAATTAATATTATGGAAAAGAGAACCAAGAATCATTCTATGTCTAAAGATCTTCAGAACTATCATTAAAAGAAGAATAAAATATAATTTTAATAGGTGGAACACAAGGATGTCTGTATTAATGTGGCAAGACATGAATCTAGAAGAATATGTTAACCCATAATAATGATAGGGAGGTATTGTATACATTATTTTTTGAGTGAAATATTTTAATATCTTTATGTTGATAATTGGATATAGCTTTTTTTCTTACAACTAAATTCAAATGATGTAATAATGAATGTTAAAAAATAGTTCTTTAGGAGGTATAGATCCCTGATTTTTCAACTAATCATGACTTGATGCCTTGAATATAGAATATTATCACAATCCCATTTCAACATGGATGATTTTGGTTTTAGAAAATAATTACTAGAAACCCTCAATTACCAATACTATAATATTTTCATCCAATTAAGATTTAGATGGTTTAATTTTTATCAATCAAAATAAGTGTAATTTCTATTATAAATAAAGAATATGATAGGGTATGATGAATTTAAATAATGGGATTTATGTAATAAATTATGTGAACAGTTTTTTTTGGGAAATTACAATGAATCTAGTTTCTTGACTCATTTAACAACCTATCTTGGAATCCCAATCTTGGTCACACAAGTTAGAAGAGTCTGAAAATTCTATAATAAGATGTATATTTCGACAATTTTTAGATAAATCACATGAAAAATTACATAGTTTTTTAAATGATAATATATAAAAATGACGTTATGGTGGAAAAGGTGAAAGTGCCATAAAGCATCTTGAATTGGTGCACAAAAATTTGTGTTTACTTTTTCTAGAAGAATCTTGAAGTGCACATTCATACATGCAAAAATATTTTAATGATTTGAGTAGATATTAGTGTATTTACATGATGAGGTATAATTATGATTAGTTTTAGAAATTAATAGGTTTTTGGAATGAATTATGTAATAAACATATAAATATAATAAAAAACATTCAATATGGGAAATGTGGTGAATATTTGAATGATGTTTTAATCTACTTTATATGGGAGTTTGGGATTATATCTCAACTCATTCTACCTTATTACCATAATGGGATTGTGTTGTTGAATGGAAGAACCATACCTTGACCATAATGGTAAGGTTGATGATGTTTAAAGCAACCTGACCCAATTAGCCAATGTTGATTCCTATAGCCATTACATTGGCATAAGGTATAAGGATTCACATCCCAAATGACTAATCCATTTAATATTGTTTTGAAACTAGATACATACATGAATCCTTAATTAAATTTGAATAAAAAAATTACAACCCAGTTTTATTTAATAATAACTTTATTTTAAATAGTGTATCCTTGATTATCTGTCATAGAAAACAACATGGAATGCTTAGGAAAGGAAAAAAATAATGGAGAGATTACATTATTTTTAGTGTTTAAGTACAATATAATCACTCATGAGAATATGAATCATCATCAATAAGAAATAATCAATATTGAATGTTATATATATGAACACATATGTAATATAAACAGTTGTCTAGAAAAATCAATGAAATGGTAAAGGAATTCAAAAAAAATACATTTAATGAAAAAACTAACTATCATTAATGGCTATGTAATAATAAATATGGAAAGGGAAAAAAGTAATAACACATTCATTTTAGTCAATAATTAATAATGGAATGCATCCAGAGAAAATTAAATAATGAAAATATCTTATATAATAATAATAACTGAAATGAAGGAACTTATTAACTTTCATATGTCATGATTTTTAAAAACATGACACCTTTACCATCAAGATCGATCCTGAATATTTTTTAAAAATGTATTTGGTGAAAAAACATTTAACTAAGGATAACAAATTGATTCATCCCATGATACTACCAATGCATCTATATTATTACATTTATCATTCCCCAACTCATGTATTGGATATCTAAATCATTATTTATATATCAAATAATCAATTAAATTCACAAACAATCTTATTTATCAAATATCATCTTGGTTAAAGGATATTGATTTAATAATATCTGTTTATTTAATCAAATAACCTTTAATATAAACAACATATGTAAATATGGTATCAAATTTATGAAATAACAATATCCATTATAAGTAAAATTTTTATTTGGGGGAAATATAATTTCAAATATCACATGGTTGTGAATAACTAAAGTGTAAGTAATGAATAAGAAAATTATTTTAGGAATGGAATGTTAAAACCATACTTGGTCAAAACAATCATAATCCATCCAGAGGAAGAATAAGGAATGTATTAATACATTTTATCCATAATAGATTAAACATAATGGGGTTTCTATGTTTATTAATTTAAATAGTAGAAAAATATATTTAAAAATAATATTGGAGAATATTTCTATTTCATTTTGAAAATATAATTTTATAACATTAACCATTTTTAAAATCCTGTTCTAGGAAATAATTTTTTAAAAATTATAATTTACATAATATTAATATTTTTGTAAAATTTCCTTATAATATCACAATGTATGATTTAAGGAAACATTATTATTTAATTTAGTGTAATCGGTATAATGATAAATGAACATTTTTTTGGTATAATAAAAAAGATGAAAAAGTTCCCTGTTTATAAAATGGTCAAAATATTACTTATAATAAAATTGGTAAAATATAAAAAATGCATAAATTTTTATTTAATAATTCATTTTCAAAGTTTAAATATAATATTTTCAAAAAAATATGGGAATACATAGTTTTGGAAGAATATAGATTTCTAACCCAAGAGAGAAATAATGTGGTTTTTATTAAAAATATTTTAAGTTCCAAAGACTAGAAAAATGGGTCTATTACGTGAAAATATAATAAATAAATTTTGTAGAAGTAAAATTAAATGGGTTTTTTATGAAATGATCATATAAATTTCCATATACTAATATATAATAATAATAAATCATGGTCAGAATTAGATTGTGAAATAAAACCTTAAAATGATCATAACGTTGATGTGAGAATTAAACAAAGAATCAGTTTTGTGTATCAAACATAAATATAAATAAGATAATTAAGTGTATAAAAATATATAGTGAAAATTATTTAAACTCATAATAATAGAATATTAATGACTACACGGATGCAATAAAACCTGATGAAAAGAATTGAGTTACGAAATTATTTACAATTTGGTAATTTTCTTATGAAATACGCTTACATAAAATAGATGAAATTAAAACATAAAATAAAATTATAAATTATTTGTTAATGATAATAAAGGGTAAATTTAATTTACATTCAATATAAATTAAACTATTTTCATAACCATATAACATTCCACAATGAAATGAAATTAAGATGAAATCTCTTATATCATGTCTCTGTTTGGATGAATGTAATTTATCCTCATATATAGCAGTTTTAATCATGTATTTAAATTATTATAGAATAATATTAATATTTATAATTTGATATAGTATCGTTTTATGACATCTTATAACATCTTTTTAATAATATTTCATTATTTTCATTTCATTGGGTGTTAATTACATTGTTTTCACATCCATGTTTCATTCTAAAATATCCAATTATTACACATATGGTATTGTTTTATCATATTGAAAATATTAATTATGAAATAATTAAAGAAATTTAAATCAACTTTACATTTAAATCCAATAATAAATGATGGTTATGAAAAAATAAGTAAGTTGTGGTCATGGTGACGGTAGGCTGTACATACACATGAGTAATGTTACTATTTTCCGATTATCATTATGAAAAGGAGATATTTAAAATATTAACATTATATAATGATACAAATATCATATATACCATTTTATATTATTATATATACATATTATCTTTGTGGAGTAATGATGAATATAGAGTCACATCGCTTCGTAAAGGAAATAATCTTTAAGTAAACAAATAATGTTATCATAATTTTGTTTATGTAATTGAATGAAGAAAAATGATATATATAATCTTTAAATAACAAATATTATTTCATTAATATCATAACTATGTCGTTAATATCATATTTAATCATTAAAAATATCTTTATCACCTTCTATTTGAATTTTTAGTGAAATATGAATCAGATCGCTTCATGAGGTGATAGTCTGCCATACACATGAGGGACATTATCATATCTCCTATGAAATGTAAGGTAATTATAGGTAAATTATATAGTGACTCAATATGTGTAAATATTTTATAAATATCATATAAATGATTTATATCCATCATCATATCCATCCTTCAAATAAGGAAATGAAAAAATGAACAACATCACGCCATGAGGCAGTTGTACACATTACACACAACTGATGATTTCATATCCCATTTTATGGTAGTGGAGAAGATTATACATCATGAATTATTATAAACAATAAAATATAATTAGTTTTTTAAGGCTAATATATAATCATTTCTTAATAAAATTTCATGAAGTTGTATAAATAAGTAATATAGAGATGTGCATTGAAGACCATTACCTCTTCATCATGTATCCCCCTTAGGTTTCACTAAATCATTACTATGTTGGATTTATTCACAAAATAATGACATTTTAATGATTTTATGGAATTTGGGAAGTGATTTGGGAAGTTATATATTGAACCATAGTTTAATAAATGTGGTAATTGTAGAGGAGAGTGGGTGACCTTTTATAATTGGGGTGGGTGGCACACTTGTATTCTGTAAAGTGTGAATTCTACCCCTAATTTATTCGTGTCATAATGAAAAAATAATTCTTCATTGTTGAGACTATAATATATAAGTTATAAATATTTCCATACAATCGATTTTGAATAATTTTGGTTCATTCTTACACTATATATTCTAGGTTTAACGACTAAGTAAACTCGTTTTTACCTTAATCAATGTAATTAGTTTAATCATTTTTCACTAATAATTATGTTAAAAAAATTTACATTATTGGATAATATAAATTATTATTTAAAAAAATTTATAATCCATTTTTACCATTTATATTCACATTAGTGAGAGAATTTAATTTAATATTATTCCCACAAACATGATGAAAAAGTGAGTTTTTAAAGTGAAAATACTCAAAAGTACACAATCTTTCTATATATAAATTAGAAATGAAAAATATTCATATGACCTAAATTTTATTAATATATATATAAATATACAAATTTTAATTTAAAAGAAATATATAATATAATTTATGAATTTAAATTACATAAATTAAAAGTGAGTTTTCAATTGTAATTCATAATTTTTCACAAATCATCAAAAATGATACTTTTCGTAAAAATACCAAAAATTAAATATAAGATAATTAAAATATTATAATTCTAAATAATTATTTTTTTTATAAATTTTATAAATGATGAAAAATTAGCTCTAAATTATGTGTGCATTTTGAAATAAGTATCTATTTTAAAAAAAAAAGTTTCCTCGTAAATAATTCAATTTTTAATTGATACTTATTTTATTTACAATAAATAAATAAATAATAAAAATGATTAAAATATAATTTTTTATAGTAATTTAATCATATGTATCCCTTTATTCCAATGCCAATGTGATAATTACCATGTTATATAATAATATTAATATTATATTTTTGTTTGGTAAAACTAGGTCATTCGTGGAACACAAGTAATAAATGAAAATTTTTGTTCCATTTAACTCATGATAAACCTAGAGTTGAATAAATTTAATTATATATAACATTTTATTTTTTAAAATAATTAATATATTATAAATTCATAAGGTTTTATAATTATTTATACGCTTGTTGTGGATTGTCATACAAACTATCAAATATTATGTTCTTAAATTAATATTTTTGGGCATTACAATCTCCCCACATTAAATAAATTTTGTCCTCACAATTTAATATTAAATCAGTAATCAAGGCATTGGAATTTGTAAATATCATTTTTGGGAAAACCCATCTCATAAAACGAAAAATAAAATATCCCCTTTATGAGAGAGAATGGAATGTGTAAAGGGCATAAGGAATAACACATATCTTTGGTTTTATATAGGAGAACATCATTATAATGTGATACCATGCACATGAAGGAAAATTGTAAATTTTTATATATAGTGATTGAGATCATTGATTATAATAAATTTAATTATCAATGGAATGTTTTTGGGCCATGATCTAAAAATTTCTTATGATATAATAGACCATTTATTAAATATAAATTAATGTATTATGTTATCATTTTTTCTAAGATCCTATTTTAAATATTGTGGAAATTTTTTACTATATGAGAATATTATTAAACTAAATTTCAGGATATAGGTTTATTTTATAAGTATAATTTCATCCTTTTGTTATGATTCTTTTAATTTCCAACTCATCTCATAATTGAAAAAATGAATATCCAAAAATTAATAACGTATACAAGAATAAATAATACTTTAAACATATCACATGATCTATAAAGAGTGAAAATTATTTTCATATATCTCTATCAATTTTACAAAACCAATGTTTTTATCCCAAGTTATCCTATATAATAAATTAATCTATAAACATAATAATTTAATACTACTGGTTATTCAATAATATTTATTCGATAAATTGGTTAACTCAAAACAATGACATATTAACCATGAAATCACGTAGGCCAATAGTAGGCATGAAAACCTTATCATCATTCCATCATAGGTTCAATCCATACCACTTAGCCACACATTATAGGTTGTAACCCAAGATATAGGTTACCATTTTTTTGATCAATCTTAATATAATTCCTATAATTTTCAAATTAAATTTTATGAACATCCTTGAAATTACATTAATTATCAAATAACCTTTTTTATTAGTGTTTTAATTTTAATTTTTTAGAAGCCTGGTAATATTATTTTATAATTATTAAAATTTAATTAATGTTAATAATAACGGAAAATATTATCAATACCTTATGTATTTTCTCTTTAAAATTTTAATTCATTATTCCTCCAATAAATTTTCCACTAAAACATATAACTTTCACAAAAATTATCTAAAATTTATATAATCATGTTATAATCTCATTACATAAGATCTAAAAAGAGGGGTATATTTCATTAACCATATTTTAAATCTTAATGTCATAACTCATTATGGTGTCTATAACTCTTATGGTAATGAATACATATATATTTCTTAAATTTAACATAATCGTGTGATGTTTCATAATTCATATGGTAATGTATTTATAAATTAATACAACATCTATTTTATTTAAAAATATTTATCCTTATTCTAGGGTTTCTCTGTTTGAAGATTTCATTGATTTATGTAGTTTTTAGGTCACATACATGTAAAACAATAAACAATAAATTTATTACCGTAAAATGATTTATTCCCTTCAATCACACTTTGAATTATTACTTGGAAATTATTTTCAATATTCAATTTTTTTCTAATCATAAACCATCTATCATTCAATGAATACTCTTACATAGGTGTCTCATTCCATAATTATAAAATAAAGGGAATGAATGCATTTTTATTCCTTGGTCTCCATCACTCTAGATCTCATCGTACTTCATCCATCCTTTCGCTGGTGAGGCAATGTGTTGGTTAAGGATTATGTTTTCAATATAATTTAGGAAAACTAATTTTGAATAAACACCATATCATTAAATCTAATATTCACATCCTTTGTTTGCTTATATTCACCAACTATTTCTTCACAATTAATTTTAATGAGATTCATTTTTGTTCCAACCATTGACTAAAACCAAAAACCCATCCTTCAGTTAAAATAATTATTGCTGCAACACCAAATAATAATTTATTGGATTTATAAATATTGGCACATTATTTTAAATTAAATGAAATTTAGGTTTAACAGAGATAATTGATTTTCATAATATATTCACATCATTCATTGTGGTTTATAATAAAAATTTGAATTATCCTACGCATGTCCTCCAGGAGTGTCAAACCAGGTTTGTAGTAAGGCCCATTTGAGGTACAAGTTAGAATTCGAGTCAATCTCAATGAATCCTTTTTGGATTTATTATACATATGTGCCTCCATTTTAGAACCACCTCTATTTTTAGTTTCTATATTGGGATGTTTTTCTTGGTAATTCCACATAATATCTACCTTACCAAAGTGCTAGGATGTTTTTTCTATACATGACCATATCATAGGTCTCTTTTTTACATTACCTAATATATGAATTTTTAAATATTTTTCCCATGGTTTATAGTAAACCTCCTATAACTCAAATTATAGAGACTCTAATCCCAGTATCCTAGAGCTAGTTCATTCTACCATTACATTGGAATAATATATAAGGAATCGAATCCTTAAGGACCAAAAAATTTAGCAGTCTTGATAAAATTGAAACATGCATGTGTATTTCAATATAATTGAATACTAAATTACCACATATTTTATTATAATAATATTAATCCATATTGGGAATCCCTACATATCAGTTATAGTAAAAATCATTGAATATAGGTGAAATTAGAAAAAATGAGTCATTAAATGATGTGTAAGGGATAAATACAACAGAAACAATCATGAATAAATGAAGTACCATCAATAAAGAATGAGTAATATGGAAAGGTAAATAATTGAATACATATTTTATTTAAATAATTTACTATCATAATAAATGTAATGAAAAATAAAATAGAATATATTTAATTTAATCAAATCACTTGCTATTATAGCTCAATTATTCATAATCAATATGTAAAGGCAAATAGTTGAAAACCCATTCCATTTATTAAATAATTAATAATTAAATGCATCTATAGATAATTTCATATTGAAAATATCCTAGATAATAATAATATCTAAAATGGATGAAATGATTAACTATCAGAAATCATGTTTCTATGACATATGATTATTTTACCATTAAGATCTATACTTTAGATAGTCAAAATCATTCCTAGTGAAAACCCATTTAGTTAATGTTTTCCAACTAATTAATACCAAAAGACTATTGATTCATCAAGTGTATCACACTAACAAGTCCCCAACCCATGTATTTCATGTCTAAATAAATTCACATATATCGAATAATTGATTTAATTCATAAACAATTTTCTATTGGAATATCTATATTAAATAAAGGATACAGATTTTGTAAAATTTTCATTGTTAATTCAATAATATATAATTTAAAAATTATATGTAAAAATGGTGTATAGTTTATGAATTAATTTGACCCATGATAAATTAGATGAATATTTAGGGGATGTTTAATTTTTAATGATCATAGGAAAGTGAGTAAAAATGGTGAGTTAATGACTATGAAAATTATTTATGGAATTGAATGATAATATTATCCTTGGTAAAAATTATCATAATATATTTATAGGGATATTATGTAATATACCAATACAACGTATACCCATTAGAGTAAGAATAATGTGTTTCATTCATTTATTAATTTAAATATCGTAATATTATAATTAAAAATATTATTGAAAAAATATATTTTTCATTTTGATGATCACTATTTAAAACACAAACAAATTTGAAATTTAATATTCATTGAAAATAATGTTTCCATGAAAATAAAATTTTAAAAATTACCAATTTATAGAATACTAATAAAAATAAATTTCATTAAAAATATCCTTATAAACATCCCATAAAATAATCAAATAAATTAATGTGGGTAATTCCAGACTAGATGTAGAAGTTAAAAATAACATTCATTTTATATTGTAAAATGGTTAGAAAAGTGTCTTATTATAAAAATGAATAGAAAATCTCATTCTAAAAAATTATAAAAATTAAAAATGTGTAAAATTTATTGAATAAATTGTTTTGATAAGTTAAAAAAACCACATTCAAGTTTATTTTGAAAATATATTTTTGGAAGAAAAAACCTTTCTAACCGAAGAGATAAATGAAATTGAGTTATCTTAAAAAAAGTTTCTTAATCATTTTAATTACCATATAGTGAAAAATAGTAAAATTACTTGATAAAATAATTAACAACTAGATTATAATAAAAATTAAAAGTGATTATTGGGAAAAAAACATAGTAAATTATCATCAACTAATATTTAATAATTTTTTTTATTAGAATGAGATTATCAAATAAACCTTTTAAATGATTATAACATTTATGTTTCAATTAATCAATAAATATACTTTTATATCAACTATAAATCCCTATTAAACAATTGGAAATAAAAAATAATAATAAAAATTCATTTTCCACATAATTTTGGAATATTAATGGTAATGAAGAATTTATAAAACCCAATGAAAACAAATTATGTTATGAAATTACTTACAACATTGTTATTTTCATTTCAAATCCCCTTAGTTGAAATAAATGAATTTGAGTCATAAAATATTTATAATAATGAATTATTCCTGATATTACTTGTTAAATGGGCTGTATATACCTTATATAAAAGAAACTAGTTTTATAAAATTACAATACGCCTCAATAAAATGAAATATAAATGCAACCCCTTACCTCACATTTCCATATAGGTGAACATTATTTATCCACTTATATATTTGTTTTCATAATGTTATTAAATAATTAAAAAAATCATATTAATATTCATAATATCATATATGGTCATTTTATAAGATCTTATCACCCGTAATTAATATTATTTCATTATATTCATTATTGTTGTGGTTAAATGAGTAGTCTTATTTTCCATGTTTAGACATGAAAAACTAAATTATTACACATATCCTAGAGTTTTGTCATACATAGGATATTACAAAAAATTATTTATCATATTTTTACATCAATCTTACAATTAAAACGAATCATCAATGATTGTTATAAGAAAATGAAGTGTTTTATGATCACAAAGATGGTAGGTCTTAAAAATGAATGAGTGAAATTTCAATTTTTCAATGACCACGATTAAAAGTTGTTAAGTAATTTTATTGCATTTAATAATGATAATAATATCATATATCCCATATTATGTACTTATATACATCATCGATGTTGTATTTATTTTTTATGCTTGGTGTTGCGTGGAAAACATGATATCAAAAATAATTTTCATATTTTAATCATTTGGGGAATAATAATGAGTTTTGAAAATATTCCATTATCCCTTGAGGGATTTGAATTTCACATTGCAAAAAAAATTCTTAACTCATTGAAAACTAAAGAGGAAATTGGAATATAATATGATTTAATTTATAGAAGGAAATCAGTGTTGTCACATTCTCATGAATTGGGATACAAAGAATTTTTTAAAATCCATATCAGGGAAAAAAGATTCACTCGGTGTCCTTAAGTGTATCTTTATATGGTGTCCCAAAGAAATAATTGGATAAAATCTATAAAACCCCTCATATAAGAGGGTGGCCACTGAAAGACAAGTTATATTTCTTGAGAGGGAGAAAATCATCCAAAAGGGTAGTGTGAGAGAGATTTACTTTGACAATGATAATGCCTAATATTTACAAGATTTGGTGTTGGAATGTATTACATTGGTCCCAATGGGTAATTTTTTTCTTTTGCAACAAGTATTTCATAGTAGCACAATAGATATTAGATAACCATAAAGAATTTTTTTCAATTCATCAATGATGATGCCTCATTATTAGTTGAAAAAATGATCATATTTCCTACGAAGAGACAATAGAGAGAGCATAAGTTACAAGGTGAAAAGAATCTATGAATTATGATATAGATTACATGTATGAATCCCATTTTTTTTATTTTATCCTTAAAATTCATATAAAATTAATTGGGTTGAAATGGGTATTCAATATAAAAAAGGACATAGAAGGTAAAGTGAATAACTATAAAACATAACATTTGGTTATATGGTTTAAACAAAATCATGAAATTGACTAAGGTAAATTTATTTATTTATTTTATATGTTCAAATAAATCATAAATATACATGATATTAAATATTTACATGACTAAAATTGGGAATATTTAGAAATAAACAAACATCCTGAATGTGAACCGTTAGGTACTGGTTTATATTGCATAACCATAAGGATTTTTGGCCCCATATAATTCCACAATGGAGTGAATATTTCATAGAACCATTTATATATTGAAATAGTAAACAAGTTAATATATCATATAATTTTATGATTCTATAAAATAATTGGATTAAACTATGAAAATATAAAAGTCATTTGTAAACAAGTGGTTCAGTGGGACTACCATTGTTATCATAGTATTATATATTAATGACATATTACTTTTGTAAAATTAAATTATAGACTTATAATTAGTTTTGGATTGGTTGAACATGTTCTTTTACATGAATATGTTTGGTGAAAAAATACACATTCTATGAAACTTCATAATTCATGATCTAAGAGGATACCTAGATTAATTCCATGTATATAAATTAACCAGATACCTATGTTTTTTAGTATAATAGTTTCAAGGTGGGTATTGGTTCCATTGTAACATGGTATACATATTTCTTAGAAAATGTGTCATAAAACACAATATTAAAGACTGATAATAGATTATATTCCATATAATTAAATGATATAACCAATCTTGTATTCCATTTTATTTACTAGTCTTGGAATTTTTTAATTTTTTGAGAATGCTAGGAAGATATGACGATGATCCATGTGAAAAATATATGTTTGTTGTAAAATATATATTTAGGTTTATTATGATAAATACGAATATGTTCTTGGTGTATGAAAGAGATTATCATTTATTCATCAAAGGTTAATCATATTATTGTTTTCATATTTATGGAAATGATCTAAAGTGACAATCATGATATATCTTTAGTCACAAAGGATGATTTTTTAGGAGGATGAGTTCAATGAAACTAGTTTTTCCAATTATAAATTGGAGTCTATGTATACAATGGAGTCTCATTAAACCAAAAAATATATCTACCTGTTAAAATTTTTCCAATAGCTTGATTTAGTTCATATTAGAATAGACCCTTTCTCATTATATTAGGATAATACTATAGTAGTGTCTCTCTTTATGTGAGAGATACCAGACTAAAGGTTGTTAGAAATTGGAGTTAGGGAAAGTGGGATTCTATTGAGTCATTAACCTTGAACAAAATTAAATATATATTATACTAAAATGTTTTCATAATTATTAATATTAATAAAATCATCATGACCATCCTCGTATGTGACAAACTAGTAAATAATTCCAGAAGAGTAATTGTCACACTGAATGGTTATTGGAGTCCCCAATATGATGAGAACTAATAATTTACATGAACATATTGTAAAATAATATTTCTATAGGTGGATGATATCATTTTATATGATCTAAATGAGATTGTATACTTGGGTTGGATACTCATAATACTTTGACACACTTATTCATATTTTTTGCTCTTGGTAACTTCTATTAAAATCGAATATGTGAAAAAAAACCAAAAGTGTTAAATATAAATTTTATATTTTTAGTTGTATATAGCTATTTGAATACATGTGTATTGATCCTTGTTATTTTATATTGTTATTGATGGAATTTATTAGTCTCTTACATTGAAGTATTCATGAATATCAGAATGACATATGTTCACATGGATGTATGATATGTTGGATACATCACTCGTGAAATTTAATTAATGAATAACGTAATAAAAAGGATTACCATTATATTATTTATAAATTATTTTATATATAAGGAAATTTTATTAGAATGTAAAATCATAGATAAATCAATGGCCATGAATGTCTTTTGGTAAGGTTAAATTTTATAAAGTAAAAGAAAGAGTTGTCAAGAACATAGAATGATAACACCAGCATCCAAACTATATGATTATAGATATCTGGATAATGAAAATATACTACATAGTGATAATTAATATAAGGTTTTATTTCATTATTACGTCTATTTATTTATCTCTAGGTGCTTTTGAATATTTATTGATGCTATGATATTTCACCCAATTCTATTGTTATAGGGGCCAAGAGGGCTACACGCTATGTGTATCCATAATCTTAGTTGAATTTTAATTTGAATTTAACATGTTGAAATAAATACTATTCCATCATTTTTATTTAACAGTTATTCAGGTTTGGTTGTTCTAAATGATTTTATTATGAGTTATCTATAAGAATAAATATGTCAATCAAATAAAAATAAATATTCACCAGAAATACTTAATGAATAAATTATTTATTATACACAATTTAATATAATGTCGTGGTATTAATTTATTAAATAAACTGTAATTATTTTTGGACTAATAAATATTTAAGAGGGTTGTAGACCAATTTTAATGATGCTGGTTAAAATGAAATATTAAATATCATTTAAATAAATATTTATTGATTTTTTTTAAAAATAATTTATACTTACATATAGGTTATTATCAACGAAATTAAATAATAAGAATATTTATTATGATGACCCAAACCTACACTCCCATAATAAGGTGTGAAGAAACACCGTATTTACATAAAATCTTAAAAATGGTCTAATAAAACCCAATTCTAACCATTAATAATTTTAATATCACCAAAAAAGTTTGATTAATATTAATTTGAAATAACTTTTATCTTTATAGTTTTAGATTGCTATGAAATACATTTAACAATGAAATACCATGTATATCTCATCAGACATGTATTTTTTCCACAATATAAGAGAATGTTTAATTAGTAATATGTCTCCCACATAAACATAAAAATTAGCTACACATGCTACTCTGTTAGACATATCGTGTATAATACATTTATTTATAACATGGAGAAATGGAAACATAATATTGGGTGATATCAAATTATAAGTTTGGGTAAACATAAGTGATAACAATGAAATATCAGAAGTGATCATAAGAAGAGTATAACTAATTGGTCTGAAGTGGAAAAAAATTCCATTTTAAAAATAAATTGTGAGTACAAAATATCCAAGGATTATATATATAAAAAAACCTAGTTGATAATAATAACTGGATCTTTTGTGACAATATGAATACTTTCGGGATCCTAATTCCATACACTAAGACAAAACATGCTGATCTTATACAAAATGATATTATATTTATTTCCATATATTTGATAAATTTTATATCTTAGGTACAAAAAATCTAAAATAATAAATATATGTTTTTTATGGGAGCTACCAATGCATCAAGGTACTACCTATATAATGCTACATTAGAGAAAAAATAAGTACATTGTATACATTATATGAATGAGTGAATAAGATATAGAATACATAACCAAAATTCTATAGTAAACAGTAAAAATTCACATTGAAATAATTATTATAAATATTTCCAATACTTTTCCAATAATTTAATGAAATAACATTATTTGTAATTGTCCGTAAATATAACACCATATAAAGTACGTTTTATATGGTGAAGTTATTAATATCACCAATAAATAAATAGAATTGATTTTTATATAAAAACCAATAATTTAACACAATATAGAGTGATGGTATATGTTTATTTTAAAATATACCACGTGAATTGATGTATGACATCTATCTGAATACTCTTAAGAAAAAGGAATGTGAAATGGAGTGTTCACTGGGGAAAGGCAATGAGGGAAATATTATTCCAGTATCAAATGATGATTTGGAATGATAATTGTAGTGATGTATTTTAGAAACATTAATCCCTGAAAGAAAATAGTATGAGTGGATTTAGAAATAATTGTATAACTATTTTATATACAAAAATGGAAAAAATGGTTGAATATGAATCATATCTCAATGAAGAAAAATTAAGATACAAAAACCTTTACGGTAATGGTAATATATGAATGAAAAGAGAATTATATATAATAAGGTAAATTAAAATATAATTAAATAAAATATTTTCATTATTATTGAAGGTAATATGATGGTTAAAACACCATATAACTATAAAAATGTTGTATAATATAAAACATGTCTCACGGAATTAAAAATGAGAAAAATAAACCCTTTTAACCTAAGGAACATTCAACTCAATTCCACATGAAGGATAAAATTTAAAATTTATCTTTTTGAATAATAAATAATTGGTGGTACAAGATAAAAAATATTAAAATGATAATAGATTCCCCATAAATAAGAAAAATATTGGGTATAATTAGATCTATTTATTGAGGGGTGGAAATTGTAATAAAGAAACCCTTAAAATTTACATAATATTTGAGGTATGAATCATTTGATAATGTGGATATAACGAATAATTTTAGAACTATATAAATTAATTTTGAAATAAATTATGAAGTATTCATTAAGTATAATAAATCAAATAATGATCAATATATTTCAATAATATTTTATTCCAATTGATTAAATATGAGTTTTGATAAGTCATTATAATGTTATAAACATTCAAATAATACCCCTTTAAGGATATGATATAAAATGAATCATTAAATACAATTATTAATGATATGATCATGGTGAAAAAATATTGTGTTAGTATATCCTCTATTTTGAATAAAACAATTAGTATGATAAGAAATATATATCAAGGAGTGAAAATTTGAGACACAAAATCTTTAAGATTATAATAATCATTGTGGAAAGAATCATTTGATAATTAGTTATAGGTAATAATTATTGGAAAAAGATAACTTATTAAATAAATTAAAAATCATTCACTGGGAATATTAAAAGAAACTAAAAACTATATAATTCAATAAGAAATATTTTTACTCAGTGAATAAATATTGGGTAAGCTTAATCCAATATCTTAATTATTTCTTTATAAAAATAAATTATGACTCTATTTACAACAAAAATAAATATCTTAATCACCCATTTTATAATAATTTTCCTAGTTATAACCATAAATAAACATTATTTATAATTTTTCCCTAGAAAAATATTAGTTTTTTTATGTCAATGTTTAGTATTGGGTTTGAGTAATATTGATTTTTTGAACTAGTTTTCTAATATTAGTGTCGTTATTCAATCATATAATAAATTTCGTAATAAAATATGATGAAATGAATTTTTTTAATTATATATCATGTAATAATTTCATTCTATTTTATTTTTGGTTGTGATCGTTAAAGTTTAAATTGACGATGATCATGTTTCTTTGATTTTTTATTAATAAATATTGGTATCATAAGTAATGATTTATACATCATTGTTAATATTATTGAATGAATTTAAAATAAATATTAAATTATTTTAATTATATATCACTATACACTAAATTACATTATTCATCCATTGTATAAATTTATATAATTTTTGAAGTAGGTGGCTAAACCAACTGAAACAACAAAATAGTAAAATTAATTAATGATTCAGAAGTGATTTAGTTATAATATAATTATAAAAATATAATATTAATCTTAACTAGTGTTTATTTATGTGATCAATCATACCATTAATAGATTAAAATAAGATTATAACCTAAACCATTTTGTTACATTGTGTGAAGAACTAATTTTTTTGTCTTATAACACACTTTTGGATGGTTGAATGGACTATAATAATTTATTGTGCATATTATTATTATGTTGTAAAATTTTTCATTAAAAAACATATATATTTTTATAAAATTTATATTTATCCATTAAACCCATTAAAATTACTACTCATGTAAGGTGGTAAGGAAAATTAAATAAACAGAAATTAATCATTCCATTGAGGAGGTAGTCTACACGTACACACTGTTGATGAATTCATTTTTCATATAATGAGAGAAATGTACTATATATTTAATTATTTAATAAAATAAATTAATCTTAAAATAAAATATTTATTTCTCAAATTAAATATTAGGACCAATCATGTATGGTGGTTATGGAAAATGAAACATGACACTTCTTGGTGGCAGTAGTCGAAACAAATGAAAAATTCCATTTTTTGTTTAGGGAAAAGGGAAAGGTGGTTAACAGTTATTGAATTACAATATAAAAATATTTTATAAAATAAATAATTATTTTAATATATGTTAATTATATAAATTTATTTGTAATGGAAATATAGGAAATGTAAAGAAATTTAGGAATATTTATACTCACATTGAAGACTCGGGATTTCCCTTAGATGAATCCTTGTAAAGGGAGGGATTACACTGATCTATTATGACCCAAATCTTATGATGGTGAAATAATATTATTTTGTAATTATAAATTATATTGTTTGAATAATATACCATTTTTATTGTTATTTAAGAGGTGGTGATATTCCACTTTTATAAGTGTTGAGAATAAAATTTTGATAAATATTTCGAATTAATATAAAGTGAGCGTAGGTTTCACATGTCATGCGGATCCAAAAAATATAATCTAATTGATTGGTGGATTATATAAGATCAAAAACCCATTTACCATTTATTTTTAACATTTTTAAATAATTATTTTATCCCTATACTCTTAGAATTTTTAATTTTAACATTTTTTGTGATATCATGGGAACCTTTTTTACTAAGGTAATTTAATTTTAAATCATAAAAATAAAAAACAGTGTTATTAAATTATTTTTAGATACCATTTATAAATATTAAAACCATATTAGTATAATAATATTCTCCATGTGATATAAAACTATATTAATATTAGAATATTTAATTTGTAAATAGTCATTTTTAGAAAAAAAAGTGTTGTTATGCTTAATGATTACATGTTTTTTAAATTTATAAAATAATTTTTATTTAATGAAAATTTTTTTATATATATAAAAATAAAATTTATTTTTATTTTTTAACAATCAAATATAAAATTTATTTAAAATAATATTTAATTAAAATAAAATAACCAAATAATTTTTTTTATTGGAAGATATTACTCAAGTTCATTAAATGATAAACATATGTTTTATAAATTCATATAGGTATTTAAAAATATAGATAACTAATATGTAAAAAAATATTTTATCTAATATTTTTTTACAAAGAAATTTGTATTTATTATATAGTTATATAGTCTCAAATGTTAAAGTTTATTTTAAGAACTACATTTTCAATGTTCACCTAAAAATCAACTATTTCAAAAAAACCTAAAAACTCACCCAAAGTCTATTTTATAATTCAGAAAATCATTTTTTGTTGAAAATTACTTTTTAAAACATTATGTGTTCTTAAAAATATTTTTTATGAATTTTCTAATTGATTTAAACCATATTATATTTAATAAAAGATTTTTTATTCAAAAAATTTCTTAAGAGTAAATATTTTGTGGATCCTTTTAGTTTAGTGTTTTGATTGGATTATCAAATTTTCTTTACAATATATATTTTGATGCTCCTTTTAGTTTGGTGTTGTTTTTGGAGAATGTTATCGAAGATAATGTTAATTTAAATGATCCAAAATTTCAAGTGATTACATTGGACCCCAATAATTAAATTGTGCCCTCAAAATCTTAATTATTAATGATTGATGAAATCATGTAAGGGTATTCATGAAATATCTATAATTTGGGATATAAATTCTAATATTATTCATCCTTACACTCTTAGGTTATTTTAAATTACTTATTTTTCATAAAATAACAATATTATTTCATAAAATCGTATAATTAAGTAGGTATAGACACTAATCAAATAATCCCCATAACATACCATTACCAAAACAATTTCAATCCCTAGGGAATTAACTACAATGAAACTTTTAGTAATGTGGTGTGAAAAAAAATTTGTTTAGTAGTGGATTTAAAAATTTTCCATCACCAGAGTGTCATAACTTCTTCTTCTATGGCGATATAGGACATGGTATAGTTCAAGGATCTCATTCGTTTAATTATTGTATAAATCAACAAATGTATGAGTACATTTATCCAATTTTAAGAGTGGTCATTTTTCTCAAGTCAATGGAAAATATTTCTCAATGTATCTGACATTGATCTCCACATGACCACCAAAAAATTCTTATTGAATCTTTACATACACCATTCACTATATTTTGGGTTCCAGGGTAGAGCTCTAAAAATATCTTTAATGTCTCATTGATCAGGAGGAGCCCCTTCTGTTTATCCATAAAGGATATCCTGTATCATTAACTCTATTATAGTGATTTCCTTACATAGATTCCAGAGGAGTGAGAAGCTATCAATGACCACTAATTAACAGTCCCACCAAAATAGCTTATCTCAAACTTATATAGGGGATGTCTAAATAGCTGTTTATGGTTCTTGGCCCCCCGTATATTTAACATCCACTAAATAAGTAATAAAAATCTTATTATGAGGAAATAACTACTTCATAAATATTATTTATATTTTATCAGATTCATAAAATATATATTAATTATTTTAAATGATAAACCCATGTCATTAAATCAACTCTCAATTACACATAATATTAAATGAACATTAAATATTTAAATGATGATCGTTAGTATAGTATTTATCCTTAAATTTTTAAACGACTTGTAATTTATTTTAATTAAAAAATTCAACCCCATTATTAATTACTGGAATATTAATTTATTTCTATATTTATTATGGATCAATAGCAGGTGGATAATTTACAGACCCCAGGGTAGGTCCCATCACGTCCAATATAAATATTTATCTCGATTGAAGTGAAAAATATTCACTTTCATGGGGAAGGGTTTAACAACACATCAAGCCCCCTAAAAAGACATGTTATAGTTATAGCAATGACAACAATCCTTCAAACATGCATTTTGTAATGTATTATCTTTGTCATAGGATATCTCATAAATAAGGACACACACTTGTGACATGTTCATTTATAACTATATAATTTTTTGATATATTTAAATGGATTTACCGTTGACTAACATGGGCATTGATTAATTGAGGTACTACAATCCTGATAAGATAGTCCAGAGATATCATTTCCTTAACTCTAATGAAACAAATCCTATCTGGAATAGTCAACCAATTACACAAAACCAATGATGCTCCTAACACAAGATACCATCAAACGAATTCATTGTCATTGTAATGACTCGAAAATTCTATGATTTTTTTTAAATAAATGGGAATTTTAAAAGTCTGAAAAAATTTATGGTGCATGATTCTGAGGCCAGGAGTGCCTAGAATGAATATCTAATGTTTTTTTCGGGTAAGTTCAGTAAACGTGCGAGCAAGTTTTTCTAACTTTTGAACTAGTACTCAGAATTGAAATCTGAGGGCACCGTTGAACTTGCAGCGCCAATGTTCACTTAATAAGACATTCACCTCGACGACAGTTTATCGAGTGTAAAAGGTTTTTTTTGGGTTTTTAGTGGAAATAATAAAATAAAATAAACACATGTTTAATTTTATTTTGTTTTGAACACACACCATGTGAAAGTTGGTATTGGGGACCACCAAACCTTAATCTACCATGAGAGGTTATGGTGGTGGGAACCACACAAGACTAACCTCCAATGAGAGTTTATGGTGGTGGGGACCACCCGATGCCTAAACCTCTTGAACTCCCCTCATTATGGAGAAAAGCCACTCAACTCGCCTCATTAATGTGCAAGAGCCTCTTGAATTCCCCCCCCCCCATTTAATTGTGTCAACGCACATACCTTTAATTGTGCCAACCCTCCCCATTAATTAATTGATACAACCCATCAATTAATTAATTAAACATTTTGAATTTATGACAACCCACACAATTGAAGGTATAATTTATTATTTTGGCACCACATTTCTTTTGGGTGGAATTGGGAGAAAGCTTCTCCTATGAAGAACGCTTCCTCCAAGAAGAATGATATGCCAATGAAGAATAGAGGCCCCCATTTACCTTCTTCCTTGGGACATATTCCGATGTGGGACGTCCTCATATATGGAGAATCGATGACCGTACTCCCTTCTTGCACCAATATCATCATGAAGATGAGGTAGGGGTTTATTGAGTAACACTTCCCATGTTCTCCCTTTCTAATTATTTTGAATGATTTGGGAATAGAGATTGATGAGGGGTATGGGAAATGATGTTTTAAAATATCTTCCATACACATTCATAGTTATTTATCTATGAACCAGATGCTACCACTCTTAACGCAGAGGGTGCGGGCCGAATGAACAAGGCCTGACCCCTCTGCCGTTCTTCTTTGATGTGCTCTTCGAAATGGAGGAAGGTGGAAAAGGTGAAAAAGGTGAAAAAGGCAATGATGCCGCCACCCATGGCCTCCTCAACCCATGCCGCCCAATGGTGCTTCTGTCATGACCCATCCTCGGGGCTCGTGCCGTGACTACCCCAACCCCGTCTTCCATAGGCCAGGGGCTGGTGACTAGCACCAAGGCGTAAATCCCGATAAACAGGGAAGTCATTGCCTTTGTAAAGTAAACAACCAGCATAGAGTAAGCAAGAGGAAAGAGTAAACACTAAGTATAAACTTTAACAAGCTGTGCTGAAAGTAAAAGGGGCCCGAAATACAATCCCAACTGTAAAGTACAACTGAAGGGAAAAACAGAAACTGAAAAGAAAATCCTCAGCGTCGAGCCGTCCTCTAGAAGTCCCACCTGAAGGGTGGGTACAGATAGCCTTCGCTGCTCCTCGGGTCCAACTGACCGCTCCGAGTACGTCCCGCCCAGTGGTCCACCTCCAGGTACTGTCCTGCTCCGCAAGCCTCCACCACGATCAACGTTATCCGTCATCTGCAACCAACACAACGTAGTGCGGGCATATCCCGTGAATGGGTGAGTATAAGCTACTCAGTAGGGACCCCAAGACCCCCGAAGGTATCCCAGAATCCACAAGGGATAATCCACAAAGGAAAGATACAATCACGAAGAAACATCCGACACTATTTATCTATATTCCCATACATATACCTAATTCATCAGTTCCCATTCGGCTCCAACATCCGAGCCCATGTACAACCCATTCCACACAGGAAAGAAAAACGTAAAACCACACAGGATAGCACAACACAATCCACAAAGGAAAGTAACATAGGATTCAGCTCACACAGGTATACTTCATCAAATGACGATAGAGATGATCAGATGTAGCCACTGATTCATCTAATCCGTCGGACCCACAAGGGGTCAGAAGGTACTAACCCCCGCAATGACCTACATAGGATCGATCATGATGTTGAACCCAAAGCTATTGGGAAACTCCTTCTCCATCAAGTATAGTGTTAATTCCGCTACAACCAAGCGCTTCCCTATTACCTTGGACTGCTGTAGTACTCCACCTATTGAGTACTATGGGAATGCTTCTACCACTCTCGCATGTCCACCAACTCCCTGCGGTCGGGGTGGACCTCATGGTGGTGGTGGTGGCAACACCCCGAAGTGTCGTCCTCCTCCAGCTGCACGGCCAGCTCCCCTGCCGTGGCCGCCTGGTCCTTGCGGCCCGCCCTGATCGAACCTCTACCTCTGCCTGGGGGGTCCTTCGTTCATCTGTTGGTCATCCGTATGGCGGGCCGGACAGTCACGAGCCATGTGACCATCCCCGCCGCAGGAGTAACACTGTCCGCTCATAGCAATTCGTTGCCCACCCCGAGTGCCTTGCACAAACGATCCAGAGTCATGCTGCCAACCACCTGTAGGTCTAGTCCTCTTGGACCCCTACGTCATTTTTCTACTGCGCGCTGTAGAAGACTCTGCCTCATGCCGGCTAGTGGTGGGTCCTTCTGCTGGAGACTGCTCAGCAAGGAAACTCTCCACTAAGAGGGCTCACTCCAACACCCATGCCTGAGTCGGAATGTTGAGGGAGATCATCAAATCCCTAATCTCATGCCTCAGTCCCTGCTCGATGGTCCGGGCCCGGAAGAACGGGTCCCGTACCATATCTGTGGAGTAGCGCGAGAGATCAGTAAATCTCGCCGAGTACTGGGCCACTGTCATGCTGACCTGCCGCAGCTGTAGTAGCTCCTGGATGCGCACCGCTCGGAGGGTGGCTGGGACGAACTCGGAGCGGAAGATGCTCTCAAAGTCCGTCAAGAGGAGAGATGTCTCGCCATGCACCTGGAGCATCAAGCTCCACCATCTTCCTCCTGTCGCATGCAGGAGGCTCGCTGCGAGGATCACCATGAGGTCTTCTGGTGTCCTCACTAATCTGAAAACCCGTACAACTGCCTCCAGTCAGTCCTTGGCGGCCTGAGGGTCTGTCTCCCTGCGGAACCTGGGCGGTCGCTGGCGCTGGAACTCATGCAGTGCACTAAGGCAACGTGCATCGTCAGCAGCTGGGGCTGGTAGCATCGGTGGCTCGGCAGGTAAAGGTATCGTCGGTGCCTCTACTGTCAAAGGGCCTTGTACCGAAGCCTCGTCGCTCGGCGGGATGTCGCCATGCACAACGCTCGAAACCCTAGCTGCCTGCCGTCGTGGGGCCATCTTGAAAAGAAACAGGTGCGCCATGGTCAGAACAGTGTACCTGATGAGCTGACACAAAGTAATCACACAGAAAACATGAAACACACATGCAATCAATGTTTTCGTGCATTAAGTCGGAAATCAGAAGTCATGGTCCTGGTGTACGGATACGTCGGCCTCCGCACTGTAGAGACCCGAAGCCTGACGTACATGGACATTACATTACTTTTGCGGAATACTTAGTACATAAAAAAAACACACACACAAGGATCGTAATAGTTTAGTGTCTTTGGAAACTCGGAACGTAATCTTCTAATCGTGGTGAAAGATCTTCAATATCTCCCATAAAGATCTTCCCTTTTTTTTAACCTAAAACATTTCTTTATATCCTGGGGAAAAGAAAACACAAAAAGGGTGAGCTAAAATGCTCAGTAAGGGTAAACAAAAGAAATATCAATCACATCATATACACAAGCACATAACTTTTGGAAATCTTAACCTGCAAAAGAGATCAAAATTTCATAACATGGGATAAATCATGGCAGTGAAATGTAATCACAATAATCATAACATAAAACATGAAACTTTGTGTTATTCACACATAATCATAGAGAATCATTTCTTGTTAGTCAAGACTCATTGCCAAGACTATCTTAGTGGACAAAGTCCCTTTCTGAATCGAGTAACCCTCGTTTCAGTCCTGTTTCACTGAACCGGTATAACCTACCGTTCCAGCCCTGTGTATCTCGTGAGATATAAAATCTTTACCCAATGCATTGGAGGGAGATATGGGTCCCACCCATCTCATAATGATACCATTCTTATGTGTGCCACAAAATCATAAACCATACATCATAGCATAACCCATGTAATAAAAATGGGATTCTTAAACAACATGACATCATAAAACCATTAATATAAGATAAAGGAATTCATAAACATAATTCCATCACAACATAGTCAAATCAATGTAAAAATATGGATAGAAACAGAACCCTTTATTATCTTAGATGGAAAATAATTTTGATAAAACACTTGAAATGAATTCTTGAGGAAAATATCCTTTCTTCTTCAAAATCAATTCCTTTTCACAAAACATCATGTAATTTTAAAAGAAAGAGATTTTATTGAAAATAGTCATGAAATATTTTGGAGGAAGGTTCATGAAAATAAGGCTTTATAAAACCGTAAAAATCCGTTCGTGTCGTATAAGTTAAAAAAACATTCTTCTCGTACTTTTGTCGGAAAAGTCAAAAAGTACCTCGTACGAAAAAAAAACGACAAAAGATTCCTTTCATATTCTTTACTAAAAACTCACCTAAGAGTAAAATTGGATTTAAACTATTGTAAGTGGATGAAAACAATATTACATATTGAGGGAACATGGATGTGGATGATAAAATACACCCCAGTAAATACTTACGAATAAACAATCTCGGATAAAAATGAGATTGTGGTATTTTCCCTTACCTTAGGTCCGATTTTCTTTGTACTTGTCCAAAGCTCCTGTATAATGGTTTAAATAATGTTATTGACTTATTCCAGAATCATAAATATTGATATGATATCATATATGGTCATATTCTTAGCTTCTTGTTAGTAATATTTCATTGTTACTTGTTACTCGGGTCTTTATTGCCTTTTGTTCTTATGCGTGTTTTGTTGAATAAATTCTTATTCTTCTTTTAAGGTTATAGATACCTTATATCCAGAATGGTATTAGTGTAACATATATCATATTTATTCATTAAATTCATTTATATAATTATTATGTAATGATGATCATGTAGAACGAGTCGCTTCACATTGTGGAGACGGTATTCCGTACGTACGCACGAGTGATGATATCGTTCCTATGATCATGGAATTCTATTGGAGTATATATATATTTTATTTCAGTATCAATATTAATTTATAATAATCATAAATAGTTACTCATTACACCATTATACCCATCCTTGTAAAGTGATGGTGGAAAATAGATTACACCACGGCGTGGAGACGGTATTCCGTACGTACGCACGCGCGGTGATTTCATTTTTCCGTAGGATGGATAGAAGGTGAATTAGGGTTGTTTAATATTTATAATAACATATCAGTATGTAAGTAATACTTATGTTATTACTTTATCATGAAACAACTAAAGGAGAATAAGTTGAAGAAGAAAGAAATTGAAAAGATCGGTAACGGATATTACCTCTTCTTTGGAACACCTCTTTGAATCCTCCACTTAGGGAACTAATATTGGTCTTTGAAGAAGACCAGGACCTCTAGGATTATTCTAGGGAAGTGGAGAGGAGAAAATGGCAGGGGTTGGCCGAGCTTGAGTGCTCAATTTGGTGTGAGGAGGAGGGGGAGGACGTGCCCTTTTATAAGGGAGGAGAGGGGCACCTTAGGAATACCTCGAAATATTATTTTATATTAAAGTCAAAATCGGTTCATAATAGTTCCTAAGGATCTTATTTCGAAGCTAAAGTGGGGATGGGTCGAAATCCTATCAACCAATAGTATTTAGACACGTTTAGGGTATTATTTTATCCTTATCAATTAGATTTAACTCTAAGTTAAATAATTTAACTTTTACCGTGTCTTTTTGTTTTCTTTCACTGTATGGTTAATACACTTACTATAACATGCCAAACGAACCCCAAATTGTTTATTATTAATATATTTATCCTTATCTAAGTCATTTTTCCGAGCCTTAGATTTTTAGGAATAAAATAACAATTAATAATATTATATTTGATTTAAAAACTATTTTGTGTCAATTTTGACACTATTTGAAATATGATTTTTGTGAAAGTCATAACAGAATTATATGTTCGAACCAAGTTGATTAAATCAACATTAATATATCATAGTAACCTAGAAAATTAGTGTAATTCATAAAAAGTCTCAAATTACATTTATTTTGGTGTTTATAACATCGATTATGTCAATATTTCATAAATAAGATAATTACCGCATCATCATTGTGTCATAAATAAATTAAATTATTTAATGTATAAAAATTAAAAATAAAATACCATTATGTAGGAAATATTTTTAGCTTTCTAATGAATATTTATAGTCGAATTTATCTTATGTATAACTCCATATTAAAAATGATTTACTTATTAAACTTTGATTTTAACTATTTTAACCCTTCTTTAAATAAATTAATAATAAATGTCCTAATCTAATCCAAATGGGCATAAATGGTCATATTTTATTCATAAGGTTTTTTTGGTCGAATTACACTTATCCAATAGAATTAGGACATGTTTTAGGGTAATAGTAATATCATATTTACCCTTAGTTACCCTATTTACTATTAACCGCGGTAAAAAAAGTAAAAAGTTACTATTCACCAAAAAATTATTTTTATCTCATTGAACCACATTTTACTTACTGATATCAACCGTGTCTGTTGGATTTCTGAAATTCCATTCACAGAAGCAGTAAAATTATGTTTTATGCAATGTTCAGTTTTTAACCTACCACTTAGTGGTTTCACTATTCATCAAAAATTGAAAGTTTTCAGAAAAATACCAAAATTTCACCCTAGGCTAATTTCGGTATTCCGAATCCAAAAATGAATTCCATTTTGAAAAATAAAATTTATAAAATTTCAAAAAGTGGTTATTCTTATTCATAACGGCTAGTTATAATAATATTTTAATAGCATATCATTGTTTAGTGAAACTTGGTATTGCGTACTACACACGCTATCGAGGAAGGTCGCGATTGCGTGTAATGCAAGGAAAGTCAAGGATTCGTGTTGTGCAAGCTCCTTTTGGTGTAGCGTACAACACAAGACATTAGTGAAATTAAAAAGAATATTTTTCATAAAATCTTGGGCTGTTACATTCTACCCCCTTAAAATGAATTTCGCCCTCGAAATTCGTCGGGGTTATAAATAGTTTACTATTCGAAAGTTTCTTTAATAGAAACCCACATCGTAAAAAGGAATATCAAAACCAATCTTTAAAAACAAAAGTATGAAACGTAATGGTTACCCAAATAAACTAAACACTAGGTTTCCACATAGGTGAAAATATGAATATGGAAGAAAAATCTAACCATCATGTTCTGATGGAGAGTGGTAGAGAACATGGCTATGGAAAAGCCAACAATCACAAATCCATAAATTTGTGATGCTCTAAGGTACCATCCGATTCATCAGGTATAAGATCACTAGGACAATATTTTTGGTTTTCAAGATCATTTCCCTAAAGTTGAAAATTTGAATTAGAATAAATACTTTCTTTATTTTGGTACAATCTCACTGTTGTTCATGCCTTGAACAATTTCCACTTCATCTCTTAAATAAATGAAGTTGAATTTGTTATTCGTGAAGTGTTAGCAGATCATGTGATAAAATGACGGGTCATTCCATCTGTCTCAAACAAAAGGTTAGCAAAAATTATATACATAAGTCGATCTATAGTGAGATTAATCACATATGGTTCCTAAAATGGACTTATACTTCATATATCATACTGCTTAATATAATAAAACTATTTTCTACTAAACAGGGACTTCCTGTAGGCCAGTGGTAGGCGATAAAGGCCAGTCACACTTCGGTTGTGGGTTCGATTCCCACAGCCTTGTCCGAAGCGATGGGCTGTCGCCCATCCTGCAGGATGTCCTTTTTCTAAAACTACATTACTATAACATCCCATCAATAATATCGAAAAAAAAACTTCTATCCTTAAACAATACTCACTTATGTCCAACATAATCCATTTCAATCTTTAGGCTTATCCATAATAGTGCAGTCCACTCTTATAACATAGTGAAAACGATTACCAGAGATTTACTACCATCGTTGATCCCCATATATCATAAGATATGTTTTGTTGATTACATTCCAAACATTCAAAGTCCTTAATCATGTATTCTTTTGAATACCCATTGAACCTTAGTGAAAACATGAATGCAGTTAAAAGTTAACACTTTCCACATACCAAAATCCTCATAATTCTATATTCTCAAACCATGATATCACTTAGTCCTTATATCAATCATGAGCTCATGAATACTATTAAACATTTCATTTTCTCGTTTTCCCTTCATTATGCGCATATCATCTTATTTCCAAAATATATCAATCACTTTGAATACCACATCAATAAATGTTGCAATACTCAATGATACAACATTATTTCGAAATCCCATTACATAAACACTTAATCATTCCACCACATCGTTGTCATATTCAACATTTCCAATAGTTATCGCATGTGACTTCCCTTTGTCCTTTGCCTTCAGTGGTTGCTCATGTTGATCATCACTAACCCTTGGATTAGGGCATTTATTATCATAATGCCCCATTTCCTTGCACTTGAAGCATTGAAGTGTTGGTGGTGCATTCTCTGCAGTGTTTGATTTGTTCACATCATTAGAAACCCTTTTTCCATTACTTCGACACTCAGCTGCTCGATGACCTTCTTTTCCACACTTAAATTATTTTCTAGTCCCTGTAAGACAATCTCCACCATGCTTCTTTCCACACTTTGTGGATAAGGAAACATTCATCTTCTTTTCACCATTATTCTGAGATTTCTCCTTGAACTCCATCTTTCGTTTTTTGTCAAAACCATGAGATGGATATGTAACACCAACTTCCATTTCTACCTTGATAGCACAATGCACTATTTCTTCATAGCTACTGAAGTCTCTTATAGCTAATGCCCTTCGAAGACTTGGTTTTAAGCCACTGAAAAATCGATCAACTTTACTTTCAGGTTGGATGATGATGCCAGATGCATACCTTGAAAGTCTTGTAAAATTCGCTTCGTATATACCAACAGATTCATCATCCTTTTGCTTTAGTTCAAGAAACTCCTTCTCCATCTTTGTTCGAAGAATACGAGGGAAGTACATATTGAAAAATAAGTTCTTGAACTCGTCCCATTCCATGGACTCAATTTCATCTCTTTGCCTTGTATTCTTGATAAGATTCCACCATTGATCAGCTTCACCTTCCAAACGATATACTGCTAAGATGACTTTATCATGTTCAGAACATTGAAGAACTGAAAATATCTTTTCAGTGGTACTGATCCATTGTTCAGCAACAAGTGGATCAGAAGACCCACTGAAAGAAGGTGGGCGTTGCCTCATGAAGGACTCAATAGAATATTGTTCCCTTCTCTGCTCATTTGGAAGTCCAGAATGATTCATAGCTTGTGTAAGTATAGCAATAAGATTTTTCACTCCATCTCCCATAACATTTGTTTGTTCAGGAGGACAATCATTGCATTGTCCATTGCATTGATCAACACGGTTCCTTCGGGTTCCTGCCATCGTCTAAACCCCAAAAAGAATAGTGTGAGAGGCAAAAATCATGCTAGGGAAAACAACATAATAAAGGGGGAGTACCTTCAATATCTAACATCTTAGGTTTAATTCTATGATCGTTAGCGTAATTCTAGTACTATAACCTATACATATACTTAACCTTAGGGACACCCCTAGACATACCTTAGAAATATCTCTAGGGATCTCACTAATGTTTTCGCATCCTAGTTTCCAATGGTTGACTAAACCTTTCCTCTGATATCAACTGTAGAGACCCGAATACTGACATACATGGACATTACATTACTTTTGCGGAATACTTAGTACATAACAAAAACACACACACAAGAATCGTAATAGTTTAGTGTCTTTGGAAACTCGGAACGTAATCTTCTAATCGTGGTGAAAGATCTTCAATATATCCCATAAATATCTTCCCTTTTTTTAACCTAAAACCTTTCTTTATATCCTGGGGAAAGAAAACACAAAAAGGGTGAGCTCAAATGCTCAGTAAGGGTAAACAAAAGAAATATCAATCACATCATATACACAAGCACATAACTTTTGGAAATCTTAACCTGCAAAAGAGATCAAAATTTCATAACATGGGATAAATCATGGCAGTGAAATGTAATCACAATAATCATAACTTATAACATGAAACTTTGTGGCATTCACACATAATAATAGAGAATCATTTCTAGTTAGTCAAGACTCATTGCCAAGACTATCTTAGTGGACAAAGTCCCTTTCTGAATCGAGTAACCCTCGTTTCAGTCCTGTTTCACTGAACTGGTATAACCTACCGTTCCAGCCCTGTCTATCTCATGAGATATAAAATCTTTACCCAATGCATTGGAGAGAGATATAGGTCCCACCCATCTCATAATGATACCATTCTTATGTGTGCCACAAAATCATAAACCATACATCATAGCATAACCCTTGTAATAAAAATGGGATTCTTAAACAACATGACATCATAAAACCATTCATATAAGATAAAGGAATTCATAAACATAATTCCATCACAACATAGTCAAATCAATGTAAAAATATGGATAGAAACAGAACCCTTTATTATCTTATATGGAAAATAATTTTGATAAAACACTTGAAATGAATTCTTGAGGAAAATATCCTTTCTTCTTCAAAATCAATTCCTTTTCACAAAACATCATGCAATTTTAAAAGAAAGTGATTTTATTGAAAATAGTCATGAAATATTTTGGAGGAAGGTTCATGAAAATAAGTCTTTATAAAACAGTAAAAATCCGTTCGTGCCATATAAGTTAAAAAAACATTCTTCTCGTACTTTTGTCGGAAAAGTCAAAAAGTACCTCGTACGAAAAAAAACGACAAAAGATTCCTTTCATATTCTTTACTAAAAACTCACCGAAGAGTAAAATTGGATTTAAACTATTGTAAGTGGATGGAAACAATATTACATATTGAGGGAACATGGATTTGGATGATAAAATACACCCCAGTAAATACTTATGAATAAACAATCTCGGATAAAAATGAGATTGTGGTATTTTCCCTTACCTTAGGTCCGATTTTCTTTGTATGTGTCCGAAGCTGATGTATAATGGTTTAAATAATGTTATTGACTTATTCCAGAATCATACATATTGATATGATATCATATATGGTTATATTCTTAGCTTCTAGTTAGTAATATTTCATTGTTACTTGTTACTCGGGTCTTTATTGCCTTTTGTTCTTATGCGTGTTTTGTCGAATAAATTCTTATTATTTTTAAGGTTATATATACCTTATATCCAGAATGGTATTAGTGTAACATATATCATATTTATTCATTCAATTCATTTATATAATTATTATGTAATGATGATCATGTAGAACGAGTCGCTTCACATCGTGGAGACGGTATTCCGTACGTACGCACGAGTGATGATATCGTTCCTATGATCGTGGAATTGTATTGGAGTATATATATATATATTATTTCAGTATCAATATTACTTTATAATAATCATAAATAGTTACTCATTACACCATTATACCCATCCTTGTAAAGTGATGGTGGAAAATAGATTACACCACGGCATGGAGACAGTATTCCGTACGTACGCACGCGCGGTGATTTCATTTTTCCGTAGGATGGATAGAAGGTGAATTAGGGTTGTTTCATATTTATAATAACATATCAGTATGTAAGTAATACTGATGTTATTACTTTATCATGAAACAACTAAAGGATAAGAGGTTGAAGAAGAAAGAAATTGAAAAGATCGGTAACGGATATTACCTCTTCTTTGGAACACCTCTTTGAATCCTCCACTTAGGGAAATAAGATTGGTCTTTGAAGAAGACCAAGACCTCTAGGATTATTCTAGGGAAGTGGAGAGGAGAAAATGGCAGGGGTTGGCCGATCTTGAGTGCTCAATTTGGTGTGAGGAGGAGGGGGAGGAGGTGCCCTTTTATAAGGGAGGAGAGGGGCACCTTAGGAATATCTCAAAATGTTGTTTTATATTAAAGTCAAAATCGGTTTATAATGGTTCCAAAGGGTCTTATTTCGAAGCTAAAGTGGGGATGGGTCGAAATCCTATCAACCAATAGGATTTAGACAAGTTTAGGCTATTATTTTATCCTTATCAATTAGATTTAACTCTAAGTTAAATAATTTAACTTTTACCGTGTCTTTTTGTTTTCTTTCACTATATGGTTAATACACATACTATAACATGACAAACGAACCCCAAATTGTTTATTATTAATATATATATCCTTATATAATTCATTTTGCCGAACCTTAGATTTTTAAGAATAAAATAACAATTAATAATATAATATTTTATTTAAAAACTATTTTGTGTCAATTTTGTCACTATTTGATATATGATTTTTGTGAAAGTCATAACAGAATTATATGTTCGAACCAAGTTGATTAAATCAACATTAATATATCATAATAACCTAGAAAATTATTGTAATTCATAAAAAGTCTCAAATTATATTTATTTTGGTGTTTATAACATCAATTATGTCAATATTTCATAAATAAGATAATTACTGCATCATCATTGTGTCATAAATAAATTAAATTATTTAATGTCTAAAAATTAAAAATAAAATACCATTATGTAGGAAATCTATTTAGCTTTCTAATTAATATTTATAGTCGAATTTATCTTATGTATAACCCCATATTAAAAATGATTTACTTATTAAACATTGATTTTAACTATTTTAACCCTTCTTTAAATAAATTAATAATAAATGTCCTAATCTAATCCAAGTGGGCCTAAATGGTCATATTTTATTCATAAGGTTGTTTTTTGTCGAATTACACTTATCCAATAGAATTAGGACATGTGTTAGGGTAATATTAATATCATATTTACCCTTAGTTACCCTATTTACTATTAACCGCGGTAAAAAAAGTAAAAAGTTACTATTCACCAAATAATTATTTTTATCTCATTGAACCACATTTTACTTACTGATATCAACCGTGTCTGTCGGATTTTTGAAATTCCATTCACAGAAGCGGTAAAATTAAGTTTTATGCAAAATTCAGTTTTTAACCTACCACTTAGTGGTTTCACTATTCATCAAAAATTGAAAGTTTTCAGAAAAATACCAAAATTTCACCCTAGGCTAATTTCTGTATTCCGAATCCAAAAATGAAGTCCATTTTGAAAAATAAAATTTATAAAATTTCAAAAAGTGGTTATTATTATTCATAACGGCTATTTATAATAATATTTTAATAGCATATCGTTGTTTAGTGAAACTTGGTATTGCGTACTACACACGCTATCGAGGAAGGTCATGATTGCGTGTAATGAAAGGAAAGTCAAGGATGCGTGTTGTGCAAGCTCCTTTTGGTGTAGCGTACAACACAAGACATTAGTGAAATTAAAAAGAATATTTTTCATAAAATCTTGGGCTGTTACACGCACCAACACTGGACTCCCTGGACTGATAACCATACCCAATACGCTAAAGAGTTTTTCTTCACATAGAAAAAACATCAGAGTCTGCGGTAGAACCGACCACCTATGATACCAATTTGTCACGACCCGTTCTCAGGGCCCGTGCCGTGACTACCCCAAGCCCGCCTTCCAAAGGCCAGGGGCTGGCGACTAGCACCAAGGCGTAAATCCCGATAAACAGGGAAGACATTTCCGTTGTAAAGTAAACAACCACCACAGAGTAAGCAAGCAGAAAGAGTAAACACTGATTAAAAACTATAACAAGTTCTGCTAAAAGTAAAAGGGGCCGGAAATACAAGCCCAACTATAAAGTACAACTGAAGGGGAAAACATAATCTCAAAAGAAAAGCTGCAGCGTCGAGCCGTCCTCTGGAAGTCCCACCTAAAGGGTGGGTACAAATAGCCTCCACTGCTCCTCGGGTCCACCTGACCACTCCGACTACGTCCCACTCAGTGGTCCACCTCCAGGTACCGTCCTGCTCCGCAAGCCTCCACCACGATCAGTGTTGTCCGTCATCTGCAACCAACACAACGTAGTACGGGCATAGCCCATGCAGGGGTGAGTATAAGCTACTTAGTAGGGACCCCGAGACCCCCGAAGCTCTCCCATAATCCACAAGGGATAATCCACAAAGGAAAGATACAATCACGAAGTAACATCCGACACTGTTTAGGTATATTCCCATACATATACCTAAGTCATCAATTCCCGTTCGGCTCCAACATCCGAGCCCAAGCACAACCCAGTCCACACAGGAAAGCAAAACGTAAACCCACACAGGATAGCACAACTCAATCCACAAAGGAAAGTAACATAGGATTCAGCTCACATAGGTATACTTCTTCAAATGATGATAGAGATGATCATATGTAGCCACCGATTCATCTAATCCATCGGACCCACAAGGGATCGGAAGGTACTAAACCCCGCAATGACCTACATAGGATCGATCATGAAGTTGAACCCAAAGCTATTGGGAAACTCCTTCTCCATCATGTATAGTGGTAATGCCGCTACAACCAAGCTCTTCCCTCTTACCTTGGACTGTTGTAGTACTCCACCTTTTGAGTACTATGGGCCAGCTGCTACAACCAAGCGCTCCCCCGTGCCGCTACAACAAAGCGCTCCTCCGTCGTGGGTCTGCCGCTACAACCATGCGCTCCCATGTGCCGCTACAACCAAGCGCACCTCTGTAGTGGGTCTACCGCTACAACCAAGCGCTCACATGTGCCACTACAACCAAGCACCCCTCTGTCGTGGGTCTTCCGCTACAACCAAGCGCTCCCCTATGCCGCTACAACCAAGCGCACCTCTGTCGTGGGTATGCCGCTACAACCAAGCGCTCCCCTCGGCCACTACAACCAAGTGCACCTCTGTCGTGGGTATGCCGCTACAACCAAGTGCTCCCCTATGCCGCTACATCCAAGCGCACCTCTGTCGTGGGTCTGCTGCTACAACCAAGAGCTCCCCTGTGCCTCTACAACCAAGCGCACATCTGCCGTGGGTCTGCCACTACAACCAAGCGCTTCCTTGTTCCGCTACAACCAAGCGCACCTCTATTGTGGGTCTGCCGCTACAACCAAGCACTCCCCTGTGCCTCTACAACCAAGCGCACCTCTGTCGTTCGATCAGTAGTCGTCAAATATCAACCGGCTCTAGGGTTTCCGCATACAGCATTCTCATTCCGGGAGTGTCCACTCCACGAGCTAAGAGGTCGATGCATCAACTGACATGTAGTCCGGAGTTGATGTATCCCAAGATGTACCGTAGTAGTCACTGCAAAATACACGGAGGATTCCCGTACGATTTTCATCATTGTCACAGTCGAATCCACTGAGGATCTCTGTACAGTCATCGTCGTCACAGCAGCAGTAGCAGCGAGCTCCAGGGTTCCTACACACAGCAAGCTCGTTCCGGAGGGTCCGCTCCACGAGCCGAGAGGCTGATACATCAACTAAATCAAAGTCCAGATTTTATGTATCAAAAAGTTCCATGTCGTCAACAGGAACTCAACGTCGCAGACGGCGCGTCAATCGGATGCCCGGTCTGAGAGTTATTGGCTTTTTTTGTCCCAAGGGCCCCGTTGGTTTTTAAGGCAAAACCAACCGGACCATACTCCACCTGCATCCAAACCTCGGGAGGAGTGAGACAAAAGATCCGTCTCACTTAGAGGAATCTACCAAAGTCGACGACACATCAATTGGACGTCCGTAACTCAAGATATTAGTGTTTCCACTCAGAGGGCCCGATTGGTTTTGTGTACGAACCAACCCAGCCGAACCCAAGGTATTACGAAACCTTGAGTACGATATACCGAAACGACCGTCTCGATCCAAGGATTGTGTTTCCGCTAACGGAGAGTCGTTTGGTGGCTCGTAGCTCATGTTACGGGAAAAAGACTGAAAACATCCCGAGACGGGGGGTCTGGGCCCGGGCCGACCCGGCCCGACCCCCCCTGGGTCGGCCGAACCGGGTCAACCTGACCCTGTCCAACCCGGCTGGACCCGGTCCGGCCGGGCCTGGACGCGGCCCGGCTCGGCCGGCCTAGCGGCCAAGCAGCATGGGGGGCTCGCTGCCCCAGCGTGACAGCACTGTGGCCCCCACGGGGGGCCGCCCTGGTCAACGGATGCGGCAAAGGCCGTGTCCGGCGTGTGCGCTGGACCCGCGCGGCCGCGGGTCCGCTGGCCGCCGCAATCGCGGCTTCAGCCACGACAGCCCTATCCGAAGGCGCGCCGGGGCGCCGCCGGAGACTTCCACGGGCCACCGGAGTTGCTCCGGTGGTCCGTTTTCCTTCCCGTCTACGCCGCTCTTCCTCCCAGGTTCCGTTATTCACTGCGGGATGATCAAATCGCCCTTGCGCCACGTTTTGTTGTCGCCCGCCAAATCCGCATCACAACGATGAACTGCGGAGGGTTGTCGGGTCGTGTTCGTTTGGCACACACCCTGCGCGTTAGGCGATTACAACCCGGAAGAATGATCAACATATCAAATAACAATTTTAATAAAATTAAAATAGTTCTAATGAAGCTGGGTTCTTTAATTTAAAAGAAACGATCACGGAAATATAAAGCATTCAAATAAAACCCCTACCTCGTCAAGTGTCGCATGCGCGTTCTTCGCGGAATTGATCGCTGCGGAAGGAGGCGATCGTCGCGTCGCGGAAGGCATCGCGTCGTCGCGGAAGGGTGTCGCGTCGTCGCGGAATACTGTGCGCGTCGACGAACTCCGTGTTTCAAGAACATATAGATTTAATTAATAATAATTAAATCCATATTGATGTTATAATCCACAAAGGAATTTAAAGAACCGCAATATCACACCTCAACGAATGATAGAAGATTTTGTTGCGGAGGGAGGAACATCGCAGAAGAGCGTCGCGGAAGAGGAAACGTTAGCGTCGCGGCACACGGCATCACGTCGTCGATTTCCGCGGTTTCGGCGTTCTTCGTCGGAGGCCGGCATTCTTCGCGTTCTTCGCGTTCTTCGTGAAGAAGGAGGAAGATCCTTAGAAGTTTTTCAAAGGTTTAATACAACATTTCAAAAGGAGAGTGTGTTGGCCTTATTTTATTAACATGCCAACAAAACGAAAACGTGTTAATAAATGAATGAAATTAATTCATAGAATTAATTTCAACAAATAAACCGCTCATTTAATTGGTGCGTTAAAAATTTAAGAAAACGCATCAGTTGACTTTCATAATGACGTGTTTTCGTGGGTGTGTTATTTATCGGAAAAGAAACGGCGGGGCTCGTCCGGGGCCCACCCCACAAATATCCTACCAAGTGGGTAGGATATTTTGGATAGAACCTTATCCATAACAACTCCACTTAAGAAGCTTTAAGTGGCTTTCAAGTGAAAGTAAAATAAAATTGTCGCACAACTTTATTTTATTTAATATCTTCAAACCCAAAAATTAAATACCACAACCGAGAAAACGAAACTCCGGAAGAGGCGTTTCTAAGAAAATATCGGAGCTGTGATTTAATCGGTACCCTAGGAATTTAATTCCAAGAACCGGTTCAAAAGTTATAATAACCCGCTCGTCCGTTCACTGAACGTACCCGAGCCAAACTTCGGCAAATGATTCTGGGCACACCGGGCCTCGGAATCAGGTGCCGTCAGAAGCTTCTTTCTTGTAAAAATTACAAAGAAAATTAAGAAAAAAATTGCCTTGATATTTACGGGTCTTTACAGCTTCTTCCTCCCGGCCGAACCGGCCTCGCGCCTGGCCAAGTCACTCGTGGCTGGACTGCGCTGTCCCGGGCAGAACCCCCCATGTTGCGGTCGTCCTCCGTGCCACACCACCTCCATGCCCAGCCGCTGCACTGCTGCTATCCACCGTGGTGAGCTGCTATGTTGCCACGTCTGTCGAGCCGACATTCGCTATCTATCGAGATGTCATCCGCCGGACCACTGATCTACTAAGCCATCGAGCCACTACCGCTATACAGCCACCCCACGGATGGTCCACTGCCCATTTGGCATGACTGCGCCTCACAGCCTGTATGTACCCTCATGACTAGTCCGCCAACCCCGCGGCCGGACCACGCCCTCGCGGCCGGTCTGCACCCTCGCGGTACCCCTCGGCCGAGCCTCCCTTGTGGCACCCTCGTGTCCCTTATGGGAGAGGCCAAACCCAATGGGTTGGGCCGCACTAAAGGCCTGGCTGGGTCAGACTAGACCCGGGCCCACTACGACCCATTTACCTTCTTTTGGCCACAACGTTGGAACCAGACGCCCGTTTGACGAACCAACAGTGGCGCTGGAAATCATGGAGCGAGACGATCCATTTACGTGATACCCCACTATGTTTTGGATTGAGATGTGGAATAGTTAGGTTGGATCCAGTATGAATCCAACTTGGCCTTAGGGACAAAAAGGAGAATAACTCACAGACTGAGCGTCTGATTGACACACTGTCTGTTATGTTGAGACCCCAATGAGTTGGTGAACCATCGAGATTATTCTTCATGGTACTTAGTGAATATTGGAGCATCGACCAGTAGATTGTGGAGAGGATACTACCAGAGATGAGAGAGAATAGTGTAGAGGCCTCGCGGATGGTTAAGACATGACGACTACTGACTGTTTCAACTACGAGTGACTCGACCCACCCAGTAGAGAGAGCCTAGGTGATGTGGCAGACCCATGGTGGGGGAGCGCCTCTGTGTGACATGGTAGAACCATGGTAATCGATAGGGGGAGTATCTAAGCAGGACTTGAGGGGGATGCCTCTATGTGACGCGACAGACCCATGGTACTCAAAAAGGGCAGTACCTCAACAGTCCAATATTAGTGGGAAGCACCTCTTTATAATGTAGTAGACCCACTGTACTCGATACATGAGGAGTTATCTAGTAACTGAGGTGTTCGACGTAGTCTTTAGAAAGTTACTTGACACTACCCCTAGAATAAATCCTTGTGTGAGATGAGTATGAACCTCTATGTTTTCAACATGATTGATATGGATTACATGATACCTTCGGTATATGTATGAACTAATAACTAAGTAAGGTAATATGTGGATTTCATACATTGTGTTTTATCATTGTTGGATTTTGTGAACCGAGTGTGTCTCGGGATCCCTACAGAGTATCATCATACTCACCCCTACATGGGTTATGCCAGCACATTGTTGTGTTGGATGCAGACGACAGACAATGATGACTAAGGCCGAGAGTAAAAGGACTGGATGGTACTTGGAGGTGGACCTTAGGATGAGTCGGTACATGGAGGAGATGGATCAATGTGGAGTATTGAGGAGGCGATCAATACCTAACTTATAGGTATGAACCTCAGAGGATGACCCATTGGATGAATTTACCTTTTCTTCAGTTGTAGTGTATCGCAGTTGTACATGTACTTTCCAGTTGAGCCTGTATTCTAGCCCCATTTACTTTCAGCACTCTTTTTTTATATAGTTTAATTTGTGTTTTTACGAGCTGTGTGCTTACTTGTGTGTGTGCATACATGTTATAAAGACAATGGATTCCTGTTTTTAGGTAATTTAGGCCTTTAGTGCTAGTCTCCAGCCCCTGGCCTATGGAAGGTGGACTTGGGGTATTCACGGCACGGGCCCTAGGTGATGGGTCGTGAAAAATTGGTATTAGAAGAGTTAGTTCTATTTCGAAACTATGAATATGATCTTTTCTATAAAGAAATAATTATAAGGGTAATGAGTGAGGTTTTTCGTTCAGGGAGTCCAGTGTTGGTGCGGCAGCAGACTTATCCATACACCAGGACCCTGACTTCTGATTTCCAACACAGTTCAAAAAAATAATGATTGTGTGTGTGTTTTCAAGAGTTTTCATTGTGATCATTTGATTCACCTCAAAAGGTATAACTTTATTATCACTTGGTGTAACTTTTTACCATGGCACAACTATTTTAATTCAGGATGCCTCCACGCAGATATCCAGCTAGATTTCCGAGAGATGTACACACTGATAGCCCTCCTAGCGATTAGGCCTCAGTGTATGGCCTTTTTCTAATAGAGGCACCAGTGGAGGCAACATTGGTACCAATATCTATTGGGCCATCAATTACACCGGCCCCTGTAGTAGACGGTGCATGCCGCCTGAGCACATTACATGACTTCCAGTGCCATAGGCCAACCAGGATCAGGGGAGAGACAGACCCACAGGCGGCTGAGGAATGGATGGAGGCTGTGGTGAGACTCTTCTGACTCGTAGGGACGCTAGCCGATCTCATTGTGTTCCTTGCATCCATCCTTCTACATGAATTAGTAGGTAGATAGTGGAGCTTGATACTCCAAGTTCACGATGAGGAGATGCTTCTCTGGGCAGTCTTTGAGAGCCTTTTTTGGGCAGAGTCTGTCCCAATGACTCTTCGCCCAGTGCGCATATAGGAGCTTCTTCATCTATAGTAGGGCATCATGAATATATCACAGTACACAACTAGGTTCACTAACCTCTCATGATACTCCATAGATATGGTTCGGGACCCAGAAATCTGGGCCCGAACCATCGAGAAGGGACTCGGGCGGATGATCAGGGCTTATGTGATCTCACTTATCATCCAGACGTAGGTGGGGGTGTTAGAGAGAGCCCTCTTGGTGGAGAGTATCCCTGCTGAGAAGACACCAACAGTGAGACCCACTACCATTCATCACGTAGTAGTGTCTTCTATAGATCGCAGAAGACAGATGTCATAGAGTTCCAAGAGGACTATACCAATAGGTGGACAACCGAATGACTGAGGATCGGTTGTGTGGGGAACCCAAAGCAGAGCTAGTAATTCCAGGAGTGGGAAATGTTATGCATGAAGCGTGAAGAGTCATTGGATTGTGACTGTCTGTCCCTCTATTCAGATAATCATAGATAGTCGAAGGACCTCCTAGGCAGAGATAGAGGTTCGACCGAGGAGGTCCGCAGGGAGCAGGCAGACGTGGAAGGGGAGCTGGTCGGGCAGTTGGTGGTGGGCGATGATTTGAGGTGTTACCGCCACCGCTAATAGAAGGTCCACCCCAAACGCAGGGAGCAGGAGGACAGGGGAGAGCTCATCTCTAGGTAGCAGAGGCTTATGATCATGGCACTCTAGAGATGATACAAGGTACGATCTATGTCTACTTCAAAATAGCTTTAGTACTTATTTACACAGGTTCTAGTCATTTTTATATCGCCACTGCCCTCGATCAGAGCTCAGATATTACAATGGATCCATTGGATAGATTCTTATTTCTATACATTCGTATGGGAGAACATTCGACGATTAAGAACTAGTGCCTGCAGTGCGATAATTATCTAGGAGGCGAGAGCTTCGGCTGGGATCTCATAGTAGCGGTGTCGAATCCTTACGACGTCATCTTGGGTATGGACTAGTTATCTACATTCCATGATCAGATTGACTATATTAGGGACAAAGTGTGGTGTTTCCACACATATGGGATAGGGTTTACCTTCACTGGCGAGAAGGGATCATTTTCAGTGCCGAATGGACTTACCCGGAGGAGTGTGCAGCCGATCACTCACCAGTTGGCTAGCCTTACCCTCAGAGCTATTGAGGTAGAGAGTCAGATCTATATTGTGTTGGTTGACATGTATGAAGATGTTTTCTGTGATGATGTTCCTGTTTTACCTCATTGCAGAGAAGTTGAATTTTACATTGAATTTTACCTCATGACAGCACCGATATCTACACTAGTATATCAGATGTCTCTCATGGACCTTCGTGAGCTATGGTTATTTCTAGAGGACTAATAGGAGAAGGGAATCATCTAAACTAGTGTTTATCTTTGGGTAGCACCGATTCTATTTTCCTAGAAGGTAGATGGGAGATTGAGGTATTTTGTTGACTATCGACGCCTAAACCAGCTGACTATGAAGAACAATTACCCAATCTCAAGGATTGACGAACTCTTTGACCAGCCAAATGGTGAACGATGTTCCTTGAATATAGTCCTCAGATTAGGCTATCACCAGCTTAGAGTTCGAGATGAGGATGTGCAGAAGATTGCCTTTAGAAGTCGGTACGGACATTACGAGTTCTTGGTTATGCCATTAACTGTGACCAATGATCCAACAGTGTTCATGGGAATCATGAATAGGATCTTTTAGCAATAACATGATATCTTTGTATTAGTCTTCATCTATGACATTCTGATCTACTCGACAACGAAGGAGGATGAAGCCTATCATTTGTAGGGACTACTGGACACACTCTGAGAGCACCATCTTTATGGTAAGATATCAATGTTCTTGTTCTGGATCTGAGAGGTTCACATTCAGGGACAACTCACATCAATGGCAGAAGTTGCAGTGGATCCAACAATGATTGAGGCGGTAATTTCTTGGTAGCCAGCCAAGAGTGTGATGGAGGTAAAGAGTTTCCCAGGTTTGGCTAGATATTACCATTGGTTTGTGCCATATTTCTCCAGAGTTGAAGCACCACTATTAGCCTTGACGAATAAAAGGAAACCCTTCGTGTGGTCGGAGAGATGCCAACATAGTTTTCAGGAGCTGAGGAAGAGGCTAACTAGTGCCCCCATCTTGAGGCTTCTAGAGAAAGGAATATGGTACGCAGTCTTCTACAACACATCAGGGACTGAGATCAGATGTGTTACGATGCAGGAGCGAGCAATGATCACATATGGTTCTTGACAGCTGAGGCAACAAGAGAAGAACTATGCTACCCATGACCAGGAGTTATCAATAGTGGTCTTAACCTTGAAGGTGTGCCTACACTATCTAATGGGTGAGTGTTTTACAGTGTACTCTGACCACATGAGTACCAGGTATATCTTCTCCCAAAAGGACCGGAACCCGAGACTATGATGTTACCTTGATATCGTCCAGGACTATGATGTCGAGATAGTCTATATTCCTAGGAAGGGGAACGTTATAGAAGATGCACTCAGCAGGAGGTCTGGTATACAACTGCTAGGTGAGGGGACAAAGCAGTTGTTCCCTTTGCAGATATCCTTCATGGAACATGATGGAGAAGCATTTTGGTAGTCTCTTACAGTGACTCTCCCACTACTTCAAAGAGTCTGGGAGGCGCATCATGAGGACGCTGACTACGATGCATGATGTTCTCAGATATCCACAGGATCAGCACCTAAAGGATTTTCTAAAGGTGGGGAGCACTTCATCCACTTTAGAGGACAGACCATTGTACCAGTGTCACTTTAAGAGGATGTGATGGGGGAGTTCCACACTTTCCCTCTATCAGTACATCTAGGACTAGAAAAGATGTACCAGGATCTCCAACGACATTAATGGTTTCCGGGAATGAAGAAAGCAGTAGCTGAGTTTGTCTCTCGATGCCTCACATGTCAGCATGTGAAGGTGGAGCATAAGGTACGAGCAGGCTTGGTTCCGCCTTTAGAGGTCCCATAGTTGAAGTGGTATCAGATATCCATGGACTTCGTGATAGGACTTCCATGTATATCTAGAGGTCATGTCTTGATTTGGGTTATCGTTAATCGACTCACAAGTCGGCCCACTTCCTACCGATCATAGATCAGGGTTTAGTAGAGAGGTTGTGACACATCTATGTGCAATATATTGTGCTAATACATGGATTACCCATGACGATTGTCTCTGATCATGACATGCACATTACTTCTAGGCTATGTATGGGGTTGAAGGAGCCTTTTGGGACACAACCTCGTTTGAGCACCACCTTCCATCCTCGACAGATAGCCACGATGAGAGGACTATTCAGACCCTCGAAGAAAAGCTCCATGCTTTGGTCCTAAAATTCATTTTCATTTGGGAGGATCACTTACCTTTGGCGGAGTTTTCATAAAACAACAGCTATCACTCCACCATTGGGATGGCTCATTTCGAGGTGTTGTACGGGTGACCTTACAGAACACCTTTGTGCTGGACTGACCCATGGGAGTTAGCACTAGTGGTATCAGAGATGGTATGTGCTACCTCAGAGAAGGTGCATATTATCCAGGAGTGGATGAAGACTAAATAGAGCAGGAATAAGTTTTATGTCGTTAGGGGACAGAGACCTCTGGAGTTCGAGGATGGAGACTACATCATTCTATGGGTCTCATCCCAACGAGGTCTATGGACATTTCGCTAAGGCGCAAGATAACTCCTTGATTCATTGGACCATTTCTGGTCTTCAGCATAGTTGGCGATGTGACATACCAATAAGCTCTTCTACCTCACTTGCATCGAGTGCATGACATCTTCCACATGTCCCAGCTGATGATATACCTGTACGATCTTTCTCACATCATCGACCATGGAGAGTTTGACGTCGACGATGGGGTGAATTTTATATAGGTTCCAGTAGAGATAGAATATCGAAAGGAGCATGTTCTTCATAGACGGTCGATAGATCTGGTGCACGTTCCTCGGCAGCACGAGAACCACTAAGAATGCACATAGGAGTGGGAGGCACATATGCGTGCTCAGTAGCCCCATTTGTTCCCTTAGATTGGAGTTGTGGGTTACAGGGACATAAAGACTAAGGTGGGGAGACTATATAGACATGTTAATTCCTTGTATATTTCTTTTTAAATAAATTGGAATTTTATGAGTCCGCAAAAATATATGGCACATGATTCCAAGGCCCATAGTACCCGGAATAAATTTTTGATGTTTTTTTGGGGTACGTTTAGTAAACATGAGATCATGTTTTTATATCTTTTTAACTGGTACATAGAATTGAAATATGAGGGCACCGTTGAACTCTCAATGCCAGAATTTACATAAGAAGACATTCATCTCGATGGAAGATGATCAAGGGTGGAAGATGGTATTTATGTTTTTTGTGGATATAATAAAATAAAATAAACACACATTTTATTTTCTTTTGTTGTAACCACCCTTCAGGTGGAAGTTGGTAGTGGGGACCAGAAAACCCTAACCTCTCATGAGACGTTATGGTGTATTGGACCGCCCATGCCTAACCTCTCCTGAGAGGTTATGGTGGTAGGGACCACCTGATGCCTCAACCTCTTGAACTCCACAAATTATAATGAAAATCCTATCAACCCCTTCATTAATGTGGAGGATCCACTTGACTTCCTCCACATTAAATGTGCCAACGCACATACATTTAATTATTCCAACCCTCCCCTTAAATTAATTGAGCCAACACATCAATTAATTATTTAAAATATTTGAATTTATTCCAAAAAACATAATATAGGGTATAATCTATTATATTGGCACCACTTTACTTTTGGGTGGAATTGGGAGAATGGTTCTCCAACAAAGAATGCTTCCTCCATGAAGAATGATCCGCCAACAAAGAACGTTGAACCCCTTCATCCATCTCCCTTGGGACTTCATCTGACGTGGGACATCCTCATCAACGGAGAATCGACGAACATTCTCCCTTCTTGCACCTACGTCCTCAAGAGGAAGAGGTATGGGTTTATTGATTAACACTTCCCATGTTCTCCCCTTCTAATTCTTTTGTGGGATTTGTTTATAGAGATTGACAAGGGTTGTGGGAAATGATTTTCTAAAATATCTTCTGTAAAGGTTCATACTTCGTTCTTTCTAAACTGCTTGTTACCTCTCTAAACATGGAGGGTGAATGCCAAATGAACATGGCTCGAACCTTCTATCATTTTTCTGTGATGTGCCCTTCGAAATGGAGGAAAGATATGAAGGTGAAGAAGGTGACAAAGGAAACGGCGCCGCCACGCATGGCCTACACAACCTGTGCTGCCCCGTGGTGCTTTCCCTCCCGACTATATGTCCCCACGCCCTTCCAAGCCACCTGCGGCCGAACCAAGCCACTGCACTGCCCCGGTCCTAACCCTCGCGCAGCCGCCATCCGCCATGCCGAGCCTCCACGCCGCTGTCGTCCACCGTGCTGAGCCGCCGGGCCGCCGCATCCGCCGAGCTACGCTGCCGCCGTTTGACTTCAGCTATCTACTGATATGGCGTATGATGGGCTGCCAAGCCGCCATTTGCTGCCTGTAGTCTTCTGGACTGTCGAGCCATCGAGATGTGGACTGTTGTCCACTGAGCCACTGTCTGCCAGACCGCTGGGTCACCAAGCTGCTGAGCCGCCGCCACCGGACGGTGGCGCCGCTACCGTTGTGCCGCCCCCGCAGCCGGGCCGCGCCCTCAAGGCTGGTCCATTTCCTCGTGGCCGGTCTGCCACCCCCACGGCCGGACCACGCCCTCGCGGCCGGTCTGTGCCCCACGGCCAGTCCACTCCCTCACGGTACCCCTAGGCTAAGCCTCCATTGTAGCCCCCGTGGGCCGGGCCAGACCCAGCGGGCCAGGTTGTGCCGGATCGGACTAGACCTGGGGCCACTACGACCCATTTACCTTCTGTTGGACATAACTTTCGCATCAGACATTCGTATGAAGAACTGTCAGTGGTGCTAGAAATCTTGGAGTGAGACTGTCCCTTTGAGTGATACCCCACTGAGTTTTGGATTGAGATGGGGAACAGTTAGGTTATATTGAGAATTAGTCCAACCGGGCCCCCAAGACAAAAAGGCTAATAACTCACAGACCGAGCGTCTGATTGATGCGCCATCAGTTTGGTTGTGACCCCAATGACATGGCGGACCTTTTAGATACTTCTTAATTGGACTTTGTGAAATATGGAGTATTGAAAAGTAGCTTGTGGATAAGATCCTCCTGGAGACGAGCGAGCAAAGTGCAGAGAACTAGTGGCGGGATGAGACTTGACGACTACAGACCATTTCGACTCAGAGTCACTCGACAAGTCCAGTGGGGAGCGCATTGGTGACCTGGCAGACCCACGGTGGGGATCACCTCTATGTGACGTGGCATACCCATGGTACATGACATGAGGAGTACCACATTAGGCCTTGAGGGGGAATGCCTTTCTGTGACGTGGTAGATCCATGGTGGGGAGAGCCTCTATGTGGCGCGACAGACCCACGATACTCGACAGGAGGAGTACCATAGTAGTCCAAGGATAGTGGGAAGTGCCTCTGTGTGACGCGGCAGGCCCACTGTACTCGTTTGAGGAGGTGTTCACCAGTAGCTGAGGTGTTCGACGTTGTGTTCGGAATGTTACTTGATACTACCCCAAGATTAAATCATGTTATGAGCATAGTCAGAACATATATTTTTTCCTCATGATTGAGATGGATTACGTGATGAAATATATATATTTATGAGAATAAACCTAAATAAGGTTATCTGTTGATTTCAAACTTTGTGTTTTATCCTTGTTTGATTTTGTGAGTCCTAGAGGGTCTCAGGGTCCCTTCTGAGTATCATTATACTCACCCCTACATGGGCTATGCCCGCACCTTGTTGTGTTGGATGTAGATGAAGGACATCACTGGTTGTGGCTCAGATTACCCGGACTGGATGGTACCATGGGGTGGACCTTACAAAAAGTCATTACAGGGAGGAGATATATGGACGATGAGTTCTAAGGTGGCGATATGTACCTACCCTTCAGGTAGGAACTTCAGAGAATGACCCACCGGTTGACATTCTCTTTTCCTCAGTTGTATTGTATCACAGTTGTACTTGTACATTCCAGTTGGGCTTGTATTCTGGCCACTTTTACTTTTAACACTCTTTTGTGATACGGTTTACATGGTGTTTCTTCCATCTGTGTGCTTGCTCGTTTGAGTGTTTACATGTTATAAAGGTAATTCCTTCCCAATTATAGAGAATTTGCGCCTTTGGTGATAGTCTCCAACCCCTGGCCTATGGAAGGCGGACTTGGGGAAGTCACAACATTGGCCCCGGGGGACGGGTCGTGACAGTCATGGAGTTTTTCGATAGTAAATGTAATGTATCAAATGTAACACATTGATAATGACCTCAATTACGGAGACCGAAACACATTTCAATAGATATGAACAACCAATGACACACAAAGGATGTGGTGTTCCTAATTGCGAGTCTTTCCTCATCTTATCAACCACTACAGATCACTACGTGAGTTCTTTATGAGATGACATCCCAATGATTAGAAGCCCCCAAACACCTAATAGTCACACATAAAATGTGATCTCTTAGTTTGATGATTTTGGATCATAAAAAATCACATTAAGATAACTTTCAAGGTATCTCAATGTTAACATTATAGTTAGAGAACTGTTATTACTCTTTGATATACAAGTTATCAATGTACATTACCATAAATATTGTTGATGTAAATGTATTAACAAAATTATTGTATGATAAAAATATGTATGTATATATATATAAATTGATAAATTTAGTGGTAGTTAATGTAAATCCAAAAGTTGGGTCTAGGGAAACTAATTTCAACACTCCCACTTGCACTAGACTAAATCACTAACAAGTCTCAATATTCATTCTTTCAGATGAGATTTATGCTTCTGATGAGATATGTATTTAGTTAGTAGTCCACCAAACTGTCCTCTATAGATACTATAACAACTGTGAATTCTCACATTGGAGTAAAATTCTACAAGTTTTGAATCATATGTAGTATATACTTTATCCTCCAGTGTATCCTAGGATCCTTTGTATGTTCCAATATAGTAGTATTATCACAATAAAATGATTTTTTTTCACTAATAATAACAACACCAATGTATGATACAAAGAACTATTTCTATTCTACCTACTTTTTTTCATTATAAGATATTATAATCTCATATTCAGCTATTGAATCATCAAACACATGTTTTTAGAGCATCTCCAACTCACTGTACCAACATTCGGGAAAAAGAAATAACCTAACTATGATTTCAGATCATTATGATCTGTTTGGAAACTAGAATCAGTGTATCCTCTAGCCTAGGGTTCCTCATATACTCTATACAATAAGAGTATATCCTCTGTACTGTTCAAGTTCATTAATATGGTTTTTATACCATCCTAATGATGCTCTCATATATTATCATGATATCTTTCTATCATAAATAATATATAGGAAACACCAAACACAGTACATAGAATGAAATAAATTAAAGGTTCCACTTCCGATTTGTAATGTATTATAATTGTTTTTTCTATATACTCCTATGTTTTTTGACACATTTACATAGAGATATTGATACCACCTGACATGGGAAAAAACTCCCTTATGGATTGTTCCATGATATACCTTTTCTGTACCTTGTCAATATATATAATTTGATGTATCCCAAAGAGCCTCTTTGTTATATCTCGATAGATTTTTATACAATGAATGTATGTTTTTTAACCATGTCTTTTATGGAGAATCATTCATTTAATCATGTATTTAGTCACTATAACCCTTTGAGTACATTTATCAAAATTAATATTTCATAAACCTATAATACTATGAAAATAATGTAACTTCCATTAACCTTATTATATACACAACCCTCACATTCATTTTGGACAAAACCTAATTCTCTTATTTCTAATCAAATAAAACATTGAATGATTTTTATGCATTCTTTAACCCCTAAATAGATCTTTGTATCTTCAACACTTTACTGGAATTATTTGACATAAAAAACCTTTAGGTAGAATCATATATACATATTCCCCAATAAAACCATTCAAAAAAGATAATTTTGACATCCATTCTTTTAATTTTATAACCATACTAGGATATTATTGTAGAATTATTCTAAAAGATTCTATCATTGTTGATAGTGCTAAGGTTTCATCAGAGCCATTTTCTAATAGAATTTTTTTGTAGGTATGGAAATTAGCACCCATGTCCAAATTTTTCATGAATACCCAGTTGCACATAGTGGGTTTTACAATAGGTGAAGTGTTTAAAAAATTTTAATAATGATTTTTTTACATGAAATTCATCTTATAATGCATTTCCTACTTCCATTTAATGCATACATTTCATCTAATACATCACTATAGGTTAATTTATCATTATCCCCAAAGAGTAATTTTACACATTCTTCAATGATATAGAAACCACAACACTATGTTTCTCTAACCTCTCGATTTGACCAACACATTACATGTGTCTTAACAAATTCATCATCATCCACTATCTCTTGTGTATATAGTTCTTATACTATCTCTTAGTCATTTAAATCCGTAACGTCTCAGAATTTACTATTTCTACCACAATTTCCAATGGAAATTATTCCCTATCTATAAATGTGGAATTATTTTCAACAATATTATTTATATCTAAAGGGTTATATTTATAACATATTTTTTTCACATTAGGATAACCTATAAAGATGCACTTTGTATTTAGGGATGATATATTTTTACTAGGTACTGGCATGAAAACAGTCTTGCGTCCCAATTCATGTATATGTGAAATATTGGGTTTCTTTCCCCACAATATCTCATATGGAATACCCTCTATAGTATTATTTTTTACTTTGATAAGGGTATATACCATATTCTCTAAGGAGTATTCTGAAAAAATTAATAAAAGATTGCCTTCACTCATCATTGAACTCACCATGTATAGAAAGGTCTGATTCCTCATTTCACTAACACCATTCCACTATAGTGTATATTGAGAAGTGTGTTGGGATACTATCCCACTCTCATTTAAGTGATAAATTAAAAATTGGTTAAGATATTCTCCTCCACTATATGAGTATAGTGTCTACATCTTCATTCCATCCTATTTTTCTTATTCATGATGATATTCCTTAAACAGTTAAAAGGAAATTGACTTATACAACATTAATTAGATATATAATTACCAAAAATGTCATCATTAATATAAATTATTAATTAAAACCCACCCATTGAATATTCTAGAAATAGACCACATATGTCATTATTAATTAATTATTTTAATTTAGTGTATCATAATTACTTCCTCAAGAAGGATTTTTTGTTCATTTTACAATATAAAAAATCAGGAAATATATCCATGTTATCTATCAAAACCAGGTATCAATATCCTAGTCGATGAAAATTATATAATTGACTCACATTAACATGAAAAATCATAATGTTAAAGTGGAAAGTTTTATAAGATCGATGTTGACAATTTTTTTCATTGATTTACATATACAAGTATTTGAAGTTCATGTATATATAATTAACTTTGAATATTTTCCATACTATAACACATGTTATCCTTAAAATGAGAAAAAAAATTCGAAGCATTAAATAAAATCCCAAGCTGTCCAGACCTGACATTAAGATTATTTCACTTTTTTTATGGTACGTAGAACCAATTATTCAATATAAGAACCAAGCCAGTTGTAATAGTTTGATGATAATCTCCCACTAAAAAGGAAGCAAAAATTGAAACATTTGTAACATGGATATCCACTTCCATATTTAAAATATTTATAAATATAACCAGATCCTATATATGAATAAAAATGTGAAACCCACATGTAATATCCAATTCGCAACATTCAGAAAATGAAAGATTTCATGAAATGAAAAAATACCTAATGTGGAATAATTTCCATTATTCTTCCCAATTCATAAATTATTCATCTAGTGTAATTTATTTCCACATAGAATGTATAAATCCTCCAACCCATTATCATTCCTCTGTATCTTTATATTTTTGGAGTTATGGTGAAATAGTGTCTTCGGTTTGGATATAGCCTTATACACCGTAGTCATTCCCTTCCTCCACTGGTTCACCGTATGGAAGGATGAATTTTTATTTTTTATATCATTATCTTCTTGGTTAACTAACACCAAAATATTTGGGTTTGACTTTGTTATGTTATTCATATTATAGTTAAGAATGTATTTCATGAACCATGATGGTAAATAGGAAAGAATGAGATAATTTTCACGTCTTTGTTTAGCTTGAACTTAAGGGAATTATATCTCCCAAGGTGCCTAATAAATCATGAGTACATAAGGACTCAATTTATTCACAACTTCTAGAATGTATGTATACAATGCACATGAAATATCACACATTTCATTCCTATTTATCTCATGATATAATTTTTGGAGATGACTCAACATCTGGTTGGTATATTCTTAATAACACATTTTCTAAAATTGACTTGATATAGATCACAATATGATGCGCTGTATATCTAGTGCCTCATCTGCATGGTTTTCCCACTTGTATTTATCATTCCTACATTTTCCATGCAGGGGATCAATGGGAAGGGAGTACTCGATCACATAAATCTTGTTTTAGTAGTATATTTCTATGCACATGCGCCAGTACCTCTATGATAAGTTGTATTGAATCCTGATATTTGCATTATCTATTATGGATCATATTAATGATTTTTTGGTAGTGCTAGTGATTTCCAACATAATGATAAAAGTACCAGTCAATAAATTATCTAGTTATCCTTTTAGATATTCTTAATTAATTTCGTTTTAAAACATTACATCTCTCCCACTATTTTATAAATCCATAATATAACTCACTACAAGATTCCAAAAACATTTTCAAATATATATTTTAGTAGAAATGATCCATAAACGAATCCTCATAGTCTGTTGGATTTGGCTCTGTGACAAAATAGACTATTACCAAGAAGGCACTAGACTAACCAATCACATTAACTTATTGTTCCTTGAAATGATCTGTAAAGTAATAGCTTAACTAAACCATAAATTGATTCCCTTGAAACATTTAATTTAATGTAATTTCATTCTAGATTTGGATACATATTTACTTCCATATTTAATTAATACAACCCTATACACTCTTGGGAATACCTTAGATATAGATGTATCTTTCAACATTGGCTGATAAGCACCCCAAACAACAAGTTTCTTTTTCAAATTTGAGAAATATAAACAATTTTTAATTAATTCTTATTATAGGAGATTTATTATTTTCATGAGTAATTAAATCCATTTCTATTAAAAATGATCCATCTATGTTGTCTCACTAACAAATAAACATTCATTAATTGAAAAAAATATTTTGTATTCTTATTCATTTTTCTAGTTTATTATATTATGTGATCTCCCACTTAAAAATAAATTTCAAAAAAAAAATAAATTAATGAAATAATTATTCAAGATTGGACTTCTATATCTAATATTGGGTGATCCATTTTAAATTTAATAGACCAAAAATGACCTAGGTGTTACTTACCTGAGTCTACTCTTGAATCATATTGCAGCTTTCACACAGTCTAGTGTATTCATTTTTCATCTAATGTACCACCTCTTTTTTATGGGGTTCACTTATTATTAGATCACCATAATCTTTACATGTATACTTGAATTATGGGGGAGGGTGTAGGTAGATGCACTACACAACAGATAAATTAAACAGCGAATCCCTTATAAATATTGAAAATAATGATGTGCATACAATCAGTTTTTTATATACTTATTACAAACATCACATGAAGGAAATAAATCAATAAAATAATTAATTTATGTATACATATTTATAGACACTTTTCCACCCCTGACAATACAGTAAATAAACCCATGATAAAAAAATAAAATTGAAATAAATATAAAGTACATAATTATTTAAATGAACTAAATGAATTATAGAAATTCAAATATTTTTTTTCACATCATTAATTGAATTGTAATTACAAAAAAAAAATTATTTATATATATATATATTTTTATACTATTAATAATTTATTATATTTATAATATAAAAAATTAGAATATATTTTATTCAAAAAATTTATTTTAAATAATTTAACTTAATACTAAAAATAACATAATTAAATTAATTTTTTATCAATCATATTAGTTTAATCAGGGTCGATATAACCTTATTTGGACCCATTACGTGCCAGGATGTGACCCATCATGCCCATTTTAGGCTTGGAAAACCCTATAAAATGATTATATTGGCCAGAAATTCCCACCAAGACCTGTTTCAGGTTCGGAAAGCCTACCCCAAACCATCGTTTGGAGTATCAGGCCAGGTTGGTCCCATAAAAAAATGATAGGGTTGCCTCATGGGTGAGGGAGCCAACCATCTTGACTACTGGTGATGATGGAAATAATATCTAATTTAGATGTTGATGGAGTGAGGTAGGATGAGGCCAGCCTTGTTCGGTCGTGGTAACTGAGAAGGAAGATTCCAAGAAGAAAAAAGGTTCACGAAGTATTGGTGTAATGGAGGTCCCACCATGGGGCTTCAGTCATCCAATATCTTGGCAATGATGACATCATGAGACATTGCCATGAATGGTCATGGAGGAACTCACTAAGGCAGCGATTCCTATTTAAGGTTGTTGGATGGCACAATATTTAACTCAATTAGTGGAGAGAAATCCTTATGGCCTTTAAAGGAGGAGGCAATGAAGGACTCCAAATCCCTGTGGGGGTTGATAAATAAAGAGGGTGGCATGGTCTCCTGATCATGTTGAGGTTGGATTTATAGGGCCCTAATTCTATTTTTATGTCTAATTTTATTCATTAAAATTTAGTTCTAGTGTTTTTTCCACACCCCTTATTTCTTTCCCCTCATTTATGGGTCAATTTAGTTTGACATCATTATGTTTTCCACATTTTTTTAATTTCATTGTAAATAAGGTTTGGTTTTATTTGTGTATATAATTAAATGTAAACCTCTCTAGAAAAGAGTCCCAATTTGGTGGTGAAAAAAACATCTTTTTTGTCGAAGTATATTTCATCATCCTTTAATTTTTTTCTCATGTACTTTCATGTGGATCGATTAGTAATTTAAATCATTTTGTATCATAGGAGGTTTAATTTATGAACAATTTCAAACTCTAATCCCTCATCGAACCAACTCTCCCAAAAATCATCAGCACATCCCAGATCCCTCGTTGATAGTGGTAGTGGTCATCTGGTGGTACATACGGTGGTGAATGACATTGGGGGTTCGACAATGTATTTAATCCTCCTGAAAAGAACTACAATGAATGGTTCTTGATAATTTAGGTTATTCATTATGAATGTGGAATTTGGGATGTTTTCGACCCAGGCAGTGACAACTCCAAGAAAATTGGATGGTAGTAGAGGCCATCATCTGAGCAATCCCACTATATATGATCTTTATACTCAACATCAAGGTATCCTACATGGATGATTAAGACCTTGTCAAGACCATGAGCATTCGAATTTATCGAATTTACAAAGATAGAACTCAGAAGATCCACAAAGAGTATGAAGACATTTTTTCATATTGGTGAATTAGTGGATGACTTCACGATGAGGCTCACCATGTTATCTAACCAACTCAATATCATGGGTGATCTTGATCCTCAAAATAAGGTCATTAATAATTACACAATTGTCATCACCTCCAGGTACTCTAAAATTTCCCTTTAAATTGAGATGCGTATCTTTTAAAAAATGCACTCTCTGTAGGAGGGAATATGGAGACTAAAGGTAAGGGAGTATAGTTTTGGGCCATAACCCACCAATGACTATGGTGTGAATTATCAACTCACTGATGAGGAGTGGGTTGCACAGATGAAGGATCGACAGATATGGAATGGACCCTTCAACAACTCAAATACTGGAAACTAGTACCGCCAACAAGCGTGAAGGGATTATAGGGGATCCCATAGTGGAAATGATATCTCACGAGACTAATGTCACTATTTTGAAAAAAATGGATCACTAGGCTAATGATTTCCATAGTAGGCCAAAGCAGGAGAAGTCCCTTCTAACCTAAAGTAAACATGAAGATCCAATACTCCTTATAGAAAGGTTGTTCACCATGCTACCCGATGCCCCACCACCCATATCCTTAACATATAATTCCATGTCGTTTAACTATAGTAATCTATTTCATGACGAGGTGAAGTTCATTTCACAATAGGTTCATAAGGAGGAATTTAATGACGACCTATGGTACCTCAATAGTGGTGACAAAATCCACATGAATGGTTCTCGTGATGTATTCTCTAATCTTGACACTGGGATACATGATAATTTAAATTTTTTGATAGATATGTCATCAAATTCAAGGGTTGGGAGAAGATTTTGTTCATCTAAATGACTGATGAGCACCACTCTATCAGAGGGGTTTAATTCATCTCAAGGCTGACAACCAACATAATCATCATCAGACAACTCAAAGAGAATAGTTGTAAGGTAATTATCATTAGAGGAATAATGAAGATTTATGATAGGAAATGGTATATGTTGGCAATGTAATAGAGCTTCCTCAATCAATTGTTCGTGTTAAGGGTTAACATTGCACGACCTACATGTTGTTCTGCAAGGAGGTTGAAGGTGGAAAGGTACAATCATGCAATGTATGGACACCAAAATTTTCAGGATCTGTGTAAGCTCACTCATCCTGATATGGTGTGAGGGTTCCCACAAATTTATCTGGTGGATCCATCCTACAATGTATACCTCACTGGGATGTAGTGATAAGTGATCCACCCCTCATAAGATGAACATATTCTAGGACAAGTCATCGACCTTGTAAATGATGACCTATGTTGGCCGGTCACACCAACATTGTGAAGGGGGAACAACTACTTTTTGCTACTCATGGATGATATGATCCAATTCATTTGGATCAATCTTCTCGTAATAAATGACCAGGATCAAGTGGATATACAACACATTTAATCCATAGTGGAGGTTGAGATAGGTCACAAGATGAAGGTCCTCTGCACCGAATGTAGTGACGAGTTCACTTCAGTGGAATTCAAGGAATAATGTACCATGCATGGAGAATAATTACCACACATGGATACCTATTCACAATATCATGATGGGGATGTTGAAAAAAATAACCACATAGTGGTGTCCATGTCTCAAAAAATACTGAAGGCTAAGGGTATTCTATGGATGTTGTGGGGTGAGGTTGTCTCCACCACCATCTTCATCTTTAACCGAGCGCTGCCACATAGCCCTAATGTGATGATGTCGATTTAGGCCTAGCATGAAAAAATATTGTAGGTACACATTCTCTAAAACTACAGCTGTATCATGCATGTTAAAAACATGAAGGCTCACTTGAAGAAGCTGGAAAACCAGAGTATACCGATGATATTCATCAGGTATGAGCCTATGTCCAAGGAATTCTGTGTGTATGAACCCATCAGCAAGCGCGTGCATATAACTCATGATGTAATCTTCGATGAGGTGGATCAGTGAGATTGGATTTCTCATGATGAAAAAGGTATGTTGAGTAGCGAGGCTCAATTCACTATTGAACAAACTAATTTATGTACACCAAGGAAGGCGGAGGTCGACAACACTATTGGTGACCTGATATCATCACTCAAACCCACTAGTGTGTACTCTAAAAACTCTACAACACCATACATGTTCAAGGTGATTCCCATTCCATCAGACATAGTGAAGTTTTCTTCACCTACAAACTACGTGGAAGAAGCACTTGGTGTCGTTCATGATGACTCCCCACTTTAGTTTCACACCATCAAAAACACTATTGGGCTAACAACACCTCCAGGGTTTTCACAATGTGACCTCGACATGGGGGAGTTACAATTCATTACTACCAATGAACCAAGACCTCTCCACTGCAGAGCACATTCATTGTAGAGAATCCAAATACAAGAATGGATAATGTTTTGAGGTTAAAATTGTATCCTACAGACATTCTCATGATGTCACATGGGCATTCAAGGTTCCAGAGCTGTGTGAAAATATTGGCTTCTTTTTCATCCAATGAACACAATAGAAATTAGGTGTTGATTTTTTCCTAATATAATTCATTGTTCATTAATTCAACAATTTTTTTAATCTCCCCCTCATTTTTTCCAATCATTTGCAGTGAACATCGATTTAACTCATTATTTATGATGCATGGTTTTAATTTCGTTGTAAATACATGTTCCATTTATGTGTTCCTATAAAGAAATCTAATACACTTTATAAAATCATCCCAATTTGGTGGTGCACAAAACACATTTTCATTCATGTATTTTCCTTCATCTTTCTATTTATTTCCACTTGTATTTGTATGTTTATATTTTGAACATTTCTAAATGGTGTTAGAAGGTGGGATAAAATAGTTGTGTCCAGGAAACTAATTGAATTATAAATTAACATGATGAATAAGACAAAGACTGCATGGGGGGTTTAGAGAAGAAAACACATTTGGGTATTTGTTTATTTTTTTTAATTTCTTTTCTAGTCGCACAACCCTTAAAAAAATGTTTTCCTGCATTTTCGGCTGATTTGATGAATGTGGTGCTACCCCTTAGTCTTTTAATATGTATTTTGTGTTTTGATGTCTTGTTGCTGGAGATTCCATGATATGTGAAAAATATTCTGTCATCGTCTAGAGGAAATACATCTACCAAATTCTGGTCATGTCATGACATGAATAAAATTAGTTTGTAGTAAAAAAATATTATTAAAAGAGTGAATAATTTGTAAGTAAATATTATATGTTTTGAATATATTTAAATATTAAAAAAAATCATATCCTGAAAAAAAAAATTGATATAAACATTGTTTCTTTGATAGTAATATCTTGGAAATATGATATTAGATCGATGTGTAGTATGATCTATTTGGATGGATTTACAACCCTCTATTATAAATTTAATGGAAAATTAATTTTTTAATAGAAAAACCAGGTTATTCATCTGATTGAAATTTTAGGTTCTTGGTTGGGAAATAGTATTCTATAGAACGAGGATTAAAATTATTTACATCATTAAAGTGATAAATAATTTTCATCTCTGAATATCTAAGCCCCAATATAGTCCAAGATTATCATGTGGTTTAATTAGATCACAAAAAAATTAGACATTGATTAACTAAATCCAATTTGATTATTTCACATTTCTTTTAAGTCACCATCGACTGTTACTCGAAGGATCTGATGGTGAACACCTCTATATAATCCACACATGCTTCTCAAATCTGTTCGTAAAACATTTGTTAGATACTGTGTCCCATCATAGAGTTATGACTGTATATTCAACATCAAAATGATCACCATGGTCCTCTACATTTGATACGAAATGGTGATCTTTGATCATTCACACAGTTAGTGTTATTATCTCTCTAGATTAAAATATGGTATTGAATCTTAAATTATGACTATCAAATTGTCTCATGGAAATATATTCTCTATGATTTATATAGATGATGTTTGAACCCCCCTCGTGGGTTCCCCAACCACATTTATTAAATTTTCAGTGAATAAATTATAAATAAATATTTATGAAGAAAAAACTGAGTAATAAATATTATATAAATTTAACGCATACCTTAAATATATATTTTAAAAAAATTATTACAATGCCGAGTCATTAAATCCTCTAATAAATCATGATTATATTAAATAATCTTTTAATATTAAAATATTATTATTCATATAATTTTCATCCATGTATATATACAAACAATTGAAAATAATTTTATTAAATAAATTCTACCTAATTATTCCTTAATTGAGTAATAATGAATTTATTAACTTATTGGAAAATTATATAACTGAAAAAAAATATGACCTCGTGGTGGGGACCACCATGTCCTATATAAATATTAACAAGAATATGAATGATTAATTAATATTATACTATTTTTAACCCTCCAAGACATTATCAATGTAGTAGTGAATAGTATTCCTAGACCAGGAACAGAGTCTAGCAACCAATCAAGGATCCTAAAGATATCAGGAATATTTATAGCAACAACAACCAAAATATGAGTACACATAGTGTAATATAATCTATTTGTCATATAATATACCAAAAAAAAGGACACACACTTGTTTTATCATCCTTTCACAATTTATTATTTTTGAGCTATCTATAAAAAATTTCCATCTACTACTATGGACATTGATATATGATGGTGCTACCATCCTGATCAACTAAGCCTGATATGTTTCATTCTCAACTAGAAAGTGAAAAATCTTTTTTTGATCATTTAAATAATTCTAAACCACCAATGTTACACCAAAATCAAGATATCTTTCCATGAATTTACGATCAGGGTTTTTTCATTGCATCAATGAATGAAATAAAATAACACAAATTGATAATGATCACAATTAAATATTATAATTCACATGTTTACAGATAAGAAAATCCAGGGACCCCCAAAAAATTTGGTGTTCATATCGGTATCTATGTCCTCTTAATATCAACTTCTAGAGACCACCTTGTGAAAACATCATTAGATGATTTCTCAATGTGTTTGAGCCCTAATACCTGATAGTGAACATCAACTATTTCTAATCAGTATGATGTATCTAGACATTAGGAAGATACATTAAGATTACCATCATGGTATATTTAGGTTATAATTATATCATGGGAATTGGTATAACCCTTTGACAAGACTTCTAATCCATGTTCATTACCATTAATATAGTGGACACCGAAGTATCAACATTTTTATGGTAAGATAAACACAGACACACAGATATATATATATATATATATATATATATATATATATATATCAAACTGTATCCGTATTGTGGAAATCAATGTTCATCAACATGTTGGGTATAGGGAACCCACATTCAACAAAAATAATATATTAGTTCAAAATCAATTATCCATTTATTATCTCAACATAATGAATATATTACTCCTAAGAGTTAAACATAGCCCAATCATGGGTTCTTCAATAGTAACCCACAAAATTATAACCTTATGATAAAATTAATATTCTGGGTTATTTATATCATTTAATATATGGTTCAAAACCATTAAATAAGAACCGCTAAATAACAATCCATTGGTGTTTCAAATATTCCTCAAAATATTTATAATATAACATAATATCATTGATAAACAAAAATAAATAATAAAGATAAATAATAGTATCAAGATGTAATTTATTTTAATATATAAACCACACTACCATAGGTAAGATTTGGAAACTAACATATTCCATCATTAGTGGCTTATAATAAATATTTCAACCAACTATGTATTCAACTTTATTGAGTTATAATAAATATTAGTTTTTAGATATATACGTTTATGAGATTGATTTTCATTATCATTTTTCAAATAAATTACTAAAAAAAGAATGTTTATGATATTAACCATAATATGATAAAATATAATATCAATCCCTTGAATTCTTACCCTTATAAAACATCAATTTTAATGTATGTTATTTTAAGTTTACCCTATGAATATATTTTTTTCAATCCTTTTTTTATCAAAGATTATTTCATTATTAAGACCTATTACCTAATTAGTTAACATAATAAATAAATCCATCATAATTTCTTACAAATAGAATAACATACCAAAAAGAATATCACATGAGAGTATCAAACTAGGCATGCGATCAAGCCTCTTTTTCATACACTAAGTGAATATCAAGTTAATACCATGTCCATAATTTTTTAGATTTGTTACCCATTGGTACATTTTTTGCTAAAACCTGCATCCAACTATAGTACCCAAGAAAGATGTAATTAGTAGGATAACCATACAATATATACATTAACAAAATTTCGGGATGGTATCTTATATTTAGACTAATCCCTTTGACATAAAAATTGTGTTTTCACTAAAGTTATCTTACCTTAACCCATAAAATATTTATAATTACCTAAAAGGACATAAGGGGTTATATATAACCTGAAATTAATGATCAAAATCAACTTATAAACCATTAAATTGTCCTCAAATAATATACAAACCACTAATATTATCTAAACCCTCAAGTGATAAAAAATGTTTTTCAACATAATAAAAAACATAGAATAAAGTGGGAATAAACACCCTCTTTACAAATTGGTATTCAAATAAACCAATGGTACCCAATTTTAACCATCAATAATTACAATATCACTAAATAATATAGAATTATTTACAATTTAATGAATATTTAGTCATATTTTTTTAGAGTTATAAGAATAAATTTTAACTAAATAATTCCATGTATACCACATTAAATTGAAATATATCGAAAATATATATTAAATAGTTCAATCCCTAATAATTCTTCAACATTTCACAAATATTTCTCAAAAAATTATAATAAATTAGAAATATCATGTTTACTATATTTCATTATATCATTGGAAAATGAAAACCTATGAAGTGGTGAGCTAAAACAATCATTATGAGTAAACATAAATGATATAAATTATAGACCATAAGGGAGAATAATATGATATTTTATAAAATTAAAGAAATAAATAATCAAAATAATATCGTAACTAAAAAAAACTATGAGACCATATCATATCCATGCTTGAAATATATCTAAATAATTGCATTGATAATAACAAATGGTTCTATAAGTATAAAATTCATAAAACTATATATCTAATTTCCTGCCCTAACTCAAGACATCATGATATTAGGCATCAAGATCTTACCATCTAGGCCATATGTTTATGTAAAATAATGTTCTTTGAAGGAATACAGTAAAATACCCAATCCATTTTGTCTAATCAGATCTATCAATGCATCCTTGGATAATATATACAAGGCCCCATCTATCGATAATTAATTATAATATATTCATCAAATAATATAATAAATAAGTATATAATACAAAAAAATATTCTATACTATCCAAAAAAATATATATTGTAATAAAAATTAAAAAATGTTCCAATATTTCTACAATTAATTTAGTGAATATCGTTATATGAAATCATACTACATACAAACCCATTATAGAGTAAATGATATTTGATTAAATCAAAAAAATTATTAATAAATAAGTAGATTAAATTAATATATAAAACAAAGTTATGTTAACACTATAGAGTGTAATGGTAATAGGTTAATTAAATAATTTTACAAATTAATTGACCTATAATACCCATGTTAATACCCATCAATCAACTTAGGTAAATGTATAGTGTTTACATAGTAAATACATGGAAGAAAACTTATAACAATAAAAAAATAATTTTTTGAATGAAAAGGTAGTGACATACTTCTATCAGTTTAATCACTAATAATATAATATAATTAGGGGAACTAATGGTATTCCATGAAAAAATGTATACACCCTTAAAGGGAAAAAGTGGAGAATATGAATTATATATCAATGGAGAAAAATTGAGATATAAAAAACCTTACGTCAATGGTAGTGTACGAATAAAATGAACATGGGTGGTATACCATGAAATTAAAATATAATGGAATGAAATATATTAATTATTAATGAATGAAACAGGGATGTGAATACACTATATAAATGAAAATATCTTCTGAAATATTAAAATTGGCTTGTTTAATTGGAAATTAGACAAAGAAACCCTGGTAAACATAGAAAATTTCAAGTAAAAATCTTTTGATGGATTTAATTTCAAAATGAATATTAAATACCATAAATAATAATAGGATAATGGTAAAAATATATATTAAATGTGTAGTTTATACACCAAATAAAATAAAATATGGTATATAATTAGGGATATTTTTCAAGGGGTTAATATTGATACAAGAAACCCTTAATAGTAATATAATCATTTAAATAAGAATCCTTTGATGATGAGGATAAGAAGAAGAATTATAGAAACAATAAAAAAGAAGAAATTTAGTACAAATTATTCATAATGTAGAATAAATCAAAGATAATCTAAAATAATTTAATAATGATGTATGTAACTCAATAGATTATAATTGAGTTAGCACAAACCATTATGACTTTATAAAAATTTGATTCAATATCCCTTAAATGATAAGACTTCAATAGAAATGATAAATTCCTTGATTAATTATATTATCATGATATAAAATATTAATGGGGTGTTAGATATACCATTCCAATTAAATCATGGTGTATAATAATAATTATTTCTCTATGGGTCAATATTTGAGAAAAGAAACCATTACAATTAATATAATATTTGAGGAAATAATCATTTGATGATGTGGTTATAAGGATGAATTATTGAACCAAATATGATAAAGAGGATATAATAAAATAATTATTAATTAGGATTAATAAATAAAAAATGGAATAATATAGGTCAATAGGAATGTTTGTAACTTAATGAAAAAAATTGAGTTAATAAAATCCATATTCATATTCTATGATTAGTCAAAATCTCTATAACCTCATATTTATAAAAAATAACAATATTAATCACGATTTTAAGAAGAATTTTTATATCTATATCCTTTACTAAAAATTATTTCTAATTATCATTTGTATTTACATTAGCTAGTTGTTATATGTTTTTTATTCTAGGTAGGAGTAGTCTTGATTTTTTGTAAATGGAATCATAATAGTGGTGTTATAATTAATTATTATTTTGAAATTTCATCATTAAAATATCATAAAATTTACTTTATATATTTTTTAATCATATATGGTTTTATAATTTAATTTATTAGGAGTTTTGGTTATGAGCCTTACAATTGAAATCAACGGTGAGCATGCTTTACTGATTTTTCATGAGAATAAGTTGTTATATTAAATGATGAATGGAAATTTATGTATTTAATAAATTAATTAATAAAATATTTAATTATTTATGTTATATAATACCTGTAATTACACCAAAATAGATATCAATGATATGAATTTATAACATTTTTCAAGTAGGTGGTTAAACTGACCTAAATAAAAACCATAATTAATGGTTAATTATGAAGTTATTTATTTTTAATAAAATTATAATAGAAGAATAATGACATTACATAGTGTTTATATGAGTTATTGACCATTATTTTGAATAATTTTAAGAAGAATATAAGATATATGAAGAAATTACATGTTACAAAGAAATCTATTTTTCACTTATAACGATCTTTTGGATTGTGGTATTTACCATGTTTATTTATTTATCATATTATTAATATGTTTTACAATATTTCTCAGTATAAACCTAATAATTTCAAAAACAAAATATTTATCCTTAAAAAAATCACAATTCCACCCAATATTTTCATAGATGAAAAATAAAAAATTAATAACAATCAAATATTCTACGGAGGAAATAGTCAGCATGTAAAGGTGGTTGATGATTTCATGTTCAATAGAATGAGATTGATTCATAATATTTTTAATAATTTAGAAATATAAAATATTTTACAAGTATCATAATTATTTATTATTTTTCACATAATTACTATCATTTTGGGATGGTTAATTAAAAAACATAATGCTTCATTATTGTGGTAGTATGTACATACGCATGAATGCTATTTTTTACATAATGGGGAATGGGAAAGTTGGGTAATAAAATTTAAATTAAATTAATAAAATTAAGTATAAACAATAATAATTTAATTATACATGAATAAAAAATATATATTAATAAATGTAATATTTAAATGAAAAGATATTTGTTAAAATGTGCACACACATTGAGGTGATAGGATTTCCCTTAGAGGGATCCTATGAAATGGAGGTATTGGGATAACATCCAATAAACATAAGTTTAATAAGGTGAAAATTATTATAGGTGAAGGGATTATGGTATAGTTTTATGACAATAACAAGTTTCTAAGTGGAATTTAAGGGGCAGTAAGTCACCCCTTTTATAGGGGAAAATATTTTTATTTTTGTAAATATTTTAAATTAATATAAAGGGAACAAATGTTTAACTTGCCATTTTGATCCAAAAATTAACAAAATTTTAATTTAAAATGATATATAATATATCAGTCCTCAACCATTCATTTCAAAATATGTTTTTATAGGTTTTTTAAGTCATTTACTCATAAATTTATCACATATACTAATTTTTTGTTTATCGTGGTAACAATTTGTTACCTATGTAATTTAATTATAATTCCTAAAAAAATCACAATTATTTAATAATATGGATAAAACTATTATACATATTAAATCCATTTTACTAGTTATAAAACATACTATAAGAAAAATCATTTTTTACATTTGTGCATGTAATGCGTAAACAAAAGTTTAAGAAAAATTGTATTTTTAAGATTAAAATATATATTCAGGATGAAGCTATCAATATAATTAGTTTTAATGATAAAAATTGAATTATTTAGAAAATATAATCTTTTTTTGTATTCTTAGTAAGAAAAAATAGTTTTTCTCAAAATTAATATTTAAATAAATTAAAAGAAAGAAAATAGTATCTTTTATCAGAAAATATCTCATATGTTCATAAAAAGATAAAAATAGGGGTTTTCAATTCATGATTGTCTTTAAAATATAAATTATTTTCCCTTAAATTAAAATTTGATCAATTAAAAGGTTTATAAACTTTTTTTCATTCATATATATTGATAAATTTATAAAATTTAATGTTTTGGTATATTATAAAATTTTCATGATTCACATAAAATGAAATATTTTAGAAAAATAGTAGAAATTCAATATAAGATAATTTTATTATGAAGAATTCCAAATCAAATTTCAATTTTTAAAATTAAAATTATATTATTTATAAATTAAAATTTTATATAAAAATTATATATATATATGTACATTTTTTTTGAAAAAATATTTTTTAAATCATTTATTATTATTAAACATATTATATATTCATTTTATAATTGATTAAAAAAAATTTATTCCGACAAAGTTTTATTTTTCATAAATTATTTAATAAAAAATATGTAGCTTTTCATTTCAATTTCACATTTCATGTATAGAAAAATATTGAATACAATATTAATTTGAAGTATCCATAGGAAATTTTCGTACATTAATATTATTATTTTACATGGGGTTCTATAAGGTATAAAATATTTTATAATGTCATGCATGAAATTACCAAAAAAATCTTGCTATAAAACTGCTTGGTTGTGTCATATTCTCAGACTAGCTAGCTATTATTCACAATAATCCAAGAAATAAATATCTCAGTCAATATATAGAATCCTCTAAATAATATTTTGAAGAAATATAGTTAGAATCCTCACTTTTTCACAGAAACATTGATTTGAACGTAATAAATCATTCCCCATAGAAAATATTCATGTTCTGAACAATGAATAACAACAAAAGATACCTAGATTGACAATACTAGACCACAATGATTGTATAGTTATGATATGATATTTTAGAGAATGTGTGGATCACCACTGGAGGTATTATACACTACGATGAAAAGAAAAAATAGTGGTATGATTTTATTAGTCAATCGATTCATCAATGAAGATAGAGGTACAAGAAATGGTAATTCTTAAACTATATATCTCTCAATTATAGTGTATATATGGTGATCACATCTTCTTGGTTCCAATATTCTTAATGTTAATTAATCCTCGATTTTATTCTATTTTTCCATTTCTAATTTCAATATGTACATTTTGGGTTATTCATTGATTATGAAAAAAACAAGAGTTATCAATAACCAATATGTGCTTTTTTCGCCAAGAAAAATCATGAGGTTCCCATGTTGATAGTTCCATACATACTAAAATTCATAGGTAGATTCTCCCAAACGTAATTCCAACTCTACCCTTACAGTAGATAAAGTGTAATTTTCTTTATATCTCTAGTTATAAGTAGGGGAACCGAGGTTATTTTATATACACAATTTCAAATGTTTAGTATATATTATACATCTTCAAACCATCCAATAGAGATCAAATTCTACTGTACACCTCAAACATGAAGTACACCCTTCAACCCATGAAAAATGTCATTCTTCATTTTATCCTTCACATCAATATTTCCCCAAATTTTTAAATCTTTATCGTCATACAAATTCTCACATCTATGGATTCTAGTTACATAATATTAAATGTATCCATTTTTCCTATGTAATTCAAAGATGATATATAATATATAATTCAATATTCCACTAGAGTATGAATGATCAAGATCATGTTGGAACTGCTACCACCATTTGATTCTTAGGAACCATATTCTATAAAATTTGTTCTTCCATAGTTTAATTGTCATCCATGATAATCATACAAGAGTTGATTACTTTTAGTATAGTTTTAACATACTGGCCTAGGTCTGATAGATTTATCCATACTCGTTTCTCTCAAGATGTCTTCTGATCAACATTTAATCATCTATAATGTGAGTGTCCTATTCCATCAACATTAATTTCATTAGAGAAATTTTATTGAATTTTCATTTCCCATATATCTGCATTCATAATCATGTTCCATACATGCATCAATATTAAGTTTATTTGTCTATCATATATTGTCACAATTTAATCCCAATATTTTAAAAAATATGAAAACCAAATTTTGGCCAAAAAATCACCCATGAATATCAAATTCATGTACTCTATCATGACCTGAATCAATTTGATATAATTCACATTATCCACCGCATTCCTTCCCATTAATAACATAATTTTGAACAACCATCATAGAAAACATTGTTTCTTAGGTATACTAGAATTATTATACCACACAAATAAAATTATATATTTGTAGTAGTTTATTAAAAATCATAAATAACGAAAATAAAATAATGAAATAAATATTCAGTTATTTATTAGTTATGGTTTCCTAAAAAATAAAACTTAATAATTATTATTTTAAATTTCTTAATAAACCACCACTAATAAATTACCAATTTCACCCTTTGTGGCCCCCTTCGTCCCCCTACCCTCAAGGTCATCATGAACACAACCCCTCACCTCAATCGCATAACCTGATGCCATGTACCCTTGATCACATCTTCCAGTCCACTAAATATTATCCCAATCTCCAAATATATCTTTCTCATCCACTTTTTACCATCAACATCCCATGATGACACTATACCCCTTCCTGGATTTCGTCCCTATAAAAAATATTTTTATCTTATTTCTTATATTTTGTTACAAAACAAGGGTTTGGTTTTTTTATTAATGTAAAAAAAACCATCCCAGTATCCTAGAGTTGGTTATTTTTTTTCTTATAATGGAATTGAAAAAAAATATCACATCACAAAGGATTGTTTATTTTACTAGTCTTAATGAGCTAGATTCATGAACGGTTGGTTTATCAAATTGGTAATTAAACATAGAACATAAAAAAAGATAACACACTCCTTATCACATATTCAAATATTTAATCTTTGTAACCTTGGGAAGAATAAAAATGGAAATTCAGAGATCAAATGCTCTATAACAGTTACATGAATCAATAATTAGTGAAGAATAGTTTATAAAAAATAATTATAATATAAATGGAAATAACTGAAAAAAAATTATATTTGTAAACTGAGAATTTAAATGCATTCATAGATATTATTATAGTGAAAATCCCATCGAATGTAATAACAAAATTATAAAAGAAAAAAATTATTAATAATTGAATTCCATGTATATGAAACAAGAACCGTTATAACATTATGATAGATTATGTCTGTAGGAAGAAACTGATTTTATTCTTCTTAAAAACAAACCTGAAGGGTTCTTCACTGAATGTTTTTTCTCATAAGTCATGTTGATGAATCAAGGGGCTATAGCCACTAAACCCATAACTGCAAGTCTAAATAATTATTCATAAATTAATTCAATTCATGATTAGTATGACTTATCCAACATTCCATATTGAGTAGAGAATATAGACTCATCAATATTTACCTAACTAAAACAATATTCTTGGAAAATACCCTATGAAAAAATGGCACATAGCTAATGAAATAATAATATCTAGGATACATTAAATATGAATATTTAATGACATAATCAATGAATGATGATCCCAAATGAAAGGGATGTATACATACAAAACAAATAAAGAATAAGTTTTTTATTAATTATAACCAAATTGAATATCATAATTATGTCCATATAAGAATGGATATAAATAATATTTGGACATCCATAAAGGGAAATACGAAAATATCATGATAAATTAAGACCAAAGTAAGCTAAAAATGAATAAAAAGTGCTCCCTAAACATTATAAACAATACTCTTTAGTGCAATTTTATAGGAAATAATAAAGTGTCTTTAAAATAGAAAATGAATAATTTTGGGTGTAAACCCATAAATTAAAAACGATGTTTCATCCTGATAAAATTACTCATTTTATAAAACATTTTGTAGGTAAAAAAAGAATATGGATGGTTCTTGAAAATGTGTATGAAATTGAGAATCTCCCTCAACCAGGCTCTCTTATTGGTAGAATTGAATATGGATCCTTAAGACATGTATTTCAACCTAAAATAAAAAATATTTGAGCTAGGTTCATATGTTTGGTATATAAACACACAATCTTGAAGGAATAAATAAAAATTATGAATTAGATTGAGGTAACGGGAGAGAAAGTGTAACCCAAATAAAAATAGAGGTTTGGGTAAAACATCATACCTTATATATGAATTTGATTTTCCCTTACACTAATTGATTCGGCAATTGAAATTATACTCATTAGTAATTTAATTCAGAAACTCTACAAAATTTATTTTATTTATTATAATTTTATTATGTTCATTTATTTTAATTTTTATGAGTTATAATATTCAATTTTTTTTGTTTGGGAGTGTTTATTTACCAAGATTTCATGACAAGTTAAATTATATACATGTATTGAAGATCAGGTAAATTGGTAAATAACATTGAATAATATATATTATATGTTGTTAAATTATACTACTAATAATAAATGGTATTATATATATATATATATCATTTTTCCCTAATATTTGAATGATTCATTAGATAAAATGTTGACGATGAATGCTAGTTTATATTGGAGAATCTTTTATTAAAAGAATTTTTTATTATTATTTAATATTATATATATATATATACCTACTATGGAAAAATAAATAATTTTTAATATAAAATTTACTATTTTTTGTAACCATTACTATTGTTTTATGACCATCATTGAGGGTGTTAATGTAAAATTAAAATTCCTCTTCTACGACAGCAGTAAATCAACACCTCACTAACGATATTTTCATTTATAGAATAAAAATAATGAGGAATGTGTATAATTAAATATTTTCTATTAAAATAATAAAATTAAAGTATATATAATATTCTTGAGTAATAATTCATGTTTGGATAGGTCATGTGAAGGAATGATATGAAAATAGATGGAATTGAATGAAAAATAAAGGGAAGGATTAAGGGTTTTACCTTATGAATTATCCTCCTTTAAAACCTCTTTAGGGGTCTTTTTTATCATAAAACAGCCTCATATATTTTAAGTACATACATGGGAAGAGTATTCTTTATAAATTAGGGAATATTCGAGGCTTAGGTGGGAGTTATAAGAAGTGGTGGTATTTATAGTGGTGGAAAGGAGTGTAATTGGAATATTTTATAAAGTTGTTTTATGTTTTGGAATAACGATATCTATAGTTATGATTCATGTGAATAAATATAAGAAATAATACATTTTAATTTGAAATAATGGGTGATTTTCTCAACAATACTTCATCTATGGCTCAATAATTCATTTATCTAATTATATCGTAACTTATTGTATTTATGTTTTCAAAAAAATATAAATATTTTTAAAAAATTTAAAAAATATGCCTTACAATTTTTAAACAAAGATAATTAAATAAATAACTCCATTTTTTTTAAAATAATATTTTATACTTGATAAATTTATTATTAAATTAAAACCATCATTTATTCGAAAAATAATGATTTTAACATTTTAACTAATCATGTAATTGTTTGAAAAATTAATTAACTTATAATAAAATAATATTATAATAATATGATAAATGAATTAATTCAATAATATATATTACAAGAATAAATATTCTTTTAAATTATTTTATTAATTATAAAATTTCAAAAAACATTTATGATTCACAACAATAGAAAAATTTAATATATAAAATATAAAAAATTTATTTAAATAAATAAGCATAAAATTGTATAATATTTCGATTTAAAATATGCTTAAATTTTATTTATATGTTAACTGGTTAGGATAATTTTTTATTTGTAACATGACTATTCCTAGGGTCACATTAATATTCCAACAGACATTATAATGTAACATAACAGGTAAATAATGAATCAGAAATATTAAATATATATTAATAATTGTGAATTAAATATTTATTTTACTCTAAAGGGGTTTCTATGTTCGATAGCGTACCTGATACCCAATAATAGGTTTCTTTGAAATCTTACGTTGCACACTACTAATATATTATTATTATTTTAAATGGTCGTTAACTCTTAGACGTTGTATTTGCGGGAATGAAAAAAACTAACTACAATATAATTATACATGATTTTTAAATGTATTTACATTTATCCAATAAAAAATTAGAGGCTTAAAATGTGAATGAATCTAATTTTAAGCATAATTTACTTTAAAATGTCGATTAACCACCTTTTAATGGTCAACCCTCTTTAAATATAGTTGTGGTCACTTTAATACATTCTAATTGACCAAATAAAATCCTTTTTTTGAATTGGGACATCAAAATTTACTTTGTGAACATTTTTCGGATTTTTTTGATAAAGTAAATTTTGTTAATGAATAGTTAAAATATTGTATTTTATTTCAAAAGTGATTTTTAAAATAATTTATTTATATGGGTAAATTATATTTTTTATTGGTTTTAATTTGTAATTAGAATATATTTTTACCATTTAATACAATTTTAGTCACTGTAATTAATTTCACTTTGAAATTTGACATAAACAAGTATCAATCTTTTAATAGTTATGGTTTCTTAAAAACACGCTATTTATTTTGATAACGGGAATTAATATTAAAATTAATTACTGTCACTTCAATGTTTTTAATTTGGTAAAATACAAACCATTTTTGAATTCAGAATATCAAATATAGATTAGGCTGAATTTTTGGTATTTTTATGAAAAACATCAACTTTTGATGCATAGTGAACCCCCTTTGTAGTAGTTAAAAAAACTAACTTCTTCATTTATATGAATTTTACAACTTCTCTGAATTGAATTTAGAAAATATATCGTACATGGATGTTATCATGAAATAAAATGTGGTTCAATAAGATGAAAATAATTTCTGTGAATAGTAACTTTTGACTTTTATTTACGACGGTTAAAGGTAAATAGGGTAATTTATGGTTAAAAGAATATTATAATAATTAAAAATTACTTTAATAGTTATCCAATCCTTATGGGATGAGTCCTTTACGACCATGTGCATCCTTGGGTCGATTTTAGGACCCCATTGAACCACTTGGGAGTGATAATGACAATACAGATTAATTAACCTAAAGTAAAGGGAAAAATGACAAAATCAAATATCTTTTAGTAAATTAATTTTTATATGGTGTTATATAAATTATATTTTTGACTATAAATATTCATTGGGAGGTTTCACAGATTTCCTACATTATGGTATTATTTTTTATAATTTTTATAAATAAAATAATTTAAACTATTTATGACACACCAATGATGGAGTCTTTACCTCATTAATAAATCAATTAAATAAATGAGATTATAATGATTAAAATATTATCCAAAACCTCTCCAATTCCTATTGGATGATTTTGATTTCGACCATGAGTCATCTTAACTTTGACTATAATGATTTTCGAACCATTACAAACTGAATATCAATATATAATAAAATAATGTTTTCACCCTTTCCTAAAGCGCCCCTCCCCCCCTTATAATTGGAGACAATTTCTAACCAATTCATCACACCTATCAAGACATTTGGATTGTCCAAAATATTCCCAATTAAACTCCCTACATCCCTCTCCTCCTCCTAGAAGACTTAACATAGCCATTAGGAACATCAAGAAGTCCTTTGGTTCAAACCAAAGGGAGATGCCCAAATTAAAGGCAATGGTATCTCTTAAATTGTTTTCTTTTATTTTACTTCTCCAACCCCTATAATATTTTTATTACTTTATTTTTTAACAACACCAGTATCCTAAATATACTAGGATGTTGTTATGAGAATTATTCAAACTAAACTTACACACACCTCCATCTAATGGATGAATAACATAATGTTTCTGTGGATGACAAATTGATGCCTCATGAAATGATGATTGTTCAAAAATCTCCAACCACCTCTCATGGTGGCAATTTTTATGGAACTATATTTATATAAGATATATATTATTTTTTTATTTATTATTTTGTATTTTCCATTTATAGCATTCCTTTATTGTTTCCATTATGGGTTAACGCGATAATCTCATTAGAGGAAGTGTGGAATACCTCCCCCTCAAAGTGATATGACTCGTTCATACCATATGTGGTACATATAAAGGATAGAGTTAATGATATTATATGTGATAAAATACTGGAATTATAATACTAATAAGTATCATAATGTTTTAATTCCATTAAATATTAAATAGAAATGGAAGTAGAGTTCATACGTACATACAGCTTACCGTCTCCCTGAACGGTGCATTTAATTTCCTACCTCTGAATGTTATTTACTATTATAAATACATGTATATATTGGATATGTATGATATATGTGATATCTAAATCATTAATATCATTATGGATATAATGGAATATTGACCACATGAACAAAAAGTAATTATAAGAAGTCCATTTTTGACTCAATTACCAAATATCGACAAAACGAACATTATTAACTTATATGAATAAATAATTTTTTTAACATGGTAGTAAGTGATATAAAAGGAATAATAAACTTGAAAAGGGTTCATAATCATGTAGAAATTGTCTTTAGATTATTATTCAGGAGATTAAAGAACGATTGAGTCAAGTCGGACATGAGGTAAGGGACTTCATCTCAATCTCCTTTCATTGAGGCATATTTTGTTTTAATACACGACTTTATTTTATACACTATATAAACACCCTTGATTTTCCAAATGGAATCATTTTCTACAAAGCGTTTTACTAAACGACAAAAAGGAATGTTTCTTTTAACAAAAGCATTAACAATGACCTTTTCCGCCACCACGAGTATTATTTGATCTTTGTATTCCTCAACAAGTCGTAATGTTTTTAAGAGAAAATAAATACCATATACTAGTTTATGTATTTTGGTATTGAAAATGGTTTTGTATTTTTTATGTCAATATATTTAAGTGATATATTGTGATTGAAATGTGGAAATGTTTTCTTTCATTTATTTTTGTTTTATGTCTTCTGATTTTATAATGGTACATCGTCATTTGATGGGTGGTTACATGATAAACCAAATGACGTGTGGTGTCATGAATACCAGGATGGGTGGTTATGTTATAACCACCAATGAATTGGGTATGTAAGTAGGTTTTATGGCTATTCTATTTAGTGATATGTTTGGAATTAGACCGTATGGTTATTCAATTTATGTATTTTATGTCCCAAGTTACCTTTATATGTTATGTGTTCTTCGTATCAGTTTTATGGTAAACTTTTTGTTACAAAAGAGTAATTAGTGATCTTTTATTCAATGAAGAGTGTTTACTACATCATAAAGGTGAATATTATCTCTTATGTTAATGCATTCATGGTATACTTGTTGTTTAGAAAAACTAACAGTTTTCCTTCGTTGTGTATCCCTTACAGAGCTTTTTATACTCTTCCCACATTTTTTTAAAAATTTCTTAGGACATAATGTGGAATAGGGTCATGGATGGGATTAATGAAAAGTCATGTTGCCTTAAATATGTAATGAGACATGACTCTTTTTTTCAAGAGTTTTTATTTTACTTCAAAAGTTCATACTGTGTATAAGTGTCTACATTGTAATCTTTTGAGATGTAATAGGTATGTCCTAATTCTCTAAAACTCTAAACCTGAAAAGATCTTCTATATGAATTATTCATTTAATTCAATATTATGTATGGTTTAAGGATGGGTCCTTAAATTGGGTATTAGAGGTCGGTTTAGACAACTATATGTGTTAGGGTATTGTTAAATTAAAATCCATAAATTAATTTATGTTAATATTGAAATCATATAGCATTTACAGATTACCATGTTGCTTCGCCTAAGATATTTCTATGTTCAGAGTGGATTTCCACAAAGGAAACATGGCAGCTATATTGGGACTACATCAGGAGGAAGACTACCTTCCAAATCAGAAAACTGAGATGGCCGGAATCGGAACTGAATAGTTTGTTACAGTGATGTCACAATTGACTCAGGCTATAAATTGTGGTGGTATCCATGCACGAGATTAGTTAGATAAACTACCGAGGAAAATGTCAGTAGTGGAGAATTTAATAAGGAAAAATCCCCCATCATATAGAGGATCATCTGACCCTGTCATAGCAGAGGGTAGGATAAATCACAAGAAAAGATTTCTGACATTATGTGTTGTTCAGAACATCAAAAGGTTAGTCTCGTTTATTACAATTTTGAAGGTGAAGCTGATCACTGGTGGTCAAAGGTGAAAAATATCAGGGATAGTGAGGATATTGATGATCTTGATTGGGATGAATTCAAAGGTAGGCTTCTTGAGAAATATTTTCCTAAGGAGGTTCATCTTAGGATGGAAAAACAATTCCTATAATTGAGGCAGGAGGAAGACTCAGTGAATGGTTATGAAGCAATGATCACTCGACTGGCAATGTATACACCAAATTTCATCATAGATCTTAATAGTAAGATAAAAAGAATTTACTCAAGAAAAAAGCCATGATATTCAAGAGTGTTTGCCTCTCTTGAGTTCAAACGATATGAAAAACTTGTATGATGTGCAGTGAAGGTGGAAATAGAGTGTGACGATGATCGATTGTTCTTTGAGAAACAACAGTATAAGTGGTCCAGTTGGCAGGAAAAGGGTAAGAATTCATCAAAGAAGCCTAGAGGTAAGAAAAATAAATATCCTTCTTGTGGGAAGTGTGGTAAAAATCATCCCAGAGAATATTTATCAATGTTTTTAAAGTGCTTCTAGTGTGGTTAGTCTGGTCATATTGCTCGTAACTATAAGGAAGATGATCAAGAAGGCAATGAAAATCCATTATTATGATGTTTTAATTGTAATGAAATGGGTCATTATGAAAATGAGTGTCTAGAGAAGAACTCAAATGAGTGAAAGCAGCAAGACTACAAGAAGAAAGGGGTGGTGAAATCCTTTGTAACTACTTTATCAGATGTTGGGCCATCGAATAAAGTAGTAGCAGGTATACTGATTGTTTGTTCAGATTATTCCAATGTGTTGTTTGATTTAGGGTCTACACACTCTTTCATTTCAGATAAGTTTTCTAGTAAATTGGTAATTCCATCTCATGATATGAGTATAGATCTTATGGTAAAAACACCTGGAAGATATGTTTAGACAAAAAGAAAACATAATAACATTCATGTCCTTGTGTGCGGAAAGAATCTACCTACAAAACTTATTTTTTTTCCTCTAGTAGACTTTGATGTTATTTTGGGCATGTATTGGATTTCTGTTTATCATGGTAAGATTGAATGCAGATCTAAAGAGGCTTCTTTTCAGAATGATTTTCAGTTTGTGTTCAAAAATGAACCCTTGCTTTTGATAACATATCAGGAAGTTGAAAACATGTAAAAGATGGAAATGTTTGTTACCTTATACATATTGTTGAAAACAAAGGAGCTGTTCAGATTAATGATGTTCTAGTGGTAAAATACTATCTTGATGTTTTTTCATGATGAGTTTCATGATATTATACCTGATCAGGAAGTGGAATTTACTATTGACTTAGTTCCTGATGCTAAGACAATTTCAAAACCCCCTTATCGAATGGATCAAATTCAACTTTTAGAGATAAAGAAGCAATTGCAGGAGTTATTAGATAACGGTTTCATTCGACATATCACATCACCATGGGGAGATCCTATCATGTTTGTTAAAAAGAATGAATTTTCAATGAGGCTTTGCATTGATTATAGATCATTGAATAACATCACTATTAAGAAAAAGTATCCATTTCCACATATAGATGATTTGTATGATCAACACTAGGGTGCTCAGTATTTTTCAAAGATTGATTTGAGGTCAGGGTACCATCAGTAGAAATTAAAGGAATAACAAATTCTGAAGACCGTGTTTTGTAGTATATATGGCCATTATGAATTTTCTAGTTATGCCTCTTGGGTTAACCAATTCACCTACTGTATTCATGGATCTTATGAATCAAATTTTCCTTGAGTTCTTGGATAAGTTTTTGTTTGTTTTCATTGATGATATTTTGGATTATTCCCAATGTAAGGAGGAATATGATATTCATTTAGAGTTTCAGTTCAGAACCTTAAAAGAAAAGAAATTGTTTGGGAAATTCGGCCTGTGTGAGTTTTGGTTGCAAAAAATTTTGTTCCTTGGTAACACTATTTCAAAAAATGGCATAACCGTTGATCCTACTAAAACAAAAGTTGTTGAAGAATGGAAAAGACCCACAAATATAATTTAGATTTGTATTTTTCTTGGTTTGGAACGTTATTACTGGAGGTTTGTTGAAAATGTTTCATGGTTATCTAGTCCAATGACTAAGTTAACTCAAAAAACTGTTAAGTTCATTTGGAAAAAAGAATGTGATGATTGTTTTCGGGAATTGAAAAGAAGATTGCTGAATGCTCCAGTTTTGGCACTTCCATCCAGAAATGGTGAGATTGTTATCTATAGTGATGTTTTATTAAACGGACTTGGATGTGTCCTTATGAAGAATGATCAGGTAATTACTTATGGTTCACGTTAGTTAAAACCTCATGAATTAAATTACCCAACACATGATTTGGAATTAGCTGTTGTTTTTTTCTTTAAAATTTTGAGGCATGATTTCTATAGAATAAAATGTAAAATATATAATGGACACAAAATTTAAACTATATATTCACTCAGAAAGAATTGAACATGAAAGAAGATATTGAGTTGCAAAGAAGTTGTTGGTGCCAGAAATTCTTCTGTTTTGTATCAGGTGTCAGTGAGATCATCTCTATTAGATAGAATAAAGAATGAAAATAAAGAAGATATTGAGTTGCAGAAAAAGGTAGTGTTGGTTTAGAAAGGTATGTTGCATGATTTTAAAGTTTATAATAATTTTGTTTTGATATTTTTAAAGAGTTTACATGTGCCTTGTGATTCATAGTTGAAAAAAGAGTTGTTATGTGAAGCTCATAGTTCTCTGTTTTCAGTTCATCCTGGTAGTACTGATATGTACAATGATTTTCGAGAGTATTACTGGTGGGATCGAATGAAAAGATATATTACTGATTTTACATTGAAGTGTTTGAATAGTCAGTAGGTTAAAACAGAGCGGCAGTTACCAAAAGGAATTCTTCAGCCTTTACCAGTGCCAGGGTAGAAATGGGAAAATATATCCATGGACTTTTTTGTGGGATTACCGAAGTCATATCGAGGTAATAATGAAATCTGGGTTATTATAGACCGATTGACTACATCTGCTCATTCCCTTCCTATTCGAGATACTTTGTCTCTTGATCAACTTGCTCGGTTTTATGTTAAAGAGATAGTCAGGTTTCATGGAGTTCCCCACTCCATTGTATCTGATTGTGATCCCAGGTTTACTTCCAACATTTGAAATGGCCTTCAGAAGTCATTGGGTACTGAATTAAATTTTAGTACAGCTTTTCATCTGCAATAAGATGGGCAGTCCGAAAGAAAAAATCGGACCTTGGAGGATATGTTACATGATTGTTCGATGGATTACCAGGGAAGGTGGGACCAACATATTTCATTGGTTGAATTTTCATATAATAATAGTTTTAATTCCAGTATACAGATGGCTCAATTTGTGGCATTATATGGAAAGAGTTGTTGAACTCCAGATTTTTTGGTATGAAGTAGGGGAATGAAAGCTGAAGGGACCAGAATTAGTAGAAGAGATGGCAGAGAAAGATTAGTTGATTCAGAAGCACATGAGAACAGCTCAGAGCAGACAAAAAAGTTATGCAGATAACAGGAGGAAGGATCTTTCTTCTGAGACAGGTGATCATCAATTTCTCAATGTTTCTCCATGGAAAAGTGTGAAGCGTTTTGGTAAGAATGGAATGTTGAGTCCGAGGTTTATTGGACCTTAAGAAATTCTAGAGAACGTTGGAACATTTGCATACAGATTGGATTTACCTCCAATTTTATCCAATGTACACAATGTTTTTCTTGTTTTAATGTTGAGAAAGTATATGCCAGATCAATATCATGTTTTGAGCCTAGAGGTTGTTTAGTTGGAAGAGAATCTCTCATATGAGGAAAAACTGGTCTAGATTCTTGACCGTAAAGATAATCATTTTCGGAATAAGGTAATTCACCAGGTAATGGTTTGTGGAAAACCCATATGATTGAAGAGGAAATGTGGGAATCTGAAAATGCTGTGAGGGATAAATACCCCCACTTAATTTGATAAGTGAATAAAATTGTGAGGACGCAACTCCCAAAAGGGGGGAAGGATGTAAAATCCTAGGTAAATAAAGAATAAGACATATTTAATATTTATTAATATTTTTGAATTAAATATTAATTTTACTTTAAAGGGGGTTCTATGTTCGATAGCGAAACCGATATGCAACAACTGATTTCTTTGAAATCTTACGTTTCACACTACTAATAAAATATTACTATTTTAAATGGAAGTTAAATACTAGCCATTATATTTGATAAAATGGAAAAAAATAACTACAATATGATTATACATGATTTTTAAATGTATTTACATTTATCCAATAAAATGTTAGAGGCTTAAAATGTGAATGAATCTAATTTTCTGCATAATTTACATTAAAAGGTCGAATAACCGTCTTTTAATGGCAAATCCAATTTAAATATAGTTTTGGTCACTTTAATACAATATAATTGACCAAATGAAATCCTTATATAGAATGGGGACATCCAAATTTACTTTGTGTAATTTTTTGGGATTTTTCCGATAAAGTTCATTTTTTAAGGAATAGTGAAAATAATGTATGTTATTTCAAAAGTGCTTTTTAATATAATTTCTTTATATGGTTAGATTATATTTTTAATTGGTATTAATGTGTAATTAGAATATATTTTTACCATTTAATCCTATTTTTTTCTTTGTAATCTAATTCACTTTGAAATTGGACATAAACAAGTATCAATATGTTTATAGTTATTGTTTTTTAAAAACACGCTATTTGTTTTGACGACGGGAATTAATTTTAAAATTAATTAATTCCACTTATATGTTTTGAATTTGTTAAAATAGACATAATTTTTTAATTTTTAATATCAATTATATCTTAGGCTTAATTTTATGTTGTTTTTTGAAAAAATTCAACTTTTGATGAATAGTGAAACAACTTAGTAGTAGTTAAATAACTGACTTCATCATTTAAATGAAATTTAGCATTTCTGTGAATTGAATTTCGAAAATCTGACATACATGGTTGTTTTCAATAAGTAAAATTTGGTTCAATAAGATGAAAATAATTTTTGATGAATAGTAACTTTTGACTTTTATTTACCGCAGTTAAAGATAAATATGGTAATTCAAGGTTAAAAGAATATTATAATTATTAAAAATTATCTTAACACTTGTCCAAACCTTATTAGTTGAGTCATTTACGACCATGGGCATCTATGGGTCAATTTTGGGACCCCATTGAGCCACCTCGGAGTGATAATGACAATTTAGATTAATTAACTTAAAGTAAAGGCAAAAATGACAAAAGGAAATATCTTTTAATACATTAATTTTATATGTTGTTATATAAATTATATTTTCAACTATAAATTATAATTATAAATCTAAAAATATTTAATACATCATGGTATTTGTTTCATAATTTTGAGACATCAAATAATTTAAATTATTTATGACACAATAATGATGCAGTGTTTACCTCATTAATAAAACATTTAAATAAATGAGATTTTAATTATTACAATATTATCCAAAAAAATTCCAATTCTTATTGGATGATTTTAATTCGTCCATGCATCATATTATCTTCGACTATAATGATTTTTGGACCTTTTGAAACCGAATATAATTATATAATAAAATATTTTTTTCACAATTTCCTAAAAAGGCCCCTCCTCCCCCGTATAAAAGGAGACCATTTCTATCCAATTCATCACACCTCTCGAGCCTTTTGGCTAATCCAAACTCTGACCAATTAAGCTCCCTACATCCTAATCTTCCACCGAGAATCCTTAACATAGGCAGAAGGAACTTCAAAAAGTCCTTTGGTTCAAACCAAAGGGAGTTACCCAAATTAAAGGTAACATTTTTTCTTAAATTTTATTCTTCTATTTTACTTCTCCAACCCATAAAATCTTTGTATTCCTTTATTTTTTAACAACAACATAATCCTCAATATACTAGGATGTGTTTATGATATGGATTATGACTACACTTACACAAACCTCCATCTAATGGATGAAGAACATAAAGTTTCTGTGGATGGGAAACTAACGCTTCCCGAAATGATGATTGTTCAAATATCTCCAACCGCCTCTCATGGTGGCCATTATGATGGAACTGTATTTATATATGATATATATTATGTTTATGTTTTCTTTATACTTCTGTATTTTCCATTTATATCATGACTTTATGGTTTCCATTATTGGTAAACGCGATAATATAATTAGAGGAAGTGCGGACTACCGCCCCCTCAAAGTTATATGACTCGTTCATACCATATGTGGTACACATAAAGGATAGATTTAATGATATTATATATGATAAAATACTGGAATTATAATACTACTATGTATCATTATGTTTTATTTCCATTAAATATGAAAAAGAAATGGAAGTAGCGTTCATGCGTACGTACGACTTACCGTCTCCATGAAAGGTGCATTTCATTTCTTACCTCTAAATGTTATATAATATTATAAATACATGTATATACTGGATATATATGATATATATGATATCTAAATTATGAATATAATCTGGATATAATGGACTATTGACCACATGAACAACATGTAATTATAAGAAGCACATTTATGACTCAAGTGCCAAATATCGGAATAACGAAAATTATTAACATAAATGATTAAATAATGTTTATAACATGGTAATAAGTGATATAAAATGAATAATAGAATTGAAAAATGTTCCTAAGAAAGTATAAATTAACAATATTTTGTTATTCAAGAGATTAAATAATGGTTGAGTCAAGTCGGACATGAGGTAAGGGACATCGTCTCAATCTCCTTTCATTGAGGCATATTTTGTTTTAATACATGACTGTATTTTACAGGCTGTATAAACACCCTTGACTATTCAAGGGGAATATTTTTCTATGAATCATTTTACTAAATGACAAAAAGGAATATTTCTTTTAACATAATAAGTGAAAATGACCTTTTCCACCGCCGCGAGTATTATTTGATCTTTTGCTTCCTCAACAAGCCGTAATATTTTTAAATGAAAATAATACCATATACTCTATTATGTATTTTTGTATTTAAAATGGGTTTGGATATGTTATGTCAATATATTTATGTGATGTATTTTGATTTAAATGGGGAAATGTTTTCTTTCCTTTATATTTGTGTTATGTCTTATTATTTTATAATGGTACTTAGACATCTGATGGTAGGTTACATGATAAACCAAATGATGGGTGGTGTCGTGAATACTAGAACGGGTGGTTACATTATAACCTCTAATGCATTGGGTATGGAAGTCGGGCATATGACTATTCCATTTAGTGAAATTTGTGGAAGTCAATTGTATGGTTATTCCATTTAAGTATGTTTATGTCCCAAGTTACCATTATATGTTATGTGTCCTTGATATGGGTTTTATGGTAACCTTTTTCTTACAAAAGGGTAAGTAGTGATCTTTTATTCAATGAAGAGTATTTACTACTTCATAAAGGTGAAAAGTATTACTTTTGTTAAAGTATTCATGGTTTATATGTTGTTTTGAAAAACTAACGGTTTTCTTTCTTTGTGTATCACTTACTGAGCTTTTTATGCTCAGCCCGCGTTTTTTTGAAAAGTTTTTCATAGGACATAATGTGGAATTAGGTCAAGTATGGGGTCAAGGAAAGTTCATGCTATCTTAAATATGGAACTAGACAAGACTCTCTTTGTTTCAAGAGTTTTTATTTTAAGAAAAAAGTGCTTACTGGGTAGAAGTGTCTACATTGTAATCTTTTGAGATACAATAGTTATGTCCTAATTCTCTAAAACTATAAACCTGAAAAGATCCCCAATGTGAATTATTCCTTTAATTCAATATTATGTAAGGCTTAAGGTCGGGTCATTATTGTTACTATATAATAATTTAAAACTATTCATTTAAGACCATTATTCTATGAAACATAAGGTATCGAATGAATTTAATTTATTTAAAAATATACACCCCATATAATATTAGTGTGTTATATTCATCCACACTTTTGAAATTTCACCCTAAAAATGTTTCATGAATATATCCTTCTAAATATAATAGGGTGATTCTTCTTCATAACATCCTCATGTTCCCACATTAGTTCTTCCATTTTATAGATTCTCCAAAGAATATTTTACTAGAAGAGTTATCCAATTTTTAAATACTTACTCACTTGTTCCAGTAATCTTGATAGGAACTTCACTATAAGAAAAATCAGGTACCTGTTACAATTTTCTTTAGGTGGGTACATGCATTGGGGACGGAATGTACTTATTTTACAATGATATGTGGAACACATCATTAACTTTGGAGAGACATGGCAGCATTTCTAATCAGTAAGGTACAAATAAAATTCATTCCATAATTTAAAATAGTCTATTATATTAGGGGATCTATTTTTGTTTAATGTTGAACCTTATGAAACCCTTCTATAGAGATACTCTCATGAATACATGATCACCCACTTGAAATTACAAATAATTTATTCGGTTTTTATTTTGAATGATTTTCCTACTTTGAGATTGTTGGATATAATCCAAAATAATATTTGCCGTTATCATTGTCTCTTCATTAATTTCTAGGCTTATATCTTTCCTATCACCAAATCCATCCCTACAAGTAGGAATACGACATCTGTTTCTATATAAATCTTCATATGGAACCATTTTAATATAATAATCAAATCTATTATTGTAAAAAAACACTAACAATGGTAATTAATGATCTCACAAACATTGAAATCCATGTTAGCATGATCTAGACATGTATTCTAATGTTTGAATAGTTTGTTTAGATTTTTCTCTGATTTGAGGGGGATAAGTACTTCTCAAATGAAGCTAAGTACCCAGAGCCTTCAGAAGACTCATCAATAATTTTGAAATAAAATATTGACATCAATAAGAAAAAATCAATACAGGTTGCCAATAAAGTCATAAAACCTCTTTAATATAGATTCTTCCTACGCAACCAAGAGTTTATTCTTCAATTTTTTAATAAAAATGAGCCAATTTTTTCAGATGACAAACAATAACCCATATTGCATTATTCATTATATCTTTTAAAGGATGTCCTATGTGAAAATAAATTTTAATTTTGTAAAACATTTAGATATTATTAGTTATAAGAATCATCTAGGATTGTATCTATCAGCCATCACTTATTAGTAAACTGTACACCCTCATGAATAGTTGGAAATTTCCCAAATCTTATTACCCCAAAAAATGTTCTTAAGTTCTATATACATATTTTTAATATAATGGTGTATAGAGATATTAAATGTATGAGCATCATATAATAGTAACCTTTTTATCACAGGTAATAATGAATCAAATAACCTCCTTCCAAAATTCATACCCCCCATATTCATACACAATGTCTTCCAATCATCCATCCTCAATGTATTTAATTTTCTTTTGAAAATTTCCATCATTTTAATGAGTACTTTTTATCATCTATGGTATATATGGAATCATGAAAATGTAAAAAAGGAGTTATGTTTCCTTATCCTTAACAATTCACATATCAATCATTAAGAAATCCATAAACATAAGATCTTTATCAATCCTTATTTTGGTTAGAAATTCATGATCACTCATTTTTAATGAATCTATTACATTATTTTATTTTTCTGGGTTGTATTGTATTGATAAATCAAAATATTTGAGTAATTAGATCCATATCCTTTGCCTCATGTTGAGTTATGTATTTGTATAAATTTATTTAAAACTCATTTAATGCTTATATATCTCACATATTTCACCATATTGATAATTTCTCCTTATCTTTAGAGAAATGATAATGACTGAAAAATCATGAACATTAGCTAGATGATTTTGTTCATGGGTCTTTATCTTCCATGATTCATATGAAATAACATTATAATTTTTTATAAGGACACATCCCATCACATTCATTGATGCATCAATATATATAAAAACCCCTCATCTCAGATGGAATTGTCAAATTAAGGATTTGACTACTATTCTCTTGAATTCATCAAAGAACAACAAACATTATTTTTTAAATATAAACTAAACCCCTATATATGTGATCTTGGTCAACAGGTTCTCCAATGGGAAAAAATTCTAAACAAATCTCCGATAGTATACATCCAGACCAATGAAACAAAGTACCTTGGTTATGTTTATTGACATAGGAAATTCTTGAATTTATATTGGTTTCATAATATCAATAGAAATTCTATACTTAGATAATATATGGATATGAAAAAAACCATTTTATGGTTGATAAATGTCCCTTGTAACTCTTTTCTTCTAAGAATCTTCAAAATAATCCATATGTGTTTCTCATGGTCCTAATAGCTTTTGGAGTACACCATCGTATCCCTAATAGATACCACAATCAAATTATCATGATATTATTTCTATACCATGTTCAATAGATCCAAGAATATAAAGGGGGGATTATTTAGTCTAAATGGAATTACACTAAACTCGTTATATCCATACCTAGTTCAAAATATTGCCTTTGGAATACATTTATTCGTTACAGGAAACTGATGATATATAAATCAAATTTTAATATTTGAGAATTATTAATCTCCATTACGTTGATATATTAAATTATAAATTAATTGAATATGGTACTTATTACTAATTGTAAAATAATTAATTACTCTATAGTCAATGCACAACTTCAAGGATCCATATTTCTTGTTCACAAAGAGAACATGTTATCCCCTTGGAGAAACACTTGGGAGAATAAAAACCATTTTACTATAATCCTCTAGTTTTTTCATAACCCCCTCTAAATCAAAATTTTCCATTCTATAAGTTGTATTTGATATTGGGCTAGAATTAAGGATATGATTATTGGTAAATTCAACATAATGATTTTGGTGTTTCTTATTAATTTCATAGGAAATAAATCAATATATTCTTGTAAAACAGTTCAAACTCAATTACATGATTATCTTCCTCATCCATGAATATAGTTTTTTCTCCCTTCATATTAAATTAATCTTTTAGAGATAATGGGGGTGGAACTAGATATGAGTCAAAATAAGTGGTTTCTAATCTAAAGATAAGGGATTCAACATCTTCCATAGAATTCAAAATGTCATTATTTTTTAATAAATTTTTCACATCATATTTCGACAGAATGTCCATGCCATGGATTATAAAAAACTGAAACATTGGAATGATCTTTTGTTCAAAAACCAAGGAATTTCTATGTTTCATTAATGGGATTGACCGACACATTTTTGTTTTAATGATAAATCCCTTAACAGTTTTGACTGATAACACCCTTATTAAATATAATGTGAAATGTCTTGTTTTCCATGAAAATTGGGTAGATATATGAGTGTGGTGATCCAAAATAGAAAAATACTAGATAAATGTGAAGATATGAATAATGTACCTACCAAAACATCATTGGGTGTTTCTAATTCACATATAGTGATTTCATATGCTTGGATATCTCCCATTTACACCTTATTTGGTATTTTCACATGATGCTTGGGACTTTGATTTGAATAATTCCCCATTTCATTAAATTTAATGCATTGAATATTAGAAAATTTTTTCTTCCCCTTGAAGTAATTTTATCAATGAAAATTTTCTTCACACTTTTAGAAAACAATCATTCATTTAAATCATTTACTATGAAGATATTTTCCACAATTTTTGGATTAAAAAATTAATTTTTTCCATTTACCTTATGGTTAAGAATTTTCATTTCATATAAACATGGTTCTTTTGAGGGAAAATATTTTTCAGAAAATGATTCAATAAATGTAATCCATTTCATGTCTTCTATTTCATCTTTTTCATTATTATTCTAGATCAATGATAATTATTGATCAATATCTCCCTTAAGACAATATATATCTAATGATATCATTCCATTTTCATGGAATTACAACGCTAGAAATATCAACTCAATGGACTTGAAACACTAATCATATACCACTAGGCTTTTAGTCCCACTAAATTATGGGTGATTCATCCACATTTAAAAATCCATCATAGGTGTATTATAGTTATTCTTTATAACTTATGTAAGTTATCCTAATATTTACATGATCTTTTCATCTCCAACACTATATGTGTTGACTTACAAAGAAGGAAAATATCTACATTTCTGTTGGAATTTATTCATTTTCATACATTAGGCACCATCACAAAATAAGTTCACACACAATACTATCTAATGATCATCATGAGTATTGTGCAAAAAAAATCACCATAAGGAGTTATTATAACTCTTGTGTTAATTTATATCATTATCCAAAGGTTTCTATTAATCATGCTCTGATACCAAATGTTACTACCACGGCCCTAGTAACTCTAAGTAAACTTTTTTTATTACAATACAATAGATACAAGAGATCACATAAACATGGATCTATTAATTTTTTAGTCTTGAAGAACTAGATACACATACTGTTCCATTATAATTTTGGAAAATAAACATAAAACATAATATAATAAAACAAAATACTTTTTTCCCTTATTCAAATATTTCATCTTAATAAATTTGGGAAGGAAACCAAAAGAATCGTTCTGATCAAATTCACATTAAGGGTTACCTAAATCAATAATAATTTAATCAAAGTTAATAAAGAGAAAAAATAATGGGAAGGTAAATAACTAAAAAAATCCATCAATAAAGTAATAATAAAAATGCATCAAGATTTTTTTCCATATTAAATATATAATAGCATGTAATTTATGAATACGTAATTAAGGAAATTATTAATCATTAGAATTAATGATTCTGGAACATAAACCATTATACCATCAATATGGTTTATGTCTCTGGGTAGAAACCCAACTGATTCATCTTCGAAACAAACACCTAGGGTTTTTATCCAAATGTATTTCTTCTTAAGAATTGTCATTGAATTAATGGGATATAGTGGGACCCAACCATTATAAAACATACAAATAAATATTCATACATAAATTCAATTAATGAAAATTATTACTTATCAAAATATCCATATTGAGTAGAGGATACACATTCATCAATATTTACTAAATTTAAAATAACAATAAAAGAAACTAACATATGTAAAAATGGTACATATCAATAGAAATAATAACATTAATTATACATGAAATATGCATATTTAATTAATTCATAAAATAATTATTTTAAAAATTGATAGCTAAGTATACATACCCCACATAGAAGGAATTAGTAGTGAATAAGGTGTATCCAAAGTGAATATCATATTGGTATACCTAAAAGAATGGATTTAAATAATTCTTGGACTTTTATAAAGTAAAGTAGGAATATATCAAGATAAATTAGTTCAAATCAAAAGTGAATAAATGTACAAAAATGTATAAGAATCTTTTGAAATGATCCTTTTTAGTGTAGTGTTAGGGGAAAAATTAAAGTGTCTTTAAAATTGAAAAATAATATATTTTTTTTGAATAAAACCTTAAATGAACAGTGATAGTTTATCAATATTAAATGTTATATTTTATAAAAACGTATAAATCATAAAACACATTATGGATGGGTCTTTAAAATGGGAATGAAATAGGGATTTTCCTTTCAATTATGATTGGTTATCTAGTGGAATTCAAAATGGATCCTTATAGAATATGTTTTTCTTATAAAAGAATGAATAATTTAGCTGGATTCATTATTTCAACATAAAAACAGAATCTATGAGGATAACCTATACATAATTAATAATTATATTTAGTTAATGATAGAGAAATCCTTAACTGAATGAAAAATGGAGGTTTATAGAGAATCCCTTACCTTGTGTCTAAATGACTTCTTCACATGCACTTAATATCATGGATAATGAATTTAGATTCAATAATCATTTAATTCATAACATTTTTAATATTTAATATATTTTTTAAAATTTTATTAAGTTTATTTATTTTATTTTATAAGAGTCATAATAGTCAATTTTTTCATTCATGAGTGTTCGTTTCTTTTGAATTTAATGATTGGATCAATTTTATACATGAATTGAAGACCATGTATAATTGGAAATAAATCTATATAATTGAAATTTTATTTTATTAATGGAATTTTATTAGATTAAATGGTCTTATAAATCATTTATTCATATATGAGTATGATTCATTATATTAAATTTTGATGATTAACGATAGTTTATTTTGGGGAATTTTAAATTATCACAAACAATTTTTGTTTTATTATTTAATATTATCGTTAAACACTGGTTCCAAAATTCCAAATATGTTTTAATATACATTATAATATACGTTATAACCATTATAATGTTATTTTGACGAATCATTAAGGTGATAATGGAAAATGAAAATTCATCATCCAAAATGGTTGTAAATCGACACATCATGTATAATATTTTCATTTTTATAATAAATGAAATTGGGGAATGGGTTTTTTGATGCATTTTACACTACAATAATGTAAAATTATTTTATATATAAGATAATGTAAGTATAATGAACGTTTGGATAGTGTATATGAAGGATTTATAAGAAAATAATGGATATTGAATGAAATTAAATGTAAGGTTTAATTATTTTTTCTATTGAAATATTCTACTTGAGGACATACATAAGGAACTTAGGTTTAATATTATATTGGGAAATAGATCATAGATATGTAGTAGAGACCTTTGATGAGTATTTGGATGAAACATGACAAGATTCAAGGCTTCGGTGGGTGTGACAAGATGTGGTGGGTAGAAGTAGTATTTAAAGTGGATGAGAGAAGAATTTTTATATCTTATTCATTTGTTTAATATTTTAGATCATCAATATCAATAATGATGATTTTCGTGAATATATATAGTATATAATGCACGTGAGTTCAAAACATGGGGTTCTTACCTTTCCATATATCATCCATTTCTCAATATTCGATTTATTTACTTATATTTTAAATTATATTATTTAAATATTCATTAAAATTTATTCTATATTAGAAATATCCAAAAATTTCAGTTTTTTTTGTTTAGGAATCAAAAAATGAACTCCATTTTTTAAAATATTTTTATATATATGATAGTTGTAATTTTTTTAAAAATCCATATTTATTCAACAAAACAGACTTAAAAATTATAACTCAACTTGTGAGACATTAAAAAATTAATTATGGTCTCATAAAATTATATTATAATCATAAAAAATATTAATTCATGAACCTATTTTAGGATAAAAATTTACCTTCTATATCTTTATATTCAATATAAAATATTAAATATATATTTCTATTTCACAAAAATACCAACAATTAATTAATTATATTTAAAAAATTCATTTATGTAATCTACTGTATAATAGTATGATATTTCAATTTATAAGATGCATAAAATTTTGATTATAGTTTTATATATGATGTTACTTTTCTAATGGTTACATTACTATTCCTAATGAGCACATCACTTTTCCAATGGTGAAGTTACTTTTTAATAGTATAGTACTATTCATTTAAGATCAGTGTTTTGTGAAACATAAGCTATCGAATGAATTGAATTTATTTTAAAGATACAAACCAAAAAATATTGGGTGTGTCATATTCAATTCATTATGACACAATATAATCTTCATATTTTGGTTATGTGTTCCTATATTTGGAAATTGGGTTCTCGTGATATTGATTCTATTTATATTTTCTATCATAACCTATTTGAATTTTTTTAGGATAATGTATTTAATTCATATATTAATGTGATGCATCACTTTTTATGGATAATGTACTTTTTTCGCTATTGATGTATGCATTCATGGAATTTTTTTAATCATTGGTATTTTTATATATATGTAATTTTATTTTTTTATGTTAAAAAAATTATTTACTGTTTAATTTATTAATACCAAAATTAACCAAATAAAATCACTGTTTTATTTATTTATGTTTTTATGTTCCTTGACATTCAATGTTATAATTTAATCTAAAATGAATGTGCTATTTTTTTACCCAATATTAGACATTGTTCATGGTCTTTGTTAATGAGAAGAAATTCCATGATTAATATTTTAGTATCAAATTCGGTTTCTTAGTTTTTTTAATTGGTTAAATAATAACCAAATCATATATGGGTACTTATATGGAATAATTTGATTTATTTGGTCATGAAATAATTATTCATTACTAAATAATAACAAAATTAATCTGAAAAATGAAATATAGTTCAATTAATAGGAAAATTTTATTTGATGAAACATGTTATGATTTTTTACATAACATATATATTTGTATATGTATTGATTAAATATAATAGATCTATATGTATTAATCATTATATATATTTATAACATATATATACATATTTTAAATATATGTATATATATATAAGATATATAAATATATAACATAATTAATTAGTTCTTTTTTATTAGTTATGTTAATACTAAATAACACTTAATAATTTTTTTCAATGATTTAGTTTTCAATCAATCTCACTGAAAATCAATTTTAATAATTTAAGTTCTAAATTTTTTATTGCTTTGTTTAAATTTTAATATTCATAATTTATATATATAACCAATATTTAAAATGAAATAGCTTTAAAAGATGCAAATAAATTACAAATGAAAAATGTAGGAAACCTTTTTATATGTAAAATTATTATTTACATAAATAAATAGATATGATTTTTAAATAGTATATGTCTTCTCTATTTGTTCCAAAATGGCATGAAGGCCTTCTTTTTATTTATTTTTGAATAATTCAACTTTAGAAGGTTGAAGGGGAACCCTTACTTGACCTAAAGGATGAAGTCAAATAGCCAAAACAAAACCCAATTCATTACCAAAAAGGCCCATGACTTCGCACACATGAAACAACCCCACCCTAGAATCTCCATATTGAAGGCTCCTAGCTCCCCACATCACATATATGATTGGATAGAATTAACCCATGCTGAGCTGCATGGTGCCTAGTGCCAATGGAAATTTCCATACACTCTCATTCTTCAAATTTAGTTAGGTTTGCATTAGTGGTTGATTATTTTTCTCTGAATCCTCGTTTGGGCATGGGATCATGTAGTCTTCACATGTTTCATGTTGTTTTTTTGTGTCATAAAATCCCTTTTTCCTAAAGGATATTAGTAGGTTGAAGGCCAAATATCTTGAAGACCCTATGGCCTAACAGATATTGGTGGCCCGAAAGACCTAAGACCCGTAGGCCCAAACAGGAGGCTTGAAGGCCCAAATCAGGTGAATAGTTTATATTGCTACAGTATAAAACAATATCAATTATATTAAATTATACAATAACCAAAACATTCACACCACACAAATTTTATCATAGGTCTCTTTGATTCCAATCAAGAGGATCAATGACTCAGGTATGGTCTCATTGGAAATATTTTCTATTTATGTGATGGGTTACCTTTTCAATATGTTATATGACATATTTGTATCATAAAAAACGAAATCATAAAATTAATTTATTTTTATTACATTATCTTTGAATATTTATTCTTAGTTAAATATTAAATATGATAGTTTGTTTTCGAACATTAATGTTTTTTATCCACTAATGCATGTTTTTAATTATTAACATGATTTTATTTAATTTATGGTTGTTATGTTTTTTATACATATATTTATCAATTTTCATAAAAAGAGTAAATTACCCTAATAAGATCATTAATATTTAAAAAGGTTGCAAGGATTTTTAGATTTATACATTTTTAATCGATCCATTGATTGACGAATAAAATTCTCAGGTTATGATTATAAATTTAGATGATCATTGAAGATACATGATCAATTATATCACATGATATTAGAAGAATTTCTTGTTGGATATATGAGATGTATTTGGAATGGGTAATTGGACCTTTTAGAGATTTAATCATATAACCATCATCAGAATGAATATCCCCCAAACCCTATAGGGGATAATGAAATTGTGAACATGATTAACAATTATTTGTATACTATAGAAAACATTGATGATTGTAACATATCTATTGAGCCTTTTTATAATTTTAGATAGAAACATACAGGAGTTATGGTAACTATGTAACCAAATGTTTTGTTGGAAATATTAGAAGATGAAAATAATGAGTTTTATGAAGAATGCGTCAAATATACAAAATTTTACTTTCCACTAATGCTTCACAATATTATGAGCTTATATATATTTATATATTGTGGAATATTGAAAATATTACAGTTTCTGCATGAAATATATGTTCAATATAAGATCCCTTAATAATATTATGATATTAAGAAACCTAATAAAAAACTCAGTTTAAAATATAAAAAGTTACATAAATTTCTCAATTCATCCATATTGTATTACAGAGATGATTCAGATATAGAAGAGTGAGAAAATGTAGACTTCTAGATGGAATTTGCTGAATCGTGATAAAAATATGAATGAACATACACTAAATAAAAATATTTGTTTTGTTTCTCTTAAAATCTTGATTTGAAATTATTATTAATGTAATTTGAAATGTTATATAAAATTAAGTTCAATGTTATCAAAAAAGATAATTAAAATTTTACACTACATCTATGATTTTTTAAATACTTTAAATCATTTGATTATTTATATCAAAACTTCACATTTGATCCATAAAATCTGTATTAGGATTGGATACTAATATATTTAATCTAATCGCAACTTTAAGTATTAATTTTCGTGTATGGAATATTATTTTTACCACTTAATATATATATCATTGGGTGTTTTTGACATAAAATACATTCATTATTTTGATGAACATTCTTGGAAAGAAAAGTATTATATGTGAAATTTATTTATGATTTCAACCTATTATAGAATAATTGAAAGATTATGGGAAAATAGTGTAGATATATATTATTCATTGAAAAACAAATAGTCTAAATTCGTGTAATTAATATGTAAATTATTAGTAATTTTCTGATACTGGGAATATATTATGGTTGGAACACTCGCGCTGCTTAGGAATGTCTAGTTTTTAACATTCCATTCACATCGTAACAAAAAACATATAGTATAGGTGGTGTTTCATGCTTTATCATTGATTATTTGAATCATTTCATGGATATTAGTTTAAAAAGTATTTATTTAATCTAAAAAATATATTTATTCCACCATGAAAATTGATAAAAGGATCATAAATCAGGTAATAATTATCATTTTTTTGGTGCATAATTTCAGAATGAGTATATATTACTGTTTTATGGAAGACTAGTTTATAAATATCACTAGATACAATTTATACCCAATATTGTAAGAAACATAATATCTATTTTTTTCAAACATTCTTATTGAGAATTTCAATTTTTATTTCATAATTTAAATGTTAGGAACATCGAATGAATATATGTGAAATTTTTGTCTTTATAATATTCAATAGGTATGTAAAATAAAAAGATAAACTTCATTCTTATATTGGCATGGATAAAATCAATATAAATCATGATCTATGGGAAAATGATAATTTAAATTATCATATAATAGTTTTTTCCAAGAAAAATAAAGTATAATATGATTTCCATCAAATATTAAAATACATGAATGTACCTCATTGATATTCAAGTAAAATTGATATACTTGTAAACTTGAAACATCATATGTTATACAGACATAAAATCCTTGAATCAGATATTTTGTTGTGTACTTTATACCTTTGAAATTTCTTAAATATATAGCTAATAAAATATAAATATATTTCATTGCGTTTTTTACATTTTCTAGATAGCTACTTGTGAAACATTTAAACTCCATTGGGCTTGGAAAATACCATGAGATACACATTTTCATTTCGATATGATTCCCGCAATTTTTCCTTAGGATGATTCATCAAACGATTTGACAAGGAAGATAATTTCAGAGGGATCATACTTCATCGTTGGATATATCCAATAAAGAGGTATTGTTATATTTCCTTTGAATTATTACTAAATTTTAATTTTTAAAGTCATTACATATGTGTATTATTATACCATGTTAATTTTTTATCATTCAGAAAATTATTCATTTGATTTATTTGTTTTGAAATAATTTTAAATATAAATGCTCTATTATTGAATGTTATATTGTAGGAGAGTGTCTCAAAATTCATTATAGGTATTTAGAAACTTTTGAGATATAATTAAATTGGATTGGAAGTTTTTATGATAATGATAATATATTTCATTTGTATAATAAACCAATAAACATTAAAAAAAATTAGTCATTTATTTCGAAATATAACATTAGTTTTATTGTCACAAAAATATTTCATAAAATCATATGGATATTAGATATACAATAATGATACTATACATCCTTATATTGAACAACTGAATTTAATATGATTAATATGACTTCAAATTCAAACAAAAAATGAGAAAGATTTGCCAACGAGCATGTACCCTAGTGGTACAGGCCCTTGCTTGGCATCCAAAAGACCCAGGATCAAATCCGGGCAGGGGTGAATTTTCCATGTACTGTTGTAGCGGTGGTGCTACTGTAGCAGGTACTGTAGCAACGCGGGAACTGTAGCAGTACTGTTCACCGAGGGGTCTTTTGGGTTATTTAAATGGGATTTCAAGCCTTGTATTTAGGCCACTTGGCCTTGGGCTTTCGGGCTATGTAATGGGTCTTCCTCTACGCAGTCTAAAGAGGTCTTTTCTTTCAAAATAATAAATTGAGGCTTCGGCCCCAACCTTTTAAAAAAAATAAAAAAAAACAAAATGAGAGAGATTTAAAATTTTTGTTAAAAAATACATTATTTATTGGTTTTGAAATCATCTTAGATCATAATAAATTTCATATTAAAAATATATTGATATAATTATATTATGCATCTAATAAAAATTTATATTTATACATTTAGATAATGAATATTCATAATACATCTAGAGTTATAATTTAGTTGACATATTTTTCTCAAGGACCTTTGAAGCAGTCTAAGAGACTTGATACTTATAATATTAATGAATTTATGTTTCATATAGTTTATCATGAATAATTTTTGAAAAAAAAACTTACATTCATATTTAAAAAATTCATATACTTTGGATAGTTTTTGAAAGTGAATAGATTTTTTTAATTATCATGGAATTTTTTGGTTTTATTATTCAAATGTAAGTGGGTTGATATATAAAAAGGCATAAGGAATGAAATTTTACAAATTAATCATGTTTTATTTTATTTTTTGATTGATACACATGAGTTTGTAAAACATAATCCAAATTATTGGGATTAAAAATAGATATATTTTTTGGATGATGGATTCAATCATGTTTGGAGTTTTATAGTATATTTCAATAGAATAGACTTGTATGATATGTGTGAAGAAACTGAAGATTTTTTTTTGTGATATCAAACCACATTGAAATAAATATGTAGATATATCGATATATATATTATGAAAATGAACCAATTGTTCTTTTACGGGATGGAGAATATGATTAAATCACATTGATAATAGAGGATGAAAATAATATTTCTGATGATGAATTAATTGAGTGTATATTCTTTTATCCTTTATCTTATCTTCTATTTATTTATTTGGAACAAATTAATTCAATTAATATTATATAATTTTTTTAAAATAATTTTATTCATTCTAAAGTATATCATGTTATTACATGGTTTGTATTATTTTTAGATGTAATAATGTCATGAAAAAAATGTATAAATGATATTATTTTATCTACATCATATCTTACAATGTCATATGACCAATATAAAAATTTCCACCTACATTACACAATCTTCATATAATCAGTATTCTCTACTTAATATTATATGATTTTGTAGGATATTCTCTTATATTCATTAGGAATACTCCAAACTTCCTGTGAATTGTTTTCTACTCAAGGTTTGTCTGAGGGATCAGATGGAGAATATGACCAATATTAATCAATTTAGCCTATGGTTCCACAATTACCATCATTAGGGTACTGGAGGGTAACCATTATTGTAATGAAATTATTGAATAGGATAACAATTTATATCATATATTTACTAATTATTGAATATATTTATTAGACGGATTCATAAAATACATCACATAAAGAACATGAATACATTAAATGATTGGATATTGAAATTTTTTAAATTAGTAGTTCCATTTGATATGTAACAACCCCATATTAGGGAAACCCTATATCGGTAGTTATTTTACATTTTCTGTAAATACCCCAACTTGATTAGGCCATATCATGTAACTAAATTTTTACAATCTAAATATATACATGGATTCACATCTTGATGAAGAGAATAGTATAATAGCGTTAGTAAACAACATACATAATTCAATTTCATATTAAATGAAAAGCATAGTTAAAGAAAATATTCACCATCAATGAATTTATTCCATAATTCGTTCATCATTTCCTGGGGGAAATGAAAAAGAATTTGGTTGATGTAAGATGATCCATAAGGTCAACATATAATAAAAGATATCATAGGTAATAAAGATACACATAATATGTAAAGGTAAATAATTGAAATTATATTTTATTTAATCATTAAATTGATCACGAAGAATAATTTCAAAAGAATAAATGATGATAAAATTATTAAAAATAAATAAAAACCTGATATCCAAACATATCCATGGATATCAAAACTATTCAAATAATCAAATTTAATCCAAAAACTAATTATATAATTATGGAATGCATAATATAGAAACTCTGAAACATTACATCAATTAATTTCTTTAAGACAACTAAAGATTCCATCAATGGATCATTCCAAGAAATCTACATAAATAGGTAAGGCCTCATCAAAATTCCCAATATAGTTTGTATCATGAGACCAATTAATGCATCAAGAAAATATACAATCACATTCCCCACCCATGACATAATAATTCCAATTAATTCATCGTATTAATAATCAATATATCTTTATCATCAATAGTTAAAAATAAATATCTATCTATATTAAGAAAACTACCATAAAAAATATCAATACCTTCCCTAGACAAGCTGATTGTAAACCATCCATTCGAAGTATAAGGATAGTATATTTAAAACATATACCCATTAGAGAATATGTAAAATAAAGGGTTGTAATCATTCATAAATACCAATTATAAAAAATGTTTATTAATATAATTCATTAGGAAAGTACACAATTCACATAAAAAATCATATAACCAAATTCAAAAATATTAAAAAAATAGTTATCTTTGAAATACATCATGGAAACATGGAATGTAATATTTAAATAATTTTGTGGTAATGACATTGGAAAATTAATATATTTCCATTTATGTTAAAAAACAACTTTTGTTTTGTACTTTTTTCTAAAAATTAAAAATATTCCTTGTATAGAAAATTACAAGAAGAATAATTTTATACCATTTTGTAAAAGTCACAAACAATTAAAAATATATTTAAAAAAGAATTAAAGAATTGTACTATTTTTTAATTTTTTAATAGAAAATATTGATATGGAATAAAATTATTATACATTGGAGACTTAAATATAAACAATCCTAAATAATGAGGAGATTGTGAAATAAAGCCTTATAAATTTGTTAACTTATTAATCATGACCCCCATGAACGAAATATATTAAAATAAAACATTTGATACCATGAATTTAAATTAAATTATGAAATATTACATCAATTTGGAATTATATAGATGAAATCAAAGAAACTATTTATAAATAAGACATTCATACCGTAGAAATAAAAGACGAGAAACCCTTCCAAAATTCATTTCATTGATGTGATAATTTATCAATGAATTAATTATTTGTAAAAAAATTACAAAAAATTTTTGAATGAAAAACAATTAAATAATATGCAATTTCACACAAAATCAAGAAATACCATGATTTATGAAGGATTAATGATATAACATTAAATCATGTAGTATATATAATATAAAACAAAATAGGTGTATTATAATTAAATAGGACTCAATGACATGAAATTGAGACCCAATGCCTTGCCTTAGGTTTGACATCCTTCATATGTGTTGGAGCCACATTTATAATAATATAGCTTTATAAGAAAGATTTTATAGAACCATAACAATAATTATAATTCAATATATTATTTACTTATTATCTTTTACCACCCGTTTAATAGAAATTCTTGGTTATAACCCTTGTTCTTTGTAATAACTTCTTGGTTTTCATGTATGTTTGGGTTAGGTATTTTTCTTCCTTATAATTTCATAAAGGATACATCATATCCAAAAATGTAATAATGATATAAATATCATATATATTCATTATATATTTATTAATAGTAAAGTTTGAAATTTATTGATATAAAAATATATTCCATCATTCAAGGATATGATATGTCGTACATACGTATGAAAATTGTTTTCACTTTATAACATATGGAATGAAATACATTAAATAATAATTTAAATTTTTTAATATTTATAAATGATATAAATTATATATATTCATAAAATATATCCTAATTATCATAACGTAAAATAGAAATGAAAAATAAATCACATCACCTCATGGAGGTGGATGTCCACAAATATATACAGGAGACATTATGATTTCTAAAAGGATTGGAAGGTAAGAAGGAATATATGATATTTTAATTAAATAAGTATAATTATATCATTAATATAATATATAAATAATAAAACCATCATAATTCCAATCAATTAAATACGGTAATAGAAACTGTATTGTATTTATACTCAGAGACGATATGTTATACATATGCATGAATGATACATTCACTTCCCAGTTGATGAGAAAGAGTGAGGAAAAAGCTTGTTTCATGATAATAAAAAAATTAATAAAATTAATTATACAATATTTATTATTTTGTCATTAATTCCATAAATTTAGAAGAGCTAAAATAATAATTAAAGAATAATGTTATTTATTAAGTCTATTTCCCATTCTTTGATTAAACTCTTTTAGATATCCTCTTGTTGGCCCTTGAGATGTAATATTATAAATATTAGAACAAATATCATTTGAATATGTACATTGAGAATATAAATGAGTATAAATTTGTTGAGGTATGATTATTAATGTGGTGTAAATAAGAGAGTATTGTGACGTCCTTTTATTAGAGAAGGTGAGGACCCACATGGAATTTCTAAAATTATTGAAAATATAAAAAATTTATACGAATTACAAATTGGATTTTTTTTGAGTTATAATAAAAATATTATAGTTTATAAATAACATAATCCAATGAAATTTAAAGATGTTTTTTATTTAATTTTGAAACATATCATTTTTATTAACCCCTTCATTAATGTTTTTTGTCCTTGATCATGGTACCAACCATTTCAACCTTGAAGAGTTATATGTTATAGCATAAAATGATAATTCACTTATAAATGGTGCATGATTTATATTTTAAACAATATTCAATTGAAAATTCCTATTGTATGTTATTTATGTATTTTAAATCATTTAATAAAATATTATTTACTATAAAATATGATAAATGGTAATTTTGGGATTATAAATTTTATTTTATATTCACAACACCACAAAAAAAATGGAATTTGAATTTTATCTTTTAGAAAATTCATAATATTATTTATGTGTTAGAAAAATTCATTTAAAACTATAATCCACTTATATTTTATTAATTTATTATTTTTTAAATAAATTATTTTATGATTCTATTAATTGAGGAAATACTATATATGCATTGTCTAAGAAATTAAGATAATTATATAATTAATAAAAATTATAAATAAATCTAAATCATGACAATAATTTCATTTTCATCAAAATAATTATTTATATTCATTCAAAAATTTCTTTTGTTCCTATGTTAACACATAAAAGATATTTAAAATTTATTGAGTGAATATTTGTTTTTTATTTTTAGATATTATATAAGTAATTTTCATGAACATACGTCACACAAAAAAATAATTCTGATAATAAGAAGATAATTTCTAATTAGAATAATGAAATAATAATTAATATTAAAAATTATGACCTTATTACAAATATTTAAACATTTTTACCATAGTTACTTCTAATAATGCCTACAAAAAGGGGAGTATCTACCAAATTTTAACCTCATTATTAGAAACATGGAATCTATTGAATCAAATTCAATACCTTTATGTGGGATAAGATTATTTACTATTAAATATATTAATGAGATGAAAAATAATTTTTTTAAATATTTTTTTTATGTATAGATATATTTTTATACAATATTCATTAATAAAATTGATTTTTGTGAATTTGAATGGATTATTTATATTATAATAGAAATATTTATACATTTAATGTAATTTAAAACAAAACACAAAATATTTATATTCAGGAATCAAAATTACTATTTCTAATAAAAATTATTATTAATCATTATTCAACAAAAAGTCGATATTTTTAGAAAAATAAGAAATATTTACCATAAAATATCATATACATTTTTATTTAAAAAATAATATAATTTTCATAAAATAGAAATTGTTTATGTGTTAGAAATTAATTATAATATTTTTTCACAAAAATCAATAAAAACTATTTTTGATGGAAACATATTTTTGAAGAATAAAATGACTTTACATAAAAATATATTGACCATTAATTGTTTTTAATAAATTTATATTGAGTTTGATATATATATATAATATATTTTTTAATAATATTCATACATATTAATTAAATGTCTAGGATATAATATTTATATTTAAATAATAATATTTAATAGTTTGTTTATGCTTAAGGTTTCATTTAACAAAAACTATTGAAAAAATCATTTCATCAAATATTTGGGTTTTACATTCTCTCCACCTTTAATAAATTTGGTCCTCAAATTTTTTAATTGTACTCAGTAATCAATGATTTTATATTTTAGAATACATTTTTTTAATCCCACAATATAAAAAGTGTTAATAAAACATCTACATGTAATGAGATAAGGGGAAGTACGAAGATCATCTAAAATAACTCCAAACTAGGTTTCCAAATAGGATAAAAATTTTGGGAAACGAAAATTGGGACCTAAAGAGAAAAATAAATTTAAAACACTGATAGATAGTAACAGCGAAAATGGTTATGGGAAATTTAGCAAAAAATAACCTAAATATTTAATTTAAAAAGGCTATCAATTAATCTAAAATGATTATAATAGGTTACCATTATTGGCTGAATATCATTCTTCCATGAGATTTTGAAATTTTTTACCATCTAGACTATAAAAATTAGAAAATCTTATTAATTGACAAGTGAAATTTCATCATTTAATTAATTTACATAATAATCCCTTATTTTTTCAGAATGATGATTATTGAAGATATATTTTTCATTCCTGACCTACTAAAATAAACATCAAATGTATCATATAATTACATTAACCAATAACAAGTTATTCATACATTATTTATTCATTAATTAAAACTGTCATGGTTAAGACAAACTAAGATAATTATTGGAATGAATAAACCTTTATATGAAAAAATAAAATAATAATCATGGAATCCTCAACAACAACAGAAAATGTTTAAATTAAATAATTCCACAAAATAATATCCTTAAAATTATTCCAAATATTCCAGAATAAGTTATAATCATAAAAATAATATAGATTTTATCACATATTTTATATAAATTTATAATATTAATCACTCATAAATTATTATATAAAAAATGTGACACCCCAAGCTTCCACGGTACGCTTCTCTCTGAATAATACAGTAGCGTGTGTTGTACGCAACTTCGAGTTCTAACACACCACAACTAATCAAACTAGCCACTATGAATAGTAATACCCACTTTATGAAATCTTATACATTTTATCATTCAAAATGGTATTAATTTTTGGATTCATAATATCAAAATTAGCTTAGGGTGAATTTTTGGTACTTTTCTGATAACTTTCATATTTTGATGAATAGTGAAAATTACTAAATTTTAATTAAAAAAACTTTTTTAATCGGAATAATTAATAGTGATAAATTATGAATTTGAGAAATTTTAAAGTATAATTAGATTTTATTTTTACAATTTAATCCAATGGTGGTCAGTGGAGGTAATTTCACATTTAAACTGGACATAAGAAAGTGTCAATCTTTTGATAGTTATTATTTCTTAAAAACACGCTTTTTGTTTTGGCAATTGCAATTAATATTAAATTAATTTCTTCCACTTCTGTGTTTTGAATTTATAAAAATGGACTCCATTTTTAAAATCAGGAGGTTCATGTTTTGTAAATAGTTAACTTTTATTATTATACATTATGAATAATTACTTCGGTAAATATTTTATTTACCATGGTTAAAGGTTAAATCTGGTAAATAAGGGAAACAAATAATAATATAATAATATTAAATTAACCTAAAACGTGTCCTTACCCTATTGGATGATACATGTTAGACCATTATCATATTTTGGTTGATTTTGGGAGCCCATGGAGCCACTTGTAAGTGATAATGACACATTATATTAACTAAGTGAAAGTAAATACAAAAATGACATAAGCAGATATCTTTTAGAAAAAAAATATTAAATTTGGTAATAAATGTTATATTTTCAACTATAAATATTACATATAAAGCTAAAAATATTTAATACATAATGGTATTTTATTTTTAATTTTTATACATTTAATAATTAAATTTATTTATGACACAATAATGATGGAGTCTTTTCCTTATTAATGAAAAAATAAAATAAATGGTATTATAAATGTTAAAATAAATATAATTTGAACGTTTTGATGACATACACGAATTTTATTGGTTACTATGACATGTTATTAATGCTTAAATGGATTTTTTTAGAATTAATAAATTTTTTATGACTTTATCAAAAATTAATTATTAAATAGTTTCAAAAATGTCAAAAAAAGTTTTTAAAACAAATATTATATTATTAATTTATATTCAATTCCTAATAACCTAATATTCATCCCAGAGACTTATATAATGATAGGTGTATCATTAATGGACCACTTAAAGTTCGCTTCGACATATATAGTATGTTTATTAACTATATAATATAAAAATACAAAGAGACATCGTAATTGTCAAACAATTTAACTAAGAGTTAAATAAAAAAGATAAAGTTAATATAGGGACCCAAACCTGTCTAAAACCAATTGTTTGAGTGTTTTTCAACCCATCCCCAGCTTATTCTCAAAATAAGTCTCCTTTGAGAAATTAGAAACCAAATATGAATTTATTATAAAAATAACATTTCTATCTTTTCCTAAGGTGCCCCTCACCCCTATTATAAAAGGGCACTCCCCCTTCCCTCAAATTTACACCTTCAAAGCCATTTGGTACAGCCAAACCCAGCCCAATTTTCCTATCAAATTCCCTGACTTCATCCTAAAGGCTCTCCTTTTGTCAGAAACCCATCTTATGGAGCCCTTTTGATCAAATCAAAAGGAAAAACCCGAATAAGAGGTAATGATTTCACCACCCTCTTTTAAGTTCCATTATTCTTCCACTTCTTCTTTATATGTTATTTCTATTATAAAATAATAACTAAAGTATATTTTATATAATATTATGTTATTATAAATATTTTATAGCCATATTAAGTATTCTATCCATCTTTTGAATGACAGGTCACCATACGTGCGTGTGTATGGTCTACTGTCTCCACATCATGTTGTAATTGTTATTCAATATATTGTTAATGGATGTGTATAATAATGATGTGTAATTAATGTAAATAATAAATATAAAATGATAATGATTCTGTATATATGATATACCATCCAATTATATATTATTTTAATATCAAAATAATGATATTGTCACTCATGCATACGTACGGATTACTGTCTCCACGAACGCGATGAGATTCATTCCCCATCATATCCATTCAAGACTAAATTCCCTTTGGTGATTAAAAATAATTTTAAGAGATGTGATATCATTTTTGATATGAATAATATACATCCCATCCATAACCATTATGGCTCACATAATAAATAATATAAAGGAAAATGAATCTGTTAACACCTGAAACGATAATAATACTAAGATATTATCAACAAAATAAATGTTAAAAGATTATATATGGTATCATATTAATGTATATCATTTTTCTATTATTAAATAAAAATTATTTCACCATTATACTGGAGGTTAACCTACCCTTGACCAAGGAAAAATTACAAAGTAAGGGGTTTCTTATCTCACTTTTAATTCTGTGAGATTTCCATTGTTCAACACTTATTTATTGCATGTGGTTTTTGTAATGCCCATGATTGTATTCATTGTGTAATACACTTTAATTTATATATATTTACATCATCATTGTATTATCCTTCTTTCATGGGTGTATGTTTTATAAGTTACAAAATCAATAAGGGAATTTAAAATTTCAATTTCCACTCATTTGGATTTACGTATTCTTCATTGATTATTTTACTCCAAGATTATGTGTAGAATCCCTATTTATTTTCTTATGTCATAATTTAAACTACCCATTCTATGGATATACTTTTTATACCCAGAATCACTCAATTTATAAATTCTCAAGTCATCGATATGAACTTAATAAGAGTAATTTTAACTCAATCTCCATTTATTGAGTTAAACATCTAAATTTTTGGTGTTGTTTTTACAAGAATATGTGTTAATGTAGTTTGATTGTTTTACACTGAATATCCAGTCATATTGAGTATATTTATATTTTTCACACATAATTATGTCTTTGATATATCCTTAACCTAAGGATATGATCGTTATGAGAGATTTTATCTCAATTTAAATTCCATCGAGACTTCTTTGTTGATATACACCAAATCACTTTTATATGGTGTATATAATGTACTCTGACATAGTATTTCATGAATCCCTTTATTCTCTTGATATTACAAATATTTTTTTACCTCAATTATTTGTATTCAAGTGTCTATTTTTTGTTATGAACTCTAACTAATATATCATTTTAAATGTTTTTATTGATTTATTATTCTAAATATTTCTCATTAATATCCATGTTTTAAAAATGTTTTTAAGGTTTTATTTATATGGACATTACAGTTTTAAAATTAAAACTCCTTTTAAATGTTTAAAAGTTTAATTCGACACTTTGATTAAAAAATCTATTTTAAACATCTTCTTGATAAATAGTGTGACTTTTAAATGTTTTCAAGAAAAAGGGGATATTTCTCTCAAATAGTTTTGATGATTATTTTCATCTATGTCAATATCCTTCATTATTCTCAATTGAGGTTAATATATTACAATAAAATATTCCATATTGTATTGAATGATTTATGTTTGACTCTAGATGTGCTATTTTATACCATTCATGGTTTTTGGAAAAAGTATTGACATTTCGTATACTAGTTTTAAAACGAATGTTTATGTTATGTTTTAAACTTTTCATATGAGGAATGAATTGGACTTAGTAAGTGACAAGTGGAGCCTTCTATAGCTCCTCGGTGCATCGGTAGGTCTCATGAGACAATCTAGTCTTGGAACAAGGCCTTGAAAAAATATTATTCGTAGTCTTGGCACAAGGCCATGACTATGTTGTTATGATAGTCTGGCATTATGCATTTCATCATTACGAAAGCGGTTATTTATATTGCATGTGATTATTAGAATAGTATAATATCCATGTGAATAAGTAAATGGAATTATTTAATTTTATTTCTGCATATTATGCTGATGTTCAAATTTAAAAAGATTTTTTAGTTATACATTGCCTTAAATGATTGTGCTTATTTATGAAAGTTTCCGCTATATTTTTATCCTTTCTGGGCATCTGAGCTCAACCCTTTCTATGTTTTATTTTTCCCATTATGTGAAGAAGTATTTTATTAATAACCTGATGGGATAGTATGAGGGGATATGAGTGTGGTCTATGGAGACAAGATGTTGTTATAGTTTTTCACTTTATGATGTAATGTAAACGTTATGAATGTATCTAGTGATTCCAAGGCTACTAAACTAATCGGTCTTTCGAGACATGATCTTTTGTGATCATGCCAATGATACGTAATAATGCACCGAATCTGTGTAACTGGGTTTGGGGTGCTATTGTTGGTATCCGAGGAAGTTTAGTACAAACCTAGGAAAATAGATTTAGATAAAATATAGCCCAAAGATAGAATTTGAGTTTTAGTATAGAAGAACATTCTAGAAATTTGGTATTGTATAGATTTTGTGAGTTTCCCAAGCAATACATCCATGTTTGGATACGATCAGGTAGAGGCATCTCTGGCACAGATGTACCTAGGGGTAAAACCTGAAAACACCGCATTGAGCTAGACTCGAACAAGAACTTGTGCATGACAACAGGCCTTGCTGCACTCTTGGTTACGACACTTCCGGTGGATATGTTTAGGATAATTTACATTTTCATTACAAACCGATTTGAAGTATTTTAATATAAGATGAGAGTAAATGACCTTGCTTAATCCTATTGTGTTTCAAATTGAGAATATGGTGATAGGATATTCTCTAAATGATTTTATGACTACTGTTACTCACACATAGCATTCTGGTTTTAGTCAATGGCTGGATTCCAAGAAAGTCATGGTAACTTTGAGAATGATGTACAAGGTGGGAACGGTGGTGGAAATGAGCAACAAAATGGATTTTTTATAGGCGTAAAAGATATCGTTTTCATGCCAAATTAGTTTTCCAAAAATATGATCAAAAACATATATATTAACCAACTCCCGGACTCAACATAGAAGAGAAAGGTGATGAATGATAAGAGATCTAGCAGTGGAGACCAAGGAGAAAAGAATCATCAATTTCCATCATGCAGGAAATGTTGAAGGAGACGCTGAGGAAAGTGTCTTAATGGAACAAAGAAATCTTTACGTGTGGGAAAGAAAGACATAATGTAAATAATTTTTGAGGAAAAATGAAGAGTACTATAGAAGAAAATAAAAATTGTCTCAAGAATCCATTTACATTTATTTTCCATAAATATTGGGGACCTATCCATTACCCGATTGAATGACCTATTCTATACGATATTTTATTGGTCAAAGAGGAATCTATGTTGAAATAAATGTTTGGAGAAATCATTAAAATTATTACTGCTCCTTGTTGATGGTATTACTTTGGAATGATTTTCTCTTGTATTTGTAACCCTACAGTTTTCCATGTGAGAATAATATTTATGGAATACATATCTTTTCTCTTGTAGATATAGTTATAAATTACCAATAGGTTTTATATGATCATTTGGTTTGAGGAAATTACAAGTTATTATAATTTGGGATGAAAATGAAAGGTATGAGATAACATTTGTGGTTAAATCATGTTTTGGTTATTTTGAGTAATTTATCTCATTTTGGTAATGTTATAAATTATTGTTTTTGAAAAAGGACGACATGTAGACCGTGTGACAACCCATTGCATCGGACAATGATGTGGGAATTGAACCGACAACCAAAGTGCGATTGGGATTTATCGCCTACCACTGGACTACATGAAGTCCCTGTTTAGTGTGACTAATTATTTTTAGTGAAATGATTTTATTGATCAATAATGTTTTGATTTGGGTTCTTATGCCTTATCAAATGAATGAACTTATTATAGGAAAATTATTTGGTGATTATGTGATAAAAGTTATTTTGGAAGATGTTCACTTTGATGGGAACACTATATGGCCAACGAAAGTAGAATACTATGGGATTTAGTTTGAGGGGTAATGGTGGATTTTTATCTATGTTTTTATTGTATATTTTTAGTGATTTGGGTTATTAATGGAAATGATTAGCCTATAATAGAGAATATATGATTAGGTTAATTACTTTTAAGTATGTGACTTTAAGAGTTGCTGATGTCATTTGGAGATACCATTTAATGTGGAAGACTACATAACCAAATTATTCTATGTTTTGGGTTTCAATATTATTTTGGAATAAACTGAAGGATTTTATGGACAATTGTTTATTGAATTCTATTTATTTAACTTTGGGGTATTTTTGGTTTTAATTTTAGAAATTAAGATTAGTGTTTCTTTCTCTAATGGAATAACCTTTTGGGGGATCACCAGATCTTATAATAACCATTTTGGTTTTGATTAATCTCTAAAGACAATGTTAATATATAGTTTATCCTTTGTGGATCATGTGATTCTATATAAAGTTTATTCTAGACCTTCTAATGTGACCAAGTCTTCTAGAATACTCATCGTTTAAAAATGAATTAGTAGTATAAATTTAATAAATAATGAAAAATTACTTAAAAAGTAAGTATATATCTTTATGTTCATTATATATCTCATAAATTAATTCCTCATCTTTATCTAATGTATCTTAAAAATAAAAAAATAAAAAATTTGTCCGTTTACTTTTCCTACTGGGAAACTAATGACCGTTTTTCCCATCACAAGCTTGGAATTTATTTGTGTTTAACTTTCTCCTGATAATATTTTCTATCCCTCTCCCTCAAAACATGACACTTATTTTATCATCCATATCTAAGTTTTTCTATATGGAATCCTAGTAGAGGATATCTCAGGTAACCATTGTACTTATCTTTGTTTCTTTTAAAGTGATAGTTTTATTAACTATTTTTCTGATGTGGGACATTATAATATATTCCCAAGAACAGTTTTATAAATTTCAAGGATGAAATTTATGGAAGGTGGGGAAAATTTGACACCCAAAGCTTCCACAGTACTCTTCTCTTTTAATAATACGACAGTGTGTGTTGTACGCAACTTTGAGTTTTAACACACCACAACCAATCAAACTAGCCATTATGAATTGTTATACCCAATTTTTTTAAGTTTTATAAATATTATATTTCGAAATGGACATCATTTTTGGATTCATAATATCTAAATTATCTTAGGGTTTATTTTTGGTACTTTTCTGATAACTTTCATATTTTGATAAATAGTGAAAATTACTAAATTTTAATTAAAAACGGATTTTTTAATTGAAATAATTACAAGATATAAATTATTAATTTGAGTGATTTTAAAGTATTATTAGATTATATTTTTACCATTTAATCCAATGTTGGTCATTGGATATAATTGCACATTTAAACTGGACATAAGCAAGTGCCAATCTATTGATATTTATTATTTCTTAAAAACACAATTTTTGTTTTGACAACGGGAATTAATTTTAAATTAATTTTTTCAACTTCAGTGTTTTGAATTTAGAATAATGGATTCCATATTTAGAATCAGGAGGTACAAATTTTGTAAATAGGTAACTTTTATTATTAGAAATTTTGAATAATTACTTCGGTAAATATTTTATTTACCATGGTTAAAGTGTAAATCTAGTAAATAAGGGTAAATAAATAATATTATATTAATATTAAATTACCATAAAACGTGTCCTAACCATATTGGTAGATACATTTCCGACCATGTGAATTTTAGAATCAATTTGGGGACCTCATGGAGCCACTTGTTAGTGATAATGACACTTAATATTAATTAAGTTAAAGTAAATACAAAAATGACATAAGCATATATATTTTAGAACAACTATTATTACATTGGGTTATATATGTTATATTTTTACTATAAATATGAATTATAATTCTAAAACTATTTCCTACGTAATTTTATTTTATTTATAATTTTTAGTCATTGAATAATTATATTTATTTATGACACAATAATGATGCAGTGTTTTCCTTATTATTGAATGAATCAAATAATAGGTATTATAAATGTTAAAATAAATATAATTTGAAAGTTTTGATGACATAAACGAATTTTATTGGTTACTATGAAATATTTTTATTTCGTAAAAGATTTTTTTTTGAATTAATAAAGTTTTTATGACTTTAACAAAAATTAATTATTAAATAGTGTCAAAATTGACATAAAGGGGTTTTTTAAAAACAATATTATATTATTAATAGATATTCATTTCCTAAAAATATAAGGGTCAGACAATAGGCTTATATAATGATATTTGAATCATTAATGGACCACTTGGGGGTATATTGGAAGTATATAGTATGTTTGTTAACTATATATTATAAAAATACAAAGAGACATGGTAAATGTCAAACTATTTAACTAGGAGTTAAATAAAAAAGATAAAGTTAATATAGTGACCCAAACCTGTCTAAAACCTATTGGTTGAGTGTTTTTCGACACATCACCACCTTATCTTCTAAATAAGTAACTTGTAATCGATTAGAAACCTAATATGAATTTATTATAAAATAATATTTCTGGTTTTTCCTAAGGTGCCCCTCACCTCTCTTATAAAAGGGCACTCCCCCATCACTCAAATTCACCCCATCAAATCCATTTGTCTCGGCCAACACCTCCCCAAATATCCTCTAAACTTATCTCAATTAATCATAGAGGTACTCCTTTTGTCATAAAGCCAACTTAAAGAGCCCTTTTGATCAAATCAAAAGGAAGAACCCGAAGAAGAGGTAATGATTTCACCACCCTCTTTCATGTTCATTTATTCTTCCACTTTTTCATTCTTTGTTATTTACATTATAAAATTATAACACCATTATATTCTATATACCTTTATGTTATTATAAATATGGTACAACCATATTCAGTATTCTATCCATCCTTTGAATGACATGTCACCATACGTGCGTACATACGGCCTACCGTCTCCACGTCGTGGTGTAATTGTTATTCAAAATATTATTATTTGGATGGGTATAATAATGTTTTTTAATTCATGTAAATAAAAATTTAGCTTGATAATGATTCTGTATATATTATATACCTTCCAGTTATATGTTATATTAATATCAAAGGAATGATATTGTCGCTCGTGCATACGTACAGATTACCATCTCCATGAACTCGATGAGATTCATTCCCCATCATATCCATTCAAGACTAAATTTCATTTTATGATTAAATATAATGTTTAGAGACATGATATAATTCTGGATATGAATAATATACATCTAATACATAACAAATATGGCTCACATAATAAATAATATAATGGAAAATGAATCTTTTAACGCCTGAAACGACGATAATACTAAGATATTATCAACAAATAAATGTTAAAAGATCATATATGATATCATATTAATGTATATTATTATTTTATAATTCAATAAAAATTATTTATCCATTATACATGAGGTTAATCAACACTCGACCATGGAAAAAGTACAAAGTAAGGTGTTTCTTATCTCACTTTTAATTCTGTTAGATTTCCATTGTTCACTACTTATTTATTGCATGTGGTGTGTGTACTGTCCATGATTGTATTTATTGTGTAATATAATTTAATTTATGGATATATAAATCATCATTTTATGATCCTTCTTTCATGGGTTTATGTTTCATATGTTACAAAATCAATAAAGGAATTTGAAATTTCAATTTCCACTCATTCGGCTTTACGCATACTTCATTGATTATTTTACTACAAGATTATCTGTGGAATCACTATTTATTTGCTTATGTCATAATTTCCACTCCCCTTTATGTGGATATACTTTTACTACACATAATCACTCCATTTTTAAATTCTAAAGTCATTGATATGAACTCAATTAGAGTTATTTTAACTCAATCTCCAATTATTGAGTTAAACATCTAAATCATTGGTGTTGTTTTTACAAGAATATGTGTGAATGTACATTGATTGTTTTACACTTAATATCCAATCATATTGAGTGTATTTATATTTATCACCAATAATTATGTCTTTGATTTATCCTTAAACTAAGGATATGGTCTTTATAAGAGATTTCATCTCAATTTACATTCTATTGAGACTCCTTTGTTGTTATACACCAAATCACATTTATATGGTGTATATAACATACTTTGACATAGTATATGATGGATACCTATATTCTCATGATATTACAATTTTTTTATTACATTAATTATTTTTATTAAAGTGTCTCTCTTTTGGATAAGAACTCTATCGAAAATTTCATTTTAAAATGTTTTAAAAATTTATTATTCTAAATCGTTCTCATTAATGTACATGTTTTAAAAATGTTTTTAATGATTTATTTATATGGTCATTATTGTTTTAAAATTAAAATTCCTGTTAAAAGTTTCAATGTGGTATGGGACACTTTCATTCAAAAATTAATTTAAACAGTTTCTTGATAAATAGTGTGACTTTTAAATGTTTTCAAGAAAAAGGGGGGTATTTCTCTCAAATAGTTTTGAGGATTATTTTCATATATGTAAATATTAATCATTATTCTCAATTGAGGATAATCGATTACAATAAAATCTTCCATATTGTATTGAATGGGTTATGTTTGACTGTGGATGTGCTATTTTTATACCATTCATGGTTTGTGGATAAAGTATTGTCATTTCATATTCTAGTTTTAATATGAATGATTATGTTCTTTTTCAAACATTCCATATGAGGAATGCATTGGACTTAGTATGTGATTGGTGGAGCCCGCTATAGCTCCTCGATGCATCAGTAGGTATCATCAGACAAACTAGTGTATTGGCACAAGTCCTTGACAAAATCTTATTTGTAGTCTTGGAACAAGGCCTTGACTATGTGGTTATGACAGTCTGTCATTATGCATTCCATCATTATGAAAGTGGTTGTTGATATTTCATGTGATTATTCGACTAGTAGAATATCCATGTGAATAAGTAAATGGAATTATTTCATTTTATTTTTTCCATATTATGCTAAAGTTCAAGTTTAAAAGGCTTTTTATTTATACATTGCATTAAATGATTATTCTTAATTATGAATGTTTATGCTATATTTTTATCCTTACTGGGAATCCGAGCTCACCCATTTCTATGTTTTATTTTTTCCAGGATGTGAAGAAGTATTTTATGAATGGCCTGTAGGGATAGTATGAGGGGATATGAGTGTGGTCTCTGGAGACAAGATGTTGTCGTAGTTTTTCACTTTATGATTTAATGTAAAATTTATGAATGTATCTTTTGATTTAAAGGCTACTAAACCAATCAGTCTTTCGAGACTTGTTCTTTTGTGATCCTGCCAATAATACGTAATAATGCACCGACTATAGGTAACTAGAGTCGGGGAGTTACATATAATATATAATCTGTAATCCAAAAATATCTATTGTATTATAATAATTTAAATATATTACTTGACTCACCATAAATCCACATTAAAATAATAAATGCATCAACAATAAAAATCAATTTTTATTCATCAAATATTATCCCACCAAATAAAATAATATTTCTATTTATTGTATTTATTCATGATTCTTGAAATAGTAAACATCCAAAATATAATTAATATCTTAATTGAAAAATCACATTTCCATGGATATATAAGTGATAAAACATAAATTTCCAATTTATAATAATTGATTATATAAATATCATAAAAGATTATATAAACCCTAAAGATTATTAATAACATTTAATTTATGTCCAAAAATTGTATATGAATTCCTCATCAGATAACATTTCACTTTTAAAACTTATGGGTAAAATATACCTCAAATATCTACCGAACTCAATAAATTTCTCCAAAAATATTCAGAATCGTAAAACATCAAAATTGGAATTAATGAATTCAAACATATGAATAACCTTATAATGATCTACACATGACAGTAAGGATTGTCCTAATATCACTATGGAATATCCAATAGTTCCATATGGTTTATTCACTAAATCAACATAATGGTTTGTAAATAAAATTTCAATTAACCCGTATATATATATACCCTAGGTGTGTAAAACTAGATGCGCTTTATAGAACCACTCAGTATCACCAAAATAATAGATGAGATATACTTTATTATGTCTTCTCAGGGTTGTTACCGCTAGATTTACCTATGCTAAAAAAATCTACATGTAATATCATGATAGGGATTTACTAGTGAGAATAACTCATAATCAATACCTCCAAAAAAATTTATGATTTTACCACATACATATACTTGTCCTCAAATTAATCCATAGGTTTAGATTCCAAAATCAATATTTTCCTAAAATTATTACACAAGGTATCTATTAAGGATCTTGTAATACCAAATTTAAAGACCCCAAATATATAATCCTAGAGTCATTGGTTACATTATTATATTATCACTATATACAAGGAATCACATACCAATGGGTTGAATAGTTTAGTAGTCTTGGTAAACTAGATAGATACATGATCCTAAAAATATATAAAAATTATAATGAAAGTAATTTTATCCTAAACTCATTAAAAGGTTTATTCATCATATACTAGGGAAAGGAAAATTATTAATGGTGATCATAGATACTCTTTTATGGTTATATACAATGCTAGTAACATGATTAAATAAGTAATAATCAAAATTTATAGGTAAAAATGAAAGGTAAAAAAGTAAAAACACATTCCATTAAATTAATAATTTGATCATGAAGAATAATATGGTAATAATAAATGATGATAAAATATTTCTATATAAATAATCTCATGAGCTTTAAAATTATCCACGGATATCATAATTATTGAAAAAGTCACAAGGAAGTCTAAAAATCATTTAATCATAATGTAATTAATAATGTTTTTCATCAAAAAAATTCTTTCGAGGAATCCATTAAAGACATCTAAAAATAACATCAGGGCCTTATTCCATGCCATATACATAAATAGTCAATGACTCGTCCAAATATCCAATCTAGTTTGTACCATGATAATCTTAAATGTATTGAGGGGATTTGTAATTTCTAAACCCACCCATTACATAATAAGTCCAAATAATTGATATTTTAAATAAACATTAAAAATAAATCAACATGGGTCAAAAATCATTAATTTTCCCTATTGTAAGAACAATCATACAAAATATAAAAACCATTTGAGTCATTATAATCATGACCACCACAATGATGGTTAATGATTATATATCTAAAACATTTCCCCATTATAGAATATGTTAATTAAGAAGTTTTGGTCATTAACAAAACAAATAAAATTAAATTATTTTAAATGAAATATTGACAAAAATACCCTAGCCACATTGAAAGAAACTTTTAAAAACTAGATACTTCAATAATATTATGGAAAAAAACTTTAAAAATAATAATTTAAAATGTTAAAAAAATGAATCAATGATTTGAATGGTCATGAAGGATTGAAATTAAGTTCATTTTGAATATGTATACAATAAACATTCCTTTGGTATATTTTTTAAGAAATGTCAAAAGGTACCTCATTTAGAAAATTACAAAAATATTCTATTTATTATTGTTTTTAAAAGTTAAACCTGGATAAAAATATATTTTATAAATCATTTCATAAAATTAAAAATATTATTTAAAACTCGTTAAGTAAAATATAGATATGGAATTAATATATTCCATAGTGGAGTCTTGAATATAAAAAATCCTGAATAATGATGAGATGGTTAAATAAACCCTTACAAATTAGTTAAATTTTTAATCAAAAACCCCATAGAATAAATAAAATAAAATTAATCATTAAATAATATTAATACAAAGTGGTTTTTTATAATATATAAATATGTAATTATATACACCACATCATTGAAACGAATTCTGAATATAACTTATGTCTCAAAGAAACAAAAGTTACATGGGAAAAACTTATAAACGTAAATAATAGGAGTGGAAATTAATCAATGAAGTATTTATTTGAAAAAATTTATCTCTGCCAAAAACATTCGAAAATTCAATATAATAAAATCATCGTTCATTAATAAAAAAATTGAATAATATAATCATTAATGAAGTGATACAATCCAATTAATAGAAATTGAGTTAAGAAAAAAATTACCACATGGTAAATTTAAGTAAATTCACATGAATGAAATTAGTTAGATTGAAAAATTAAATAACATTGACTATTTGGGATTTAATATATAATAAAAATTAGGGTATATACACAATGTAGAATAATAAAGGTGTATAAAAATTTATTATGCCTCAATAATAAGAAATTGATGTATAAATCCATTACCTTAGAGTTGAAATTTTTCATATGTGTATGATAATATTATATATTTAATATTTATTTATTATAAATATTTTATAGAACCATAATAAAATATATCTTACCATATATTATTTACTTATAATCTTTTTATCTCTCGTTTAAATAAAATTCTTTCTTAAAATCACTATTATGGTTAGTAACTACATCGTTTGTCATTAATGTTTTGGTTCGATAGTTTCAGTAATTTGACATTGATAATGATTAATTAATATAAATAATTATAATAATGATATAAATTTCATATATATTCATTATTAATATATTTATAGTTATCCATAAATTTTATAGATAGAAAAATGAATTACATTGTTCATGGATATGGTACGCTATACGTACGCATTAACACTATTTTCACCTTTTGAAGGATTTAAAAAAATAAAGGTAAATAATAAATTACAATTTAAAAATCAATATTATATAATATAAATCATATATATTGAATAAATAAATCATAATTACCATCAATGTAAAATATAAATTAAAAAAGAATCACATCGCTTTATGGAAGAGGTAGTCCACATGTACACATGAGCGATGTTATTGTTTCCCAATGGACTGGAAGGTAAGAATTTATATAATATATTATAATAATTGAATTATAACTGTATAATAAATATAATTTTTATATATCAAACAATGTGCAATACAAATCATCAAAAGATAGTGCTGAATATTGAAATGCATCAATATGTGGGGACAATAATTCTTACTTACGCACGAGCAATACTTTCATTCAAAATTGTTGTGAATGTGGGTGGGAAATTATGGTTTCATGGTTATTAAAATATTTCATAATATTTTAGATTCTTCAGTTATTATTTTATAATATATACCAAATATTTAGATAAGTTAAAAGTTAAATTAAAATGATTGTTGTCGGCTAAGGCAGTTACCTCTTCGTTGATTGAACTACTTTAGATCTCCACTAAGGGAAACATACCAAGGAATTTTTGAAATAATATGAAATATTGAATGTAGATTAGTATTTTAAAATATAAATTGGATGTTAATTTTTGATATAGTATTCACAATGTGTTGTAAATAAGAGATGGACTGGGTTTTATTTTATAAGGAAGGGGAAAAACACACTTGGATTTTCTAAAAATATTACAAATAAAATTAAATATTTCTCATGACAAATGCTTCATCATGTATATTATTTCAATAAATAATTATATGTTCAAAATATAATTAAAAAACGAAATTTATTCTTATTTTTTCATTTTAAACCTTATTATTTGATTAAGCCCTTCGTTAAATATTTTCACCATAAGAGTGTTAACAACTATTTAAACGATAAATGGTAAGAAATTAAATAATATATACAAAATCACTAATAAAAATAATATGTTTAATATTTTGAACAGAAATAAATTCACATGTCAAAATGTATGTTTTTTTCAATTTTGACACATTTAATAAATTAGTATTCATTATAAAATATTATTAATGTCAATTTTTAGACTATTCATTTAATTTGTCATTAAATACACCATGGTAAAAATTAAATTAAAATATAATCCTTTAATAAATACTTAATATTTAATATGTGTCTATTAAAATAATGTATCCTTATAAATCTATCCAATTAATTTACATTCAATATTTTTAATATCCCTTATTTTATTTTTCTTTTAATTGATGAAATAATCTGATAACATTGTGTAAAAATTTATTGTAATTATATAGTTACAATAAATTATAAAAAAATTATATACATTAATATAATTTCATTATATAAAAAATAATAATTTATATTATTTTAGATATTTCTTTTTCCAATTTGTGAAGAGATAAAATTTAATTAAATGTATGAGAGTGAAAATTTTAATTTTTCTCTTTAAATACAACATAGGTCATTTTCAATGAAAAATGTATATTAATTAATTTAATTTATAAATATTGAATGAAAATGGTCTAATTACCATCATATAATAATAATTAAAATTAAAAATGATGACCTTATCATTTAGTTTTAACCTTGAGTAACTTAATATACTATTTACTAAGGTGATAAATTTTACCACTATTATTATTCATAATTCTTAAATATGTATGGAGCCTATTTAACAAATTTTAACCTCATGAATCAGATAATAATAATCAGTTTTATAAAAATAGATACATATAAGTATCATATGTCAATTTAATATCATAATAAAAACCAAAATGAAAAACAATTTTTTAGAAAAATGAATTTTTATAAATAAAAAATGTTTTTTTACCAAAATCAGAAATAATATTTATTCCAAAAAAGATAATTGGATTACTAATTATATAATAGATAAAATTTTAAATTCAAATGTTTCAAAATAAATGTTTATACATTAAATTCTTGGAACAATAATATAACTTCCATTAAAAATTTGTATTTTTCACTATTCACTAGAAAATTTATCATTTCAGAAAAATCACAAAAATAACCAAACAATAATTATGATATGATGAATTTATAAATGATATCCATTTAATAAAATTATTTATATTTAATTTGTATAAATTAATTATAATACTTTCACATAAAAAGCAATAAAAACCATTTTGTAGAAAACACATTTTCTATAAAGTAAATTAATTTAAAAAAATTTAAGGATTATTAATTATTTATCCATAAATTTATATATTATGAACATAATTTATATATATGTAACAAATATTTTATTTCTATATATACCCAGTAATTAAATTTCTTTATTATAGCAGTTATATTTTAAAAATAATATTTCATGGTCTATTTAGTCTAAGTGTTTCGTATAACACAAGATAATACCAAATATATTAAAAAAATATGAGTTACATTATTAATATATAATACATGATGTACTGAAGGATAAAATATATTTTTTTTTTAGAAGATAAGATACGAAAAAAATTTACATTACAGTTTAGAACATGAAGAGAACCACAAAAACTCTATTTGAACAATCCTTTCTATTAGAATACAATGGTATCTATAATAGCATAACTAGTGAAAAAATAGTTTGAAAAAAATTGTTGATGATCATGATAATTAAATAATAAAATTAGTCTGAGGTCATACTATATGCATGACAATAAATAAAAACTTGGATAATAAATAATGATATCATGATATTGGTAGTAATAATTTCAGAAAATACAGGCATACCATCAAATACTTGTTCTAAGGCATCATACCTAACTTGGTTAGGCATATGCCAGTACACTAGTCAATTTATATCATAAGACAAACCAATGCATCATGGGGTATTTATATCAAGCCCCAATGTTTTATAATTAAGTACTCTTTCTATATAATAATAGTTTAAAATACATTAATAACATTTCCTAATAAATATATTACATAATCAAGGGAAAAGAGAATAATTGGTATCAAAAATATGGAAATATAGAAGAAAAATATTTCCACATTCAATAGTATAATGTTTCTATATTGGAGAATATCAAAAAAATAAATATTGAAATTATGGGGGATTCTAAATGAACAATGATGATCTAATTTCAATGAAATAATGATATAGTTGTGGAAATGGGGAATTCAATGTTTTTTTGATAAAAATAATGCTTTAATTGAGATTAGTAGTTTTTAATAGTAGGATACCATATTAATGATGTGAAATATTTTATTATGCTGCAGAAAGATCATGTGAATTTTCCAATTAATACCCCCTAGGTGTGTATTTTTATGTATTCTATCTTAGTCATACTCATCATGCACTGATTGGTGATTGAGTTGATACTCAAATTTAAACTTTCTGCGTGATTACCTCTAGGTACATCAATTCCACAACTATATCTACATTCTCATATCCAAATAAAGATGGTATTGGAGGGAAATCACACACACGTTATATATAATAGTTTTTATATTTTTGGGCATCATGAATACATAGGTAACATGTAAATCCAAATCACCTTTAACATTTTATTTTTAATTTATTATTAAATTCCATTAATATTATATAGATAATAAGATAATGTGAGGACCCTTCCCCAAGGTACCCATGTCGTGACTACCCCAATACCACCATTCATATGATAGGGGATAGAGTCTAAAAATGAGAAGGAATATCCCATAAAGGGAAGGAATTTCATTTTAACATCTACTAATGAATATAAATCATACCGATGAAATAAAAAACAAAGTAATCCGAAGCTATCACTATGAAAACTACTGAAATAACAATACAAAAGGGTCTAGAATAGAAGACAAAAACATAAAATGAATGTACCACTGCCACAGTAAATATTTTCGAGACCCTATGTGAAAGTTAAGTGATGTGTAGAACCCTGTAGTTGTAGATGTTCACATTTATGTCCCATCTCTCTGAGCACCACATGGTCTCAAACAACCATGATATCCGTCGAAGAATCGATAACTTGCATGTGACACAACAGGTTCGGGCGAGGACAAATGAGGTCCCCTGATCGACTGTTGGAACACTGATGTACGCATTTATGTCCCATCTCTCTAAGTTCTACTCATCTGGTGGTCCACTGTGGTATGATCGACTGCTAGAACACTAAGTTACTGTCATCTGCTGGACAAATGAGGTCCCCTGATCGGCTAGACTAGTGTGGTCAACTCGTCTGCTAGACCACTGAGGTCCTCTCTTCTGTTGGACCACTAAGGTCCTCTCATCTTCTATAACATTGTGGTATGGTTTTTATACAGTTCATGTCACAGTCAACCGAAGGATTCCCATCCACAAGTGCACTTGATTCTGAGAGAATCTATTCCTCAATCCATCTGTTCTATAATGATTATCAAAAAATATCACTTTGAGTAAAACTAAATTATTGTTTCATCCCAAGCATCACAATTCCATAGACGACGTGTTAATCAAACATCTGACCTGATTAAGAAGTGTGTTTTAGTAAATAGGTGTAGGTTGCATACGGGCTCGATCCGTCCAACCCTGCCCTGGGGTCCTGTATGACCCGACCTAGTTCTTATAATCTGATATTACTGTGTATGTTCTAGGCTGAACTAGTCCATCTTGTCATAGATCTCAAGACCATTGGGCCATGCTGGATCCATCCCAGTTTGGCAGGGGATCCAGTTTGTTAGGTTGACCAACAACCTAGTTCTTAGTCAGTCTAGTTCTACATAGTTTGATCAGTTTTAACCAGTCAGGCCGCCCAGTGGTCCAATTTCCCCTCTGGCCCAACCTATATCAGTGGGCCCATTCTCATAAAACTATGCCACCAAGAGGAAAAGTTTATTTCATCGTCCTGACCCACATCAGGTGGACGATAATACTACAGCCCGAATGTTTTTGGGGTATCTGGTTTGCACAGACAGGCTATTCCATAGAGGCAACGCATCATCAGATATCTAGTCCGCTCACAGGGACCTGTCATATCTGCGATCCATGGAAGGTCGTGATTCCACCCCCACACTAAAGACCGTGTCTTTGTGTCGCGTGGTTCCCCGAACGGGGCCGGGTGGCTAGGTCTGCCAACCGCCAGATGCCTGCCTCTATGATGGGGGCTCCTATCACCACAACTACATGCTTCTAGCGTGCTGCCTCCCATCTTCATCCATAGTTGGGTTACTTGCCTCATTCCACCATCGTTCCTGGGATTCATGGCCTCGTACCGCCACCGCAACCATGTGTCTTGGCCTCTTTGTGATGTCCTGGCCCGCCTGGACACGACTCTTCCTACCTAAAATTTTCATCTCATACGGCCTCCAATCGTGGACATATGCACCGCAATGGTCCCATATACACTCTAGACACCTTTACCTCCCAATTCATTTCACCATGAAGAATGGGAAGAATGCATGAAAAGAAGAGGGATGTATTCTCACAAATGAACACCCCAATAATGAATAGGGACATTTTCAAGTTGACCTATATGTGTTTTTGTAATAAGGACAACTAATAATAAAACATTAAGTGGAATAATATCTAGGATATATATCCCCTTTATCCCTCATCATTACCCATCCTTCACTAAAAATAAATCAATAGGTTAACATGTTCTTGAGTTAACATGCGTTCTTTATTTAAAAAAAGGATCTGGGAAAATAAATTGACACATAAAAGTAACAAACCTCTACCTGGGAAAACATATGTTTCTCGAGGATGATCGTTCATATTTTCCCATCAATCATTCGACCCAAATCCTCTTCCAAAGTTTCATTTTCACTTTCGGAATCATCGGTATTAATCGTTGGATAGGTTTCCTTCATCATTCGTCAATAGTGATCCTCTGGAGATTGACAGTTATTTGAAATATCCCTCTCTCATCCCCAATTCCTGTCATCCCATTAAATTGAGAAAACATGTCGCAACATTTATATTACAGTAAGTCATCATTGTTACACTATTCCATTTACGAAGCATAACTTCTATTAAATGTCATTTCTTCGTTGTTGTGTGGTTTCATTTATTGAATGAACCGGTCTGGTCATCATAGCTTTATAGTGAAACAATTTCGAATAAAATAAATTTTTTAGGTTTATTCTATATTTCATTAAAACTCTCTAAAATTAACTTATTTCGCTGACCCGTGAAAATCTTTGTTTGGACCTATATAGGATAAAATAACATTAAAACTCATTTGTGGTCTCATATTTTTAATCATAATTACTATTTGTGAGTTATGAGGTTTCAAAAATAAATTAAATTTTATATAAATTTTTTTATTTACAATTACATCCCAAAAACCAATATTCCAAGCTAAAACATGCCAACTATTGTTAGGATTCTCCTAAGGGAATAACACCATCATGAATTCAATGGTACTCTCGAATTTCAATTTGATTTACTTTTTATGAGTTATAAGGATTTGAAAATAAACTAACATTTATTCATTCATTTTATTTATGGAAAAACACTACATTCCACAATTGGCATGCGTTGTCCAATGTTAGATTCTTCCTAAAGAAATAAAATCCTGACCAGCTGAACGGTGGTGGCATATATTCAAACTGTTTCACTATTCATGATTTATAAGGATATTAACAATAAGATAATTTTATTTAATTATTTTATTTTTAGTTGTTCCATTTTATGTTTTTCACACTGGAGAGCCATGCAAACTATTCATAAGTCACGCCTAAGGTAATGATACTATACTAAATGAAATGGTTCACTTTGATTTATGATCTAGGAACCTTATAATATGTTATTAAACTTTTTATGAAAAACCTTCATGTGTGCTATTTAAAACATATCATTTTTCAGTGGATCATTTCGGGCACTCTGGGCATCAAAATCCCACGCTGTCTCAATTCCTTGTCCCGACATAGTCCTATAAAATTTAAAAAACAATATATGGAATTTGGGGACATTATATTATCTCCAAAATTATGGATTTATGTCACAGTAATCTAAAAAAATTATAATCAAACAAATAGGGTGTACTGAGCACGGATCTGAGCCTCCCACTCCTAGGTGGTCTCTTAGAGAATCTTTTCCCTCCCCCTGAACACGTACTAGTGAAATCAATCACCCATTGATTATCATATCCTTTTGATCCTTTATCTCTACCAAAAAATCTTCAAAATTTGCCCTACTGTCCAATCTACAACATTTAGAGGCATCCAGATCCCTCTACTAAACACTACACTTTAGTAATTAAGAAGAGGCTCGACTATGTGAGTCAGTTGATGAACATCCAAATTGTATCGTTTTTCTTGTACATATGTGGTAAACCTATCATTATTACCAATGATATCCCATACCACTTCCACTATGGTTCCTCGAGAAGTTGTGTCAATCCTGTTGGAACCTGGTGCTTATCCTTCACTTACTGAAAAGTGAGGCATCGTGAGACAGACTCTGACACTGCCTTCTCCATCTCCTACCACTAGAAATAATTTCAATGGTCCTAGTACATATTTGGCACACCAAGATATACCACTAAAGGGGATGTATGGAACTCTATCAACACCTACTCCTGCAACGCCATTCTTACTATGGTGCACCTTCTGAAGAGGATGATGTGCTGCTCACCTTTTTAATATCCCTTACGGGAATGCCCTTTGGAAATCCGGGTAGGCGTAGTTTTTTAAATGGAAAATCGAAGATTCACATCCCAGACTCACTATAAGAGTGGAGGATCAAGTACCATATACTGAAGAAAATATGTCACCTCTATATCAACAATTTATATCTGAAGTGAGGACAACTAATCAGCGACCTCATTCAATATCTGTGAACTCGATGTCCTACATAGAGAATCTACCACTAGATTCACCTTCCAAGGAGTATATACTATCACGAAGTCATAGTCTTAGAGAAACTCTATCTGATTTCAATATCTCTGATTTAGTTCATTCTATTATTATATATATTAGTATCGTGTGGTCAATGTAAATGATGAATCATTCTCCCATAAGGTAGTTTTTCCACTTCTTTAGTGCCAAGACTACCGCTACCAACTCACCATCATTAGTCACAATGTTCTTCACATGGGACCTCAATTTTCATGAGCTATAAGAAACCACTGCTTTCCCCTACATCATCTCACAACCAAGACCGGTTCCTGATGCCTCACAGAACACCACATAGTTTATGGCCCCTATGGAAGCCTGAACGTAGGATCACTAGTCATGATCTATCTCTGTATTTGAAATCTCAAATGGTATATTTATGTCCACATGATGTGTTTTCCCTTCATTGTCAATGTCATCATGGGTCCATCCACCATGGAGAGTTTGGGTATCAACCTATGATTATATCCTGCCAACTCATGAAAACTGTGCACCTCGTTTACACTATTGGATGGTACCCATGAATGCACCCCCTCAATCACAGCTGGATCCACCAAAACACAAGCCTCTAAGATGACATGTCCTAGAAATTAGATCTTTCGTATCCATAACTCACACATCATGATATTTCCATAATTCTAGTTCTATCAGAGTGTTCCCATAACCATCATCTAGTGTATCGTGTGTTGCTTCTCAGATGATAAGTACACTAAGACATCATCAATGAACACAACTACAAACCGGCGGAATATCTTGTTCATGAGTCCCATGCTCACTATAGGGGCGTTCGTTAATCCAAATGGATTAACTAAGTACTGATAGTGGTTGTAACGACATATAAATGTCATCTTTGATATGTCCTCATCTCATAATCGATACTAGTTATAGCCTAATATTAGGTATATATTTTAGAAAAATCTCATTCCATTCAGCTGATCTAAGGGGTTAGCAATCCTCTGTAGGTGATACTTGTTCTTAACCATGTTCATGTTCTTGAAGTCCACACATAATGACAAGATTCTTTCTACCTTCACGGAATGAAACAATGGGTTTTCCCGTTTTAAAATGATGGGCCTTAAGAACAAATTTCCATATAATTCCTCCATATATACCCTCAGCTCCCATAGCTCTCTAGGGGGCAGCCGATATATATATGTGTAAGTAACGGTGAGTCACGATTAATATATTATACATGGTTTGATGAATCATACTCATAAATATCAGGAGAAAAATTTAAAGATTCTTACAACACATTTTTTCAGGTACTGAGTTGGAAAACATAAATCATGGTAATATTGTTTGGATATATTGGCTGTTGCACCTAAACTGTACTCCCTAGTCAGAACTTCGAACTCAAAACCCCTAACTCTATTTCCCCAAAAATATTTGTAGACTCTTAGTTCATTTAGATTAATTGACCTCCCTATAATACTAAATTTTCACAACCCATGCCCTAGAGCCCTTTTCATGACTACCCCATGCCCACCTTCTATAGTTCAGGTGCAGGCGACTAGCACTGAGTAGGCATATTCCAAAAATGGAAGGCATTGTCTTTAAACCTGTACAAATGTACAAATATCCCATTATAGAATTTAAACACAATGTAAAACAAAACTATCACTATGAAAAATATTGAGAGTAATGTAAAAACTGTAAGTAAAAAATCGGCTATAGTACAAGTCCAAAACCCCAAAGTAATGTAAAAATGTCACTGTCCATTCACTCGAGACCCTACCTGATGGCTAGGTGATTGGGAGCAGCCTATAGCCGTAAAACTACACCTGTTCATCCCATCATACAAAGAACCACCTAGTCATAGATAACCAAGGTGTCCTATAAAGTGTCAAACACCTGCATGAGCCATGAAAGGTCAGATGAGGCCCGTGAAAGTGTGAGTAACGAAATACTCCCTAGGGACCCCAAATCAAAAAAAAAAGACCAAACTGAAATGACAACTCAGACTAGGTATAACTCAATGTATTGAAAGTATGTTTTTCACTCGTAAAGTTGAATCATCTTGTACTGCTTAGGGAATCATTGCTGAAGAGCCACTAAGGTCTTCTCAGCTACTTGAACACTGAGATGAGCTCAGATGCTGGTCTACTGAGGTCCACATGGTTGCAAGAACACTAATATTCAATCAGATTCTTTTCCACTGAGGTCTTCTCAGCTGTTGGTGTAATGACCTGAATCTGGAGCCCCTCCATTGGTGCCCCATACCTGGTGTTCCACATGACCTGAAGCGCGTTTCCCCAAACGCCAGAGGCTTCCGACTAGCGCTGAGGTCCTTGGTGAGTCGGTGGGGAAACTATGCCCTCATTCGGTAAGGTATGCAAGGTTAGAAAACAACAACAAACAGCTAAAGTAGTAAACAACATGCATAACAACAAAAACGAAATAGCAGAAGCAATGTAGATATATAACAATGATGAAAATAATGCAGCAAGTACAAGTATCTATGGAAAGAAGAAAACACAACAACGTGCTGGAATACAACTGAAAACAAAGTGCAAATGAAAACAAAATAAACACCTCAGCATCACGAGTCATAGCTCCGTCCCATGCTCTCCAACTCCAGTGTAGTCAAGAACCTGAAGTAGAATGGCGATTGACCTTATCTATACCTGCAGAAAAATAGTCTTCTTGCACTCAAAAGCATGGCACAAACAAGGTGTGAGGTACAATCCCAGTAGGCAATCACCCAAAGATCTGTGCCTAATAGTCAATGAATACACGACAGTAATAAAACTAGAAGGAGAAAACATAAAAGCACAAGCAGCTATAATCCATAGTTCTAGCAAAAAAAGTACACAAGTAAACAGTCGGATACAATATATAAAACATGTAACCCTCTAGGTAGTTATCACAGCCTTACCCCTATGGTTCAACCTATAGTACTTGCAACCCTCTGGGAGGCACACATAGTCTCACCCCTCTAGTTCAGCTACGTAATTAAGCAGACTCTCTGGGGAAGCACTCACCGTCAATTCCCCATATAGTCTTGTATCGTTCTAAAGGCTCTATGGGGAAGAAATCAACTTAAATTCCCCCTATGGCCCACGTCGAGGATCTACAGACACTCTGGGGAAGCACTCAACATCAATTCCCCCTTTAGTCTCGCATCGTAATTAAACGACACTCTGGAGAAGCCCTTCCGTCAATTCTCCCTTTGGACTAATACTCTATGTTCTCATAGTCCTGAGTGAAAGGTAAAATATGCTCAGCACACGTGTACATCTTCCAAGTAAACCTCAAGAACTACTTGGCTATAAACTAAGGCTCAACAGCATAAAAAAGTAGCAGTTCCACTATCCTACAACTAGGCCTGACAACTAGTAAAACGCCAAACAGGAAGAACAAGCATGGAAAATAAATATGAGCACAAAACAAATTATTCTACTCATAAGCATAAACCTCTACTACAACAATCAAGAAAAGCAGGAAATATAGCAAGGGAAAAACAGGAACACACAATTCCCAGTTCAAGGGAATTGGTGGTAATTGCACATAATACTCATCGAATTCCCACGGAAAGGCATAAACCACCTACCACGATCCTAGGAGATTGATATATGTGAACCACGATGACATATTTCTATTAGAAAAACGTATATCTGAGAAAACTCACAAAAAATTCATCCCACGATAACATGGAAATGAGGAGGAATCACAAAACAAGGATAAAGTAGAAGGACTAACAACTGCGCTTCCAACGTAATCGACCGTGCTCGAATCGGAGAACAGACGGTGAGGCGGGAGTTCGTCGAAGATCTGGTCGTACGGTCACCCTTGCATGGACAAAATCTGGAGAAGAAGATTAAATTGGGGGTTAGGTGAGACCCTAGTCCGTTTAATGAAAAAAATATAGAGTACACGACATGTACTTCTTGAGTACACGGCGTGTACATTAGTTTTTTGTACTCCAAATTAACCGGCCTCCACCTTAGCCATACACACCGTGTGTGTGGCCTGGACACGGACATCACACTACTTCGAGCCGGGGAAGAGTACATGGCATGTAGTCAGAAGGTACACGACGTGTACTTCTGAAATTTCCAGAAAATTTATTTTCCATAAACACTCCAGAAAAAGGGAAAACATACCTGAACGAAGATCCGGGTTCTTATAAACTTCCCCCCTTAAAGAAATTTGTCCCCATATTTCCCTAACGAGGTAGAGAAGAAGAAACCCCAAACAACTTCGGCCAATGGGATCATACATCTGCCTCCCTCTCCCAAGTCTCGTCTTGTACTCGCTCAAGATGCCATAGCACTCGTACCAGAGGAACATACTGCTCGCGGTGAACCTTCGTACTGCGATCGACAATCCGAATAGGATGCTCCTCGAACGACACATCCTCTTCAAGCACGACTTCCTCATGCTGAAAGATGTGAGACGGGTCTGAAAATTAACATCGGAGATAAGAGACGTGGAAGAAGTCGTGCATGGTCTGATGTCGCTGAGGTAGCTGCAACCGATAGGCGACCGACCCAACTCTCTCCAAGACCTCAAACGGCCCGACATACCATGGTGAAAGCATAACCTATATCTGAATCCTCTTATGTCCCAACCTCAGTGCGACACGTAGGAAAACATGATCTCCAACCTCGAACTCCAGAGGTTGTCTCCGCGGATCAACATAAGACTTCTGTCGAGATTGCGCTGTAGCCGTCCTCTTCTGAATGATCTCTAACTGCTTTGAAGTCTCCTGAACAAGACGAGGTCCCAAAAAAGATGCCTCTCCTACCTCTAGCCAGCATAAGGATGATCGACATGGCCTACGATACAAGTCCTCGTATGGTTCCATTTGAATGGTCACCTGAAAACTGTTATTGTGGGAGAACTCCACCAAAGGACAATTCTTCTCCCAAGAACCTCCAAAGTTAAGGATGCAAGGTCGGAGCATATCCTCAAGCACATGGATCGTGTGCTCGGACTGGCCATCTGTCTGGGGATGGTATGTTGTACTCAAAAGTTCATGTGTTCCCAAGGCCTTCTGAAGTCCCTGCTAGAACCAAGAAGTGAAGCACACATCTCTGTATGAAACAATAGAGCGTGTAACTCCATGAAGACGAACGATCTATCTGATGTAATGTCACCCCAGATCATCGACACTGAAGGTCTTCTTGATTGGAAAGAAGAGAGTAGCCTTTGTAAGCCTATTCACGATGACCCAAACAACATCGTTTCCCTGAGACGATCTCGGAAAACCGGTCATGAAGTCCATCACAACATTGTTCCACATCCACTCTGAAATGGGTAGTTGCTGTAAAAGCCCCGCTATTCGCTGATGCTCTGCTTTCACCTGCTGACATGTAGAACATCACATGAAGAAATGTGCAACATCCTTCTTCATACCTAGCCACCAGTACTGGCGATGAAGATCCCGATACATCATGGTGACTCCAGGATGAACCTCCCAAATAGAGGAATGAAAATCTCGCATCAGCTTTTTGCGTATGTCTGCTGGCAGCCATACGCGTCCCTGGAAATGCAATATCTCATCCTCGCTCGTTACCCATCAAAGATGAGGGTCCTCTCCTGACACACTATCCCAAAGGACTAAGCCTTCCGAGTCTGATAGATGCCTTATTCGTACCCGATCAAGTAGCGTGGAGGTAACAGCTACAGATGAGAGAAAAGTATGTCCCCGTCTGTCGTTCACCTCTAGATGCATCTCAGAGAATAGATCCATCATCTTCCACTCACTAATGGCATCCTAAACTACCTGAATCTGAGTTCTCATGCTCAACGCATCTACTATGTCTTTTCCCTTTCCTGGCGTATAGGAATGCTCGAAATCAAAAGACTATAGATATTCAACCCACCTACGCTACCTCAGATTCAGATCACGCTGAGTGAATATATACTTGAGACTCTTATGGTTAGTGAAGACCACAAAGTGCTCTTCCAGAAGATAGTGTCTTCAATAGCGCAAGGCATGAACAACAGCTACCTACTCCAGATTGTGGGTAGGGTAGTTCCTCTCATGTGGCCTCAACATCTGAGACCCATACTCAATGACACCATCTCCCTGCATAAGCATAGCTCTCAGCCTGATACCTGAAACATCACAATAAATAGTGTATCTCTTGCCTAGCTATGGAAAGTCTAGTATCGGTGTTGACGTCAACCTCCCCTTCAACTCCTGAAAGGATGAATCACAAGAATCTATCCATAAGAACTTCACCCCCTTCTTGGTCAGACCTGTCGGAGGTGTTGGTAGACGAGAAAAGTCCCGAATGAAGCATGTGTAGTATCCAGCCTGCCCTAGGAAACTCCATACCTCAAAGATGTTCTTCGGAAGCTACTATGGAACTACAACTCTCAATTTCTTTGGATCCACTGATACTCTTGCCTCTGATATGACATGACCCAACAAGTGAATCTGATCCATCTAGAAGTGGAACTTCTAGAGTTTAGCATACATCTGATGCTCTCTCAGTGTACTCAGAATGATCTCAAGATGTGTCGCATGGTCGTGTCGAGCTTGAGAGTACTCTGAGATATCATCCAAGAAGACCACGACAAAGGATTCCAAGAAAGGGTGGAACACTCGGTTCATCAGTTCCATAGAAAATGTAGGTCTATTCATTAGACCGAACGACATGACTGTATACTTGTATAGACCATACCTGCTCCTGAAGGCTGTCAGAGGTATATCTGATGGTCTAACGTGCATGTGAAGATAACTGGACCTCATGTCGATCTTCGAGAACACCCGGGATCCTTGAATCTGATCAAAGAGGGAATCAATCCTCATTAAAGGATATCGGTTCTTGACCGTCAACTGGTTCAGCTTCCAATAATCCACACAAAGGCGAAGGGTACCTTTTTCCTTTTTCGAAAACAGGATAGGCGAACCCCAAGGAGAAGTACTGGGTCAGATGAAAACCTTAGCCTGCAGCTCCTCCAACTTCTTCTTGATCTCCTGCAACTCAGGTGTGGTCATCCTATAGGTAGTAATGGACACCAGTGTCGCTCCTGGAACGAGATCAACAGAGAAGTCTACCTCACGCTCCGGAGGAAAACCTGAAAAGTCCTCCGGAAAGACGTCCCTGAAACGATCCACCACTGGAGGAAAGTCCAACGGTGGAGTCCCCTGATCATCCAGATAAAGACTAGAAATCTGGGCTATCACCCCTCTTAGCCCAAGATGCTCGAGTCCCGCCCGACTCGCCCGAACGTCCCATTCACCTCTATGAAGGAAATATTCACCATATGATGAAATGAAACTAACTCTACGGCGATAACAGTAAACGACTGCCTGGAAGGGAATCAACCAGTCCATGCCAAGGATGAAATCATAGCCTGTCATCTCTAGGATAAAGATATCCCATAAGAAACAATACCTTGAAAACTCGAGAGGGCACTCTCTACACTGGCGTACACTGGATTTCCTCATTCCTGAAGGTGTGTCCAGTGTCAATGAGTCGGCAGAGGAAAATATGCAGAGTCTGTGGCTCTACACAATAGAAACAGAGATAAATCTATAGGTAGAACTAGTATCGAAATGATCTGAAGATAAAACTAAGGCTACTAAAATCGTACCTCGAACCGTAGAAGGGTCAGGATACTGCTCCTGATAAGTCTGCTTCACGGTGAAAGATTGTCCTGTACCGTGGCCTTGCGCCCCTGGCTGACCACTCTGAGATGAACCTCCCTACTGCTGTTGAGGAACTGGTGGCTGACCACTAGGGCCTCGACCTCCACCTCAGCCCAAACGGCCGGAAGAACTCCAATTTCCCCAACTGGTGAGAAACTGTTGGGGATCCTCGTGAACGAGGAGTCATGGAAGAACCCCGGTCACCAGCTGCTGGTGGGAAAACCTGACAAAAACGCTGAAGGTGACCCATCTTGCCGCATGAATGGAACTCCATGGGGTCTCTCTGGAACTGTGGCCTCATGTACCCTGTCTGGCCACACTGGTAGCTTGTCACTTTGCTGCCTGATGATGTGTCTTGCTTCCTCGAATCACAGCGCGTAGGCTCCCTACGTCGCTTCTTGCTGTCATCCGGAGGAAAGCTAACTCTAGAAGCAGAACCGCCCAGGATCGCAGCTCCAGAGTCTCTCAGATTGCGCTCTGCAATCAATTCCTGGTTGAAGATTAATTTCATGGAAGTCAGCTGGAATATGTCCACCTGCGAGAAGATCTCCTGCCTGAGTCCATCCACAAAATTTCCTGCCAAGAACACCCCACTGCCATCTCGAAGGGGTGCAAAACGCTACAGCTCGGTGAAACAAGAGGAATACTCCATGACAGAAAGAGTACACTTCTCTAATCTCATGAACTCCCAGGCTCGATCGACCCTCAGGGTCTCCGGGTAGAAGTAGTCATAGAGCACATGCTGGAACTCCTCCCAAGACATAGCCTGCAGTTGACCAGCATGTGAGATCACGTCCCACCACCTCTTGGTCGAGTCTCAAAGTATGTAGGTTGTGAGATTGAATCTCATCTCTGGAGGCATCTCCAGATGCTCGAATATAGTCAGCACGACTTCCATCCATGACTCTGCAGCCTGAGGTCCTCCCTCCCCCGAGATCGTGGGAGGATGCTGCTGCTGAAAGACCCATGTCAAGTCTTCCATAGACGAGGCATGAGGAAGTGCTCCCTAGAAGGCCTGCATCATACTCATGAAACCTTCCCTGAAATGTGCATCTGCACCCATAACTGGTACAACAACTAGTGCCAAGGATGGCTCGGCTGGGGGATCGGCAGGAAGTCCCTAATCAGCCCTGTCTGGTGTATGATCACTGCCTGATGATAGACGTATGATTGGAGGAAGTCTCAGAGGCATAGCTTTGAAAGATCAAAAGAACACCTTGGATCAGAAAAACAAGTACAGAGAACAGAAGGGTACAAAATGGAAGCAAGGGAAGAATACACAAAAGATCGCAATACACGACTACACGATGTGTATAAAAACTACACGGCGTGTCTTTTTAAGCCACCGACATGGGCGTGCACTCCTGCCCTATAAGACGTGTAGACCTCAAACTACACGGCGTGTTGACCCAACACACGGCATGTACCGGAAAACATTCCCCCTTCCTGAGTCTCCTTACATGGCTAACCCACTCGGTCCGACTTAACCCGAGACTACACAGAGTGTTTTAAAGAAAGACATCGTGTACTAGAAAAGTCTTCGGCGGTCCGTGTTGTTAAGCACACGGCCGTCTACACGGCTAGACATTACACGGTGTGCTCCGAACAAGCATGATTTGTATAGGCGAAGGAGACATCGTCCCCTGTTGTTCGTGACACGGTCGGGTACCTGGGCAAGACCACACTGTGTGTTCCGAACAAACACGATGTGTGGAAAGGAAGGTAAAGCCGGCCCGTGTTATTCGTGACACGGCCGGGTACCTGGACAGGACTATAAGACATGTTCCATATGGACACGGCATGTTCTACCCATGCTTGCCCAACCTGTGTTGTTAGTGACACGACCAGGTTCACGGCTCCGAAACTTACACAACGTGTAGCTACGGTACATGGCGTGTTCCCGAAGTTACTTCCACCACACCGTGTTCTGCTCACACGGTTAGTGAAATGGTCTAAAAACTACATGGCGTGTTCCCAAAAAGTACATGTCGTGTATTCTGGGTTTTTCTGGGAAGTAGGTCTGAAACTGCATAGAATTCCAGAAACACTAAAAACAAGGGAAAGAGGTGCCATGATTCGATCCGTGAGGGCCCATAACACCTCAAGAACCAAAATTTGGCGTTCACGTTATGAAAATAACAAAACAAAAATTTTCTAACATTACAGTAGATAATATATCAAGAAATTATCACAACAACATGCATAATCTAAACAAAGTCTATCACAACAGCATGCAATCGCTAATGCACCCTAGATGGCATGGAAAAATGCATGGCATGTGATTCTTACAAGTGTCTATATGATGGATGAGACGACATACCCTCATCTCATCGGGTTGTGATAGAAATAGAACCGCAATATCAAAACATTAATAGCACAAGCCATGCGAATCCCACTCGGTGAAATCACATCAACTGTAAACCCACAAAACCAGCAACTGCAATTAACGAGGTAGTGTGGATTTTCCCTATGCACGGGTTAGCTACTCCCGAGCCTAGCTTAATTCCATGTACCAAATCCGTCCTATCATGGGATAAGGTCTCCAAAGAGTAAAGCAAGAGAAAATAACTCCTCTTATACTACTTTGTAACGAACCGAATCCGGAGCCCCTCTATTGGTGCCCCATACCCAGTGCCCCACATGACCTCAAGCGCGTTTCCCCCAAACTCCAGAGGCTGCCGACTAGCAGCGAGGGCCTTGGTGAGTCGGTGGGGAAACTATGCCCTCATTCGGTAAGGTATGCAAGGTGAGAAAACAAAAACAAACATTGAAAGCTGTAAACAATATGCATAATAATAGAAACCAAACAACGGATGCAATGTAGATATATAACAATGATGACAATATTGCAAAAGGTACAAGTAACTAAGGAAAGTAGCAAACACAAAAACGTACTGGAATACAACTGAAAACAAAGTGCAAAGGAAAATAAAATAAACTCCTCATCATCGTGAGTCACAGCTCGGTCCCATGCTCTCCAGCTCCAGTGCAGTCAAGAACCTGACGTATAAGGGCACTTGCCATTATCTATACCTGCAACAACATAGTCTTAATGGGCCCAAAAGCATGTCCCAAACAGGGTGTGAGATAAAATCCTAGTAGGATATCACCAAAATATTTGTGCCTAACAGTAAATGCATACATGGCAGTAATAAAACAAGATGCAGCAAACAAAAAAAGCACAAACAGCTACAATCCACAGTCCTAGCAAACAAAGTACACAAGTAAACAACCAGAAACAATAATGAAAATAGGTAACCCTCTGGGCAGCTCTCACAGCCTAACTGCTATGGTTCAACCTATAGTACTACCAACCCTCTGGAAGGCACATGCAGTCTCACCCCTCTGGTTCAGCTACGTAATTAAGCAGACTCTCTGGGGAAGCACTCGCCGTCAATTCCCCCTATAGTCTCATATCATGCTAAAGGCTCTCTGGGGAAGCACTCAACATCAATTCCCCCTATGTCCCGCGTCGAGGATCTACAGACTCTCTGGTGAAGCACTCAACGTCAATTCCCCCAATAGTATCACATCGTAATTAAAAGACACTCTTGAGAAGCCCTTCCGTAACTTCTCTCTTTGGTCTACTACTCTAGGTTCTCATAGTCTTGAGTGAATGGTAAAACATGCTCAGCGCGCGTGTACATCATCCAAGTAAACCTCAAGAACTACTTGGCTATCAACTAAGGCTCAACAACATAAAAAAGCAGCATTTCCACTATCCTACAACTAGGAATGGCAACTAGTAAAACACCAAACAGGTAGAACAAGCGTGAAAAAGAAATCCGAGCACAAAAAAAATTATTCTACTCACAAGAATAAACCTATACTACAACAATCATGCAGTGCAGGCAATACAGCAAGGGAAAAACAGGAACACGCAATTCCCCATTCAAGGGAATTGGTGGTAATTTCACATAATACTCATCGACTTCCTACAGAAAGGTGCAAACCACCTACCTCGACCCTATAAGATCGATATATGTAAACCATGATGACAGATTCCTCTTAGAACAACATAGATATGAGAAAACGTACAAAAAATTCATCCCAGGATAACATGGAAACTAGGAGGAATGAACAAACAAGGCTAAAGTAGATGGAAGGACTCGCCGCTGTGCTTCCAATGCAATTGACCGTGATCGAATCGGAGAACGGACGGCAAGGCAGGAGTTCGTCGAAGATCCGGCCGTATGGTCCCCTCAGATGGATGAAATCTGGAGAAGAGGATGAATTTGGGGGTTAGCCGCGAACCCGGTCCATTTAATGAAAAAAAGAAAGTACACGGCGTGTACTTATTGATTACACGGCTTGTAATTCTTGAATACATGGCATGTACTTCATTTTTCTGTACTCCGAATTAACCGGCCACCACCTCAGCCTTACACACCGTGTGTGTGGCCCGGACACGGCCAACACACGGCTTCGATCCAGGGAAGAGTACACAACATGTACTCAGAAAGTTCACGGTATGTACTTCTGAAATTTCCAGGAAATTTATTTTCCTTAAAAACTCCATAAAAAGGGAAAACATACCTGAACGAAGATCTGGGTTCATACAATTGGAGCACTGAGCTTTGATCATCTTATGTACCATTGGGATCCACTCGACTGAGGGACCACTGAGTTCTAACCGTCTACTAGAACACATAGGTCCACACATATACTTGACCACTGAGGTCCCCTCGTCTACTGGGCCACTGATGTCTAATCATTTACTAGGCCACTGTGACCCACTCTTTATATCATTCATGTCACAACAAGTCATATGATTCCCTCTATCTAGGGAGATTTTTTCTAGGTGAATATGCTCCTCAAGACTTCGGTACTTTCTCAACTGCCACAAAATCTCACTTATATTATACATAAATCACCTTCTTGTCCCAAGGGTAACAACTCCATAAACGGTGCATAAAATAGTTTTCTGCTCTGAAAGATATTGGAATTTAGAAAACAAAGTTCGGTTGCGTCCGAGCCCAGACGATCTAAGTGACAACACCCCAACCAACCCGGCATGTGTATCCCTCATGACCTGACCAGACCCAACTAAATCTGTCCTATCCAAGTGGTCAATACCATTGGGCCTTGCTCGATATGTCCCAGTTCGGCCAGGGATCAAGTCTGTCTGGTTGGCCAAAAACCCAGTTGTTAGCCGGTACGGTCCGACTTAGTCGGACTAGTTCTGACAAGTCAGGCCACCCAGGTCCCCGATTTTGCATTCATCATGACCTGGATTAGCGATCCAAATCCCTTCAAGGATGAGCCTTCAAATTTCATGATTTAATTCAACAGATCAGCCTGCATCAATGGGCTAGTTCTACTCCAGCTCGGTTGTCATGCGACATCTAGTTCACATTAACTCTTGACACTAGGTTGGCGCCACCTCTTCGGCCTGTTGGTTCGATTACAAGGACCATTCTTCTGAGTTACCCATGACATGCTGTTAGTCCCCCTCGGTAATCCATGAACCACAAATTTGAGCCCGGTGGCATTACTAACATAGCCGGGTGGCCTCATCTGCCTGCCACCAGCCACTAGCCTCTGTGCCGGTGGTCCCTTTCACTTTCGTAGCATGCCACTAATGTGTTGCCTCCTGCTTGCCATTAGAACCTAGTTCTGCTACCCTAGAAGGGTTCTGCGGCCTTGTTCCTCTACTATGGAAAAGTGTTATGGTCTCCTATCATCTTTGGGACCTTTTTATGCATCCTCTTGTCGATTTCATATCCCTTCCCACACGATACCACTATCTCCCATTACGTCTTTCCACGAGCCGAAGCGCCACCATAGTTCTATCTATATCACATATATATTAACCACCAAATTCATTTCCCCATGAATAATTGGACGAACACAAGAAGAGGATAGGGGATGTATTAACACATAATAACACCCAAAGAATGGTCAGTATCTATGTTCTTGTTGACCCATATGCATCCTTGTTAGCTAGATCACAAAGATCCAAAAATAAGGTTGAATAATCACTAAGATAGATATTCCCTTTATACAACATCATTATCCTACCCACATGATCGATTGACCCACCAGGTAACTTGTTCGTGAGTTAAACCAAATTCATTGTTTTAAAGAAAAAATGTGGAAAATAATATCACAAAAAAATTACCAATACCCTACCTAGGAAAATGGAGGTTGGTCGAGGATGTTCGTCTATTGTTATTTAACGATATATCATCCTAAATAAACTCTATAGAGTAACCTCATCGATTTTTTATTCCATGAAATTAGTCATTGGTGTGTTTCTTTCGTCGTTCATCAATAGTGATCCTCCAGATACTCAAATTCATTTGTAAGATCATACTCTCATCCCTAATTTCTATTACCCAATTAAAGGGAGAAAATGTGTCACAACGTTTCTCTTACTCTGAGTCACAACTGTTACATTGTATCATTTAGGAAGCATTATTTCTTTTAATTTGTGTTGCAAAATCATTATATGGTTTCTTTTAATTAATAGAAAATTTATCTCATTGCTGCAGTACAACGAAAAAATGTCAAATTAAATAAACATTTTATGTTTAATTTATTTTTCCTTAAGCTTTCAGAAAATTAACTTTTTCCCTCTACCTACACTAGCCGTGGTTACGCCACCCTTAAGAAATAATATCATTGTACACTAAAATTTTGTCACATATTTTTAATCAGAGTTACCGTTAGTGAGTTATGAGGATTAGAAAATAAAATAATTATTATCTAAACTAAATTATTTCTATTAACATCCCAAAAACCATATTTCACAGCCACCAAGGATCGGCCAATATTAGGGACCAAATAAGGGAAGCACACCCTAAAACACTCAATGGTACTCTCATATTTCCAATCTGAGTAACCGTTTATGATTGATTATGATTTGAAAATAAAATATTCCTTATACAATTATATTATTTATGGCCTAATTCTAATTTCCACTATTGGCATATGCCGACCAATGTAAGGCATTTTATAAGAATAGAACACCATCACAAGCGTAAAAGTGTTCTCTGATATTCAATATGAATCTCCATTTGTGATTTATAAGCATTGCAAAAAGTAATAATTTTTTTAATTATTTTATTTATGATGATTCCATTTCCATTTTTTTCTAAATAGAGGCCTATGCCGATTAATCTTATGTCACTCCTGGGGTAAACATGAAATCTTGATTATAATGGTGCCCTTAAGATTCTTGATTCAAGAACCAGTTTTTGAGTTATTCAAATTTTTAGTAAAATCTTTCAAGCACGCTATATAAAACATAATATTTTTCGACAGATTATTCCAGGCACTCTAGGCATTGGAATCACATGTTATTTCAGTGTCTGGTCTCATAATAATCCCATGTAATTTAAAAGAAAGTTACATGGAGTTTTTGTGAAATTACATATGATATTTTAAAGGGGTACTATATACCCCATTTTATAGTAAACATTGTTTATAACATAATCATATCTCATGGAACTGAAATTTGAGACACTTAATCCTACATTTATTCCCACTTAGATGAGTGTGATCTAACCTCCTATATGTAAAAAGATATCTTAATTAAATTTTTTAAAAACTTATTCATACATATATTTTTCAAATTCATTAATAATTATTCACTACATGTATATTAGTTTTTTACTAATTAGATTGAATATCGGGTGTCAATAATCTTGATCGTTTCAGACTAGTTTCATAACAGCGGTGTTGTTAATTGTTTACCCAAATGTTAATCATTCATCGAACAATACAGCTAATGGAATTTATTCCTTATAATTATTTATAATTTTATAATTTCATTCTATGAGAGTATTGGTTATGATTCTTCCATATGAAATTGATGATGATCATGTTTTAGTGGATTTTAACAAACAAACATTAGTATCTTAACTAATGATTTCTATATTAATGTTTCTATCCCCAATCTAAAATAAAATAATTATATATATATTTATACTATATATTTATAGAAATAAAATTCTCATAGTCATCCATGAAATAAATTTATATCATTGTTCAAGTAGGTGGTTACACTGACCCAACTAAGAACATACAATAAATAATGAATGATTATGAAGTGATTTTGTTATGATATTTTGAAAAATATAGAACAATGACCACATTAGGTTTTTACATGTATTTTTTACCATAATTTAAAATAATTAGAATAATGATATAGCCCTTAAGAAATTATTACATTGGATGATGAAATCATTTTTTCTATTTTATCCCACATTTGAATAAATGAATTTACCAAAGTTTTTTAATTCTAATATTGTTAATGGGTTGTCCAATTTTTTATTTTTGAAACATAATAATTTAATAAACAAATATTTATATATAAACCACATTTTAATGAACTTCTATGGTAGTAGATTTTGAAAATAAAAAGGTAAATCAATCTTTCCATAGAGACAGTAGTCCATATATCAGTATGGATGATAATTTTTTTTCATAAAATTATAGAAACACATAATAGTTTTTATCATTTAATAATATAAAATATGTTATTTTTTTCAATATTATATATTAAATTAAAAATAATTTTGGTCTATTTTATGAGGTGGATGAAAATGAAACATGACACTTTATAGAGGTGTTAGGAAACCCTTATACATGAATGTTGTATATAGTTTCTTTAAGGGAATATGGGATATGTGGTTAGTATTATTTTCATTAAAATATAGAAATTATTTCTAAATAAATAGTTATTTATTTTATAGGGATTTTGGAATTTATTAATAAAACTAAAATAAAAAGATAATAAATTATGGAAAATTACTACTCATGGTGAGGACATACACTTTCCATTAGATGACTATATGGAAATGCGGGATTAGGATAATATCATTTAATCGTAATTTTAAGAGGGTGAAATATGAATATTTGTTAATGAATAATGTTAGTGTTTCAAGAATAAATATATTTTTTAGTGGTATATAAGGGGTGGTGAAGGGCCAATTTTATATATGGTGAGAATTTCATATTGTAAATATTTCAAATTCCTAAAAAGAGAAATCATTTTAAAATTTTATGTGGCTCAAAAATGGAATCTATATGAGTGGGTGATGAGATAATTTGTATAATATCTCAAAAACTGATTTAGAAACATTTTTTTAACTTGTTCAATGCTATTTTCCCCTATATTTATTATTTATTTCATTTTTTGGTTCTATTATGATATTTAGTTTTTACCCCATTAAAACATTTTTATGATTAAAAGAAAAATAAAACTAATTAAATAATATAAAAATATTTATTCCATATCTGAAAAATATTTTACCATTTAATATATATATATATATATATATCATTTAAGAATACATCTTTTTTATTACAACGGGTAATATATTTACACCCATTTTTAGAAAAAATATATTTTAATATTAAAATTTTTGTGTAGGGTAAAATTATATATTTATTTTATATTCATGATTTAAATTGGATTATTATAATATTTATAAGGATTTAAAATCATGAAAAATTATTTTTACAAAAATAAAATTTAATTAATAGGAAATAAATTAATAATTGTTGATGGAAAATATTACATAAGTCATCAAAAATGTAATCATAGGTTTACTACATTCAAAAAATAATTATTAAAATGATATTTACATATTAAATAAAAAATATATTCATTAAAATGTTTTATACACATTAAATTATTTATTATAATGTCATAAAATCCATAGTTTTAGAAAAAAACTCTATTTTTCTATATTCAACAAAAAAACAATTATTTCATCCAAATTTCAAAAAAAAATATGATGTAAATATTTACATTTTAAATACAAAAATGAAGTTAAAATTTTCAAATAGAAAAATATTATTTTAAATGTATTCATGAATCAATTCCCTATATTGTTCTCATTAATAAATAGGTTTGGTATATATAATTTATCTTCTATAATAGGATAATGGGAATTACATTCTTTTACCATAAATAACACCACAATAATAATTGGTAACATGACATCTAATAAACAATAATTTGTATTAATTCCTCATATATTCTGAATTCTTCCATGTTTCCTACTCTACATTGTAATTTATCTAAAAGAATTTGATCAACAATGTTTTCTGAATCTACATCAATAGCTTTTTAGTGCCATGAATCCAGACTTGCACTTAATTATAAAAAATGTAATGTTACAACGGTATTCCCTTATATGTGAGTACAATCATTGATTCTAGAATTCATTATATTAATATTAAAACCTGGAAAATTCTTTTTACTTTAAGATTTATGGATTTTATAACCAATCAAAAAGCTACAACTATAATTCTCTATATAATATTAAAAGGAACAATATTCCTCAGTATTAAATACCCCTTTTTAAAAAATCATATACTCTATTCCAATGTGACACCAATGCTTTGATTTTCATTTATATGTGGTTTGGTAGTCTATACATTCATATCTATTTCCTCCTCGAGGTCAAGAAATACCACATTCCATTCTCAAAATTCATCACCAAAAGTATTTTTAATATATATCTTCCTATAAAATGCTTTACATGGTTTCATATTAACACTCAAATGGAAGTTATTTCTCCATTCAAATTTTCCCATGGGTATATAAACATCCCATGTTCATTAAAATTTAGGCGAACATGATCTTATTATGTATTATAATTATCAAAAAGTAATTTACCACTTACCATTAGGTCAAGGATGATAGGAGGTTCATTAATGTACCTTAGTGTTGAGAAAATTGTGATCACTCTTCGATGTTTAATATGTAAATAAAGGGACATGATCAGGAAAAATCTATAGAGGCTCTCTATTAAGTCTCATGATGTCATTGATTTTTTTAATAAAGGCACTCCAGGGGAGGGACTTCATTTACTATGAAAAAATGTCCAGACATGGTAAGGTGATTGTTGATAACCCATATATCACACTTCATATTTGGATTATTCAAAATTTTAGTAATAAAATACACTATATTATTATCCCACATCAATATATGTATTGTGAGAGGTGTTATGACACCCTAATATGTTTTATTTCATCCTGTACGTATTCATAAGCTTAGAATATAGAGGCATAAATATTTATGTACCGGACCATAAAGGACTACATGTCTAGTATCAAGATAAAAGTGACACATGAAGAATGAATTTAATTTATTAGGGGCTGATGAATATAACCAATTAGGAATATTACTTACATAAGAGATAATAGATGAAAGTACATGGACCCACCCACATCTACATACAATATTATAATGATGATAGTAAATAAATGATACAATAATGCATGACTAATATTTAATAACACATCAATGTATAGATAATTAGTATGAAAAAAATTTAAAATGAGGTCCAAATACAATCCCAACAATACTGTAAATGAGCCTGGCCTTATAAAAACAAATCCTTTGGGATTCCTCTTTAGTCTCTCAAGCCAAAATAATCTCTAGTTACTTCTAGTACACCTATTACTATAACAAAAGGCTTATAATATGTATAATACGCAATGCATGTGGGATGATTCCATGAAGTGGTGAGTATTAGAGTACCTTGTAAGACACCACGAAATCAGCTAACAAAAATGATTAAAGGAAACATATATAAAAAAATGTATGGGGTTGAATATATTAACCCATATATTCTCAAAGGAAAAATATTTGTCTCATTGTGAGGGTTTTCCTCATTGCCATCATAAATAATTTTCTCAAGTATCCATGGTAACACATATTCATGATAACCCAATCACCAAGTCTCTCTATAGGATGGTCCTCATCCGAGAGGTCTTACTCATTTAGACATTCCAAATTAAATCACAAAAGAACTGATAGAGATCATCTGCGGTAATCACATGATTTTGATACATATAATTAAATTAAAATATATTTCGATACATAGGAATGGAATCATTTGAGGGCTTATGTGTGATAACCAAAACTATCTTCGATGGACCACTAAAAATGTGATCATGTGTCTTGGATGTCAAATATAGGATAAATGAAAAAACATAGTTAATAATGAGATATAGGATCACAACCTAGGCTTTATAAAGGGATACCTGTCTCTATCTTGAATATTCCCTGAAAGGGGATTAGTCATTATTTTTTTAGGATAGGGTGTTACATCATACAAACATAGGGATATATCAATGGAATGAAATGATAATAAATCTGTTTGAGGGAACTCACCCATGATAACCCAAATGCTCGATAGATAAACAATAGATCTGATCTACTCTCTATGGAGTACATAACCAGAAAGGGTGACACAAAACATGTCCCATTAATTCCAGTATTTCCATTGTTAGTGTTTGTGTCTTTGTACTCTTCCCAAACATGCATAAAATTTTTGTTTTCTTATACACTAAATACGTATATGTATGTTTTTCATGTACATGAATGTGTTATAAAGAAGGAATATGGGGATATTATGACCTAGGGGTCACATAAAATTTAAATCAATCACATGGTTGTGTGATATTTTTATAAAACATGCACCCTTTCTCTATATGGAAGGGGTTTAAAAACATTTTTTCTTTTCAAAAACATTCCCTATAGATCAAAATTTCATTTAAATTAGTTATTATTTACTTATCCTTGATTCCAACCCCATCAAGTATTCTTCTTTAACAAATATTTTCCTCAACACATATTACTATGTTGACCATCATCAATGTCCAACCGAAAGATAGATTTCATCCGTTCTTCATCAAAAAAATGATCTTTACCACCTATCATCATCATCAACATACATAGTATAAAAATCATTAATCTATATCGATCATTAAATATCCTTCAAAATAATTGATCTTTCAATATTCCATATAAAATGATTTGAAACCCCCAACTATAATCTAGGGAACCCATGATCAATTACACATTGAATCTTATTTTCCAAATGTGTTGAACCATTGCTGAAGGAAACACTGATATTTAATGGTAGTAAAACAAGGAGATAAATCCATAAAAAGGAAAAATAATATATAAAATATTCCCATTGATTGGTTTTTAATTCATTAATTTATGAAAAAACCAACTATATGTAAGGTATTCAAATAAACCACAAATAATGAATCCAAGGAAGGAAAATAATGTAAACCATAAATTAAAGATGAACCATTGATTAATTCAAAAATGAATTAACTCATGTTTATAACCAAAATTTTGAATGAGGATTAAAACCACAAGAATCATATAATTACCTAGAATCATATTGATTTTTGATGAAGATGTTATCACATTTTCAGTCATTGATGAATCCACTATGTATATTGTCATCTTCGCACACCACCTTGACCACACATGACATTTCTACCTGTAGTAGATATCCTCTAATATCTCTATTTATGTAGTTAAACATAGATATTTTCATAATCATGTTATATATAGGTTTTCTTGTATGTCTAATAATTAATTAGTTAATAAATAAACATAACTAAATTTATTTATTTATTTTACCTAAAATATTTTAGCGACAGTAGTCTACTGAAACTTCTAATTCCAACCAAACTTATGTCTCACATAGGTAAAAAGCCTTGTTTTGGATTTAACCATAGTAATCATTTTCCTACATGATACTCCATCTAAGAGATAAAATAAAATTACTAATACAATATATGAAAGAGAAATATTATGTTCAGTATTTTCAATATATTATGTGTCCATAGGGCCCAAAACTCTATGCCAAATCCATATCATACTATAAAAATATCTCAATGTATTTAATAGTAAAAATGATTTATTACATCAGTTGAAATTTCCTAATTTATTCCATACCACTAGATATGTTCTGTTAAATCCCGATAGATCTTTATGATACTGAGGTGTACAGAGAAATTTTAGAAATAGACTTCATCTAGTAGCTCCCAATTTAGTGTATGTATTAATAAAACACATAAGAACATTTTGAAATTTAACACTCCAACAATATAGATGAATTATTCTAACATAAAATTCTTATATTTTTAGTCTTTATTTTTAAATCCATATCCTCCTTCTAGTAAATTTCTATATTTTATATTAATCATTGTTTATATATTTCCTGGAAATAGAATAATGTCTCCCCTTAACAAAAAAATTACTATATAAATATTTACTGAATGAGATAATTAGATCCATATTAATTCTTATCTTTTTCAAAACTCCATGGTTCCTATTACTAAATACATCGCCCACCTTGTTTTCCTTCCTGTGAAGGATATTTATTCGAACATTATAGTCTATAAGAATATCCAACCACCTTCATTACATTATGGTGATCTCTTTTTAAGAGGAAATATACTTTATAAATTTATGGTTCATATATATGTTATATATTTTACAATAAATATAGTGAATCCATATATCCTTATAAATACATTTCATCCATATTTATATAGTTTTTTCTATAACCTTAACAATTCCATTGGTTATATTATATATGGTGTTTTTGATATTGGTACACTAGTGCAGAAAACGTTTTTTACGTCGGTTATTTTTAATTTTTTACGTCACTTTTTAGCCGAAGTTAATACGACCGACGTTATAAATAATGTTTTTTACGTCGGTTATTTTAAAACCGACGTAAAAAAAAATATCACTGTTTTTCACGTTGGTTATTTAATAACCGACGTGAAAAACGTGCGGAAAGCTTCTTTTTTCACTTCGGTTATTAAAAAACCGACGTGAAAAAATGATGGGGCAGGCGTTTATGACGTCGTTTATTTGAATAACCGACGTGATAAACCCATGGGTTATCATTTATAACATCGGTTTTTAAATAACCGACGTGAAAAATGAGGCCTTCCACGCGTTTTTCACGTCAGTTATCTAATAACCGATGTGAAAAATCATTTCCCAGGTCTTTATCACGTCGGTTATTAAATAACCGACTTGAAAAATCAATTCCACCTTGTAGAAAATTTCCTGATCTTCGATTTGGCAGGTCGTGGCGCTCAAACGGAGTTACAGATCAAAAGTTATGACTATCAGAAGTTTGATAATTTTTTTTTGAGGAAAGATTCATTGCGAAAATTATTACTTCATCTTGGAAGGAATTTTATATTTCAAAGGAGTATTTATAGATTTTCGATGATATGAAGAATTATTCATCATCATAATAATGTAAGAATCATTAAAAGGTATATAAATTATGAAAACCACTCATATAAAATATAAATCATGGAAAATTGATTACACATACCTTGACAAGATCACAAAAAGAAGAAATAGTGGATTCATGTGGAAGATCAAACAAGAAAAGTCAGTGGAAAGATGATTGTTGAATGAAATTATCATTAAATGGTAAATCAATTGAGAAAACGAATCATAAAAAATATAAATCATGGATAAATGATTACAAATACCTTGACAAGATCGCGAAAATAAAAAATAGTTGATTCACGTTGAAGATAAAACAAGTCCAGTCGGCGGTTTGATAATGGTTGAAATAAATGATCGATAAGTTATTATATGCATATAATGAAACATTATAATTGATATGTTAAAAGAAAACGCGGTATTAAAATTTTTAGGCGGCAAATGAAAATTTCGATGCCGCGATATAAAAAATTGAAATACAGTGTGGGAGGGATATTAAAATAATATTTCACGTCGGTTTTATAAAAACCGTCGTGAAAAGAGATTAATTTTTTTTCACATTTTTAATGTAGGTTATATAATAACCGATGTGACAAATCAAATTTAATAACCGATGTGAAAAATGAGGCATGCCGCACATTTTTCACGTCGGTTATTTAATAACCGACGTGAAAAATCATTTCCCAGGTCTTTATCACGTTGGTTATTAAATAACCGATGGGAAAAATCAACTCCAACTTGTAGTTAATTTCCTGATCTTCGATTTGGAAGGTCTTGGTGCTCAAACAGAGTTACGGATCAAAAGATATGACCATCAGAAGTTGATCATCTCTTAACGAAGTCTTAGGGAAGACCAACTTCCGAGGGGCATAACTTTTAATCTGTAACTCCGTTTGGGCTCCAAGACATATCAAATCGAATCTTGGGAAAGTTTCTACAAGTATGATCACATTTTCCACATCGGTTATTCAATAACCGATGTGAAAAATTCCCTTTTTAACGTCGGTTATTAAATAACCGACGTGAAAAAGGCATGAAAACCAGATTTTTCACGTCGGTTTTTTAGTAACCGACGTTAAAAATGAATTTTTCACATCGGTTATTAAATAACCGATGTGAAAAATGTTAACACACATGTAGAAAATTTCATGAGCTTCGATTTTATAGGTCTCGGAGCCCAAACGGAGTTACGGATTAAATGTTATGCCCCTCAGAAGTTGGTCTTCCCTAAGACTTTGTTTAGTGACGATCAACTTCTGATGGCTATAAATTTTGATCCGTAACTATATTTTGGCTCTGAGACCTATCAAATCGAAGATCGAAAATATTATACATGTAGGTTAGCATTTTTCACATCGGTTATTTAATAATCGACGTGAAAAATGAAGCCTGTCGCGGGTTTTTCACGTCGGTTATTAAATAACCGACGTGAAAAATAGTGATATTATTTTTTTGACGTCGGTAATTCAAAAACCGAAGTGAAAAATGAATCATGTCGTGCATTTTTGACGTCGGTTATTTAATAACCGACATGAAAACCAATGATATTATTATTTTTAGGTCGGTTATTAAATAACCGACGTGAAAAGACATGAAAAGTAGATTTTTCACGTCGGTTCTAATATAAACGACGTGAAAAGGTCATGGAATATGAATTTTCACATCAGTTATTATATAACCGACGTAAAATATAATTTTAATTTCCCGCCAATGCAGAATTTCATTTTTTTTACATCGCCGCGTCGAAATTTTCAATTGCCGCCTAAAAATTACAATACCATGTTTTTTTTACATCGCAGAATTTATTTTTCACGTCAGTTCTTATATAACCGACGTGAAAAAGTCATCAAATATTATTTTTCACGTCGGTTCTTAAATAACCAACGTGAAATGGTCCGCACAAATGGATTTTCACGTCGGTTATATAATAACCGACGTGAAAAGTCAACGAAAATGGATTTGACGTCGGTTATATAATAACCGACGTGAAAAAACGTGACGTTAAAAACAGTTTTTGTACTAGTGGTATCAAATCAGGATTGAGTTCAATGGGACTCTCACCATTACACATGTTTTGATGAATATTTAATTCCACTATAAATTAATGATTGTTTTTATATAATGGGTATATCCTTTATCCCTATGAAGTACTTATCATACACACATAGGGTTTTCTCTTCATCTTCTTCAATAATTTAATTAAGGAATGATACAAGATGTTGTTTTATGAATTACACTGGAGATTAAGTCTATTCCTTGAAATTGATGGATTCTATGTCCCCTACAGAAATAATAATATCCTTATCCTATTTAGAAATCCTTTCATTATACATTTTTTGAAAATCCATACTAAGGATTTACTCAGAATCAGGTAAAACAATCATTTTTTACACTATGAAATATATATGTATCTTAATAGAGTTTAATAAATAAAATTTCATTGAAATAAGAATATAATTAGTGTTCATTATTAATATCACTTTTCTTGAAGTATAAGTTGATGATTCAATATTCCCATCAAATATGAATGATCTAAAAGAGTGTGTTGATATAGAAGCAAATAAATAATTTTCTAATAATGTGTTTTGATTCAATGTACTTTCTATCACACTATTTATTAATTAAACCATAGTTGTAGTGATTGAATAAACTTTACCTTGATCCCTTATCCATTTGTAAGGTAAATTATATAACAGTTTGTGGATGTAGTTTTCAGAGTGCTCTATACAATTAAAGAACTGAACATCAAAAAATTATGCCTTTCTTATTCATTCGTGATCTTAATGACTATTGAATCCAAGATTGAAACAAATTACAATTCCATTCATGAAATTCACCATGTGTTTCTTTCAATATTTATTAATTATAGTAAATCCCAATATTCATTTATTCACCAGGAAAATATTTTTTTTCATAGTTCTCAAACATTTATTTCAAATATAGATTTCATTAAAATATATAAGTATTATAGAATAAATTTTTCAAAATAATGTACCTTGAGACTATTTCCGGTCTATGAACAAAGTACACAACATATCTCATTAGAATCGTAAATTTGTCTTCCTAATCGGTAAATTTTACCCTTACCTTCTATTTTAGATGGTGGAATATCATTTTCATTCGATCCCATTTCATATGTGGAAATTAATTTTCAAATAATATTTCTTTAAAATTTATTTATCAAATGGGATCTATATCTAAATCCTATATACAATTTGGAATTAGTTACCACCAATGATCTACATCTCCCTTAAGACGATAAGTTTATATTAAAACGATTTCCCTTTAACTATATTCCAATGTCGGAAATATATTTTCTAGGGACTTGATACATTACTAATCTACCAGTGGATTAGTAATTCCACAAAATTAACGCGGTTTTTGTTGCATGAAGTAGTCCAACATAGTTACACCATGATGCGGATAGACATGTTGGTTTATGTGGGTGAGTTTATATTTCATAGAATAGTTAAAATGAAAGACATGGTTATGATTTAATATATGACTCAATTAAATTCTTATGAGGAAGATTGATAAATTGACATCAAGTGATGATACAATTTACATTCCTTTCATTAGTCTCTATCTCAAACAAATGTAATACATATAATTGAAAATTATTATGAATTGTAAATTTTAATTACTACTAGTATTGGTAGTGTAGAAGTTCCCTAAAATATTTTGGATAATCCGTAATAATTATGACATCACACTATTTTACCCTAAATCCAGTCCCAAAGGTTTCTACTAAACATCATTTTATACCAATTGGAAGAAACCAATCTCCAGAAACCCAAATTTCATAATTATATTACATTATAAATAAATAATAAAATATTTAATAATGGATCCAACAATATATTAGTCTTGGAAGAGTACATACATATATATTCTTCACATTACACATCATAATATTATGTAAAATATTAAACATATATAAGTAAATTATTATCTATTATAGAAGATCCTTGAAAATTACACATCATTCTATTATGTTTCTTGGGTGATGAAAAAAATAATGGTGTGCTCCGATGCTTAGTTAGAAGATGCATACACTAGAAGCTATTAAAACATAAGAATGAAATTAATTTAATTGAAATTTTTTTGATGATTATAATTATTAAATAATCAAATGAAACAAAGGGAATTTTTTTATAGGAAATATTAGGGAAGAAACCTATTTATTAAAATAAAAGAAAAGTTCCCTTTTTAATTGGTATAGGGTAACCCATTACATGCCCGAAGGCCAGAGGCGAATAGCCAAAGATTCAGGAGACAAAAGTCTAGAGATACACAGATCAAAACAGAAAAAACCCATCAAAACAATTCCAAATGGCTATGGCCCAAAAAAACAAACACCACATTGAAACCCTAGCCACTGTCATGGTATCCTGCATACCAGCCACCATGCCAATATCCAAAATCAGCCCGCTACAACCCTTCATCATCCGCACCATGATGTCGCTCTGCCATCCTCTTCGTCGCCATGAATCGCAGCCCACCCACTTTGTCGCCATGACCACCCGATGAGATAGATCCACAGATCCACTTCGACATCGTCGATCCAAGAGCACGATCACATACCGGGGGTTAACCGAGACACCATCACCCCTCCATGCGCCGAATACGACTAGATCTGGTCCATCTAGACCAGATCTGTTAATGCCGATCGCCAACGAGAAGCCCCCGACTCCTCTCGCACGCAGAAGTATCATGTCCACCTGTAGATCTTCCGCATTCTCCTGGGTGAACCACATGAGACCAAATCCGAAGCCTTCAAGCCTGCGTCGTCACCTTGACTGAAGCCGAGGAAGAAATCTCTTCTAAAGAGCCATGGCCGAAGCCGTAACCTCAAATGGAACAAAGGGAATATTATATCAGTAAAAAAAATTACAAAAATTAATGATTTTATATTTATTGAATTCATACTGCCAAGGAAAATTAACATACCATTAAGGATTTGTTTATAGATATCATATATAATAATCAGAAAAATAATTTCAATACCCTAGCTTATTTCCCTCTTGATATCTACCAATGAATTAAGGGGATTTCTATATCAGTCCCCCACAATCACTATTTACATCTAATGAAATCATTATATGAATTAAAAATCATTTCACAATATTAACTATGTAAATAAATAAATAATCAAAGAAAAATATATAAATATATATCTTCATGAAAGAAATATATTACAAAAATACTTTCATATTCATTGAAATAATCTAACTATTTTAAGGAATATCTTGAAAATAAACATTGAAACAAACAATAATTTTTAATTTAATCGAAAGTTCTCTTTTTAAAATAAAAAAATATAAGGAAGTGGAGAGGGTGATTTAAAAGCGTTAGATTGTGAATACATTATACTACTTGAGTTTAATGGCTTAAAATGGTAGGATACCAAAGAAAAGATTGGAAAATATATCATTTTTATCAAAAAAAATCATGTGAATTGTACGTATAATACCACCCAATAATGTCTCGTTATGTGTTCAGTTTTAGAACCACTCACCATTCAATGAGTAATGATTCATCTTATTAAAAAAACTTTTTAAAGGTTATTACCTCTATGAGAATATATCACATAACAATATCAGATTTATTGTATCTAGAACTGGACGCAATCTCCACAAAAACCATAAGAACATTAATATCAATGATTAATATGTTTATGCATCATTATGGGTTAGGTAAAATCTCAATAAAAATCTCTAAAATGATATAATTTTAAATAAAAAATTAAATACTATGAATATATAGTTATTTCTGATATATAAAATATAACTGGTAGTAATTACACCCTTAAAAGGAAAAATAGTTTATATCATAATCACATATCAAGTAATTAATATTTGAGACAATGATTCCTAAACATTATTCTCACTAAGATGAATGTGATCTATCCTCATATATAAAAATAATTATTACATATTTATAAAACATATTCATAGATATAATTATTTTCAAAATATTTTATATTTATTCTATACATGATTATTAGTAAGTTATTATCCATTTTCAATATCATATGTGAGTAATCTTGACCAGTTTGAGCATTATTTGTAGTAGTAGTTTTGTTAATCCAAATTTTATTAAAGTAAATCATTAATAAATCATAAATATTATTTTTATTTATGAATTATAAATATTTATAATTTTATAATTTCACTCTCTGGGAGTTATGATTATAATTATTAAATAAAAAATCAATGACGAGCATGATTCAATGATTTTAATCAAACGAACATTTGTATCATAAAAATGAGTTTAATATTTTTGTTACTGTACAATAAAAAAATTATTTACATATTTATATAAAAAAAAAATTTATATTAAATTCATGTATGCATCCATAATATAAATTTATTACATTCTTTAATTAGGTGATAAAAGTGATCCAAATATGAATATATTATAATTAATGGATTATAATGTAGTGATGTAGTTGTAATATTGTAATAGTAGAGGCATAAAGACCCCATTTAGTTATTATTATTTTGTTTTATCAGAATTAAAAATTAGTATAATTAGAATATATCTTATACTATGTTAATACATAATATAAAATGATGAATTTTTTATCTTAGAACACTCTTTTGGATTTTTGAACATACAACATTTGTTTATCTTTCAAATCGTTAAAAGGTTATTCAATTTTTCTTTAAATAACATAAATTTTTTATGAAAATCATATTCATCCATCAAAACCATTTTCATGACCATACAGAAAAGGGGATGATTAAAAAATTAAAATTAATTGTTGCACGAAGGCGCTAGTTTGATCCCACGAAAAGATTATTATTTTAATTTTTATATAATGGGGGAAAAGTATATACTGTTTTATCATTTAATAATTTATAATATTATATAAATATAATACTTATTTATTAAATTTGACATTAGAACCTATCGTGTATTGTGGTAAAGATAAACAAAACATGATTCTTTATTTAGGCAGAAATCCACACATAGACATGACTATTTTATTTGTTTTCCTCAATGAAGAATGGGAAATGGGGTTATTAGATATTCCTTTAGAATAATTAAATAAATTAAAACAAACATTATAATTTTAAATATATAATAGTGATAAAGATAAAATGTGAAAAGTAATATAGAAAAGAGAATAAACTATGGAATATTTCTAGTCACATTGAGGACTCCATCTCTCATTTGGGGAACTCATTAGAATTGGTTGTACTGGGAAAATATCATATGAATAAAATCTTAAAAACATGAAATAGGGTTATAAAAGAAGTAAAAATGGTTTATTTTCAAGAGGAAACCAAAATATTGTAGTGGTTTTGAATAAGTGGTGAGAGGCCCCATTTATTAGTAGGGAAAAAATATATTTTTGTAAATATTTTAACTTAATAAAATGAAAGAGCCTATTTCAATTTTAAAGTGGTCAAGAAAAATGGGAAAAATGACTGGGGGAATATATAAGGTCTATAATAACCCATAAATAAATTATAAACATTTTTTTTAATCTTGTTTCAATATGTTTACACCTATCTTAATTACATTTTTTGTTTATTTTTTTCCATAGAAACTAGTTTTGAACTAAAATAATTATTTATTATAACTAAACATAAAATATAACACGTTATATATATTTTACCTAAATATTGTAAATATTAAAACCATTTTATTTAATAAAATTTCTATATGTGAGAATAAAATTTAACATTAGCACATGTAACATGTAAAACACAATTTTAAGAAAAAATTTATTTTTATGAAGAAAATTTATATGTCTGTAAAAATTATGAATATATTTTATTTTAATGAGATAAATAGATTTATTATAATTTTTATTTTTATTTTAAATCAATAAATATTAAATTTCTATGAAAATAATATTTACTTAAAAGAAAACACGAAAACATATTTTTTACATATTATGTATGTCATTAAATGTTAATAATAGGTTTTATAAATTCAATGGGATAATTTTAAAATTTATTACTTCAAATCATAAATATATATTTTATCTTGTAAAATTTTTTTATCCATATCTTCCTTCTTCTTATGTAGTCATTAAATTAGTAACTTTTGTATGAATATTTCTTATTCTCCAGAAAATCTATTAATTTAGATAAAATCCAAAAAAAATCATCATATTCTAATGTTGATATTAAAATTCAAAAAATTATACTAATTTTGGGAAATAATATTTTAATTCTATTTTTAAAAAATCAACAATAAGGCTCATTAGAGTGTGAATTATGTAATATTTTTTTGTGATATAGTGTTTGCTAGCCATAATAGGGTCCAGGGTATTAAATGATATGTTTTTTAGGTCTATAAATGATTTCGGTGTATTATATGCTAAACTATTAGTCCAGTTAGGATGTTCAATGATATCCCTTACCATCATGTACCAATATATGAGGCATCTTCCCATCAATTGAAACAATGAGACTTTTTCTAAACAACTAAAAGTAAGTCAAAATTTTAATTTATAGTTTTTTATATGATATTCCAATAAAAATTATGTCTAATTATTATTATATTTTTTAATACTGTATTTATATTTTTTACATCTATTTTATATAATATCTCCAATTTAATGTAATTAATTTTATAAATTCCATTTAATACAAAAATAAGTTGCACTAGAGGTTGGAAACCTATATGAAAATAAATAACACGAATCATCTGAGGGAATCCATACTAAATTAGCAGAGTAAAATAAATGTTAGATTCCCCTATTATTTTTTTGTAATTAAAACATATATATATATATTACATCATAAATATCCAATGAAATAAACTAATATGTTATCTATGTAAAAACAAATAATGTGATATAATTTATGTATATGTTTTTTATTAACTGTTCTGTTTGTTTGTGTATTGAAATTATTGAATTTCATACCCTGTGGATATAATTTCATTTTATATTATAGGTGGTATCTATAGTTAGCTGATGGTATCTTTAAAATTACTGGTTGTTTAAACCATAATTTATTAAAAATCATCACATTTTCTATAGAGGTGGTTTCACAATTACTACTAATCTAAAATTCATAATATGTTTACAGGTCATCATCTAATAAAATACCATCTCAAATTGATGAGTGAATCAAAAAATAAAATTAGTACATTGAAAAATGTGGAATCAATTGAATTTGTTTAAAATCACAATGTATTCGAAAAAATGGGATTAATACATATATTTTTCATATTGTCTATATTTTCCAGGACAAATGTCAAATATTTTTTTATTCTTATAACATATATTATGTGACACATTATCGGCTAATGAAATTTTCACCAAAAGGAACAAATTAATATTTTGAAATTATTATTGTCCTTTTCCCATTACTTCTTTCTTAATAACACATAAATGAAAATTTGATGTTCTTCTTAATGTGGATGAAAAATAAATTCGAACATATGAATAAAAATATATTTCATTAATTTATTCTATCTAGAACATGATATCATACGATTCCATCTTTATAATGATAGTTTATTCCATTGAAATCAAAAAAAATCAAAGAAAGAGAGAATGTTAACTAAGTTATTGATTCCTGAATAACTGAATATCTGATCGAAGACAATGCTTTCCAATACATATATTTTTTTTAATTCCATATAGAACATGACACATTATATTTTCAGTCACAAAAACCACAATAGAGGAAGCATGAACCGAAACGAAAACTCTAACACTAGTGTATTATAACCTTTTGCGAAACCACCCTCCAAAATCACACCCATGATTCCAACTCACTCTAGAATACTCAATCACAAATAACAGAAACATTCATTGTAAAATATAAAATTAAAATAAATTAATAAATGAATTTATAGTTTTACATGGATCTTATTTTAATCATAAATATACAAAGTAAACATTACCAACTTCTATTTCATTTGAAGCATATGGCTTACAACCATTATGATTAGATAAACATATAGATCGCTAAAATAAATTATCTTTTTACACATCAAAATTTTATCCCACCCACCATTATATAATGGTTCTCAATCGTTCAACCAATTTTAGTAACCTCATATATTTATGGGGATCCATAAAATTTATTGGATGAGTGTCAATTACCTATTCCAATTTTTGGAAATATTGGTTAATAATGGAGATGGATATTTTTCTATGGTATTAGATGGAACTTTCTATATCATACTACTTTTTATCTCTCATAAAATATTATTCACCTCATTTAATTGATAGTACTATGGTTTTTCCATAAATCCTATTTTGGAAAAATTATTGATCATCAATTAACACATGTACTTTGTGCATTGTATCCCTTAATGAAGCTTTTAAAACAATATATATTTGAAAGGGATTATTAGTAGTATATAAATAATCTATCTTTTATACATGATTATTTACTATTAGGAATCTAAATTTTGGGAGACATTAGAGTGGTTAATACTTGAAATTGGGTTTTATACCAAATGGATACTCCAATTTATATTCATAAATAACCCATTCATATTATTAATACAACCCATTAGAGATGGGTAGATTATATTTATAGAAATTCATGTTATTTCCATATTTAATTATATTCATTTGATCCCATTCGATAAATTTGGTTTCTTGGATCACATACATTTGTGAATTTTTATGTCTGTTATATTACATATAATCAGATCGATGATCATGATGGTTCTCATTAGATGAATTAGGTCAAACCACCAGGCATACCCATTCGATCATGGGATCAAATTGGGGTGAAAATTTTGATCTGTTGTGATATTTAATAAAAAAAATAATCACCTCACATTAATTTAGTGTTTTATTTGAATTGTAACCCTTAATACCCCCATGGTGCATTCATTTCTGTCTGGACAGTGTGGTTATACTATGCCGGAATCATTTTCCCGATTTTATTTTATCATTTTAAATGGTTATAGAGTGGTTTCTCTAATAAAGGGAACCACGATTGAAACCTCTTTTTTATATGGAAATACAAAATAATACATTCCCATTAAAAATATATAATATAAAAAATTAATATTATTAAAAAAATAAAAAATACAAAAAATATTCAACATTTTAAATTTTTATAAACCTTTTAAGGGTTAAGAATGATATAGATTTGTATTAAACTATCATAAAAAATATTTTTCTTGAAATAAGCATTAATAAAATATTGTAAATTCCTAAATAAAATTGACAAATAATTATAAAATTCTTTGAACATGTAACTCATATTATCAATGAATATTTTTCTACATAATTTTTTCAAATTCACCAAGTTCTTCATATAATACTAGACACTGGTATGAAAATTTTTCACATATAATTTATTGAATTTTTATGAGCTAAATTCACAAACTCTATGGAGATTCCCCACTCCTATGTTTATATAGATGAAGATAAAAATTCTTCCCAACTCATTTTTTATATCTTTATTTCAATAAAAATTCTAAACTCATCCCCTTTTTTCTCATCAAAAAAACCATTTCCTTGAGATGTAATATATCTTTGGTATTTCCATCATTTATATGAAGTATTTTCAAAAATTGAATTTATACACGAAATTTTATCACATGCTAGGTTGGGTCTCTATCAATAGTGAATTTTCAACAAGGACACGAATCTGATCCCAATGCATGTTTTGTATACTAACTCCCTTCAAATCCATTTATTAGTGGATCCCCCAATTTATGAATTAATTTAATAGAATCCATAGTTATGATATCATATTTTATCAAATTACATACATAGATATGTCTGGATACTATGTGTTTCATGTTTTCATTATAAGTATTACTATATTCTATAGAAAATGTATATTGACTATTAAAATGTACAAAAACAAGTGACATTGGTATATTTCACTATGATAGACTGGTTAAAAAAGATGAAATCTATTCTTTTCATTTTACAATAGTTTTTAAGGAAGGAAAAATTTAAACCATTATAGATTCTCTTATAGATGTTTTTTCTTTAATCCCCAATAGATCAATCCACCATCAAGTATAAAAACCCAGCCAATAATTAAATATTGGTCCTCTATATTTATAATTTTTATCACATCAAAAAACCATATGAAAACCATTAGTTTTTACTATATCTTATAAAACAATGTATAAAACACTTATGATACTTTATTATGTATTTACCTTCATCCCACTATTTATAACCAAGATTATTTATGTACCTTATCAATTTTTTTGTATAGTATTAAAAATTTGGTCTTTTTCTAGTCATATAAGACATAAGACACCTAATAACCATTTAATAATATATTTCAACACATTACCATATAGGATTTGGAATAATTCAACATAGATAAAATTATTGGGTAGAAACTGATGAATAAATATATTGTTCATATCACTATAATAAATTTTCAATATAATGAGATTAATATATAATAACAAAATTATTATTCGAAAAAAGAATTATTCGAATAATAACAATATGTTTACCGATGTATTTTATTTAAAATTTATTAATATGATCTATAGAGCCTCATTTACATGATTTATATCTATTTCAAATATGATAATAACATTAACATGTGAACAAATAACTACAACATGATTATTATAGATCCCACTATAAATGAATTCATCATATTTTTAAAAAAAATTAAATTAAAATACGTTATTAAATATATCCTTCATCATTTTTAGATATTTTTTTAAAACATATAAGAACTATAAAAATTTTCAAACCTTCCTTTCATTTCATGATACTTGGAATCACATCATTGTTCATTTTATATTAAATCATGTAATTCACCTTTTATAAATGACATTTTAAAAATAATTTTGTAAATTTAAAAACAATAATTGGAGGATGAAGTAAGAAGGATTATAATAAAATCAGTTCAATAAATGAGATAATACATATAGAAATAATATATTCCTTGATTTTTTGTAAATAACATGGCTACCAATATGTATTTATATTTTTCAATCATATGGTCGAATTTATTTTGTCTAAATACACACATATAACATTTCATTAGTTAACGTTGAGTATGATCAACTAATATATAAGCATTATTCCAAGTTTATTTCCATTACATCATATATATATATACGATGCAATGTGAGTCATCATAAAATTATAAAGCTTCAATGAATGTTTTTTGTGTATACTCGATATTGAAAAAAACAATTGTTGATGTAATGATACTATAATTATTTCTTTACAAAATGTTTGTATACATATTATATCCAAATGTATTAGTTATCTGAAGTCATTTAATTTTCATAAGCTCCATGATTTTACATTTTCTAGACAATCTTTCCTTTTTACCTAGGTTCCTTTATTTGTACATTGATATATAAATATTTAAAACCAATATTCATCAAAGATAACATATCAAAATTCAAAAAAATTCATTGAAATATTATGATATATGTGATCTTTTAAGGGGGTGTATTAGTTTTCAATTTTTTATTATATAAGAACAACCTTCACCACTAGTTATAAAGAATTAAATATATTGGAAAAAGCAGTCAAGCACCCCCATAAGAAATCAAGAATTAGAAAGGTTCACTGCATAATAAGAGAATTTATTTCTTTTATTAGTTTGTAAATAATTTTACAAAAAATATTCATTAGATAAAAATAGATTTTATCTTTATAGTTTAAAAAATATCCATTAGTTTTACAGAACTATAATCCACCGATAATGGATATTCCACTAACACAAATAAAGATATAAAGGAATTTTCTCTTCAATGAAAGGATCCTTCATCAATGAGATTCAATATGTTATCATTTTACTACTAGAACATTCATCATAGTATCCTTCATACATGATCATGTTCTTAGAATTCTATCTATTAAATAATAGTCAGAATGAACTTTTTTATGATTTTATCATAATAACCTCTCTATCAAATAAATTATATTTCTAGTGCCCTCTGTCAAAAAAATTTGATTGGCATCATTATCATCTCAAAACCCCTATTTAATATCTATTTATTGTAAAATTTCAATACGATACCCTACGTATGTGATCATTATCTGATACACTCTTTCGGGAATCACAACGTCTATGCTTCAATAAGGTATATCTTAAGAACATCGGTCAGTACCACTCTTCATAAAAAAACTATGAAAAAGCCAACACATCATAACATCACTACTCATATTTATATAATAATTAAATATTTAAACACATTACGTTATTCAAAATTTTAAAATTTTAGTTTCCAAATCCAAATTTTAATATCCACCCAAAAATTTCATCAGTTGATCTCTTTCAGTACTATAGTTAAACTATGGTCAAAATACCTAAATAATTCTTTCAAATATCATCATCAATAATATTCACCAAACATTCCAGAATAATTAAACATATATAATCAATATATTAATTTGGAAAGAAAACTCAACATCATCACAATTTAAATTATTTACAAATCCCCTCATAAATATTCTCATCATTTCATATGATAAATATCTATAAGAACTTCAATGTCTAGGGGGATTTTTTAGGAATCTTATATACAATATATCTTTTATTTACCACCATAAAATATACCACTATGTATAGATTAATTTATTTGATTATGAAAATCACTCATAAGAATTTCTAAAATGATTGTGATGACTTTTTTGGAATACACTATTTGATTATTTTCCTGGAAACCTCTATTTGATGTACACTATAAGAAAATCAATATGATAATATGATAAATTTATATATTTTTTATTTAATTATAAAAAAAATCTTATTATTCAAATAATTTAGAAAACAATTTCTGATAATTGTTCTCAGAAACATCTATCCATTGAACCCAAAACTACTCTTATTACGGTTAACTCAATCTATATGATCTGTATTACACAAATTACATCATTTTAAAAAAATTATAGAATCATGAATAAAATAAATTTATCATTATATATTTTGACATTTTATAATATAAAATCATCAAATGATTTACTTTGATCAGAGATATATTTATTTGGGACCTTATTCAAATAATCTAACAAAATTTGTTTGATCCTTCATCAAATCGTCAAAGTCTATTCTACTCAATTTGATAACCCCAATATGTTTTAATTCATAAAATATCATAGTATAGAAGAATTAAAAATGTCAAATGATTTATATATTGAAAATAAAGTTAACACAATGTGATCATTCTTCATATAAAAATATAAATCAAAACCACTTGGTCTCAATAATCTCCCCCATTGTTGATTTTATTATCATCATCAGAAAAAATAATCATTTAAGATATGAAACTCTATGAAGTAATCAAGATTCATTTTTTTCTATGAATACATTAGAATACTCTATGTAGTTAACAAGAATCGTTAAAAAACATTACCATGCTATCTATAATGTAGTGATTAGAAATAATTTCAAAAATTTTCCTCAACATAAAGATTTATCATTGTCATTTGTAGTTAAAATAGACTTTGAGACATTTTGATAACCCTTAAATAAACTATTAAAATAGTTCACACATTCTAAAATAAAAAATTACCCCCTCTAAAATCTCACCCTAAATATTTTCTATCCTGATATAAGAAAAGAACATAACAATGAATATATTTATGTTTTATGTTTTACCCCCTTTTAAAATAGTTTCAAAATATAGTATGAGTTTGGGGAAATATATCAAATAAATTATCTCCGAAGAGAGTGATGTTTAACACCCACAATGTAACTCAAATTATAAAATGATTTACTGAATAATTAAATTGGGCATATATCAATTAACTTCTCCTTTATTGGTATAATCTCTAGATTTAGATCATTTTTCTATATTTTACATTATATAGTGATATTTAATATCAATGTTCAAACATAATGAATGATGTAAAATATTTATAGTGATGTTGATAAAACATTTATTATCAGAACCCAAGAGAATGGCATACTTCAAATCTACCAAATAATATTCTTCCTAGGTCTTCATATATATATATTGAGTTGTGAATTTAATAAAAAATACATTTCATCTTAAAATGTAATGAGGTTTGCTGATATGTTATTATATTTATACAAACTCACACATAAATCCCCCATTAAGTAAAATACACCAAATTTGGATCGTATATCATCAAAATATGAAACCCAGTCAGTATCTTTATATATGAAATGATTTATCATTCCCTAAAATTCATGCCAAAACCCATGAAATATAGGGATATTAATTTCTATGATTATTATTTTAAGAACATAACAATGTGTCATTTTTATATATATTGAAAAGCAACACATAGGGTAATAACATAAACAATGTATCATCAATATATTATTATGTACCATAGGATTACTACGAATTTTCTATGTTATTTAGTATCACAATTACATCCATATTAATCCTTAGATTACTTTTTTTTTCTCAGGATATTTACATGGTAAAATGTTTTGAATACCCCATGATAAAAATTGTATGTAATTCCTTATTATATTATTATTGTGATAGGAATTGTGACCCTTATCTAGGTAATGTTATATGCCGATAATAGTACTACTTTTTCCCCAGTGTACACACTTCAAATAAGATCTTATTTTATTAGAAAATTCCTTCACATCCTTCTTCATTATTCCCAAATAATATCATATACAAAAAATTATAATGAGGTAATACCCTAGATTTTCCTTTATATAAAGTTCATTTTCATCAAATGGTTTATTAAAATACAAATTCTTTTGAAAGTATCAAACTTATAATGCCATTATCCTAGAGATTATATTAACCCATAAAATAATCATTCATTATACTAATACAGATTTTATATTTACTAAGTAATTTCCCACATATATGTTCAGTGGATATTCAATATTCTAACCATCCATTATGGAAAGTAGACTTGAAGTCCATTTGAAATAATTTATATCACCTTTTTGATCCAATATCATGAATTCATCTAACGGGTTCATATAATTAAAATCTAGAAAAGGTCTCTTAAATATCAACTAAGTAATCGTATGAGTAACCCTTATCAAAGAAACATTACATGTTTCTTAAATGTCCTCAATTTTCCTCCATCCTATTCAAGATATAACACTTTTTAAAATTTTGTTTTTATCTTCCAATTTTGGTACAATTTTCCATCTCTCATTTTACAAAATCTTGATGAATTATTCATTCATGGAATTAAAAATCACTTAATAATTTAGTTATTCTTTAATATATAATGTAAAAACATATGAAAAAAAGATTATTTGAGGTTTTATTTGACGTTAACCTATTTTAAAATTATTTTACATTATATATAATTATATTTTGTGTCTATAATTTCTTCATAATCCTCAAATGAGATGAAAAAAATTGTTCCTCATAACATGAGATGGATGAATAAATATTTTCTTCATATAAATTGTCATATTCATTAATTACATCATAAAATATTTCATGTTGTTTATTAAAAATAACATCATAATTCTTTCCTCTAATATAAGAAGATGAATATGAACCTTTTCTATTAGAATGATCGATCCCTTTCACAAATATTGAATAAAAAATATTTCAAAATTTCCATATTATAACACATATATACACTATCATTAGGAGGATATATAAATAATATACCAAAAACACCTCTTTAATAAAACATTTTTAGATTTTCATCATTAACTTTAACAATGTGATGGGTTCCAGACACCATTATATATTCTACAATTTGGGTATCTTATTAATAAATTTAAAATAGATATATATATGATTTTGAATTTTTGATACAATTATTCTTGATGTAAACTACCTCTACAATAGTCTGTCAAAAAATTATTTGAAAAGTATCATGTTCAATAAATATAGTTCAAGACATCATAATCAAATTTTTATTTATTTCATAATAAAACCATTCTATTTTGTATTGATTGGTGTAATATATTTATGGAAAATTCCATGTTTTTATGGATAATGTTTAAAATTACCAATTTTATATTAATCACCATTATTTTCTTGAATTTTATATATACAATATCCATAATCATTTTTAGTACATCTTCTGAAACTGTTAAAAATTTGTTGGGAATATAATTTTTATTTGAATAAAATAATACATGTAATAAATATGAAATCATAAAAAAAGTATAAAAAATATTGTTTGCATATATTTATTTCTTTCTCAAGGTCCCACTAATGTAACAATGTATAAAATTTAAGCTATATATTTAATGTATCTCATCCTAGTTATGTAATGATAATGGAATATTTCTTTAAATGAAAAATGTAAAACATTATTATCATCCTCTTATTATATCAAGAACATCTGTAATACTACATCTTTTTTCAACTTTTCAATATTATGTTGGAAAATATGTCCATGCCTTTTATGAAATTAATTATTTTATTCAATAATGATAATATTGAAAGTAATATATGAATCGTAAGAATGAAACATATTTTCCATGGTTCTTTATAATCTTACTACTACTTTACCATCATTAATCCTTTTTACATGATAATAAAATTCTTATAAAAAATTATTCATTTACTTCATTTAAAATTTGTAAAACACTCATAAAATAGTGTTTTATCCCATAAAAAACAATTCACTTATCTATTAAAATTATATTTACCTATGATGGAAAAAAAAGTAATTTGAGTATGAATGACTCATCATATCTAAATAAAAATATTATTTAATTGTATTATTTTTCATTTTTTAACAATTTTGAGATATCCAATCATTTTTTGAAGAACACACACTTTATAAAAATAATGGTCACTTTCTTATTTTCAATTGAGAATAATTTCAAAAACCAAAGGCTTTTCCTTTCATTTTTCATCCTTTTAATGTTGTTTTGAGGTAATTATATATAAAATCTTTTGAGTTTCAAAAATTACATTGCATCCTTTGAAAATATGATTTTAATGATAATAGCATTGAAAAATAGTTTTCATATGTTGACCATTAATTTATGTTTTCAAACAATACTTTTTAGGTGTTCTTATATGGGTAGGTTTAATCCCACCAAAATGTTTCATTAAATACATATTAGATTCATTATAGTTTTTCTAATTGAACAAATATAGATTTTATATATTTATAAAGACTTAATATTGAAAAAGGTTTCCTTAAAAATCACATTTTTAAATGAATGATGAAAGACAAAAAAACCAGTGTATGTATTTTCCATCATATTTTATTACAATCATCCTTGGATGATTATTGTGAACTAAAATTTTAAAGGCCCTAATATATCTTATTCTTCATCTTAGAAATGTTATCGTCTCTAATAGACTATCCAATTATAGAATTTTCTCTTCAAAAATTACATTCTTATATATTTTTAAATTTTTTAATATACTTTTTTTAGATATATATATGGTCTCATTGACTTTATTATTCATCAAATCATATTTAAAATTTTTTTACGCTAATGTTAATATTCATAAATCTTTGAGAGGTTTTAAATTATTATATATTTCACACATTTATGAAATATAGTTTTAGATGTACAATATTCCTTATTCAGCATAAAAAAATATTGTTGGTGATTGTTCAATTCATTCCCATTCAGAGGTACATTTTTTTCTATTTTGAGGTAGAGGTTTTTTCTTCATCATTTAACATCTTTTGATCATTTATTTCTTTTAACAACAATTAATTTTCTTCAAGAGTGATTTTATGATCATTTGTTGATAGATCTATTTTATTCAGCTTCTTGTTCGGATTATTATGTTTAATAATATTTAAATGATTTTTTTTCAATCCTCATTTGAGAATGAACTGCATATGAGGATCTTATTTATATACTTTAGAGATTCTATTTTCATCACTAGTAAAATTCCTATAATTTACTTTTATATAAGCTAGTTCTCAACACCAGCAACCAGTGAATTTTAACATTCCTCTCTATTATCATTATCTTTCTCAACATGTAAAAAGTATCACATTTTATATTTAGTTATCTTTTTATATTTTCTATTTTAATAGGACATTTATTTGTCTGTATTATCAATTAGTGGATACTTTTACATTACATTTTCATCATAAATTTCTTCTTCATAATCATTTTAAAGGTGTTCTTCCTCATATAATTTCATCGAAATTATTTTCTTGGTACATTTGAAGCATATTTCTTGACCAAATATTTCCTCCTTCCTGAAATAATTTTGTGTTCTCATTTAATATGTTATAATAACACTATTTATATTCTCTGGAGAGAGTTTCCAGATATAAATCTATTACTCTTGTTACCATGGCATATAATTTATAGGATGGATTATTAGAATATATTCAAATATAGTCAAATATTCCAATTTATTACAAAAATATATTATAGATCTTATAATGTCATTAGAAATTACAAATAAATCCACCAAAGAGTCATCATATCCCATTTATGATCTTAAAACCAAAATTTTACAGTCTATAACATTTTTTTCTTTGTTTTTGTATTTACATCATACATATTATTCATCTTGTTCCAGATTTGATTAACTGTTACAATTTAGTTAACCCTTTCAAATTCAATTTTAGATAGGGTGGAATGTATTTAATTTCTATGTTTCCCATTGTCTAATAGATTCCTTTTTACCTGATGTTTTTATGGTAGAACCCTCGGTAGGAGGAGTGAACCAATATCTAGTAGCTTAATGGACTTCCTAAAAATGGATAAGATATAGTGAAAAAAATGATATTTTTAAATATGATTATTCCTTCAATAGATTATTAAAAAAACTAACTGTTAACTTTGTTTTCAATATCCATAGATAAATTCTTATTATCCAAACTTATAAGAATCGTTATTCAACATATGAATCCACGGATCTGATACCAGTTAAAAAGACACATCAAATTCATTGTGATTATCAGGATGGGCTTTGGGTGAATTAGTCTCCAACCACTTTAAGCCATTCTTATTTGAGGATAATATTTTCTGGTAGTTAGATAAAATTGAATCTATTGAAAACAACACAGAAACAAAACCTTAGAAACAAAAAAATTTAAATTGATCACTATAGAATAACTACAATTTTTCATTGGCATGGATTTGAAATAATCAAAATCCACACTTATAGTAGAAACCAATCCCTTGTTGTTTATAACAAGAATGTAATTTCTATACATTTCATATAACTACATTATATGATCATGCCTCTCATAATCACATATATAATCTGATGTAATTTTTTTTGTAAAAATACTCCAAAAACATGCCTATTTTTTCATGCTTCTTCAAATTTCTCCAAAAATTCTTGCATGTATTTTCCTCTTTATTCACATTGATTTAGTTCACAACAACAAGAAAGAACTTCTATCTAAAATTTTCATCAAATATGTATGTATGATAACATCTATGTCTTATACCTTCATTATAATGACATATGTTTGGTAACACATCTATATGACAACCACAATATATTATCATTTTCTGGTACCTTGTCTGGTTGACACCCTATATCCCTTATCTCTATTTGAAATTGTTTTTTGGTAAAAAAACATTTGATGATTTAAAGTTGTATCTATCTAGATTATTTTTCAAAACATCAACTTTTTAACCACTCAATTTATAAAATCTAATCCTTCCAAAAACTCCCACTCCCCTTTATATAGGAATTATTTTTGCATAAAAACGAGAGAAGAGAAAATTTTAATTTTGTGTTTCCCATGTAAAATTTGAATTCTTCTGGAATATATATTTAATTAGATTCCATTAAAAATTAAACTAAATTTGAGTTAAAAAATAATAAATTAATCATTAAAATATCAATGTTAACACTCTTATACAACCTTCCTCAAATAATGGATATATGTGTAAATGTTAAAAGAACATCACAATAATATCACCATTTGTGACTTTAATAAACCTTCAAAAATATGTTCAATACATCACCATATAAATCATTCTATGAAATTGTCTATTTTTTATTATATATCCAAAAATCGAAGTCCAATACATATTTTTAGGAAATATATTTCATATACATGTCTATATAACTATTTTTAATATTTTTATAAAAAATATTTTCGATGTCATTTTTTGGATTCTTGTTTTTGAAAATTTTATTCAGAATCCTATGTATGATATTTTTCCCAGAATCGTCCTCTTGATGCCACTTATGAAAATACTATTTATGGAAACATTTTTCATTCGATGATTTTATATCTGATTATTCCAGAAATAGTTATATATTTGATCCTTTATAAACTTTTTTATGATGAGTGCACTTAAAAAAACATTCAATGGAACCCTTAATCATTCCACTCTTGTTAACACTATATATGAGCAATATTTTATATTCATTAATTATTTTTATTAAAATTATCTTGAATAATGAATTACATTATGTAATAATTATTTTTTATTTTCATTTAAAAATAAAAATGTGCTATCTAATTTTAATATCATCAAAATATCTGTCTGGTGGAACATGTGAAAAATTAGGACAACTATTTGGTTCCATACTTCATTTGATCACCTATCCTCTTTAAACAAATTATGATCACCTTATTCCACAGAATTATATCGTTAAATATTATAAGGAAGGATCTACGTTTTCAATTTATTTATATAATGAAGAAATTGAAAAACAAACAAATGCTTCTGACAATGTTGACACAAATTTGAGTCGCTAGGCCTCAATAATAACCAGGTTAACAAAAACAAAATAATATGATTTTATGATAATAAATATCTTAGATTTTAAATGATATGAATATATATTAAAAAAAAATACCAATTTCCCCTATATTTTCTTTTTTTACACAATATTCCAAATTAATGAAAACCCCAAAGATTTAAATAATTTATGTCTTGTTTGTAATGATAACATATTTCATATTGAGTCACAAACCATTATTTTTTTGTAACATTATTTAGGATATTACACACAATTAATAATGAATCCCCCAAAAATACTTTGTGTAGAAATGAGATATACGTCATGGAATTCACCATTTCAATTAATGATATATTTATTCTTTTGGATTCACCAATTTATTGATGTTTATAAGGAGATTTCCCTATATGTTTGATCCCTATGGATTCAAAAAATAAATTATTGTAGTATTCTCCTCCAATTTCAGATATTCAGAATTTAATTTTAATCGCAATTTTTTTCCATCCTCACTAATTTAGATACTAAATTTTTATATAAGATCATATTTAACACATAAATTATCAACAAGCAAAAATATATACTAATAACAAATAAATGTTAATGTGGACATTTTATTACCCATGGTAGGTGTATAATGAAAATATAACACATCACAATGAATTAATTCAAATAAATTACATTTACTTTATCTAGTTGGCAATTTTTATTAACTATTTTGGTTTTCATTCATGTAATAAAATTATGGTAATTAATAAAAATGCTAGGAAATATTTTTTTATATGTTATACATCTTCTTAAAATTTATGTGACCAAAATGATTATTCCAAAAATAAATATAATCTATAATGACTTTATAATTGAATTTTTTATTTAGTTTTTAAAATGCAGCAAACATGAGTCCCTTTCACATAAATATTCCACCCTTATAATGAATTAATTTATCTACCTCAAAAATAACAATAAAAGAATTGTAGTTTAATATAATCATAAAGAAAACTTTTATATGAAAATCAGTCAAATAAAAAACATCATTTATGGTGTGGATAACTATCAAGATAAACTAGAGATTAACCACACCTTTCCCTATTGTGTTTATGATAGCAATGTAACCCACATAAATTGAAATCCCATTTTTATTCTATTTTATCATTTTGAATATATATTTTTTTCACATGTTTTATTTAGCTAAAATGTAAATAAAAAAAGAAGATTTATCTTAACGTACATTAAATTGTAATATCATCTATAAAAACATCTATTTTGAAATGTTTATTTCTATATTTCTTATTATCGAGACAACATCCCCATTTGAAGTGATCATGATTTCCAACAAAGTTGCATACTATTTTTTCGTAATGAATTTAAAAATTAATTTTGAAGGGTTGTTTCGATGTTTTTCCCTTCGAGGACCATAATAGTAAAAATAAATATTCCATGATGACCTTGTATTTATAATATTCAGCCAAATTCTCCTCCATATTATTTTTATTTTCCCCCTTATTAGTTAGGTAGTTTTCTCCAAATGTGGGAAATATATTCATTGTTTTTCTTTTGAAAATATGTAAAAAATTTAAAAAGGGGAGGCTATCAATGATATATGTTACCATGATGGAATTATCCATGTTCATAATTTTTTAATAGGAGTTTTATGTTGTTTTTTATGAAATTAACATTACTTAATACTATTTTATTATTTTCATTACACTAGGTGTTGTAATTTCATTCAAAATTATCCCATATATCTTTTCTTGTGGGATTATATCGATATGTTATTATGTTGTTATCAAATATTTAATTTATTATGTGTCCCCATCATATGAAATCATATTTTTTCAATTTTTTTTATACATGAGTGCTAATATTAGAATCTCATCTTCTAATGTAGGTGGATTGAGAGAAGTTACACAACTATGAGATTTTGAATAAGTTAATTCTCATTTTTCCTCCTCTTGAAATTATTTTCATCAAATTTATATACCTTCCTCAGATTCTATATCATTCCTATATCCATTTTAACAGAAATGACTATTATAATTTTTGGGAAATTGGTAGATAATGAAAATGTATGTTCTTGGTTGTAGTAGTTGGATCTCTTTGTAGAATGTTATGTTTTCACTCTACTCAAGAGTATATTCACCCAAAATAAATTAGTAATGATGTGTCTTGATGGTGTGCCCTATTTAGGGTATAACAATGGATCTATATAGTTAAAATTACATCATGGAGTGTGTCAACTAAAAAATATTTAGAAATAAGAGAACATTGAAAATGGATTTGTTCTTTAAACCCAACAATGTTTCTCTGATTCTTATTGAAGGATTTTTAGGAATATAAATTTTTGGTGGTATTGGAGTGGTGAATGAAATAAATTGATGTGAGTTTTCCCCCCAATTTAGAATATAATTTATTAGAATGGTCCAACCATTTGTATTAGTTTTCAATCCCCAGGATATTGGGTAAATTCATTTTTTAAAGAATATTTTATTTGTGACTTAATATAATATATTTTATCATACCAGATTGATTAATTGGACCATATCACATTATCATATTAATTATTTTTCTTATTATATTTTCTGTAGTTTGATTGATGGTCTATATTTTACCCATTTGGTAAACTATGTTGATCGACTAGGAATACCAGTTTGGGCCTAGACCCGAACAGTTAAAACCCTAACCTTCAAAAAAATTGCACCTCCATGAACCTCCCACTAGTGTACAATTTTAAATTTGTTTCATGCCCCATAGTATTAATTCCATGTTCAATTATCATTTTAGATTATGATAAATCATTACCTCTAATAAAGGAAGTCAGAATACAAACTACTTTTTGATGGGAGATTTGGACAAATGTTCCTATGTAATAATATTAAAACTAATCATTAAAACAGTTTAAAAAGAATTTAAAATTAAAAATCCTTTTTTATCTAGAACCCATAAAAACATTTGTTGTAAATTTCACTATAACCTCACTCCATTACCAAAACACCATGTTGGGAGTGGTTCAAAGGTGAAAAATACTTACCATTTGATGATGTGACTCCAATACAGTTGAATATCCAATGAACATACCAATAAAATTTTACATCCCATAGAAATTTGAGATGTTTGAGAACATAAAAAACTAATTTTGATTTTATATTTATACTACTATCATACTGGAGATTCCATTAGATTTTCTCCTTCTATCAAATTAAATCCATCATTTGAAGAGACAAAAAAACTACCAACAGTAATATATAATTTTTTCTACAAAGTGATGGATTTCAAGTATTTTTGTTACTTATTTTTGTTGATCAATTTCTTATTGTATGCTTTGGTTACTTTTTACATGTGTTCTATTTAAAAAAGTTTTTATGGTGGTTCAAAGATATTATTTATCCTAGACTGTGATTCTTTGGCCACGGTTATCAAGAAAATATAAAAATTTGAAATTTTAATCGATGAACATGAAATTTAACTCAATGATGATGAGCCATATATATTTTAATATAATAATATTACATGATGATGGATTTAAAAAAAATATTTTCAATTTTTTTTAAAAAAATACATTCGTAAAATTATCTATTATTTTTCAAAAAAAAGATATAATGTTAACTCATCTCATGTAAATTAGTGAAAAAATAATTTAATTTTATAACATAGTAAATTCATTTTTGATTTGTTTATTTTATTTATCAATTTTTAAGACATTTTAATGATTAAATAAAAGTAATACTAATAAAAATAATGAATTTAAAAAGATAGGTAAAAATATTTATTAAAATTAATTTTACATTCATTTTTGTTTTATTAATTGTAATGTATTTTTATAAAATTATTCCATTTATTTTATTTATATTCATTGCATGAAATTATTATGTATATATATAATTATAAAAAATAGTTTTCATATACATTATTTTCGTTTAATATTAGTAATATCATTTTATAAATATAAATAATATGAACCTGTGTATAAAATAGGATACCCAAATCTTGAAAAAATTAATTTTTCTTCAATTTTGTTTAACTTCAAATTGAGTTTTGATAGGATTAAGATTTCAAATATACCACATGATACTAAACCTGGAGAAATTTATTTATAATATATTTAATAATTTTTATAATTAAATATCAATAAATAGTAGCATTTGATATTTGATATATTATAATGATAATTTGATAGGATAAAAACTAAAATATAATATGTCAAAGATGGTATATTCTGGAAGTTTTTGGTGTTATTAATGGGGCGAGTCAGGCCAGCCCATGAGGCAGGTTATGTAGGATTTTAACATATTAGAGAAACTAACCAAAATCCTATAGAATAGAGACTATCATAATAAAGAACTAGACATACCCTTGTGAATCTTATACAATATGGTGTCAAAAAATAAATTAAACACTAATATTAAATACTAAAATTAATAAATATATATATATATATTGTAAAAATAATAATAAAAATTTTAAAAATGTTAAGAGTATATAGAAATTAATTTAACCAGTATTGTGGAGTGGTGTTGTAGAATAAACTTAAAGTTGATCCAAATTGGTATCAATTAAAATAATGTTAGTGGATTTATTTAATTAATTTGAATAAAGTAAAAACATCATGGGATATTTCTATGTGTTATTTCCGTTAAAATATATGATTTTTATTTTATAATAATTTTTTTTTGTTTTTCCTAGAACTGATTTTTTATCTGAGCATAATATAATTATGAGTACTATTGGAAATCTAACAACACCAATTGAAGATGATGACCTTATCCTCAATATTTTTGAGTTTGGGGGACCAGATCCATTATGGTTCTCATTTATACCGTGTTAAATATATAAGGTCATAACGCTATATAATAAATTGGGTGATCAATTAGTCGACCAAATTGATGGTATTATTTTCCCATATAATTTTTTTTATATAATATGATTCGAATATATAAATATAGTGGTGATTTTGTATCGGGGGTGCCTAGGTGGAGGAATCGATGTTCAAATAGACACATACAAAAATCACTACACATTCTCTATCATAGTATCTTTGTGATCATTGATGTCCAAGACTATATCTCCCACTATCATTTCTTCCTTTATTGAATCCCTATTCTTTTATAATTGAAATTATCCCAAAAATGCGTAGTACATCACGTTTTACTTCTAATTTCTAGTATTTGGTCTTCTTACTCTATTTATGTGATGTGTTTCATATTCATCTATGGCTTAGTTACCATGATTTTTTAGACATACCTTCGCAATATTTGTTAATCACCTACATCACTCGGTGGAGGATGCACCCTCCCAATTTATATAATATTCATTCTTGTGATTTATATCGTTATTTTTTTCTCCATTCTAATTTAATTAGGTTCTTATTTATATTGTATGGTCTTTTTTTCACAATGAAATCTATAAAAACCAATTAAAAATGTAACATTTATATATAAAAATATCATTCCTTGGAAAAATAAGTAGGGAGAAACTCACTATGATGACATGTTGGGACATTGATAATTGATATTTCACACTGTTGGTCATAAATAAAATATAATGTAATAAAACACTGAGTGGTTTCTCAAATGGTATTCAATGTGGAGAAGTTGGGGGAGTGACTAAAGTACTCAACAATAAGCCCCATTTTCATTCAATTCTGTAGGTTTTTTGTAATATAACATACTTTTATCTATTATTTTAAAACACATCATTTTAAATTACTTTTAATTTGGAGGGAACCAATATCTATTGAATACAAATTTTAAAAAACTCTTAAACTGTTGAAGCATTGTCAAAATTACTCAACAATTTTGAAGAGTTAATGTTGCATATGTTCTCACACATTGATTTAATTATTGTTCTTGCATTTTATGTGATTCTATCTATAAATGTTGATTCGGTAATTCCACAGAGATAATTTCTCACAGCCATGGGCATCATATTGTAATAATAAATGGATAATGTGAAGAATGAAACAGTGACTTTCTTAGATATTTCTTATTTTACTCATTCCTCAATTTTCTGCACATGTCCTTGTAGTTTTCACTCTATGTGAGAATAAATAACATTAATTATTCAAATCCTACTTTATCGTGTATTCAAATTACTTGATTAATTATACTGAGAATGAACCTACTGTATTCCATATACATATTGGCTAAATATTCCATAACAATATTTATACAAACTTGAAAGAGGGATCATATTATTTTTAACATAAAAATTATTTATTTGTTTTATATAATAGGAAGAGACCCTAGTGAATTGTGAGTATATATTGTCTATTGAAATTTTAACTATACTTCATATATTGGGATTTCATATCGAACAAAAAATGTGCTTTTATAAAGATATTGTGTGGATATTTTATATCAATAATTAGAATAAAACTACTGATGCACTAGAAAACCAACAATGTTGACCTCCAATGCATCAATTCCATTGATCTTGTTGATGATTGTGTTGTAAGGATAGTAAGAAACCCACATTAAATATCACTAAAAAATTTGGACAATTTATAATTGAAATGATTTGAGGATTTAATCATTGAGTCGAGTCATGTTAGTTTGTAACTCGATTTGAGGGATAAATATGTTCTTGTTTTAACTATTATGATATATTTCACACCACTAATTTTGATTGGTTAATTTCCCTGTTCAAGCTGTCTAGTTCGTTACATGATATAAAATGTATATTTTTCTTCCAAAGATTGTATTCATGAATAGAATAATTTAGTGTCATGTAAATAATATGGAATTATATATGTAATATAAAATTTAATGAATTATGTTCATGTTGTTTTCTGTTTAATTTATAAAAAATTAAAAAAGGATTGTTCAATGAAGAATATAATTTTTATATTTGTTTTTTAACTAAATATTATATGTATAATGTTTAGTAAATGACTGAAATTATAGATTATAATATTTATTCGATATCCAAGGTAATTATACATATTTTATATTAAAACCCCTCTTTTGGGTATCTCTAAATTGGGATTGGGGTTTGGATTTAAAAAATAAAATATGTTTATAAATTAATTCGGCTTGAGTATCGCCTATAGGGTACCCAAAACAACAAGTATAATTTGTTTTTTAGTTTTTCAAAACATTTATAAAATTCTATAGTAATGTTTGGATTTGGGTTTCAAATGGGACACATGTGAATTAGTTTATGTTAAATTACATGATTCAATGTATTGTCCACATATGAATTAATGTGTATTAAAATGTTTAACTAATTAGTTCGTATTTTAATTGGATTAATAAATATGACATTTAAGATTTTTAATTCAATGTATTGTTTGTTTGTGAATACAATTGACTAAATATCACAATTAATTGATGTAAATATTGGGATAAATTAATATTTATATTTATATTTGTTTTTAATGATATTAATCAAAATATATGATTATTATGTATAGAAAATTATAACATATATTATACTGAATATTAGAATGATTGGAAATAATGAAATATGATCATTAAAGTATATTATAATGACTTGTGGTCCCTGAATTTTATGCACGGTTCTATTCCTCTAGCTGTAAATTTTATTGGGAAATGACACACTTAGAGAAACTAACTAGACTATTTATAGATTTGAATTACCAACTTATTGGGAAAAGAATATATTATAATATATCTAATTAATGTATGATTTCTTCATCATTTATCACTTTAATTATGATGAATATGATAATTTTTAATTTTTATTGATTACCTCATGAAAAAAATTCCAACCATCCTATTTATAACAATTGGTATCAGATCACCACATGTTTTATAATTTAGAAACCATATTTGTTTTTAGTTCCTGATAAAATTATTATATTGATTTCAATTATACATATTCTAATGATATTATATTCACTATTCTGTTAAATTTTAAATTACTAATGTTATTCATTAAATGAAATCTACTATAGGAAATATAACAACAACAACTTCTATTACTACTACACCAATACTTATTATGATTAATATTTATAGATGATATATATATTTTTAAAATTTATACATAAAAAATTATTTCACATATTAGTTTGGGAAAACTATAGAATGAAATATGGGCCTAAAATATATTATCTATAAATAATTAATTTAAACAAGATGGTTCAACAGTAACCTCCCATCTGGAAATTATTTACGTTTTATGTAATTTAAAGTATAGTGTATGTAATTAAATCTATCATTGGATTTTCCAAAAGATATATAATTACTTTACATGAATAAATTCACAATTTTGGTGATAAATATATGTTGATTTATTTTTTTATATTTTTATAATAAATCACCACAATGGAAAATTTATTATTTTAAATTTTCATAAATCAAAAATATTGGATCACTATACCATGTACACAACAGACATGTAAATATTTTATCCAAATATAAAATTTTAATGTTGTGGATGATTTATTTTCTTGTGGTTTGTCTTCATTTAATATTATTATATGGTTTCTTAAATGGAATTTATGTCCATTTTTTTGGTTTATTTGTTATGTTCTTTGTTTAGAATCATGTTATACTTTTAATATCACATATATACTCAATTACATACAAATATTGAATGATATAAGCTGCAAAACATGATAAGTGGGTTTATTAAAAACATGTATATTAATAACCCAGAACTATTTATAATGAGAATAAAAATGTACTAATCTCACTAATAATGTAAATTTGATGATTATAGGTAGTATAAAAGGTGGGATTATTAGAAATGAATTATTTAATGGGTTTTTAAGTGATTCATCAAGTAAATATTTATAGAAACTATGTATAAAAATATTGATAAGAACAAAGAGTTCTAACAAGGCCTAATGAAAATTATCATGAAGATAAATATCAATTTAAAAACAAAAAAACATACCAAGAACAACCCAATATCTTCTATAGAGGATCTTGAACATTTAATTTGTAATTAATTTAAATTTAGGAATTACAAAATTTCTGTTTATCCTCTTGATAAATTTTTATTAATTATATAATCATGTTATAATTGTTGTGGATAATCAATGTAAATCATTATATATATATACCCATATGTGCTTCTTGTATCTTTTATTGACGTTTTGGGTGTTCTAAGTGCTCATGTGGATGAACGATGTGATTCAGACAATTTTTCATCTATAAAAAATAAAACAATCCTCTCATACTCTATTTGTTCTTAATATGGTATGATTGGAAGTGTCTAATTTGGGATTGAAATATTTCTATAGGATACCCATTGTGTACACCACTCCAAAAATATCTACATATGATAAATGACATAAATAGATTTTTATATATTGAGTCAAATATCATATAACTACACAAAAAACCTTATCTAAAAATTTAATCTATATAAAACTCTATATCAATTATCCATAATGATAATAATATTTTTATGACATGTGTTTTTCTAAATATCATTTCGTAAAAAAATTAATTAATATTGTTTAAATGATATTTAAATATATAATTTTCATTGAGGTATTCACCCAACCATTTATCCTCATTGAATTTATCAAAACATGAATAAGAAATTATTTTTCAATTAATCCTTATACATTCAATAAAATATATTAATAATACATTCAAAAAGCAGGTGAATAAATATTTATCACTCATATAACATTTATAATAATTTATTATAATTTATTCATTAATCTAATGAATAAACAGATATTTATTTATTTTCTTATAAATAATTAAATAATATATAAAATTCATCTCACATATTATAAACTAAAAAATATCATTATTGAAATAAGAAGATCAATTACACTAGATTATTTATTATTCCACAATGTGAGAATAATATTTATTTCTTAATAAAATATTCAATATAATTTAATGATTAGTGTGTGATCCTATAGGCCAATTTTTTAATGAAAATTGGTAAAATTACCTAATGTACAATATTAGTTTCTAGAAATACACGAGGATACCCATGGAGAACGACTTTACTGTTGATACTATGAAAACCTTCCTAAAAATGATTTGTTTACAGATATATCATAAAAATTTTGTATATAAGTATCATCAACATATGTGATTTATTTACCATTCTTTATCATTAATAAATGAACTCGGCTGTAGACCACCTTGGTAGTGGATTTAATCTGAAAATTATATTCCAATAATAGGGAAAATAATATCTTATTACATTTCAATAGAATAAAAAAATCCGCTCTTGAATTATTCAATTAATTCTATATCACTAATGACACACCAAAGTAATGATTCCTCCACACAAAAATTTATCATCATAATTTTCATTATAATATCACTGTTCACAATTAATGATATATATTTATAATAATTTCAATTAGAAGAAATAACATAAAATTTTGTAAATATCAATATTTTATGGAACATACAACATTTGGAATTCCTATTTAAGAGTTAGTCCACATGAAAACCCTTCCTCGTGATCACCTTATGTAAATTTCTTATGACGATGAAGAATCAATTTCATATGAGCTTCCAACACTTTATATTTATACATCATTTATAACCCATAACATTGATGTTATCTATACCATAAAACATATTTTAATAATATAATCACTATATTTGATTGTTCTCATTATACAATCAGAACTTTTATTAACTATTAATGTGATTATTATTATATAGAAATTATCATATAAATGAAACAAAATAGTAATTATTATGTGATAAGAAATTTATTTATATTCCTGTTGTTAAAGTAAAAATAATGTCATTTGTTGGAAAATAATTCAAACAAAAACCAAATTTTCATGGATTCAACAGTAATAATTTAACAACTTTTTAGCTCTCCCTTGATATTAATGCATCTCATAAGGTATTACATTAGTAACTGAGTGAAAAAAAGTTCACAATAGATACACTTCATACTACAACTTCATATGATTGAGTAAAAAAATTAAAAATATTATATTCCTATGTATATAACTTTTCCATTTTTTTCATAATGATTACTTATTATCTAGTACCATTACCAAAATACTATCACAATATATAATGAGAGACTATTGTAGTTAATTGATAAAATTACATGAATTGGAAAATAATAATTTCTAATTAATAATGCTGATCTATCTTAATAAAATGCCTCATCATATTAAGTATCAATATTTACAACAACCACTAACTTCAAATAATCACTTTTTATGATTTCATTATCCTATATTCAATATGATGCCAATCATATTTGAAGGAAAACATGTTCTATACTCGCTTTGATTACACTTATTCCACCTTATCTAATTAAAAGTAACGAATCAATTAAACTTTCCCAAGTAGTATTTTTTTGATACTAATGTTAGAATGTTCGAATGGTTGAGTGGGGGTTGGGTGATTTGACATCTTTGAAATATATTTAACAAATTATTGCCAATTTTATTAATTAATATAGTAGACAAATTAAATGAAATGAACATTGTTATTTTTATAGTAGTACAGATATAAATGATTCTACATAACTCTTTACCCCTATCAAACACCATGAAATATTAAAACCACTATCTATTTAATCATTTAATTTTAAATAGAGTCACAAAACATCAAAAATTAATTTTAAAATCCGGGAGGAAAAACCCAGATATAAACATTTATCACCTAGAGTCACAATACCCTTCTAATTTTTTTCCTCATGGAGTCACAACCAAATAGCCCTACCATTTTCATAGATATAGATAGATCCCATAGCTCACCAATTTTTGTAGTGATTTAAAATCCCTCCTACTTGGTATGTGTGGTATATCCTAGAACTGATTAAGGAGATAAACAATTGTACTAAATATAAATAAAAAAACAAGATAAATAATAAAGGAATTGAGTGTCAGGTTAGAAAGGTTATTCTCCTGCAGTAATTTATCAAACTATTGAAGTTCAGTTGAATGAAATAATTAATTTTCGAGGAACACTTCTCTACCTAGGTAGAGTTAAAACCATAACTTCTCTAGACATCCTTGCTGGATGGTGAATCTCACAAAATCATCAAGGAATATTGGCCAGCACTATCAGATGGTACCACTTTTAAAGAATCGATGATCATGGTCCATCATTATCGGATTGTTACTCTTGGAAAGAAACAAGTAAAAATATGCATCCCTACTAGAAGGTACCTCATAGAAATCATTGAGGAACACTAGCCTTCTCTTTTGAATGGTACCTCTTAGAATGAATCAAGGATAACTAGCCATACCTTCTGGTTGGTATATCTTGGAAAGCATTGTGGAACACTATCCATTTCTACTGAATGGTACCTATTAGAATGTATGGACGAACACTAGCCATCCATGTTGGATGGTACCTCTTGGAAATCATCAAAGAACAATGTCCATCCCTGCTGAATTATACCTCTTGAAAAGATCATAGAACAACATTTTAGTCATCTATGTGGAACCCCTGATAGGCATCACACCTAGAACATCTTTTATCTTATCTCTTCATATATCATAAACACTCTCACAACAGTTAAAGTTTTCAAAATCCATGGATTCACTTCAAACACATGAAAAGGATACTCTATTGATATTCATTTCATGTTCCCAAAACTATTGAGGTCATAAATAAGGCTCCTCACATCCAAATGAATCACATAATTTTTTCATTTGAAAAAACACACAAGATTGACTAATTATTCACCCCAAATGGACATCAAATGGAAAATCATATATTTTCCCAATATGATCTACAGGCATCCTATGGGGTCCATACCTCAATCTTGAAAAACATTATGTGGATCATACAATTATATTTCTCATAGAAAAACACCTAAGATGAACTACTCATTCATCCCAAATAGATAGCCCTGGAAAAAAGATACATTTCACTGAAACACGTGCAAAGTGGGCCTCACATGTCCTAGACCACAACATTGGTTTGAAAACCAGATAGATTTTTTCAAAATTCTTCACAAGGACAATGGTCTCACTACCACTCATGAGACGTCAAAATGACATCAAGTTTAGAAGATATTTATGATACAAGATCACCAAATTATCATAGTTAAACTCTGTTTATTTATCATAGGTTTTTCATGAATCTGAACCACAAAACCAAATTTAACATCAAACATTTTTCATGAATAAATCAACTTAATGACAGGGTCACATCACCATAGATAACAAATCAATTGGATGCCACATAGTGTATTTATGGAGAGTTGAACAATTATGAGTAATATTAAATCTATTATTTCACGGGTATTTTGTGGGCCCTGTATATGAGTTAGAGAAATTTATCCAATGTAGTCTTAATACTACCACATCGTAAATGGGTGTATTTAGCCACAGACATTGCATTAATCAGAATTCCCAAGAAGAAGTAATGGTGTTTTATTGATTATTTGTTATAATATTATCATTATATTTATATTTATTTTTATTCTTTCTTATTATATGGTTTTCATTCCCCAATATATCTTGCATGGGCCGCTTATCCACATATCCTCATTTGACAACCTTTGACCTCATTCCGGCTCTGCATGCCCTCACAGGAATTTGCCATTGGCCATCCCTTTCCGGTCTCACAACTGCTCACTAGTTCTGAAACAACCAACTGACGCCCAAGAAACGCCTGCTAGACTGCTAATTTGGGCTTCTGCCTTCCCATCACTGGACTGCTCCTCCTGAACAGTGCACCACTGCTGTCGTGTCTAGCTATGTCTGGACCACACACCACTTTCATCATGGCCTGCTACCTTAGACTCACCAGAATGCATCGCATGCACCACCACACCATCGTCAAGATACCTCACCTTTAATTATCAATTGATTGATTGAAAACCAGTGGATTCTCTATCCTTTCATTGGTACGTTCCTGGATCTTTTTCCTGCTCAAGACTTCATCACCATTCTGGAAATCTTCCCAGAATCATGGTGCCTGATTGAGCATGGGATGCCTAACATTTGTGGAGCTGTGACCCACAGTGTCATGTGAAGAGTGAGAATATTAGGGGGATAAAATAACTAAAATAATGGAGATAGGATTTTTGGCCAAGAATTATTCTCAAACAAATCAAGAATGGGAATTCGGGATAGATAAACAATTGATAAGAAATATGTGTCCATAAAATAGGTAGGTGCAAGGAGGCGTAGATTGAAGAATTAATTGAAAAAATGATAAAAGTTTTTTCATAGGAATTAAAAAAACAAATATGATTCATACCTAGATCATATTAATCGCTTTTTTTGAATATTTAACTTGTTAAATGATGAAGAGAAGTAGTTGAGTTCGTCATCATTTTTCATTCATTGTTGGTCAATTAGAAGGAGATGTGAGGATAAAGGGATATTGTTGTCGAGAAAATATGTTTATGATGAAATTAATCTAAAATTATAACATATGACCCTAAATTACATTAATATATTAATCAAATAACTAAATAAATAATTATTTAATTATTTAATAATTCATCCACGATGACACAACATCAAGACTCTTAATGACAACAATGATTATACCCACCAAGTGTCAAACCTACACTGTGAACTCAAATGTGGTCTTAAAACTATAATCAAATTCCTTGTCTATGAGATATTTAGGTTTGAGATATTAAATGAATAAATTAATAACTTGATTTATTCATTTAACATACCATTAATGAATGAATAATTCAAATTCCCCGCGATGACTCATTTTATGTCATGCCTAGGATAAACACTTTGTTTCGGACCCAACAATGACCTCATATTTCTGATCTGAGTTACTGGTTTGGAGATATATCATTTCCTCTATGTTCATGGATTAAAATATACTAGATATTTTTAATAATTTATTCATGGTACTCTTGGCCTCAAAATCGCATGTCTTCTCAGTGCCTATATCTTTAAATATATATATAAATATTAAAAATACCTATGAGGAAAAACTGAGTCTCTATATTATTCTCTCCTTAAATATTATTGACCTAAAAAATAAATAGAAGGGAAGAAGCTCTGAATACTTTGTTCACAACTGGATCTCAAACTCCTATGAAAACACGAGGGTTTCCATGTTGCCAAATCACATGAACCAAATGGATGGTACATCCACATAAGGTCTTATACATTCTATGATGTTCATAAGAACATGACAATATTTCATATAATGTGACACATGGGAGACACTATGTGACATCCCCAAATGATTAAGGGTTAAATGACTAAATGATATGAATCATGTCAACAAGGTGCACCTTCCTTTTCGGGAGCCTTCCTGATTAGATCTCCACAGTTAAGCCTCCTTGGACTGGAGTAGTGATCAGGATGGGTGACCTTCTGGAAAGTTTCCTAGGGTGTGTGTGAGTGAGGAAAAAGCACACTGGAAAGGACATGTGTTGGCCTGTGGGGACTATCATTAGTCAGATGACCCGTTCAGGCACGTGGGTGGATCATGGGGTGGGCCCCACGTGTCTGTGGGGCAATTGGTGGTACCTGGTGGGCCAGGACTCGACGGCCATGTTAAGGTGGGGTGGTTGTGCTGTCACTGGGACCCAGTTGTCACACACTATGTGCTCAATCAAACTATTGGGGTTGATAAAGGTGGTAGGAAACCTCACCATCCTTTTTCACGGTCTCAAATGGCCCGAAGAAACTCACGTGATGGATTACATCTCTAGAAGAACCTCAAAATCCCACATCATGATCCAAATCACTATGTGTCCCTAGAACATGGTTTCATGATTCCCTGCATTATAATATTGATCTACTAATACATTTATGGGTATCTGGTTACACGGGACATCATAGTCGATGAACAACAACCAAGACTCTATTATACACTTGGAGAGAAAAGGAGTCATAACTAGTGACTACAAATAACTATACCATCATGTTCCACCAAGATCAGCTATAGGGATGATAGATAATCTAAAACATCCCAAAATAAGTGATCTTTGGAAATATAGCTAAGCACATCCACTATAACATTTCCCTTTCCCAATGTATAGACTATGTCGAAGTCGTTGTACAGCAGGAAGATCAACCAGTGTTGTCACCTCAGGTTAAATTCTCTCAAGGAGAAGACAGACATATGACATTGGGGTTCTGAGAACACCACAAATCACTCTCTTAGGTGATAACCTCTCCACATTCATAAGGTAAGGACTATCTCTATTAGATCCAAGTTGTGATTCACCTAGTTTGGTTCATGGTGACTCAATCACCATGAACATTACTTGATAACTGTAATTTGAAGGATGATGTTAAGTATTAAAATTCACCAATGAATAGTGAAGGTGAGAAAACTCATCTAGAAATAAGAGGATAGACACCGAAAACATGTGGCATAGCCAATGTGTATTTATACCTCTCGGATAGAGAGTTTCCCCGAAACAGGCACTCTGACACACCTAATACTAAAATTCCGATATTAAAGGTGTCAATTAAGAAAACTCCACTGAAAATACCAGGACCTGCTCTGACAATCCATCACACAACATCTCCTTTAATGCACTAGTCATAGGGAATCATCCATTACACATCAATAATATCCACTTTGGGCAAAACTAACTGACCCTCTCAGGATTTCATGCATCAAAACAACACATCTCAGAAAGGGAAGTACCCCTATTCATCATGCACTCATAGCTACATCGAACAATAATAACATAAGTTTACATTGACACCCTACATCAACACAATAAAATTTCTAGAAAGAGCAAGTCGAAAGGAGTACATCAAAAAGATCCTAATATATGATACTGAAAAAGGAATAAAAAAGACGTACCTCTTACCATATCTTTCTTTATAGGATCGTAGACATCCACAGCTTACAGCTGTCTGCAGTCCCATTAGCCAAAATTATTAACCTAACCTGGGCCTCCGGGTGTTGGTGGAAAAACCACATAATGTCGTACGCCACCTCTTGACCCTCCTGATCCACTACCAGAACCACCACCCTAACAACCGCAATGATCTCAGTGTTTTATTTTCCTCGATAGTCCACATGCTACCTCCTCGGTGTTCTTAGAATTTCTAGATAGGTTGTATCATTCAATGTGGTCTCTCCTATCACAAGAATAACAATAAAACCTACTAATCTACCATGGATCTCTACTTTTTCCTTTCATAGAAATACCACATGCCTGATCCTGCTCACAGAAGGATCCCCTATTTAGAGAAATCTAGAACCTGACTACTACTAAAGATGGATCAACCCTATTATGCTGACTACCAGCTCCATCCACTTTGCGTATCTCTAATAGAAGTCCCTCTCTCACATGTGCCTACTCTAGCAATGCAACACAGGTTTGGATTCAGAAGGATACTATGATAGCACAAATATATCTACAGAGTCCCTACTCAAACATCTGTGCTAGGAAGTAGTTGTTTTAGGGAATATCCAAAGATTATTGTGAAAGGCCTATGAACCTATTTGTGTACACAACCACCATCTTCCCTCCCTACAAAAACTAATTGAGATTCCTAATCCAAAAACAAGAACAATAAGGATGGGTATTACAAACCACAAAATAGCCGATGGATGTCGTCCCATAAGAGTGTGGTCTTATCATGGATGTTAGTAACTAGGCTCCAATATCACCCAACATCATTGTAAATGGTTTTCTACAAAAACCAGGATCTGATCTACCACTTTCCACTCACAATTTAGGAGCTGGACCAATGACTCTAGCCAATCTTCTGCTACCTGAGGGTTTGGCTCACTATGGAACGTCAATAGTCCCTATAATAGGAACATAAGATGTGAGATCAGCCTATGCATGTCCTCATTCTACACTACTGGGTTATCATATGCTCAATAGTTGGAGGTGCTGCTAACTAACCACCTGGATAAGGGTATTACATGATGGATCTTGAAAAGAGGCCTCATCGTTCACATGATCGTCATCATGAACAAAATCTAGTATCCTAGTAGGTTTTCATCATAGAGACATCATGAATCTCATCAATGATTACCATGGATAGATGAGTGTATATATATAAATATATAACTATGAAAATGGGGAGATGACTTAAGAAGGAAAGTCAAGGACTCAATCCACTATGATGCATGTGACATTTTTTCCAATAAAAACTGTATCAGGGTGTCGAGTGGATATGTAGGTTATTCTAGTCTTGGTGAATGGATACATCAGTCACTTATACCACCATTGGACTCATTGTCTTAAAAACTTCTCTCGAAACACTTTGATATTGTTTCCCAAAACCCAACCAAGAATTGTTTTGGGAAATGTACAAACAACAACAAGAGGGTCAAACCAAATCTGATGCCACTTTTTCATGATTTGAACTATGCCAGGATCGACCCACAAGTACCCCAAGCCCACCATCATTTGTTTGGGTATGATGGCAAGTTTCAAAGGAACAAAAAGATTTTGGATTCCTTTTTCTATGGACCTATACACACACATAACCTACTCAAGACAAAAGTACATAGACAATGGAACAAAAGATGCAACACTACTATAAATAAACCCTGAATTCATGCACTGCTGAATAATACATGTACAGTAGAGTAAAACGAAAGAGAAAAGGGGAAGAATAAAATCCCAACCAAAAAAAGTGGCACAAAAAGGATGAAATTTAAACGTAAAATAGCTGAGGGAGACCAGATCCTAGATCCCATGCTACGTCCACCATAATCGGTCTAAGTACATGTATCTGTAAACTCCTTGGATGTCATGATGAACATGTCTATCAACTATATAATTCATGTCACGTTTAGTAAAATCCCATGCAATAATGATTACGAAAATAATTTGTAGTAAAAACCTGAAAATGATACGGGGGATCTGTAATACATACTCATAAAAATGGAATTTAGTATATAGGACAAATACAAAAAAAACTTTACCGATCAACCCAACAAGATAGTGAAGTAAACTTGTCCTAAAAAACTAACTAGAAATGGTGAAAATATGATCTTCTCGTAAAAGATTTTATACTTATAGATGGAGAGTATACTCATAATAACACAAGAAGCTACACACAGAATTCATGTGGTATACCCCATGCATCTTCACCTCTCCTGGAAAGAGAGTATCTGAAACCCCCATAGTGGGAACTGTATATAGAATATATATATATGCAAAGTCAATGAAAAAAAAACAAGGGAGTAAGGGGATATACATCTCATAGATTAGTCAAAGAAAATGAGTAGTCAACATTCTTGAATGTATCCACCATCAATTCACATCGTCCCACAAATCTTCCATGAACATCAAGTCAAAGGGACTCAATCACCCAACCTTGATACTATCTGATTTGGGTGGAACTGTCTCTCTCGTACAGTATTAATTATTTTTACAAGGATGCTACTTGGTGGGTAATGTTTATCTCTTCATTGAGAGTATGAAACTGTCTCAAAACATGCCTAGTCACTATCAGATAGTAGATAGGTCGTTTCACAGTTGAGGTTCTAAGACCATCCTAGTAGAATGATTCCACCCGTCAGCGGGTATCTGTGCCCTAGTACATTAAGGGGTATCATCACCCAAGAGTTGACGAGAACCCATGCCAAGTCTTGCAAGAGGGAACTACCCAGAAAACATCATCGAAAAGACACACATCCAAACACTATTAGAGGGTAGCCATGAATTTCCATAGAGGACCCCTTCCTAGAACAACAGGACGTGAACCTGGAAAGACCATTGTGGATAACATCATAGAATAGCTAGAGGTAAACCTGGAACTACTCCACCCATCTTTTCTAGGTGGAACATCTGAGAAAATCATAGAGGAACTCTGACCATCCTTTCTATATGGAACCTCATGGAATGTATCCAACAACATAGGCCATCCCTACTAGATGGTACCTCTCTGAATGAACTAAGGATCACTGTCCTTCACTGCTAGTAGGAACCTCTCGAAAAGCATCAAGGAACAATTTTCATCCATGTTGGATGGTAACTCATAGAATGAATAATGGAACACTATCCATCCCTACCAAATGGTAGCTCTTAGAAAGCATCAAGGAAGGCTGACCATCTTTACTAGATGGGATATCTTGGGAAGAACCTAGAAAAATTTCCATCCCTTTTGGATGGTACCTCTTAAAAATCACAAGGAAATCCATTGTATTCATAGTGTGTTGAATCAGATATTCATCACACCTAGAACATCGCATATCATATCTCTTCATGCATATTTTCCATTCTCAAAAAAATCGATGATCACTAAAGATGTGGGTTCTCTACAAATATTAGAGAAGGACCTTCCATAGTTATTCCTTTTCAAGTGTCCACAGGTAATGAGATCACGACTAAGGCTCTTCACATATAAAAGGATCACACCCATGTGATCCTTGTAGAAAACATGCAAGATCTACTAGTTGTTATACCCAAACAATAATGTGGTTTTAAATTTTTTTTGTTGTTGCAATTTGAACAAGAGACCTCTCATATGCCCATTGATTGATCCTGAATCAAATAATTTAGATCTCATAATTACGATCCTCATGAAAAAACCCATGATATGGACTACACATTGGTCCAAAAAAGATACTTGGTAAAAAGATTAATTTCCCAAAAAAACATGAGGAACGAGACTAATGGGGCCCACAAATCAACATTGGTTTCAAATGCCAAATGTTGTATTGAATTTTCTACAAAAATAACAGTGTAGCATAACCACTAACGACACGTCGAATAGACATCGTGTTTAGTAGATAGTCCTATTACAAGAAACACAAATGATAATATATAAATTATTCTTATTTAACATACGAATTTCATGAAAATGAAATAAGAAACCATATTTAAAATCAAAGTTTAGTCCTGAATTGTTATTCTTAATTACACAATCACATCGCTGCTAATAGAACTTCAATCAGACGGTGTACACAGGAGTTAGGGAAGGTCTAAGATTTAATAATATTATTAAATATATTATTTCACATGCATTTTCTAGGCCCACTCAAAGAGTTAGAGGAAATTGTCTAAAGTAGTCTTAAAATAACCGCATCTTATATGGTGGAGCACCGATGCTGACGACACATTAATCGAACTCCCTAAGCAGATGTAATGGGGTTTTAATGATTTATAATAATATTATTATTATTTTCTTTTTTCTATTGTTATGTTTCCTCATATAGGGTTTACCATACCCCTTAGATCTCACACAGGACGCCACCCCTGCACAACACATCTTTCCACCTTTATCCTCTTGTCAGCTCCACGAACACTCTCATACTTTTGATATCCTTTATCCGTTGTCAGTATCGTAACATCTTTCCTATTTTAAATCGGCCAGATGCTGCAACGTGACAACATACTAGGCTGCTAGTCTGGGATGCTACTTACCAACTGCTTCACGCTGCTTCCTACCTCATACTCATTGAACCACCTCACACGAACCACAAATCCCTCAAGGATCAACCACACTTTATATTCTCAATGGTTTGATGAAAAATAATTGTATTCTTTATCATTTTGAAGAAACATTATGAGATCTATGCCATGTTCTCGATTATATCATCGTTCTTCCAAATCCACAACAAATCTGGGTTCCTGATTGTGATTGGGTTACCTAATAATTGTCGAGCACTAAACCACAGGGTCCCGATGGTGATGAAATAGAAAATTTAATCGAGAAAATCACCATAAGAAAAGGGTTTGGATCATTAGACCAACTTTCTAGACCAACAAATCAATATTAGGCATCTGAGTTAGATGAAGAATTGAGAGAAAATATATTTCTTGTAACTAGGTAAGTGAAAAGGGGTGAATATTTAAGATTTAATTTAAAACATACTCCAAGTTTAATCTAAGGCATAAAAACACCGTAGATGAGCCCTACCCAGATCAGATTGATAATTTCTGAAAATGATTCCACTTTTGCAATGAATAAAACTAGTTTTTCCTTTATCAGTCTTGGATTCTACTGGATCCTGGTGTTTTTTATCGTTATTCATTATTCATTTTCAATTGGAAGGATATGACATGGGAGTGAATTATTGTCGTTGGAAGAATATGATAATGAAGGAATAACAATAAAATGTGAATTTATAACCCTTAATTATTTTAAGATATTAATCAAATAACTGATTATTTATTTATTTATTTATTTATTCATCCACAATGGCACATTAGACGAACTCCTGATATAGTGAAAGGATATACCCCTCCTAGGGTAAACTCTTTTTTTTGAACTGAATGATGGTTTTAGAATTCACATATCAGTCTATGATCATGATTTATTCGAGTTCAAGGTATTTTATGAATAAATTAATAATTTAATTTATCCATTATATATACCACCAATGTGCGAGGGGACCAAACATCCCGCGCCCACTCATTTTTTGTCGCTATTTGGGTAAACATGACATTATATACCCAACCAGGGCCTCATATTTCTGGTTAGAGCTACCATTTTTGTGATAGCACATTTTATTTGTGTTTATATATTAAATTATTTTTAATATATTTATATAACATCTTCTGGGAACTCCAGGCCTTGGAATTGCACATCGTCTTAGCACATAACTCTGAAATATATATAGAAATATTCCAATTTCTTATAAGGAGAAAATTGAGTCTTTACACAATTCATGTTCATTTTTTATTATATCTTCAATCCATTCCTGTAATAATGATGAAAAATCAAAACAATAATCAAAAACTGTAAATCTTGTAATTAAAACCCATCCTATATTGCATGACCATACTACGGATCAACCTATTTGTTTGTTGTTCAACATTATTTGTTGAATCAATGAAAGGGGATGAAAATCCAAAATTACGAATACTAATTGGGAAATGGATTTTATACTATTGAATATTGATTTCCATTGGAGAGATCCATTATAAATAGATTTCGTGGATCATCGATACCGAGTTCTGTAACACCCATTGAGAGAAATTTTTAGGGATTCCACTCTAACAACTCTATGGAATTAGATGGTTATGACCCTAACACAAGATGTAAAGACATGTGAAATTCAAGGAAAATTTCTTTTCCTAATTTTCATGGGAATTTTACAAGAACGCTGTTTTTGACGGAACCTGATTCTGAGGCCCGGTGTGGCCAGAATCATTTTCCGAAGTTTAGCTCGGGTACGTTTAGTGAACGAACGAGCGGGGTTTTCTAACTTTTGAACCGCTGCTCGGAATCGAATTCTGAGGGCACCGATGGAATCGCAGCGCCGTTATTTGCTTAGAAAATCCTTTTCCAGAGTTGCGTTCGCTCGGGTGTGGTTTTTAATTTTTGGGGTTATGTTAAGAAATAAAATAAAGTGGTGCGACAACATTATTTTATTTAAATAAATGCCACTTAAGCCAAGTTAAGCAGATAGGGTGGAACCCATATTATCCCACCCACTTGGTAGGATATTTGTGAGGTGGGGCTCGCACGAGCCCCACCGTTTCATCCCTCCTAAGTAACGCACCCGCAAACCCCCTCTTTAATGAAAGTCAGCCGTGTGTTTTTCTGGTTAAGAAACACCCCATTAAATTGGGCAGTTAAATTGTTACAATTATTTCTTCGAATTAATTGTTCGTTTCTTATATTTTGATTTTCAAAATCTTAAGTTGATAATAAAATAAGAAGAGGACTTATTTTATTATTGTTGGGGGTTTGTGTTGTGGTAAACCTTTGGGAGAACAAAGAGAGGATTCTTCGTTCTTCGACGAAGAACACAGAGAACGCTCTACCGCCAACGAAGAACGCCAACCTCCGAAAGTGAGAAACGCCTTCCTCGGAGATCACCCAATGCCAACGACGAACCTCTTCTTCCGTGGCGATCCACTTATTCTGCGACAAACCTCTTCTTCCGCAACGGATAATTCCGTGACGAATGCTGGTTCAACGACAGCGTTGAGGTAGGGGTTTTATGCGTTTCTATTTTGTGTTCTTCTTCCGTCGTTTTTCCCCTTTCAATTGAACCGAATGTGTATAGACCCGAAACCTAACGTACATTGACATTACATTACTTTTGCGGAATACTTAGTACATAACAAAAACACACACACAAGGATCGTAATAGTTTAGTGTCTTTGGAAACTCGGAATAAAATCTTCTAATCGTGGTGAAAGATCTTCAACATCTCCCATAAAGATCATCCTTTTTTTACCTAAAACCTTTCTTTATATCCTGGGGAAAAGAAAACATAAAAGGGTGAGATCAAATGCTCAGTAAGGGTAAACAAAAGAAATATCAATCACATCGTATTAATAAGAACATAACATTTTGGAAATCATAACCTGCAAAAGAGAGCATAATTTCATAACATGGGATAAATCATGGTAGTGAAATGTAATCACAATAATCATAACTTAAAACATGAAACTTTGTGGCATTCACACATAATCATAGAGAATCATTTCTTGTTAGTCAGGACTCATTTCCAAGACTATCTTAGTGGACAAAGTCCCTTTCTGTATCGAGTAACCCTCGTTTCAGTCCTGTTTCACTGAACCGGTATAACCTACCATTCCAGCCATGTCTATCTCATGAGATATAAAATCTTTACCCAATGCATCGGAGGGAGATATAGGTCCCACCTATCTTATAATGAATCCTTTCTTATGTGTGCCACATAATCATAAATCATACATCATCGCATAACCCATGTAATAAAAATGGGATTCTTAAACAAAATGACATCATAAAACAATTCATATAAGATAAAGGAATTCATAAAAATATTTCCATCACAACATGATCAAATCAATGCAATAATAGGGATAAAAACAGAACCCTTTTATTATCTTAGATGGAAAATAATTTTGATAAAATACTTGAACTTCATTCTTGAGGAAAATATCCTTTCTACTTCAAAAACATTTTTCCTTTCATAACATGTCATAAAACTTTAAAATAAAAGAAGTTGATTAAAAATAAACTTGAAAACTTGTAAAGGAAGATTCTTGGAAATAATGTTTTAAAAATCCATTCATGCCGTATAAGTTAAAAAAACATTCTTCGTACTTTTGTCGGAAAAGTCAAAAAGTACCTCGTACGGAAAAAAATGACAAAAGATTCCTTTCATATTCTTTACTAAAACTCACCTAAGGGTAAAATTGGATTTCAACTATTGCAAGTGGATGGAAACAATATTACATATTGAGGGAACATGGATGTGGATGATAAAATACACCCCAGTAAATACTTACGAATAAACAATCTCGGATAAAAATGAGATTGTGATATTTTCCTTACCTTAGGTCCAATTTGCTTCGTATGTGTCCGAACCTCCTGTATAATGATTTAAATAATGTCATTGACTTATTACAGAATCATCTTCATTGTTATGATATCATATATGGTTCACTTATGACATTATATTACCAGTTCTTTTGTAAATTCCATGTTAAAGAAGCGTTTTGGGTAAAATCGTTTCATTTATCGTAGGTGTTTTGACTTGTTGTTCTTGACATCATTATTACTTATATCATGATTTACTTACTTCCAGAATATAAAATATTATTTATATATCATATATATTCAGTATATATATATATATAATAGGTAGATAAATAAAATGAAAAACACCGTTCATGGAGACGGTAGTCCGTACGTACGCATGAACGCTGTTTTCCTTTCCTTATTGTCTTGAAATGGAAGTAAGTAGATGACATACATATGTATATATATACATAAATACAGTAGCTTTATAATGTCATATATTTCATTATTATTTCTTATATATACATTATAATCATTCTTAAATGGTTAACATGGAGAATGAATCTCATCGCGTCGTGGAGACGGTAGTCCGTACGTACGCACGAGCGATGATATCATTTCTATAAATATTGAATTGAATTGGAGTGGATTATACAATATATCAGAATCAATATGATGTTGTAATAACTATGTATAGTTATTCTTTACACCATTATACTCATCCATGTAAGGTGGTGGTGGAAAATAGATTACACCACGGCGTGGAGACGGTATTCCGTACGTACGCACGCGCGGTGATTTCTTTTTCCGTAGGATGGATAGATGGTGAAATAGGGTTGTTTCATACTTATAATAACATATCAGTATATTAGTGATACTGATGTTATTACTTCATAATGAAACAACTAAAGAAGAAGATGTTGAAGAAGAAAGAAATTGAAAAGATCGGTAATGGATATTACCTCTTCTTTGGAACGCCTCTTTGAATCCTCCACTTAGGGAACTAAGATTGGTCTTTGAAGAAGACCAGGACCTCTAGGATTATTCTAGGGAAGTGGAGAGGAGAAAATTGCAGGGGTTGGCCGAGCTTGAGTGCTCAAATTTGTGTGAGGAGGAGGGGGAGGAGGTGTCCTTTTATAAGGGAGGAGAGGGGCACCTTAGGAATATCTCAAAATATTATTTTATATTAAAGTCAAAATCGGTTTATAATGGTTCCAAAGGGTCTTATTTCGAATCTAAAGTGGGGATGAGTCGAAATACGATCAACCAATAGGATTTAGACGAGTTTAGGTTCTTATTTTAACCTTATCAATTAGATTTAACTCTAAGTTAAATAATTTAACTTTTACCGTGTCTTTTTGTTTTCTTACACTATATGGTTAATACACTTACTATAACATGCCAAACGAACCCCAAATTGTTTATTATTAATATATATATCCTTATCTAAGTCATTTTGCCGAAACTTAGATTTTTAGGAATAAAATAATAATTAATAATATAATATTTGATTTAAAAACTATTTTGTGTCAATTTTGACTCTATTTGATATATGATTTTTGTGAAAGTCATAACAGAATTATATGTTCGAAAAAAGTTTATTAAATCAACACTAATATATCATAGTAACCTAGAAAATTAGTGGAATTCATAAAAAATCTCAAATTACATTCAGTTTGGTGTTTATAACATCAATTATGTCAATATTTCATGAATAAGATAATTACTGCATCATCTTTGTGTCATAAATAAATTAAATTATTTGATGTCTAAAAATTACAAATAAAATACCATTATGTATGAAATCTTTTTAGCTTTCTAATGAATATTTAAAATCTAATTTATCTTATTTATAACCCTATATTAAAAATGTTTTAGTAAATAAACATTGATTTTAACTCTTTTAACTCTTCTTTGAATTAAATAATAATAAATGTCCTAATCTAATCCATGTGGGCCTAAATGGTCATATTTTATTCCTAAGCTTGTTTTTGGTCGAATTACACTTGTCCAATAGAATTAGGACATGTGTTAGGGTAATAGTAATATCATATTTACCCTTAGTTACCCTATTTACTATTAACCGCGGTAAAAAAAAGTAAAAAGTTACTATTCACCAAAAATTATTTTCATCTCATTGAACCACATTTTACTTACTGACATCAACCGTGTCTCTCGGATTTTTGAAATTCCATTCACAGAAGAGATAAAATTAAGTTTTATGAAAAATTCAGTTTTTTAACTACCACTTAGTAGTTTCACTATTCATCAAAAATTGAAGGTTTTCAGAAAAATGCCAAAATTTCATCCTAAGCTATATTTCATATTCCGAATTCAAAAATGAAGTCTATTTTACCAAATTCATAACATAGAAGTTTCATTAATTAATTTTATAATTAAATCCCGCTGTTAAAACAAATAGCGTGTTTTTAAGAAACAATATCTATCAAAAGATTGACATTTGTTTATGTCTGGTTTAAATCTGAAATTACAACCAATGACCAACATTGTATTAAATTGTAAAAATATATTCTAAATATACTTTAAAACCACTCAAATTAATAATTTATCACTATTAATTATTTCAATTAAAAAAGTTGTTTTTAATTATAATTTAGTAATTTTCACTATTCATCAGAATATGAAAGTTATCCGAAAAGTACCAGAATTTCACCTTAGGATAAATTCGATACTCCGAATCTAAAAATGAATTCCATTTTGAAAAATAAAATTTACAAAAATTTCAAAAAGTGGTTATTACTATTCATAACGGATAGTTTTAATAATATTTTAATAGCATATCGTTGTTTCGTGAAACTCATTATTGCGTACTACACACGCTATCGAGGAAGGTTGTGATTGCGTGTAATGCAAGGCAAGTCAAGGATGCGTGTTGTGAAAGCTTCTTTTGGTGTAGAGTACAACACAAGACACTAATAAAATTAAAAAGAATATTTTTTATAAAATCTTGGGCTGTTACATTCTACCCCCCTTAAAATGAATTTTGCCCTCGAAATTCGTCAGGGTTATAAATGGTTTACTATTCGAAAGTTTCTTTAATAGAAACCCACATCATAAAAAGGAATACCAAAAACAATCTTTAAAAACAAAAGTATGAAACGTAACGGTTACCCAAATAAACTAATCACTGGGTTTCCACATAGGTGAAAATATGGATATGGAAGAGAAATCTAACCATCATGTTCTGATGGAGAGTGGTAGAGAATATGGCTATGGAAAAGCCAATAATCACAAATCCATAGATTTGTGATGATAAAAGGTACCATCTGATTCATCAGGTATAAGATCACTAGGACAACATTTTTGGTTTTCAAGATCATTTCCCTAAAGTTGAAAATTTGAATTAGAATAAATACTTTCTTTATTTTGGTACAATCTCACTGTTGTTCGTGCCTTGAACAATTTCCACTTCATCTCTTAAATAAATGATGTTGAATTTGTTATTCGTGAAGTGTTAGCAGATCATGTGATAGAATGACGGGTCATTCCATCTGTCTCAAACAAAAGGTTAGAAAAAATTATATACATAAGTCGATCTGTAGTGAGATTAATCATATATTGTTCCTAAAATGGACTTATACTTCATATATCATACTGCTTAATATAATAAAACTAGTTTCTACTAAACAGGGAATTCCTGTAGGCCATTGGTAGGTGATAAAGGCCAGTCGCACTTCGGTTGTGGGTTCGATTCCCACAGCCTTGTCCGAAGCGATGGGTTGTCGCCCGTCCTGCAGGTTGTCCTTTTTCTAAAACTATATTACTATAACATCCCATCAATAATATCGAAAAAAACTTCTATCCTTAAACAATACTCACTTATGTCCAACATAATCCATTCCAATCTTTAGGCTTATCCATAATACTGCAGTCCACTCTCATAACATAGTGAAAACGATTACCAGAGATTTAATACCATCGTTGATCCCCATATATCATAAGATATATATTGATGGTCACATTCCAAACATTCAAAGGCCTTAATCTTGTACTCTCTTGAATACCCATTGAACCTTATTGAAAACATGAATTCTATTAAAAGTTAACTCTTTCCACATAATCCTCAAAATTCTATATACTCAAACCATGATATCACTTAGTCCTTATATCAATCATGAGCTCATGAATACTATTAAACTTTTCATTTTCTCGTTTTCCCTTCATTATGCGCATATCATCTACATTCCAAAAATATCTGAATAACCTTTCATGGATACTGATAACATTAATCAGACAACAATGTAACAATCCTTACATGTCTCTTTATTCCATAGTACCATGAGATTACTTATACAACATTACACATGATAAACATGTAATCATTCCACTACATTTTTAAACCATTGACCGAGCTTCAACAATTCTTTCATCTCACATATCATTGGTAGTCTCTTCATCATCATCCACATAAATACTTCCCATACGACCATACTGATTATCTTCATGAGACTTTCCCTTAGGGCATTGGTTTGCATAATGCCCATACATTCCACATTTAAAACATTTAACCATTGTTGATTTCGTAGCAATACCATTATCCTCATCCATGGTGTTAACTGAACCTTTTCCTTTGCACTTACTTGCTTTGTGTCCTTCTTTTCCACACCCAAAGCATCTTCCAGTTCCTTTGAAACATTCTCCTTGATGCCTCTTCCCACATGATTTACATAGGGGAAATTGAACTTTCTTTCCTCTATGATCATCATGAAACTCCATCTTTCTCTTATTAGCCGAGTCAGGAAACTTACCAAATTTTAATTTATTGATCTTATTATGAGATTACTGATTCGGCATAATAATGATCTTTGGACTTCCAAATCCCATTTCATTTGGTTGCTCATGAAGAATATCAGTCCATTGTCCATCATATCGTCCATTATCGTGAATCACCTTGTTTACCGCCATTTACTAAAACCCAAAAAGAATAGTGTTAGAGGAAAAAAAATCATAATAAAGGGGGAGTAACTTCAATATCTAACATCTTAGGTTTAATATAATATCGTTACCATAGTTCTAGGACTATATCCTATACGTATACTTATCATTAGGGACATCCCTAGACATACCTTATAAATATCTCTAGGGATCTCACTAAAGTTCTCGTATCCTAGTTTCCAAAGGTTGACTAAACCTTTCCTCTGATACCAACTGTAGAGACCCGTATCCTGACGTACATTGACATTACATTACTTTTGTGGAATACATAGTACATAACAAAAACACACACACAAGGATCGTAATAGTTTAGTGTCTTTGGAAACTCGGAATAAAATCTTCTAATCGTGGTGAAAGATCTTCAACATCTCCCATAAAGATCATCCTTTTTTTTACCTAAAACCTTTCTTTATATCCTGGGGAAAAGAAAACATAAAAGGGTGAGCTCAAATGCTCAGTAAGGGTAAACAAAAGAAATATCAATCACATCGTATTAATAAGAACATAACATTTTGGAAATCATAACCTGCAAAAGAGAGCATAATTTCATAACATGGGATAAATCATGGTAGTGAAATGTAATCACACATAATCATAGAGAATCATTTCTTGTTAGTCAGGACTCATTTCCAAGACTATCTTAGTGGACAAAGTCCCTTTCTGTATCGAGTAACCCTCGTTTCAGTCCTGTTTCACTGAACCGGTATAACCTACCATTCCAGCCATGTCTATCTCATGAGATATAAAATCTTTACCCAATGCATCGGAGGGAGATATAGGTCCCACCCATCTTATAATGAATCCTTTCTTATGTGTGCCACATAATCATAAATCATACATCATCGCATAACCCATGTAATAAAAATGGGATTCTTAAACAACATGACATCATAAAACAATTCATATAAGATAAAGGAATTCATAAAAATATTTCCATCACAACATGATCAAATCAATTCAATAATAGGGATAAAAACAGAACCCTTTTATTATCTTAGATGGAAAATAATTTTGATAAAATACTCGAACTTCATTCTTGAGGAAAATATCCTTTCTACTTCAAAAACATTTTTCCTTTCATAACATGTCATAAAACTTTAAAATAAAAGAAGTTGATTAAAAATAAACTTGAAAACTTGTAAAGGAAGATTCTTGGAAATAATGTTTTAAAAATCCATTCATGCCGTATAAGTTAAAAAAACATTCTTCGTACTTTTGTCGGAAAAGTCAAAAAGTACCTCGTACGGAAAAAAACGACAAAAGATTCCTTTCATATTCTTTACTAAAACTCACCTAAGGGTAAAATTGGATTTCAACTATTGCAAGTGGATGGAAACAATATTACATATTGAGGGAACATGGATGTGGATGATAAAATACACCCCAGTAAATACTTACAAATAAACAATCTCGGATAAAAATGAGATTGTGATATTTCCCTTACTTTAGGTCCAATTTGCTTCGTATGTGTCCGAACCTCCTGTATAATGATTTAAATAATGTCATTGACTTATTACAGAATCATCTTCATTGTTATGATATCATATATGGTTCACTTATGACATTATATTACCCGTTCTTTTGTAAATTCCATGTTAACGAAGCGTTTTGGGTAAAATCGTTTCATTTATCGTAGGTGTTTTGACTTGTTGTTCTTGACATCATTATTACTTATATCATGATTTACTTACTTCCAGAATATAAAATATGATTTATATATCATATATATTCAGTATATATATATATAATAGGTAGATAAATAAAATGAAAAACACCGTTCATGGAGACGGTAGTCCGTACGTACGCATGAACGCTGTTTTCCTTTCCTTATTGTCTTGAAATGGAAGTAAGTAGATGACATACATATGTATATATATACATAAATCCAGTAGCTTTATAATGTCATATATTTCATTATTATTTCTTATATATACATTATAATCATTCTTAAAGGGTTAACATGGAGAATGAATCTCATCGCGTCGTGGAGACGGTAGTCCGTACGTACGCACGAGCGATGATATCATTTCTATAAATATTGAATTGAATTGGAGTGGATTATACAATATATCAGAATCAATATGATTTTGTAATAACTATGTATAGTTATTCTTTACACCATTATACCCATCCATGTAAGGTGGTGGTGGAAAATAGATTACACCACGGCGTGGAGACGGTATTCCGTACGTACGCATGCGCGGTGATTTATTTTTCCGTAGGATGGATAGATGGTGAAATAGGGTTGTTTCATACTTACAATAACATATCAGTATATGAGTGATACTGATGTTATTACTTCATAATGAAACAACTAAAGAAGAAGAAGTTGAAGAAGAAAGAAATTGAAAAGATCGGTAATGGATATTACCTCTTCTTTGGAACGCCTCTTTGAATCCTCCACTTAGGGAACTAAGATTGGACTTTGAAGAAGACCAGGACCTCTAGGATTATTCTAGGGAAGTGGAGAGGAGAAAATGGCAGGGGTTGGCCGAGCTTGAGTGCTCAAATTTGTGTGAGGAGGAGGGGGAGGAGGTGTCCTTTTATAAGGGAGGAGAGGGGCACCTTAGGAATATCTCAAAATATTATTTTATATTAAAGTCAAAATCGGTTTATAATGGTTCCAAAGGGTCTTATTTCGAAGCTAAAGTGGGGATGGGTCGAAATACTATCAACCAATAGGATTTAGACAAGTTTAGGTTCTTATTTTAACCTTATCAATTAGATTTAACTCTAAGTTAAATAATTTAACTTTTACCGTGTCTTTTTGTTTTCTTACACTATATGGTTAATACACTTACTATAACATGCCAAAAGAACCCCAAATTGTTTATTATTAATATATATATCCTTATCTAAGTCATTTGGCCGAACCTTAGATTTTTAGGAATAAAATAACAATTAATAATATAATATTTGATTTAAAAACTATTTTGTGTCAATTTTGACACTATTTGATATATGATTTTTGTGAAAGTCATAATAGAATTATATGTTCGAAAAAAGTTTATTAAATCAACACTAATATATCATAGTAACCTAGAAAATTAGTGGAATTCATAAAAAATCTCAAATTACATTCAGTTTGGTGTTTATAACATCAATTATGTCAATATTTCATTAATAAGATAATTACTGCATCATCTTTGTGTCATAAATAAATTAAATTATTTGATGTCTAAAAATTACAAATAAAATACCATTATGTAGGAAATCGTTTTAGCTTTCTAATGGATATTTACAATATAATTTATCTTATGTATAACCCTATATTAAAAATGTTTTAGTAAATAAACTTTGATTTTAACTCTTTTAACTCTTCTTTGAATTAAATAATAATAAATGTCCTAATCTAATCCATGTGGGCCTAAATGGTCATATTTTATTCCTAAGCTTGTTTTTGGTCGAATTACACTTGTCCAATAGAATTAGGACATGTGTTAGGGTAATAGTAATATCATATTTACCCTTAGTTACCCTATTTACTATTAACCGCGGTAAAAAAAAAGTAAAAAGTTACTATCCACCAAAAATTATTTTCATCTCATTGAACCACATTTTACTTACTGACATCAACCGTGTCTCTCGGATTTTTGAAATTCCATTCACAGAAGCGGTAAAATTAAGTTTTATGAAAAATTCAGTTTTTTAACTACCACTTAGTAGTTTCACTATTCATCAAAAATTGAAGGTTTTCAGAAAAATGCCAAAATTTCATCCTAAGCTATATTTCATATTCCGAATTCAAAAATGAAGTCTATTTTACCAAATTCATAACATAGAAGTTGCATTAATTAATTTTATAATTAAATCCCGCTGCTAAAACAAATAGCGTGTTTTTAAGAAACAATATCTATCAAAAGATTGACATTTGTTTATGTCTGGTTTAAATCTGAAATTACAACCAATGACCAACATTGTATTAAATTGTAAAAATATATTCTAAATATACTTTAAAACCACTCAAATTAATAATTTATCACTATTAATTATTTCGATTAAAAAAGTTGTTTTTAATTATAATTTAGTAATTTTCACTATTCATCAGAATATGAAAGTTATCCGAAAAGTACCAGAATTTCACCTTAGGATAAATTCGATACTCCGAATCTAAAAATGAATTCCATTTTGAAAAATAAAATTTACAAAAATTTCAAAAAGTGGTTATTACTATTCATAACGGCTAGTTTTAATAATATTTTAATAGCATATCGTTGTTTCGTGAAACACATTATTGCGTACTACACACGCTATCGAGGAAGGTTGTGATTGCGTGTAATGCAAGGCAAGTCAAGGATGCGTGTTGTGAATGCTTCTTTTGGTGTAGCGTACAACACAAGACATTAATAAAATTAAAAAGAATATTTTTTATAAAATCTTGGGCTGTTACAGAATGTTATCGCATTAATAGGAAGAGGTCGGACTGCACGAACAAGGCCGACACTCCTCCCCTTTTTGGTTGTGGATTTTTTATGCGGCGAACAAGGCAACATGGTGGCGAAGCACCGTGCGGAAATTGTAAAAGGGAGAGCGGAGAAACACGGCGTCGCCGCACCCCGCCGTGGGAAGCAACAAATCCGCGGCGTCGTTGCTCCGCGCTATAGAAGATGAACAAAGGATGTGACACCATCGCGCCGCGCCAGAGGACCTCAGAAGCACCGCGGTCGGAGCGGGGCCGCGGCGGAGGGGCGCTGCGCCGTTGCGCCGCTCCAGACGGACGAAGGCCGCGGCCAGTTCTGGGTCGCAGCCGATCAGGGGAACCGGCGGCCGGTTCCAGGCCGCCGACATCAGAGCGAGGGGACCGGCCCCTACCGGTCCCGTGATGGCGGCAGCCGGCCGGCCAGACGGGCCTACCGGTTCGAGGAGAGCGCCGGGGGTCGTAACCCTCGACCGACCAAATGAGTGGCCCCATTAAGGGGCCGTGGTTTACTTCACATGGGGGCAGCGCCCCCCGCCCCAAAACGGTTCGGCAATTTTGCCGAACCCCTGGCGGCGCGATAGCGCGCCGCGCGCCGGGCGACTGCCCTAGCCGGTCCGCCGAACCAGACCGCCAGGCTGGGCTGCGCCCAGGCCGGGCCGGTCCGCACCCAGGCCGGGCCGGGCCGCACCAGCAGGGTCGGGCCATGCCCAAGCGGGCCGGACCCAGACCCGGTTCGGTTCGACCCGGTTCGGGCCGACCCTGGTGGTATCGGGTCGGGTCGGACCGGGCCCGAACCCCCTATTACCGAAACATTTTCGGTCTGTCTCCCATAACTTGAGCTACGTGCCTATGATCGACGCACCGTCAGTTGCGATGCGATCCTTGGATCAAGACGGCCGTTTTAGTATATCACAGTTAAGGTTTCAGAATACTTTGGGTTCGGCCGGGTTGGTTCGTACATGAAACCAACCGGGCCCTCGGAGCGGAAACGCTCATAACATAAGATCCGAACGTCCGATTGACGTGTCATCGACTTTGATAGATACTATAAGTGATAAGGATCTTTTGGATTACTCTGTCTGACGTTTGGATGCAGGTGGAGTACGGTTGGGTTGGTTTTGACTTAAAAACCAACAGGGCCCCTAGGACGAAAAAGCCAATAACTCTCAGACCGGGCGTCCGTTTGACGCGCCGTTTGTGGCGTTGAGTTCCTGTTGATGATACAAACCTTTTGAATTCATCAAATCTGGACTATGTGTCAGTTGAAGTATCAGCCTCTCGGCTCGTGGAGCGGACCCTCCTGAACGAGCTTGTTGTGTGTTGGAACCCTAGAGCTGGCTGCGACTGCGACTGTGACTACGACGACGACTGTACAAAGATCCTCAGTGGATTAGATGGAGATGACTAAATCACTCAGCGATCCTACGTGGATCAGTGCTACAGATTCTGTGTGGGTCAGCGCTCAGCGATCCTATGTGGGCTAGAGCCGACAGATCCTGTGTGGGTCTGATCCTGTGTGGGTCATTGCGGGGGTTAGTTACTTATCGATCCTTTGTGGGTTAGATCCTTTTTGGGTCATTTCAGGGGTTATTACCTTTCGATCCTTTGTGGGTCTGATGGCTTAGATGAATTAGTGGATATATTCGATCATCTCTATCACCTTACGAAGAAGATTACCTGTGTGAGCTGAATCCTATTTTTCTTTCCTATGTGGGCTGTGTTGTGCTATCCTATGTGGATTTACGTTTTGCTTTCCTGTGTGGACTGGGTTGTACTTGGGCTCAGATGTTGGAGCCGAACAAAAATGATGACTTAGGTATATGTATGGGCATATACCTATGTAGTGTCCAATGTTACATCGTGATTGTATCTTTCCTTTGTGGATTATCCTTTGTGGATTTTGGGAGTCCTTCGAGGGTCTCAGGGTCCCTACTGAGTAGCTTATACTCACCCCTGGATGGGCTATGCCCGCACTACGTTGTGTTGGTTGCAGACGACGGACAACGCTGATCGTGGTTGAGGCTTGTAGAGTAGGATGGTACTTGGAGGTGGACCACTGTACGAGACCTTCTAGAAGCGGACGGCTGGACCCGAGGAGCTATGGAGGCTATCTGTACTCACCCTTCAGGTGGGATTTCCAGTAGAAAGCTCGACGATGTGGCTTTACTTTTCAGTTGCTGTTTTTCCCCTTCCAGTTGTACTTTACTTTCAGTTTGGGTTTGTATACCGGCCCACTTACATTTCCACACTTACTGCTGTACTCAGTTTTTACTTACTGTTTACTTCTACTGCTTTCTTGCTCTGGGGTGTTTGTTTACTTTAGAAAGGAAATGCCTTCCCTTTTTATCGTGAATTACGCCTTGGTGCTAGTCGCCAGCCCCTGGCCTATGAAAGGCGGGCTTGGGGTAGTCATGGCACGGGACCCGAGGATGGGTCATGACAAATTGGTATCAGAGGAGTTCGGTTCTACCACAGAACTTGGGACTCTGATCTTTTTCAATGTGAAGAAATAGTGTTAAGCGTATTGGGTGTGGTTATCAGTCCAGGGAGTCCAGTGTTGGTGCGGCGGCCGGCGTATCCGTACAACAGGACCCTGACTTCTGATTTCCAACTTAATGCACAAAAACATTGATTGCATGTGTGTTTCAAGTTTTTTTGTGATTACTTTATGTTAGCTCACCAGGTATATTGTTTTACCATGGCACACCTGTTTCTTTTCAGGATGGACCCACGACGGTAGCCAGCTACGGTTCCGAGAGTTGTGCGTGACGACAGCCCACCTAGCGACGAGGCCTCGGTACAGGGCCCTTTGACAGCTGAGGCACCGACGGTACCTTTACCTGCCGAGCCACAGATGCTTCCAGCACCAGCCGCTGACGATGCACGTCGCCTTAGTGCACTGCACGAGTTTCATCACTAGCGACCGCCCAGGTTCCGCGGGGTGACGGACCCCCAGGCAGCCGAGGACTGGCTGGAGGTAGTCGTACGGGTTTTCAGGTTAGTGAGGACACCAGCAGACCTCATGGTGATCCTCGTAACGATCCTACTGCACGCGGCAGCGGGCCAATGGTGAACCTTGATGCTCCAGGTTCACGATGAGGCATCTCTTCTTTGGACGGACTTTGAGAGCCTCTTTCGCTCAGAGTTTGTCCCAGCCACCCTCCGTGCGGTGTGCATCCATGAGCTTCTATAGCTGCGGCTGGGCAGCTTGATGGTCACCCAGTACTCGGCGAGATTTACCGATCTCTCGCACTACTCGACAAACATCGTACGAGACCCATTCTTCCGGGCCCAGACCTTTGAGCAGGGATTGAGGCACGAGATCAGGGCATCACCATCTCCCTTAGCATTCCGACCCTAGCAGGAGTGCTGGAGTGAGCCCTTTTGATTGAGAACTTCCTTGCTGTGCCTACATCAGCAGCGAGGCCTACCGCAGGGCGGCACGTAGCGGAGTCCTATGCAGCAGGCAGTCAACGGATGACTCATGGTTCTAGGATGACCAGACCCTCAGGCGGACGACCTCAGGACTCTTTCTCAGCAGTGAGGGGCACACAGCGTGGAGCCAGTATTTCGAGAGGCAGACAGTGCTACGCATGCGGCGGGCAGGGCCACATGGCTTGTGACTGCCCGACCCGCCATGCCGGGGAGCAGCAGACAGTTGAGAGGCTACCCACGAAGAGGCAGAGGGTCGACCATGGCGGTCCGCAGGGAGCAGTCAGACAAGGAAGAGGAGCTGGCCGTGAGGCAGGTGGTGGGCGACACTTCGAGGCTCTGCCACCACTACCACCAGGAGGTCCACCCCGACCATAGGGAGCTAGCGAGCAGAGACAAGAACAACTCCAGGAAGCGGAGGCCTACGACCACGGCGCGCCCGAGATGATTCAAGGTACTATCTGTGTCTATTCCACCCTTGCTGCAGTTCTTATAGACACTAGAGCGATTCACTCTTTCATAGTCGCTGCCCTTGTTCGGAGCTCAGAGATTCCGACAGAGCCATTAGCTCGATCCTTACGGCTAGAGATTTCTAAGGGAGCAGACTCGACGATTACGCACTGGTGCCGACAGTGTGAGCTTACTCTAGGAGGAGAGAGCTTCGGCTGGGATCTTCTTGTAGTGGCGTCGAGGCCTTACGACGTCATTTTGGGCATGGATTGGATACCTTCAGTCCATGCTCAGAATGACTGTATTAGGTGCAAGTTGCGATGTGTGCACACCGACGGGAGCAGGTTCACCTTCACCGGTGAGAAGGGAGCCTTCGCAGCACAGGATGGACTCTCACAGAGGAAAGGACAGCCCATCACTCATCAGTTGGCTGGCCTCATCCTAGGAGCCACTACGGGAAAATGGCTATTTGTGATGGGTTATTTGCGACGGGAATAAATCCCGTCGCAAATAGTCCCGTTAGAAACTTATTTGCGACGGGTTAGCTGACCCCGTCGCAAAAGGACTGGCGCGGTTTGCGCGCCAAATCGCGGGAAAGATATTTGCGACGGGAGGTTACCGCCCGTCGCAAATAACCGGCGGCGGTAAGAGCTATTTGCGACGGGAATATACCCCCATCGCAAATAGTATGTCGGCAGGTTATTATTTGCGACGAGACCCGTCGCAAATAACTATTTAACCGTTGACCGTAATAAATGATGGCTAAGGCATTTGCGACGGGTATCCCGTCACAAATGGACCCGTCACAAATAATATAACCTATAAATACCCCCATCCGTTTTTTTCAATTCATTCTGAAACTCCATCTTCTCCTTCTCTCAAAATTCTATTTCTAGAGTTCAGGGTTTCATAAGTTTAATTTTTTTCTCCGAAGTTGATATTGAAGTTTTCAAGAACGATCACAGATCAACCTCAGATCAATTTTAAAGGTATTTATGTTCATTTTAATTTAATATTTATTTTAAATTTTTTATTAGTTTCAATTATTCTTAATTAGTTGTAATTTAATTATGTTTACATTGTTTTGTTACTTAATACATTTAAATTATTAGTATTGTTCATAGTTAATGGTAATTAGGAATAATTAGTAATAATTTTCAATAATTAAGAATAAATGCTAATAATTATTAATAAATACCAATAATTAGGAATAATTACATTATTACATTATTAGTATATTTTATTATTAATATTGAAATAATATAATTTTTTATATTATATACAATTCTCCTTTCATCTGTGTGTTTTCTGTCTCCACATACAAATATTACATGTGGAGACAGAAAACACATAGATGAAAGAAGAATTGTATATAGTATAGAAAATTATATTATTTTAATATAAATAATAAAATATATTAATAATGTTATTATTCTTAATTATTGGTAATTATTCCAAATTATTGGTAATTATATAAATAATTACCAATAATTAGCAATAATTAGGAATAATTAGTAATATTTAGTAATAATTACCAATAATTAGTAATAATTAGTAATAATTATCAATAATTAAAAAAATTAGTAATAATTAGTAATAATTAATAATAATTAGTAATAATTACTAACAATTACCACTAATTAGTACTAATTACTAATAATTCCCGATAATTACCGATAATTACCAATAATTAGGAATAATTACCAATAATTAGTAATAATTCGTAATAATTACCAATAATTAGTAATAATTACCAATAATTACCAATAATTACCAATAATTACCAATAATTAGTAATAATTAGTTGTAATTAGGAATAATTACCAATAATTTGTAATAATTAGTAATAATTACCAATAATTAGTAATAATTAGTAATAATTACCAATAATTACCACTAATTAACAATAATTACCGATAATTACCTATAATTAGGAATAATTACCAATAATTAGGAATAATTACCAATAATTACCAATAATTCTTAAAAATTACCAATAATTAGTAATAATTACCAATAATTACCAATAATTACCAATAATTAGTAATAATTAGTAATAATTAGGAATAATTACCAATAATTAGTAATAATTAGTAACAATTAGGAATAATTACAAATAATTAGTAATAATTAGTAATAATTACCAATAATTAGTAATAATTAACAATAATTAGTAATAATTAGTAATAATTAGTAATAATTACCAATAATTACCAATAATTACCGATAATTACCAATAATTAGAAATAATTAACAATAATTAGTAATAATTAGTAATAATTACCAATAATTAGTAATAATTACCAATAATTACCAATAATTACCAATAATTACCAATAATTACCGCTAATTAGTAATAATTAGTAATAATTAGGAATAATTACCAATAATTAGTAATAATTAGTAATAATTACCAATAATTGGTAATAATTAGTAATAATTACCAATAATTACCGATAATTAACAATAATTACCGATAATTACCTATAATTAGGAATAATTAACAATAATTAGGAATAATTACCAATAATTACCAATAATTCTTAATAATTACCAATAATTAGTAATAATTACCAATAATTACCAATAATTTGTAATAATTAGAAATAATTAGGAATAATTACCAATAATTAGTAATAATTAGTAATAATTAGCAATAATTAGTAATAATTACCAATAATTACCAATAATTAGTAATAATTAACAATAATTAGTAATAATTAGTAATAATTAGTAATAATTATTACTAATTACCAATAATTACCGATAATTACCAATAATTAGGAATAATTACTAATAATTAGTAATAATTAGTAATAATTACCAATAATTAGTAATAATTACCAATAATTACCAATAATTACCAATAATTACCGATAATTAGTAATAATTAGTAATAATTAGGAATAATTACCAATAATTAGTAATAATTAGTAATAATTACCAATAATTAGTAATAATTAGTAATAATTACCAAATATTACCAATAATTAACAATAATTACCGATAATTACCTATAATTAGGAATAATTACCAATAATTAGGAATAATTACCAATAATTACCAATAATTAGTAATAATTACCAATAATCAGTAATAATTACCAATAATTACCAATAATTAGTAATAATTACCGATAATTAGGAATAATTACCAATAATTAGTAATAATTACCAATAATTAGTAATAATTACCAGTAATTCGTAATAATTACCAATAATTACCAATAATTACCATTAATTACCAATAATTACCGATAATTACCAATAATTAGGAATAATTACCAATAATTAGGAATAATTACCAATAATTTGGAATAATTACCAATAATTAGTAATAATTATCAATAATTACCAATAATTAACAATAATTACCGATAATTAGTAATAATTAGAAATAATTAGGAATAATTACCAATAATTAGTAATAATTACCAATAATTATCAATAATTACCAATAATTATAAATAATTACCAATAATTACCAATAATTAGGAATAATTACCAATAATTAGGAATAATTACCAATAATTACCAATAATTAGGAATAATTACAAATAATTTGGAATAATTACCAATAATTAGGAATAATTACCAATAATTAGGAATAATTACAAATAATTAGTAATAATTAGTAATAATTATAAATAATTACCAATAATTAGTAATAATTAGGAATTATTACCAATAATTAGTAATAATTAGTAATAATTAGTAATAATTACCAATAATTAGTAAAAAATTAGTAATAATTATTAATAATTACCAAAAATTAGTAATAATTAGTAATAATTACCAAAAATTAGTAATAATTACCAAAAATTAGTAATAATTACCAATAATTAGTAATAATTACCAATAATTAGGATTAATTACCAATAATTACCAATAATTACCGATAATTAGTAATAATTAGTAATAATTAGGAATAATTACCAATAATTACCAATAATTACCAATAATTACAAATAATTAGTAATAATTACCAATAATTAGTAATAATTACCAATAATTAGTAATAATTACCAATAATTAGTAATAATTAGTAATAATTAGTATTAATTACCAATAATTAGTAATAATTACCAATAATTAGTAATAATTACCAATAATTACCAATAATTACCAATAATTAGGAATAATTACCAATAATTAGGAATAATTACCAACAATTAGGAATAATTACCAACAATTAGGAATAATTACCAATAATATTAGTACTATGAAAATAATAAAAAATTTATATAATATTAAAATTATCAATATTTGTAACAGGTTTTGCTTTATTCTCAACATATTCAATTCTTAAAGGGTCAATTTTTAGGTCTATCTCAATAAAAAGTTTGTGTCAGTCGTGTATGATGTAAACTCTATAATTATCCTTGCTTGAGTGTTTTTTCTAACAAATTATTCAAAACCAGTAATGCTTTTATATTTTATAGAAAAATATGGAACAACGAGGTCGTCAACAATAATTATTAGGTGACCGCATATGGATAAATCAACGTAGAAATCCAAAAGGTTCTGGTTTAAATCCAGTATATGTAGAGGGTGTGAAGACTTTTATCATTTGCGGCATCAAATCCAAAATTTGTTTCAGAAGGCAAAATAAAATTCCCTTGTAGAAAATGTGCATTGAGAACGTTTGACACGTTTGACAAAGTGGGGGGTCATCTCTTGCATTTTGGTTTTCAACCAGATTATGTTTTTTGGTATCAACACGGTGAACGCAGTTCCAGATTAGGTGATACCAACTTGATTCCGGATCCATCCTGGTTTCAAGATTTAGTACATGATGTTGCAGGTTCATCTGTTCAACATACAGAAACTCCGGCTGAGATAGCTTCAAATCCTGAGTTGGCACCGTCTGAATTTTATGAGTTGATGAGGTCTACTGAGGATGCATTATATTTTGGCTGCAAGATGAGCTAATTAGAAGAAATTGCAAAATTTATGGTTATCAAATCAAATAACGGAATGTCAAACACCTGTTTTGACCAGATATTTTCTTTGCTTAAAACTCTGTTACCTAAAGGAAATGTTTTGCCTGCAAATTACTATGAGAGTAAGAGGCTGGTTCAAAATTTGGGACATACTTGTCAGAAGATTCATGCATGTTCAAATGACTGCATTTTATATTCTGGGGAAAATGAGTCATTGGATAGTTGTCCCACATGTGGGCAACTGAGATATATAGAAGGACAACATGGGAAGTCTGGTTTGATTCCTGTAAAACAGTTGAGATATTTTCCGCTTACATCCAGACTTTAGTGTTTTTTCATGTATAAGAATACAGCCACAATGATGTCATGGCATAAAGAGAATATTTCAACCGATAAAAGCTTGAATCATCTATCCGATGGTGATTCATGGAAACATTTTGATAGAGTGCATCCATCCTTTTCTTTAGAAGCTATAAATGTTTGAATGGGCCTTTCCACTGATGGTTTCTGTCCGTTCGGATCTTATGGTAGTCAATATTCATGTTGGCCTGTTTTTTTTTTACTCCGTACAATTTACCTCCATGGATGTTGATGAAGGAGCCATATATCTTTTTTACTTTACTAATTCCAGGACATCCGAAGAAAAATATTGATGTTTATTTGAAACCATTGATTGATGAATTAAGTTTATTGTGGAGTACTGGTGTCAGTACATATGATGTTGCAACGAAACAGAATTTCATTCTAAGAGCAGCATTGATGTGGACAATTAGTGACTTCCCGGCTTATGAGAGGTTATCTGGATGGAGTACACGTGGTCAGAAATCATGTCCTTACTGTATGGGAGAGAACAAAGCATTTATGCTCATTCATGGAAAGAAACCTTGTTATTTTGACTGTCATCGCAGATTTGTTCCATCTGGCCATCCTTTTCGTAGAAACAGATCTCATTTCAGAAAAGGAACAGTTGAAAGGGATGAAACTCAAAAAATGCTATCAGGTTCGGAGTTAAAATCAGTTGTATTTTTATTACCTCTCATCAATTTTGATCCCACAATAAACCAACAGAAAATTTATGGTTTTGGGAAAGAACACAATTAGATTAAACGTAGCATATTTTGGGATTTTCTATATTGGTCTGATTTGTTGGTTCGACACATGTTAGATGACATGCACATTGAGAAGAACTGTTTTGATAATTTGTTTCAAACAGTTTTGGATACACCAGGAAAGAGCAAAGACAATGTAAATGCACGTTTAGATCTTGCCCAAATTTTCAGGCGTCCAGAACTGGAACTGTTTGAGAATGTCAGAACAGAAAGGTTACTGAAACCAAAAGCAGCTTATATACTGTCTAAAGAAAACCATTTATTATTTTGTTAGTGGATTGCAGATTTGTGACTTCCAGATGGTTGTTCTTCCAATTTGGGTAGATGTGTTAAGAATGGTCATATTACTGGATTAAAACGTCATGATTGTCATGTTATAATGGAAAGACTTCTATCCATTGGATTAAGAGGTCTGTTGAATTCTGTGATTTGGGATTCCATAACAGACATGTCTCATTTTTTTCGAGAAATTTGTGCGGCTACAGCATATTATGATTCTCTATGAAAACTTGAAGAAGATGTTGTTGTAATTATATGTAAACTGGAAAAAATATTTCCGCCGTCTTTCTTCGACTCAATGGAACATTTGATGTTACATTTTCCATATGAAGCCAAATGTGGTGGTCCATTACAGTTTCGATGGATGTAACCATTTGAAAGATGTATGAAAAAATTGAAAACAAAAGTACATAACAAAGAATCTGTTGATGGATCTATTGCAGACACTTATTTGCAAGAGGAAATATATTTTTTCGGCTCCCATTATTTTGAATATGAGTATCCTTCAAAACACAACCAAATGGGACTGAACTAGAGGAATATTGATGAAATTGACAATCAATTATCTGTTTTCAACCAGCCAGAGCTTGGTTTTGGGGGAGTTTATGAACGCTGGATTTCAGATGATGAACATCACAGAGCTCATATGTATGTTCTGCTCAACTATGAAGAGATGACATCAGTTGTACTGTAAGTGTTAATATCAGTTATTCTATCATTTATGTTACAGTAAATAACTTTGGTTTTTGTAGGATGTATGATAATCATATCAAGAAACAAATTCCACAAATTACAGCAGCTGCTCTCGAAGAACGCCGACTGAAAAATTTCTCTCAGTGGTTTCAAAAACTGGTAACATAAATTCATTATCTTTTAGAAACTCATTCAATGTATAGTTTACTATTTTGATAATTATTTCACAACTTTTCAGGTGTCTCGACATGATGATAAAATTGACAAACGACTTTGTATATTGAGTAACCCACCTTCCAAATTTGTTAAAACTTATAATGCATATGTGGTGAATGGATTTCGATTTCACACACATGCATATGGGGAATCAAAAAAAAACAATGAACAGTGGAGTTAGCTTGAGAGGATCTCATCATCGAGAAAATGAAGTTGACTTTTATGGCATACTTGATGAAATCATTGAACTCTGTTATCTTGGACAACATTACATAACCATGTTCAAATGTCGGTGGTTGGATACAGAGAGAGCCGTGTGTGTTCATCCGACTCATGGAATCATCGATATTAAATGTAAAAGTGTTCTCGCAGTAAATGAACCATTCTTATTGGCTCAATAGGCATATCAAGTTTATTACGCCAAGTACTGTGCTACATCAAGAGACTTGGCTGATTGGTAGACTGTAATAAAAATCAAAATTCGAGACAATCAGTTTAGACAAAGTGAATGTGCTTTCACTGATGTGAAAAGAATTGATGTTTTTCAAGAGAGTCATCAAAATCAATCTTTTTTACAAAGAGACATGAGTGTCAATGACGACACCCCACATTTAAGAGTTGGTGATGACGATGATGTTAATGATGTAACATATGAATTTGAAATGGTAAGAGATGAAGAAACTGGAACTCGAATGGATATCGATGATGTTGAGCAGGAATATGAAGATGACATTTACATATATGAAGATGATGATGAAGATGAACACTGATAGAATTCAATGGTAGTTATATAATATCATAATATATATATATATATATATAATAGTAATTATAAATTATTTGCTAACAAAATTAACATTTTTTGTTTCAGATGGACGACGAGACATTTCATGAGTTGGTAGATGCTGACCTGCATTTCGATGCGAATGAGTTGCTGGTAGATGACCCTCAGCCTGCTGGCGGTCCAGGGAGTATGCGGAGGGGGAGCGGTCTTACACGATTGATGATTCCTGACCCCGTCCCCGAGCGATGTCCACGTCTTGGGTTTGATCCACACACACAGAGGTGTGATAACCCGTGTGATAATCTGTGGATTTGAGTAAGATTTCATTAATCTATTCACATAATAAATGTTTATTATTTTTACAGTTTTCCGCATATAGTCGTCGGACAGGGTAGCGCTATTTTGCGCAACTATTTCTCTCAGTCGTGGACCACATGGGAGCAGATTACCATTGATGTGCAGCAGGCCATGTTCGGCCATTGGTTGGTACATACGTAAATAAAGAATTTTTATTTTGAAAATTATTTCATTTCTAACTTGATATTTTGATTTATTTGTAGGGTTTATGGTATCCGATCGAGGATACCATGCGTGACGCCATCCACAAGGAATGGGAGGTGGCCATACATGATCGTTTGCATCAATTTTTGCACAATTTAAGAATAGCTTCCATGAAGAAAGCAGGAGTGTCAGATTTTGACGAGTAATGTAGAGCACACCGACCAGAGTACATTTCATCCCATGTATGAGATGGATTATGTGTACAATGGTTGAGTGGTGCCTTTCAGAGGAGATCATCAGCGGGGAGGCAGAATCGAGGGAGACAGGAGGTGACTCATCGAGCTGGGAGTCGTTCTTTCAGTACTCATAGACAGCATCTGTTACGTACATTATTTATAAATATTTTATATAACTATAAACATTAACAGTATATTTTTTATTCTTATAGGCTGTCGAGCACCCCGACATTATGGAGTAAGACGTATATCAGAGGATGTATAGTGATCCTGCTACTGGGGAGCTCAGAGGTGATCATCATCATTTCATCGTGGTCAGTATTATTTGTTTTCAAGTTTAAAAATTAACTGCATATAATATATTCATAATTTTAATTTTAAATTGTAACTACAGGAGTCATATGAGGCCGCAGCATCACAGACCCGGCCTGAGAGTCAGGCCGAGTCATCAGATCAGACCATTGGCTGTTAGTTTGATGAGGCAGCATGGATGCAGGCCACCTAGTATGCCTTCGAGAAGGGCCGGGTAGTTGGTATTAGCTCTCGACTGACTCCCGGAGATTATTATGGCAGTGCTGCGATGTCAGCGTCCATCTCGAGAGGAGCTCGTGCATCTTCTTATTCTACACAGTATGAGGATCAGTTTCGATCTCATACTGCATTGATAGAGAGTCTCTGACAGGAGAATGAGCAGATGCGTCAGCAGCAGCAGCATGAGGAGGAGCGTCGACGCCAGCAGCTGTTGTTCGAGGAGCAGATGAGTCGGTGGCAGCAGCAGCACCAGGAGCAGATGGAGTACATTCACCGACTCACTCATGCTTTAGGGATGGATTTTTCTCCACCAGCATCTGCAGATCCCCCCTCCCCCCTCCCCCCCTCCCCCCTCCTTCAGATTAGAGTTTTTTTATGTTATAATGTTTGTTAAATCAAAATATGAATTTTTTTCTATTCGTAGTTTCTGTCTCATTATAAAATATTAATAATATTATATTTTGAAATAACAATATTAATATGAATAATAATATTATTTATATTTTATAATATTAAATTATATATATATATTAAAATTTAATTATATTATAATTTAATTATATTTTTTTGTAATATTTGAATTATTTTAATATTTGAATGTAAAATAATTCTATTAATTTTATATTAATTAAAATAAATTATTAATATTTTTTTTTATTTATGAATTATAATTCTAATATTATTATATTAATTAAATCATTTATTAATATTCTATTATTTTTTATTTTTGAATTATAAATCTATTATTATTATATAAATTAAAATAATTTTTTAATAATTTATTATTTTTATTTGTGAATTATAATTCTTTTTTTATATTAATTAAAATCATTTATTAATATTTTATTATTTTTTATTTTTGAATTATAATTGGATTATTATTATATTAATTAAAATCAAATATTAATATTTTTTTTTTATTTTTTTATAGTATTTGCTACGGGATACTATGCCCTTCTCAAATAGTATTATTATTATATCCGTTAAAATAATTTAATAATAGTTTTTTTAAAGAAATTGCGACGGGGCCCGTCGCAAATACTATTTGCGAAGGGCCCATCGCAAATACCATGTTGCGACGAGCCCGTCACAATTCATTTTTTTTAAGCTTTTAAAAATATATGGAGTATTATTTGCGACGGGAAGGATCCCTGTCGCAAATAATAGTTTTAGCGATGGGCCCGTCACAAATAATTGTTGTTGCAACGGCGTTTTCCGCGACGGGCGATTTGCGACGGGATCCCGTCGCAAATGACCCGTCGCAAATACCCATTTTTCCCGTAGTGAGCAGTCGACGTGCAGAGTCATGGTTTTCCTGCAGTGGTGGATCATTATGTGGGCATCTTTCCCGACGAAGTATGAGGACTACCTCCTCACAGATAGGTAGACTTTTATATTGATATGTACCCTGGGATTGCCCCAATATCCACTCCAGCATATCGGATGGCTCCCTCCGTGCTTAGAGAGCTATGGGTACAGTTGGAGGACTTATAGGGCAAGGGGTTCATCCGACACAGTGTTTCACCCTTGGCTTCCCCGATATTGTTCGCCAAGAACGCGGACGGGAGCATGCGACTTTTTGTCGAATATCGTCACCTGAAACAGATGACAATAAGGAACAAGTATCTGCTACCGAGGATTGAGGACCTCTTCGATCAGCTCAAGGGAGCACGGTGGTTCTCAAAGATAGACCTCAGGTCAGGCTATCATCAGCTTAGAGTTCGGGACGACAACGTGCAGAAGACGACCTTCAGATGTCGGTATGGCCACTATGAGTTCTCGGATATGCCTTTCAGCGTGACCAACGCTCTGGCAGTGTTCATGGGCCTCATGAATAGGATCTTTCAGCCATACCTCGATTGATTTTTTGTGGTCTTCATCGACGTCATTTTGATATACTCGATGACTGAGGAGGAGCATGCCTACCACTTGCGGGTTGTACTAGACACACTCCAAGAGAACCATCTTTATGGAAAGATCTCGAAGTGTCAGTTCTGGATACGTGAGGTCCACTTCTTGGGGCACGTCATCTCTGAGGCAGGTGTTGCAGTGGATCCTGCGAAGATCGAGGCAGTGATAGCTTGGGAGCCACATAGGAGCGTGACGGAGGTGCGGAGTTTCTTGGGAATAGATGGATACTATTGGAGCTTTGTGCCAGACGTCCCCAAAGTTGCGGCACCACTCTCAGCTCTTACGAAGAAGGGGAAACCCTTTGTGTGGTCAGAAATATGTCAGCAGAGCTTCCAGGAGATGAGACAGAGAATGACCAGCGCACCTATCTTGAGGTTACTAGAGGAGGGAGTAGGGTACGTAGTCTACTGTGATGCATCAGGGACCAGATTCGGATGTGTCCTGATGTAGGAGCGGTCAGTGATCGCCTATGGATCAAGTCAGTTGAGGCCGCATGAGTAGAACTACGCTACCCATGACTTGGAGTTAGCAGTAGTGGTCTTCGCTCTGATGACATGGTGGCACTACCTGATGGACAAGCGCTTTACGGTCTTTTCTGACCATCAGAGTCTCAGGTACATCTTCTCTCAGAAGGACCTGAACCTGATATAGCAGCGATGGCTCGAGTTCCTCCAGGACTATGACATTGAGATAGTATATACTCATCGGAAGGGGAATGTGGTAGCCGATACTCTCAGTAGGAGGACGTGCATTCACCTACTTGAGTAGGTGAAAGAGAAGCTAGCCACTTTGTAGATATCCTTCATGGATAGAGATGGAGAAGACTTCCTTCTGTCTCTCACAGTCACCCCTCCACTACTGCAGCGGGTCAGAGAGGCACAGCGTGGGGACGCTGACTGTGAGACGTGGCGTGCGCAGATATTCTCAGGACATGCACCTGATGGTTTCTCTTTTGGAGCAGAGCACGACGTCCTTTTAAGAGGACGTACCTTGGTACCAGTTGCTTTATTGGAGGAGGTGCTAAGAGAGTTTCACTCTTCTCCTTTGGCGGTACATCCTAGAGTGGTGAAGACGTACCAGGATCTCAGACGACAGCACTGGTGGCCGAGCATGAAGAGGGCTGTGGCAGAGTTCGTTTCTCGATGCCTCACCTGCCAGCAGGTGAAGGAAGAGCATCAGGTACCAGCAGGCTTTGTACATCCCTTAGAGGTCCTTGAGTAGAAGTTGGACGAGATATCTATGGACTTCATGACTAGACTTCCATGCACTTCCAGGGGTCACGACTCCATTTGGGTGATTCTCGACCGACTCACCAAGTCGGCTCACTTCATACCCACCAGATAGCAGGGCTCAGTGGAGAACTTAGGACATCTCTACGTTTAGGAGATTGTATGACTTCACGGTGTTCCATCATCTATCATATCCGATTGAGATGCTCTCTTTACTTCCCAGCTTTGGAAGAGGTTGCAGGAGGTGTTCGGGACGCAGCGACGTCTGAGCACTGCCTTTCACCCTTAGACAGATGGTCAGACAGAGAGGACCATACAGACTCTCGAGGACATGCTCCGCGCATGTGTCCTCGACTTTGGTCGCAGTTGGGAGGACCACCTACCCTTGGTGGAGTTTGAATACAACAACAGCTACCACTCCACCATCGGGATGGCACCATACGAGGCGTTGTGCGGCCGACCTTGCAGATCTCCTTTGTGCTGGACAGACCCTGGGGAGTTAGCAGTTGTGGGACCGGAGATGGTCTAGGCCATGAAAAAGAAGGTCCAGGTCATCCAAGAGCGAATGAGGACAGCTCAGAGCCGGCAGAAGTCTTATGCTGACAGGAGGCGGAGGCCACTACAGTTCAAGGATGACGACCACATCTACTTGCGTGTCTCACCTCGATGTGTATTACTGAGATTTTTCCGAGGCGGAACGTTGTCTCCAAGCTTCATCGGACCATTCCAGGTCCTTTGCAGGATTGGCGAGGTGGCATATCGCATGGCTCTACCACCTCAGTTGCACCGGGTGCACGACGTCTTCCATGTATCTCAGCTGAGGAGATACGTGCACGACCCGACACATATCATTGACCATGGGGAGATGGACGTTGATGATGGGGCAACTTTTGCGGAGGTCCCAGTGGAGATTGAGGATCGAAAGGAGCGGGTCCTACGTGTACGGTCGATTTCTCTAGTGCGCATCACATGGCAGTACGGGAACCTCCAGGAGAGCACTTGGGAGTAGGAGGTTCAGATGCATGCTCAGTACCCACTTTTGTTCCCCTAGTTTTGATGTATCTTTACAGGGATGTAAAGCCTTGACGTTGGAGTGATGAAAAGACCCGTAAAATTCAAGGGAATTTTTTTTCTTAATTTTCTTGAAATTTTACAAGCACACAGTTTCTGATGGCACCTGATTCCGAGGCCCGGTGTGGATGGAATCATTTTACGAAGTTTAGCTCGGGTACGTTCAGTGAATGAACGTGCGGGGTTTTCTAAATTTTGAACTGGTGCTCAAAATCAATTTCTGAGGGCACCGATGGAATTGCAGCGCCGGTATTTGCTTAGAAACGCCTTTTCCGGAGTTGCGTTTGCTCGGGTGTGGTTTTAAATTTTTGGGGTTAAGTTAGGAAATAAAATAAAGTAGTGCGAAAACTTTATTTTATTTCAATTAAATCCACTTCAGACATGTTAAGCGGATAGGGTGGAACCCAAAATATCCTACTCACTAGGTAGGATATTTGTGAGGGGGGGGGGCACCCGAGCCACACCGTTTCTTCCCTCCTAAGTAACGCACCCTCAAACCCCATTCTTTAATGAAAGTCAACCGTGCGTTTTTATGGTTAAGAAACGACCCATTAAATTGGGCAGTTAAATTGTTATAATTAATTCTTCAAATTAATTGTACGTTTCTTATCTTTTGATTTTCAAATTCTTAAGTTGATAATAAAATAAGAAGAGGACTTATTTTATTATTTTTGGGTGTTTGTGTTGTGTTAAACCTTTGGGATAACAAGGAGAGGATTCTTCGTTTTCGACGAAGAACGTGAAGAACGCTCTACCGCCAACGAAGAATGCCAACCTCCGACGGTGAGAGACGCCTTCCTCGGAGATCACCCAACGCCAACGACAAACCTCTTCTTCCATGGTGATCCTCTTCATTCCACGACAGACCTCTTCTTCTGCGATGGTTAATTCTGCGAAGAATGTTGGTTCTACGACAGTGTTGAGGTAGGGGTTTTATGCCTTTCTATTTAGTGTTTTTCTTCCATCGTTTTTCCCATTTCAATTTAACCGCCTGTTATCGCATTAACAGGAGGAGGTCGGACCGCATGAACATGGCCGACACTCCTCTTCTTTTTGGTTGTGGATTTTTGATGCGGAGAACAAGGAAACGCGGTGCCGAAGCACCGTGCGGAAATTGTAATAGTGGGAGCGGAGAAACGCGACACCGCCGCACCGCGCCGTGGGAAGCAACAAATCCGCGGCGCCGTCACGACGCGCCGTAGATGATGAACAAAGGACACGACACCATCGCTCTGCGCTAGAGGACCACATAAGCACCGCGACCGGAGTGGGGCCTCGGCGGAGGGCCGCGGAGCCGCGTCGGATGGACGAAGGTCGTGGCCAGTTCTGGGCCGCGACAGAGCAGGGGAACTGGCGGCATGTTCCAGGCCGCCAACGTCGGAGCGAGGGGACCGTCCCCTACCGGTCCCGTGATGGCGGCAGCCGGCCGGCCGGCCGAGCCGGCCGGTTCGAGTAGAGCGCCGGGGGTCATAACCCCCGGACGGCCCGCAGAGCGGCCCCATTAAGGGGCCGCGGTTTACATCACGCGGGGGCAGTGCCCCCCGCCCCGAAATGGTTCGGCCATTCGGCCAAACCCCTGGCGGCGTGCCAGTGCGCCGCGCGCTGGGCGGCTGCCCTGGCCGGTCCGCCGAACCAGACCGCTAGGCTAGGCTGTTCGCAGCCGGGCCAGGCCGCACCCAGGCCACGCCGCGCCAAAGCGTGCTGGACCCGGACCCAGTTTGGGTCCCCCAGTTCGGGCCGACCCTGGGCGTGTCGGGCCGGGTCGGACCAGGCCAGAACCCCCTATTACCGTACCATTTTCGGTCTCTCGCACATAACATGAGCTACGGGACTCCGATCGATACACCATCAGTTGAGATGCGATCATTGTATTGAGATGGTTGTTACGGTATATCACACTCAAGGTTTTGGAATACTTTGGGTTCGTCCGGGTTGGTTTGTACACAAAACCAATCGGGCCCTCGGAGCGAAAACGCTCATAACATAAGCTCTGGACGTCCGATTGACGTGTCGTTGACTTTGATGGAGTACTCTAAGTGAGACCGATCTTTTGGCTTACTCCGCCTGAGGTTTTGGACATAGGTGGAGTACGGTTGGGTTGGTTTTGACTTAAAAACCAATCGGGCCCCTGGGACGAAAAAGACAATAACACTAAGACCAGGCGTCCGTTTGACGCACCTTCTGTGGCATTGAGTTCCTATTGATGATGCGGAACTTTTGGATACATCAAATATGGACTATCTGTCAGTTGATGTATCAGCCTCTCGGCTCGTGGAGCAGACCCTCCCGAACGAGCTTGTTGTGTGTGGGAACCTTAGAGTTGGCTGCGACTACGACTACGACGATGATTGTACAGAGATCCTCAGTGGATTCGATGGCGACGACTACAACACTCAGCGATCCAACGTGGATCAGTGCTACAGATCCTGTGTGGGTCCGATCCTTTGTGGGTCAGTGCTCAGCGTTCCTATTTGGGCCAGAGCCTACTGATCCTATGTGGGTCTGATCCTGTGTGGGTCATTACTGGGGTTAGTTACCTATCGATCCTGTGTGGGTGAGATCCTTTGTGGGTCATTGCGGGGTTTAGTACCTTTCGATCCTTTGTGGGTTCGATGACTTAGATGAATCAGTGGATATATCTGATCATCTCTATCGTCTTACAAAGAAGTTTACCCGTGTGAGCTGTGTCCTGTTTTTCTTTCCTATGTGGATTGTGTTGTGCTATCCTATGTGGATTTACGTTTTTCTTTCCTGTGTGGACTGGGTTGTACTTGGGCTCAGATGTTGGAGCCGAACGAGAATTGATGACTTAGGTATATGTATGGGAATATACCTAAGCAGTGTCGAATGTTACTTAGTGATTGTATCTTTCCTTTGTGGATTATCCTTTGTGGATTCTGGGAGACCTTCGGGGGTGTCAGGGTCCCTACTAAGTATCTTATACTCACCCCTACACGAGCTATACCCGCACTACGTTGTGTTGGTTACAGACGACAGACAGCGCTGATCGTGGTTGAGGCTTGCAGATCAGGATGGTACAAGGAGGTGGACAACTGGAAGGGACATTCTCGGAGCAGACGGCTGGACCCGAGGAGCTGTGGAGGCTATCGGTACTCACCCTTCATGTGGGATTTACAGTGGACATCTCGACATTTTGGCTTTACTTTTCAGTTACTGTTTTTTCCCTTCTAGTTGTACTTTACTTTTAGATTGGGTTTGTATACTGCCCACTTACTTTTCCTCACTTACTGTTGTACTCATTTTTTACTTACTATTTACTTCTACTACTTGCTTTCTCTATGGTGTTTGTTTACTTTACAATGGAAATGTCTTCCCTTTTTACCGGGAATTACACCTTGGTGCAAGTCACCAGCCCCTGGCCTATGGAAGGAGGGCTTGGGGTTGTCACGGCACGGGCCCCGAGGACAGGTCATGACACAAGATTCCTATGAAAAGGTTTCTTTAAAATTAAACCATCATCGAATCTATGCATCGATGAAACATCAAAATAAAATTAATATTTCAATTTATTTTTTTTCACTAAAAACATCCCACAATAAGTCTTCAAAAATGGCTCGCACTAGAAAATTTTAGTTCACACCTAAGGTAATCACACTACTCTGAACTCAACAGTTCCATCTGTTTTTGAATTTGGGAATGGGTTTAGAATATATTTAAATTTTGATAGAAAAACACGTGCACATTCTATTTAAAAATAAATTCAATTTCAAACGTTTATTGTTGAGAAAAAGGGACTCAAATTCCCACACACTCTCAGTTATTATTCTTGAATAGAATTAATATATGATTTATAAATAATACAGAAAAACTCTAGGACATTATATTTACACCCCCATGGGGATTTACATTCCTATTTTGAAAAAAATAATACTAAAAAGATGTGGATTTTTTACAAGAATATGAGCCTCCCAATCCAATGTGATCTCCTGGAGATTCACATGCTACCACCAGATACACACCAAAGGAATCACTCACACATGAATGATCCTCTCCTACCAATAAATTAACTACATTGGATAATTGGAAAAACTTTCTCCATCCTCGATGTCCATCTCACCCCATTTGATGAATTGAAATGGGTCATGAACATTCCTTCTCAACTGCGTCATGTGGAAGACCTCACGTACTCGGTAAAACTATGGGGTTAGAGGTATGAGTTACACCACCTCACCAACTCTACACAATATCAGAAAAAGGCCAATAATCCTTAGAGATAACATTCTACCTCAACAAAATCTCCATAATCCATATCATTTTGAAACCCATAGGAACACACTATCTTCTTCAATGAACTATAATTTCCTCCATAAACTATAATCATAATACTTATGATGACTATGTACAGTCATCATCCACTATAGGATGATCTACATCATCTTTATAGTATCTTGTACTAAATTCTTTCCCATGTGTCATGACTCTTCAGGATGAGTCCATAAAAGTGATGACATGTGGGGTCTCCTATATAAATCCTTGAATGGTGCCATACCATTAGAAAAATGTTAGTTGTTGTTGTGCATGAACACCATCAGGGGTAGGGGATCCTCCCAGCTACAGCTGACCTCCAACATGCAAGCTCACAACATTTTCCCCAGGACATGAGTTGTCCACTACATCTGGCCATCCATTTATGGGTGAAACACTATTCTCAAGCGTAATTCAGTCTCAAATGACTCGTCTGATTTGTTCCAAATCTCATATGTAAAATGATCATCATGATCTAAATCTATCTTCGATTGAACCCTACAGCGTCTAACTATCCCCTCAAAATAGAGGAATCTAAATCTCTCTACTGAAATGTTCTCTTGGATAGTTAGGATGTGTGATGACATGGTGACTTCTTCGATGATCACCCAGATGGATTTTTAATCCCCGATCGTATGTAGTAGAATCATAATATGGTCTATATATATCCCACGAAACATCCATTTTTACAACTCACAGGGTTGATCTAAACCCGCTGGAAGCTAGTGCACTTCTTTCATTTGCTCACAAGTAAGGAATAGACTAACAAACTCCACAACTCCTTTCTTGATCACCGACCACCATTTCGGATGTTGAAGGTCCTAGAACAACTTCACCACACATGTATATTCCACTAATGGGGAAATAAGAAACTCCCTCAAAACCCCATTTATAATAACACTGTTATTAATAAATATACTCAAATAAGAACTATGTACTCCCCACATTGTTAATATCCTTGAGAAGCATTACATTTGGACATCTGACCATGTACTGTCTCATAGTCGGTATCCATAAAAAATTCCTCTATGACTATTTTTAAGAGTGGAGTGGTAAAACCATTAACTGGATTTAAGATACTCCATCTCCATCCATAATGGATAACTATAATGAGGCCATCTACTCCAATGCCTCGTTCAATAACTGCGAACTAGATCTGCTGCAGAGAGCATTTTCCGCCACGTTCCCCTTCAAATGAGTATAGAAAATATCAAAGTTATAGTGCTGGAAGAATTATATCCCTAAAATATTTCTCAAGTTAATATCCTTATAAGAGAAGATATACTTGATACTCTTGGGATCCGAGTAGATGTCAAACTGCATTCCCATCTCGTTGTCTCACCACATCATCAATGGGAAGGCTTCCATTTCTAACTCAATATCACGGGTCTCGTAGTTCATCTTATACAGTCTCAATGGGATATTACCTTAGGAAATCCATACTATCATCTTCATCAATAAACTACCAAAACTAATTCATGTTTTTTCACATAACACTATGTACTTGACACCCTCCTCCAGCAATCTCAAGATCTTAGCAGTCATCAAACACTACTTGAAATGATGAAGAGACTACAAGAACTTATTAATCAAAATGAAAGGATGTAGTTGTTGTGTCAATGATGTGAGAGGTGCTGATATAACATGAACTATAAAGAGGACCACTTGAATGTAGAAATGGATCTTCAAGAGTTTCTTATAAATCTGGTTCTCTCATAATTTGCCTAGAACCATCCTTTACTATCTCATGTGATCCTCCATGGATGTCAAGTAAATAATGATATTTTTTATGTATACTACATTAAAATTTTCCTTGTAAGCCTAAAATATCATGTTCATGAGTCCCATGAACACTGCTAGGGTGTTCATCACTCTAAAGGGCATCACTAAGTACTCATAGTGAACATAATGACATCTAAAATCTCACTTTAGTGTATCTATAATGACCCAATGTTTTATAAATGGAAATAAATTTTTATAATTATTCCATATAATCACATTAAATCACAACACAAGGAAAAACTAAGTACTATGTGACCATTAAACATAATATTGTCACTTCTCTATTTTGAATTTCAAAAATTAGACATACTCTATTGTGTTTAGTAAGATATTTATAGTATAATTGAATCAAATTTTTTTTTGAAGAATAATAATATATCATTATTAATAGTAATGAATGGTATGTTAAAAAAACATAAACTTCACCCATGAATGTAAAATTACAATTTGGACATCTTATAAGTGAAAAAATAATCATAGAATAATTATTGGTATTTTTTTATGTATAAATATTTTAATTAAAATTTTATGATTAATTTAATAACTTAAAATGGAAATTTATTTTCATAAAATGTGATCATATATTTCTATTTCATTTTTTACGGTAATAAAACAATTTTAAGTGAAGTTGATTAATTTTTCAAGGTGTTATAAAAATGAGATATAGTTTTATAGTTGTTTGTTTTTTGAATAAATTATTATTTTCATAAAACCTTACATTAATCATATTTATAAAATTATTTTGAAAAAATGGAGTACCTATTTGGATTATACACATCAAAAAATGGTAATGGTGATTTTATGGGATTTTTATAAAATACCTGAATTTTTTATTAATAGTAAAATATGACAATTCAAAATAATTCCTAAAACCTGTATTTTGGAATTATTCTTGAGTCATGGAAGATGTAAATAGCCATTTATTTGAATTTAAATGCAAATATTACTATTTTTGGTCATAATCATCGAACGATATTGCTTTCCCTAAGCAGAATAACTAAATAATGAATTTAATATTCAAAATTATCTCCTCTCCTCCACTATAAAAACCACCCACACTCCACACATCACTTCACTTCACTAAAGCATTGTTCAAATTATATGTTCTTCCCAAATAACTCTGAAAGATCATCAACCACGTCTAACATCCCTTTGTATAATCAAAAGACAAAATTTTTCCCCCTTAAGAGGCTCTCAATGGATATAAGCACAAGAGTTAAATTCATATTTTTGATTATTTTATTTTATATCATGTTTATTACTTATCATAATTATTTCCTCACATCCCATCTCCATAATGGTATTATAACTCAAATAAAATATAGTTAATTTAATTATATTATTCTTTTTGTATAGTTTATCATAATATCTCCCTCCCCCTCCTTTTATTCAATAAATTGAAATACCATCCGAGATGTGATGATTTATCACATTCTAGGACGACCGGTTATCAATTAGCATTACCATCTTCTAGACTAGCCATGAATCCATTTTAATAATTGAACCGGATCATTATATATATTTATTTTTTCTTATTTAATGTTTTATAATCCTTATAAATTTATGGTGTACAATAATAATAAAAAACAAGTTAATTGTAAGAAAAATCCACACTTTAATCCAAGTGTGTATCATTAATGTTTCATATAATGATACACCTTGAGTCTAAGTATGAAAATTAAATTTAAAACCATGTAATACTAGGTATGTTCACCAATGACTTAGAAAATCAATTCTGGGCAACCACTCTCACCATACATGATTATTTGTCCTTGAATATATGTAAACCGAACATGAAGAAGACTAAACCGAACAATGAAATTGAACCTCATAACAAATCGAAATAGTTATAAATAATCTCAAAAATGATATAATAAAAAATTTACAGGTAAAATAAGTTCTGGAATTATTAATTTTTTAACCTAGATTGATTATTTTGTTGTTTATCATAAAAGGGAAAACATCATTAGAATTAAGGTAAGGGATCCTATCTTTCTCAAGTTTTTTTTCTTGAAACTCTTCTGTGTTATTCCATTTTATGTATAATTTTTAATATTGAGGTAAGATTCAGAAACTTACCCATGATAACATAATTATTTATAATAGATGATAAATACATTTATCTATCATTATATACTAATAAGTACAGCCTATACCATGCCGATATTTCATAATGGATTTTATCTGACCCGCCATTATTCCTTTAGGTTTCCCTAACTTTCATTTTACCCAAATGATGTTGTATTTTTTATGTAAAACTTATACATATAGGTTATATTTTAAATAATCATGTTTCAATATTCATACCTCATTCTATATTGGCGATATACATTCTTTTAATTTATTCCATTAACAATACATCCCAATAAAAAAAATCGTTTTAATGGAGGTTCGCAAATTTTTTACCCATTTTCAAGTGTAATATACCATTTGTTGGAATACATAATTATTTTTATAATATTATTCATTTAATTTTGAAAACAATATTTTATAACTTCTATTTTTAAATAAAATATTATTCCCTTTTTTATTTAATTACTCTTTATTATTTTCCATTAAACCGCACTAAAATGTTTTAATTTATGAATTTTCTAAATACTATTAATAAATGTTGTACGTTATGTTTTACCAAACATACCTTGATATATGACAATTTTACTTATTAATATCCATGTATTTTTTAATTATTTTATCTCATTTACACTTTTATGATACACCCATTACATATGTTTTATAACATGAATTTCATACCCATTTAACACTATGGGTTCCATTATGTTTTTGTATGATTGAATATGTATGATTATGTATATATTATGAATATTCATGAAATTGTTAATATGGTTTCACCTTGATATCTCTCTAATGCATTGGGTAAATTTCCTTTCATGAGACATTATATGCAATGGTCTTGATGGTTATCCTTGACTCATGCTATCATGTCAAATAGTCTTTGTGGTTAACCCTGACACTTGATCATATATGTGAAATAAGCATTTACTCGTGTTGTATTAGTGGTTTTTTTGATACAAAATTACTATTAATTCATTTTTATATGATCCCATATTTATAATGTATGATTTTATATTCCATTTTATGTCATTATGTCATGATCTGTAATCCTTTTTTTGAAGCCTTATTCTTATGAATATTTACATTTTGGTAATTTTTATCACCCCTTTGTTCATGTGATACCCATGGTACCCTATATGGATGTACTGAATCAAATGATGTTACGATCTCTTTAATACGATTAAATATTGAAGGGTTTTTAGTCCCATGTTTTATTATATATATATATAGTCTTCTGAGACACTAGACATCATGATCCAAGGATTGTACTATAATATTTATTTATTCTTAAAATCTTGTAATGCTATGTGAAAAAGTATAAGGCATCTATAATATCCATATCCCATACACACAAATATTGATAGCCAAATCGAAGGTCAATCGTCAAGAAAAATCTTTCCCCTCTAAAGTAATCAAATAATTCATTGATCCTCGGTAGTGGATACTTATTCTTCACGACCACCTAGTCCAATAATCATTAGTCCACACACAACCTAAATATCCATTCATTATTTTTGGAAAACAAACCCGTGGACAGCTTGGGAGAAACACTAGGTCTCACTAATCCCTTCCTATTCATGTCCTCCATTTGTACCCTTAGCTTGCGAAGCTCTACTAGAGGTAGAAAATATGCCCATGTAGATATTAGCGACGAACCTATGTGTAAATAAATTCTTAATTATATCTCATAGTGGAGATGTAATCATGGATCATCTTCAAGAAATACATCCTCATACTTCACTACTTCTACTGGAAACTGGAAGTTCATATCATATAGTTCACTGAGGGTCAATCTATCCAACTGAAGATTAATCACTTGTATCCTCCTATGAAAGATTCCATCGTATACTTAATGTATTTTCTTTTATCTAAAAAAGGAAAACATAGTTTGATTTATATGGACACACATCACCCTTTCTTATAAAACAGTCAATCTAGAAATGGACTGCAGATAACTAATCAATACCAAGAAGGACATCGTAATGCCTAAATGGTGATGTAAAGAGGATCCATCTAAAAATCCTTCCCCCAATGTTTAGGTTAGTGTTTGAGAATAGATGGTAATCATCAAGTCTTCTCTAGTTGGTTTTTCCATGGTTAAGGGTTGAGTCAATAGTTCAAACAAAATATCACATTCCCTAACAAGATATGTTGATAGAAAGGAATGACTAGACCCTGTGAATGAATGTACTATAGATAAAGAAGAATTGTCACAGATCATACCATGGATCATTCCTAGAGGAACATGGTCATATTCTGGGATAACATGTTGTTTTCTTACCCCATTCTGTTCACCACCCTATGTTTATCATGGAATTCCTCGGGGCGGTGGTTCAAATAAGCCGAATTGTCGATCTTCTAATGCTACATTCCAAGATCCTCTTCCACAACTACTATGATGTAGATCTACCTGCTCCTATCGATGTGTCTGCCTTAATGGTTTTACCATATTCTCCCTGTTAGGAACATGGTGGGTTGGACAATTGTTGGCAAGATGTACCCTACTATCACATGAATAGCACCGCCTCTCCCTATGATGATTGGACCCACTCAGTGAGCCCAGACCTATTGATCCTCTATCCCGAGACATCCCCTTTAACATATCTGATATTTAGTTACATAGTATTGACATTGGATCCCTGTTTCTAAGTTCTGTACTCATGCTCATCCAATTCTAACTATCATTGGATGTATCTTCTCATCATAGATTATTTTAGCCACCAATAATCACCCATGAATACTATAATAAATAAAAATTCCTAAATGGATAATGATGACTCATATTTCTCTATGTAAATCTCAATCAAAAGTCTATGCCCTGATGTAATAATTATTGATCCATATCCAATGTTCACCTATAATGGTTACTAAATGATGATAAATAATAAACCACTATCATTCTAATCTTCTGGAATTGAATATGCTCCGTTATATGCATAGATTTTAATTTATCTGAGGATAACTCATCTCTAATGAGACACTTGAACTCTATCCCAAAATGATTCACCTTATTGAGTGTATGGATAACCAAAAACCACCATTCCCCTGCTAATCTATGTAGAATGATTTCACCAGAAACACCATATGATATGCTACTATCTGGACTATGCGAAAAACATGGGTCACCCCCTCAGCCCTGTCTTTAACCACCTGAGGATCAATCTTGATTCGAAATCTTATGAGCCTATGGATCTGAAACTCATGGAGTGCACTCAGCCTGTGATCCTCATATACTGGTATAGAGGGTACCATGTGCTAACCAACTGGTGGAAGTATAACTATTTCACCACCTAGAGGTGACATCTGGGGAACTTCTCCCTATATCAAAGCCTCATCACTGGGGGGAGGGGGGGTCATCATGATGATCAAGCAACTGAATGCTAGATTGTATGCATCCTAAAGGCATCCTGTAAGAAAAAAGTGTTGTACCACAATCAATGATAATGTCTATAATGCTAACTCTAGAAGGACAAGGAAACCACAACACACTCATATTTGAAGCATGTACCATTTTTTTCTATGCATCTAGTTATCTCATGTACTGAGTAGAAAATATGGATATCAGAGTCCTTGTGTATGGATAAATCATTATCCCTCACCTATACTAGAGTCCCTTTCTTGAAATACAAACTCAAAACTCTTATTACTATTCCTTAAACTGGTATCACAGACTATTAGTTCTAAATTAGAACTGACCACCTTTGATACCCCTATTCCATGACTCGTCGCAGTGGGTCCAACTCCAGAAATCACTAAGCCTTCCTCCAATATACTAGGGGATGTTGACTTGCACCGATTAGGCATATCACTATCATTGGTGGCATTTTCTATGTACCAACACCCACACACCCACATCCCTACCCACAATATGCTGAAATGTAAAAACCAATATTTAAACAGTTCAGGCATACCACTATATCTTAATTGATAGAGTATGACATGAATGTAAATTAAAGTGAAACTATGATTAAATCAAGCCCCCAATAGATGTATTTAACCACTTGTCAAAAATATTAGAAGAGATACTGGTACTATTTTCTATAGCTGTAGGAAGACACATCAGCCTGCATGATCTCAAAAATCACCATTTGGTCATGGACTACCTAGGACTCCATCAAAATTTCTCCCATCTTCATAAGACATGACACATGTAGGAAAAGCCTGTCTAGGGGCGAGTTTAATAATAATCAATAGGACGCCCTGATACTAAAAAGAAATTTAAAATATGAATGTGGAATCATCTCTACACAAGTATATTTATATTATACATATAAAAATATTCAAACATACACAATCCAAGAAACACTGTGTAGAGGTAATTCACAAATACCATATACCTGCACAAGGGATTATGTTTGAAGATTCCACAAAAAACTCTTCCATGAGAACACACTCTTGAGTCTGATAGAACTGTTGACATCCATCTGAGTGGTATTATTCATCAGGATCCATCAAGATAGAGATACACTGATATATCTGAATAGATACACAAAATACACCTATGTGGATCACAACCCATGACCTAGGGTGATACCAAAAACTCAATCTGGAATAACATGCTATGTAGAGGATCCATTCACTATATTTTTTGTTACATCAGTTTTGAAATATCTACATAAGGAATGAAAAATAAACTGAGGATACTGCTTCAGGACACCCAATGGATTCCTCAACTCTATCTAGAAAGGCATACTAATGGGATCATAGTCCTATGAGTAGGAAATGATTAGTACATACATTAAAGAAAATTAAAAAGGGAACAAACACTAATGAAACCTATCCATGATATAGAGGACAAGATAATCAATCAATGTAGAAAGGGGTACATGATGTGTAGTGGGGTCACACGACATGTCCTTTAACCCATGTACTTTTTTGTACAAAAAACCATATATTTATAACCTATTGTGTAGAATATGGGTATAAAGTGTGTAGTAGGAGTCATACTCTGTGTCCTTCCATCCAGGGTCTGTTCGTGTGCTCTTGCCATGTACCTGACACATAGTCAACCCATGTAACCGTTCTAGTGTACCAGTGCTTGGGGTAGCCCATGTATTCGGTTCACGACATGACATGTGGTGGAGTACACTCCATTTAGGAAACCCACATAATCCGCCTCATCTCCTTGTACATTCCATGTACACACTGAGTGGTCCAATGATAAAAACACACTATTTATCTTGGACTACATGTCGTATGTTCTGGATTTTCCATAAAGTCATCTTCTTCCTCCCACTCACTTTAGTTAATCATCGTGTTCTTCTCCGAAGTTAGATTCACCTCAAAACTCAAGATCGATGTTTGTCTCCCCATCTAAAGCTACAAAATAGGAGTTTAGGGCCTTCAATTAGTTCAAAAAACCGATTATATGAAATCATAAGAATTCTTACTGTAGGACAATTTCTCCCTCATCTCTTGGATTTATCTGTCGTCGTCGAAGCCTTTGTCTCACATCTGTTTGGTTGTCCTAAAATCATATTTCAAATTTCATATCATTATTACAAGAACTGAAGAGGAAAAAAATGATCGTTCACAAATGCATAGAAGAATTATTAATATCTATAGAAATAATAAGGGACAAAAAGTGCAATAAATGAATTCACAGAATGAACCTCAGAAATTATTCACTGTGGCCTGAATATGTTCTCATAAGAAAGATGGAATACTAAAACAATAATCAAAACACATAAATACTTATATTAAAACCCATCCCACAAAGCATGATCGAACCACAGATCAAGTAGTTTGTTGGTTTGTTCACATTCATCATTAAATCTATGAATTTGGAAGGAAATTAAAAATAACTCATCATACATTGAATTTAATTTCTCACTATTGAAGATCAATTTCCACTGTTGAGATCCATAATGAATAGATTTCACCAATGTTAGATCCACAATTCCTTTATCACATTCTTAGAGAAATCATTATTTTTTACTCTCCAGAGGCTCTAGGAAATTATAGGTTTAGGAGACTAACCTTGGATTCTATCCTAATGGTTTATTTATAATAAAACCATCACCACATCCCTTATTTGATGAAAAAAATACCAAATAAATATTTCCCATTATTTTAAACATTAAAAATGATTGTTCACAATGTTTCATAGTTAACCCATGACTGAAAATGTTATGTAATGACTAGGATAAATATGCTTTTGTGAATGTAATGGTGCCCTCTGATTTCTGATCTAGGAATCCATTTAGAAGTAATTTTAATTTTTTTATAAAACCACAATCACATGCAATTTAATTTTTTTATATCTGACAACATTAATTAAGGAAACCCCGATCCTCAAAATAAAACACTATATTAGATCCTGGTATCTCATATAATCTATATAATATTTAAAAATTTTAGACATAAAATATGGGACATTACATATTTGGACATTTGTATTTTATTCCCTGGAATAATTGTATCATGGTTACTTGATATTCATTATCACTTACCCTTATAGATAATCAATGATTTCACCATATTTTACACATTTATAACCTTGATACATTATTAGAATACTATATTTGATAGCTTTTGATGCATCAAACATTGAGTCTTAATAACCATGGAATATTTATAATTTATGAATTTAATAACATTTTTTTGGAATTTTAAGGTACAAAATGAAGTAATTAAATCATGAAATTTATAAAAATATACTTATAAATATAAATTTATTTCATAAATTCATAAGAAATTATCACTCAATATTTAGTAAATAGATTTACTTTTCTAAAATATGTTTTCTTCAAATCATGAATTTCTATTTTTATGGAACAATATAATAATTTAATTACATAAATGTTTAAAAATTATTTTTTAAAAATAATTTCATTTTTAAAATAATAATATCAATATAATCATTGTTTACTTTGTTTTTATTTTTCTGGAAATTTATATTTTGTATTGAATACTAAAAAATACTATTCTTATAGAAAATTATATTTTTGGTTCAAGAATTCATGATGTTTAATAGTATTTTAAAATAATATCAGAAATAATTAGTTCTATTATATAATAAATCCTTCAATTATATCGATTAGAGTTAATTTTATGGTTGAATTTGATATAAAAACATTTTTATACATTAAATGTGTTTTTTCTGAAAACCACGTTATTCATTGCGCATTTAAATTTTTATCTAAAATTAATTTCAAAAACATCGTGAAATTGAATCATTAAAAATTCATTCAATATTTCAAATCTGGATGTTGAAATTTATTTAATAGGATCCTTATAATATTTTATGAGAAGTAATCGTAGGAAATTTTTATTACCATGGTATAGGTATAATGGGATAATTTTGGTTAAAAAGAATTTGATATGGCTTACAATTCATTTAAAAAAATAATTTATTTCTATGTATGTGTATATTTCTTCCAAAATCATCGAAACATTGAAAATATAAAAAATTTCCATTCTATATTTCTTTTACCTTTAAAATATTTATGTTAAAGATAAAATAAAAAATATCACATTCTTTCTTTTAGTATTGATAATTTTTTGTAGAATGGAAAAAAACGTAATGCTGGATTATAAATTGTTATTTGAAATTGAAATTTATTTTTTATTATATTAATTAATTATTAAATTTTAATGACAAACTAATTACATCAAATTTTTACGCAAATTCCGATATAGTGATTTTCCATGTATTAGAAAAATCTTGTAAATTAATTTAGAAACATATTGTATAATATTGTTTGGGTGATGTGATGTTCAGAAAAATATAAGTAAATATATAAAATATTTAGTATGTATGAGAGGTTTAAATTCAAATTCAATTGTTTTAGTGTCGTTTTCATAGTAAAATTATGTAAATAGTTCTTAGAAATACATTAATAATATATTTTTAAATATTTTTCTTTAAAATATATAAATATTATTATAAAATTGAAATTGAAAATTAGTATTATATTTAGTCTAAAATTTAATCCCTATTCATTTTACGAGAAATATTTTCCTTATAAGTAAAAAATATAACCATTTAATATTAAAAAATCCATTATCACAATAAAGATTAAAATAGGTTAACCAAGGGGTTAAAAAAATATAATAATTAAAATGATATATCAACAAGAAAAAAATTATTGTATTATTTTATTAAAACCATAAATTTCTTATAATCTAATTCATATAACTTTCAGGCATTTATCATGATTTTGACCCATATTATGTTATAATATCAAATGTATTTCCATAAACAACATTAATGATTTATTATAATAAGAAATATTTTATTAAATGATTTAAAATAATAAAAATACTCTCCTCACCCAATTTTGTGGGATTATGTTTTATAATATTGACCATGTTATATTTACAGTCCACTTTTCTATTAATATTTTCATACTGACACAAAAATACTAAAAAAATTGATTTCATGGTAATTTTTAAAAGGGTTAATTCAGGGGTTAAACTAAGTTGTGTGGGTGAAAATATTATCCTTTTTTGAATGATTATTTTATGAGAGTATTTATACACATGGTCATCATATTTCATAATTATATCAATTTTGAGAAAATTTTATATGAAAATTAATTTTTATTAATTTCATATATTATGAAATTAAAAGAGTTATCCTCAAATTACTTATATATGGGAACCTATTATCTTCCCATAATAATTTTCAACCATCTAGATTATAAAATCCTGCTCATGACACCATCCCATTTTCCTTAAAACATTATATTTTTTTGGTATTTCTAATGTACCATTCTTTCAACACATAAGGTGTAAGAAAAGATGGGTTTCTCAACATGGAGGTATAACTCTTATCTAAGAGCATTCAGTTTTATCGATTTTTACACATAATATAAATATATTTTATCCATTATAAAATAATTAAAAAATTATATTAAATATAAAAAATTGTTTTTATATTCATGGAATAACCATTATCCACATTCCTCCCATTTTTTGGAAAAGAATAAAGTTACTCATGCGTTGGGCACACTAGCACCTCCATATAGCGATTTGATTTTTTTTCAATCCCACATTAAAAAGAGAGTAAAAATTATGAATTAAATAAATATATATGATATAATATTTATATAATAATGACTCTATAACAGTAATTAATAATTTTATTTATTTATTTACATCCTTTAAAAGGTGAAAATAACATTCATTAGTACACACAACCAACTGTCTCATTAAATGATATAATTTAGATTATTGTCTCTACATTTAATGGATGATTGTAAATATATAGATAATAAATATATATGATATTTTTATGTATTTTTTATTATTTTAAAGATGTTTCAGGAATTAAATTTCCCTCTAATTCATTATGTAAATTAAAAATTTTTATGAGCACCAAGGATACATGACATGTTATCCCATGAAAAAAAGGTATCTTTTATAGGAGGTTATCCAAATATTGAAAAAGGAACATGGGAGGTTATCCCAATACTAATTTTAGTAAATTTGAATTTGTACCAATCATAACATTTTATGAATGTCTTGATGGGTATCCTTGACCAAATATTTCATTTATTATTTTTATTCAATACATTATGCCACATATTTTGGAATTAAACATTGGGCAATGTTATGTTCAAAAAAGATCATTTTCTTTGATCACCTTATGATTAACAATGTATTAATTACTATTATTTATTCAATGATTCACTATTTTAATCTATGATATGTTTGGAATGGATTTTTGAATTGGTATTCTCATATTATTATTCCTTTATTCTCATGTTAGGTTTATGTGACATTGATATCTCTCTTATTTAACCATAATGAAAAACTAGGATTAAATTTTCATATAATTATCTACCACAACATATGGAAGGAAAATTATTCTTTTTTCTATGATGTGTGGTAGTCATTTTGAACTAAGTCGGTGATTATGTAGATATTTTATGAACTGGTTTTTTATGTATCCTTGGTTGAAAAGGGATAAAAACATTACTATTTTGGAAATTGATCACAATGATATGTAATGTATATTAGACTAATAAAATGAAATATTTATCTATAAAAATTGTGGTCCACTTTAGTGGGTATCATAGAAAGGATAATATAACTTTGAAATGTATGATAATAAAAATTCAGTGAGAAACCATTGGATAATACAATGTATAGGATGTTTTACTCTTTTATGGAATGGAATGGTGTGTGGTTTTACTATAAAAACAATTTTATATATATTATTGAAGTGAATTTTATTTTAGAACATGTTCATATAGTGGAAAATTTTAAAACTAGTTGTTTATTTATATCATGAAAATCATTTTGGTTCACATTGAGTGTTCTATTACTACACAATTGGTATGACACTCCTAAACGATATTCCTAAGTTAATTCAAAATTTAACTGCTAACCATCATGAAAAATTTGAATAAATTATTTTCATGAATGTACTCAAATAAACCTAGTGTGTTACAGTATAAAATACCTTTCTTGATTTATACATATTATAAATTATTTTTCACAATTTTGTTATTCATCACTCTGAAAATTATTCGCCAGACTATTTTTTTATTTCACTTAATAGTTTTAACTATGACTTTTATTGTTAATGGTGAATGTGATGTGAAATGGAATGATTTTACTCATTATAAAACAAATAAAATGTGATATGTAATAAAATATTGGGATATTATTCCTAATCATCTATCTCATTATGAGATTAATAATCACTACAAGGGTGAGTTTCATAGTACCACTAAAATGATAAAAACCGAGTTTTAGGATGATCGTGGATGGGATAAGATTCCACAAACAACATTTCCTATTTTTGGGAAGAATTAATCAAGGAAATTCCGTATAGTAATGATAAAATGTTGTATGTTTGGTTTATAAGGGTATAAATCACTTAATTAACCATTAAAAATTATGAGTTTGATGGAGGGATATGAATCTAATATATAGGTACCAACTATAATTCAATGTATTATGTGTGGGGAACATGGTAGTTATCTGATCCCATTCCACAATCAAAGTGATATATCCTAGATCCAGAAATCACATATTATATTCCAACACTTTATTATAAATTTTTGCATAATTTAGGAATTATACAAATGATATTATAAATATAAATATCATAAACCATCATTGTATTGTTCAACATTTATTTAAGGATTTTAAAACACATTTTGAAAACTAATAATAAAAATGAAAAGTGATTTAGTGGTAATTTGAAAATTTTTAGTTGGTAAAAGAGGATATTGAAATTGATGATGTAAATGGGACAATACTGGTGATCGTGATTTATGTTAGGTATTTTATGAAAAAAAATATTTAATTTATATTTGATGGTATTTATTTCATTTTTGGAATTATGGAATTTATCCAATAGTCTATGATTTTAATTTTGGATTAAATATTCAGTTAATTTTTGAAAGAATATATGTTTCCATGTGATTCTATATTAAGATTTATGGATACCATAATGGATTTGTATATTTTAGATTGATCAAATGTTCATTGGAATAGATACTCTATTTAAGATTCTATGTGGGGTGATTTTAAGGTTTTTTGAACACTTTATTAGAATTTAAGTAGATTATTCTATCAAGAATAAAATAACCCTTTGGGTAAGTATATGATTTTATATTATGTTAAATATGGTCCATTGGATAGTGGGATATAGAAAATCATGATTTTTGAAAAGTGAATAATTAACATGGCGACGTTTTTCATATATATTTATGGTCAAGCTAAGTATTAATTTTCACGTGAGTATCTAAATTTGATTCTTGATATTTTGGTGATTTTTAGTAAATTATAAGATTATATTGTTCAAATTCATAGTGCATAATGATATTTTAGGACATCTTTCATGGGGTTAATGGTTATTCAAACATGAGGTTTAACATGTGGTTTAACAAGAAATATAATTGGGAAGAGTGAAATTAAATATTAGGGGGGGGGGGTTTATGCTGAAATTCATGAGATACAATATTTGATTAAAAAACTATTTAATGTTGAGGTTATTGATTTTTTTAAATATATGGATATTAATTTATTGAATAATAATATCTGAACAAGTGAAATATAATTTTTTTCATATGAAGTTTTATTCATTCTGGGAATTATATTTTCTTCTAATAACAAATATGATTTTTTTAATATATAAATATATGGTAAATATATTACCACACTTTTGATGATTATGTGAAATATTAGTAGATTATTCTAGTGCATCAATCCTAAAAAATTTATCATGAATACACTTGGTTTGAATCTAAATATGAGATTTTATTGGATATTTATTAAAGGATGAAATCATACTTTTCATGTAAAAATAATTCCTTCTGTTTTTAGTATAGATGTAAAATTAATTTCCCAACTATAGGATAAAGATATTGAAATAATAATATTATCCTTTAACCTTCATTTTCAATTAACCAATGTTATTTTTCACACCCCATTGATTTAGGGTTTTGTGGTTATTAAATTTCTCATGATCATTCTAATTCATGGGATCAATTTTCTTAATCACCCTCTATCATTATTTGGATATTTAATTTTATATGTATATCCATATTATAACTTCCCACAAATGTTACCCTATTTTGACACATTGTTATTCTTAATTCTAGTTGAAGCTCATATTTTAATTTCCCACTTTCCAGAAAGTTGTTTTTATCCCTTTTTGTGATATGCAGTTCCAAAAACATGAATTTTAAAATACCAAACCCTTTAATTAAAAGAAAAAGATAAAATTACTAGAACCAATTTATTTGAGGTTGAATAATCTAACCACATGATATTTTTAATGAACACTATGTATGATTTCTTATGATGCATGGAACACCTAGATTTTATAGATAATGAAATATTATTCATTTTTCCTATTTTAACATATCCATTTAGTTGAATGGATTCAATAGAAGTAAATAAATAACTAAATTTATATATAATTAATAATAAATAAAAAAATTTATTAAATATTTAGAATATAGGAAATAAATTTTGAGTAATTGAATTTTATTCTTCAAAATATGTTTTCTTCAAAAATGGGGTTTATTGATTTTTTTCAAGGAATATAGTAATTAATTACTATAATTTTCTAAAAAAAAATTTTATAATTTTTTTTTGAAATCAACATATAAAAATCTTTATAGTTTTAAATTTAATAATTTTATTTAAAAATGAATTTTCTAGTTAGTTTTGAAAAATACTGATTTTTTTTACAACTATATTTTTATATCATGCATTCAAAAATATTTTTTTAAAATGGTTTAAAAGTTAAATTATTTATATGAAATTATATTTAATATAATTATGGTAACTGAATTCAATTTAATGGTTTAATTATTCATAAAAACATTATTATACATAAAAGGAATTTTTATGGGAAAAAAAGTTTGTCATTGCATGTTGTGGTTTTATCTTAATTTATTTTTTACCAGTTATTGAAATTAAATACTAAAAATGGATATCATATTTTGAATCTAGGGTTATAATTTTCTAAAATTATGCCTCTTATTATTTTCATTATGAATAGAAACCAATATATATATATATTTATTACAAAAATAATGTTAAAATGGGTTAATTAGGGTTAAAACTAATGTGGTAAAGCTCAAATTTACTCAAAAACTTTAATTCAATTTATTGTTATATTATATTTCATCCATAATAATCCAATAATAAAAAATGTGTCCTTTTCAATTTTTTTAACTTTATAATATTTATGTAAAAATTATAAATGGAATCATTCATGATTCAAATATATATAGTATTTTTTGACCTAGATAGATAAATATTATGAACCATTAATAATGAATATATGAAATATTAATTATTTTTTATTATGGTAATTTATTTTTAATTTTTAGTGATGAAATAAAAACATTAGTGTTGAAGTAGTGTCAACACAACGCTTGTGCAAGCAGTATAAAAATAAAGTAAATGAATTTGAAAACACTAAAAGTAATATTTGATTTGTTGATATATAATGTACCAGAAATTTAAAATATCAATATAACATAATTGAGTTTTCTTAACATTTATATTCGAATTTCATACCATTCATGTTTTTTTCAATGTCAAATTTTTTGAATAGATATTAAAATAATCTTAGAAGTATTTTATGTAAAAAACCATTTATTAAATTAGTTTAAAACATTGAAATATTAAAATAGGACAAGTAGGATGGTAAATTGTATAAAATTTCATTCCCTTGACATTTATGATATGATTTTTAAATTATATATAAAATTATAACCCTTCATTATTAAAAACATCATTAGGATGGTTACGGTTTAAATTTTTTAACCATGGTGATAAAAATATGTTAACCGTTAAAATGATAACTAAACCAATAAAAATGTTTTTTTATTAACATATTATAGAAATATATTTCTCATGTTTGAATTTATGTAATTTTGTAACCATTTTACAATATTGAGAAACATATTATATTATCATATTTTAGGTATTTTAAAAAATGACATTAATGATATTTTATTATAAACAATACTTTCTTAAATGAGTTGACATAATAATACAAAATAATTATATATAGGTAATAAAATTAAACATGGTCAATTTATTGATCCATGAAATTTTTTACATTAAAAAAACCACTTTTAGGTTGTGTGGGAACCTTACAAACACCAGATACATAATTCAAACACCACCCTCTTAAACTGTGCTGCACAACATAAATGATCTTGAGAAGCCACATCCAAATTTCAAAATTCAATTTAAAAAATATAAATACTAAAATCACAAGAGAAATATTCTACTCGAGGATCTCACAATGATAAAAGACATTTCACCATCACTGCCATCATCACATCGCCATCATATAATCATCATCGGCTCATCACTATATGCCACAACTTCGACGAAGACCACCATCACGAAACCACATCATCACCGAAACTGATTACCATATCATCATAAATTTTCCAATAATTCGATCAAACACAGATGAGCTTTCACTCTCAACCTCTTGGAGATGACTGGTTAAAATCAAATCCCAATAAGCTAAGAAGTCCACCTTCCAAAACAACATTAGAGAGGGTGGTGAGGTCATAGAGAAAGATAAGAAAAATGACATGATAGTTCCAGTTTAGAATGCATCTAAGGCCTACTAAAATACATAATCATCAATGATAAATAAATCATTGTTTCCATCATCAACTCAAATGATGTCGTGTCCCTACTGTAGAAATCATTCAAAAGACATATTACCACTGACACCGACCACTTTATGTGAGACCATTAGAAATATTAACACATGAGGCCTGAAATCCTTTACCAAAACACTTTGGAAGAAATTGAAAACACCACCATCATAAACGAAAAAATAAGAGGGAAAACGAAACTAGGATATAACCCCTAAAGGAAGAAAGAAATATGGGAAACTAGGGATGAAACTCTAATGTAAACAAGGGAGGAAGCCAAAAAAGAAACCAAAACCATGAAAAAAGAAGTGAAAACTAGGCGATGAAACCCTAAAAGAAGAATAATTGAGACATCGAGAAAACCCACAACATTCGATCCAATTATCCCAATATATTGGAGTATTCATCTCACCATATATTACTTGGAGAGAAGTGGTGTAATGTGAGGATAGCTTGTATTAGAGGAAGATGTGTATAAAAAAGAAATGCCTTCATCGGAGAAAAATATGGAATTTGAACCGAAGAGAAATTTCATATTAGATCAACGATGAAAGAGAAATAGAATAAGAACTCATGGATAATACATGATGATAAATCTGGAGAAGGCTATGGGGGGAGAAATGTGATGAGGAAAACCTATGCAAATACAGATTACATGAGGAAACCCCAGATATCATATGTACAAAGGGAGATGGGGAGAGATACAGAAACTAAGAGAATGTAGATCCATCTAGTATAGTTCATTTACTAATCAATTTTTCCTTTACTATATATTTATTGATCCATAATGAATAAAAAAATATTGATTTCACAATTTTTGGGCAAAATGTTAAGGAATGTATAAAACTAACAGATAAGGGTAAAAAAACAATGAGAAATTTTTATCATTTTAGTTTATTGGATTATTTTGACTCAAAATATTATTATTCTCTAATTATATATATTTTTATCCATTTTTATAGTTAAATTTATTTATATCAATTTAATATTTTTGTAATTCCATGAGTGACCCTACCCATACTTATAAATGAGAACCTCTTCTACTCTCTTCCTCACAAATTTTGAGCATTATAAATTATAGAAAACCAACCATAATACCCTAATAGATTCCTTCCCCATATTATAGGTCTTATTTTACATCCTAAAAACAATACTACCTAGAAATATAGTGTAATCCAAATTTGGTTTATCAATGAAATGTTATAACTCTTTACCGAGCATTTTCTATTTTATTTATTCTTTTAAATCCTTTAAATAAATTATATAAAATATAAAATTATTAATTAATTATATTAAGTGTACAAAATTATTATAATAATAATGTTACAACCTTAATTAACCTTTTTATCATCCTTTGAAAAATTATTACCTCAGTCATGCATACATGTGGACTACCCACTCCACAAAAAGATTTGACTCATTTATCATTTACTCATTACACAGATTGTAATAAGGATGGATTTAATAAATTTATACGATATATATGATACTATAATAATTATATAATGTTGAATTATAATTTACCTTCCATTTTCCCTCCATAGAAAAGTGAAAACAACGTTCATGGGAACGTATGACCGAACACCACGATGAACAAATTAATTCATTTTTATATCTCTAAATTTTATTATTAATTATAACTATTTATATAATTAATATATATGATATTAATTTCATAATTAATATTCTATATATTATAAAACAATGATCTATTATAAGGAAAACATCAACAACAAAAAAATCATATGCTAAATGAAACTTTTTCATTGAGAAATGATTATTTCAGTAATGAATTCTTAATAAATGAATTTTGAAACATTATAAGAAGAAAAAAATATTATATTTGAATAATATAAATTAATTTTTTTTATAATTAAACTATATTTATATTTATGATACACTAGGTTCTAATTTAATAAAATCTAGTCATATTTGAGTTGAGGAATTTTGATTCAATAAATTTTATTCAGGATTGATTATTATTGTTATTCAGTAGGATGATATTATATAATAAATAGTTATTAAATCCATTTAAATTTATTTCACTGTGTATATTTATTTTTAATTGAATTTTTCCTTTCATTTTCCTCACATTATTTAGTCATGACACGAATTTAAATTTTTAATAAAAAATAACTTTATTTATAAATTTGGTCAATTTTTTTAAAAATGTCCACGATTTATAGAAATGTTTTAAAATGATTTTATATTAATTTTTTTATAAAATTATTCATTTTTATAGGTGATTTTTTTAAAATGGTTTAAGAATAATATTCTTGTTGTTTTTTAAATGAGAGAATTTTGACTGTTTTATGAAAATGTGGAAGGAATCGTTTTTTTAACAAACAAAAAATGAATAGAATATCCCAACATAATGACCAGTCAATTAATGAAATAATAAATTATAATTTCTAAATGATATTTCATATAAAATTTTTCCCAAAATATATGAGATATTTTAATTTTTGAATTTATCATTTCAAAACGAGATGGGTATTTTACTCAAGAAATATTACAATGACCATTTGAAGTTTTTTTTCATATATAATAACATAATTTGATGTTATATATTATTTATTAGGTTTATTATCCAATGATGTCATGTGAATTCATTTATTGAATGGTTTATAGTTATACTGATTAAATTTCGATGAAACCCATTTTCATTTCAATGGGTTATGTTAGGATGATTGTTTTTATGATCCATGGGAATTTATTTAAATGGAATTATGATTATGTGATTGGTGGGATATAAATTATATATCCATATAATTCATTTTGAATAAATTAATGTTTTATGTACTCAAAGGGTTCATGGGTGGTTATCTGTATCCAAATGTACAAGGGAACATAGAAGGTTAACCAAATCCCCCGAGAGGGTAAAAGGGATGTTTTTTAATGAATTATGTAGAATATGGGTAGTTATACCAAACATATGATGTTATGATTTTTTTGTGGGTATCATTGATATAATATTTCAAAGGTTATGATAATTCAAAACATTATGTTGATATTATATAACATGATCTTATTCGAATGTTATTATCTCATGGAACATGTTCTCTGATATCTTTATGATTCATGTCTTATAAAATGAAAAGATTTTTTTTCCATGATTCAAAAATAAGATATTGGATATGAGGGTTGTGGATTCTAAAATGTTGTTCTCATGTTATTATACCAATTTTCTATTTTCATATTTAAGTGATTGTTGATATTTATATTATTTACTCTTTATGAGCATCTGAGATCACCCTTTTTCATGATTCCATTTTCAAAGATATAATAAATGGTTTTATGTATGATATATCTAAGAAGGTTTATCCTTGTGAAGAATTATGTAGGTTATGATGGAGTCTTTTTATGGACCAGTTATTTTTGTATCTATGTTTCCAAAGATTGTAATCATTTTACAATTTTGTGATTAATCGAAATATTATTTAATGAATATTTATCTTATAAGATGTAATATTTATGTATGAAAATTATGATTCACTATAATACATATGATAACTATAACACATAAAATATACGAGATATTAAACCATATAGTGATTGATTTTTCCCTAAAATCATTTCTAAAAATTCATTATAACAAAAACATCAAAATAGGAATAAATTATAAACCAAATCATTTATTTTTAATGATTTCTTCATCAAGTATTTATATTCAATCATGTTTGAGTAATTAATGGAATAAAATAATAGTGTTAGGAAATTATAATATACAATGAATAAGTATTTTAGTTATTCAAATGTTAATAATAATGTAGATCAATGAGCCTCATAAATATTATCCCTTGTTTTTGATAAACACAAAAAAAATTAAAAAAATCACCCTACTTTTTTAAAATTTTTAAATATATTTTCAATTTTTTTCCAATTTAATGTGACAATAATTTGAATTTATATCATCTCCCCTTATATAACAAATAATTAAAGGAAGTAAACTATCCATTCTAATTAAAATTGAACATCAAACATTAACCATGTATTTCTACTAGTATATAAACGAACATAAATTTTATATTGAACAAATAACTATCCTCCCACTAAATTCATGAACTAAATAATACACACAATATTTAAAATTATGTGTGAATTATTTAAATTCATTTCATGACATATGGATCCATGAAAACAAGCCAATATCACTAATGAATTATGTGTAATTATATTTAACAAATTAATTATTAACCAAGTATTAAAAAATATTCCTATCAATGATATTTTAGTGTGATATGAACAGTAGACAATAATGTAAATATTATTAAAGAAGATACTTATTCACAATTCATAACTCTCCAAAAACGTTTTTATAGAGTTAATGTTTTACCATATAATGTTAAAATTTGATGTTATCAAATATCAATAAGTCAAGTGGTTTAGAAAAAATTCTAGCATATTGATTTTTATCTACAAATAAATTCAAAAATATTACGTACTTTTCAAACATGATATATTAGAATGTGATATTTAAGATCAATGTGTCCATTCCTAGAGTTCTATAAGGTATGTTCATATATAGAAACTATAAAAGTATTTTCAATATAAATTTGGATATTAACTATATTAAAAACAATATATTAATGATTTTTTTAATCCATTAAGTCTATGATTTGTATGGAGAAGAAAAAACATAATCACTCTCAAAATTATAAAAACACTATGAAATTTAGTAAAATAATGTTCCATGAAATTATACCTTTCCCAATAAATTAACACATACCCATTGTTCATTTTTATCGAATTTAAAAACAAAACAGATTAATCAAATTCAATAAAAGAACTGAATTCAAATGAATTTTTATCATGATATAATGATATATGATTCAAAAAAATTAACAAACTTGATTATTATATTAATTTATTTTAAATTAAATTCATTTGGATTATATTGGATTCTAGCACATATACATTTTGAGATCAAAAAATATGTTCTATATGCTATCAAATAATGTAATCTTCGAATAATAGATCAAAAATTTTTATTATAAATTATTTTAAAGGTGTATCATTATATATCTTTTATGGAGTTTCCATTTGAATATATGATATTTTCTAACCATCAAGGCAAAACCTGTGACGGCCCAGACCCTCATGGTCTATCCCTTTGGAAAATTTCTCATGTTTGGCATACCCAGGACACATGAGGTATAGATCATAAGGGTAGTGTCTCGGTGGACGAATGTCATCACGGTGTCAACCATCGGTGACACCGATCAGTGTAACACCGATCTGTGTGTTACTGATCGTTACCACAGGGGGGGGGTGGTTGGGTTTTTCTTCCCCTATATTCTTGGTAACACCAATTTTTACTATTTTTTACCCTTTTAATGTGGTTCAAGTACATTTTTAAATCCCATAAATGATATCAAATTTCCCTTAAGAGAGGGGAGACACTCATGGAACCATATTGTGTGTTAGTGTTTCCCATTTCCTCTTTTTAAATTAAGTACATTAACTTTTGGTTGTTATGGCCACCTCTCTAATGAGAATTAAAATTAAAATTAATCCAATTGTGTGTTACCACCCAATCGCATGGTGAAACCACGATCAAACATTAATTCCACTAAAAATTCTTATCCTGTTACTCAAGGATCTCACCTATTTATATCACACTATAATTATTTTTTTTATTCTTCATAGCTGGGTTCGTTCTACCTATTGGCGAGTTTGGAGTCCCCTTCTCGATGTGAGGGGAGTGCCTTTGTTGTATCCTTTCCTCCACATTCATGGAGTCCTCAGAGTTCCTACCTTACAAGTCGCGTAACACAGTTCTTGGTGCAGGAGAGAAACTTCGATCGTTGATCTTCAATGTAGGGTTTATCTTAAGTCTCTCATTACTGTGTATCAAACGTGTGGGTATAAAAATGTTTCCTATGGGGATGGATGAAATCAGACCATAATAATGGTAATAAAGTGACTTTAAAGGGATAAATGGGTGTGATTGTTGCTTCCAGTGTACACTTTTACCCCAATTTATATGTTGTGGATTATATGGGCTTATATCCACTGAAAATTATTATTGTTGGTGGTGTTTTCTTGTGCACTAATGATCCTCTGATTTCTGGTTAATTATATGATTTAATGGTTATATCATGGAAACTGGTAAATCAAGTAAACTCGGTTTATTAAATGGATGGCCAATTAATAATTAATCTTTGTGTGATCACCATGGTAAACCAAACAGAAATACGAAACTAAATGAATGACATATTCAAATTTAAAAAATCTCTTACTCTATTCTAGTGATGTTTACGGTTCAAGCATGTGAGGTGACGTAGATGTGGATGCGATCCTCTATGGTTGTGAAGTTGTTGGGGCTTGGTTTGGTTGCAGTACTTTTAGGGGTTACATAGATCCCTTTGGTTTTTATGATTTTATAAGAGAACCGGGTGTGGATGATTAAATTAATGCTTGTCTGTTTTTCATTCTTTGTCTTATTACAATGCCTGTTATTTTCCCAATGGTGAATAATTAATTTTAATGGAATCACATGAATATAAAAATGAAAATGGGTTCAATGGGGAATAGTTTTCCAAGAATGAGTTGCGACATAGTTGTGTTGCTTCTTAAGAATGAATAGTAATGAGGGTGTTTGTGGTTGGGATGGATTTAGAACGCCTAGGTTGGGATGAGTGCTTTTTTACCTATATGTATAATTTAGTTCTTATGTTTTATATTCAAGCCCCACACTAGTTGAAATCTTTTGGCCAAACACCCTCAATTCATAGGGGAGGGTGTTTTCCCAACACTCCTATGAGTGGCTGGTTATTTGCTATTTTTCTACACCATTTACCACGTATCCCAAGACTCCTTGTGCATGGTATAATGGTTTGAGATACATTATAGCCCTAGATTCTTTGGGCAGGGTACGTGGTGGTGGTTGGCCCAGGTGTGTGGAGGCAGGTGGTTTCCATAGTGCCTTCTGGATGACGCCCAGTTGTCTTCGGGCATGGCAGTTGTTGTTTGGACCCAAGTTAGTGCGGATGTTTTTACATTTGGTTATTATGGCCCAGGTGTCTGTGGGATGGGATGTGTGGTAGTGATATCCCAGGTGTTTGTGGGTGGGATTTGCGGTTGTGATATCCCAAGTGTGTGTGGGCGGGGTGCGGTAGTTGGACTGTAGTGAGAATGGTGGGAGAGGTCTGATGTGTAGGATTTCTTCAATAACCAGTGGGAAAGTGGTTCAGGGTACCCGATATCGATGTTCTAATTCTATTACATTACTTGAATTTCATTATTTTGGGGTGTGTTCCTTTGTGAGGATGGGTGGATTGTTTCCTTTCTTGGTGCTATGGTTATCTCAATTTTTCATAGGCATTAGAATGTCTCCCCACTTATGCACAAGGGATTTTGATTTTCCCTACTAAGTATACCAGTATACTGACCCTATGTATATTAAAATTCCTTCAAAATTCCATGAGGACATGAAGGATCAGGAAGGACTATACTAGTTTAGACGATGGGGTAGTTGTTATTGCATATTTATCCATTCATTGGTACATGCCTTTTGGGTTTTCTTATAATCTTATAGCATTGACTTTTGGACATGAATATGGAAATGGTTTTCTTTTGGCATTAATTTTACCTCCAGTTCATGTTTTTTTGGGATTTACCATCTCATCTCTCTATCCTGCAAAATAAAAATGGTAATTCCTTTTATCTTGTGTGTGATTATATAACCTTGGGGCTAGTCGCCACTATGGGATCTATAGAAAGCTAGTTTCTAGGATCATTATCTCTCCTTCAACTTGTGAAAGGTGGGTTGTCGTAATTACGTTGTCTCATCCATCATCTTGGTGAAGGCGGGTCGTGACAGAACGGTATCATATGCAGGTCGAGAGATAGGATGGATTCTAGAGTAAGGAACATTGAGGATTTAATGGGATGGTAGGGAAACAATGTTAGGAAATCTTTCTAAATGAAATAGGACAGGGAACACCGGCTAGGACACGGGATTTTTGGGGCCCCCAATATCTGATGCAAGGACTCGGAGCACACCAAACGACCAAGTGAGGTTACACTGGTTGTAGGATAGCGACCCTAAGAATGGTACATGCATCATAATGAATTGTGTTCTTGTGTTTATTAGGTATTTTTGGGATTAATATGAATACGAATTTTATGAAAATTTACAAGCAATATTCAATACTACTCGAGCTTAGGCATTCCTTTTTGACCTTGCAACTATGGAACCCAGAAAATGGCCATGAGTAGTGTGGGCGATCGATGCCCAATAGGTTGTTTTGGCTGCCCAGTAGAGGGTTGATCGAGAGGGGGAGGATGAGCAATGGTAGAGGATTCTTCATGCCTTTCAGCAGTAGACCTTTTGGAAGTACGAGGGTAACGTCTTATACCTAGAGACAGAGAGCCGGCTTGAGGATCTGGTAATAGTTTCCACCTTCATCCGGGCTCCGACAGAGTACTGGGTTCCTCTATAGCTATGCCATATGCGGGGAATGACACTTCAATGGTGGAATCTCTACCTTGGGGAGAATAGGGAGGTTGAGGTTGCATGTAATGTCATTGAGAGGGAATTTTGGGCATAATTTCACTCTTCCATGATAACGGAAAAAAAGTGGCAGGAGCTACTCTTCCTTCAGAAGAAGAGAAAGTGAGTAAGGGAGCTGGGAATCTTGTTCAAGGATCTCCATTTTTTTATCGGGACCTTTTTCTGGATGAGGAGTCTCGGGCGAGATGTTTAGTGGAGGCACTCCGACCTTCTCTTTAGTATGTTGTTACTCCATTCACCCTACCGACATACATGGAAGTCTAGAATAAGGGTGATGTGGTAGAAAGGATAGACACGCTGGGAGGTATGCCATGAGAGGGAATATAGTTGGGGACATCAAAGGGGAAGGCAGTTAGCAGCAATTCTCCAATGTCAGGGCCTTGTAGGTTTCGAACAGTGGGGAGCTGGCCCTTTCACTTCCAGTTTCTATCCCCCAGTCCTCGCCCTTTCCATGCAGGCCCTGGATCGAGGAGCTTCATCTGTGGTTTCCGTGGGAAACTTCAGAATCAGGGCTCGGACCGAGAATAGAATAGTGGGGTTGGGCATGTTCAATTCTCTCCTCAGCAGCAACTACTTTCAGCAAGGACCTATCAAATGTAGCAGTAGTAGGGACAACGATCTCCCACTCCTCCTACAACATATGTTACAGGAGGAGGTCGGCCTAAGGGCGCTCCTTAGAAACCATGACCAGGGCGTGGTCGGGGAGATGACCATCATCCGAGGGGCAGAGGATCTGGGCATGGGTAGTTACATGCTATAAAGGTGTCAGTTCTCACAGGGACGAATTTCGTTCGATGTACGATCATCTTTTTTAGTACTCTTTTCCATTCATTGTTTGATACAAAAGCTTCACACTTCTTTGTTTCAAACGGTCTGTCCCATTCTATGGGTTTAGATTATGAGATACTTCCAGTTCCCCTGGTGTTGAGTATACCAATTAGTGTTCAGACCAAATTGTTTTATGTTTATCAATGGTTTAGACTGATGATAGGACCACATCAGTCTAGCAGTGATCTTCTACTGCTGAAGATACAACCATATGATGTCATACAAGGAATCTAATGGATGTTTTATGTACACACTTTTATCAACTGTTTCCAAATAAGAGACATTTTCATTGTAGAGGATGGCTAGTTTGCGACCTTCGATGCCGATCGGGGTTTCCAGGAACGTAGTTGTTGAGTGGAGGCCCTCCTTTCTTTAATAGATGAGCATTCAGTGGAGTCAGCAGATACAATGATTCTGGAATTCAAATGGATCATCAGTGAGTTCATGGATGTTATTCCTTAAGAAGTAGAGAATCTAACCCCTTGACATGATGTTGAGTAAGGGATAGTCAAGAAACCCGCTTCCCGTCCAATTTCAATGGATCCTTATCGAATGACTCCTTCTATGTTGCTAGAGTTGTTGATTCGGATTGATGAATAGATGAAGACAGTTTTTTTCTAACCTAGTGTGTCACTATGGGGCGATCCGGTCTTGTTTGTGAAGAAGGAATATGGTTGTCTCAGGCTGTGCATAGACTACCGGAGAATGAATCATGTATAATTCATGAACAGTTACCCTCCCCCATGGATAGATCATCTATTTGACCAACTGAGTGAAACATGATGGTTCTTTAAGATCGATATGCGGTCTGGGTATCACCAATTAAGGGTGAAGGATAGGGATATCTGAAGATAGATTTTAGGTGAAGGTATGGTAACATTGAGTTCATAGTCATGTAGTTTGGTGTTACAAACACACCTGCTATGTTCATGGGGCTCATGAAATATATTTTTATGAGTTTATGTATTGGTTCGTCATTGTGTTAATAGATGTCATCTTGATCTACTCAAGATCAGAGGAGGAGCATACATGTCACCTCAGGATGGTTTTGGAAATCCTTTGACACCACCATCTCTATGGGAAATTGTCCATGTGTATGTTCATGACATTATAATTACATTTCCTTGGACAAATATTGTCTTAGAATGGGGAATAGGTTGAACCGTCAAAGGTAGAATCAGTTATTTCTGGGGAAGCACACAAGAATGTGATGGAGGTTTACAGTTTTCTGGGTCTTGCAAGATAATATCAGAGGTTTTTACCCGAATATTCTCGAGTATCATCTCCCATGACATCTTTGACTAGAAAGGACCATTCATTCGTATGGAGTGAGCAGTGTTAGGCTGTGTTCAACTATCTCATGGAAAGGTTGGTCAGCACTCCAGTGCTCAGGTTTCAAGAGGAAGGGGTGTTGTATAAGGTATTTTGTGATGCTTGTGGACATGGAATGGGGTGTTTTCTGATGCAAAAGTGGGGAGTGATATCTTATGGGTATAGGTAGTTACGTCCTCAGTAGTGTAACTATTCCACCCATGACCTAGAGCTTGCAGAAGTACAGTTCAAATTGAAATTGGGGAGGCGTTACCTCCTCGAGGAGCACATTGTGGTATTCATGGATCCCCAGAGTTTGAGGCATATCTTTACACAGTGGGACCTGAACATGCGACATCGAAGGTGGGTGGAGTTTCTTTAGGACTACAACTTTGAGCTCTCTTAATATAAAGGTAAGGGGAATTTTTTGGCTGATTCTATGAGGAGGAAGTCATGGAGGGAAGTTGTTTAGGAATCTATGGATGCTTGGAAGTAAATGGAGGAGTTGGATCCCCTACACCTGGATGCGTCGGTGGATGGTGGTAGAGTTTTCCTGTTTCAGATGATTGTGCAGTACTCTCTATTGCGGCAGGTGGAGGAGTCTTAGTGGTGATACATAGATAATTAAGTGATGCGCGATCAGGTTAACCAAGGAAATGCTCCTGAAGAGTGGTCATGGGATGGTCTGAATCAGATGCTTTTCTGAGGGATGTTGTTTGTCTTAGAGGTGATGCGCGAGGTATTTCACTATGAGTTCCATAACACACTCATAGTGGTACACCCAGGTGTTTCCAAGATGTACTGAGGCCCGAGGGAACAGTTCTGGTGGCCTTGCGTGAAACGGTAAGTGGCGGAGTTCGTGGAAAGGTTCCTAGTGTGTCAGCAGGTGAAGGCTAAACACCGCGTGGTAGGAGGTTGGTTTCATACATTAGATGTCCTCAAGTTGAGGTGGGATGAAATGTCGATGGATTTCTTCACAAGACTACCGATGGTTCATGGAGGCTATGATACTATATCGGTATAGGTAGACATACTGATGAAATCTGTTGACAACCAGGCGATCAAGTAGTCGAGTGCGGTGGTTGCCATGGAGTATAGATTCATGGATGATGTGGTGGGTTTGAATGGAGATCCTAGGTCCATATTCTCGGATACGGATTCACAGTTTAACTTATTAGTATAGTGGGGATTACAACATGATTTTGGAACCCAACTATGCCATAGCATAGCTTTCTACCCCTAGACAGATGGGATGATAGAGAGAACCTTTCATACTATGGAGGTTATTGTGTGGGAATGTGTTTTGGGCTTCAAGGGATCTTGGGAATGACATTTTCCCTTAGTAGTGCTTTCCTACGGTAATAGATATCACTCTACTATTGACCTGACACAGTTTGAATCCTTATACGGGAGGCCGTTTTGTTCGCCCGTGTGCTGGACTGAGGTTGGAGCGGCAGCTGTTCATGGCCCAGAGGTGGTGTAGAGCACAATGGAGAAGGTTCAGCTTGTGCGTGATGGGATGAAGGCAGCCTAAGACTGAATAATTCATATTCCAATCATAAAAGGAGTCCATTAGAGTTTTAGGTTAGTGAACACGTGTTCTTGAAGGTTTACCCTCGACGTGGGAAGAGAAGTTTCTGCAAGGGGAGAAATCTCTCTCCAAGGTACATCGGCCCTTTCAAAGTGTTGGGGAATGTTGTTGAGGTGGAATATCAGCTAGCACTATCACTTTAGTTGGAAAGGATCCACAAGTTTTCCAAGTCTCCAATATTCTTTAATATCCGCACAATGACTCCCATGTCATTGACTGGGGAGAGTTGGATATAGTGGAAGATGCTACGTTTCTAGAACGACCAGTAAGGATCAAACATTGAATGGAGAATGTGCTTCGTGGAAGAACCATACCTTTGGTTTGTATGTTGTGGAGGCCTGGTGGCCTCGAAGAGAGTTCCTACAAATAGGAGGCATAGATGCGCACCTAATACGCAGAGCTGTTTTGAGTTTTGTTCTGTTTTTTTTTGTACTTGATGGTGATGTAATGCTAGCCTTATTGATTTGTGGGATGTTTTTTTTCCTTACATAGTAAATGACTTATGAAATGACATGATATGTGGGGAAGGGAGGACCTGATCCCTAATAAAGACACATTAAGGTGGATGAGATTTACCCCACGCGGGCAAGTCAGTGTTTCCCAAAGCGGATAGAATCCTGACATGGAGGAAAGAACTCCCCGATCTTTGATTCGGGACAATTTGATCATTGGGTTTGGTATGGTTGTTTGTGGTAGTTTTTCCCCGAGAAGTATTTTTGATATTTTTATTCGAAAACCTCTCTTCTATTTTGGTATAGCATTGATTCTCGAGGACGTTAATAGTTTGAGTGGTATCTAATGTAATGGACCAAACCCTCCTAGTCCATCCCTTGGAAAAATTTATGGTGCTTTCCATGCCCGGGAACCATTAGGATCGGATCCAAAGAGTGATATCTCGGTGGCAGGATGTGATCACGGTTCCAACCATTGGTGACACAGATCAGTGCTAGGGGGGCTTGTCGGTTTTTTCTTCCCCGGTTTTCCAGGTAACAACACTTTTAAGAATTTTTAATCCTTTTAAAGTGGTTTAAGGCTATTTTTAAAGACCATAAATGATATCTAAAGTCCCCTAAGAGTGGGGAGACCCTCACAGACCCATAATGTGTGTTAGTGTTACCCGTTTCCTTTGTTTATATAATATCTTTTAACCCAAAGCTGTTAAGGCCACCTCCCCAAAGAGAAATTAGATAATAATTAATCCCATCATCTGTAAACTCCCAACCATGTGGTGAAAACCACGATCCACCTCTAATGTTGTTCAAAATTCTGATCCCACAACTCCAAGATCTCGCTTCATTATATAATACCAAAATTCTTTTCTTCTTCTTCTTGGTTGGGTTTGTTCTACCCATTAGTACGTTTGGAGTCCCTTTCCCGAGGCGAGTGGTGCACTACTGCTGCAGCCATTCCTGCTCATTCTTAGAGTCCTTATAGTTCCTCCCCTTCAAGTCATGCATCATAGTTCTTGGCGCGTGGAGAGAAACTCTGATCGTTGATCATCCAAGTTGAGTTTTTCCCTTAGTCCCTCATTACTGTGTATGAGGGGGTGGGGGTATGAAAATTTTTCATACGGTGATAAATGAAACCATACCTGAATGAGGATAATAAATGGACATTTAAGGTATTGAGTGGTGTGTTTGATGTTTCTTGTGTACTATTTTACCCCTCATAATATGTTTTCAATTTAATGGGTTTATATTAATTGAAAATCGTGGAAATTGGGGTTATTTTCTTACGCACTATTGATCCTCTATTTTTTGATTAATTATATGATTTAATGGATATAACATGGAAACATTTAAATCACGTAAACAAAGTATATTAAAACGATTCCCAATGAATAAGAATCCTTGTGTGATCACCCCGTTTAACCATACAGAAAGACATAACTAAATGAAAGGCATATTCAAATTTGAAAACACCCTTGCTCTATTCGAGTGATATTTACGGTTGATGCTTTTGAGGTGATGTGGATGGGGATAGGATCCTCTGATGTTGTGCAGCTTTTGGTGCTTGGTTTGGTTGCAGTACTTTGAGGGATCTCATGTATCTCTTTTGTTGTTGTGTCTTTACAAGTGAACTGGGTGTGAATGCTTAAATTGATGTTTGGATGTTTTTCCTTCCTCGTCTTGTGGCTACGCCTATTAATTTCCATGTAGTTAAAAATTAATTTCAATGGAATAACTTGAATATGAAAATGAGAATGGGTATAATTGGGAATTGTTTTCTGGTAATGAGGTGCGACGTTGTTGTGTAGCTTCTTATGAATGAATAGTAACAAGGTTCTTTGTGGTTGAGCTGGTTTTGGAACCCCTAGTTTGGGATGACTGCTTGAATAATTATATGTATTATTTAGTTATTATGTTTTATATTCGTGCCCCACCCATGTTGATCACTTCGTGCTGAACACACCCATTTCACGGGGAAGGGTGGTTTCCGAACACTCCTATGAGTGGCTTGATATTAGCTCCTTTTCTAATAACTATACCGAGTATCCCAAGACTCTTTTGGCAGGATGTGATTGCCTAAGGTCCATTATATCCCTTGATTATTTGGGTAGGGTACATGGTGGTGGTTGGCCCAACTGTGTGCGGGCAGGTGATTTCCCATGTGCCTTCATGATTAGGCTCAGGTGTCTTCGGACATGGAAGTTTTTGTTTGGACCATATTGTGTGCGGGCGGGGTTACATTTGGATGTTTTGGCCCAGGTGTATGTGGGCGGAATGTGTGGTAGTGATGGACCAGGTGTTTGTGGGGAGGATGTGCGCTTTTGAGATCCCAGGTGTGTGCGGGCGAGGTGTGGCAGTGGGACTCTAGTGAAAATGTCAGGAGAAGTTTGATGCGTAGGATGTCTTCAATAACCAGTTTAAAAGTGGTGCAGGGTACCCAAATATTGATGTGCTAATACTATGACATTTCTTGACTTTATTCATTTAGGGAGTGTGCCTTATTGAGGATGGGGTAGATAGTTTCATTGATAGGTGATCTGGTTATCTATTTTTCTCACGAGCATTAGAATTTATCCCTACTTGTACACGTGGGCTTTTGGTTTTCCCTAATGAGTATAAATGTATACTCACCATGCGTATGTAAAACTAATTTCAGGTTTCCCAGAAGAATTAGGTGATCATGCAGGACCGTACTAGTTCGAACATATGGGAAATGACAGTTTCTACTTTTTCTAAAAAAAATTTCATTCCATTGGGTTTTTCTTATACTTTTGTATCATATACTATTGGACATGCATATAGAAATGGTTTTTGTTTGACTTTACTTTTATGTCCAATTCAGGGGTTTTTGAGATATACCATCTTATCTCATGATCCTACTTAATGAAAAGGGTAATGGCTTCCATATTGTGTGTGATTATACACCATTGGTGCTAGTCACCACTCTAGGACCTATTAAAGGTAGATTTCAGGAGTTATTATCTCTCCTTCAACATGAGGAAGGATGGGTCTAAAAATTCCACTGTGCCTTCCTTTATCTTGGTGATGGCGGGTCGTGAAAAAACATTAGAGCCTTTTATTTATCATATATTTATCTTTTATGAAAAATAACACCATTCCATTGAATTATTTTTTTCTCAAAAAAAATATATGTTCACCCATAAGGCTCATCTAAAAATAATAATTTATTAATTTGAAAATTCACTCCAAATAAAATAACATGAGGATACAAATATAACATCATCCACATATATATGAACAAATAAACAAGATTCAAAATATATTTTAATAAATTAACCTAGGATAAATTTTCCATTTTTAAACACATTAATCAAAAGAAACCATTGAAACCCATTATAAAATGGTTGATAGGATTATTTCAAACTATAAAGCATTTTTAAAAGTTTCAACACATGGTGAGGGAAAGATATACTCTCAAAACTAGGGCACTATTTTAAAAATATATTTTTGAGAAATATATACATCTAGAAATTAAATTTTAACATCCATTGAAAAAAATTTATTCTTTAATGAGTATTATAATATAAAATAATTATTCTAGATAGTAATCAAGTAACTAGGGAAAACAATTTACAATGTCTGTTACTTCCTCGTGATTTTAACCTTGAGCCAGTATTCATGAATTATTTCAATTTTTTAGACTCATATATATTACATATAAAGATACATTTGGTAAATTTAATATATTGAATAATAGGGTCTTCAAGAATGGCATATAATTTATTCTGATAAAACTGATTTAATTATACATGAATTTCCATAATCCAATTTGAATCTTTAAAATATTTTTCCAATTATTGAGGAGAAATTCAAATAAATAAAGCATGTTAAACACGTTCATTTCCTCCTAATTTTCATGTTATCATAGTAGATGTCATTTCAAAAATTAATTTTTCAATCAGATAATATTTATTATCTTTTAGTTCTTGTTTAGGAGATAGAATCTCACCCATGATTTATATATTCAAATCATTATTTCTCTAAAGTGAAATTTTATATACTCTTCCTCAACCTATTCTAAATCATATTTTAATTCCATTAAATAGATTTTTTTTTAAATTTAATGTTTATATATAATTAAACAACTCATTTTTTTCTATACTATAGATATGTTAATTGAATATATACATTGAAGAAAAATTACTTTATTAGATTTTGAAAAAAAATATAATAAATCTTAGTAGAAATAATATAATCCTTGAAACCAAATTCCACTAAATAACGAATTATATTCTTATTTTCTTTCCTAACATCATATATAGTTTCATTTAATTACATTCTATGTAATATATTATTAGATTCATGATGGACTGATTTTGCTACCAATAAATAGAAATATATTGGCAAAGAATAATCATTCGATATAGTTCTATACATTTCTTATAAATTAATATTTAATTTCGATTACACTATTTATTTGTGGTTTTATTGGGGAAGAAAACATATGATTATATAAAAATTCATCAAAAAATTATCAAATTATATATATAAAGACTTGCCACTTCAATCCATTCCAATTGATAGAAGCTGATAACATTTTTTATTTTAATACAATTTATAATAGATAATAATTTTAGATAGTGTCTTAGATTAATGTGTAATAAAATATGTCTATATAAATCTACTATAGTTTTTTTAAGGTTATTCCTTGGTCAAAAGACCAATGCACTAATTATTTCATAAAAATGGGGGATACTAGAGACAAAAAGATAAGAGTTTTTTAAAAAAATTATAAAAATAAAGCAGATCAGGAGGAAAGGAATCCATCCACATCAGGACCCGGTTGACACCTTTATCAGTAAGTGAATCTGCAACCACATTGGCTTCACATAAAAAGTATGTAGCAATCATGTTGATCCACAAGAGAAAATCCAGACAATTCATCCATAGAGTGGTGAGAGGCCAGGAAAGATGAGTAACTCCATTATATAATTCTTGAACAATGGTGCTTCAGTTGCTTTCTAACCAGATGTTTTTCCATCCTTTTTGAAGGGAAAAGCTGAAAGGATTGATGACACCCATCATCTCTGCTTCTAGCGATGAAGCGGTGCCACAACTACTAAAAAAGAAACCATGAAACTTCCCAAGATAATATCTAAAAATCCCACCACAGCCCTCCGGACCAGGATTACACATTGAGGCACCATGAACATTGACAGTAATCCATCCTGGCATTGGGGTTTTCTAGAATACCTCAAGAGTGCGCTTTGGTGGACTGTAAATACCATCAATCCAATGTTTGTGAAGAATCTCACAATCTCCAACCATGTTGTTACAATAATAATTTTTAATTGATGCCGCTTTTTGAATCACAATGAGTATCCGAGCTTTACCGACATTTATGTTTAATGACCATATAATTTATTTGATATTATTTCTGTCATACCATAAAACATGAAGAAGTTCTGCAACTGCAGTGAGAAAAATGTTTTTAATTTTCATCGAGGCATCATGATCCACACATCTCTTTATATGAAAATCAATATCAATGAAAATTATCCCTCTGCAATTAAAAATAGCAAAAATTTAGTTCCACAAAGTAGTGGAAGTAGCACAGTATAGAAAAAAATGATCAACATCTTCCCTATGTTGATTTCATAAATTACATTTGGAGCATAGTTGAAAACCAAAAGATTGGAGACATTCCTTAGTGAGAATTCTGTTATGAGCAATATGACAAATAAGAGTAAGTCTTGTTTGTTTAATCCATGGTTTGTTAATGTAATTCAACCATTCACAGTTGGACAGTAGTCTTGAAAAATTATGTCTATAAATATTTTTAGAGTCAAGAATGCCATTATGAGCAGGTTCCCAGATGAGGAAATCTTCGACGTTAGAAAAGGGATATTTTTCAACTATTTGAGCAATGTTTTCAGGGAGGTCATTTATGTGGGATTGAAGAAATTACCCTATAGTAGAGTTGATATTCTCATGAGGGGAGTCAAAAGATAACTAAGAGAAAAGAGGAGCACCAATCCAATTATCCATCCAAAAGTTTATATTAGAATTCGCATTAACCATCCATCTAGAGTTATCCATGATGTTGTAGAAGGTTTGTCTAATGGGGGGCCAAATTGAGGAGGTAATATGAATAAAATTTCAGTTTTTATGCTTAGAAAGAAACCATTGATTTAAATAAGCAATCACAACAAAGTTTCTATTGATTAACCTCCAGGTGATCCTGGCCTGGATAGCTTCATTAAATAATTTGATATTTTTTATTGGAGTACCTCTCTTATCAATAGGCATACAACAAGTGGACCAAGGGATGGTGACAAGTTTTATTTCAAGAATACTTCATGTCTGAACGAAATTTTTTATGCATGTTTTCTGCCTTTTTATGACATCATCCGGCCATTTATAAATCATCAAAGAGTAATCCATTTTAGAGACAATAGTAGATTTAACCAGACAGATTCTACCTTCCATGGAGAGTGATTTACCCTTCCTGGAAGAGTTTATAATTAATCATGTTTCATTAATTGTAAGAATGGATCAGACACAATGTTGTTGTTCAATTTCAACTCAGGTAGATCTAACACATTTTTCCTTCTGGAAACCTTACATTACTACTTAAAATTCACATGTCCAAATATTTTATAACACCAAACGCTTCCTAAGTGTGTGACATCAAAAAATTTGACATTATATTCTATCAATATAAAAAATTAAATGAATATTTATAGTTATATGTTTTTTCATAAAACAATTTTTACTTTTACTAAAGACAGAAAAATTTATCATTTTAGAAATTCAAATTCATTTTATCATCACAATGTTTTTAATATTTATTAAATCATATTTTAATGCATTAATAAATCAAACCGCGGAAAAAAAACTGAATGTGAAATTACATATTCTATTTAAACATTCAATTGTCCCATTAAAAATTCACTACAAGTAACATTGCCACCATCAAACCAATTAAAATATATAAATCTATATTTATCACTACTCATTTATCTTGAAATCTTATTCTCCATGTACCACACATTGTATTTTATAATTCCATGATTTGGTTTCTATAATAACATTTTTGGGAAATATTTTGTACCTAGGAATACTTAGACATAATGATATTAATTTATACATTTTTAAACCCATATAAATTTAAAACATGTGTTACTATGTAATAAGTAAGATATTTTTTTGAAATTAATGACTCGTTGTGACTAAAATACCATAGAAATCTCAAGGAGCATTAATTTTTATAATGGTCATTTATTTAAAACATAAACCATATAATAGTTGATATATTTATACTAGGACATTTGAAAAATATGGTTTTATTCATTTTGACTAAAATGTTATCATATCCAAGTATATTTTCTTTCTTATTCATTTTATTTAAACTCATAATTACGCAATATTTTATAGGACTTGAATATAAATGGTTATATCTAATTTTACGTTTCATATTCGTTTCTAATATTTTCACTTTACACAAAAACAAAATAAAACTTCATTATTTGATCATCATTACATTTTTTCTTAAAATCTAATTGTTTTTTAGTTTCACGCTGAAAATTTTTTAGATCAAGACATAATTTTTATATGATATCATGAGACCGTTTTTCATATTTTCATTTTCGGTAAAAGTATCCATATTTTTATTTTTATTACTGTAAATAATAACCTAATATAGTTTATTTTATTATTTATTCAATATATAAATTTATCCAAGTCATTTATAATAGAATATAAATTAGATACATACGAAGAAAAAATTAGATTCACATAATAGTTTTGTGAACTACACAAAATATAGGATTTCTGATTATTTTACAACACCAGAAACATTACATGAATCCAAACATGAATTATAACTCAATGAAATATACATTAATATATATTCCTTTATATACTATTTTACCTTGTTTTTATCATTATCATTTCTATGAAAGTTTTTCTTTATGTGACATCCTTTTAAGATATCAAGAAAGATATATTCATTATCATCATTAACATTCATGATTTATTTATTACATATTTATTATTATTTTTCTCTCATTTAATTCCCTATAATTTTTTATTACTTGAAATTTTTTCACCCATGAAATCTATTCTTGAGAAATAATTTTTAAATATAAATAATATTGTAGTATAGATCCAAAAATCCAATCCAAATGATATATCTCGAATATTTTTACATTTATCTATAACTACCTTTTTTACCTTAAATATATTCAGTAAATATATTAAAACTCTTTCATCTAGAATTAATTTATCCAATGCTTATCCTAATTATCTCATAACATTTATAGTAATTTTATTTATAAGAGATATTTAATTGAATGTTTCTTTGTCTCCAATTTTAAACTATAGATATGAAGTTATTAATAAAAACAACATAGTCTATATTTGATTATCTAAAAGAAAATTATTTACATATATAATACACCATTTCACTTATGTTTCTTTACATGGTAACAAATAGATTAATACATTAATTTTATGTTGAAAATATAAAATATTCAATACATAGTAATTCAAAACATGTATAATAGAATCATTATAGTTGAATGAGTTTTGATAAACTATATGTAATTTTTATATTTTCACCATGATTATCTATTGGTAAATACTGAGGACCATATGAAAAGCTTCCAAATGAGCCTAGTAATAACATTAATCATCTCTATAAAATAACAAAATTACTTTTGGTGTTCGAGAATCATTCACATTCATTCCTTCCATCTCAGAATAGATCTTTTCTCGATGAACATTTATTTTAGGATTTGGTTATCATAAATAAAATATAAGTAATCCAAATCAATGGGAATTTCTTTGAAGACTAATGCACCGAAAAATTAAAGAAAAATGAGTAAAATTGTTTTCAAAGTATATTATATCTATATGATCTTACTCAACACTTCACCCATATTGATCTCAAACATATATTACAAAACCCATCAATGGAATCATATTAATTTGAGGAGTATTAGAACCGTTTACAACATTATTTTCAAACCCATTAGAAAAATAAAAAATTTTAATTTTTCCCACCAAGAGTAACAAAACCCTAATGATATTTTCTCACATAGAATCTCAACCCATTACCATTCCCTTTTCATACCTGGATGAACAACCCAAGGCCAAATTTTTTCAATGGATAGTACAAACGAACTCATACATTTTGTGGATGTTATATCCCATTCATGCTTAAGTTACATAAAATAAGAAGATGTATAACATTAATACCTTATGATTAAGAATGAGTCTATGTGTCGAGGAAACACAGTTCTTCTATAGTAGTAATGAATCAAACAACTTATGTTCAATTGGATGAAATAACTAATCAAAATGATCTATCAAATAGTGAATTTAAAAATAATCTCAACCACATTTCATCACTGGTTAAGAAAAACACAATATATAGATTTGTTATACGTACAACATATTCAAAAGAAAAAATTTGAATCATTTACCCTTCCCAAAGAAACACATTTTTTAATCAATATTGAAATAATTCAATATTTCTAAGTAATACAATCAAATATAAGATACATGTGATTTCCTTATTAAATATTCAATTTAATATATACCGACATTATTTAATTTAATAATACATAATATTTATATAGGTTTTAGAGTGAAACATGTTAGAATTATTAATTTTTCATTAATAAAAAATCATAAAAACCATTAAAGTATCTTTAAATATTCCATTAGATCATATGGGACAATCTATTAAAATCAAAGATAATTTGTATTTTAAATTTTAAATTTCTCAAGAAACAGGCATGATTCATCAACCCACATGATAGGAAATTAATAGTACATATAATTCTTCCAAAAAAAATTTCATTACCATCAAAATAATTTATAAATAGTTATGAAATCATAATTTCAATAAAAAAACTTTAATGAAACCTTTTGTACTTAAAAAATGAAATAATATAAATTGTTAACAAAACATAGGTATTTTGAAAATATTAGCATTAGGTATTTTCGATTGACCACTCTAGGTAATAACTCATGAGAACTTGATGAAACACTAAGAAAAACATACCTTGTGGATTATAAAAAATGATCACATGGTGAAATGATGTAATACCTTGGCCCAAACCATCTATGATGAATCAGGTATTCCACACGACCTCTTGAAAACCTCCCCATATGCAAGAGGTTGCCAACTATTTATGTGGGTCTATGGAATGATGTGGGGGGAACATTTACGCAATACAAGGTAACATCATTGCATGATAAAGGATTTGATAAAAATGAACCAATAAAAAAAAATAAGTAACCATTCGAGTTATTTAAAATAAAAATAAAACCCATCCAATGTAAATGTACTATAGAATTTGAGGTAGATAAAGAGAGAAAAAAATGGATTGAAATTATGGTTAATAATATAATAAAATAAACAAAATTTGGCCTGTCGTACATCCAATATTGTCTCCGACCTCTTACTAATGCACAGAATTGACAATCACATGGCCCTTTCCTTTCATCAGAACCCTAACAATGATGTATACAAGTTCACCAAAATTATCGAGTAGTGTGTTATTACAATCCTCATTAATATTCCTCAAACAATCCATAACATAATAGAATATGAAATATTGGTTAATTAAAATAATGTTAATATGGTATTGATATAAAAACTATATATCACACAAGTGATGACATATGTGGTGTCATTTAAGACTAACTCTATTGGTTTTGACACTATTTAGGTAGGAAGAAAAATATTCCATCTGACACATTCCAGATAATGGGATATCCCAAAAACATGAATGAAATATCCCACTTGATGGGATATCCCATGGAATGTGGACCGGAAATCTAAAACACCCCCTTGTGGGAGTAGTCTATGAGGCTCAACCAACACACCCAACCTCACGATAAAATAATAGAACACTAAGATCCTAGATATAAATTATAGATCAAACATAACATCAATTAAACAGTTATTTAATGTAGAAAAATCCACTTACATGAAAAAAATAGGTTTTTTAGTACTACAGACACACAAAATGTGACCAATAATAAAAAATGAATCTCTAGGGAAATAGATACTAGCAAGAAATCATGCTAGTGAGTGAGAAAAAACATCCAATAATATCAAGGGCATCCTACCTTATGTGAATTAATATAGATCATGGAAAGGGTCCATATTCAAGACTACAATCACAATAATATTTTAGAAAACATCTCAATTTTACACATTTATAACTATAGGTTTGTGGTTGAGGAAGAACCCCACTTATAATGGTTAGTACATGATAAAATAACCTTATAAGATCGTCTTCTTCCAATGAACATGGTCTAATAATTGGGCATATAAAAAATAAGGAAATCTAGATTCTGATTCGATCAATTTACAACAAGACCATTTTTATATTAATCCAATCCCTTAAACATAAATAATAAATATAATACCTAATTTATTTTGATCAATGAGAATAGGCGAGAGTTAAGCATGGTTGAAAAGGATGTTATTAGATTGTATGTACATGAAAAAACATACATATGAACATCAATGAGAGGTGTTGGAAGGGGGAGGATATCCCAAACAAACATAGAGGCATCCGAGTTTTTGTGGTTTATATAAAATTGTGATTTTGAAAATAATTTAGATGTAAAGGAATTCAATATTATGAATTCATCTACATTAAAATTATGAATGTATGTATCCCAATCACATTCATTTTTCTAAAATTAATCATTACACCACAAATAATGATAATTAGGAATTATCCTTAGTAAACTAATATTTTTTATTCTATATAATACTAAAATAGGTCACTCTAGAAATGACTAATTTGGTTCCAAATCAATATCCTAATAATCAATTACATGTTCCTGAACATGAATGTAATTAATATATATAGACACATTGAATACATTTTATTTACCTTGATACATTAGATTATGGTCTAATAAAAATGACACAAAACCAAAATGTTCAGTGATATCAAATTACATGATGTATTGTTGTACCAACATGGAATTCCTCCTTAAACACCTATGCCTCAACTGAGGGGACACACATAAGAAAACCTTAAAACCTAAAGTGAACTCCAAGAGTACTCCACTTAAGTCGACATATGAATAAATATATTTCTGATAAGAAACTATTTTTACAAAATCATGTCCACCTATTATAAGGTATTTTATACCACACTTGTCCCCACAATTGAATACTCACCTTCCACATGCCATTGGAGAGGTAAATAACAAGGATGTTGATACAAGGTCTTAAACAGATCCATCTAAACAAAGTACTGAAATATTTTATTCTAGGATAACTCCAATAAATCCAATTGAACATACAAATATAAACTAAAATATATAATACATGATTTAAGAATATCTTATATGGTTTGGATGGTCCTTTCTAAATTCCCATCAATCTAAAATATAAGGACATACTCAGCTTCATATGAAAGAACATCATTGTAAGCAATATTTCATAAAACCATTAGTTTAATCAATAATCTCTATAAGATTCCAATATCAATGGATCTACATTAATCCACATAATATCTCATCTATAAGGATTCCAATATCATCCATTGTGTTCGTCTATCAGATTTGTATGAAGTGATATAACTTATTCCACAAATCCACAACCACCCAAAATAATCTCAAGCAGATAATGACCTAGGAAAACATTTAATACAGTGTTTTTCATATCCTAACACATCCACGTCGACACTGGATGCGTCTAGTGTAACCTTACATGCTACTAATTCTTATACATTTTTTATGACATGTTAGGAAATGGAAAACAAGGCATAAAATGTCTCTCTTCATGCCAATACACCATAAGACCTGTATAATATTTTGATGTGTATTTTTATATCCTAATTTCACATACCTAAAAAACAATGTAATCCTCTTATCATATCCTCCCTCATGGAATATTGTACCACAACCTATTCTTGAAAATTATGTACACCATATCATTCTAAATCACAACCTAAAACATTGTCACATTATTCCAACCTCTAGGACACCGTGAATGATTTCAGATATACATACTAAATTTTATTCAGTTTTTATAATGAGGATATATGGTCACTAAGGCTACACAAACATCATCCCCTCAATCCTTAGTTATTGTCACATTGAAATCTACAAATAAATATTTGAGATTCCATCATGTTTCTGATATTCCCCCGCCCAAATTCAATGTTTTTCTACAGACTAAATGTATAATGAAATTAACTTTTCATGATTAATAATAAAGAAATTTTTTAAAATTATAAAAGTAATATACCCAATGACTCTATGATTTTTTATTAAATAAGGGTATAAAATATACCACATAATCTTATGGTCGGTATAGATGATGAATCTATCACTGAAGAGGCCTTGTTTACAAAACCTTGGTGCATGAATCAAAACCACTAACTCTATGTCATGATTAGGGTAGTTCTGTTTATGGGATAAAATTTTATGAGACCTCTAGGTTAATATCTTATTACCCTATATCATAATATCTCTTAAGGTAATTCTATATGGGTTATAGTAGAAAACATAGCCAACTCCAGGATCATGATCACAGTTAATTTAAATCGTATCTTTATATTAAGATAAATTTTTCCCACTAATTCATCCATTAAAACATTTACACCTTCTTGGTACTCATGATAATATGATTTTTGAGGGAGGATAAATCATGAATGAATCTATTATACCTCCTATACAATCCAAGAAAACTATGAATATCCAATACATTGTTTTTCCATTCATAATACCTAATGGTATTTACCTTACCTAGATCAACATGTGTCTTTACATGTCAATAAAAATTCCCAAGAAAGCACAGATAATTTATCCAAATGAGAATCTTTTTATACATGGAATATATCTTTTGTTTCAGATTTTTACTCAAAATAATATATAAGAGTCTATTACGTGATTATGACATCATGGAAAACATAAGGATGTCAAGAATGAACATAAAAATAAATGAATTAATGTATTCATGAATTATATTATTCATTATATCTATAAACATTTAAATATAATTTGTTTTACCAAACGTAATAATAGAATAGTTATAAAACCCATAACACATCCTAATCAATATATTAATGGTGTATTCTTATTTTACCTGAATTCAATGGTTTCCAAAAAGAATGGTAATTTTTGAAAACCGATGGGATCCCCTCAACTGATAGAGAAACTATAATATTCTTCGATGTGGGTATATGTTCTTCATTTTTATATTATTTTACTACATGAATACCACAAAAATTCAAATACATTGATCTGAATTTTTGTCAAACTACACCAAAGAACCCCAAGGTGATTTTCTCATATGAATGAAACATTTAAACTCAATATCCACTACTTTTACATTGATCTCCTTTTACACAAAATTTTTCATGAGATACAACAGAATAGATATGGGTCACACTACATATATTATCTCATTCTCAAATAAATCTCCCATGTATGGTAGTATCATTGAGAATTACACTACAAATAACTCATGGTATATGTCTACAACTAGAGGAAAAGTGGAGGGAATAACTTCTTGATCCACTACAATGATCACACAATTCACTTGTATAGAAAATATTTATATATTTTTAGGATCTAGTTCCACTTTTCATTATTCTATGTCCCATTCACCATTAATGACAATATTTTTCCCATTAGGTGACTAAATGTATACTCATCTTTGAAAAATGGATGTACACATGGAAACATTCCATTTTGTTTATGCAATGTATCATGAAAAAAATGTTATCACTAAAATAATGAATCTATAAAAATGATCAAAAAAAGAAATCACCATTAGATATTATAGATAAATATAAAGAAAAAACACTTTATTTCATAGGGTTGTATTGATAGTTAAAAGTCTATAAGATAATTAAACTAGTAAATATAACCTAGAATCTAATTTATTATATTTGAATGAATGGGAAATACTTATGTCATTAAAATAATAAAATAAAGTATAATATATATAGACTATACCACAAAATATGGATGGTCTGTCTCTACCATCATCTAAAGCCTTATTAACTACATTTTCTTAACCTGCCACCACTCTATGATATCCCAAAGGCTGAGTGGCACTTGATGTATTTACCCTTGTGGGGAATATGCTTACTGTAGATGCATTTTTCCCATACCATGAACTAATTTCTCAATGTGAATCAATAAATTCTTTGAATATAAATAGTTTAGATTACCATTTTTCAACACAAGTTAAATGCACTTAGGGAAGCATTCTATTCCAAAAGAAAATGTCTTCTTGCATAATAATTTCATATAGAAAATATTATCTACATAGAAGGAGTTAAAAAATATATTCCCTCATATTACTATGCACCACCAACCAGGCATCCATCATATGAATTTCTATTCTAGTTTCCAAAGTAAAAAATTTGAACTACACTAGTGAAAATTAATGATGGTCTATTGATAGATGGAAGAATAACAACATCTCTATCTTCTTCAATACCTTTTGATAAGTTAGTGTCATATAAAAAAGTGTATCATCGTTCATCATATAAATGTTCCTCAACTATTTACATAGCTCTGTGAAGATTGCAATATCAAACGTCAATGCCTAAAAATATTCATTTCCCTCTAGAAGAGGATAAATGAGAATAAACTCTGTAAATAATAATAAGTAGGAAGAAAATACCATCATACCCTGCCATAGCTCCATTAACTCTTGAGTATGTTCGAACATTAGACCATATGGAAACGATTCATCAAATAAGAGGTAATTTAAGGTCACACATGTAATACCTTCCCTTCTAGAATCCTACAACATGGCATCCCACAATCATTCAATTTCCCCTTGAAGAATAAAGGTTCCAAGATTATCCTTCTGATAATTTATTGTATCTACCATGTATAACATCCTCTCCATGACTCATATCCAATTACCCACTTCCACAGGTATTCTGGTTCCCTGTTTTGATGTGTGGTGATGGATAGAAATGTTATGAATAGATTCAACTTTCATTGTCCCACCCTTGCGGGCTCCTCCACTCGGAAGAGGTACCAGCTCCATGAGTCTTAGTTGGAAATGTTTTATTTCTTAATTCCTTCAATCATTTAAATTTTAAATCTTAGTTTCATAGTCCTAATAAATAGAGAAGGATATTATCTATGTGATATGTCTATTATGAGATATTTCCATAAATTCCAGATCAAACCATTGAGAATGATAATACATTTACATGAAAATTGGAAACTGAGAAATATCAAACACAAGATTTCACAAAATGGTTTAACCAAATTGGTTCCTAATAAAAACATGAAATAAGACCCATATAACGTCCCAAAACCCATGTCATGCCTCTATTACATGAATGTATGTTACAATCCCATGCGTGCACATAATCACAAAAACCAATAGGCTCAAATTATGGAATTAAATTCATAATTCCCCAAAGAACATGTATTTATTTGATTATATATTTAATAAATTGGGATCTATCTAATGTAAGAAACATATATACATGATATATATGGCTAGTATGATACATGAATGGACACTAAATACCATAAATCAATTTATCTAAATCATGGCATCTCCTTTGGTGAATTTAATCTATGGTAACTTCAAACACCAAAAAATGAATTCCCATATTAGGGAAACTGAGAGGTCCATCACACAGTAATAGTCAAAAATTAGCATAGTTTCCTTTCATGAGTCCCAACCATCCAATATCTGATATAAAATATCCCAATTCATGAATAAGAGAAAAAAATTAGATAACCTAGTCCTATGATACTATTTTGTAACACCTCGATCCACACCACATGGTTCGAGTCAAGGATTCCATACAACCTCATACACACCACCCTATACATAAGAGGTTTTTAACTAATAGTGATGGTCTATGGAACGATGTTTGGAGACTATTACCTTATTACCAGGTAATAGTTGATTATGATAAAGGAAGTGATAAAAAATAAATCCTAAAAAAACTAAATGAGTAACTAAATGAGATGGGGAAAATAAAATAATAACCTCTCCCATGATTATATTGTATGAAATGTCTAGAAAATTAATAATAAATAACATGAGTATTTTATGTAGGGGTAGAGAAATAAAAAAACCTCAGAATCTAGCTTGAGGTCTATCCAAAATCATATATAACATCCAACCATCCCACTCATCCATCCATCAAAGGACCCTTCACCTTCATGGAACCATAATCATGAAATCAAAAAGTACACCGACCTATGATGTGTGGGAGTAAATATCATTGTATGAAACCAAAAATGACCCCTAACATATGATTATAAGAAAAACTATTGATTTTCAAGAATGTAAATTGGGTATAAATATAGAAAATAACATATAACAAATGTACTAACATAATCTCAGTCATCAAATACTAGATCTACGAGATTTGATACCATGAAAGAAAAAATAAAAATATATTATTTGGTACATTAACCTCAATGGTATAACATAAAAAAATGATTGACATATCACTATTGAAGGGAAAACACCAATAATGTTTACCAAACACATGACACATCCCAATTGGGGGAATAGTCCATGAGGCACAACTAATATACTAAACAAAAATATAGAAGAACAGTAAAATATGATACAAGATAAAAATGATAGATCAAACAAAAAATTAAATAAAAAATCATCATAACAAGAGAAATCCATATAAAATAAAATTACTCATAGGTTTCCTAAGGAAATATATACTCATCACATTTGATAAGAATAAAAAAGTGGTCTCTATGAGTATTGAAACATGAATAATATCACACAAATAACCAACATAGAACTTTTTTTAATGTCAAGGGATTCATACCACAAGTGAAATAATGCTGATCGAGGAAATTGTAACCATTAAATTCTATATGCACCACCAAATCATAGATTTTTTCATGATTTTACATGTTTATAACTCAAATATTTAGGTAGAAGAGGAACTTCATGCTAAATTGTTTGAACACGATCAACTCACAATGAAGGATCTAGTATTGAAAAAAGTCTTGGTCTAAGCATTATTTTGATTCTAAATTCATTAATTCTAGAATCTGATTATCTTATTGATCCTAAAACATATTTTTAGATACTGAAAAAACCAATAAATTTGACTATGATATCGAATTAATGAGTATGTTTTATCAACGAGAAGTAGAAATAATTTATCACGGTAAAATAATAACTTAATGGATTGGATACACATGATCAAATGATAATTCATACATCCATATGTGGAGTTATAAGTGGATAAGAGATCCCAAAATTGATTATAGAGAGCCATGGGTTTTGGAAAACGGAAAAGGTAGAATGAGAAAAAAAAGTATGATCATGACATTAAATCTATAGAAACTAGCTATATTCAAGGAGTGAATTTATAATTCCTGATGAGAAATTTTACATTGGATTATATACTAAAAACATGTATTTCTAACAATTAAATCCCAAGGACTCCTCATATTATAAATTTACCTTTCAAATTGTTAATCTATTTCATGTCCTGAATTTGTATACAAGTATTACCCCTATAATCCATTCAAATCTTGAAAATTTATTCATCGTAAGAACCTCTCATGTGGGAAAAATTTCTTGAAATTGGTCCATTTCTTTCTCCAAAAATTCAGAAGTGAATAAAATCATTTATTTACACCATTAATATGTGAAAAAAATTAAAAGGGTTGAACCTTTACCCTAGGGATGTTAGAATTGAACTTTCCTCGTGTGTTAGGGTTTAAGAAAATATTGTCAATTGGTTTAACATTTTTTAGTCAATTCAACCAAATACAACAGATTGTGTTTGTTCGTGTATAAGATTAATGTTTTAGAAAAATTCCCACTATACTCTGATTTGTCGAAATGCATTTAGTCTGTAAAGGGTTCTGGTCACTTGTATATTATTCATCTGTCTTATTATCTAATGAACAATTTACAGTCATGGTTACTTTACCCTAATGGTGAATCCATGTGTTCAATATATTATATAAAACATAATACTATAAGTCTTATTGTTCTTGTAATGTTGACCCACATATTTGTATTTTTTTTTCAAAAAATCCATTCCAAAAATACATAAAAAAATGAACATCAAAACAGTAATAAATTATAAAAAACATCATTTATTATAAATGATGTTGGAGAAAAATTATTTTCTTTACTCATGTTAATTTTAATAGACAATTGGAGTAAAATATTTATGATATTATAATTTTATAAATAATTAGTAATATAGTTTTAAGAATATAAATAAAATAAGTGAATCAAGGTTTCACTTTTGTGTTATTATATATTTTGGACTCATTTTTATACGGTACAACTATAATTATTTGATATTTTTTTTGGGTGGCCCCTTGTAACTTTACATATTAATTTTTGATATATATATCCCTAATATATTATATTTTATTTTTTATTTATGTATATTTTTTATTATATATATATTTTCTAGAATAATTCACTATTACTATTATAAAATTATAGAAACGATTATTGAATAAATTTTGATAATTTTTTGGAATCACTAGGCTATTCTGCTTGGAAAATTTTACTTTTATATTATGGATATAAATTTTTTAAAGTACATTTATTTTTTCTCCTAAAAAATTATTTTTAGGCATGTTGACTTTTAATTTTCATTAAACAATTTACTATTATGTATTATAGGGAAAACTTGTTCCATAGTTATACCTTTTGATAGGTGAACTCTATTTCTTTTACCTTTAAACATCTACATTTTTAATATGATTCAAATATTAATTAGGGTATATTTAAATTTGAATACATTATTTTTTGTGAATATTATCAGAATTTGAGATAAGATAGATTGTAGTCCTTAAAATGACCAAGGTAATGATGAATTTATAGTTTTGAAATTTTATGAGGTTAAATATTAAAATCCTTTTAAACCACCACATTTCAAATAGAATGTATATAGGAAAGAATTAAATTATTTTTAAAAAATATAGGTATTTCATACTAAAATATCCTGAATAATGTTTATAAATTTAATGATGTTAATCTTGATACCTTGGTCAATAATCATGATGTTAATTTTTTTTTAATTAATAAGTTATAGATTTTTATATATTTTTATCATTGAATAAGTGATTATTGACACGTTTCTTATTGTAAATATTCTTCTGATATATGGAAAACATTAAAAGTCATTCATCAATGGGTGGAATATTGATATCAAACTACTCTTGGTAATCCTGGGAATGAATTTTAATATTTTGGGATGTTTCAGAATGAAAGTGTTAATGAGATATATAATAGGTCATTTAAAAATTACAAACCAAAATACTGACCTTGGTGAGATCATGAAGACTTACATTTTGATTGAAATATTTATTAGTGCACTAATGTATATGTATAATTATAGGAGGTCCAAAATTGATGAAAGAAAGTAATTTTTTTTAATATACTATTCTAATATTATTGGATCATTATTGATGTTCAATACTGAGTTGAAAAATATTTGTAATGTATTTATTTAAAAAATGAAGGTAATTTATCCAAAAAAACTAAAAGAAAATTTGTATACAAATATTATTTTTATAATTGTTAAAGATATTATAATAGTAAAAATGGTATGTTTTAAGAATAGCTACATGATTTATAAAATGAATTACCATGAAAATAAAAGTGCTAGGATATAGTGTAATGACAAGAAGTATATTAAGAAATTTAAATTGAAAGATAAGAAAGTTGATTTTTATTTTAATGATCGAAATCTTGAAAGAAAGAATATGGGATATACTAAATATGGTTTTATGAGTATTAAAATGTATGAGATGTCATTAAAATCATGAAATATTAAAACAATGATCTAGATTTATGATGGAGTTTTATTAAATATTTTTATTCAAGTGATTAATTTGGAAGAGAAAAACTCAGAGATCTTTCTTTTATGAATATGAATTGTAAAGTTTTACATTCATATTCACACCCATATTCTAAAAGTGGAATAGTTGAATATATTAGTAAATCTAGAAATATTTTTTTTCTGTGTATCATAAATAATGTTATTAATTGAAATCATAATAATAAATTTAAATACTCACATTCATTTGATTGTAATAATACTAATATTGGGGATTAAGATGATATTTTTGAGAAGTATCATGAATAAATTTAAAATATTATATGTCGGTATGATATGTTTAATATGATTAACATGAAGTATGTTAAGGAAAAATGTATCATTTTAGTAAATGAATAATTGAATACTAGTTCTATTAATGGAGAAGAAGAATGAAACAAACTCAAGATTATGATGGATGATATGTGCAAGATCAACAAAGAGGAGGAAATTTTGATTAGTTGTACTTGATGAACTAAAGAGAATAGTTTTGATGATTTGTAAGATATTAAAATGGAAAATAATAGACTAAAATATGGGTAAAAATTTATGATGAAATATTTATTTATGTATAATTGTAGAGGAGAAAGTATGTATAATGTTATGAGATTATGAAAGATTACCAGAACAATGAAGAATATGAAATTTCTTTATTTTAGGGAAAAACTACCCTATATATATATATTTGTCAAAAATATAAATGAATGTATTTTTTCTATTAATTATTTGATGTGTGGATTATTTTGAAATATTGAAGGTGATATTTTAATTGATGTTGATTATATCTCAAGGCCATAAGAAAGAATTTATGTCCATATTTTCTTGTAATGTACAATTGTAAAACCCTTATAAAATATTGTTTCCAAATATTTTTTTAACATGATTAGACCTATGTAGTTTATATTTCAGGACTAGAATTGTTTCATGGGAGACATACATACAGTTATTTTTAATGTTATGGTTTGATGACATGATAATTATATTTAATTTGTTTTATAAAACTAGTGACTATGTATTCAATATATATTTTTTGTTTTAATTGTAATACACTAATTCCATAAGTTAATAATTAAATTTATTGATTTTTTTTAATAATTCATTAAGTATTATTTACAAAATTTTAATAGATACATGATATTTTATTACTTTCTAAGAGGTATTGTTTAGAATTTTTAGGCTCTAAGGTCACATATTTCTCATGAATTAGTAAAACTATTCCAGTGAGGGAAATATTGAAAAAAGGGGGGTGTTTTTATTATTTTTAGTATTTATTTTCTTGATATTTGGTGTTCCATTATTATTATACTTGATTATAGGGGGAATTTCACTTTATAATATATTGATATAATTATTAATATTGTCGTATAGTCTATTTATGATGCCTTACTGTTTCATATAGGGGGATTACTGTTAGTTTAATTTTTACATTAACTTATCTATAATATTGTATATTTTCTAATCTTAAGAAATTTTGGAAGATAACAAATACTTATTTTCATGATGATTAGTTTTGAAATTATAAAAAAGGGGGTGATCGGTGAGTGAATCATTAACACATTATTTATTATTTTTTGATAATGCCATATCAATTTTATTTCTTATCTATTATTGATGATTATTTTTATTACTATTATAATACTTCTTTTTATAAGGATTCATAGACATAATTTGAATCTTTCACTTCTTTTACTGAAAAATAATGATTGTAGATTATAGGTTGAATAGTTTTCTAATATACTAGACTCTTATGCTTGGAATGTTTACTTTAATTATTTAGGTCATGAATTTTATATGTTGGAAGAGTAATAAATTTTTCAAATTTTTATGAAATTATCATATGGAAGATTTGAATCTTTCATATTCTAAGTAATAATATCATCAAGTCAATGATATTTTTCACATTATAGTGGAAATTAGTATTATACTTTTATGTAGTGGGTTTTTAGAAAAATTGATTGATTCTTACTGCCATGACCACCTCCATCAAAAGGCACCCACCCTGAAAAAAAATAACATTAAAGAGATAATTATCGATGAGTCCCACATTTAATTATCCACTATGTTGGAGATAAGTACAATGGTTGTAAAAATATCGCATATAAAAAGAATTACCCAAAAAATATAAGTAGGATTATGATATAGGATATAAAAACCTCAGCTACTCCATAACATAATAAAAGGGTAAACCCTCAATATCCTATAATGTGTATAATCTCATATGAATAAAATTTAAAGTGAATTCAGACTCCAATCCAACAACCAAATCCACCCAAGATACATGAACAACAACATCAACTCTAGTGATACAACCTATAAACACTAGATAATTGTGGTGGTGAGACCACATGAGAGTACAATTTATGATTATACTTCTAAATATATCAATATCCATATACAATAAAAATATAAAAATAAGTAAAAGTTAATCTTACCCAGAAAATAGTCATACATGATGATTATAAATGATAAAATAAGTCATGTAGATAAGACAATGTACATAATATCAAAAATAAACAAGTAGTGTCAAACAAACCATTAACACATATTTTTTTCTATTACTCCATTATGTCTACAATCAAAATAACCTTTCATAACCATACGAAAACACTAGTCCATAATCATCACAACAACAATTCCTCGACTAAGCCTAGATTATACTCATCTCATCTCCACCATATTAGTTAGGGGATCTCCCACTTAAACTGATAGAAAACAGGCAGGGTGACCATATTATATGTTTAGGGATGCATGAATGAGTTAACATCTATGACATATCACCAACCATCATACCAATGAGGAAGTTACCTTTATGAATAATTTTAAAAGAAAAATTTAAATTTTTACTAACAGGAGGGAAAGGGTACATACATGGGTGACTGATCCGGGAAATATATAACAGTGAATTCCAAGAGAATCCCTAATAACTATATCAATACATACTAATGGTAGTAATATATTCTTAGGGAAATACATGGGGGGGGGGGATTCTAAAAAAACCCTTGAATAATGAATTTCGATAAAACAATTCCCTTCATACCATATATGGAGAAGAACAATCCCATTGTTGATGATGTTGCTACATTTTTGGATAAAATAAGTAATTCTCCAAGAAGTGGATATGAGAACATTTATAGAGCTACATATGATATTTGAGTCAATTTATACCACAACAAAATTAATACATGTTCATTTCCATAGATCAAGTCCCCTGTGGATTTGATTGGAAAATGGATTTATAGAATCATGTTTCCCAAAAAATTTACTGAAATATAAGATCACTAATTCATTAAAAATAAATCATTCTTTTTTGACAAATTAATCCGACATTTAATTTATGTATTGATGAATTATATATTTTGGAAAAGTATTGATATGGCATCAACTACTCTTACACATAGACCAAGGTGATTTTTATAGATTAAGTGGATATATTATGATGTTAAAGGAGGTAAATTTTTTATATGAATCCTATTCTAATTCTTACATTATATACTAATAAATTTAGGCTTACATATTTTAGTTAATGTTTCAGAAGATATACTTTTGGCAGATGAGATTAACATGTTTTATTAATTATCAGTATAACATATACACTATATCAAATACTATTTTTCAAATTGTTAATATAAGTTCATCAAATATTAAAATATATTTCCTTTTTAAAATAAATTTAAACTCTTCAATATATTGTGTCTCACAAATCCCTAATTCATAATGGACTATAATACAGGATACTATTATAATTTGAATGATAATTTGCCGAGTATAAATATCAGTGACTAAAATATTAAAATTAAATGATTAAAATATATTTATATAGATATAATTAAATATTCATTAATTGATTATAAATTAATCTAGACATCACTTTGATGAAAAAAACCATTTTTCTAATAAACAGTTTTTTTAAAAAAGGTTTTTGTAGAATTTTTCAGACTTATTTTCAAATAAATATTTACCAAATTCAAAAAAAATTATTTTGAAATATTATCTTCATTTTATTAATAATCCAGTTTAATTTAACTTATACTTAATTTTTTATACTCTTATGAAAATAATAAGATTTCTATGAATAGTGAAAAGAATCATTTTTTATTAAAAATAAAATTTTGTTTATGGAATTTCAATATAAACTATTTTTAATTTTTCTATGATATATGAGATAAATTAAATTATAAATTATTCAATCTAGGAAATTGAATTCAATTTTATGTTTATTTTTGAAAAAATATTTTTTTAGATATAAAACATTTCATTGAAAACTATTTTTCCAAATGTTAGTATATTTATTTAAATTAAAGTATTCAAATTATTTGAATTAAATTTTATAAAATGAAATACATTTTTAATATAAAATTTATTTTAATAATATAATAACTTCATTTTATTTTTGGTTATGGTGAATAGTTAAAAAAATAAAATTATTTTAAAGCACATAATATCAAAATATGTTTATCGAGCTCAAAACTAAAGGTATAATGGTTCAAATAAAATAGAATATTGTATAAAGTATATTGTATGGAAATATTTATACCAATATTCCTCTTTTTTTTTTGAAATTGTCCATTTTATCATTTTTTTCATGAAAATGACATTCAATTATTAGAGAACATTGAAATATTAGATGTGATTCATTCATATCAATTATAAAATGGTACACCCTATCTTCTCCTATTCATAGTTATAAACCCTTTTGGATCTGAAAATCCCTACAAAAATACATTCCATACATCCCTACCCACATCCTAGAGGATTTTTTTTTCAAAAATCGAATTTTGGAATGATTTTGGTACAATCCTAAATTGGTTATCTGATGAATATATATTGTTCATAACAATACATTTTCATTTTACTATTCATAAAATACCTAAAAATACTATTAAAATTTTATAAAATAATATAAAAACAATATAAAATAGGACAATATGTTATTATGTCAGTACATTAATCCTTATCCATCATCCATTCAATTAAATGTGAAATGAAACTGTCAATCGTGTGTTTGACAGGGTACCGCCTCACGACCAATTTAATTAATTTAACATCACCACCATTTAAATATAGATATGATTATGTATGTAATTTTATATATTATATATATGAAATTATTACATTCATGGAATTATAATATCACATGAATATTTGTACCACCCAATCTCTTGGAAAATGATATCATTACTCGAGTGTACATGTGGAATACCAACTCCACGAAGTCATGTGATTCGTTATTAATTTTTTTTGACATGTATAATAATAATGATATGTTTAATGAAAATATTTGATATATATTATATAAAATTTCCCCTTTATTGGTGAAATTTTATTTTCCTTTCATTTTTTACATCTTTTCACAAAAGAAAACTATACAAATGAATACATAAGGCATGCCATCTGCATCAAAAGTGTAACTAATTTTTATATCCCTCAATTTTATGGATAAATATAAATTAATAAATAATGTTTATAAATGAAAATTAATTTTTTTTAAATTACGTAGATTTTTGAACCATGATCAATGTAAATGTACTGAAACTACAAACCCAAAACAAACACGAAAAATGATGTAGTTATTACCTAGAATATTGATTTTAGTAAATAAGTGTTAATAAATGGTTCATAGAAGACTATAGGTAAATAATATATAGTATTTTATTCATTATTAAATATGTTTAATATATTTAAAATATATTTCTATTTATTATATATGAATTTTTATCATTTACTAAGGAGATCATACATGAGGTATGGGTTTCCCATATCAATTTTACTTCTATGAGACATCTGCCAATTTCACCACTTATTTCATCCATGAAGTGCATATACTAACAATTTGATATTATATAATCAATATCATTATATTCATGTTTTATAAATTCAATTTTCTATTTTTTTGTAAATTTAATTTTTTATTTAAAAGTACCAAAATAGTAATGGATTATTAGTTATTAGGAAGAGATGACATTATTTCTCTCTTTGGTAAAACAATTTTTTTTATTTATTATTCGAAAATTTTAATAATATTTTAATTATTTATTTGAACCTTATCCAAATTAGTCATTAAATAATTTATTACCAATATCTTGCGCTTAAAAATGGTTAAACAAATTCTAATCAATATTTTGAATAAGGTACTTTTGAATTTTGTGAAATATTTGAATAGATTATTTATTATAATGTACTCAACATGAATGAAATTTTTTTTCTCTCATGAACACTAAATGTTATAAATATTACATAATTATATTATATTTTTATTTTCTTATAAATGTGTTTTCATATTTTTTGTGACTCTTTAGTTTTAAAAATATAATTTTCCAATTAAATTCATTATTTTTTGTCTATAAGTTTTTAATGATTTACTTAGCTAAAATATTTTCACAAATTTTGACAAAATTATTTAACTTATGCTCATCTAGGGAATAGAAATAGTGATAAAATAATTATTATTTCTCTTAATGGTTTATGATTTTTTTAAAAGGGATGGAATAATATTTTTAGAGTTCTTCATATTACATTGGGTGGTTTATGTTTATGATTATTTATTGGGGTAAGTATAAAAATTTAATATTATAGTTCATCAATTATATATTTTTATATTTCTTATGTTTAAAAAAATTTCATATGAGGAATGAACTGGACATAGAAATGTATGTCTGAGGACCCCTATATACCATCAATTTATGGGTTAGTGTCATGATAAAAACTCGCTGGGTTTTTTTATGTGGCCTTACATATTTCTATATGATGTATTTGAAATATGCCTTGATAGTGTTTTCATGATGTGAAAAATTATAAATTAAATATATTATGTGATTAGTTATTTATATTCATGTCATTAATAATTTTTTTAGAATATCTATTGATATGTTTCAATCTCATGTGATTATATATATATAATTATCATTTGATCATTCCATGTTATTATTCATGTTGAATTCATTGAATAAATTGAATTTTTTTTAGTTTTTTACCTTGATATAATAATTTTTTATTTTTTATTCATGACAACTTCTTTTGTACACATACCCTAAATGAGCATATGCTCTTACCCCTTTCATATGTATCCATTAACATGGATTCAATGAAATGAATTATTATTGATATATAAGGATATAAAAAAGGGAATAAAATTGAATACAATGAAAATATGACGTTTTATAGTATGTTTCAATTGAAATTTGAGATTAATGTTTATATTTAGATTTCAAATACTACCAAACCATATTTCACATTGGTATGTGATTCCTTATATCTAGTGCCAATGTAATAAGGTAACCACTTCCTCTGAGATAATAAGGTCAATGTATTTATAGTTGGTATAATGAGATGTTTTTTTGAAACATTGGGATCTGGATTTCCTAATACATTGATTGGTGAACAAAACTCTATGAATAAAATTGAGGATATTTATAATAATAAGATAGAATATGTAACGCCCCGACCCTAGTTACCCAGAGTTGGTGCATTATTACATAACATTGGCATGATCACAAGAAAGATCAAATCTCAAAAGACCAATTAGTTTAGTAGCCTTGGAAACACTAGATATATTCATAAGTTTTACATTACATCATAAAATGAAAAACTAATACAACAACATAATGTCTCCATAATCCACACTCATATCCCCACATAATATCCCTGCAGGTCATTCATAATTTACTTCTTCACTTCCTGGGAAAAATAAAACATAGAAAAGGGGTGATCTCAAATTCCCAGTAAGGATAACAATATAGCGGAAACTTTCATAAATAAGAATAAACATTTAAGGCAATGTATAACTAAAACAAAAGCCTTTCAAACATGAACTTTCAACATGGTATGGCATAAATAAAATGAAATAATGCAATTTACTTATTCACATGGTTATTCTACTAATCGAATAATCACATGGAAAATCAATAACCACTTTCATAATGATGGAATGCATAATGCTGAACTTTAATTTCTTTGCCAAGGCCTCGTCCCAAGACCTTGGGGCTAACTGTAACCGGAACCCAACCCGGAGTACCTCTAATAACCGGACACCAACCCGGAGTGCCTCTAATAACCGGACACCAACCCGGAGTTCCTCTAATAATCGGAGACCAAACCGGAGTTCCTCTAATAACCGGAGACCAAACCGGAGGTCTTACTTTTACCGGTGCCCAACCCGGAACATACTTGTCTAACACATTCATCTGAATGAAAAGTTGGAATATAACATAAACATTTGGATTAAAAATAACTTATGAAATGTCAATACTTTAAACAAAAACCATGAGTGTCATAAGAATAACTTATCCAGAATCAAAAATATCACAAAACCTTTAATAAAATATGGATGTTTTCTATCATAATAAATCAACTTCAAATAAGCTTAAAATCCATCAAAGGTTGTTGACATAGATGAAATCAAAACTATTTTAGAGAAATATCTCTTTTTTTAAATCATTTTAAAAGCAACATAATTATAAAATAATACATTAAATTTGAAAATATTATTATAATCTTGTAAGAGAATCTTCGACGATTTTATAACGGCGGAAAATAACCGCACCAGCCGTATAAGTTAAAAAAACATTCTTACCTTCATTCTGTCGAAAAGGTTAAAAAGCACCTTGTTTGGAAAACGACGGAAAGATTCCTTTATAACCCACTTATAAAAGTCAAACAGGGGTATAAATGACTTTAACCCATATTCTTGTAAATAGTAAAAAAAATTTAAAATACATTTTGAAGAAACATGGATGTGGATGATAAAGAGATCCCAGTAGATTATTACGCATAAACAACCTCAGATAATGAAGAGATTGTGAAATAAACCCTTAATAATTTGGAAACTTATGAAACGTACAACCCATGAAGGAGGTATCATACAATGAATATGTAAATACACATAAATTAAAGTGTATTACACAAAGAATATAATTATGGGCAGTACATACACCACACAAAATGTAATGGTGGCAATATGGAATGAATCTCACAGGAATAAGGAGTGAGATGAAAACCCCTTACCTTGTACTTTTCCTTGGTTGGGGCAGGTTAACCTCCTGTATAATGGTGAAATAATTGTTATTAAATTATACAATAATCATATACATTAATATGATATCATATATGATCTTTTAATATTGATTCGATAATAATATCTTATTATTATCGTTGTTTCGGGTGTTAACTTACTTGTTTTATTTTATATGTTTTGTTACGTAAGACATGTTTGTAAAGGATAGGTTTTATATTATTCATATCCAGAATTATATCAAGTCCTTATACATCATTTTTTAAAACATCAAATGATAATTGTACTTCAATGGATACGATGGAGAATGAATCTCATCACGTTCGTGGAGACGGTAGTCCGTACGTACGCACGAGCGACAATATCATTCTTTTGATATTAAAATAATATATAAATGGATGGAATATCAAATATAAAGAATCATTAACATGTTGTATTTATTATTTACATGAGTTACATATCATTATTATACCCATCCAAATAATAATATATTGAATAACAATTACCCCACGACGTGGAGACGGTAAGCCGTACGTACGCACGTATGGTGACATGTTATTCAAATGGTGGATAGAATAATGAATATGGTTGTACCATATTTATAATAACATAACAGTATATATATGATACTGGAGTTTTTATTTTATAATGTTAACAACAAAGGAAGAAGAAGTGGAAGAAGAAATGAACTTGGAAAAGGGTGGTGAAATCATTACCTCTTCTTCGGGTTCTTCCTTTTGATTTAATCAAAAGGGCTCGTTAGGTTGGCTTTATGATCAAACTAAGGCCTCTAGGTTGTAGTGAGGGAAGTTGGAAGAGTATTTGGGCTGAGTTTCGCCGAACCAAAAGGCTTTGAAGGTGTGAAGAAATGAGAAGGAGGAGTGCCCTTTTATAAGAGGGGTGAGGGGCACCTTTGGAAAAGCTAGAAATATTAATTTATAATAAATTCATATTCAGTTTCAAATGGCTCCAAAGTTGACTATTCAAATGTTAAGGTGTGGATGGGTCGAAAACAACTCAAAAAATAGAATTTAGACCGGTTTGGGTACTTATATTAACCTTATCTTTAAGTATTAACTCTAAGTTAATTAGTTTCACTTTTACAATGTGTCTTTGTATTTTTATATAATATGTTTAATAAACTTACTACATACATCCAAGCGACCCCCAAATGGTCCATTAATGATGAAGCTATCATGATATAAGTCTCTTGGCCTAACCTTAGATTTTTAGGAATTTAATATCAATTAATAATATAATATTTGTTTTAAGAACTCTTTTATGTCAATTTTGACACTATTCAATAGTTGATTTTTGTGATACTCATAACAGATTGATTACTTCGAAAAAAGTCAATTAAATCAATCCTAATATATCATATTATCCTATAAAATTAGTTTAATTCATTAAATGCTTCATATTTTATTTATTTTGGTATTTATAATATCAATTATTTTAATTTGTCACTATTATAGTAATTACTGCATCATCATTGTGTCATAAATAAAATAAATTATTTAATGTCTAAAAATTATAAATAAAATATCATTATGTAGGAAATCTTTTTATATTTCTAATGAATATTTATAATCTAAAATCCAACATATATAACCCTATGTAACAATTGTTTTTCTAAAAGATATATGCTTGTGTCATTTTTGTATTCATTTTAACTTAATTAAAATAAAGTGTCATTATCACTTACAAGTGGATCCAGGAGGTCCCAAAATCGACCCAAAATGTCCATGGTCGACCATGTATCAACCAATAGGGTTAAGACACGTTTTATGGTAATTTAGTATTATTATAATATTATTTTTTAACCCTTATTTACCGGATTTACCCTTAACCATGGTAAATAAAATATTTACCGCAGTAATTATTCAAAATGTCTAAAAATAAAAGTTACCTATTTAAACAATTTGAACATCCTGATTCCAAATATGGAATCCATTTTCCTAAATTCAAAACACCGAAGTGGCATAAATTAATTTAAAATTAATTCCCGTTGTCAAAACAAAAAGCGTGTTTTTAAGAGATAATAACTATCAAAAGATTGACACTTGTTTATGTTCGGTTTAATTGTAAAATTATGTCCAATGACCAACATTATATTAAATGGTAAAAATATATTCTAAATATACTTTAAAACCACTCAAATTCAAAATTTATCACTATTAATTATTTTGATTAAAAAAGTTGTTTTTAATTAAAATTTAGTAATTTTCACTATTCATCAAAATATGAAAGTTATCCGAAAAGTACCAAAATTTCACCTTAGGAAAAATTAGATATTCCGAATCCAAAAATGAATTCCATTTTGAAATATAAAATATATATAATTTAAAAAATTAGGTATTACTATTCATAACGGCTGGTTTGATTGGTTGTGGTGTGTGTTAAAACTCAAGGTTGCGTACAACACACGCTACTGTATTATTCAAAGAAAGCGTACCGTGGAAGCTTGGGATGTTTAATTTTAAATTTTTGATGTCCCCATTTAGTCAAAAAGTTTAAAATATTGTATTTAAAAAGGGTTCAATATTAAAATTTGATAAAAGTGCAATACTGAAAATGAATTTGTTCTTGCATTATGTCTAAGCAACTCATAATATGGAAAAATAATAAGGATTATATAAAGTTTAAAATTTAGTTAATACTATTCATAACCTCTTTTGAATGGCTTTTTGTTAAGTAATGGTGCAATTGAACTCGGTGTTGCGTGTAGTGCAAGTTATTGAATTATTTTGAAGAAATAACACATTATGAATTCTTGGGGTGTTACATTCTCCCCTCCTTCAATAAATTGCGTCCTCGCAATTTGAAATTGTTCTTCGAAAATAAAAGGTTTAAAGTAGAAAATATATTTGTGGGAAAACCCACATCGGAAATTGGGTTACTAAAATTTAGTCTTAATATGAGGAAAAGAGAAAACAAAGGGTTACCACCAAATTATGATCTCGATTAGGAGAACATTGGTGGCAATTAGAGACATATAATTGGAGGAAAAATGAAAATATTTATAGGTAGTGATTGAGGTCATCAATCACAAACAAGTGTAAAATTGAGGTCCTTAAATTCATCAATCTATGATGATTTGAAATACCATCGGTTCAACAAAACATAGGATATTAGGATAACACATTTTTTGACGTTTCAAAGTATCTTAGTTGAAATCCCACATCGAAAAATGAATTAATGAGGCCTCTATTTAAAATAAAGAGTAGAAAGTATGAAGATTACCGAAAATAACATATAATAGGGTTCCATGTAGGAAAATATTGATATGGAAGAAAAATCTAACCATCAATTATCTGATGGAGAGTGGTAGAGAACATGTCTATGAAAAGGCCAACAATCCCAAAGCAATAAATTAGTGGTGATTTAAGTTACCATCTAGGAAACCATTTTTGTTCTAAGTTGCTTTTCTTAATGTTGAGGAATTTATTTATGAGATTGGCTAAGATCAGAAGGAGATATACTTACTTTATAATTATAGTTTTATCCATTAATAAATTTCTACCACAAACTCATCTTCCACTCTAAATGATAATAGAATGTAAAAAATTCTATTTACACTATTCGTATAGGGTTCCAAAATAAACGAATTTATAATTCATCTACAAGATCTTTTAATAAAAACTACATTATTTAAACCATGAAATCTCGTGGGACAGTGGTAGGTGATACACCCTTGTCTCCCTTCGGTTGTGGGTTCAAGTCTCGCAGCCTTGCCGGACGCGACGGGTTGCCGCCCGACCTCCGGGTTGTCCTTTTATGGCAATCCAAAATAATCCAAACTAGAACTATCCAAAATACTTCTGTCCGAACTTACAGTCCAACATTTATAAGGAAGGTAAACATAATACCGATCCTTTTTACCCCGTAATAGCATATGAATACCTTCATCATGTATTACCATATTCCTTATTGATTACATTCATGCTCCCTTATTCCATAAAGAATGCTGGATATACTTCATTAATCCAAAAATGTTTTAAATCCCAACAATGATGGAATATAAAAATCATTAATCAGTTCCATGGTAGTCAAGAATATCCAATATAAGTTATCCAAAACAATCACATATTATTCCAAAATCACTACCTCAGTATCAGAACTATATTATGATTTATCATTCTCTCAACCATATATTTTCCAAAAATTTAACCTGCTATTGAGTCACTTTTCTTTGTTCCACACAATCTCAAGTCCTTAATGAAATAGTACTGCAGTACAATACTTATATACTCCATAATTATTATAACAAGTACATTGTTGATACAACACTCAATTGACATAATCAACATAAGAACTATAATCATTCATCTTCATTTGTGGTAGTATCATAACTTGATTATTATCCAATAACATCATTTGCGGCATTGTCTGATGACTGGGACATAGGTTCGCGTAGTGTCCAATCTCCTTGCAAATGAAGCATTGTACATTTGGAACATTTTTCTTACCCTTTCAGTCACGTACTTTGTGCCCTTTTCCTCCACACTTATAACAAACTCCCATTCCTTTCAGGCAAGTTCCAGGGTGTTTCTTTCCACAGTTACCACATATGGGAAAATTCTTCTTTTCCCTCTTCCCTTTATCCATCTTTCTCTCTTCCATCCTTTTCTCCTCTTGCTTCCCTTCAAAGCCATAGGACTCAGTAAACTCTTTACTTATCTTATCAACACATGATATTATTTCTTTATATGATGATAATACATGGGAGACTGTTTCACTTATAAATTCTAGCTTAAGACCATGAAAGATATGATCCTTCCTTCTCTTTGGATCATGTGCATTTCTGGAGTTCTCATTCCTTCTACTGGGCGCCATTTCTAAACAATGGAATACACTAGATCAGTTTATGAATCAAAATACATAATCCCATACTTATAAAACACTTAACATAAATTGAACTATTTATGGATATAATCCATAATCATAAAAATGTTTTATTTGAGGATGTATATACTCATAAACCCTTCATAATGATTTGTAATGAAAATGAGTGTTATCTTAAGCATATCCCCCGGGAGTGTCGTAACCAAGAGTGCAGAAAGGCCTGTTGTCGTGCACCAGTTCCCGTTCGAGTCTAGCTCAAAGAGATGTTTTCGGGTTTTACCCCTAGGTACATCTGTGCCATAGCCGCCTCTACCTGCTCGTATCCGGACAAGGATGTATTGCTCGGAAAACTCACAAAATCTCTACAATACCAAAATTCTAGGAATTTCTTCTATACTAATCCTCAAAGTTCATCTTAGGTCTACGTGCTCTAATCAGAGTTTATCTAAATCTAGCTTCCAAGGATTGAACAAAACTTCCTCTGATACCAACTGTAACGCCCCGACCCTAGTTACCCAGAGTTGGTGCATTATTACATAACATTGGAATGATCACAAGAAAGATCAAATCTCGAAAGACCGATTGGTTTAGTAGCCTTGGAAACACTAGATATATTTATAAGTTTTACATTACATTATAAAATGAAAAACTACTACAACAACATAATGTCTCCATAATCCAAACTCATATCCCCACATAATATCCCTGCAGGTCATTCAAAATTTGCTTCTTCACTTCCTTGGAAAAATAAAACATAGAAAAGGGGTGAGCTCAAATGCACAGTAAGGATAACAATATAGCAGAATCTTTCATAAATAAGAATAAACATTTAAGGTAATGTATAACTAAAACAAAAGCCTTTCAAACATGAACTTTCAACATGGTATGGCATAAATAAAATGAAATAATGCAATTTACTTATTCACATAGTTATTCTACTAATCGAATAATCACATGAAAAATCAATAACCACTTTCATAATGATGTAATGAATAATGCTGAACTTTAATTTCTTTTTCAAGGCCTCGTCCCAAGACCTTGGGGCTAACTGTAACCGGAACCCAACCCGGAGTGCCTCTAATAACCGGACACCAACCCGGAGTGCCTCTAATAACCAGACACCAACCCGGAGTTCCTCTAATAACCGGAGACCAAACCGGAGTTCCTCTAATAACCGAAGACCAAACCGGAGGGCTTACTTTTACCGGTCCCCAACCAGGAACATACTTGTCTAACACATTCATCTGAATGAAAAGTTGGAATATAACATAAACATTCGGATTAAAAATAACTTATGAAATGTCAATAATTTAAACAAAAACCATGAGTGTCATAAGAATAACTTATCCACAATCAAAAATATCACAAAACCTTCAATAAAATATGGATGTTTTGTATCATAATAAATCAACTTCAAATAAGCTTAAAATCCATCAAAGGTTGTTGACATAGATGAAATCAAAACTATTTTAGAGATATATCTCTTTTTTTTTTAAATCATTTTAAAAGCAACATAATTATAAAATAATACATTAAATTTTAAAATATTCTTATAATCTTGTAAGATAATCTTCGACGATTTTATAACGGCGAAAAATAACCGCACCGGCCGTATAAGTTAAAAAAAACATTCTTACCTTAATTCTGTCGAAAAGGTTAAAAAGCACCTTGTTTGGAAATCGACGGAAAGATTCCTTTATAAACCACTTATAAAAGTTAAACAGGGGTATAAATGACTTTAACCCATATTCTTGTAAATAGTAAAAATGTTTTAAAATACATTTTAAAGAAACATGGATGTGGATGATAAAGAGATCCCAGTAGATTATTACCCATAAACAACCTCGGATAATGAAGAGATTTTGAAATAAACCCTTACTAATTTGGAAACTTACGAAACGTACAACCCATGAATGAGGTATCATACAATGAATATGTAAATACACATAAATTAAAGTGTATTACACAAAGAATATAATTATGGGCAGTACATACACCACACAAAAGGTAATGGTGGCAATATGGCATGAATCTCACAGGAATAAGGAGTGAGATGAAAACCCCTTACCTTGTACTTTTCCTTGGTTGGGGTAGGATAACATCCTGTATAATGGTGAAATAATTGTTATTAAATTATACAATAATCATATACATTAATATGTTATCATATATGATCTTTTAATATTGATTTGATAATAATATCTTAGTATTATCGTTGTTTCGGGTGTTAACTTACTTGTTTTCTTTTATATGTTTTGTTACGTAAGACATGTTTGTAAAGGATAGGTTTTATATTATTCATATCCAGAATGATATCAAGTCCTTAAACATCATTTTTTAAATCATCAAATGATAATTATACTTGAATGGATACGATGGAGAATGAATCTCATCACGTTCGTGGAGACGGTAGTCCGTACGTACGCACGAGCGACAATATCATTATTTTGATATTAAAATAATATATAAATGGATGGTATATCAAATATAAAGAATCATTAACATGTTATATTTATTATTTACATGAGTTACATATCATTATTATACCCATCCAAATAATAATATATTGAATAACAATTACACCACGACGTGGAGACGGTAAGCCGTACGTACGGACGTATGGTGACATGTTATTCAAATGGTGGATAGAATACTGAATATGGTTGTACCATATTTATAATAACATCACAGTATATATATGATACTGGAGTTATTATTTTAGAATGTTAACAACAAAGGAAGAAGAAGTGGAAGAAGAAATGAACTTGGAAAAGGGTGGTGAAATCATTACCTCTTCTTCGGGTTCTTCCTTTTGATTTAATCAAAAGGGCTCCTTAGGTTGGCTTTATGATCAAACTAAGGCCTCTAGGATGTAGTGAGGGAAGTTGGGAGAGTATTTGGGCAGATTTTGGACGAACCAAAAGGCTTTTAAGGTGTGAATAAATGAGAAGGAGGAGTGCCCTTTTATAAGAGGGGTGAGGGGCACCTTTGGAAAAGCTAGAAATATTAATTTATAATAAATTCATATTCGGTTTCCAATGGATCCAAAGTTGACTATTCAAAGGTTAAGGTGGGGATGGGTCGAACACAACTCAACCAATATAATTTAGATAGGGTTGGGTACTTATATTAACCTTATCTTTAAGTATTAACTCTAAGTTAATTAGTTTCACTTTTACAATGTCTCTTTGTATTTTTATATAATATGGTTAATAAACTTACTAAATACATCCAAGAGACCCCCAAGTGGTCCATTAATGATTAACCTATCATGATATAAGTCTCTTGGAAGAACGTTAGATTTTTAGGAATTTAATATAAATTAATAATATAATATTTGTTTTAAGAACTCTTTTATGTCAATTTTGACACTATTCAATAGTTGATTTTTGTGAAACTCATAACAGATTGATTACTTCGAAAAAATTAAATAAAATCAATCCTAATATATCATATTATCCTAAAAATTAGTTTAATTCATTAAAAGTTTCATATTATATTTATTTGGGTATTTATAATATCAATTATTTTAATTTTTCACTATTATAGTAATTACTACATCATCATTGTGTCATAAATAAAATAAATTATTTAATGTCTAAAAATTATAAATAAAATATCATTATGTATGAAATCTTTTTATATTTCTAATGAATATTTATAATCTAAAATCCAACATATATAACCCTATGTAACAATTGTTTTTCTAAAAGATATATGCTTGTGTCATTTTTGTATTCATTTTAACTTAATTAAAATAAAGTGTCATTATCACTTACAAGTGGATCCATGGGGTCCCAAAATCGACCCAAAGATGTCCATGGTCGACCATGTATCAACCAATAGCGTTAAGACACATTTTAGGGTAATTTAGTATTATTATAATATTATTTTTTAACCCTTATTTACCTGATTTACCCTTAACCATGGTAAATAAAATATTTACCGCAGTAATTATTCAAAATGTCTAAAAATAAAAGTTACCTATTTACACAATTTGAACATCCTGATTCCAAATATGGAATCCATTTTCTTAAATTCAAAACACAGAAGTGGCAGAAATTAATTTAAAATTAATTCCCGCTGTCAAAACAAAAAGCGTGTTTTTAATAGATAATAACTATCAAAAGATTGACACTTGTTTATGTTCGGTTTAATTGTAAAATTATGTCCAATGACCAAAATCATATTAAATGGTAAAAATATATTCTAAATAATCTTTAAAACCACTCAAATTAATAATTTATCACTATTAATTATTTTGATTAAAGAAGTTGTTTTTAATTAAAATTTAGTAATTTTCACTATTCATCAAAATATGAAAGTTATCCGAAAAGTACCAAAATTTCACCTTAGGCTAAATTAGATATTCCAAATCCAAAAATGAAGTCCATTTTGAAATATAAAATATATATATATAATTTCAAAAATTAGGTATTACTATTCATAACATCTAGTTTGATTGGTTGTGGTGTGTGTTAAAACTCAAGGTTGCGTACAACACACGCTACTGTATTATTCAAAGAAAGCGTACCGTGGAAACTTGGGATGTTTCATTTTAAATTTTTGATGTCCCCATTTAGTCAAAAAGTTTAAAATATTGTATTTAAAAAGGGTTCACTATTAAAAGTTGATAAAAGTGCAATACTGAAAATGAATTTGTTCTTGCATTATGTCTAAGCAACTCATAATATGGAAAAATTATAAGGATTATATAATGTTTAAAATTTAGTTAATACTATTCATAACCTCTTTTGAATGGCTTTTTGGTAAGTCATGGTGCAATTGAACTCGGTGTTGCGTGTAGTGCAAGTTATTGAATTATTTTGAAGAAATAACACATTATGAATTCTTGGGGTGTTACAGAATACTAGGTTTAATTAGGTCATATATTATTTATATTACCAAAAAATACATCCCTATTTGGAAACTATAAGATTATGTGGCCCTATAACTATTTTACTAGAGTATTAACACTAAAAGGGAACTTTATAATTTAACATCATCAAGTGATTCACAATGATCCTTTATAAATACTTATTTTGAGACTCATTGGTTATACTCTTGGCATAATTGACCTTTTCATTAAAAACTATAATAAATTATTGGAAAATATTCTTTTTATTTTTGAACTTTTCCAAATTAATGACATTTCTTATTACGAGATTAAATATATATTGAATTTAAAATTTATATTAAGGATTTATCTATTTTTTTTATTATACATTATGTTTCAAAATTTTATTATTTATTAAAGTGTATTCCACTATTTATAAATTAGTCCTAAATGAAGGATTTGTAATTAAATATTTACACATATTCAATGTAGATAATTCATCATAAGAAAAATAATGAAATTGGAGCTAGAGATGTAGCTTGAGATGAACAAATTATAACTATTTTGTGGTGGATTACGCAAGTTATGTCCAATAAGAATTCTTGTATGGATAATCATATAGATGGATAAAATGATATAAAAAATTAAAATCACATCATGCATCAAAAAAATCAATAATTCAATGGAACTAGAAATCCATTTGAAGTAGAAAAATCCATAAGTTCTTTAGAGATATATTTCTCTATTTGCGATGTAATGAGAGGGTGATGGTTTTCATGGTAGTTTATCATCTCCATGGGATATAGATAAATTGGTTTTATTGACTCAAAATACTATTAATGAATAATAAATAGTAAACCTTGTGTGGAATGATTTCGAGGTAATCTCATTGGAATAATGGTTCCCTCATGATCAATGGGTGGACATGGACATCTAATTCCCGATACTGAGACAAATGGAAGATGAAAAGGTTTATATGTATAATAAAACATTACATGGTTAGGAAGTCATGATGTGGACTACATATATAATACAAAGAGAAATAATATCAATTGATTTTATGGGATTACAAAAATCATTTAACGATAAATAGTCTCCTAGAAATTCTCCTCATATGAACATATAATATATTATTCTATGAATACATAGAAATGTTTTTCCAATTCATATGGAATTTAAGGTATGTAAGTTATGAAATAGGTTGATGACCACTCTGGAAAAGGATGTACAATAATATATAATTTTCAAAGGATATCATTTCCATATTTTAATAAATTTAGAATTAAACAATGTAAAACAATGTTTCTTTGAATGATAATTTTCTACATGTCTAGCGATAAAGGCCACAATTCGAATGATTTCAAGGGAAATAATGAATATTCCCATGTGAAATTATTAACTGTAAAGATATGGGTCTGTATGAAAATTATTGTCCCATTTGTTAATGTAATATTCCCAAGAAATTGCCAAGGGTGAATGGAAAAGCTTATGTGATAAAAAATGTTGATGTTGGTGTTCATAATGATTTGGTGGAAGGTATGATAATCATATACACACATTTATATAATGATTTATTTGATTCTATATCATCAAAACCCTATATATTTTACAAATTTTCAATGAAAAGTAGATATTTCACTTATTCCATATGAAGGGATGTATGAGTCAAAACCCTTAGTGGATGTCCAACCAAAATAACGATGTTTCAGTTATGTTCAATTATGAATCAAAAAGTTTCCCTATTTTATGACTTCATTATTATTCCTAAGTTGGATTTTTATATTATTTATAGCATGGTTAGTGCAAATATTTATTTAAAATAGAATGAAGATATGATTTATGAAGAAGATACAGAATTCAATATCATTAGGGGGTACATCATCACTTGAGTCATGTCTGGATCCACACCTAGTATCTCTTAGGAATAAGTTTATAGGGGAAGATGAGAATTCACAATCTATATATTGAAAAGGTGATATTAAAATTTATAACATTACTTTAACATAATATTATTTTGATGAATTTTATTGGGAATTACCTATACATCCACCATAGCATGACGTTCATCATTCCATTAATTAAATCCTAGATGAACGACCAATATTTTAGAATCCATATATAATTAAAATTACGAATTTATGGTAGATGAAGAAAAAACTAGAGGAGTTGTGTGATAATGGATTTATATTCCCAAGTGTTTAACCTAATTGATCAACTATTTTTTTTACTAATTAGAATGATTGATCTATGAGGCCATACATTAAATATATGAGAAATAAATTCTATTATAATAATGAACATGTATCCTTTACTAGGCATTCCTATCTTATTCATTAATCTTTATAGAATTTTGGTATTTATTGAATAATTACCTTTGTTCTAGGCATCATAAAATATGAGTAAATAAATAAGATATTATGAAGAAAGAATTTGAAATATGGTATGAAAATTATGATTTTGCTGTAATTCCATTTGGACTGACAAATGAACCATCTATTTTCATGTTACTAATGAAAAATATATTCAAGAAATTTCCTGATATTTTTTTTGTATTTATTGATAATATCTTGGTGTATTCTACTTGATATTAGTATAATGAGAATCACTTGAGGATCATGCTAGAGACTCTTAATAGAAATGAGTTTTATGTTAAATTATAAATTCTTTTATTCTGAATTTTGAATCTTTCTTTTATTGGCTATATTTCCTCCAAACATGGAATCATTATTTATCATGAAGATAAAAAAGTATTCCAAGAATGTCCTACACCATCATACATAATCAATATAGGAATTTTCACTGGTTTGACAGGTTACCAATGGTGATTTCTTTAATGTTATTATTGATTTGATAACCCATTATACATGATTACTCAAAAAGGGGTTTAGTTCTGATGAATCAAGTAGGTAAATAATTTTTTTATAATTAAATAAGAGATTTATTAATTCACCAATATATACTTTACCATTAGTAAATGATGGGTTGTGATATATAGTTATGAATCGATGAATGGAATTGGTTGTTTCCTTATACATAATGTCAATGTTATTAACTATACATCATTAAAGATAATTATTCATGAACAAAATTATCCAACCAATGATCTTGAGTTTGAAATTATAATACATTCAATGATGATATAGATTCAATGTCTCTATGTTGAAATATGTAAGATTTATATACATTATAAGATTTTTATGTACACCATTTCATTGAATGAAATTGATATGGGGAAAAGAAAATGGATTAAGGTAATTAATTAATATGATTTCTCAATACACAACAACATAGGGAAGGAAAATATGGTTTTCGTTGATTTGAGATGGGATGTTCATATATTAATGATCAAATTGATATTTGATAGAGATCCTTTGATAAAATATTTAGTAAAGATAGATAGAGTAATTTTAAAGATTGTGAAAACATAATTCATTTTTTATATGACATAAAAACATTATTTATTGGAATATTAAAAAATCCCTTATCCTATTATTGATTATTAAAAAAAATTCTAAATTAGTGAATGATGAAAAATTGGCATAGTTCATTGATGAATATGGTGTCTTGAAATTTTAGAAGTGACTATATATTCCATCTATAACATATCTTTTATGGGAATACTCGGATGATTCTCATATATTAAATATATTTATTCAACATGGTAACATAGATATTTATATAAATTTTATGTAAAAATTTTTGTGGGATTAATTTAAAGGATGAAAATTATAATTATTTACCAAGATGTTTTATTTTTTTACGTGTAAAAGATGAGAGACAACACCCTAGATGAGTTATTTAACCTATACTTATTATAATGTGAAAATTGGATGACATTACTATAGAACATTTCATAGGATTACAAAAAATTCATAGAGAGAATGATGTAATATAGTTTATTATTGACTGCCTCATTAAATACTCACATTTCCTTTCTATAACAGAATATTTAACTCTAATTAACTTTTCAAAATTCTGTAGAAATTCTATTTTAAGACATCACGAGGAACCAATATCAATTATGTTGAATTATTATCCATGATTTACATTTAAAATATTGAAAATTATTCATAAGGATGTTGATAATTAATTTTTTTTGAGAACTACTAATCACCTTCAATCTTATGGATAATGTGAAAGGAATATTCAAATATTAGAACAGCAGGCGAGGTCACTCTAACATGACATGCAAGGTGTGTTGTATTTTTATTTACCTTTTGATGTTTTATATTATAATAATACATTCTATTAACGTATTCAGATGGAGAAATATAATTCATTAGATAGAAAGAGATGTCCTTCTCTAATATATTGGGATGAAGGTGGGGAGAAGAATATTTTAGGGATATAAATTTATGATTAAATGAAAAGTGTGAAAACAATTTAAAACCATATTAAAGTAACTCAAATTCGGAAAAATAATTATGGAAAAAATTGATGTAAATTCACGGAATTTTATGTGGTAGGTCACATTTTCTTGAAATTATAACCATTGAAGGGTGTTATATGGTTTGATATGAATTGGAAATTGATACCTAAATAAACCAACCCATTTGAAATTTTGGAATGAATTGTTTCTATGGATTTTCGATTAGTGATTCCACCATGTATTTTTAAATAACCTAATATGATCCATACCATTTTAAGGATGTATTTTCCAGAGCTAAGGCATGGGATCACTTCTACTCAAATAGATTTAGAGCCATATCTATCATAAAAAAATTATATTATATATTATAAATAATAGATAATAAGTTATGAGGAATCAAAGACTCAGTTCGTAAAGGTACTATAGTGGAATCATAATATAGAAGAGGAAACGTGCTAATATAAAGAAATTATGATGAAGAACATCATACATATTTTAAAAAGTAGAAATTTTATAAATTTTTAGGATAAAAAATTTTTATGTGGAATAATGTAACACTAATAGACATTATGATAAATTTCATTTTAAAATGTAATTTATATCTTTGATAGATTTCAATACATGAAACTATGAGTCTAAATTATAAATAACATAGTATACTATTATAAAATCAATGTTAAATTGGTGGGTATGAATACTAATAGATACATTATGATGATTATATGGATTACATATAATTAAATAAATTCATTTATAATTAATTTATTATAAAATAAAAATAAATACCATTGGAATAAAAAATAACTGTTTGTCTAATTTTTTTTAATGTAGATTCATCATGTTTTATGCACTTATTTTAATTTTTTTAACAATTTTATAAACATTATTTGAAAAAATTATATTAATTTTTTAAATCAAGAGGAAAAATAATATCTTAGAGATATTTTATTATTTTCGAAAAATACTATTTTTTAATTAATAGTGAAAAAAATTGATTGGTTTTGAAAACTATCATTCCTTTTAAATATTTTACATAGTCTATTTTTTATAAAATATAATTATGATTAAAATTATTTTTTTATATTATAATTATTTCTAAATATAGGTAATTGGAATGAATTTTATATTTATTTTAAATATAAGCAGTTTTCATAATTATGTTTAAATTTCTTTTCAAAACTGATTCTCTAATACACTTGTTTGATTTATTTTAATATAAATTATACAACATATATGAATTTATATTTATAAAATGGATTCAATAAATTTTATAATAATAATTTTTGTTATATAGTATGGTAAAATAAATTTTTGGTCAATGTAAATAGTGAAAACTACAAATAAAATTTATAGCGGTTACCATTTAAAATAAGTTTACTGAGGGGTTAAACTAAATAGATAATGGTTAAAAAACTTGCCTAAGTTATATTTTGATGCCATATTATTCCCTTAAATTATAATTTCCTTAAAAATTAATAATTTTGGATTGTTGTTTCCATGAAGGGGGAATGGAATTATTAAGAGTCATTGAAATATTAAAAATGATCCACTCACCTCGATTATTTAACAGATCACCCGTTTCTCATCTCTACAAACATAGAAACTCTTTTTATTCAAAAAAGTATAACACAACTACCATCCTTAAAACCCATCACATATTCTATAATAATTTTTTTATAATAAATTAAATATTATGAGGCTTTAGGTTTAATGCTAAAGAGGTTGTTCAATGAACATGTATAGTTCTTAACCAATTATTTTCATTTTTTTATTCAAATTACAAAATAATATACTCTAAAACTATATAGAAATAGCCCCACCAGTATATCCTATATATTAATATTTTATTATGTTAATTTAATAATCTATATAATTTCCTTGTTCAATAAAATGGTAAATGAAGTCATCGATCATGAGAATGAATAACTACCAACTCACGAAACAATTTAATTTATTTCCATCATCACATCTCACAGATAAATATAACAGTGGATTTAATTATTATATATTAAATTTATAAAATAACTACACTCATTTAATAATCATATAACATCTGTCTTCTTTATTTTAAATATATTATAATATGATAATGTCGATCATGAGTAATTTTGGACTACCACATCCACAAAATGATATGATTATTTTTTAAATTTTATTTTAGAATGGTTGATATAATGGATATATTTAGTGAACATATCTGATACATAGGATATAAAAATTATTATTGAATGTGTTAATTTAATTTATGTTTCTTTAAATCCATCTATCAAAAAAAGATAAATGTGTTCATGCATATATACGCCCTACCGTCTCTTTGAATTGTGTAAATAATTATTATATCGTTATATATTATGGATTATTATAAATTGATATAAAATAAATTCAGATTATATTTATATCATGGATATATTTTTGGATATTATTGATCAAAAATCAAATTAAAAGTCCCAAAACTAGAAAACCAAAATAGGAATGAATAATTAAGTAGTTTCTACCTAATACATAGATTATAATGAGATATTGTTAATAAAAAGGGGAAAAAATATTATAATTACACTATATTTGTAATGATATACAAGATAATGATTATTTAATATATTTATAAAAATTGTATATTTAATATATTGGGGGTTCGTACTTGTAAGAATGAAATTATGACTAAGGTAAGGGTTTTTGATCTAACATTTACTTCCGTTAGACAAAATTCATATTCCGTAATTATTTAATTTTTGTAGTGTATATACTTATTATTTAATATTTTATATCATGAATATATTTATCTTCATTGTATTTAAAGTTCTTTTGAATATATTTCATTTATATGGTTTATGACTCAAATGTTACAAAAATGGCATGGGTTTGTTTTTCAATAGAGAAGATGGATTTATTTTTCTCTTCGATTAAAAATACTTTTTATTACATATACATGTTTGGATAAATTATTTTCATTTATTATTTTAATATTATCCGAATTATTTTCTAAGGTAATTTTAACCAATGTTTTATTATTATTAAAGGGTGTAAATGAATATTCTCTTTGTTTTCAAAAAATGATTCGTTTTGATTTTTATAAAAAATGAGATATGAATATTTGAATTAACATGATAATCATGAACTGAATTTTTGACTATCATGATCAATCAATGTTGTAAAACATAATTAATAAGTTTACATGGTTATTTATAATAAAATCTAATAAAAAATATTTTTTGAACTTTTAGTATTAAAAATTATATTTTTAAAATATAAATATTATTTTCATCAATAAGGATTTAATGACATCCTTATGAAATTTATAGTCATAAAAATCATCAACTAAAATTCTACTTATTCCCCACTGAGGATATTTAGTAATGATACTTACATTGTTATTTCTCAGGATTTTTTTGTTCAGTTTGAAAAGGGATATAACATTTTGTTAATATTCTCCATATTACGCACTATTTTTTATGATTATGTATATTCATTAGGGTAAGTTTTATTATTTTTTATTCAATTAATTGGAATATCCATTGATAATTTTCAAGATGATGTGATTATTGATATGTAATTACAATTTATTCCTACCATATTATTCTTCATGTTGAATTTATTTATTAAATGGCATATTTTTCGGTTAATTGCTTTCTAATATTGATTGCACGTTATTTATTCATAATAAATTTCATTGTATACATACAATTACAAAGCATCTGATCTCACCCCTTTATTTTGTTTCCTATCCCTAGGATTCTATGAAATGTGTTATGATATATATATATAGAGATATTCTAAATGGAATAATGGATAACTAAAAGAACATATTATGTTGTATATTATATTTTCAGTTAAAATTTATTATTCAAGTTTGTATATAGTTTTCCAATACTTTTTAACTCTCCAGTCATTCTAGATGTGATTCCATGTATCTAATTCCAAGGTAATAATGTAACCACCGAATATAGGATACTAAGGTTGATTTCATTAAATGGTTTACTGTGGAAATAATATCTATAATTATTTATGATTTTTATTCTAGTTTTTTCTAGTTAAATTAAAATCATTTGTAATAATGAATGTAGAAGAATCCTGCGATAATGAAGATTATCCTGAGTGATTAGTACCAATTATTATGGATTATTTAATGGAAAAATAATTATCACGAGTCTATATTGATTTATTTATATGACAATTAATGGTAATATTGATTCTATATTATTTATAATTATTCAAAAAAAATTTATTAGATGTATAAGATTTTTGAATCCTAAGTGTTTAATAACATCAAATACCACGTTTCTATTCATGAAGATAAGTATTTTAATTTATTCTATAAATGGATAATGCAATTATGTTTAAGTGTTCACTCAATACTCGATGGTCATTATTTGATATCAAATTGTTATGTGTCTATAGTGATTCAATGTTTGACTGATTTTTAAATGAATTTAAAGGACTTATAATATTTATAATTTCATAATCCGTGAAGAGATATGTATCACTTTACTACACCAGTATTTCATCTATAATGATTTCCAATGGGTTTATTTTGTTAATAGGTAGTTTCTTATACTATAAATTTCTAGTCGTGTATGTCACAGACCAGTTATACATTCATTACAAGGAATTAAGATTGTTTTTTCTTTATAAAAAAAATTTTATCTCACATGTTTTTTATTTACATGTTAAAAATTACCGGATTAGGCATACGCCTGAAAAATATTTGGGTTTTTCTACCCCCATGAAAAATGAAATTTTGGGTTTGGGATTCTCCTTAAATGATTGGGTTTGTGATTCCCTCATGTAAAATTCTTGTTTTTGTTCTACCGATATAAAATGGATGTATCTATATTATATATCCATAATAATATTTTTAATGTGTGATGAGTATACACATACTCATTTAAATCGGAACAATTATAAAATCCATGTGTTCAGTTGTTTACATTACTATATACACTCTTCACACATTCAAAATTTTGTGTTAGATTTTGATTTTATTTTTTATATTTTTAAGTTAATATGGAAGTAAAATTTTTGTTACACTAGAAAATTGTGGTGGTGAGACTACATGAAAGTACAATGTATGATTATACTTCTAAATATATCAATATCCATATACAATAAACATATATGAATAAGTAAAAGTTAATCTTACCCATAAAATAGTCATACATGATGATTATAAATGATAAAATAAGTCATGTAGATAAGCCAATGTACTTAATATAAAAAATAAACAAGAAGTGTCGAACAAACCATTAACACATATTTGTTTCTATTACTCCATTATGTCTACAATCAAAATATCCTTTCATAACCATACAAAAACACTAGTCCATAATCATTACAACAACAATTCCTCTACTAGGCCTAGATTATACTCATCTCATCTCCACCATATTAGTTAGGGGATCTCCCACTTAAACTGATAGAAAACAAGAAGGGTGACCATATTATATGTTTAGGGATGCATGAATGAGTTAACAACTATGACATATCACCAACCATCATACCATTTATTAACAAAGACATCACTAGAATATAACATATCCAAAACTAATGTATCAACCTACACCCTTTCCTCACACAATCCCCACATGAACACTTACCTATTTCTTAGTTAACCACATCAATTACCAACCATTTACAAATTCATTAATCACCTTTTTGTATTCAAATTAATCATTAAAATCCCATTTACTATTCATTTATTTCTATCTCCAAGCAACTCAGTCCAACCCAGGTTCACATAATTATAACTCACAACATTTGAACAATTCCATTATTATTATAATAGTATCATGGAAACACACAATTCCATAAACCATTCCCATGTAAATTACATTCCATTATCAATATTTGAGTATTCTAAACATGTAGAGCATAAATTTAATTATCTCCCCTACCATACATAACCCCACTATAAACTATCACATCCTCTTGGAATCATCATTATTTGTTTACTTTTGAAAAATTATTGATTTTTTCTACACATACACAACACAATCATGATAAATAATGGTAATGGGTTTTTACATATATGATATTACATAACTTTATGTAGGCTTTTGGTGGACCATTACCTGATGAGGTACCCTTACATTATTTGTGAAATATCTTTTCATAAGGATTTGAATAACATTACAGAAGAATAATATTTTTATAAGGCCCTTATGTAGCCTTAATGATATTCTTCATACCCTTATGTGACTTGAAGATTAAAATAATCTAGTTATTCAAAATCAATGATGGTCTTTATATGAGTTGAGGAAGCATTTTTTACCTTTACACAATGAGGAAGTTACCTTTATGAATACTTTTAAAAGAAAAATTTAAATTTTTACTAATAGGAGGGAAAGGGTACATACATGTGTGACTGATCCGGGAAATATATAATAGTGAATTCCAAGAGAATCCCTAATAAGTATATCAATACATACTAATGGTAGTAATATATTCTTAGGGAAATACATGAGGGGGATTCTATAAAAACCCTTGAATAATGAATTTCGATAAAACAATTCCCTTCATACAATGTATGGAGAAGAATAATCCCATTGTTGATGAAGTTTTTATATTTTTGTATAAAATAAGTAATTCTCCAAGAAGTGGATATGAGAACATTTATAGAGTTACATATGATGTTTGAGTCAATCTTTACCACAACAAAATTAATACATGTTCATTTCCATAGATCAAGTCCCCTACGGGTTTGATTGGAAAATGGATTTATAGAATCATGTTTCCCAAAAAATTTACTGAAATATAAGATCACTAATTCATTAAAAATAAATCTTTCTTTTTTGATAAATTAATCCCACATTTAATTTATGTACTGATGAATTATATATTTTGGAGAAGTATTGAGATGACATCAACTACTCTTACACATAGACCAAGATTATTTTTATAGATTAAGTGGATATATTATGATGTTAAAGGAGGTAATTTTTTCATATGAATCCTATTCTAATTCTTACATTATATACTAATAAATTTAGGCTTACATATTTTAGTTAATGTTTCAGAAGATATACTTTTGGCAGATGAGATTAACATGTTTTAGTAATAATCAGTATAACATATACACTATATAAAATACTATTTTTCAAATTTTTAATATATGTTCATCAAATATTAAAATATATTTCCTTTTTAAAATAAATTTAAACTCTTCAATATATTGTGTCTCACAAATCCCTAATTCATAATGAACTACAATACAAGATACCATTATAATTTGGATGATAATTTGTCGAGTATAAATATCAATGACTAAAATATTAAAATTAAATGATTAAAATAAATTTATATATATATAATTAAATGTTCATTAATTGATTATAAATTAATCTAGAAATCACTTTGAAGAAAAAAAATCATTTTTCTAATAAACCGTTTTTTCAAAAAATGTTTTTGTAGAATTTTTCAGAATTATTTTCAAATAAATATTTACCAAATTCAAAAAAATTATTTTGAAATATTATCTTCATTTTATTAACAATCATGTTTAATTTACCTTATAATTAATTTTTTATACTCTTATGAAAATAATAATATTTCGATGAATAGTGAAAAGAGTCATTTTTTATTAAAAATAAAATTTTGTTTATGGAATTTCAATATAAACTATTTTGAATTTTTCTATGATATATGAGATAAATTAAATTATAAATTATTCAATCTAGGACATTGAATTCAATTTTATGTTTATTTTTGAAAAAATATTTTTTTAGATATGAAACATTTCATTGAAAACTATTTTTTCAAATGTTAGTATATTTATTTAAATTAACGTATTCAAATTATTAGAATTAAATTTTATAAAATGAAATACATTTTTAATATAAAATTTATTTTAATAAAATAATAACTTCAATTTATTTTTTGTTATGGTGAATAGTTAAAACAATAAAATTATTTTATAGCACATAATGTCACAATATGTTTATTGAGCTCTAAAATAAAGGTATAATGGTTCAAATAAAATAAAATATTGTATAAACTATATTGTATGGAAGTATTTAGACCAATATTGCTACTTTTTTTGAAATTGTCCATTTTATCATTTTTTTCAAGAAAATGACATTCCATTATTAGAGAACATTGAAATATTAGATGTGATTCAGTCAGATCAATTATAAAATGGTACACCCTATCTTTTCCTATTCATAGTTATAAAACCTTTTGGTTCTGAAAATCCCTACAAAAATACATTCCATACATCCCTTCCCACATCCTAGAGGCATTTGTTTTTCAAAAATCGAATTTTGGAATGATTTTGGTATAATCCTAAATTGGTTATCTGATGAATATATATTGTTCAAAACAATACATTTTCATTTTACTATTTCATAAAATACCTAAAAATACTATTAAAATTTTATAAAATAATATAAAAACAATATAAAATAGGACAATATGTTATTATGTCAGTAAATTAATCCTTATCCATCATCTATTCAATTAAATGTGAAATGAAACTGTCAATCGTGTGTTTGACAGGGTACCACCTCACGAACCAATTTAATTAATTTAACATCACCACCTTTAAAATATGGATATGATTATATATGTAATTTTATATATTATATATATGAAATTATTACATTCATGGAATTATAATATCACATGAATATTCATACCACCCAATCTCTTGGAAAATGATATCATTGCTCGAGTGTACATGTGGAATACCAACTCCACGAAGTCATGTGATTCGTTATTAATTTTATTTTGACATGTATAATAATAATGATATGTTTAATGAAAATATTTGATATATATTATATAAAATTTCTCCTGTATTGGTGAAATTTTATTTTCCTTTCATTTGTTACATCTTTTCACAAAGGAATACTGTACAAATGAATACATAAGGCATGCCATCTACATCAAAAGTGTAACTAATTTTTATATCCCTCAATTTAATGGATAAATATAAATGAATAAATAATGTTTATAAATGATAATTATTTTTTTTAAAATTACGTAGATTTTTGAACCATGATCAATGTAAAAGTACTGAAACTACAAACCCAAAACAAACACAAAAAATGTTGTAGTTATTACCTAGAATATTGATTTTAGTAAATAATTGTTAATAAATGGTTCATAGAAGACTATAAGTAAATAATATGTGGTATTTTATTCATGATTAAATATGTTTAATATATTTAAAATATATTTCTATTTATTATATATGAATTTTTATCATTTACTAAGGAGATCATACATGAGGTATGGGTTTCCCATATCAATTTTACTTCTATGAGACATCTGCCAATTTCACAACTTATTTCATCCATGAAGTGAATATACTAACAATTTGATATAATATAATCAATATCATTATATTAATGTTTTATAAATTCAATTTTCTATTTTTTTAATTTTATTTATTATTCAAAAGTACCAAAATAGTAATGGATTATTAGTTATTAAGAAGAGATGAAATTATTTCTCTCTTTGGTAAAACATTATTTTTATTCATTATTCAATTTTTTTAATAATATTTTAATTAATTATTTGAACCTTTTCCAAATTAGTCATTAAATAATTTATTACCAATAACTTGCACTTAAAAATGGTTAAAAAAATTCTCATCAATTTTTTGAATGAGGTACTTTTTGAATTTTGTGAAATATTTGAATAGATTATTTATTATAATGTACTCAACATGAATGAAATTTTTTTTCTCTCATGAACACTAAATGTTATAAATATTACATAATTATATTTTATTTTTATTTTCTTATAAAAGTGTTTTCATAGTTTTTTGTGACTCTTTAGTTTTAAAAATATAATTTTCCAAGTAAATTCATTATTTTTTTTATAATTTTTTAATGATTTACTTAGCTAAATATTTTCACAAATTTCGACAAAATTATTAAACTTATGATCTTCTAGGGAATTGAAACAGTGATAAAATAATTATTATTTCTCTTAACGGTTTATGATTTTTTTGAAAAGGGATGGAATAATATTTTTAGAGTTCTTCATATTACATTGGGTGGTTTATGTTTATGATTATTCATTGGGGTATGTATAAAAATTTAATATTATATTTAATCAATTATATATTTTTATATTTCTTATGTTTAAAAAAATTTCATATGAGGAATGAAATGGACATAGAAATGTATGTCTGAGGACCCCTATATACCATCAATTTATAGGTTAGTGTCATGATAAAAACTCACTGGGTTATTTTTTTGGCCTTTCATATTTCTATATTATGTCTTTGAAATATTCCTTGATAGTGTTTTCATGATTTGGAAAATTATAAATTACATATATTATGTGATTAGTTATTTATATTCATGTCATTAATAAATTTTTTAGAATATCTATTGATATGTTTCAATATCATGTGATTATATATATATAATTATCATTTGATCATTCCATGTTACTATTCATGTTGAATTCATTGAATAAATTGAATTTTTTTAGTGGTTTACCTTGATATAATAATTTTTTATTTTTTATTCCTGACAACTTCTATTGTACACATACCCTAAATGAGCATATGCTCTTACCCCTTTCTTATATATCCATTAACATGGATTCAATGAAATGAATTATTATTGATATATAAGGATATAAAAAAAGGGAATAAAATTGAACACAATGAAAATATGACGTTTTATAGTATGTTTCAATTGAAATTTGAGATTAATGTTTATATTTAGATTTAAAATACTACCAAACCATTTTTCACATTGGTATGTGATTCCTTATATCTAGTGCCAATGTAATAAGGCAACCACTTCCTCTGATATACTAAGGTCAATGTATTTATAGTTGGTATAATGAGATGTTTTTTAGAAACATAAGGATCTGGATTTCCTAATACATAGATTGGTGAACAAAACTCTATGAATAAAATTGAGGATATTTATAATAATAATATAGAATACTAGGTTTAATTAGGTCATATATTATTTATATTTCTAAAAAATACTTCCCTATTTGGAAACTATAAGATTATGTGGCCCTGTAACTATTTTACTAGAGTATTAACACTAAAAGGGAACTTTATAATTTAACATCATCATGTGATTGAAAATGATCCTTTATAAATACTTATTTTGAGACTCATTGGTTATACTCTTGGCTTAATTGACATTTTCATTAAAAACTATAATAATGTATTGGAAAATATTCTTTTTATTTTTGAACTTTTCAAAATGAATGACATTTCTTATTACGAGATTAAATATATATTGAATTTAAAATTTATATTAAGGATTTCTTCATTTTTTTATTATACATTATGTTTCAAAATTTTATTATTTATTCAAGTGTATCCCACTATTTATAAATTAATCCTAAATGAAGGATTTGTAATAAAATAGTTACACATATTCAATGTAGATAATTCATCATAAGAAAAATAATGAAATTGGAGCTAGAGATGTAGCTTGAGATGAACAAATTATAACTATTTTGTGGTGGCTTACGCAAGTTATGTCTAATAATCATTCTTGTATGGATAATAATATATATGGATAAAATGATATAAAAAATTAAAATCACAACATGCATCAAAAAAATCAATAATTCAATGGAACTTTAAATCCATTTGAAGTAGAAAAATCCGTAAGTTCTTTAGAGATATATTTCTCTATTTGTGATGTAATGAGAGGGTGATGGTTTTCATGGTAGTTTATCATCTCCAAGGGATATATATAAATTGGTTTTATTGACTCAAAATACTATTAATGAATAATAAATAGGAAACCTAGTGTGGAAGGATTTCAAGGTAATCTCATTAGAATAATTGTTCCCTCATGATCAATGGGTGGACATGGACATCTAATTCCCGATACTGAGACAAATGGAAGATGAAAAGGTTTCTATGTATAATAAAACTTTACATGGTTAGGAAGTCATGATGTGGACTACATATATAATAAAAAGAGAAATACTATCAATTGATTTTATGGGATTAGAAAAATTATTTAACGATAAATAGTCTCCTAGAAATTCTCATCATATGAACATATAATATATTTTTCTATGAATACATAGAAATTTTTTTCCAAGTAATATGTAATTTAAGGTATGTAAGTTAAGAAAAAGGTTGATGACCACTCTGGAAAAGGATGTACAATAATATATAATTTTCGAAGGATATCATTTCTATATTTTAATAAATTTAGAATTAAACACTGTAAAACAATGTTACTTTGAATGATAATTTTCTACATGTATAGAGATAAAGGCCACCATTCGAATGATTTCAAGGGAAAGAATGAATATTCCCATGTGAAATTATTAACTTTAATGATATGGGTCTCTATGAAAATTATTGTCCCATGTGTCAATGTAATATTCCCATGAAATGGCCAAGGGTGAATGTAAAAGCTTATGTGATACAATATGTTGATGCTGATGTTCATAATGATTTTTTGGAAGGTATGATAATCATATACACATATTAATATAATGATTTATTTGATTTTATATCATCAAAACCCTATATATTTTACAAATTTTCAATGAAAAGTAGATATTTCACTTATACCATATGAAGGGATGTATGAGTCAAAACCCTCAGTGGATGTCCAACCAAAATAACGATGTTTTAGTTATGTTCAATTATGAATAAATTTTTTTCCCTATTTTATGACTTCGTTATTATTCCTAAGTTGTATTTTTATATTATTCATGTCATGGTTAGTGCAAATATTTATTTCAAATAGAATGAAGATATGATTTCTGAAGAAGATACAGAATTCAATATCATTAGGGGGTACATCATCACTTGAGTCATGTCTGGATCCACACCTATTAGCTCTTAGGAATAAGTTTATCGAGGATGATGAGAATTCAAAATCTATATATTGAAAAGGTGATATTAAAATTTATAACATTACTTTAACATAATATTATTTTGATGAATTTTATTGGGAATTACCTATACATCCACCATAGCATGACGTTCATCATTCCATTAATTAAATCTTAGATGAACAACCAATATTTTAGAATCCATATATAATTAAAATTATGAATTAATGGTAGATGAAGAAACAACTAGAGGAGTTGTGTGATAATGGATTTATATTCCCTAGTGTTTAACCTAATCGATCAACTATTTTTTTACTAATTATAATGATTGATCTATGAGGCCATACATTAAAATATACGAGAAATAAATTCTATTATAATAAAGAACATGTATCCTTTACTAGTCATTTCTATCTTATTCATTAATCTTTATAGAATTTTGGTATTTATTGAATAATTACCTTTGTTCCAGGTATCATAAATTATGAGTAAATAAATAAGATATTATGAAGAAAGAATTTTAAATATGGTATGAAAATTATGAGTTTGCTGTAATTCCTTTTGGACTGACAAATGAACCATCTATTTTCATGTTACTAATGAAAAATATATTCAATAAATTTCCTGATATTTGTTTTTTGTATTTATTGATAATATCTTGGTGTATTCTACTTGATATTAGTATACTGAGAATCACTTGAGGATCATGCTAGAGACTCTTAGAAGAAATGAGTTGTATGTCAAATTATAAATTCTTTTATTCTGCATTTTGAATGTTTCTTTTATTGGCTATATTTCCTCCAAATATTGAATCTTTATTTATCATGAAGAGAAAAAAGTATTCCAAGAATGTCCTACACCATCATACATTATCTATATAGGTATTTTCATTGGTTTGACAGGTTACCAATGGTGATTTCTTGAATGTTATTATTGATTTGATAACCCATTATACATGATTACTAAAAAATGGGTTTAGTTCTAATGAAAAAAGTATGTAAATATTTTTTTTATAATTAAATAAGAGATTTATTAATTCACCAATATATACTTTACCATTAGTAAATGATAGGTTTGTGATATATAGTTATGTATCGATGAATGGAATTTGTTGTTTCCTTATACATAATGTCAATGTTATTAAATATACATCAATAAAGATAATTATTCATGAACACAATTATCCAACCAATGATCTTGAGTTTGAAATTATAATAATTTCATTGATGATATAGAATCAATGTCTCTATGTTGAAATATGTAAGATGTAAATAGATTATAAGATTTTGATGTACACCATTTCATTGAATGAAATTGATATGGGGAAAAGAAAATGGATTAAGGTAATTAATTAATATGATTTTTCAATACACAACCACATAGGGATGGAAAATATGGTTTTCGTTGTTTTGAGTTGGGATGTTCATATATTAATGATCAAATTGATATTTGATAGCGATCCTTTGATAAAATATTCATTAATGATAGATAGAGTAATTTTAATGATTGTGAAAACATAATTCATTTTTTAAATGACATACAAACATTATTTATTGGAATATTAAAAAATCCCTTATCCTATTATTGATTATTAAAAAAAATTCTAAATTAGTGAATGATGAAAAATTGGCATAGTTCATTGATGAATATGGTGTCTTAAAATTTTATAGGTGACTATATGTTCCATCTATAACTTATCATTTATGGGAATACTCGGATGATTCTTATATATTAAATATATTTATTCAACATGGTAACATAGATATTTATATAGATTTTATGGAAAAATTTTTGTGGGATTAATTTAAAGGATGAAAATTATATTTATTTACCAAGATGTTTTATTTTTTTACATGTAATATATGAGAGACAACACCCTAGATGAGTTATTTAACCTATACCTATTATAATGGTAAAATTTGATGACATTACTATAGAACACTTCATAGTATTACAAAAAATTCATAGAGATAATGATGTAATATAGTTTATTATTGACTGCCTCATTAAATACTCACAATTCCTTTCTATAATAGAATATTTAACTCTAACTAAACTTTTCAAAATTCTGTATAAATTCTGTTTTAAGACATCACGAGGAACCAATATCAATTATGTTGAATTATTATCCATGATTTACATTTAAAATATTGAAAATCATTTATAATGATGTTGATAATTAGATTTTTTTGAGAACTACTAATCACTTTCAATATTGTGGATAATGTGAAAGGAATATTCAAATATTAGAACACCAGGCGAGGTCACTCTAACATGACATTCAAGGTGTGTGGTATTTTTATTTACCTTTTGATGTCTTATCATATAATAATAGATTCTACTAATGTATTCAGATGGAGAAATATGATTCATTAGATAGAAAGTGATGTCCTTCTCTAATATATTGGGATGAAGTTGGGGAGAAGAATATTTTAGGGATATAAATTTATGAAGAAATGAAAAATGTGAAAACAATTTAAAACCATATTAAAGTAACTCAAATTCGGAAAAATAATTATGAAAAAAATTGATGTAAATTCACGGAATTTTATGTGGTAGGTCACATTTTCTTGAAATTATAACCATTGAAGGGTGTTATATGGTTTGGTATGAGTTGGAAATTGATACCTAAATAAACCAAACCATTTGAAATTTTGGAATGAATTGTTTCTACAGATTGTCGATTAGTGATTCCACCATGTATCTTTAAAGAACCTAATATGATCCATACCCCTTTAAGGATGTATTTTCCAGAGCTAAGGCATGAGATCACTTCTACTCAAATAGATTTAGAGCCATATCTATCATAACAAAATTATAACATATATTATAAATAATAGATAATAAGTTATGAGGAATCAAAGACTCAGTTTGTAAAGGTACTATAGTGGAATCATAATATAGAAGAGGTAACGTGCTAATATAAAGAATTTACGATGAAGAACATCATACATATTTTAAAAAGTAGAAATTTTATAAATTTTTAGGATAAATATTTTTTTAATTGGAATAATGTAACACTAATAGACATTAAGATAAATTTCATTTTAAAATGTAATTTATATCTTTGATAGATTTCAATACATGAAACTATGAGTCTAAATTATAAATAATATAGTATACTATTATAAAATGGATGTTAAATTGGTGGGTATGAATACTAATAGAAACATTATGATGATTATATGGATTACATATAATTAAATAAATTCATTTATAATTAATTTATTATAAAATAAAAATAAAAACCTTTTGAATAAAAAAGAACTGTTTGTCTAATTTTTTTAAAGTAGATTCATCGTGTTTTAGGCACTTAATTTAATTTTTTTTAACAATTTTATAAACTTTATTTGAAAATATTATATTAATTTTTAAATCAAGGGGAAAAATAATATCTTAGAGATATTTTATTATTTTCGAAAAATATTATTTTTTAATTAATAGTGAAAAAAATTGATTGGTTTTGAAAACTAACATTCCTTTTAAATATTTTACATAGTCCATTTTTTTTAAAAAATAATTATGATTAAAATTATTTTTTTATATTATAATTATTTCTAAATATAGGTAATTGGAATGAATTTTATATTTATTTTAAATATAAGCAGTTTTCATAATTATGTTTAAATTTCTTTTGAAAACCGATTCTCTAATACACTTGTTTGTTTTATTTTAATTTAAATTATACAAAATATATGAATTTATATTTATAAAATGGATTCAATAAATTTTATAATAAAAATTTTTGTCATATAGTATGGTAAAATAAATTTTTGGTCAATGTAAATAGTGAAAACTACAAAAAACATTTATAGCGGTTACCATTTAAAATAAGTTTACCGAGGGGTTAAACTAAATAGATAAGGGTTAAAAAAACATGCCTAAGTTATATTTTTATGCCATATTTTTCCCTTAAATTATAATTTTCTTAAAAATTAATAATTTTGTATTGTTGTTTCCATGAAGGGGGAAAGTAATTATTGGATGTCGTTGAAATATTAAAAATGATCCACTCACCTCGATTATTTAACAGATCACCCGTTTCTCATCTCTACAAACATAGAAACTATTTTTATTCATACAAGTCTAACACAACTACCATCCTTAAAACCCAACACATATTCTATAAGAATTTTTTTATAATAAATTAAATATTATGAGGCTTTAGGTTTAATCCTAAAGAGGATGTTCAATGAACATGTATAGTTATTAACCAATTATTTTCATTTTTTTATTCAAATAACAAAATAATATACTCTAAAACTATAAAGAAATATCCCCACTAGTATATCCTATATATTAATATTTTATTATGTTAATTGAATAATATATATCATTTCCATGTTCAATAAAATGGTAAACGAAGTCATCGATCGTGAGAATGAATAACTACCAACTCACGAAAAAATTTAATTTATTTCCATCATCGCATCTCACAGATAAATATAATAGTGGATTTAATTTTTATATATTAAATTTATAAAATAATTACACTCATTTAATAATCATATAACATCTGTCTTCTTAAATTTAAATTTATTATAATATGATAATGTCGATCATGAGTAATTTTGGACTACCACATCCACAAAATGATATGATTATTTTTTAAATTTTATTTTAGAATGGTTGATATTATGGATATATTTAGTGAACATATCTCATACATAGGATATAAAAATAATTATAGAATGTGTTAATTTAATTTATGTTTTTTTCATTCCATCTATCAAAAAAAGAAAAATGTGTTCATGCATATGTACGCCCTACCGTCTCTATGAATTGTGTAATTAATTATTATATCGTTATATATTATGGATTATTATAAACTGATATAAAATAAATTCAGATTATATTTATATCATGGATATATTTTTAGATATTATTGATCAAAAATCAAATTAAAAGTCCCAAAACTAGCAAACTAAAATAGGAATGAATAATGATGTAGTTTCTACCTAATACATAGATTTTAATCAGAGATTGTTAATAAAAAGGGGAAAAATATTATAATTACACTATATTTGTAATGATATACAAGATAATGATTATTTAATAGATTTATAAAAATTTTATATTTAATATATTGGGGGTTCATACAAGTAAGAATGAAATTATGACTAAGGTAAGGGTTTTTTATCTCACATTTACTTCCGTTAGACAAAATTCATATTCCTTAATTATTTAATTTTTATAGTGTATATACTTATTATTTAATATTTTATATCATGAATATATTTATCTTCATACTATTTAAAGTTCTTTTGAATATATTTCATTTATAGGGTTTATGACTCAAATGTTACCAAAATGGCATGGGTTTGTTTTTCAAAAGAGAAGATGGATTTATTTTTCTCTTAGAATAAAAATACTTTTTATTACATATACATGTTTGGATAAATTATTTTCATTTATTATTTTAATATTATCCGAATTATTTTCTAAGGTAATTTTATCCAATGTTTTATTATTATTAAATGGTGTAAATGAATATTATCGTTGTTTTCAAAAAATGATTTGTTTTGATTTTTATAAAAAAGGAGGTATGAATATTTGAATTAACATGATAATCATGAACTGAATTTTTGAATATCATGATCAATAAATGTTGTAAAAAATAATTAATAAGTTTACATGGTTATTTATAATAAAATATAATACAAAATATTTTTTGAACTATTATTTTTAAAAAGGATATTTTTAAAATAAAAATATTATTTTCATCAATAAGGATTTAATGAAATCTTTATGAAATTTATAATCATCAAAATCATCAACTATTATTCTACATATTCCCCACTGAGGATATTTAGTAATGATACTTATATTGTTATTTCTCAGGATTTTTTTGATCATTTTGAAAAGGGATGTAGCATTTAGTTAATATTCTCCATATTACGCACTATTTTTTATGATTATGTATATTCATTAGGGTATGTTTTATTATATTTTATTCAATTAATTGGAATATCCATTGATAATTTTCAAGATGATGTGATTATTGATATGTAATTACAATTTATTCCTACCATATTATTCTTCATAATATATTTATTTATTAAATGGAATATTTTTTGGTTAATTACTTTCTAATATTGATTGCACGTTATTTATTCATAATAAATTTCTTTGTACATATACAATTACAAATAATCTGATCTCACCACATTATTTTGTTTTCTATCCCTAGGATTCTATGAAATGTGTTATGATATATATATAGAGATATTCTAAATGGAATAATGTTTAACTAAAAGAATATATTATGTTGTATATTATATTTTCAGTTAAAATTTATTATTCAAGATTGTATATATTTTTCCAATACTTTTTCACTCTCCAGTCATTCTAGATGTGATTCCATGTATCTAATTCCAAGGTAATAATGTAACCACCGAATATAGGATACTAAGGTTGATTTCATTAAATGGTATACTGTGGAAATAATATCTATAATTATTTATGATTTTTATTCTAGTTTTTTCTAGTTAAATTAAAATCATTTGGAATAATGAATGTAGAAGAATCATGTGATAATGAAGATTATCCTGAGTGATTAGTACCAATTACTATGGATTATTTAATAAAAAAATAATTATCACGAGTCTATATTGATTTATTGATATGACAATTAATGGTAATATTGATTCTATATTATTTGTAATTATTCAAAAAAAATTATTAGATGTATAAGATTTTTGAATCCTAATTGTTTAATAACATCAAATATCACGTTTCTATTCATGAAGATAAGTATTTTAATTTATTCTACAAATAGATAATGCAATTAGGTTGAAGTGTTCACTCAATACTCGATGGTCATTATTTGATATCAAATTGTTATGTGTCTATAGTGATTCAATGTTTGACTGATTTTTAAATGAATTTAAAGGACTTATAATATTTATAATTTCATAATTGTTTAAGAGATATGTATAACTTTACTACACTAGTATTTCATCTATAATGATTTCCAATGGGTTTATTTTGTTAATAGGTAGTTTCTTATACTATAAATTTCTAGTCGTGTGTGTCACAGACCAGTTATACATTCATTACAAGGAATTAAGATTGTTCTTTCATTATAAAAAAAATTTATTTCACATGTTTTTTATTTACATGTTAAAAATTACTGGATTAGGCATACGCCTGAAAAATATTTGGGTTTTTCTACCCCCATGAAAAATGAAATTTTGGGTTTGGGATTCTCCTTAAATGATTGGGTTTGTGATTCCCTCATGTAAAATTCAAGGTTTTGTTCTAACCATATAAAATGTATGTATCTATATTATATATCCATATTAATATTTTGAATGTGTGATGAGTATACACATCCTCATTTAAATCGGAACAATTATAAAATCCATGGGTTCACTTGTTTACATTACTATATACACTCTTCACACATTCAATTTTTTTTTTTAGATTTTGATTTGATTTTTTATATTTTTAAGTTAATTTGGTAGTAAAAGTTTTGTTACACTAGTAAAAACTAGTCCTACTTCTATGTCCCTATATCAACCGATCAGCTCAACCATATCCAAAGGTATTCTATAGCAAAGGGATGCACCAGACTATGGCCATATGGGAAACTATAGGCATAGTCGGCACCCAAAGTTGGTTATAGGGTTCACCTCACCCATAAACAAACAGAAATTAACTATATAAATGGTACCATAATGTCCAATAATCATGAATATGGGATAACCATGGCTATGGGTTCTCTAATTGCTATGGTCCTAGGATGATCATGGAAATATGCGTGAAAATATATTCATATATCTTGGGTAATGGACTGAACCTCAATATATGTTCCCCAATAGCCATATTACTAGGCTTATAAGGGACATAATGTTTGAAAATCAACCAAATATACTTGGTTTTTGTTGATTTTGGCTATTAATCATTGAAATATGACCATATAGCCATAGTTTTAGGAATCTTTGGTTATATGCCCAACCCACAACATCTCGCCATGAACAGTCAAGGATATAATATTTAATAATAATATTTTTCTTTAATCATCTATATCAATATAAATATGTATATATTAATATATAAAAATTGAAAAGAATAGTGGTAAATTTCCCAATTCTCATCCATGAGTTGTTTCAATAGAAACATGACTTGCAGTATTTTTTAAGGTATTCAATATCTATGGTATGTATACCTTTTATATATTATCGAAATTGTTAGACACCATTCTTTAGATTAGAACCACAATATATTTCCACGAAAATAGAATACATGGTTGTCCAAAATGTGGTTATTGATTTTTTCTGTGGTCATCGGACCTATTACCACGGTCCCTAACCCAAAATAAAAGTTAAATTTTCTATAGTGTTACTCTAATTATTAAGGATGAAAATTCAACCCAACGTGTTCATTCCATATCCCTATGAGATCCTAATATTTTCCTATCATAATTTATTCATATGAAATATAAAATATTAGTACATTTAATGATTTTTGTGATAGATCCTATCACATAAGTATATAGAATTCTTCTCGTTATTATAATATGATTCTATCCAAGAACACTCTAGTTTGCAAGGATTAATTCTATATTATATAGTTTATAATTCACATATAAATATACTCATCTTTTATTTCTAAATACATTTTCAATATATATATATATATATATTTGTGTGTATTTGTATACTATAGTCTAATTTAAGAAACCCCATAGATAAATCTCATTAGATATTAATCAATAGAAATTTAATTGCTACTTTAAATCAACCATAGAGAAATTATATTCAAACATAGTATTCATAAATTTTAATACTAAGATATTCTTACCATATGCCACTAATAACATATTTCAAATAAAAAAATACAACTTTCCAACTAACCTCTTATTGAAACATGATAAAATAAACATCACAAGATTGTAATCTAGAGGTAATATATAAATGGATCCTCACAACATATACAAGAAAAACATGGATATGGATTTGGAAACTTGAATTCAAATAAATTTTGGTACATTTATTGATGAAAAAATTTCCACACAACAAATAACATTATTGGTCATCAGCATTTAATAATTAATAATGATTTATAGGTCATAAATTTACAATTAATTCCTATATCTCTACCAAATACCCATATGTAACTAGGGAGTTTTATATAATATAGAAATTATACTAGATTATATAATTGATTTTTTACATAGAATAGACATCTGAATTCATCTACACATACCAATTTTAGGACATTAACACATATAGATTAATTGAAAGATCGGTATTAATTATTCTAAATTAAAAATATGTCACAAAATATTGTGATTATAAAACCATTTTACTTTTTTATTATCATTTTTATGTAGTAGATTCTCAAGAACAATTCCTTCCACCATCCTTGGGGTTATTGTATTCCAATTATAACTCATGCAATATTTGGGACATGAATTATTTTAATCCCTTCTTATTATAACTATCTCTAATGAATATTTTATAACCTATTATCATAATATAGTCTTCAACATGATTAATATTTTTTTATTATAGGGATATTAATATCCTCATTTAATTAGGAAGATTATCCTTTATCTATATTTTTTTTTCATTGATGCATGTTAATTTCTATGACAATACATAATAAACATTTTGAATCAGAATATGATTATTAGTGAAATACAATTTCACTTTCATATTAAAACTTATGAAATATTCATTTTCATTTAGTATGGAATATATTTTATTTTTAGTGAAATTATCTTCATAGAATATCTCGAATGATGTAATGAAATTTCTAAAATTCTTAAAAGATTCATTATGGATCCCTATTTAGTAACATCATGAATCATACAAGTATGGTAAAAATTAGGGATAAATAATAACAATATTCATATTAATTATTGAGAAATAATTGGTTAACATATTTTCAATCATAAATACCCAAATCATTGCATTCTATTTATCAAAAAATTTCTTCATATCACTTATACACTTATTAATAACCTAATAAATCCCAAAATGTAAATAAATTTAGCACCACAATATAATTATAAATAAACTAACATAACTTATTCAATAAATTCTTGAGCGTTTTTTTGGGATTTTCCAACATTTAATGTTAAAAACGTTTCATTTTCTTAAAAAATATCATTAGTGAACATCAATAGTAATAAAGATTTTTTTTGTGAATAGTGTACACACCCTTCTTGGTATATCCTTGATATATACAATCTTATAGTTTCACATGATTAAATAGTATCATTCCATAACAAGGTATCTGTTAAGTATTATATTTAATATACCTCCTTAAATTTTAAATTATGAAATATATGATACTGGAATGATTTAACTATTATGTATGGTATACCTTTAAAACATTGATTGAAAACTAGGATTAATATATCACTATTTCAAAACATTGTAGTAAGATATTTTTCCAACATCCAATAAAATTAAATACTTTGAAATACAATAATCTGTCTTCGTGGATGTGTTATAGTATGATCTTCTCGAAATGACATAGGTGTCATGATCCATAAACAAATTAATGATTCAATTCTAGTTGTAAATATTATTGTCTTTCGATGTTTCATATATTTGTATAAAAAACATGAATTTAAAATTGTATTAAATAACCTATATTTTAATCAAAAACAATATATGTGGTGATGGATATACAATAAGTCAATGATAATTATTTTCATATTCATCAATATGGTAAAATTGTTTGTCATGTAACCTTCCTTTATTTATTTAAATTATATAATATATTGTTCATTACTCACCCTATTATTTTTTTATTTAATTGATGGATATTAAAAATAATCTGTAAAAATAATCATTGTAACTGGTTGGGAAAATTAATACTTTACTTTATTTTTTAAAATGAAATAAGAACCATATCCCCACAAATCAATAACAATTTTGGGAGTAATTATTAAAATATTTATAGTGATATTTTCTATATGGTCTATTTTATAATTTTTAATAAAAATATGAATTTGTGTGGTAAGGATGAAAATTTGAGATTAATGAAAAACATCTTATCCATACGAAACCATGACATAGATAATTGATCAATACGATTTATCATATTAATTGTAAGAAAACAATATTGGTATTCATCTTCAACATTACAGTTTTACAATGTACTTATAAACTCATTTAACTTTTTCAACTCATTCTCCATTTAGAGTTTGCAAAGATCAGTTATCATGAGGTAGAACTCAATTTCATGATGTTGTGTCTTCATATCATTATACATGAATGATAATATGTTACACTGGACATCTGATGCATCATCCACATGTCTCATATAGGGTTTTTTTACCATCATGATCTTATTGAGGTGTATAATAAAAAATATAGTATTCGATCATTTATAACATATTTTATTATAATTCTATGATATGAAAGTAACTCTACCTCAATCGAAATAATGTTTTGGTTAAGAAGTTATCTTTTTCTAATACTGAACATAATACTTTTAATGGTTTACATGTCATTTTCTATGAAAAATACAGAAATATTAAACTAATTTATCATTATTACTAGTTATCAAATAATTAAATATTTAATTAAGGCTCCAACTATTTTATTAATTCCCTAAATATCTCAACATTAAGTCACTAATCATTGATCTATTGAAAGTACTATACAATATGGATATCCTTGAAATATATTTCCTCAATAGTTCCCTCCATGGTATACCATGTATTTAAATGATAATAATCTCTTTATTATAACATAATTAAATTGACCTAGAATTTTATTTTGAACTTCCTAATTATTTAAAGTAGTCTAACAAGGGCCGGATGTGTAATTTTACTTATGGTTGTCTTATAAATCATATTATGGAAGCTATTTTTAAAAATAATATTTTTGTTGTGGGGTTTACATTATGTTTTGTGTATATATAAATTATATTATTTTAAATTGTTGCAAATATTTCTTGGAATATAAATAATACAATAACCATGTTAGAATAAATAAAATCTTCATATTACTTTTTATTTTTATAATATTTCTTGTTTTACAGTTCATATATTTGTTAATTACATTAGGAATAACATTTACAAACAATTAACTATACAATATATATTATATCGTATACATTTATTTTAATTATATTTAAGCATGATTTTTAATATTTTTTATCTTGTGTGTTCTTGTTTAATCATCCAAATATACTATGCTTCATATAAATAAATATAAAACCGTGCACTAAAAAATAAAGTTAATATATGATATGATCCTAGTTTTTACCTACGTTTTGGTTTATCAAGTTATTATATATCAACATACACCCTATATAAATAACTCTTGGAGCCTATTATTGGATCATTTTATGATATTTATCCATTATTTTGTGTATTTTATTGGATTTTTCTCAAATTTGGTCTTGAATTATTTCCTGAAGATAATAAATCTATTATTTACAAAATTATAATCAATTAAAAGAAATTAGAACCATGGGTTTCTGGTTTCTTAAAATAAACCATAAACACACATACCCATACATAATATTAGATTGAAGGATTATTCACATTTCATCGTATTTAATTTGATAATAAATATTACAAGAAAATATGAAATTAATAACAAATTAATTAATAAATCCAATACATACCTAATTCATTTAATTATCATAATTAAGCACAAGATTCATTGAAAATAAATTAATCATCACTATAAATCATTTATATTCATTTTAATTAAGGTGAATTTTTCTCAATAAAAAAAATTTATAAAATAATAAATAAAATATTTATTTATATTAAATTATATTATTGTTTTTCTTCCAAAAATAGATTGAGACCACTGAGAGGGTGGTGAATTAATTGTTCCATTTTATCATTAAAATGATTTTTTTGAACATCATTAGTAATCATTCTTAATCTATGAAACCTGTTAAAGTTACTATCCACTCAATTATATATTATCATACTAACCATTAATATTGTCAATATATAAAGATAATTGAACACATTGTGTTTACAAGGTTACAAAAAAAGTCTTACTCCTCTCCATGTTCGATAGTACAACTTATATAGATTCTTTCATTTTCTTCATTCAAAAAAAAATTCACCAACAGTGAAAATTTGTATAATCCTAGTAGAACATTTTCTTCAATAGTCGGTTATTCCCCCATCTATTGTTTTTTATGTGTCTAGTAAGGATAATTGAATCACTGAGAGGGGGAGGTAATGAATCAGATTTTTATTTTATTTTATATTTTATTGAAAATGAAACAACCTTCACATCCTATTAAATATTTCCTTGCCTATTGAAAATAATTCAAAAACACATCCATAGGATCCCAAGTATATACAAGGTTCACTATTCAATAAGAATATATACATCATTGTATTGGTTTGAAGATAATATAATAACACAAAATACACAAAAAATCATTTTGTGTGGAATTCAATGACAGTATATTCCCTTTCACTCGTATAGCACTTTGATGACAATCCAACCAGGTGGGTGCACCAATTTAGAACAAGTAGGGTAAACCAATATTTTTTTAACAACACATGTTATATTTTAATCTCATAAAAATGAACAAATTATTTCTTTGAAAAAAAATCATTAATTTCTAATATATAGTTTGTAAGATCCTCTTAGACATAATAATTAATGCTTGTTCTGATTTCCTAATAGGATTTCTCAAATAAATTCTTCATATTTAATTTCTATGTACGATGGATATAACCTTATATAATATAATTGATACAATTTAGTACTTCATATTCCTCATTTTGAATATCCTAATGGGGAAATCCAGGACTGATTACAGAGCCCCAAATGGAGACTGTCCAAGTTTGATCGTAATAAAAATATGATAGACAACTGATAAGCATGATCCCTAAATACGATGATCACAGGAATTTATTACAATCTTATCTTTTATCCATTAAATCAAATATAGGAATATCCTCAAAAAAATCAAAACAAATAATCTCATTTCTCTCCCTAGAATGTTAGTGATTCTCTCTCTTTTTCCACTCCGAATAGTATACATATTAGAAAATTGAAAAGTACATTTTCATTTTATAGGAGACCCATGGACAGATTTGGTGGGATCCCAAAACTATTTTCCACTCAAACAAATTTCTGCAATTTTAACGATTATTAGATTTTTGGGTGTACTTATAACATATTCAACATTTCTTAACTCTTCTAATTTCATCTAAAATGTTCTCGAATATTCTCCAAAATATGATTTCTCCTTTATAATTACTATTCAAACACAAGACTAATTCTGATATCCCATTCCAATTAGCTAAAGACGATTACTAATAATGATTATTCCATTGACAACAAATCCATTAATCTCATTCAAGAAATTAACATACTCAATTCTGATTTCAATAACGATTGTCATTAGGATTTTTCTCATTATGAGGAGAAAAAATGTAAAATAATAGATTATTCTTTTTCTATTATCTTGGCCAACTTGAAATAAAAAAAATTCTCATCTCTTCTCTATACCCACATATACAGTAAACAAATTAATTAAACACCTTTTTAATTGTTGGCTAAATTATTGATTAAACTCTGAAATCCCACATCATATCGGTCCCTATATTATTTCATTTATTATCATTCATTAGTATAAATACATTATTCCTCTGATTATGATAACATAACATTTCTAACATGTTGATATTAGTAGCTTCTTTCACTTCTAAATACAATACCAAAAAAGTACTTTCTCTGTTCTAAATAGTATCATCAATTGATGATTTTTTTATTTCAATATTGTGCTGAAAAAACTTGTACCTTATGTTTCTCAAATATGCTGGATATATTACCATCCTTTATAATTCAATATATTTATTTAAATACACATTTATCTATCTTAAATGGTCAACTATATTATTGATTGATCCATGTCATTACATTTTTAGCGCATTAAACTAAATGCCTTTACCATAATTATTTGAATACAATTCGACCTTTGATGAATATGATGTTATGATAAATACAATGGACTAGTGTTATTAACTTTAACATTAGAAACTTCCTTCAATGACAAATATATTCTTGTATTAGTACTTTATTATTGATATTGATTATATTTTAGAAGAGAAACATTGTCATCTGATTTTCAATGGAACGCATTGTATCATCCCAATAATTGTTTTACATTCCCGCATATCCTAAATATGGTTTTCCATAATAGAACTGACATGAATAAAATAGTCATGATTATGATTAGTATGATATTACTAAGGCTGAATAAAATCTCATGAAAATTTTTTGTCTTTAAATTTAGATATGATCAATCTAAATACAATTTATATAATCTATTTTACATCCCCTTCTTTAATCAATATCTCATCCTAGCTTTTATATCTTCTTGATACTTATGATAACTCCAAGAATAACAAATCATCATCCCAATATTTTATAATAGTCATACAAACATGCGTTACAATCAAAAAATTAATACAAGATTCTTTGTAAATCTGATAACAATTTAGTTCAAGTAAGATGAATCCCCAATACGACCGACCATTTCATTCTAGATTCAATGTGGATTCGATGATCTAGATTCTTAGAAATAGGATGTGCCTTTTCAATCATATTTAGCCCTATTATAATAAATATGATGGAAAATACAATTCTCTCCAATTAAAATTTATGTGACTCCTTTAACATTTTATAGAAAAACTAGTCACCAAAAATCTTATTCTGGATTATGTTGTTGAATTTAATTTTCAGCGGCTTTTGATTTTTTTATCGATATCCCAATCAAATAGGTGTATTAAGTCATCCATATGGTCTACATCAAGTTGAAAGTTTTATTCGATCTGTATTTTCATCCATCACAATATTAATATACAGTCTTTCTTCATCATAACCAATATAATGATCTATTTAAAAAATAAAACCAAAATGCAACTTGGTCCTAAGAATCTAACCCATTATGATTTTTGTCAATACATACTTAACCAACTTCAAAATAGTAGGGTATATTTTTTTCCTCTATCACTTTTATATTCTTTATTCTACTATTCCCCCCCTTATCTTATATCTTAAATTTATTTATAATCAAATTCATTGGGGTCATCATTTAAATTTTCTCCCATATTGAAAAAAAATCACATTTTATGGGGTTTGAAATTTTCACTACAAAAACCCAAAATACTTATTCAGGAAAACATAAGTATCACATAAGTTTCATAATAAAGGCCCATTATCTAAACTACTATATGTATAAATAGTATAACATTCTATAGAAAACAAGAGTCTATTTTCATGGCTGTCAATGTTACCCATAAGAAAAAATTCAGGTAGTACCTTAATATGATTCCTTCAAACAATCTCATTTTTAGGGAAATCATGAAATGATTTTATTTAAGATAAAAGTAACCTCTACCTATCTCAGGAAACTTATTAGATCGTTTATGTGATTAAAAAAACAACTTTTTAAAGACTTATATTTTTTATAAATTCATTAATTACGTTTTAATGAATATTTAGAGACTCATAAATTTCATAAAGATATATCTCACTCCATTAATTAACTTCTTGTTATTACGAATATACAATGATTTCTGATATAAAGGGGAACCTTGAATGTTACATAAAAATGAAAATCAGACTATGAGTCCTCTCTTAGTATTACCATTTTCATACTATTCAATGATTTTTTATTCAATATACATTTTTATTTTATCTCATCCTTATCATTTATAGAGTTTGATGATGGTGAAGTTGAATTTTATTCATCATTAAAAGTATATTTCTTACCCCCTTCTTTTACTAATTTTTTCTTCCTCTAAATTTCTAGATAATTAAACATTTTTTTCCTGATATCTAATCATTTATTATTTTTAGATTCAGAAAATATATTTTTATTAACATTCAAATTATTTTAGTTCTAGGAATTATTCAGAAAATTATATGGATCCAGTATCCAAACAAGACATTATTTTACATGGTGTACATTTTGTTCACATCTTTCACAAATAGTTTCTGAAGGATGGAACCTATTTCCAATTCTTACACAAATATTCAAAATTATCATTAAAAAACGTTTTTGGGCTTTATTCTTTGTATATATTTACTCTCCATCAACATTTTACTTCAAAATTTTATGGAATAATTTTAATGTTTTTTGTTGAAACAACACATATTATCCATATATCTAAATCCACCACAATATAATAAGTAACCATAAAAATTGTTTTTTCCACTAATACATATAGATTAACTCAAATTTTTAATATGTTTCTCATCAACCTTAATATATTTATTATTCAAGAAACCAAAATTTCAGTTAGGAATCTGAATAAAAAAAATCAACCTTACCAGGATCTAATGTATTTGTTTCTTTCACAGATCCAGAAAAAATATTTTCAAACTTATTGTATATTGATGTTTCTGAATTCTTCACATTATAAATCATGGACACACACATAACATTCCTAACATTTTTTTCTTTGACACAATTCAAGCCTCTTTCTAAAAATATGATGGTAAATTTTCTGGATCCTATTTATTTTTCTCAATACATTAACTTTAAACAAATTCAGATATAATGATTAAGAAACTTATCCCTTTCACTTCGTCTTTAGGATGTTTTTTGAGGAATGTTCCTATTCCTATTAATTTTCCTTGAGCTTCACCTCTAGATGTCAATTAAAATTACTTTTTTATTCAATAGTTTTCTTCATATCACCTATCTATTATAGAATATTTTTCTTGTCTTATGAAAATATTTCTCTAATTATTGAGTAATATTCATCTTCCAACTAGTTGTTTTTCTTTTCAAGTCTATTAAAATTTCTAAAAAATTCATTCAACTCATCTTTCCAATGTATTTCATATTGGGTTTTGTTTTCATTGGAACTTTTAATTCTGTATTTTACATCATTCATTGTTATAATAAATGTATTCTCACTTACATAATAAATAATATTTTCATATTCAAATTCATATTCATCTTCATCAAAACAACAACATTTACCACTAGAAATAATGTTTTCATTATCTAATAAAATAATAATTTTTTGATAAAAATCATATGTAACCTATTCATTATCACCATCATTATACAAAAGTATTATCCTTTTTTATTTTGATATATTTTTATTTACCTTCATAGAATATGATTTTTATTTTTCCCCATTTTTTTTCAACATCTTCTTGGCATTATTTATTCTTCATAAATTTTTTATTCATATCCTCCAAAGGAACAATTGGGAATGAAATTTCCAATAGAACTACATCAAAAAATATTTAAGGGAATATTCTCTCTATAACTTAATGTACCACTTTTCACATTATAATAAAAAAATAAAATAATTCATCAATATTTTTACATACCTCAATTTCCAAATTAGAATCATAATCTTCTTCATCATCAAGAATCATTATTGAATATTTATTCTTGGGTTTATTAAAATACATTTTCTTATCAGAATTTTTAACTTCATAAATTTTTCCATTATGATACCATATTTGTTGAGAGTACTATGAAAATCATCTATAGAAAATGTATCATGATCTCTGTCATGTAATAAAGAAAAAATTGCATTAATCATGTTCAGAATAATTATAATGACATTTACAACAATAGAATAATATAATAACTTTTTACCAAGGAATTTGAAAGTGATAAAAATATCATGTACTATGGAAAATAATTCACCAATATATTCATACTCTCAGATGATAAGATCTTCATACTTCAATATCCAGATTTGCAACATTTACATTTTCAATTTTATATTTCCTTCATAAATGTTCATCATATCACAGATACCATTGGCAGTATAAAATCCTTTTACAGTAAGGAAATCCATTTATGAAATTTATGATTATAATGAAATATTATGTCGTTTATAATTATCAAGGTTTTCCTTTTCATCATTTAGAGAGGATCATTCTAAATATGAGGCGATAAACCATTTTTAGTAGCTCTTGAAACATCATAGACAAGATAAATAATTTATGGAAGAATTATTCCATTCCATATATTATAATTCCTATCATTTAAAATTTAAATCCACTTAATATTAGAACAATTTAGATATTCCATCGCAAATTATTCTTAAGAAAATCTATGAAAAAATAATGGTAGGGAACCTACACATTGATATCAGTTGAAATTGCAAATTTAGGATAATGGTATCCTTGAGAGGAGGAGGGGTAAATCATTGAAATTTTTTCTTTTATATTTACATTCAAATGAATCAATATATACCTCCAATTATTGATTTCATTCATTGTTTGAAACAATTCAGACATGCATCCAATTTAACACAAGTAATTGCAAGGTCCACTATTAAATAAGAATAACTACACCCATGGTATGGTTTTGAGATAATCAAATACCAAAAAACCCACTAGAAAACAATTGATTTTTATGGAATAAAAATAATAGGATATTAATTTTCAATAATGTAGAACTTTAAAGAAAATAAAACAGTGTCTGTTCAATCTATTATAAAAAATATGGTAAAATAATGTTTTTGTAACGACACATGTTGAAATTTATTATTTTCAACAGACACAAATTAATTTTCGGAAAAACAATTCCTTAATTTTTATCTTATATGATGGTATTAACTTCTTATACATAATAATTAAATCTTATTATGATTTCATAATCTGGTTATTCTAATAGGATCTTCAAATCTGATTTCTTAATATGATGGATATAATACTTCAGAATAAAACCGAGGAAATTCAAAACACTATAGTCCTTAGTCTGGAAGTATTAATATGGAAAATCCAATCTGATTATCTAGTTTGATTTGGTGACCAAATAAATATGATGAATAGATGATTATGTTAGAAAACTGAATATAGTGTCCACTAAGTACGATGATTAGTTGAATACATTGCAATATTTTCTCATCTCATTTCACTCCTTATTAAAAAATATTCAACAAAAAACAATATGGAAACTTATATATCTCCCGATAAATTTGATGCTTTTATATATTAATCTATGAATAGAACAATCACCAATAAAAGTAAAATGTAATTTCACCCTTTTTAGGGTACATAATAATGGTTTTTGTATGAATTGAAAACTATTTCCTACTCACCAATGTTTACCAAATATTCACGATTCCTTTAATATCTTGTTAGTTTCTAACTTCATCAACAATTATCACCAATTCTCATCTCTTATAAATTATTATAATATCTTAAACATGACATTCATTATACTTTGTAAATTTTTTAAACAACAGTTCAATTATGATATCCAGTTATGATTAGCTGAATAAAATTGATTAATACGATGCTCCACATTTCAACACTTACAAAAATATTCTAGAAGATATTATCATACTCAAGTATAATTCCAATTATGATTTTCATTATTAATTTTCACCTTATGATGAGAACAAACATAAATCAATAGATTCTTCCTCATCTATTCTATTTATTTACTTGAAATACAAAACTTATTTTTTATCTCTTCTCTAGAACAACATTTATACTAAAAATAGAAATTAAACCCTTTTTAAATGATTGAGTAAATTGTTGATAAAACTGTAAAATTCCAATTCCAATTGGTCACTCCATTCTTTTAATTTCATTTCATCCACTGTTCTCAAAAAATTCTTCCTCAAATTATGATAACATATCATGTATAGTAGACATATATAGACAACTACATTCTCTTTTGAATATTATACCACTAAATACTAATATCTAATTTCTCAATATTTTCATTCATTGATGATTTTTTTGTATTTTTTTCTGACTAAATTTTTTTATCTTTGGGTTCTAAAATATTATACAATTATTCCATGCCATCATGATTCAAGATCTACCATTGAAAAAATATTCAAAAATCATAAATGGTTGACTACATTTTTGATATTTCTATCTCCTTATGTTTTTTCATTAGAATAAACTCTATTCATTTACCATCGATATTGGAATACACTTCATCCTTTGATGAAAAATATGGTCTACTGATTGTGATGGAATAATGTAAGCATCGTAAATTTAAACAACATCCTCCAATAAATATCTTGTTCATGTATATTTTCTTTATTCATGAGTTTGAATAAATTTTTCAATAAGTTCACCATCAAATGATTTGAAATGGAATTTAATATAAATTTCTAAAAAAATTATTCCATTCCTTCCCATCCTAAATATGATTTTCCATAATGCAATTTGACAACATACAATAGTCACGATTATGATCAGTATGATTACAATCAAGAAGAATACGATCTGCATCACCAATTTTCTCATTCCATCCAGATACAATCATTCTAATTATTATTTAAAGTATCTATTTTACTCCAACTTTATTTAACCCAGAATGCATCATAGGTTTCCCAACTAATTGTGTTTTATGATATTTCATCGATCATAAAAACAATGTCACATTGTTTTATCATAGTCATACATTCTTCGATAATGAAAAATACTTCCATACCCAATTAGGTTTGATTCAGATGACCCATTACCTCCAAAAATATTAATCCTCAATACATTTAACATTTTTATTCAGGATTCATTGTGAATCTGAAGATCTATCTTCTCATGAATATGATGGAACATTTCAAGCATTGCGAGTCTGATTTTCCTGAATATGATTGTCCATCAAATTTTCACCAAATACAATGTGAGGTTATTTTTTTATACATTGATAGAAAAACCATTAAAAAAACATCTTCTTGATCATGATAGTGAATTTTATTTTCAATAGATTTTGGATTTTATCAGCATCCTATTCTAATGGATCATATTGACCGATCCAGATAGTTTGGATCTTTTTTAAAACATTCTTCAATATGTATTTTCATCCATTAAATTCTAAAAATAATTTCATTCTTCATCATAACAAACAGAATTATATATTTAAAAAATTACAATGAAATAAAAACATAGGATTAACATCTATTACCAACATACTATTGCTATTTATACCCATCATCAAATAAAAAATCATTTTCAGCAACTGGTACGTATCCATAGTGACATGCTTCAATTTCCTTATTCATTTTTAATCCAATTCATAATTTTCATAGCTTCTTCAATATTTATGATGAATAAATAATCACAAATTTAAAATCAATAAGAACGTAAAATATTCTCAAAAAAATTTATGTGTTGAATCTTCATCTCGAAACATTGTTCGAAAAACTCCTCTAAGAAAGTCAGTCTTGATAGAATCATTCCAATTATTTCCATCTGATTGGCCTCTATACTATTATGTATCTTCACATAGTTAATTAATGTAGTGTAATCTCAATAAAAAATTAATATATACTTCTTTTTATTGAACATTAGACTGTGGACCTACCTCTGATGTAACTAGTTCCCATAGAATTTACTCTGATGGGCTCACTCCGATGGATCTAGTTCTGATAGATCATCAGCAACATCCAAATGAAACAAATATTAGGTTCGAATCTCAATATCTGAAAAAGTTATCAGGGAATATTGTATTATTTCATGTTTATATTTTGAAATAAAAATTTACATTCATATTCAATTTATATTTTTCCTATCATGGTAGTGGTGGGAAAAAATTATTCTTCTCGCTCAATGAAATTAACCATTCCCAAATTTCTATTAAAATAATTTTTATTCATTAACTCCTTTAACTCTTCTATATACATCTGGGAGATTATAAAATCATCTTGAATATTATCAAAAACCACATACTTCGTTGAATTGAAAAACAATTCATTAGTCATATTTTTGGAGTCTGATGATTATTTGTTTTCTTACTCCCATTTATGTTTCTAAATCATTTCATTCCTATGTTCATTATTTTAAGAAAATAGAAATATTGAAACTATTATTAAAATATCATAAAATGTAAAATATCTTCACTAATTTAAAACTCTATGTTTCATTCCCATGAATCAATTTAAACATATCGATTTTATTATTTCATGGATCCCTTAAAGAACAAATACAAAAATGACTTCCTACATCAATATTGAATATATTTAAAACATTAAAAAATAATTAAATAATAATTATTTGACCTTCTCTAGAAATTATTAACCATAAATCACTTCTAGATAAACCCAATAATTCCAATAATTTTTTATTATTTCCTCAATACAATCAGGAATTTTCTCAGATAAAATGATTAATACTGATTATATCAGTGAGCTACCACTTTGTGTGTTTTCATATAATATGAATTTTTACCATAATCTATAACTATGGATAAGTGGATTGTTTTTTTCTGATTAAATTATATCTCTAGTGGATTAATTAATTTAGATTCTCTTAATCAGTGCTTTTCTATAAGGATATCTCATTAATACTTCTGAAATCCAATATATCATGCAAATAGAAACAAAATTTTGTGTATTGGTATTAGAAGACATTTTATTTACTAGTTTCTAAAAATCACGATTGATTAATTTTTTTTTTCATTTTTTGGATTTGATCATACGATGGATAGTTTAATTATCACTTAATAAAAATAGTGACTCTTTTCTTATTCAATAAACTCTTTCTAGTATCCTATGAATGTAGTATTACACATGATGTTGAAGAATTATATAATTGTAAAGCCTCATAAGATTAAATAATTGTATGTTTAATGAATTTCTATCATTTTGGTTTTAATTAGAAAAAATATGAGAGACAACTATATCCATTAAATTCTCATTTTAATTTTCTCTAACTAACGACTCATGAAAATAGACATTGTCCAATGAGGTGGTAATGCATGATAACATTTTAATTAAAATTCTATCATCAAAATTTCCTGAATATTCTAATAGAATAAGTTTTTTAATAACATTACTCATATTCATCAAAATATATTCTTCATATTGATATATTGACAAAGAAATACAACCAAAACACAACACGATTAGAAAAATATCCACCTTTGATTTTTTCTTCAACACCCACTTCTAAAAAATTTATGACATCATGTTATCCCCCATCATATCATAACCCAATGCATTCTCCCCATAAAAAAAATATGTTCCCTTACATTTCTTGTCATCATATATTAAAATTATCCCTATATTATATATTCACCCCCTTATTTTTCAATAAAATTCAATGTGGATTGCATGATAATTATCCCCTTGATGTAGAAATATGCATATTTTAATGGTTTGTAATATTTTATCTCACAATGATGAAAATTTTATTTAGTAGAATATATGTATCACATTAGTATATTAACAATGATCTGGTATTTACACTACTCTTTGTCTATGCAGGAGAACCTATTTTAGAAATAATAGTGACAAATCAACAAAATCTACATTGTCCATGATATAATTACATGAAATAAATTTTCATGATTCATTAAACATTCTAATTTTGGGATAAATCATGAGATAGTTTTTTATGATAAAAATTAAAATGCAATAATCTCAACCAAAAAATCAATTAAGTTAATTTGAAAAAACACATATTTCCAAAAAAACTCATTTTTGTAACCTGACTACATAATTTTTCAAGAATAGTAAGAGACATAAGTATCATCATTCTATATTCAACTCAATCAATTCCCTACATCTTAGTGCAACCATAATATGTTTTTGGGAAAATGGGTAACCTAATTTATTTACAAACATATTTCAAACTGAGATTCTTGTAAAACTAATGAATTTTAATTCTTCTTCACGGATTTTTAATTGGATGTTTTTTCTTTATTTTCATCACCCTCATATTTTGTAAAAAGTTTTTTTCATCCACAGTCTCATCTGATATGGAATTAAACTTATTTTCTCCCTTAGTAACACTTATGTAATTCATTATGTGCAAGAGATCTTTCATGAATTTTCTTATATTACATGGATTTTCCATCATTTATTAGTAAAATATACATCATTCTCACATCACATGATTATTTTATTAATTTTATATCCTTATACTATTGATATATTTTTATCAATTTGTCTCACATCCTCGTAAATCTTTTTATTTTCTGATTTCTTGCATCTTCTAAAATTCTAGGAATGTCAAATTAATATGGATTGAAAACTATGCAGTCATGCTTTTCATTATCATAATTCTACTAATCAAAACATACATATCATACGCAGCCATTTATGTTTCCCATTTTTCATTTTTGGTATATAAAAATTATTCACATTATATGCTTTAATTTTTGGTTTTAACAATTTCATAGACAAATTTGTTCTTCTTCTCACAAAGTAGCTCCCATATAATAACTTGTGTTTCCTAGTAGAGTCAAGTTGTTCCATCCTGAATAATATCTGTGTTTAAAAGATCCACAATAGAAACAGTGCCCTATATATCATGATTCATCATACTAATAGGGTATTTTATCTGAACATTATTTATCTTTTTCATTCACAAATCATGTGCCTATTTTTTTCAAAAAGATATATTCCTAATCAATTAACATATATTATGGTGATATGTGTTTTCCCACAAGCATAATTTTGTAAACCATTTTATTCACCATCTTTAAAAGTTTCAACATTATCATCTACTTCCTTGAAACAAATAGTCCCTCATATTTCTCATATCACATTTTGAAATAAAAAACATGTATTGTTTTTCAAAATAATCACTATTTAATCCTGATTAACATCCCAAAAAATGATCATATTTTCAAATTCAGTTATATTCAACATGTTTCACATATTTTCATCAATATTTTTATATATTTTTTTATATTTAGGTTCTCATTTACATACAATAATTCATTATAACTATTCATTTTTCTACTATCCTCAACAATATTCATATTTTTAGATCTAATACAATTAATATTTGTTTCCTATTTCTTCATCATTCCACCATTTTAAAAATTTATACATTCAATATATTTATTCAACATCATTATTTCCATTGTGATTAGAGTATTAAACTACATTTCATTTTTCAATATAGTTTTAATAATATATTATATATCATACGTCTATTAAACATCATCATATCTATATGAATAATTCATTCCCGTCGAAACCGGAGAAACAAATTGGATTTGATAATAAAATTCATTATTGGATGAGGAATCGTCCTTATTTATTATGCTAAAATAAGTATTCTTCTTTATTTAATAAGGAAATCATTCTTTGTGGTTCTTACACTTTTATCCAGATATTTCTTGTCATATTCATTAGAATCAAAATCATCAATATAAATACATAGATTGTTTTCAAAAAAAGAAAATTCATTCACTATTTAATCATTTTATTGTTATTAATTTCCATTTCCCCATATTTTTTTTTGTTTTAATGGTGGGAAAAAGTATGTTAAAGTCTTATACTTCTTAATCTGATTCCAAATAACTTGATTCTTCATTAAAATATTTATTATTTTCCACCTCTAAAAAAGTTTATAAAATCATTTTCTATATCAACCATTTTCATCAATGTTGGAATTTTTTAGTTCATATACCATAATAATATTATTAATTTCAACCAAAGATAAGTCATAATTATATTTTTAAGATCAAACATTTTAAAACAATATTCAAGTAAATTTTCTAATACGATTCTTAACAAGTATTGGATCATCCAGCTTCTTACCAAAACCTTTTATGTTTCTCACAATATCATTTACCCCATGTAATCTAAACATTGATACTATTTTCATCAAAAAACATTGAATCTTAAAAATATAGTTCAACATATTTATATCATGGATTTATTAATTTCTCATTCCCTTAAAACTCAATTATCAAATTAACCCTCTTTTATTAGCTATTGGAAACCCCATAATATTTTCATAAAGCTTATCAGTATGAGAAAACAATAAAAAATGATGATATTTTCTATCTAAATAAATATATATTTTTTCAATAGATATCATAGAAACTTCATTTATAGGATTAAATCCCATTATTTCTATAACTCTTACATCACGACTAAGATAATGAAAATAGGGGGTGTATCATCCTATTATTCCAACTATGACAATTTTGGCCAAAAAAATAAGAAGACCCTTATTTTTCAGTAAATTGAAAATCTCTGTTCCCAAATATGGATATTTCATTGGATACCTACTCTAATCCCAATTTCTCTTCCATAATTTCATCGAGACCACTCGTTTGTGGGGTGATTTAGATGTTACTTTTTCTTTTTATAAGAATTTTTCTTACCTTCTATAGAAAAAATTATTAATCTATAAAACATGTAAAATGTGTGATCCAATGATGCATAAAATACCAAACTTACATCACCTATAAAACAAATACAAAGAAAAGGAGAGACACAATAGTTAAAAGGTTCATTGCAAAGACCCCCTTTATACCATGTTGGATAGCCATGAAAACTTGGATCCTTTTACTATATTCTTTATAGAATAAAACTCTCAAGTAATGAATAATTCTAAAATCCAAGTAGAAACATTCCTTCTTCATTAGGTTATACACAAAAACTATCCATTTCATATCCACTTACCACAACTAGTTAAACAACACATCAAATACGAAAATACATTTCAGCAGTTGGTATGTATGTCTAGTTTCTATCTTCACGTTCCTTCTTCATTTCTAATATTCTTCAATATACTATCCACTTAATCCATAGGTATGATGAATGAATCTTAAAAAATTTAAAATATTTTGGAACATCATCAATTCTATGAATAAATTTTTGTTCATGATGCTTCTTTTACTAAATTTTTCAAAAAAAAATATAAACAGAAGTCAGTTTAATTATCGTCAGTCGGGTAACCCTTATCTGACTGTATCCTTATAATTATACACCATATTATTATTCTTATTCTCTTATCTCATTAATTGAGTAGAAAAATATTTTTAATTTCACCACTTCTTCATCTTATGGAACTCTATCCTTTCATAAAAGGAACTGGTTCTAATAGAACATACATCAATAGACTTTTTTAAATTGAGAATCTTCATCTTCAAGCTAAAACAAATCTGATCTAGGAATATCAATACCTGATAAATGTATCGGGGTGTCATCAATTAGTGAATGTGTATAGTTACGAGTGTGAATGTACATTTAATTTCTAATTATATGATTCCATAATGGTAATGGTGTTACAAAAAAATAATCTTCCCACAAATGGAAATTCACAATTCCCATGATTCTAATTAACTTATATTTTAATATCGTATTCCTCTAACTATACTCAATTATTCTAAGAGCATATTTAATCATTTATAATCTTATAAAAACTTCATAATTGATAGAATATAAAATCTATTCTTTATTAAAATTTTCTGAGTTTGATGATTTGTTGTTTTTTAATATGATGTATGTCTCTAACTCAGTCTCTATCTAATTGATTTTCTTCTAAAAAATGACCCTGATGTACTTTATTATTAAAAGATCATTTGATTGATCATATATTCACCTCTTTAAAACTCTACATTACTCTATCTTGACTCAATTAAAAAATAATAATTTCAATTTATATTATCTCCTATGAAAAAAAACAAATGAATTCTTGATTCAATGTTCTATACTAGCTGAAAATATAATAAAATTATTCCATAAGAATTATTGTACCATCATTTGAAATCAATCACCACCAATAACATCCAAATCAAATAAAAAATTTCTCACATTTGGAATTTATTCCAAATTAAGATCATATATTTTATTAGTCTGATTAATTGGTTCCAATTACATAGAAGACCTCGCCCATAATTTCCTTTTTTTAGTATTAATTGGTGTCAAAATCCATTACTATGAATTAGTTGAATGTTTTTTAAGAGGAAACAATATATCTAGTGGATTATTTCTTTCAAAATCTCTACACTAATGAGTTTTTCTTAAAACATCCCAGTCTTCCTTTTCAGAGCATATCAATCATTCAAATATAAAATGATTACGATTTATCCGTGTCAATACACATGAAATGTTCTCATTTTTTTACCTCAATATTGATCATTTGGATTGATTCCTATGTTGCATTGGATATTCAGATGAATTGCTCAATCAAAACACCAGAAAAACATTTAATTCTTTCTTCTACCCCAAACACTTTCTTGTATTACAAGTATATTAGATTAACTTTGATGTGGTAGACTTGGAGAATGGAAAATAACAATCAGATCCAATATTTGGATGTTACATGAATTCCCTAATTTACAGACATACTAATAAATCTACTATGTCTGATTATACTTGACATTGATTCCTAAAAGTATCTAATGTTCAATCAAATTATAATTCCCAAGGTCTAGATTTTTGTAATATGGCTAATAGATATAGTCCAATGAGGTTGGTATAATTGGAAACATTGTAAAAAAAATCTGTCATCTTAATTTCCAGGATATTCTCATCATGTAAGTTGATTACTCACGTTACTCACATTCACCAACGCACTCCACACATTGATCTTGTAACATGAAGTGAAAAAAAACATGTTCCCAATAAAAATATAATCATTTGGATATAATAAGAATATATATTTTTTTATTTAAATAAAATAAATATATTTTTTAAAATTTTATATAATTCATGTAACCAGCAAGTAATATAGAGGCAGAACGAAATATACTTTATATGTAATATAAAAATCTAATTTTAGAAAGATAATACATACATGATGTGTATGGTCATTCAAAATGTCTTGGGAAACTTATTCTGTTTGGAAATTTTCATGTTATTGTTTACTCACACAACATATAAGACCATAGATCATTCAATGATATATAAATTCTATAGTTTCATGATTCAAATTTGCATAGTCATTACATTGAATATTGTGACACAAAATCACCTAAATATGTACAGTGCATACCACTGACAATGTGGGTAAATTACATGACATGTATTGTAACCATTACACATTATGGAGTTTTAGATTTTAAATGTCATTTAAAACTCTATGTGTATGATCACATGATGTGAAAATAATTACTCAATGTATACTTTGTGCAGGATGAAACATGTCATATGTTATATACATGATTTGTACAAGAAATTTAGTTTATGTCTCACTATGTTTCATATTTAGTAATCAATTCATGATGTGTAGTGACATTTCAAATTAACATAAAATCACACCCCAAATCACACAATGTGAAATTCAAGTGGGGTTACACAAAATGTTTATTCAGTTCCACATTGTCTAGTATCTGTCCAACTATGTACAACTATAGAAGCTAAAATGAAACACATAGTGATGTTGTTTATTGAACCACCTGGCATGATTTGAATTACACGGTTCATGTTTTCCTTGAGATTACCTTCAGTAAAAACCTTGTAAATTCTTTATTACAAGATGTTTAACAACGTCATGACACCAATGACCATGGAACATTTGGATGAATGTCCTAGAATTATTTACATGTTTTTATGTCATTAAATACTATAAAAATAGGATTAAATAATTCTGTTGAGTTTTGGACTTAGAATGAATATATGAACAAGAATATTATAAAAAAAATCATAAAATTGATAAAATAAATTTAAAATATTTATAAATTATAACATGACCACTCAAATACTACATGATGGTTCTGATATGTAGAATTGGATGTGAAATGGGGAATAATTTGTTTCCACTAATTTCAATGGATAAAAACTAAACAACAAGTAAAACACGCAATTAAATATTCTAGATTGGAGCACCCACATATAAATTATAATTAATTTATCAATTAAATGTGCCCCAATTTTGGTAATCCCACCAATATATAATATTTCCTACAATTGTTATATTCTCATTATGTTAGATAATACTATTGAATATTCTTCAAGATGTATCCAAACACACTCCATGTATATCAAATCAATTTATTTTGTGTTTCTGGTGTTTGTGCATAGAAAAAAAGTATTTCTTATTCACAATATATTTTAAAAAGTTGTTCTATTGTACTCTCTGTGTTCTTGAGAAAGGTAATGAGAGGATGGTTCTTCTAATGTTTGTGATAATGATAGAGGATTTGTATTTTTCCACCACACATGAAATCATCAATATGAAAAATGATATAACTATGTATTTTTTCGGTTAATCAGTTTATAATTTCCAAATGTACAATATCTAAATTTTTAATCAATCTAAAACCCCATATCAATTAATAATAATAATATTGTTATTATTATAAATTTTTAAATTATATTTGTTAATATAGATATAATTTGTTTAATAAATTATTTAATATAAAGTCAAATGATATTTAAATATATCATTTCCTTTGAGAAGTTAATTAACCCATTTATCCTTCATTATAATTTTCCAAAAAATTAACAAAAAAATATGTATTCAAATATATATTATTCATTTGATTAAAAAATATTATATTAAAAAAAATGCATGAACAAATATAATTTTTAAAAAATATTAACAAAATGTTAATAATTATTTAATATTCCATATTAAATAAATTCATGAATACATTAATATTTATTTATTTTCGTGTGAATTAAAATAAATTGATAAAATCCATCTCATATATTCTAAATACCAATATTCTATATGGAATTTATGCAATCAAATTCAATTGCAAAACATATTATTTCAAAATTCAAGAATGTTTTTTATAACATTATATTTAATAGGCTTAAATGAGTTTATGGATACACTTACAATGTGACTCAATTAGCATATTTATAAAAAGAAAGTACTTTAACGTTATTAAATTCTATGATAAAAATCTATGAACACATCAACTAAACAAAACAGAAAGATGTTAATTCAAAAACAAAAACAACATTTATTTACAACTTACATTTTAATATAAATTTATATGTTGGATTTTTGTGTTAAACCCATTTTATAGGTTATGTAGATGAATATACATATAATATGTATATAAAATTTACACATGGAAACATTGATGAAGCTAGTACACCAACAACATGGATAGTCTAGAATCAGGCTAGTGGATGTAGTTTACTGAACAAAGATGAAATGGAATAGCACAATATATGTAGTAGGAATTAGTTAAAAAATATATGGATGATGTGAAAAATATGACATCTCAATGGTGGGGACATGTGCATAATGTTGTTTGAGAGCTAGATGCATACAATGTTCCATCTGGATGCATGCACAATGATTTGGTTCCATGTTCTTAAGGGAATGTCATATTGTTAAAATGAGCATCTTCTAAGAGATGTATAGTGTTTCAGAGGTGGTCATGGATTATGTGTAGATGCTATGGGTAATATTTGAATCATTGGTGATGATATGTGGAATAATTTTCTCACATATCAGTAGTAAGTTAGATGTTTCATTAAAGTCATTAGTGTGAATAAAAAATGGTGATGTACAGTAATCACTATATACTTCTGATAAAAGTAGTATATTATTTATAGAAATATATGTTTCAGTGGCCAATAGTTAGTTATCCATTGAAATATAAATGATGTGGAACTAAATGATTGGTTCAGAAAATATATAATTGTCGGACGGGTCTGTAAGTGATGACTGAATAATACAAATGTTTATATGTTGAGAATACACCAGTAAAGGTGAAAAAGGTGTGTTTACTCACTGAGATAAAAAAACATGTAGTAAATTCATAATGGACAAGGATTCAATGTCATAATAAGAAGGAAAAACTAGGAGTAGTTTATGATGATAAAATTGTTAGTGGACTTGGGCCATATTTGATTGATAATTTTTGTTGGGTTTTAATACATGGTTCCCTTAAAACATATGTGAATATTTAATTTGAAAGAAAGAGGTAAAATCTCATTCCCTTGGATGTTATAAATATTTCATAAACTCCAAAATAAATTTGTTAATTGTGCATGCATGTTTTTCTTTCATGTGTGTTTTTCGTGTAGTTGTTGTCCTGATCACTTGTCTCTGAATGAGGTTCATGAAGTGAGTAGACCTAGATATGGAGGGTGGATCTATGTAATGGTTGTGGGTCTAATTTAAGGATGATTTATAGTGGTTTTATTTAGTTTTAGTCATCCATGGGTAATTTACAATTGTCAGTAGTACAACGACAAATGGATGTAAACTCAGCTGGTTTTCATCCCAAACAAGTGGAATCAAAATATGGTTATAGTTGATCATATAAGAAATTTATCAACGAATTATGATAGTTTTCATTGAATGATAGGATTGTTACATGATTGTTTTGTGAATATCAAATGTTATCATGAAAAAATTATATATTATGTATGCTTTTATCATCACACATCGGTCATATTTCAATTTATATACACCTACTTACTACCAGTGATAAGGGAGCAGTTTTGATCTATTGGGAATGCGGTGATATGTTCTAAAGGATTAATAAATGATGTAATCTTCTAATTATTTTTTGGAAAATGGTATTGATAGAAAAAATTCTGTAATATAAAACAGGGAAATTGAATTTAATTAAATTAACAATAGATATGTGGGGAATATCAAAAGGATTTTCAACTACATAGATTAAAATATGAGTTTTTTATCATGAAAAAATAAATGAATGTAAATCCGTAAAAATTGTTTATATAAATATATTTTTTGATATAATAAAAAAAAATTAGATGAATCTGGTATTTTTTTACATTATGTCCTCTTCGAATAGTAAAATTAAAGAATTGAAATGTCACAAGAATTGATCTGTAAATATTATTTTTATGTAAAATAAAGAAATAGAAATAAGTAAAAACTATTTTTAAATAATATACCCTAGGTAAGTAAAAAATAAGAACTAATAAATTTTATCCCATAATCAAAAAATAATTTAGTCATTTTTAGTAAAATATGAATATATGAGAAAGAATAATAGTTATATAGAATTAAAAAATGGAATTAGAAAGACCAATATTATTATGTCACCTAATAATTGAACTTATACATTTTATGAAGTCCATATATTTCTATCCAATATCATCACCTTCTATCCTCACATTTCTACTTTTGAATATATTAGAAGTATACCAGATTCTTCAATGACTATTCATAAAATACTCAATTTTATTCTTCCATTCAAAACATTTTCTTAGATTCTAAATTGTCAATTATTTAATCACAGATATTCTTTAATCCATTTGTATGTCTTTAAACACCAAGTCAATAAAATAAATATATTTATCAAATAACTAAATAATGATGTATTTTATTCTTCTATATTCATTGAATTTGATTCGTAATTTTTAGGGTATTTTTTAGGAATTATGTCTGTCACATTGGATTTCATTTCATGATGGAAAAAGACACATGTATAGGGTAATTTAATGTTAAGTTTTCCAAATTCCCCAACTTGATCAGGAAACCAAAAAAATACTACCACATACCATAAAATGAATATTTGATTATAGATATTCATTTTGTTCATTATTTTTTCTCCATAATTCTATTAATGTTTTGATCTTTCACAATTGATACGTTTTAAAACCATATTTACGATTTCAAAATAGATTTATTAGTTGGTATCAATCATATTGACTCGATTCTTCTTTAAAAATATTTACAGGTCACCTTTTTATTTATTTTATTTAGGAGGAATCATTGATTATGAAGCGAATTGGATTACATAAATTATCTTATACATGTATTATCATATTAACACTAATAAATATTCAATAATGGCCAGTTTAGAATTATCTTATTAAAAAAAACATTTGTTCTGGTGTACTAAAATTATCATACAATAAATCATTCACATAAAAATTATGACTCCAAAAAGGGACATTATAAATTCTGTTTTACATATCTACTACAAGAAAATGAAATAAAAAAGGATTAAAAATGAATAAAAAATTAAATAAAAATATGTTAACATTGCAAAAAAAATAGAAAAAACAAAATCGGTTAAAAATTATAATTATATAAAAACTGAAACATTAATCATTTAATTTTTAATAAAAATGGAAAAAAATAAAAAATACTATTATTATAATATTAAATTATAAAATTATAAATTATAAATTAATAATAAAGTTGAAAATAAATCTAAAAAAAAATTAATGAAAAAAACTACCGTTATTCCCAAATTAAATTAAACCTTTATAAGAAAATAATTAACAAATTTACAAATTTATATCCTATAAATCTCCAAACATTAATCCACCACATAATTATATAATTTTTCTTTTAATATAAATTTAATATACTAAAAAATATGTAAAAATGAATCTAATGGAAGCTACATCATTGGAATTCCTTAGCATGGTTGGATAACTGCTAGATTTTTCTAGATGGTATCCTATGATCCCTTCTTATATTCATTTTTAGTGGGAGAACACTATTCTGGAGGATTGTTATGAAATGAGTTCCACCTAGTTTCATGTTTCAATAATGGATTCTTTGACATTGTAGAATGTGGGTGTGCTATACCTGGAGAACATTCAAGTTATCTGTTGTTGGTGAGATAGATGAAAGTGAGAAAAGAAGAACTATACGACATTTATGGAAACAATGAGGATTATCCTTTAAGGATGTAATCAATAAAAATGATGTATATTCCCAAAATGAGGTTTTTATATGAAACAGGTGTTGTATGTGAATAAATTTGACAATTCCAAGGCTTCCCCTATTCTACCAAGTTATTTAGATAGAAATGATGATTGGAACATGAATAATTATACATAAAAGTTATTTCACATATGTTATAACATTCCATGGTTCCATAAATCTTTTTAGCTATAGGATAAGATTAAAGAGATATCAATTTTTCACCTGCCCAATTTTTGTAATAAATCTTCAATCTGAGGTCCTTATTAATCCACATTTTGGAGGGATATAATCAATGATCTAGGTGACAAAATTATGAAATTATTTCATCCACATAATGAATGAATAGAGACATGTATAATTTTATGATTCTATGAAAATGGTAACTAGTAACTACTAATTCTAGTGTATTTCAAAATCGTGAATTTGGAACTAAAAAATTTAAAAATGCTTAATATATTATATATATATTGATACACGAATAAAAACTATACATTATTTATAATGGTCTTAATAGAAAATTATTTTATGTATTTTAATAGTCTAATGAATAATGGTTCAATTAATATAACAATGATCATATAGGGGAACTACTATTCTAATAGTTTTATTCCCAATAGCCAGATTATAACGGGAACCATAACCATCCAATTATCATATAACCCCTTTTATATACCCTTAATTATAATATTTAAAACCATCCACATCATCCCCCAGTTATTATACCATTTTTATTTCATGTCCTATTGTTTTCTTCATAATATAATCATATTTAATTTACTTGTCATTACTTTTAATGTATGATTCTTCAGAGTTCAAGATTATGGCGATCCCCCATATTTCTATATATTCAATTGTTATAGTGGTAGATTTTATAGTAAATATAATCATTTAACTGATCTTTGTAATATTATGGTAAAATAATGCAATATAAATTACAATATATATATTTTTTGAATTATTTATTTACTATTTCTGAATTTGGAGTTCTACAGAAAAAATTTATGAAATACAGTGATTAATGAAGTATTTACCACAATAAAATATTTTAGGGTCTGTAGTTATGAAATATTTTTCTAAAATATGAAATATAACTATTTGGAAGAAAGTAATATATTAATTTAATCATCACACATTTCCTGAATCACTATTGGGATAATCATTAATGGTAAATGATTACCAATTAAATATAGTACTAACTAAAGATACTATATTGACTTGTTATGAAATTATTAAAACTAAGAAACCTATTTATAGGAACATGGACATTGTGCAATGTCCAGTGAAAAAATTTCTTATAGTATAAATATAATTAAAATAGATTCTAGAACATATAGTTGATGCTTTATCAAATACATTTTGATATATATGTTTCTTTGTTTTGTGGTCCCATTGTAGAGTTTATTATTGGGATGGGTAATTTTTGGTCCTTTTAGAAAATTCAGTATATAGGTGGGGGGTTAGAAAAAAAATTATTATATCATTAAGGAAGATTATGTTGATAGTCATCTTATTGATATTGATAATGTTGAAGATCAATATTATTTATATGAAAATATCGACCAATCTATTAAAGATAATGATAATAACATTGAACCCACTATTTTTGTATTTACGTAAGAACATGCTCAATAGACTGAATGGCTAGTTCCATTAATTAGATCCATTAGGGAGAGAAGAAAAATAAATTTTTGTGAATATATTTTTATTATCCATTAAGATGACTTTGACATTTGGGTGATGGATTATTATACAATCAAATTCCATCAATCTATAAAAAAACATGAACTACTAAAATTGGACATATTCTATGAATATAAAGGTAATGTAGATATATGATATTAATTTTTTTATATTGTTCCACTTTGAAATGGTGGGAATCCACTTATTCCAAAATAAATATTTAAAACCAGGATGGATTGAAATTATGATACATAATGGTACAAATAATGTCTTGAATCCAACGTATTTATATATTAAAATGAAATTTATTGTAAAGAATCACTATATATATTTTTATTGGAATGATAAATTTTGGAAATAATAATACATTTGGTAAATATGGTAAATGAGATAGATTTGAAGGATTTCAAAACAAAATTTTTCAAATGCGACATTGAATATGGGGTTTATATGGTTTAAAGAAATGAATTGTTCTAGTGGATTCTATTAGGAATGTGGAATGGGTTTAATTTGTATTTAATTAATTGAATAAAAGTGAATATTTAAGTATAATGTTATAATGGATGTTCATCTTGATGTAGTACAAACTATAATAAAAGGCATGTTGAATGGAAGGGTGTCATTTGATAAATGATGTGAAAGTGGGTTTATTCAGCAGAATCATAAAAGAGTAACCTACTAAGATATCATTAATTAACGTTTTTAGTAAAATGTATAAGATTATATATTGAAGGTTTATGGTTATGTTAATGAGTGATATTCTATATTGGATGCCTTTTGGGCTCACCAGATGGACACCCATTATACGTAAAAATTCATTGTTTCTGGTTGATTGGATGGGACGTACAATATAGATTGTGTGTGAGAACATCAACATGATACATTGGGGACATATATCTGACAAATAATAAATTTTGAAATTTCTATTTATAATTTCAATCCTTCATTATTCCTAATTATAAATATTTTTCGTTGTAATCTTATAGACATTTAACATAATGTTTAAACCATGTAAAATTTCTGTGTATACCATTATAGTTATATTATTTCGAAGGTTATGTTAGTTGGGAGTTGAATTGTGTTTCATTAAGGAATTTATTTATGGTATTGAGTTGGGTGAAAAGGCTTCCAATATTCTAGTACTTTTTACACTAGAAAATGAGTTTCATTCCCTTTATAATGGAATTAATGACGTTAACGTCACAAATATAACTACTTTCGAGTGTGGGTTTGGATTTCTCTCCATGTTAGAGGAAGATTCAGTTTATATTTCCATGTTCTACAATACTACTACATAGTGAGGGATATATGTAAAGAACTCCCCAATAAGAGTAGGCCATGGATTTTTATGATCGATGATAAAATGGTGTCGACGAAATAAAATGATCCTTTTGAGTTTGATTCAATAAAATTTTAAATATTATCTATATCAAGAATCTTTTATCTCTTTTAAATATTTTATTTGGTCGGGAAGAGAGCCCAAACACACTCACAGACCAAAATTTATTCCTATCAGAAATCCAAAAATGTTTTTCAAATAATTTAGATCATTACATTTACAATTCTCATGGGGAACAATTTGTAATACCCACACATTATCCTGGTGCATAAGGCATGCACATTAACCCTATGCATTAACCATGCACATCAACCCTATGCAGATAGGTTGCACGAAAATCTTGAGTGATCCACCAGATTGGAGGAGTCCATTCATTTAGAGTCTCATATTTTTCTATAAATAGGACATTGTTGTCATTATTTGAATATATGAAGCTTCCAAAATGCTTCTCGATGCTATGATCACCATAAAAATTCCCCAGAGTCCCTCTAAAATATTTTAGGTACTTCACCAAATCCTAGGGAAGAGTTATTTAATGGTGGTAGAGAAATTAAATTTGCCGAATGGGATAAAATACATAACTCCTATGTGATGAATCCATTAAACCATTGTTGATGAACACTAGTGTAAGGTATTATTTCATTAAAAAGTTCCATCACTATCCACTTTCTAGAATACATGTTGGGACAAGTGAATGAATGAGAAAGTTCATCGACAAGTGTATTCTACTAAGTGGATCATCTCCCAAATAAATTTCACATTTCTCAAGACAACTTGTGAGAGACCCCCATGGATCACCATATCCTCTCCGATTCTCATTTCCATTCATACAGCCAGTGGTATCCCAAAATAGTTAGACCTTATTGTTATAGTCCTCGTGTAACATGTGATATCACATTCCCAAATTCATGAGGACCCCAACCCTGGGAACATTTTTTGGGAGTTCACTGTCTTTGGAACTAAGGCAAGAAATGTTCTCTCCCCTTGTTTCCTCTAAGACTTCGATCCTCCTATTCCAAGTCGGGAGGGTGAGGAAAATTCATGAATTTACTTTTGAAAATTAATTAGATATTCCTCTGATGTAGAAGAACTAATTTTAGTTCATCCATCCTAAAGTAATCCCCTATCAATTCATGAATATGTTAGCATTATTGAGCCTCTCCCCTTGGCTACTAGGTCATATAGGGGATGCGAATGAGAGTCATATCTAATATATCTTATATCCCCATCCTATTCAAAAAATGAGGAGTATTAGTGTGTGGTTTTCCAAATAATCATATTCCTCTTGTTTCCCAAATTTAGTAATGACTTATCAAAACCTGTGGTCCTAGAGGATAGTCATGATCACAACATCCAAATGTCAGATGCAATTTTTTGAAAAGAATAAACTTTTAGACCTTCTCCTAGTATTCCTTCACAATAAATCCATATGAATTATATCCCAATTACATATATCTATCCTTAGATAAATGATGATCAATTTTTTCCTCAGATATTTTATTACATTTTTTTCATACACTGAGAATGAATATTGTGGGATTAGAGTTTGACGGTTTTCATGACATCTATATGATCATATACCTATGATCGGTATCATCATAAGTAGGCTAGAATCATAATAATCTGTAGGACTCATTCCAAATGTGAGGCCCATCTTATCATGGTAATATTTTTCAGATGTAATCCCACACCCATCCATGGGAATCATTTATATTGTAATTCCCCAAACCATTCAATAGGGCATCCTATTCTAGTGTACATCCCAACGAAATGTCAAACAATTTTGAAATCCTCTTCAAGTGAAATCCCCAATCAGATTAATCCTTGGGATTCATTCCATATGTATGCGAAATCTAATCAAGAGAACCCCACTCAAGAGTATGCACCAACCCATCTAGGGGAAACCTTCTGAAATTTAAGCCATAAACTAATCACTAAGGCATCCTTTGTGGGAGTAATATTCAATTAATATTAAAAAAATATGGCCATCCTTCTCAGGAGTAGGTTCCCATCTGAACCCTCGAATAACCATAGGCCAAGTCACTCCTCATGGCCCCAAACACAACCCGAGTATCCTCTTCATGAGTAAGCCCAAAATTAATCCTCTCAAAGGGAAAGACTCACCTGTAAGACCGACCAAATTGTGCGGGTATTGATTTTGGTCAAATTGGGTGATGTAGGACGCTTCTCTGAGGATCAAACCCAACACCTTATATCAAACCTATTCTATCTAGACCCAAATTCCTAGTAAGATCTAATTAAACCTAGAAATTCTTATCCATTCGTAGTTCCATGGGATACTTCAACAAAATTCCCACACCAAACCTAGAATAAGAATATTCAACCAAGAATCCTTAGACATATGCCATTAAAAGAATTGTTTAATATTTATCACATGAACATAAAGGTATGATATGTTCTATTATTTGTGTAAAAAATACCTAGGTTCTGATTAATTATATAAGGATATATAGGAAACATATCCATGGGTATAATCCTAGTATGAAAAAAAATAATTTCCCCTTGGATGATGATATAATCCAGAGTTCCCCACTATGTGGATAAAAAACCATCATTGTCATAATATCGACCAATGAATCCATAATTGATACATAAGAGGATACAATTGATGGATATCCTCTGATACCTAATGATAACTCCATTTATTAAGAACCTTAGAATCAAATAGATGATTCGAAATTCTATGAAAGATAAAAACAGATTGTTATTTCATAGGTGAATCACATCATACATGGTTATTAATGAAGGATTTTAGACCATAACATAAATAAATAAGAGAGGGTTGAAGTAAGAAATAATTCCCCGAAAAAGGGTGTAATTATCCAAACCTCCAATCCTATTGACCATTATATTCACTTAAGCATCACTGTAAAACTTCCCAATGAGTACCTACCATTGGTATGTATGTTTATCATGGATGTTGAGCATTTTTTTGTTTCCAGTTCCATGAAATAAACCCATTGCAAACCCTTCAAAAATAAAGAACCCTAAATGATGATTTCACATTATTCAACCCCATGAAATAATCCATTGGGAAGCTGATTCTCTTTCATAAATAATAAAGGGTAAAGTAATAAGGAATCCTTAACTATGATGATAATATCACCCACATGTGAGGCCCCTTTCGATCTCAAAATTCCATGTGAAAAACAAAATACAATCTATCATGCATGTGTTCATTCTAATTGTATAATGATTTGTTAGAGTTTTCTTATTTTTGTTTGTTGAGGAACATAATTTAGATGTCCCTTCAAACCATTGGTATCCTTCTATCATTCACCAATGAATTACCTTGAGATTGTACATGCCATTTTATCATCAACAAAAAGAAATCTATCATCGTACCATCATCTTTAATGCTTGGTATCTATCACACCATTTCATAAGTATTTGGGTCATGGTAATACCCCGCCCCTAGAGGTTTCCTAATATTACCTCCATATCACCAATCCCTACCACTCACCTAGTAAGAGATGAAATGAGGTACAAATACAAATGACATTGACTATCGTCTGTTATAATTTCATAATATTATACTAGAATAATAGAAACCATTCTATACCATATCATAGTGAGGTGGATGTGATGTTTGAAGTTGATGTTTTGACTACTAAAGTATATCATGAAAATAATGATACTATAAAAATCCAAAAAGTCATATATTTCATAGAAGTCAATGAAGATGTTGTGAAACATGGGAAATTCAATCAATTTTTTATATACAAAAGGAATAATGACATTAATATCCAATGAGACTTTACGAAAACCCATTTAGGAGTAAACCTAATTTTAATGTGAACACCTCATAAAATCGGTTTCAATAAGTCTCAATTCCCCATCCCCCCACTATAATGTTACGGGGTTGTTAAATATGATAAAAAGGATCTTGGTGAAATCATGCTAGGGACTCAGTTCAGGAACCTTATATCTGGCTCATAGTTTATGGTTGTTCAGTTTGATACTTCTTTCAATGTTCAGCTGGGGAGACCCTAGCTACAACATTATGAAACCACACCATATTCATACCACCAATGCCTGAAATAATATATCAATGGAAAAATGAAGAATTACTTGGTAAAAATATCCATTAAAATCTAACGAGTCTCAATACATTGAAAAGGGATTCTATAATAAGGAAGAGAAATCATTTATGGATGATAATTTCACATAGATCAATGTCGAAAATGGTCTGGAGATGATCCTAGGTAAGACATTCAAATAGATCTTTGCAGATTATGTGCTCCCCATTATCTAATTAAATGTGGTGATTCCAAATAAGATCACACGATCATTGAATTTGGTAATATATGTCATGAAACCCAATCCCAATGATATTATTGAAATTGACAACTCTCCAAGTAGTAAAGGTTGCCTATGATAAAGTGTCTTCATTCCATCCCCTAAGCTCTATCAAATCCTAGTTCTATCAGCTGGGCTGGAATAAGTATCCATATAAATGATGGAAAATGAATATTCTCATTATCAGTCTTTGGTATCAGCATAAAAAGTCCAGAAAGGTTGTGTTCCATCAATTTATCTAAAAATTGTGGATTTTTCTTTTGAATGTCAAAATAATGACACCTCTCCAAAAAATAAGAATATTACTTCACCACCTACAGCATAAAATATTTTAGAATATTAATATAATAGGGAATATGAATAAGAGGATGACCTCAATGAATCCCCTCTATCATTTGAAGAAGTTATCTCCACAAAAGTTTATTAAATCAAAGAAATAAATTTCAGTATGGATGAATATCCTTAGCCCCTTCTGATCAGTGCAAAAACAAATTTCGAAGAATAATAGGTATATACATATCTCATGAATGAACATTCAGATGTGTTTTCATGGATTTATATATTTATTTCATTCCATGATCATGAGGTGGACACCCAACATTTGGGTATTCTAGAATTCCACTAGGGATAAAAGAAGGAAGCCAAAATGACAAACCTGACTCACACCATCAAAATCAAATAAGAAGCTGACAAACTTGTCATGGATGACTTCATCTAGTAGGTACAATATTTTAAATATTTCCACAATATCATCCCGATAGAGATTAGAAATAGGAAAATAATATATTTCATTGACTTTAGAAATCTCAAATAGAACAATATGAAAGATGAATTCATAGTTCCAATCATAGTTCTCCTTATTTATGAAAAAACTAGTTATCAAGACCTATCTACCATAGATGAATATTCAAGTTAAAACCAAATATGGATTTCCCCAAATGATGAATAATCCTCAATCTTCAGGTCGACCTAGGGAGTATTCTTCTATCAGGTAATTCTCATTAGATTTAAGAATGATGGATCCATGTTACAACAGACCATTCAACACATCTTCAAAACCATTGTTTTAATGTTTTTTAAATGCAACATTGATGATTAGTGGTTGTGCCCCATAAATTTTCCAATCACAGTGCTAACTAGAAGACCATATTCTACAATCATTGAAAAGATATCATGAAGATGAATCACATATATACTTAATTCAGGGAAATCTTATGAAAAATTCACATCATCATCAAATGACATCGTGGCATGAATTTATTCAGTGATAAAAAAATATCCTTATAATTTAACCTCCTCAAACCATAAAGGAGTTGATAGGACTATGATGAAACCTTTCCTACAACAGACAGTTCATAGAAAACCTTAGTGAATAGTGTTTTCATTTCACCAAACTAATGATGAATGTGGTCACATATCAATGGACCTAAGACTATTAGGATGTATTTGAAACCCTCAAGAAACACCTCTTGTTTTCAACTTTATTAATGACACATAGTGAGGGAGATATTCCCATTCTCAATGGGATGTCCGTATAGAGATCATTGGTCGACTTCCTCACAAAAAAAGAATGATCCTCTAATTAAACACAATAATTATTATCTTAGAAAAACCACGATCTATGTCGAGACTCATTATTTATATGTTGAGAATATATGGGTGGAATTGATATTCATTGTTTCAAATACATTCTTAGCCTCAATATTTTGATAGGTAATCTAGAATGATGGGCGGTTTTACTGTATCAATTTGATTAAAAACTTTTGCCTCATAAATAAGTAATTGTCCATTCCTAGGTATATTTATTTTAAAAAAAAAACCATCTACAAAAACAACATCATTAAAAAATGATTTTAAATATTAAAAATATTTTCAATTCATGGTTTCTCGAAAAAGTGTGAAACGTATTTTGATCTCATGACTAAGAGATCAATAGGGAATATAATGTATTACCCTAATATAAATAATTTTGGGTTAGTGATTGATCATATATCCCCAAAAGGCAGTCTTATTGTAGACCATTATATAATCAGAATGATGTATCAGTAATGATGCAGAATAGATTGCCCCCATTGTCGGCCTTGATCTAGAACTCCAAAAACCAATGGACCACATAGAGTAAAGAAGTGATTCAGAGTTGGTAATTGAGAAGATAAATTACCATTACTCTATCATAAAAGAAGATATAATCCCTAGGCTCGACATTGGATGAGGGTTAATGTAAGTGTTCCCCTCAATGCCAATATTGTATCACATCCCATGATGATAGAATAACCAAGTAGACACATCAGTGAATGTAGACATATCTATTTTAGGTCTATACTTGGATGAAATAGTCCTCAGTATTTCCCAACACTAAATAGTATCTCTTTTTCATCAAATCTGAATTGATGTGGTCTACGAAGTCAGACCTATCCCTAAACCATATAGAACTACATCGGTGTGGATAATTCCCATTATGGTAAACCTTGATGATTAATTTCTCCCACTGGATGGAGTCGGAAAAAATAAAATATTTTAGAGTGTAGTCAACGTCACTCTTTATGATGGCGGAAATCACCAAAAAGTACTATATAAATGAGGCTTCGATGAATTCATTATCAAATATATGAAGAGAGAATAGACTTCAGTTATTATGGAAGAAGAAGAATGGGGAGTATATGGATCAAACTAGTGAGGGTGCATGATTTCTGGTAAAATCTAGAGGATTCAATACTTCTGAAACTCAATGATATGAGATTGCACAAAATTTAGCAAGAAGGTCCAATCCAACTATGTTTATTCCATCTTCATCCATCAACACATATAGTTTCTACAGACGATTGAAAACTCAAGGCCATTTTCCATATGAATATTGGATGTTGTGGGTTCATACCCCCCAGCTATGGCCAAGCAGTTCAAATACATTTTAACACCTACCGATTTCTTCTCCAAATGGGTTGAGGGAATATCCCTAAAATAATTTGGGGTGAAAAGCATTGTCAATTTCACAAAATAAAAAATCCAAACAGTATATGGGGTCTATCAAACAATTCGAATGGAAAATATCACCAATTTTTATTATAATGAGGTGGATAAGCTATACGAGGATAATATTATCAAATCCAACAATTCATAACACTACCATGAAATGAATAATGGAAAAATAGAGGGATCTAACACGATCATATAAAAAAAATTAAAAAATGAATGATAAAGGTAAAATTTCTATGCATTTCATGTTCTTACATGCCTTATGGTCTTACCAAACTATAACCCATACAACTAAATGGGCGACCAGGTACAAACTAGTGTAAGGAATAGATGTAGTCATGTCTCTTGAGGTTCAATTTTTTTCATAAATTTTTACCATATGTGGACATATATATATAGATGATAAATCCCATGAATTGTCAGATGATGTTGATAAACTGAATGAAAAAATATTTCACAACATTCATCTATTGGAAGAATAAAATAATTGAATGGAATGAGCCTTTAAAAAGATGTTTTAACCACATTAATTCCTCCGAGGAGAACATGCACGTTTCCTTAAGAATCCAATGAATCCTAGAATGAATCTTACAGATCTAGAAAAAAAGTTGGAGGGTCATTTATCTATACATAAGGACCATTACATTAGCTCTTGTTCCCTAATCCCATAGTATAAAGAGATCATTACATCCCTAACCAATGAATGTATCCTCAAGAAATACTCTGTGAAATCATTTGAAGTAGGTCCCATTTAATAGATGTTAAAATATGTAGTTGGATTTTTTAGAATGACAATAGTAGGTGTGAAAAACATTCCATGAAAATTGTAATTAAATGACATGAAATCATCATCCTTGTTTCATGAATATAATATTCTAACATGTGTCCTATTTTTATGACCCAAAAACATATAGAACACGAATCATTATCACCACATGAAATAAAAATTCTTTTATTGTATCAATTTAATTATCCAAGATATATGATATATTATATAGTCTCTTTTATTTAATGTTAGGAAACCCCCAAAATTCCACGAGTTGAAATTCCTCGTGGTCCAATAAGTATGGTACTCCATCTAGGTATACGTCCTAGTGAAATACATCTAACTACTCAAAAGTTTGAGATGATCTCTTTTATAGACATGAGAAAGAATGAATGGGGATATCCCATGCATAATCCCCATTCACATCATTTCTACTCCATTGTGGCACTTAGTCCCCCTTTGTAGGATTAAGTCCCGAAATTACCACATCCATAAACAAGATGATAAATTCCACAGACATTGTCCCCATTGCATGATAGTAAACTACACAATATATCCAAAAATAAATCATGTATTGATTATTCTTCTAATGAGACACATAGTGACATGTGGTTCTCTGATCATGGGACTAACAACCAAAACAATATATATATTTCCCATGTGAATGAATAGTTCAGAATAAGAATCCCTTTAAAGAACTAATATTGTCATGATTAATTCTCCCATATGGTACATAGAGAAACTATGTCAAATACCCTAGTTCATATAAAATATGAATTTCAAATCAAGTTACCCACAACCGTACCACAAGACAAATTATGTCACAGTCAATTTCTTTTTATCATGACATTAAAAAACCTAGTTATTCAAGAACTATGTGTGGTTTGAGTCTCATTTAACAATATATGTATTGACTCCTAGATCATCAATCACATATCCAACAGTCAATAAAAAATATACCCCATTTCTACATGAATGAATAATATATGCACATCAAAATTTTCTAGATCATATGTCTTTATTGTCATTACAATGAAATGAGTAATGACACTTAGTCCTAATGTATATGTACGATTAATAAATAAAATATTTTTAAAAACATCATTTCCTTATGTCAAATATTGGTTGATGTGTGGAACATTTTTAACGAACTACATGTGGCATGATTCTCAATCAAGTAGGATACATAGTGACACACAGATCACTAATATTGAGACTAGCTGCAGTTAAAAAAACTCTCCCACTCCTAGTGCACGATTCCAACCTCAAATGGGATCCACCAAGGGACTATGTGGGATTGATTATCATTCCAATGATATACATATTGATTCATATATTTACATCTTCATGCCCTTTTACCACATTTCCCCTCATTCACGTCAGTTCATCATTGTCTTTATGACATTTCATTAATATGTACAACTAATGTCTTGAATGTATGATGTTAATCTGCATGGTAACTATAGAAATACATGTGGCTTTATTCTCTCTTAAGGATATATGTAGCATCACATGGACCATATCTTCTATCCCAACCACCATAGAATCTAAATTCATATATCCTTCACTTAGTTTCCTTTATAATTCAGAAATAACCCTTTTTTATCCTTGTTTCTCCCAATGATCATAGTTCACGTGGGATTAATAATTTAGGTAAATGTATATCCCATATAATAGAGGAATATCCATTCACATGGGCTTTACAAACGACCTAGTTCATGACCATAAAAGTCACACCATATGTACACTCCTCATGACAACAAAATTCACACTTTCCTCCAGAACAATGTGTGGCAAGATTCTCTTTCTAATGAGATATGTTGTGTCATCTTTATCTTTATACCCAGTCCTCATAGTAACAAAATATACTAAATTCAATCCATTATCCTATGTATATGACATATCAATAGAAAACCATTCAATATTGGTTTCACCTTATACATGAACCCATACTAAAAGAACCCTCTTTCCCGTTAAACATGAATTTAATCGGTGTGGGGGAGTAGTACCTTCAGAACTATGTCTGGATTGTCTCTTGAAATAATAAGATATTTAGTTTTTTTAGGGTATCATTCCCTAGAGAATAAAAACTATTCCCTGATTATTAATCTCAGGACAACTGCACCCCTACTACATGATGTTATGATTCATGATTATTATACAGAACTCATGACATTAAACTACCTAGTACCTCAAGAAAAATGTGTGGAATGATTATTATTATAGTATGATATTTAGTGTTTCCTAGACGTAATTTGTTTGTCACAGATACAAGGTGAATAAAAATACCGCTCTCACATACAAATTAAAAAAATATATGCAATGTCTCTTAATTTTTGTCACCCCATTTAGGGGGCCCCCAATGAAATAGGGAAATACAAATTCTACATATGAGTCAGATATATATAATGGATTTTATGATTCATGTCCAATATCAGTCCAAATAATCCCTTTTTTTCTTGGACATATCCCTTCCATATGACATACTCCTATTGAAATGTTATAATCTGTTGTTTTGTATTATATTTTAACTCAATATATATTAATTCCATATCAATTATCCCATATTTTGTCATTATTCTAAAATGTTCTTTTCTAATTAATTAATTTATTTTAATTTGTATAATTTTGGTATTTTCTTATGGAAGATAATTTTTTATTATCATAAACATGCATCTTTTTTATAAGAAATTATGCTTCACATTTGTTATTAAATAGTAATTTTAATGCAATAATAGTTCATTTAGTGTTATATTTTAATAACAATTGGAGTTAATTTAGTAAATAAATATTTATAATATTAATTATTTCTTTAGTTTTTCATTAAAAATGATACATTATCTTATTATATATATTATTATATATAATTTTCTTCTCACATAAGGATTTTATTTAAAAATTTTAATTAATGATGTAGTTGTTAAATTTCAATATGGCAATGAAATTTCTTATATTTTTATACGTTTTCACATATTTATTTCAATTATATATTTATCAGATAATAAATGTTTTAAATGATGATATATATATAACATTGATTTGATGTCAAAATTTGTATTCTATATTTGAAACTATTGTTTGTTTATAAATATGATTATATATTATTGATGTTATGTTATGTGTTTGAGATATTTTTTTTGTTATAAATTAGTTATATTTATATTATAATCTTATTTATAGAATGTCAATTTTTTATTTATTGATAACAATAATTCCATTCAATTTTATTTTTTAATGGTTTTATTTTGGTAATGTAGTTTTATTGTTACAGATTATTTGTTTATAGTGATAAATAATGTATATATTTTTGTTTTAGTTTTTCAATATGGGTGGGTTGTTTTTGGATTAAGATAAAGATTAGTTGAAGCATCATAATCTGGTGAAAAAAATGAAGCCCACATATAACATCACAATGGGTTGTTTTCTAAAAAAAGTCAACATGTCAGTTTGGGAAGGCATTACATGTGGGTTTGTTCGGGATGAAAAAGATTATAAATATTTGTATAAATACGTAATTTTTTTATTCACAAAGTACTATAAATTAGGGTTCTAAATGTGAAATAATTGTATTTTAGTATCACTATAAAATCATTAATGTTCCAAGATATAATAAAAACTAGATCCTTTTATATGCATTGATAATCGTACCATTTATTATTGATAATAAATCATTAATAAAGTGAGATGTTATTATCATGTTTTTATTAATGATAAAAAAAGTTCTCTAAAAATGATAATTTCACCACCCCAACCATAATCAGCCACCTGGAATGAACAAAAAGTCCCCACAAAGAAAATTTAAATGCCCGACTATTACTAGAGCTGTTGAATTTAATCCCATGTTTATTTTTTTTAAATTCATATAGCACTAACCCAAACAAGTTGTCTTATTATACAATGATATTTATATATATATGAATTTATGTAATTATGTATGTTTGTATGTATTTATATTAATTTATATCTATATTCATTTATATATTTTAATATAATTATAATTATAATAAATATTTTATTTATTATAATTATATTGATCTATCTTGGAAGGGGATTCTATTAAATGCTCTTTCCTTATGTTTAATTTAAAACCAAAGAACGGGGATTTGGCTGGATCAATTTAAAAATGGGATTGATGACTATTAATGAATTGAATCTAAAATCTAAGTCAAATGTGTTCAAGGAAACCTATACGCAAGTATAATTTATGATTGTTTCCCTATATTGGGTTTTATTGAATATAATGAATTCTTTGACATTTCAACTCCAATTGTTTCGTCTATTATGATGGAAAATGCCACTAGGATGGTATTAATTGTCCATTATGTGAGGTTTTCAGATTATTTAGACCTCAGATCGACCATGACAGGGAATAGTTTCATCGCTACACCCCAGGAAGTGGTCTCACGTAAAATAAAAAATGATAATACATCACTTTTTTAAATAGTTTGTAAAATAATAAGAATATCATATTCAAATTCAAAATTTGATATTTTGTGTTTGAACTACCATAATAAAGGATATGTCATAGTAAAATATTTAATAGGATGGGATGCATGTGATAATGTTTTAGTCACTACTCACACCAACAATATCGGGATCTGTTGGTTGAATTTCATGATATACACTAAAAAACGTGTGAATATGAATGAGAATGATGGGATTATTGGGATGGGAAACCATTAAATTGATAGGGATGTACACATCATAAAAATTTATTTGGGTGAAATTGCAAAAGAATTTTTTCTAAAGGGATATCATGGTACGTCCCTAGACATGAAGTAGAAGTCATGCAATGAAATTGTAATTGAGGATCAAGATAATGAGTAGCCATCTACTATTGTTATTTCTACCAAAAATTCTTATCTCATTGATGATAAATCTAAAAAATTAAAATGTTTCATAATATGAAGCATCTATGGTTTTATAAAAGGAATAGTATTTTTTTCTACAAAAGGTTATCGAAAATCCACTCTTTTGGTAGATTCTAATAAGTTTATAATTAATAATCCCTTAGTAACTATAGGCTTTTTCAGTACTTTTAGACCATATTTTTTCCCTATTAGACTATAGATGGAAAGAATCTGTCCGTATCCAATCATTCAATGGGTGAAGAGGGATTCCAATTAATCAATTATATTAAATCAATATCAAATGATCCCACATAAAAGTCTTGGGAGCCTCACTTGATGACACCTCAGGAGTGGAGGCTAGTAATTATAAGATGAAAATGAGGTGAAACAATATGTGTGAAGCAGTATTAGCTATGATAGAGACTGTTATAGGTGTTGATATTGTATCTGACCAGATCAATAGAAATGGTTTTCAGAATAAATATAATTTTTCACATCATTGAGATTTGGATCATGGATCATGTGGGGACTTGTGTTTGGGTAAGTTGGAAGCTTCATCTATGAAGGGAAACCCTCCCAATGATTCTCCCTTGATAGAAGTCTAGTGAATTTTAAGGGACCACACACATAATATGAATGAAATTTTAAACAAATCCAATAATAGGGTGGTTTTCCTTGGGAAATTCCAAAATGATCATGGAATAATCTGAGTCAATGGACAATCCTCAAGCACTGAGACTATCGATTCATGGACTAGTTCTGATATATATATATATTTTTGTAGGGTTTAATTCTATCTGGAGTACAATATCTTTATCCTCTTGAGGATCCCATCGCACCAAGATGAAAATACTGACAATCATTCTGATTAATAAAATAAATGTAAAAATACAAAAACCAAGACGAGGGTTCACTATCTAAGAGGTAGGGGTGGTGTCCAATATCATTTCACAAGAATAATTTTTATATCTTGTTTTATTAGTAGATGTCATTTTTTGTGGTAAGGGTTTTTTCACTAATTTCCTCAACTGAAATCCCTTTTTTATTTCGAATAAATATGGGGATCATGGGATATGACCCGTGGTTCATACTGATTTAAATAATATATATATGTATTGTATTATTGAATATATTTTTTGGGAAAATTGTCACTATTTTTGTGTTTTTGTTTATATATATATTTATTATTATCCTATGTGTGTGTGTCTATCTATAACCCTAGTATATGTTTCTCCAAATAGTGGGTGCTCTTCCCCCACACCCTAGGTAGGAGTAGTGATGAGTTGCAGTCTTAATACTATCCATTTTAATTAGTGACCCCATATTTTCAAAATTTATTTCTTCATCCCACCATGAGATTTTTAGGTCATGTCATACTTGATTGACATCACAACACCAATGATTATATTAATATGTATATATATATATTCACATAGATATTAATATCAATATACTTAATGAAATATATATACTTTTTTATATGTATTTAATTAATTATATAAAATACTGTAAAAATATATATATAAACGTTTTAGGTAATTAAAATAAATTTTTGAATATTTATCTTAATTCATATAAATTTTATGATTTTTTATATTGATTAATAAAATATAATTTAAAAAAAATTCATTTTAATATGATTTATTTTTTAAAATATACTTTTAAAATGAAAATATATTTTATTATATATATTTATTCATTTTTATATTTTATTATTTATATAAAAATATAAAAATATATATAAATAGAAACATAAAACTGAAAATACATATGTTTATTATAAATTATAAAGTAGAGGTTAAAATTTATAAATTTAAATATATAATATATTTATTGTATTGATATAGTTTGTAAAACTATATTCTACAATATATATATATATATCTGTTTGTGGGTAATTATATATATATATGTATATAATTATAAGTATGTATAAAGGAATAAATGAAAGTATGAATGATTGAAAATATATATGAATTGAATATATAATTATATTATATAATTCATATTTAAAAATATATAAAGATGAACACGCAAAATATATAATGCAATATTTCATTTCCTAGTGAAAAATAGAGATTATTAATCGAATACTTATATTAGTGGAATGAAATAGATGACTAAGATATACCTTTATCAATACTAATTTTTTTTGATAATGAGTGTCCTCTTATCAGTGATGAAAAAAATATGGCCTTTATTCCTGTTTTTTAGCATCGATAAAAGAAGAACCCATTTTTTCACAATATATAGTAGTGATAAAAAATGTTTCAACTAAAAAATTATTTTAAATATCTTATTAATAAATTGATCATTATTAATCTCTCATTAACTCTATTAGTCTCTAAATGAAAATATTTTATTTTCTAGGATTATTTAAAACATTTTGTCTTCAAAATAATATTTATTACATTTCAAAATAATAGATTATAGACTTAAATATATAAAATATTCCTATTTCTAAAATTATAAAACCCTAAAAAATCAATACAAATCTATTTTTGTCCAATAAAATATATTTGAGTAATTGCACCGATGGTAGCCTAGGTAACAGAATCCTTTTAAATGATGATAAAATTCAACCATGTAGAAATTGAAGAAAATGATATATAAGAGAATCTATTAACCATCGAGAATATCATTAGATTTAATAACAAGTGAATCAAGTATGATTTTTATAATCAAAATATTTTAAAGCATTCTATCTTTATATAACTCTAATTCATTAACATGAGGAATAATATCTAAAAAAACATACTAATCCAATCCATGAAAAATCATAATTTTTTCTAATTCAGTATTATATGAATACCTCACTGCATCATTAATCATTTGATTTTTCTATGACCTATTCAATATAGTCTTTATCAATATTTAGAAGGAAATCTTGATTATGTGTAAAAATTCCTTAATAATCCTGATGCATCACAATAATCAGATGCATATTTTATGTGAGTAATATTCCATAAACCTAATCCCAACACTGATGCATCCATTAAATTTCCTCTATTTTACAATCATTTACAATCCATGAATCATTAAAAATATTTGAGGCATCAAAATGTTCTATTTTCTAAAACCAGCATGAAAATGAAGAGTTATGTATAATTGTTTCATTAATAATTTAATTAATTATAATTAGTAATTTATTTTCAGAATCTAATTATAAAAGATATTTTTAAAACTAAAATATAATATAATTCATACCTAAATTAATAATTAATTTAATAAACTAATTAAAAATAATTAGTAATAAAAATAATAATATAATTACGGTATAGTAAAAAACATTTATATTTATTAATTTATTATTTTCCAAAGAACAGTTTTATTAATTATTAATAACTACTATGTAATTTATAATACATAATAATATTATTTATGGTGTAATTATTATGTTGATTTATAATTTTTTTGGAAAATACCAATAGGGAATAAATGCCTAATTTCATCTATATTAAAATGAAGAAAACAAGTACCAACTGGAATAAAAGCCCATATCCAAACTAAATAGGTTCAAAAGACACCAACAATAATGACCTATAAAGGACTTAAAAAATAATAATATCAACTAAATGAGTAAGGTTAGGACATCGTCAACCCCTACCATGACTGGGTGTAATGTCCTTGACCTCACTAATCCATTCAATTGATGAAATGTAGTGTTTGAGGTGTTCTCAAGGGTCAGGGTCCATTATAACTTACACTATGCCAATTTTCTAGTTCTGTGAACATTGTTTCACATTCTGTGAACAATGTTATTGATTAGTCAACAGTCGGGCAGTCATCATTCCGTGAGACATAAATGGTTGAGTCATATGTCTTTGAGGATTCTGTAGGAGAGTCTTCTATCGTTGAGTCCTCTATTGGCGAGTTATATGTCTGTGAGTAATATGTTAGTGAGTGATCTGTTAGTGAGTCATATGTTGGTGTGTCATCATTTGGTGAGTCCTCTGTCAGTGGTACTTCTATCACAGAGTCATCTATCAGTGAGATATCTATCAGTGATTCATAAGCTGGTGATTCACATTTTGGTGAATCATATGTCAGTGATACATCTACAGGTGATTCATCTATCAGAGAGTCATCTTTTGGTGAGTCATCTTTCGGTTTTTCATCTATCCGTTTGTCATCTATCATTGATTCATCTGCCGATGAGACCACTATTGGTGAGTAATCTTTCTGTGATTCAACTATATGCGAGTCATTTGTGAAGAATTTCATTGGTGAGACAAACATAAACAATGCTTCTAGCATAATACGGTTATGCCCCATTGAATATTTCATTGTTGTTATACGCATTCAATGCCTTGTTTTGAGGGATTTAAGGAAAATTCAACGACAATAACTCTTATATTAATATTCATGAGTTTTAGAGTTCTTTTATTTGGTCAAAATGAACAGTATTTATGAGATCCACATTTAATGACAAATCTAAACAATTTCAAAACATCTTCTTTGTTTTGATTTTCAAAATTCCAAGATACATTCTGTTTTATTGTTTATTCTCATTCCCCTTGGTACGGGGCACCTCTTTACCAAGGATTTGTGAAATTATTGTGCGTACCGTGGATCATATTTTCTCTTGAGTTTTTCTAGCTGCATGAGCACATCATATTTTGGTGCAACCAAGAAGTGTCTATTTTTCTTCGATATAAGGCATGTTATACCTATGTGCTTCTAGATTTCTCGATATATTTCTTCCAATTATTATTTCCATGATATGGAATTTGATCCCCATGTATCTAATGGACCTTTCTTGGGAGTTGGTTGATTCAATTGTGCCAAGATGTCCTCGTATGGATGCAGTCATCGCGAGAGTGGTGATCATAATACATTATTTTGGCTTGTTCCAGTGAAAATAAAATCACAGCTAATTTTAGGTGGGAGAATCATATATTGGACAGTATTTCTTCATGTATTCGTATAGTTAGTATGATTTATCCACTGGACCATAATTAAATTAACACAATAAATACTGAAATAGAGTAAATAATAGGTATTAATCATAGGTTGTTTCTTTATCCCATGATAAATGATTTCCTCTTTATTTTCAACATAGTACTATATATAATCCTTTCTTGTTTATAATTACATTATTATGGAAATTGGTAAATAATTTATATAAATGATTAATTGTAAATTTATTTTTCCAATGATATAGATGCATGATTACAAATCCGGTTGATTTTATTGTTCTTGGTGATAAATCCATTCGATACAGTTATGACTATTTAATTGAATCTGTTAATTCAATATATAATAGAGGGATGGTTTGTGGTAAAGATAATTACTTGAAGGGTTCTATGTTATCCTCTTAATTTTACATTCCAGGTTCCTTATTCATTGAATATATGAGTTCTCGTTCTATGAGAAGATTTAATTCCTTGTTTTGGGAAAAGACCCGAGTTTCTATACTATTTGTTTCCATAACCAATTGTTATGGTGTAAGCCTGGGATGGATGAGCCTAGAGATATGTTGTGGTATGTGTGTTTACAGAATCTCATTGGTTATGGTGGTTGTATTTGAAACCTATAGTGGTGTGATGAATCAGTTTTTGCATGTGGGTGTCGGGGAGGACACTGGGGAAGATGAAACGGGTTGAAGATGTAAATATCTTTGATATGAAAGTTATTTCAATTGAATATATTGTTTTTTATATTATTCAATTTTCTTGTTTATTAAGGAATCTATTTTGTATTACACACATTTGAAAAAAGGTGAATTCAAATGGATTATGCCACATTCCTTCCTTATTTAGATTCTTGAGGATATATGGGCCATCACACTTGTAATATGTCGAAAGACTCGATGGGTATTACACTATATCATAGTATTGAGCCCCATGTGTTTTTTATCGTTTAATACCATTATAGAATTATCGAGAATATTGGAAAATTTATAATTCTATTAATAAATTACTGAATAAATGATGTTAACCCATTGGTAAGAGTTTGTTTGGATGCAATGTTAAGGATAATTTTAAAAGGAATTGTGGACCTAGTTTGGTTATCCATATAGAGAATCGAACAATGGTGTGATGCTAATGAAATGTATTGTAGAAATTATAATGGTTAATTAATTGTTAATTAATTAATTAACATAATGTGACAAAAGTAAAAAAGGATTATGTAATATAATGCTGTTTTTAAATGATTTTGTGTTTATAGGACACCATGTCCAAGAATTGTTATCTGGGTGTGCAAGAGACGTTACCTTCTGTTGATTCTAAGACTTGGTTATTCCCATATTGTGGTTGTGATCTATAATATATTTTATACTTTTCTGTTCTTATAGCTACTACACCTTGTCAGATATGGAATCTAAATTCATGGGGATATAAAGCCTAGGGAGTGGGGGTGTTTCCCCAACATCCTGGTTTGATGATGAATTGTTGGCTACACCATTTGGCCCCACTCTCTATTATTGGTAGTTACCTATGATGGTAGGTATGATGGTTATCTTTCACTATATATGGGTGTAGAGGGATTTAATTTATTATCTTTTTTGTCACACTTATATTCAAGATATATATTACTATGGACTTCTACAGGTTTAATGTGTATAGGCTATGATAACTTGAGGACCCATATTCATTTCATGGGAAGTAATGACTAGAGATATATTACCAAATGTTTGATACATGTTATGAATGTTTTGGTGGCACCAAGAATCTACCTGGTAATGTTGGATATGTGGATGTTTTGGTTTTGTTACATAAGGTTCATGTTGTGGTGCTTCACCATGTGTACGTAGGAAAGCCTTTGTGGAGGGTGTTGTTTTGGATGTTCGATGTTGGGGAAATGCCGAAAACTTGTGGGGATGTGATAGCGGGGTACCCTTGATATTATTTATTTTATTTTATACCCTTAAATGGTATTCATGGTGGTAATAGAAATTGTGTGGATGGGAAAATATTATTCAGTTTTAGTTGATGAGTTAGTTTTGATTGGTGATCATTGTGCTTTAGCATGCATTTGTTACTATTTCATGAGATTCATCAGGGAGGATCTTACTGAGTATATTTTTTTACTCCCCCTAAGTAGATATAAACTATTTTTTGTCACTTAGAGTATGTTGGAGATTAGTCTGGTCACTACTAGCTTTGGGTTATAAGATATGTTCGTTACTTGTGGTCTTCACCGCTCCTAAAATCTTGAGGTATGTTTTCTACCAACTTAACATGAACATGAAACATTGTCAGTTGATGGAGTTATTACAGGATTATGAGTTCAAAATATCATATACACTTGGTAATGGGAATGTTATAGCTAATTCACTAAGAAGGAAGTCGTGCATCCATGCAGTGCATGAATCTGAGGATTTCTTGAGTGTGATGGAATAACATTCAGTGTTGCATCTAGATATAAGTGAAGATAGGGGCACATGTTGTCTTTTTCAGATGAAAGTTCAATCATATATGATGTTGCATGTGGATCTATCTTAGTTAGGGGATCATGATGTGGAGTTTGGGAGAGACCGAGTTTTTTAAAGTGAGTCCCCTGATGGCATGTTTGAGGATGCAAAACACCATGTGTTGTTTTAGGGAATACTTTTCTTTCCTTTGGTGGAAAATGAGATAGTTATCTTAAAGTTTATTAGTTCTCCCTTCGCAGTACATCCTAGCATGAAAATGATGTATCGATATTTGATAGTTCAGTTTTGGTGGCCTAGGATGATCAATGAAGTTTCGGAGTTTGTGTCATGATGATTGATCTTACATAAGTTGAATGTTGGGCATCGTGCTCCGAGTGGGTTTCTCCAGCCGTTAGATGTTCTTCAGTGGAAGTTGGAGGACATCTCAGTAGGCTTTTTATCGATTTAAATTTATCTTAAGGAGTCTATGATGTTTTATGAGTGGTTTTGTATCGTTTAAAAAAAATTATCCCACTTAATAGAAACCATGGAGTTGAGCATAGTAGATGTTTTATCAGAGTAGTATCTGGAGGTGGTGGTGGGACATCACGGAGTCCCGAGGAAGATGATTTCTGATTGGGATCCTTATATTAGTTCTATGTTCTGGAGAGGTCCCCAGATTTATTTTGGTTATCATTTTTTCTTTTCACTAGTTTTTATCAGTATACAGATGGTCAGGCAACACCGACCATCTAGGCTCTTGAATACATGTTGTGTTCTTGTGTCTGGGATTTTGGAGGTTCTTGGGTGAGACACATACCCTTAGAAGAGTAAACATATTAAAATAGTTTCCTCATACCCATCCATATGGTTCCAATTGAATCCTTCTAAGGCTGACCTTGCAGTTTTCTGATGTGGTAGATAGGGGTCAGTGTGTTAGAAATTCTCGTGGTAGAATTGGTATAGAACACGAAAGAGATGGTTTAGGTGATTATTTAGATGATGAAGGAAGTGTAGGATCAACAGAAATCCTATGCTAATCATAGAAGGACACCAATGCTGTTTAACTTTGGGGATCATGTGTTTTAGAAGGCGACTCCCTGTTGTGGGCTGCAAAGGTTTGGTCATGATAGTAAGATTTCTCCCCAATTTATTGGGCCTCTAAAGGTGTTTTCTCGGGTTTGACTGGTGGAATCTCAGGTAGGAATTCCATCATAGGAGATTTGTATACTTGATATTTTTTCACATGTGTAATTTTCTTTTTTATCTTCATGATGACTCTCACATCATCGATTGGGTCATGATAGGGGTTGACGATGATGCAACCATTGAGGAGCTACCTATAGAGATCCATGATCGATTAGAGAAGGTGTTGTGGGGTTTTTATACCCCCTTGGATTATTAATTGTGGTTTCCAGTGGCATGGATGATATTATAATTGAAATTTAGTCACAAATAGAAGCTCATTATATTGATCTATTTAATGTTTAGCAATTTTGTGTGACAATTGTTGTCTTGTGTTTGTAAACCATTACTGTTTATAAGATGGTTTCCACTTGTTTATTCTTGTTTATTTATATCTATTGAGATATATATTCCATGGGATTGTGTTTTGGAGCTTTTTTTGGATCCCAAAAGGTTTGAAATTATTCCTTTGAGAAAGTGGTTGAGCTCCTTTAGTAGAATGATCCTTGAGATGTATCTCGAAGGGCTGTTGTTCAGACCCCATTTTTTTGTTCCCCTCTAGGATGTTTTTAGATTCATGGTGGATATAATGTTTTGAGAGGTATCTGATGTAATCGAGTAGTATACATAGGTCTATTCATTTTATAAAATATTCTTTTTTTGTTATTTTGGGAGGTCCAAAATACTTATTCCCAACACTTTCCCAAATTTCTAGTTTAGTGAACAATGAATCTAGTTCTATGAAAAGTGTTGTTTGTGAGTCATCTGTTGGTGATTCATCTATCAATGAGACATATTTTGGTTATTCATATGTTGTTGAGGCATCGTTAATTTATGTTAGGTCGGAATAAACGGGGAATGATGGCAAGAGGGGGGTGAATTGCCTTTAAAAAAAATGATTAACAAATTAAAAAATCAAAGTAAGGTGCAGCGGAAATAAAGGAGGCAATCACACAAGAAATTGATAACGGAGTTCGGCCAAAACCCGGCCTACGTCTCCGCTCCCAACTCAACCGTTGAGAGATTCCTACCGCTTGCTTTTCAATGGTTTTAGCAAGAAACCCACTAGGCTTTGAGGTAGCACTAGGACCTATTACAGCTTGCTTTTATTGGTTAAGCAAGAACCCACTTGCTTTCAATGGAATAGCAAGAACCCACTAGCCTTTTTAACGGGTGAAGGCTAGCTCACCGACAACTCAATCCTTTTAAAAGGAAATGCTTGAAGAAACCTCTTCACACCTTAATGGTGGTGTGAAACCCAAAAGAAAGGGAGATGAAGAAAAGGATGGGGTTTGTAGGCACAAACCCAATTTTATGCTCAAAATAAATATACAATAAGAAAAACCGTATTTGAGGAAGTCTTGGGCGCCTTTGATTGATTGGAGATGTTGAAGGCCGCTTCCAAGCTTCTTGAGGTGCTCCTTGGATTGGAAGTTGGTTGGAGCACGTGGGGTTCCTTTGAAGTGGCTCGCCGGAGGTTTGCCGAATGATGGAAAAAGTGTCCGTTGGCTTCACAATAGTTCCGGTTGGTGTCCGGGGCTTCCTTGGCCTTTATTTATAGGCATGGAACCCTTGGGGAGGCTTCGGAGCCGTTGGAGAGGCTAAAAGAGCCGTTGGAGGCCAAATTGGAGTTGACTGGTCAAAGCCAACGGCTAGTTTGACTGGGCTACCGGCTGGCCGGTGCCTTGGCAGAGGAGGAGAATTCTGGTCCAGGCTCCACCGGCTGACCGGTGCCAGAGCCACCGGCTGGCCGGTGGCAAGACAGTAGCTCATACTGTTGCATCTGGGTGCCACCGGCTGGCCGGTGATGAGGCCACCGGCTGACCGGTGGTGAGGCAGTGGCTCCCCTTTGAGTGCAGGTTCCACCGGCTGGCCGGTGGTCAAGCCACCGGCTGACCGGTGGTCTGGACAGAGGAATCCCTCTTGTCCAGTCCTCCATCGGCTGGCCGGTGGTCTTCCATCGGTTGGCCGGTGGACTGAATTTCAGTCCACTTTTGACTTCTTCTTGGCCTAAGACCTTGGCAACCTTTTGCCTATCAACACAAACACTTAAAACAAGATTAGTAAAATAAGAAGGTGATTGTGATCATGAAAATCAAACAACGAGGGGAATGAGATGTACAACAATCTCCCCCTATTTTGATGATCACAATCACCAAAACAATCAAAGTAAAAAAAAACTGAAATTGAAAGGAAATGCAAAGCATGATGAAAAGGATTCTCCCCCAATCAATCAAGAAATTTCTCCCCCTTTGTGATTATCAAAATAGCTCGGGGCATCAAACTTGATTGAGGGACACGATGAAAAACGAGATTTTAAATCAATTGAAAATGATATCAATTGTTGAAAATTTTGAAATGAAAATTGAATAACAGTTTGAATTGAATGTTTTGAATCAAAAACCAATTGAATTTTGAAATTTGAAACCAAATGAAATTTGTTGAGATTGAGAGTTTTGAATCAAAAATGAATTGAAATATTTGAATGAAAAATTCGAATTGAATATTTTGAAATGAAAAATTTGATACCAAGTGTTGAAATTGAAAGTTGGAATCGAAAATTTTGAAATTACAAAAAAGCTTAAAAGATCCTAACTCCCCCTAAATAAAAACAAAAAGTCACCGAGGAGAGGGATTTTGAAAAGAGATGATTTTCGGCCCGGAGAGACTCGCAAGAAGGGATTTTTCAATCCAAACTTGTCTCATGGCGGGTCTTCTCCTATAGAATTCGTCCGAAAAGAAAATAGACTTTGGTTGGCCGTAACGGGCATTTTTGCAATTGCATTCATATATCATGTGCCCGTGTTTCTTGCAATAATTACAAAATTTGTAAGCGGAGCTCCCCCTTACAAAAACAGTGGGTGCATGGGAGGAGGAAGCTTGGTTGGTGTATCCAAGTCCATTGGTGGTTCTAGATATTCGTTGGGAACCTAGGAGATTGTTCAAATTTTGTTCCCCTTGGGTGAACATAGCTAGGGTCTCCCTTAGGTCTTTAATGGTTGATTCCATGGAATCAACATTTGGAAAATTTTGGATTTTAAGGGACAACTCTTCCTTCTCTTTGAGAAGTTGTTCTTTTTCGGAAGAGAGTTTTTTGAAATTCTTCTTCAAAGCGACAAATTTTGATGAAAGCTCATGAAAACCATTTTCTAATTGATCTCTAGCGTGTGAGAGTTCTTCATAAGACAAATGATTCAATGAATTAGAAGAACTAGAGGAGGAAGAGGAGGAAGACGAGGAAGAGGAGGAAGATACCTCATGTTTTGCCATTAGGCATTTTTTACCTTGGTCGCTCGAGGAGAAGGAGGAGAATGAAGAGGTGGAGCTATCACTCCATGTTGCCTTTGAAGCCTTCTTCTTCTCCTTTTTCTTGGCCCTTTTCTTGTGGAGTGGGCAAGCGGGTACGGATTTTTCGTCGAGTTCTTGCTCTTGAGCGGGTTCTTGCTTTGGAGCCTTGCTAGTACCTTCATGGGTTAGTTCTAACAATTTCCAAAGATCATAAGAAGTAGTGCAAGAAGAAATGAAATTAAAAACATTACGATCTAACCCACAATGTAGAGCATTCATGGCTTTTCCATCAAGCTCGAAATTTGCAATGTCTACGGGGGTCCATTGAGATTCATCTTTACTAGAGAGAGTATAACCATGCATGACAATTCTAAAAATAGGATAGCTAATGCTTTTAAGAAATGTGGTCATGCGGGTTTTCCAAAAACTATAATCGGCTCCATCAAAGAATGGAGCACGATCCAAAGAATAGCCCTCGGGGGATTGAGAGGAAGAAGCGGTAGAAGCCATCAAAAAAATAGGATCTTTAATTTGAAACCGGTTAGGGAATTATTCAAATACGTCCTCTGATACCAAATGTTAGGTCGGAATAAACGGGGAATGATGGCAAGAGGGGGGTGAATTGCCTTTTAAAAAAAATGATTAACAAATTAAAAAATCAAAGTAAGGTGCAGCGGAAATAAAGGAATCAATCACACAAGAAAATGATAACGGAGTTCGGCCAAAACCCGGCCTACGTCTCCGCTCCCAACTCAACCGTTGAGAGATTCCTACCGCTTGCTTTTCAATGGTTTTAGCAAGAAACCCACTAGGCTTTGAGGTAGCACTAGGACCTATTACAGCTTGCTTTTATTGGTTAAGCAAGAACCCACTTGCTTTCAATGGAATAGCAAGAACCCACTAGCCTTTTTAACGGGTGAAGGCTAGCTCACCGACAACTCAATCCTTTTAAAAGGAAAGGCTTGAAGAAACCTCTTCACACCTTAATGGTGGTGTGAAACCCAAAAGAAAGGGAGATGAAGAAAAGGTTGGGGTTTGTAGGCACAAACCCAATTTTATGCTCAAAATAAATATACAATAAGAAAAACCGTATTTGAGGAAGTCTTGGGCGCCTTTGATTTATTGGAGATGTTGAAGGCCGCTTCCAAGCTTCTTGAGGTGCTCCTTGGATTGGAAGTTGGTTGGAGCACGTGGGGTTCCTTTGAAGTGGCTCGCCGGAGGTTTTCCGAATGATGGAAAAAGTGTCCGTTGGCTTCACAATAGGTCCGGTTGGTGTCCGGGGCTTCCTTGGCCTTTATTTATAGGCATGGAACCCTTGGGGAGGCTTCGGAGCCGTTGGAGAGGCTAAAAGAGCCGTTGGAGGCCAAATTGGAGTTGACTGGTCAAAGCCAACGGCTAGTTTGACTGGGCTACCGGCTGGCCGGTACAGCTCCACCGGCTGGCCGGTGCCTTGGCAGAGGAGGAGAATTCTGGTCCAGGCTCCACCGGCTGACCGGTGCCAGAGCCACCGGCTGGCCGGTGGCAAGACAGTAGCTCATACTGTTGCATCTGGGTGCCACCGGCTGGCCGGTGCTGAGGCCACCGGCTGACCGGTGGTGAGGCAGTGGCTCCCCTTTGAGTGCAGGTTCCACCGGCTGGCCGGTGGTCAAGCCACCGGCTGACCGGTGGTCTGGACAGAGGAATCCCTCTTGTCCAGTCCTCCATCGGCTGGCCGGTGGTCTTCCATCGGTTGGCCGGTGGACTGAATTTCAGTCCACTTTTGACTTCTTCTTGGCCTAAGACCTTGGCAACCTTTTTCCTATCAACACAAACACTTAAAACAAGATTAGTAAAATAAGAAGGTGATTGTGATCATGAAAATCAAACAACGAGGGGAACGAGATGTACAACAATCTCCCCCTATTTTGATGATCACAATCACCAAAACAATCAAAGTAAAAAAAACTGAAATTGAAAGGAAATGCAAAGCATGATGAAAAGGATTCTCCCCCAATCAATCAAGAAATTTCTCCCCCTTTGTGATTATCAAAATAGCTCGGGGCATAAAACTTGATTGAGGGACACGATGAAAAACAAGATTTTAAATCAATTGAAAATGATATCAATTGTTGAAAATTTTGAAATGAAAATTGAATAACAGTTTGAATTGAATGTTTTGAATCAAAAACCAATTGAATTTTGAAATTTGAAACCAAATGAAATTTGTTGAGATTGAGAGTTTTGAATCAAAAATGAATTGAAAGATTTGAATGAAAAATTCGAATTGAATATTTTGAAATGAAAAATTTGATACCAAGTGTTGAAATTGAAAGTTGGAATCGAAAATTTTGAAATTACAAAAAAGCTTAAAAGATCCTAACTCCCCCTAAATAAAAACAAAAAGTCACCGGGGAGAGGGATTTTGAAAAGAGATGATTTTCGGCCCGGAGAGACTCGCAAGAAGGGATTTTTCAATCCAAACTTGTCTCATGGCGGGTCTTCTCCTATAGAATTCGTCCGAAAAGAAAATAGACTTTGGTTGGCCGTAACGGGCATTTTTGCAATTGCATTCATATATCATGTGCCCGTGTTTCTTGCAATAATTACAAAATTTGTAAGCGGAGCTCCCCCTTACAAAAACAGTGGGTGCATGGGAGGAGGAAGCTTGGTTGGTGTAGCCAAGTCCATTGGTGGTTCTAGATATTCGTTGGGAACCTAGGAGATTGTTCAAATTTTGTTCCCCTTGGGTGAACTTAGCTAGGGTCTCCCTTAGGTCTTTAATGGTTGATTCCATGGAATCAACATTTGGAAAATTTTGGATTTTAAGGGACAACTCTTCCTTCTCTTTGAGAAGTTGTTCTTTTTCGGAAGAGAGTTTTTTGAAATTCTTCTTCAAAGCGACAAATTTTGATGAAAGCTCATGAAAACCATTTTCTAATTGATCTCTAGCGTGTGAGAGTTCTTCATAAGACAAATGATTCAATGAATTAGAAGAACTAGAGGAGGAAGAGGAGGAAGAAGAGGAAGAGGAGGAAGATACCTCATGTTTTGCCATTAGGCATTTTTTACCTTGGTCGCTCGAGGAGAAGGAGGAGAATGAAGAGGTGGAGCTATCACTCCATGTTGCCTTTGAAGCCTTATTCTTCTCCTTTTTCTTGGCCCTTTTCTTGTGGAGTGGGCAAGCGGGTACGGATTTTTCGTCGAGTTCTTGCTCTTGAGCGGGTTCTTGCTTTGGAGCCTTGCTAGTACCTTCATGGGTTAGTTCTAACAATTTCCAAAGATCATAAGAAGTAGTGCAAGAAGAAATGCAATTAAAAACATTACGATCTAACCCACAATGTAGAGCATTCATGGCTTTTCCATCAAGCTCGAAATTTGCAATGTCTACGGGGGTCCATTGAGATTCATCTTTACTAGAGAGAGTATAACCATGCATGACAATTCTAAAAATAGGATAGCTAATGCTTTTAAGAAATGTGGTCATGCGGGTTTTCCAAAAACTATAATCGGCTCCATCAAAGAATGGAGCACGATCCAAAGAATAGCCCTCGGGGGATTGAGAGGAAGAAGCGGTAGAAGCCATCAAAAAAATAGGATCTTTAATTTGAAACCGGTTAGGGAATTATTCAAATACGTCCTCTGATACCAAATGTTAGGTCGGAATAAACGGGGAATGATGGCAAGAGGGGGGTGAATTGCCTTTAAAAAAAATGATTAACAAATTAAAAAATCAAAGTAAGGTGCAGCGGAAATAAAGGAGGCAATCACAGAAGAAAATGATAACGGAGTTCGGCCAAAACCCGGCCTACGTCTCCGCTCCCAACTCAACCGTTGAGAGATTCCTACCGCTTGCTTTTCAATGGTTTTAGCAAGAAACCCACTAGGCTTTGAGGTAGCACTAGGACCTATTACAGCTTGCTTTTATTGGTTAAGCAAGAACCCACTTGCTTTCAATGGAATAGCAAGAACCCACTAGCCTTTTTAACGGGTGAAGGCTAGCTCACCGACAACTCAATCCTTTTAAAAGGAAAGGCTTGAAGAAACCTCTTCACACCTTAATGGTGGTGTGAAACCCAAAAGAAAGGGAGATGAAGAAAAGGTTGGGGTTTGTAGGCACAAACCCAATTTTATGCTCAAAATAAATATACAATAAGAAAAACCGTATTTGAGGAAGTCTTGGGCGCCTTTGATTGATTGGAGATGTTGAAGGCCGCTTCCAAGCTTCTTGAGGTGCTCCTTGGATTGGAAGTTGGTTGGAGCACGTGGGGTTCCTTTGAAGTGGCTCGCCGGAGGTTTGCCGAATGATGGAAAAAGTGTCCGTTGGCTTCACAATAGTTCCGGTTGGTGTCCGGGGCTTCCTTGGCCTTTATTTATAGGCATGGAACCCTTGGGGAGGCTTCGGAGCCGTTGGAGAGGCTAAAAGAGCCGTTGGAGGCCAAATTGGAGTTGACTGGTCAAAGCCAACGGCTAGTTTGACTGGGCTACCGGCTGGCCGGTACAGCTCCACCGGCTGGCCGGTGCCTTGGCAGAGGAGGAGAATTCTGGTCCAGGCTCCACCGGTTGACCGGTGCCAGAGCCACCGGCTGGCCGGTGGCAAGACAGTAGCTCATACTGTTGCATCTGGGTGCCACCGGCTGGCCGGTGCTGAGGCCACCGGCTGACCGGTGGTGAGGCAGTGGCTCCCCTTTGAGTGCAGGTTCCACCGGCTGGCCGGTGGTCAAGCCACCGGCTGACCGGTGGTCTGGACAGAGGAATCCCTCTTGTCCAGTCCTCCATCGGCTGGCCGGTGGTCTTCCATCGGTTGGCCGGTGGACTGAATTTCAGTCCACTTTTGACTTCTTCTTGGCCTAAGACCTTGGCAACCTTTTGCCTATCAACACAAACACTTAAAACAAGATTAGTAAAATAAGAAGGTGATTGTGATCATGAAAATCAAACAACGAGGGGAACGAGATGTACAACAATTTATTCATCTGTCTGTGAGACATCTATAAGTGATTAATCATTCAATGAGTCGTCAATTGATATGTGATCTGTAAGTGAGTCATCTATTGGTTAGTCACCTATTAGTATGTCCTCTATCTGTGAGTCATCTCTAGGTGAATCATAAGTTGTTGAGTCATATGTTTATGAGTCATTATCACATGAGTCATTTGTTGGTGATTCATCTAATGTTGAGTCATCTATCTATGATTCATTTTATAGTGAGACATATGTCGTTACAGAATTTTTCGGTGAGTAATCTGTCGAGGAGTCATTTGTTGGTGAGTCATTTGTCTGGGAGTCATCTATTGATGATTTTTATGTCAGTGAGTAATCTATATGTGAGTCATTTGTTGGTGATTAATTTGTTGTTGAGTCTTTTTTAGGTGATTCATCTTCCAGTGAGTTACCTTTTGGTGATTTCTCTATCATTGAGTCATCTATCGTTGAGTCATATGATAGTGAGTAATCTGTCTGGTAGACATCTGTGAGTGATTCATATTTCAATGAGTCAACTATTAGTGACTCATCTATCAAAGATTCATCTACCCATGAGTCATCTATTATGGGGATATATGAGAATAGTTTCACCAATGAGATTGATGTGAATAATGATTCATGCATTATATAGTTCCTCCCATTTGATGTTTTCTTTGACATTGAACACATTTACAGCCTTATTTTAAGAGATTCAAGGCATATTCAAAGAATATAACTCCTATTATAATATTATTAAGTGTTCGGGTGATTTTACATGGTCACACTATGTAGTCTTGATGAGATCATCCATTAATGACAAATCAAAACAGTATTTATACCACTGTCGTGTTTAGATTTTTGAAAGGCCATGATTTATTACACCTTGTAATTTATTCTCCTTCCTATTGTTATGAAGCACCTAGAACATTATTAACCATGGAGTTGTTTTATTGTGGTGTGAAACTTGGGTCATGTTTTCCGTGGATTTATTCCTACTACAGGTGCACCACCTATTTTTGGAATACTATGAAGTGTTGATCCATCTCCAATAAAATGTATATAATACCTTCATTCATCTCTGTTCCTCGATCTGTTTACTCCCATTATCATTTCATATTACTTCATGTGATATTCATGATTATAATGGAACATTCTTGGGTTTTTGTTGAGGTTGTTTTCTCACGACGTCCTTGGGAGGATGTTGTCATTGAAGGAGAGGTGATTTGTGATCCATTATGTTGTCCCATTCTCATGTAAAGAGCATAGAGAAGATTTTTAGGTAGGGGATTCATGGATTCTATATTCCTTTAATGTGTTATAGAATTGTTGGTATGATTTATCCATTTTTCCACAATTAAATTGACATAATAAATAATGAACCAGAGTAAAGAATTGGTATACATCGTATATTCAATCATTATACTATGATAACTATTTGCCTATTAATTTTACAGATAGCATGATTTCAATGCCTTTCTTATTTTTCAAGTCATTCTTTTTGGATATTTGAAAATAATGTGAATATGAGATTAATTGTAAAATTCTTTCGCCAAAGAAAAAGAGGCATGTTAATGAATCTTGATGTTGTTGTTGTGCATGTTGATAAATGAAATGGATGCACTTATGCCTATTTAATTGAATAAGTTAATTCAAAATGAAATAAAGGAAATTATGTAAAATAAAGATAATTAATTCAAGGGTAATGAGTTACCCTATAAATTTTAAAAGAAATCCACATTATTCATTGGAGCTATCAGTGATCAATGTGTTTGAATGTTGAAGTCCTTGTTTAGGGATAGAATCCCAATTTTCTATTTTGTTTGTTTCTAGGCAGCATGTGTTGTGGTGTGAGCCTGGGATGGTTGATCCTAGATGGTTATTGTGGTTTGTGGGAAAAGGGAGGCCCAGTGGTTGTTGTGTAATTAGTTGGCTCCTAGTGTGGTGAGATGCATTGATTTTTGCATGTTGGTGTTTGGGAGGACACCATGGATGACAAGATTTGTTGAAGAAGGGATTACCAATGATATGAAAGTGTATTATATTGAATCTTTTTTTTTATTATCTGCTACACTTTTTCCACTACTTGATAAAGTTTTTCTTTTACACTACTTTCAAAAGAGTTGAATGAACACAGGTTATGCCACATGATTTTCATCTTTATATTATTTTGGATGGATAGATTTATGCTATTTCAATTTATTAGAATGACTCAACTGGTTTTTCTCCTACTCAGTGTGTTGGTCCCCTTGTGTATTGTATTCTATAATTCTTTTCTAGAAATCCAAGGAACTATGGAAAAGTGATCATTCAATTAATAAATTATTGAGTAAATGATGTTATCCCATACAGTTGGATATTCCTAGTATTCAATGCCGAGGATAAAATTTAATGAAATTGTGGACATGGTTTGGTTTGTCCTATAGGATGTGAAAATTTTGTGTGATTCTAATGAAATGTAATGTGAAAATTATAATTGTTATTTAATGGTTAAATAAACAATTCATGTAATGCGAAAATTATTAACGGTGATAAATTAATATAATGTATCTCATTAAATGTATGTGTGCGTATAGGATAAAATGTATTAGAAGTGGAAGCTGAGAGTTTGAGAAAAATTATCTTTAGTTGAGTGTAAGACAAAGTTATACCCATAGTCTGGATGGGAAATATCATATATTCTGTACTTTTTATATTTTTATATGATACTCTACTGTGTCGTTTAGGGAAAATGACACCTCACAGATTCTATTCCTAGGAAGTGTTTTTTCTAACTTCTTGGTGGGAGGATGGATGGTTCTCTACCCACTTTGGCCCCGCTCATTTCTCTTGGTAGTTACTTGTGACAGCTTGCATGACATTTAGATTTCCACCCATATGTGTGTTGAGAATTGAAATTAATTTTTGTTATTCACACAAATATATTCTAGATATAGTTTCCTATGGACTACAACATCTGTAACGTGAATAGGATGCATTGTCTTGAGGATCATGACAGGGTGTATGGGATATAATTCCTTGAGGTATAATACCCGATGTATGAAAAATGTTGTCTGAACTATTGGGGATCTCAGAAACTACCTAGTATCATGGACAAGGTTATTGTGTTTCATGAGTTTAATGTTGTGTACTTCTCTCAGGAGTCTACAAGAATGCCTTTTGGAGAGATATTATTAGGATGTGCAACGTTAAAGAAAAATAAGAATCTAGTGTGTTAGTGGTAGAGGGGTACCATTGATATTCTTTATTATATTAAATACACTTGTGTGTAGTATATTGTGAGTGTATCCATGGTGTGTTTTGGAGCATATTATACCTATTTATTTGATGAGTTAGTATAACTTGTTGTTCACTATGATTTATCATGATTTCAATTTAATTGAATAGAGGCTCTGAGGAGCATCATTTTGAGTATATTGTTATACTCTCGATACATATATATATACTTGTTTTCAGGTCACATGGAGAATATTGGAGATCATGCAGGATACTACTGGATTGGGTTTGTATCAGCTATTTCAGATTCGTTGTCACTACCATTTTATTTTCTTTTGTTATTTGTTGTTTTTTCTATCATTTTTAGAAGTATTTTCATGAAATTTATTTTGTATAGTAGGGATTTATTGTACATTGTAGTCTGAGATAGATTTGGTTTATTTCATTATTATCTCCCTCTCTTTTTTGTGCTCATAATACCTAATGCCTATCATTTGTGTGTTTATTATTCCATTAGTGCTAGTATCTCACCTGAGGCATACTGGTGGAGTGAATTAGGTGTCACTATCCCTATCTTCCCTTTAACAGCCCATGAGGGGTATATTATTAGGGGAGAGGATAATGATATGGGTGTTCTGCATACATGTATGTGTCTCTTCCACAGTTTCAGTCAATGCCATGAATCGTGGAGAACATGTGAAGAGGTTATTGCATATAGATACTCTTTTAAGACCGCAACACAGCTACACCAATATCATATGTAATGGATAAATACGTCCACACGATAGAGTCTCCATCCATAAAAAAATTTAGAAAACCATTGGATTATCCATTCTATTAGAGGAAACTTGGTTACTACTAAAATAATTCGTAACACGAGCATCCACATCATACAAATGTAAATAATAGCTTTTAAAGAACCAATATTATGTACACTAAATGAAGTGACAAAATCATATAATTCTATCTAATAGTTCTTTTTAATAATTGTTTTTTTTGAATTATTCGCATCTAAAACACATACTATTGAATAGATACATAAAACTAGGTTAGGGGCACCCACCCGTATAGAAGAATAATCCTAGTCAATGCATTCTATTCATAATTGAACTATATCATTATGATTCATATAAGAATTCAAGGTATCATCTTGTAGTATACATAAAACATCATATTTTGAAACATAATGAATGTCAACATTATTGAAAAAATCAACATTATAAGTAACCCAAATAGGAACTTGATGTTTTTACTCATCCCATGCTTTCATATTAATTAGAACCGAGTGTATAGAATTATCCTGTAGTGAAAATATATATCAGCATAATTAGAAGAAGGATAAATGTTGACCCCATCATACATATCATTAGGTGACTATACCTATGATTTTTTTACAAAACATCCATCTATTTATTAAAATTCTTAGTAGAATTCTATTGAAGCGAAATTCTCATTGATTTTTTTTTCAAGACCACCAGAATCAACATTCATAGAATTTCTATAATGGCATTTAGAAACCCCCTGAATAGGATGTTATATAACATGAGCATTATATTTTTTCGGTTTTATATAAATATGATAATTTTAATGATTATGACCACTATTGAACACAACAACCTTCTCACTAAGGACCCTACATTAATTTTGGGTATTTTATCCACCATTAAGTGGTTCTGAAAATGAATTTTTGAACTTACACATCTCAATAAAAAGATCAGAAATATAACACAACAAAAATGTGAGAAAATAGAAAATTAAATCTCTTTTATTTTCCATATATAATTTTATAGGGACTTCAATATCATATAAAACATCACATGAGACTTTATGGTGATAACGATAACATATGAGGAAATAGATTTTGATCCATACTTGAACAGTAGAATTACAACATGATTCTAGATTGAAACTAGGATCCCAATTAGGGATTCGCCAAAGACCAAGTTATGGAGGACTGAAACCCATATTCCAGGACTTCACCATTAGCTTGGAATACAGAAATATTACATGAAATAACCACTTTCTATGACACCACATATTTTAGTCACTAATACCTCAAACATGAATATAAAATTACCTAGATCATTAAATTTATATGAACAAGTATATTGTAATGAAACTAACCATTCATTAGTTGAGTTCTTAAATTATAAATTTCATTTCAAAATTAATGAATGTTTCTCTTCAAAAAAATCCCCTGATTTATTTCCTATAATTCGTCTAGATATGGATGAACTAATGCGCTCATCATCTAAAAAATTTAAGGAGAACTATGATCTTGTTTAAGATATTCACTACCATTTTTCAACACTAAAATAAAAGTATTTCAAGTGAGGAATACAATATCCTTATTAAATAAAGACAATTAATTCCATCCTCATTCAAGGGAATAATAACAACATCAAAAAGATATCCATTCATTGGTAAATTCAGTAAGACATCTATATGTGAGGCTGATTCTTGTGTATTTTCGTGTTTTTATTAATAATGTTTCTAGTAATATTGATTTTGGATTATGAAATACCCATTTAAATTCATATTTGATTAAAGAACACTTTACACTTTTAAATAACTAGATATTTAAATTTTTTAAATTCACCACAACTTTAAAATATTTTGAATCATGGAGAGTTCTCATCTAAGGGTAAAACCCATTCATAACCCGATGAAATAGTCCAAAATATTGTTGTGTCATTTATTTTTTCATTACCATTTTACAATTATTGTTATAAATTTACCCATACGATCTTGTAATTTTATTAAATTCAAAAATAAATGTTAAATTCAATTATAAAAGTTCAATCGTCTAAAAATAAATTCCTTTTTAAAAAATCTAACAAGCATATTCTTATCCAATCCCTTGATCTATGAGTCATTTTCTTATGATACTATCGATGTTCAACAACCTTCATTTTAATTTAATAATTCTTATTATAATAATTTTAAAAAATATGAAAATTTATTCTTTATTATTTTAATTTTTTTGTGAATCATGGGTTTTAACACAATATATACATAATTATTTTTTATTTATACACCAACAGACATGTGCATTCAAACAGACATAGAAGAATGAGTTATTCATATATATATATATAGTATCAACCTGACACTAACCATTGTCTTAAAAGTAAACAAGGATTTTCTAACATTAGGTAATTTCCCAAAGGAAGTAAATGAATACAATAAATGCAACAAGATTACATAAACAATGGGAGACAATTGTCATTTACTAAGAAATACAATTGTCCTAAAAAATATGAAAACAACCATGATTACTATATGGTGTGTAAGTATAAACAATACATATCATTTGAAAAACCCAAATAAAAATTAGTATTAGTTGAAAAGAATAACCTTGAGACTCAAGAAAACCAAATCATGTTAACAAATAACCACACTAATATGGTATCACTCTATTAAATAAATTATAGGGATCATATATCCAAAAACCATCCCAAGGAAATATATACATAATTATCTAGTAGATAAATAAGGGTCATTTATTTTATGCACGTCGTAATGAAAAACATCTCCATATGAACCAAAATTCATATCTAATGTTTAGTAATCGAAAGATGTTTGTTTTCCGTAAGTTAATTTTCAAATAAAACTACAAGGAAAGGGGAGTTTTATCTCTTAGGTCAAAGTATAATTTATATCAAAGGTTGTAATTTCAAAATAGTGTGAGGACTCAAAAAACACTAACACCATCATTTTTAGGTACGTGAACCATTTATTATTATTTTTTATGTTATAAAATATTTTGTTTGAGTTGTAAAAGTTAATGGATTTTTATGGTGTGTTTATATGGGTTTTCTGTTTGAGAATAGATATTGGAAACCATGTTGTTTTCCAAATGATATTCAGGGAGACGATTAGGAGGGAATGAGAGTGTGCATGACTAGCACACAGTTTGTCTAAACCATCCACATGAATAAGAGAAAGTAAACAATATGTGGTATAAGGGAAGTTCATGGGCGAACATAATTTTTTAAACAATAGAAACCAACTATGGTAGGGGTAGGTTTGGTGGTAGAAATATGAACATGGTTATCACATAGTTTCCAAAATTTTGATGAATAACCACTTAACATGAATTGTATTCTTTTATAATTATTGTTTATCTACGTTTTGAAACATATAATTCCCCACTTTTTCAAATCCTAATAGGATATCGTACTCTTTTACTCTTATGAATTATTATTTGTTCCCTTTGATTTGGAAGTTATCAGTGATGGATCGAAGCATGTTGGATCTCTGGAGTCAATGCAATGTTTATCTTTTCTATCCTTATATTTAGATATCATTGTATCATATCACATGAGACATTAGATATAATCCATTATGGAAAGATCTATTTCAAATTATGTTATTTTATGAGATCAAAAATTGATCTATTTATGTAAATGAGTTTATATACAAGATGCATAGGTTTTTTTGTTTCTTTCTTCGTTTTCATTTACCCTTGAGAGTTTGTAGGCTTCTCACTTTTCCAAATTTTTATAAGTCATGATACCATAGATTTACTGAATGTTTTTCTTGGATTTATAAATTAAATGTTGAGAAATTTCACAAAGGTAACCCCTCTTGGTTCATGTTATGGGAATCTTGGTTATTTGATCAGTTTTTGTAAAACACTATTGATTAATTGTTTTATGATATTGATTTAAAAATATTAATGAAAAATGTCCAATATAAATTTAAAAATGGAACCATATATCAATTTTTACAACTTCGCATACACAAACCAAATCCAACCTCTCAAGGAAATTTTCATAATGAAGGAAAATCACAATACACTCGAGAAAAGATCTATCATTAACAATGTTATCAATTGGTGATATACAATCAAGTTAATAAAATATAGAATAGTGTTACAATTTAATAAAAATAAGGTCCCAAGTAATTAAATGATGCGTGCATACTAACATTTTATTTTAGGTTCTCGAACAATTACATTATAAATTAATTAATTAATTTTTTAGGAAATTAAATTAAAAAAATTCATGAATTAATATTTATCATTAATTTGAAACCATAATTCATTAGGAATTATTAGAAACTATTCAAAAAAAATCCAAACCATAAATAATGACTATTTTACATTATAAAATATTCCAATTTACATTTATATATAAGATAAATATTTATTAAATATAAGACTTTCAATTATCAAATAACTAAAGAAGTGAGATATGCCTCCCTCATCTCAAGGGATAATGGAAAAAATGAATGCCATAATGAAACCAATATATTTGGGATCAAAAATCATTTCCCTCCATATATCCAATAATTATCTTATGAAAAGAAATAAATATCATAAATCTATCGGTAATGGATTACATAAAATGTTATATGTGATAGGAGATAAGGTGATCTAAAGATAAAGTTAGAGATAAAAGGCTTACTATTGATTATATAGATCTCACCCAATCAGATCTATAAAAAGATGACTCTGGATTTAAGGGAACTACCAATGAATTTTTGGGAGAGTAGTGGATTTTTGATCCTAAGAGTAGAGGTGAAAATGTGGGGTTCAGGTGATAAAACATAGATTAATTTATTTTTATAAAATTAAATTTACATTGAGTTGTCAGTCCCCATGATCTAACAATGCACATGTTATTTCCTCTAAATCACCTTAATAAGGGTTAGTTAAGATTGTTTGAAATCTTTGTATGAAACAAGATCTTCTACTCTTTCACCAATTTCATGGTTACTCCGGGGGAAACACATGGTTTTGGAAAAATTTAATATAGTCATGCATACCATCCCACGTTCCATATCATATCATAGAGCTTCATGTATAAAACATCAAGGTTTATACAAACCATGATTAAGCCATTTAACCCTTAAAAATCATCCAAAACACTATAAAACCATCTAGATACTATCAAAAATCATCTAATGTACTATATAACATAAAAATACATAATAAAATTATAACAAACAAAAGACATATGTGGATTACATTCTCCCAAACAATAGGCTTCCTATCTATATAAGGATAGTGATTTATGGTACATTGTAAGAGTTTGGGTTAGTGGTTTGTTTCTATTTTTCCAATTTCCATGTATCTTCAAAAATATAAATGGGTTTCAATAATAATTGAACCTATGGAATATTCATTCCAACAAGAACATATCTTGAAATTATGTGATAAAATGAATTAACAAAAAATTAAGGATTTGGTATAGAATAAACATGATCCCATTATTTAACATAGATTGAATTAGGATTATGCTTCCACATCTGAGATATATGAAAAATATGTGCACAAAAATTAAATATAGAGATTGATTAAGTGAAAAATAATGATTACCTATTAATTTAAGTATTTAAAATGTTCAAATATATCAATGTGAAACAATTATTTACTTACAAAATTGACAATGTTATAGTTTGGAGTGAAATTTATGAACTCATGATATCTTATAACAAAGTATAAGGGTAAATGAAGATTATTACAATAGTAATTTTTGACTTATTTAGGATAATATAATCCTTTTCATGAATATTTGAACATTATCATTCATATCCTAAAGAAGGATAATTCTTATTTTCAAACTATCTATTATATTTAACATATAATGTGGAGAGTAATAATGATAACCACAAATTTAGTCAAGTGAGGACATATATATCCGGGTTTGATAATTGTTTTTATTAAAAAAACTCAACTCATGATAAATGATCATCCTATGATCCATTTATATCCATAATATGTTTTCAATGATTTCCCTTTAGTTCATGAACATTTATTTTTGACTACACATCCCTTGAGCATAATATAACGTGTTGATAGTCAATTAGGTAAACAATGATTCACAATGTGATCTCCAAATTTGAGAGGTAAAATTAGGATCTCGATTAGAGATGGTAAAAAATGTAATTCAATGAAAATGTTCAACATTATGAATGTATTTAGTTTCTATGTAATCTAAATTATTGGACTCAAGATTTGGGATGAATTTTTGACTCAATCTAGAATTATCTATATTAAATAAAGATTATGAATATTTATAAAATTGATAACATATTTAACCACATTTATTTTTATAATTTACCACAAAAAATGTGCCTTTTGGTAATGTACATATTTTGGGTGAATCACCCATTTGGAATGGAGATAACACGAAAAAATTTATTATTGAAATGATTATATAATTTTAATTTATTCTCTAAAAAACCCAACATTCTATAATTTTCAATCTCATATTGTTTTACCTTCCATTTTGTTTTTACATATGTGTAAGGCAAACAAGTTCTATTCCATGATAATTTTTAACATATTATTCTAATTTATGTATAAGAGTGAACAGATTTAAAGTTGATAAATCATTATGCTCAATTAAATTTTAATGCATATATGTATGACTCTGAGATATGAGAATATATTTTCCATTAAATGAATTTAATACTTTGGATCATTTTTTAACACACAATGTTGTGTTTTAATGAATCGTGATATAATATTAATATAAATAATTAATTACGATAGTTCTGAACGTGTTGTTAAACTTACTAGAAAAAATTGGAATAAAGACATTTAATAATAAGTTAATAATGGTTTGGATAAAAAAATTAATTAATAAGTTAGATTTTTGTCAAGCCATTGTATTCTTTGAAAATAAGTTTCTTCTCAAAAAACATTTTTTCTTAATTTTTGAAAAAATATAATAAAATTTATTTTTGAATAATTTAAAAAATATATATGAAAAAAAATTAATATTTTGTTTAAAATCCTAAAAAAAGTATTAAGGATGATTTTTTTTGTTTTTTTTTAAATTTTTGTTTCAAATGAATCGTGAAAAATGCCACTCATTTTCAATAAGTTATGTAAAATAATGGTCTCATTATGATTTAAAAATAATTAAACATAAAAGAAAAAATATTTAGTTATATTTAATAGAATTAAGTACATTTTAATAATCCTTATTATACTATTTGTTATAAGTTTTTTTTGGGTTAAAACACTTTTTTTGTAAAACAGTTTTTATGTGAATAATGTTTTTCCATTTTAAATAATTAAAATTTATTTTAATGAGGAATTATATAAATTTAATTTGTAGAATATATATCCATATACCTAAATATTAAATTTTATTATTATTATTACTATTTATAATTTAATATAAAATCAATTTATCCTGGAAAAAATGGCATTTCTTGATAAACTATTTTTTCGTCGCATCTACGGTTCTTATTTTAAATTTAAATTGGCCAATTACTTGAGTATAATTTTATAAAATGAATAAAATATTGGGAAATATAATTGTATATATTATCTAAAAGGGTAAACATAATATTTGACAATTTTGAAAAAAAAACTGTAAAATTTAATTACAACGGTTAGGGTAAAACGTGTTTACATGTGGTTAACTAAAATGATAAGGTGGAAATGACCTAAATACTGATAAAATCACAATTTAAGGACATATTTAGATTTAATAAATATAACAATATAAAATAAGGTGTTTTAAATTAATTTTCTTTCAGAATGACTATCATTTTGGACTATTTTGTGAAATCTCCTTGTGGTTTAAAAAATGGCCCCCTTTAATATATCACATCATGAAGTGATGCGATTCATTTTTCATATAGACATTACTTTGAAGGAAGTAAGTATTAATTTAATATATATATATATATATATATATTTGTGTGTGTGTGTCTTATATTAATGACATAAAAATACTTCTTTAAATATAATATATCATCTAATTCTCTACCATTTCCAAATTTTGGTAATTATATTGTCTCTCATGCATACAAACATATTACCATCTCCACAATGTGATGTGATTCAATTTACAGGTCCATAATTCATGAATTGTTAAAAAATTTGATAATGATTAAATATTTTATTAATAATATTAATATCATTCTATTGGTGGTTTATATTTATCCTATGAACAATAAAATAATCTTATTCAATAAACAAAGCATTAAATAATGAAGTAGTAATCACCTAAAACAATGTTAAAAATGAAATTTTATTTAAAAGGGTGGTAAGATGGTATAATGGGATCATTTATGATATTATAAATATAAATATAGTTATAATATTAATTAGTGACATAATTTAAACCATTTTACACATTTTAAAGGAAAATTAAACTTAAGGGATGCCCAATGTAAGTGGTTTTCATCTCACTTCGTGATAAATACACAATATCCAATACTTATTTCATTTATATGGGTTATATATTTCTTTTTTGATATGTTATAAAATTAATATAACAAATATAATTATATTTAATGTTTCACTTGTAGTAATTTATTTTATGGGGATTATGATAAAAAAGAATCCAATGTGACACAATGGTTTTCACAATCTAACCATTATTCTATATTGTCCATGATTAAGACTCCCTTGTAGGAATCAATAGGTATTTATATCATAAAATCAATCCATCTTCATATACAATGTTTATTTACGAAATTTTTGGGTAATATTACCTTTTTAAACGCTTTGTCTCATAAAATGGATAGAAAATGATTTTAATAATATCAACTTTATTTCTCCTTTCCGTCAAAAACCCTTACTCTCACAAAACCATATTTTCAGAAAACATTTTCCAAATGGTTTTTTAAATTTATTAAAATTATCTATTTAATGAATATTTACTGATGATGATTATTTTAATAAACAAATTAAAAAATAATCATCCTCCATTTTTTAGGAAAACTATTTTGGAATTTAAAAACTATGTGAAAATAATATATTTTTTAACATGTACGACATGGAAATTGTTTTTCATGGTCATGATCATTATTTTCCAAGAATATTCAATATTATATTCATTTTTATTCCTATAAAAAAGTATTTTAAAATAAATATTAATATTTAGTTTTCAAAAGTATATTATTAAAATGAAAATATTTTTTTAAAATATATAATTTTTTCATAAGGTTTTATGAACATTATGTTGTTTATAGTTATTTTCAAATATGTAAGTTTATTTTTATCATGATATGTTCCATGTGATATTGAAAATCATTTCCTATCTAATATAACATCACTTCATGTTATATAAAATTAAATATGGATATGTTCTAATGATATCATCATTATTATTTATCTGGAATAATTATTATAATTTTGATAATCGATGTACTATTTTTACCATACTTTATATTAATTTGGATAGTTTTTTATTATATTTATAGATTGTGGATTTTATTAACATTTTGAATTTTAGTTTCTCAATATAAATGTTTGTGTTGATTACATTTCATCCAATTCATATGAGGAATTGATGAGACTTAATAAATGAAAAGTGGGCCTACTATAATCCCTAGATGAATCAGTAAGTATCATGGGGAAAACTAACATATGTATTTTGATAAGAAATTACCCATTTATGTAAGATTCACTTGAACATGGCCCTATCAGTTTGGTTAGGATTTCTGTTCTTATGAAATTTCTCATTACAAGATTAGTGACTAATTCCTATCTGTTTTTAGGATTAGTTATAGTATCCAAGGGTAAGTTTCGAGATCACGTGGTCATGTTTATGGAATTATTTGAGGAAAATTTATTCCTAAAATATCTGGATTCTTTTTCAAGGTATTTATTAAAATGAATTTTTTTAGTTATTTACCATTCCATGTTGATTATAACATATTTATTAAATATATATTATGTTGTATATTTTACCTTACATAGAATTATATATCACCCATTTCATATATTTTATATTCCCCAAGATTCATTGAAGTGTTATATGATTGATAATTAGAGATGTAACAATGGATAGTTGGTGTACACAAAGAAATCCCTTCCTACTTTTTTTTATGAAATGTAATTTTAATTCCATGTATATATCTAGTTTATGAATATTACTATACCATTATCTCATTCAGGATAACATTACATGTATCTAGAAACAATGTAATAAAGTAGAATCCAAATTCAGCCTACTGATGTTAGCAACTATAACGTTGGTATCAAATAAATCTTATTATAAACCTTGGGAAAAATATTTTGGAAAACATGGATTAGGGAATATTTGAATATAACTACATTTAATGATTGGACTATGTATAAGATACCATTCTAATGTTATTTTTTAGAAATATATTACATAATTTTCAATGAAATTACATCAATTTATTGATGCAACATGCTGATGTGGATAGAGAACATGTATTCCAAAAGGTACTATTTTTGAAAAGGGCTCACTGAGCATGAACTATTCTTCTCATGGTGCATGATAACTACCCTTTCTAAAAAAATATTTAGAGACTCCCAGTGGAGATGCATTTATTAATTTTATTTTTATTTTTGAACCATCCTGAAGGACATAAATAAATGATGATAATGGAAGACATGGGTTAATCTTAAGATTCCATATATTTAAATTATTTACTTAGAATATGGACATCAGATAAATGATTTATCGTCACTATGTGTTTTAACAACTATGGTTATAATTTTTCTTATTATTATTTTTGGTTTTATTCAATGGATTTGGGTAGATTGATCAATTTTATCATTAAATGTAAAAGAAAATAGAATGATTTTACTTATGAAATTCCAATTGAAATATTCACTAGAAGGATAATCCTTATGATTATTCCTAATCATATATCTCATAATATGATTTATAATAAAACATTTTTGAGTTTTCAAACAAACTTAATAAGGGAGAAATTGTATTTCATCATGACCATAGGAGAAACAATGTTCAATTATCCTCTTATTATGAATGTGGAATGAAATATCATAGAGAATTTATCTGTGGAACAAGTAGATTTTTTTGTTGTGGAATAAACTTATATAGAGAATTTGATTGTGAAGGATAAGGGGATGGGTCTGTTAAAACAATTGTTACAAATAACGGTTTCTATAGGGAATCATCTATGGTTGGATATATTAAGTGTTTATAGTATGGGCATTATAAAAAAATATGTCCTAAGGGAAAATCATGAGATAGTGATAAAAAAGGTTCTATGAGTAATGAATTTTATATTGATGATTAAGTGACTATGAATGATATATAAAAGGAATTATTTATTATGAAATAATATGGTGAAATGTGGTTAATTGTTCTAGAATAATGTAAAATTATTATAGTTTTTGTTTATTCTGATTAATTTTTTATATAGAAATATTTTATCAATGATACTTTGGTCGTAAGAATCATAATGAATATAAGGATTATAGTACCATTTTTTACATAATTTATTTAAAAGTATATGAAAATTCATTTTGTTTACCAAGAAATGTGAAAATGTGATAAATTATAGAATATATGAAGAAAGGAAAGACAACCCTAATATGTTCAGGATTTTTAGTAAATAATGTTTTTTTGGGATAAAGAGAATATTTACATTTATGAGGTAAATGAAATATTATTACTAACCATGTTAATGATTAATTATTTGGTTAAAAATTAATTTATTATTAGGGGTAATACACTTTCACGTTTATATATTATATTTAGTAGTTTAAAATTTTATTTGAGGAATAAGGAAATTTCTTTATTTTGGAAGAAATTCATTTTTTCATTAGGGGTTTTTGATTATCACCATGTTTCAAGGTAATATAAGATTAATACATTTACATATTTGGTATGAGAAAGTAATAGATATATTTTCGGGGTTTAATGATAATTTTATTTTTTAAACATGTATTTTTATGAGACATATTTTGGAGGAGTCTTAAGGTTAACAATTTATTTAATAGATTAAGATTAAATTTTGTTGATTTATTATTTTATAACATGTTCTATAAAAATTTGTTTTGTTAAATACAAAAAAAAAAGAGAAAATGAATTTCCATTTTATCATGAATCTTATAAAATTTAAATATAACTATAGTGATTCAGGCATGAACAATTTATCTTCGACTGTCATTATTTTTAGAAATGAAAAGATTAAAGTAAATGTTGATTAATATAAGAAATTATACATGTCAATTAAGTCTATTTCCTTAGGATCTATGTTTGGAGATAAACGGAATTACTCAACTATAATAAAAGATATTTGAGAAAAGAAATATCTAATGATATTTATTTCTAAAATTGTTATTGTTTCATTCACACTAGATCAATTTATGGTTCTATGTTCGATAATATTATATTGATCATTCATATTTTTATGATCAATTATCTATGGAAATTAAACATCATCCCTGTCCAAATCATAACATCGTAGAATTTTTTCCAACATTGTAACCTAGTTATGTGTTACTCATAGAGACCTTTTAATAGTCTATTCCCTCTTTTAATGTGATTTTTTATTTTCTCTTATTATGATGTGGGTTTCCACCAAAAGATTTTAAAATTCCAAATCATTTTTTAATAATAATAAAATATTATTTAGTGGATAAAATATATTTATATGGGGTGGAATGTAATACATACAAATTTCCAATTATATTTCCTATTTAAAAAATTTAATATTTCTGGTAGCTTGCATGACACACAACACATAGTTTTAATGAACCTTGATATAATAATAATTTTTTTATTTAAACATGACATTTATTACATATTTGTTAAACCTGATAGAATTAAATGGGTAGAATAATATTTTGAAAATTATGTATAATCATTTTTGATGTAAAAATATTTTAATAAATTAGCACTCAATTTCTGGTAATGTCTTTATATATGTTGAGAATAATTTTTTTTGAAAAGTGACTTTATTCCTTGTATTTGGAGAACAATATTTTAAAAACATTACTAAAAAATTTATTTAAAATAATTAACTTCACTTAGGAAATTATAAAATAAAAATTTACATAGGGTTAAATTTTTATATTTTTTTGGAAAATATGGATTTCTTTCATAAATAATTAAAATTATTCTTTTTAAAAAACACTCACATTATTTCAATAAATTAATAAATTTAAAGTTATGAATATTATTTTATTGTTATTTCAAATGAATAAAATATTATTTAATTATATTTAATACATTTAAATACATTTCAATAATCTCTATAATTTATTTTAGTGTAATTTAATATTAGGGTTTAAAACACATTTTTCCTGAACATTTTTTTTAAAGTGGTTAATGTTCTTACATTTTAACTAATGAAATTAAATCATAATTTATAATTAATTAAATTAAATTTAAAAATTATATCTTTAAATTAAATTTAAATATTATATCTCTAAAACATGGATAAGGACGTTAGAGAGAGATATAGGGCATAACATCCCTTCACATATTCACACAACTAAATCTATATTTTTCAAAACAATCCCTCCATATATCTCTCTCTAACATACTTATCCATGTTTGAGAGGTTTTATTAATCCAAAATGAAAAAAATGGTATATCATTATAAATCCGAGAGAGTTTCTTCCTATTTAAGTTAATTTAGTTCAGTAAGTTCCTTCATTTTATTTATTAATTTCTATCTTAAATTATGGACAAATAATACTGATATAATAGATGATGTATCCTATATATATTGAGATGTTATATTGTTGAAAACATTATTATTATGATTCTCATGTTCCTTAAAATGGAAAATGAAACTATTTATGTTGAGCACAGTAGACTTACGCCTCACAAATAGATGTAATTCATTTTATTTCACCATCATTATATGATACATATAATGACCAAAATGACATATTTAAATTATATTTATGATATTATTATAATTATTTAATTATTATATTGCATAATTTTTCAAATATTTCATACTCTAGGTGATAAGATAATGACTCTTGTGTGTGTGGGGGGAACTACTACCTCACGAAAAGTTATGATATTTTTTCCCACTTCTGTGTAACATGGAAGGTCGTAAGGATGATTTTTATAAATATGTATGATATTTATGACTTATAATTACTACTTAAAATATAATATATCTCCTATTTCTGTATAATTTATCCAATATGTTTGTTATATCATAAAACATGTGTACGCACAATATACCATCAATATGAAATGATAAAACTTCATTTCCATTTCCAAAATTATATATTTTAAATAAAACCATTTTTAGTGATTAAATATGATCTTTATAATAATAATATCATTATCGTATTGATGAATCATTGTCTTTTATAGAAGAACCAGATCTTATGTGACAAACCATGCATTTAAAAATGTAACAATTAACACCTAAAACAATGGTAATACAAAAATATTATTAACAAATTATTGGTAACATGTTATAAAAGGATCATATATGATAGTATAAATATATATATTGCTAATTTATATATTAACAGCATTATATAAACTCATACTCAGGAGGTAAAATATAATTCAACTAAAGTGAATCGCAAGTTATTGTTTTCTCATATGAATTTTACATCCTTAATAAATTTTCCATATTCACAAATTATTTATTCATTGTGGAATATATAATGTCCCTTTGATATGTTATATAATGAATATATTTATCTTCATGATAGATATAGTTTAATTTCTTGTTATTTTTTCCATGGGTCTTTTTATCTAAAAATTACCTATATGGTAATGGTTTATTTTAAAATCTCATCATTATTCATGAGTTTTTAAGTCTATGGATCCCTTGGAAAAAAAATTGGTAATTGTTTCATAATTTTTTTTAATATGGTTAGTCTTGAATTTTTATAATAATAATACAATTTTCCAACACATTTTTACATAAAATGGATGAGAAAATGTTATTAATGAAATCTATATTTTATATCTATTCAGAATTAAATCCATTTCCATAAAAAACAATGTCTTTATAAATTTTTTTCAAAAATGGGTTCTTTCATTCTAAAATTGATTTATTAGCGATTTTTTTTACATGGGATGACATTCACACAATAATTTAAAGGTAACATTACAATAATATTCCTTACATGTCTGATTCTGAATTTATAGAAAATGTGAGAGGAATATTTGTTTTTAACAGGTAGGGAAGGAAAATTATTTCCCACTATCAAGGAATTTATTTTAATTGAAAATTACTTTATATAATTCATGTATATTTCTATATAAAATTACATTCAAAATATTTTACAATAATTTATTTCTAAAAATATTATTTCCAATGTGATAATGTTTTTTTCAAATAAAAGGAGTTTAATAATGTTTTGTGATCTTTAAGTTTTAAAAATGATACATTCAAATTGAGAACATTATTTTAAATAACAAATGTTCAATTTATTAATAATTTTTTCTATATATGCAAACATCGCTTGATATTATGAAAAATTGACCATTAATTTTTTAAAATGATTCAATCATTATTATTTATCTAGATGGATATGGATAATTTTTATTATTGATACGCTATTCTAAACAATATCCATATTAATATGCTTGTTTTATGATTATGTTTATTCATTGGGGTTAATAATAAAAATAATTTATTAGTTTCTCAAAACAATTATTTTTGTGGACTATGATTAACCCCATTCATAAAAGGAATGAATTAGACTTAATATGTGAAGGGAGAGGCAAGATCTATCCCCAAAAGGCATAGGTATGTATCATGTGGCAATCTAGATTGGGTATTTGGTGGAGGACATAGCAATTTATGTAATGTTTCTTGGAATGATGCCTTCACGGAATGGTTATGATGTCAGTTCTTATGAATTTCTAAATTATGAGATCAATTATGGATTCCCATGTGATTATTTGATTAGTTTGAATATCCATGGATATTTTTCAGGCTCAATTTATTATGTTCATGAAATTATTTTTTCACAATTTATTATTTCAATAATTTTTTTAATGTTAATGTTATTTATTTATTTGATTTTTCTCAATTATTATATAACCATTCATATTATGAAATTTTTATTCATAATAGTTTTTATTGTCTGCTCTTTATTTATATTAATTAAATCTCAACCATTTTTTTCTTATTATGTTCCATAAGACTTGAGAATGTTTTATATCATTTATAAGAAGGGATTTTCTAATGGGACGTTGGCATTCACAAATAAAACAATTTTTTATATTTTATGCATTCATGTGTAATATTAATTTCAATAATGTATCATGATTTCCTAGTATAATATACTATTCTGTCCATTGGGATGAGATTTGTTGTATCTACAACCAATGCAATATAGTATACATTGGCTCCAAGAAATATGGGTTTTGATCATTACAATATATATAATTACAATAATCAATTACCACCAATAATTTTGTTATTTCACTAATTGATTGTTGAAATTTTGGATTAAATCATCTCAACAGTATTTCCCTTACTAGAATTATAGTCCAAGACATTATCAAGCATATGTAGATATTACATTCATCATCACTAACTAATTTTTAAATTTTTCTTTGAAACCATTTGTTTCAACCTTTTTTGTTCGATGAGTACATCAAAATTCACCCCAATGTGAAAATTAATATGTGTTTTAAAAAATAAATTTCCATAGATAATTAAAAATCAAGGATTGAATAGTTATATTAATTGATATGAAGGTTTTGTTATCTAGGGGTACCACATGATCTATCTACATGATAAAGAACTGAGTCAAGATCAAGATGTTTCATATTAAACCACATAACCATTCTCATGTTCTATACAAACAATAATAGTTGCATAGGTGATCCAAGCCTAAACTCCATAAATATTTTTGAAAATTATCACTCTAATGGAATGATGTGCCATTTCACACGATAAATATCCTTGGAGATGCACCAAATGAGATGTCATAAATAATGAAAAGATATTAGACAGCTAATCCCAAAATTTTGTGTATCGCAAATACATTTTTTGTTGGTTTCCATGTGAAAAAACAACTATCATTTCAGGGTTTCAAAATATTCCATAACTAGAAAGAACATGGGAAAATAACTGAAATTATTTTATCTATAAAACTAATATATAGAATTATTCATATACTAACTACTTTTGAAAAATTATTAATATAATATCTAAGTATATTTATTATTTTTTATGATATTGAGAATAAACCACAATTTCATCCACAAATACCAAAATGAAATATTCTATGTACATATGAAAGACATGATTTATAAATTACATGGAAACATCTAGAAACATTTTAAGACCAAATGGCATGACCACATATTTTTAATGAATATAATTATTCATGAATGTTTTCTTTGGAATACCCATTTTCTTGACCCATTGTGGGTGATACCTTGACTTTAGATCACTTTTTTAGAACCATATTATTCATTTAGTTGATAAAAAATCATCAATCTAAGAGAAAGGATATAAATTAATTATCGTAACATGATTTTTTTGTATAATGAATATAGAGATGTAAAAAAAATATTCCTTTTTGAAAAAATCTCCTACATCTCTGGTTGATATTCTCAATCATATGAATTGTTTTCATTCAAATTATTCAATTTAGATCTTCAATTGTTGTAATTCATTTAGTGCCATTTTATGTGATGGATGTGAAATAATATTATTCCCTAAATGGGGATGAATTAAAAATTCCACTTCCCTTTCTAGTGGAAAACCAGTTAAATACTTGGGAAACATTTCAGGAGAGAGAACCCCAATGGTAGGAAATTTTCTAATAAAAATTATGTCATTATCCACAATGTGAAAACTTCTAACTAATAAGAAAAAGTTCCAAACATTAGAGAAATTTACCTACTCTCTCGACATTATCATACTAACTTCAATTAAATGGAAGCACCATACCATCAAAAGATGTAATATTTTAATGTCACACATTACAATTGATATGATAATTTCATGAAATTAACAAAATGGTTTTCAGAATTATGTCAAAAAAATATGTTTCTTTAAATTAAATGTCCCAAAAAATTATAATCCATTGATTTATATAGACACGAAATCATATTTAATGGCTCTAAACTCTCAATAAAAGATAGTTGTTTGGATACTCATCACATTTAGAATCATATCAATATGAAACCATGATTGATAAATGAAATTTGGTGAAATAAAAGAGTCTGATGCACCTCTGTCAATGAAAAGATGTAATATATTTGGGTCAAGAAGAATGATACATCATATAGTTGATGGGAATAATTTGTCTTCCATGATCTTCTTATTACAACCATACTATAGATTACTTAAAAAATATTATTCATTTTATCCCTAATGTGGTTGAATATTATTAAGATAATTAGAATTCTTATAATCACTCTAATTTTATTGATTTTAGAGAAAGAAATATTATGACATGATTTTTCAATTGAATTATATTATGTTTGAGACATATGATATTTATCTCTTATAACAAAATTTGTAGTAATATCATAATAACACTGGAGAATTCCCATATTTTTATAGTTATTATATTATCTAGGTCATTCCATAGAATATCACATCCCATGGTTTAGAAAAAACATTAGAAACATCCAGGATTTCTACTATATCATTGATGAATGATAACAGATCCAAATTTTAAAACAACATTATAATCTAATTCCTTAGTCATAGGTGTACCACGTCTACATTTTCCCAGCATTAGATTTTCAACTATTCCAATATAGGAAATCATAGTTCATTTATTCAAATTCGTAGAAACATATCATTCAAACAGTCATGCACTATATTTTAGGGAAAAATATACATTCATCCACCAGACCCACATATATATGGTAACATCATCAAACATTGAATAGTCTAATTGAACTATTAGATGCTCCTCCTACATGAATACCACCATAATAACTCCCCTGAAATCAGTTTTGGGGAACATTCTTATTGGGAGAAAATCATTAGAATAGCCCCATTAAACATTGTATTTGGGAGTTGGTTAGAATAAGAACTCCAAACACCATACCTAGTCATCATCAATTTCATAAGATTCATTCTATTCATCCATGGATTTTCCATTCGGGAAAAACTAATGAGCTGCACACACATAACAGAACAAGAATAACAATAAAAAGTCTTGTTTTTTATAACTACATATTACATAAGAAAAAATATCATTTATATCATTATAATAAAATTATGTTAAAATGAAAAACATACATTACGGACACAGATACCAAGAATATTCCCCACCATCATATATTTTCATTGGTTATTCTATATGATTTGTGTCTATTCAATCATGTTTCACTTATACAAATTCTATCCAAACACTAACCATAGTGATTCTAGGAATCCCCCTTCAAGTAATACCACCTTTTCTCATGTCTGGATTCACCAGTTCAAATCATTCACATTATTTTTACTGTACTAAAAATATGATCAAATGTAATTCTAATTGTTTTACCCAAAAATTCAACTAGTCATCATCACCATTGATATTTTTGGGAATACATCTATTAATTTGGGACATTTAGATCACTTTTAGCTACCACCACCTCAACTACCAACTCCTTCTGAAAAATGCACTACAAATTTTGATTTAAAAAATTCATCAAAAAATATTATCTTCAACTCAATTAAGAAGAATGATTCTAGGCTTCATCCTCAGTGATTAATCATATGATTTAATTCCTCATAACACTTATCGACCATATAAAAAATATAAATAACAACATACATTGTGACATCCATTATCCTTACTTCATTTTTATAGATAATGAACACATCATCTATGTTATTTAGTAACACCCCTTCATATTTCATAGTATACACTCTTATATTCCAAATAATCCAAACACAATGTACTTTATAGTTCACATAATAATAGTTCACCTAAAATGAAACACTCACTAATATCCAGTATTTTCATATTTATCAAATTAACTTTGTTTTTTAGAAATTGTATGATGATCTATGATGGAAACAATCTGATTATCTGAGTCAAATAATCAATTTTGTACATCATCTGATCAATTATTTTAATTATAGGACTCTCTATCGACCACTCTAATGGAATTAGTCTTGAAATAGATCTCCATCCAAATTTCCATGTGTTATATCAAAATAAGATCTTCTAAAAGTTCCCAAAAATTCGAAAAAAATACTCACACAAATTCCAATAATCCCCTTATTAAAAATTGTTTTTATAGGTTGAGCCCAATAATTTCTCACTCCAAGGTGATTAATACACTTAGAACAATGTAATTCATGCCTAACATCCATCCAATATTTTTTTAGTGGTTAGAACCTAATTATTTATCATCCAATTCTCCTTCAAATCATCCAAGATCACGCTTAAGAAAATAGTTCTTTGTCCCTCCCGAATACAAGCATTTCCTTCTATTTAAACAATAAAACCCATATGTATTACTCCAAAAATATCCTGTATTAAAAATAGAATCTAATTTTACATCCTTCCATGTTTATTTAATACAAATGAAAAAAACTAAACTATGCACTTTTTGTGACTCTTTGTTAGTCCATATTACTCTTTATATCCTTCCTCCATCCTTGCTAATCCCCCTAAACATCATTTCCACAATTCTAAAAAATAATAAGAGTGTAACAATAGTATAAAAATGAAACCATAAAATTGATAAATATTTTTAAACATGTCAAAAAGAAACAAATTTATTTTTAGGAGCCTACTTGATTTAATCTACATGGTTAATCATGCTTATCCTGTAGTAGTGTCCGGATGGGTGACATCCTAGAAAATTTATTAGGGTCCTTAAATGTGATAAAAAATCACACTGAAGGAACATGTGATCACATATAGGAATAACCATTAGTTTGATTGGTGGACATGGTGAGTAATACCTTATGGTGTTCCAGGATGTAATCCAAGTTATTTTATGAGAATGAATGAGTCATATTTCTAGGTTCAAGGCCTGGGAAATGTTGGCTTATGTTAAATTGTATTAAATATAGTACCTATTCCAAATATGATAGGAGATACATATTTTGGAGGTGTGGGGACCAGAATTAGTATGGTTATATTTAATGGGGTGGAGAGTGTAACACCCATGGAAAATTGATTCTTATAAATAGTTATATTTTACTACACATGTTAACAAGGTACACCTTATTTTCTGGGTACTACCTAAATATAAATCTATAATTTATCATGTTTAACAACGAGTTGTTTAAGGATGGTTAACCTCATGGTATGTATCTCATGGTATGTGTGAGTGATAAAGAATAATAAATAGACATGTTTTAGATTATGGGAATGTCATTATTATGATATGTGGACATGGCGGGTAACCTCCCAATGTGTGATGGTATGGAAATCAAGGAATTAAAAGAGACACAAAAGGTTATTGGGATATGATCAAGGGTCGGGAATGATCGGGTCATGATAAAAAAATTATTTCCCAAGATTCATGTATATCCTTCACCATATTCAATTTTTTCCCAATGTTATTCTGACGACTTTATAAATGAGAGATACAACATCTATAATGCTTTCATACTTTCATGTTCTTCGAAATATCTCACCCATTAGATCATCATCAAATCCACTTGAATCACATTTCATATGAATTAACTGAAGATATGTTAGAAGACCAATATCTTCATATAAGGGAATCTAATTGAACTAGAATATTCTCTACCATAACTGATTATTTTTGTCTATGTCATGGAGTTCCATAAATACATCACACAACTTAGAATTCTAATGAATTATTTATCCTCATTACATTATGATCTTAAAACCAAATCCTATAATTACATAATAGTGGTCATCCAGTACTTGAAATGTTAGTACTCATTTAATTAATTTTATCAATTTCAAAGTATTTAATATCCTTGAATCCACCTTAATATGAAATACCCTCCCTTTTACGAATCAAACTTCATCAACTAATTTTTTAAAATGAAGCTGACCACAAGCCAACTATCTTTATGATATAAGTTTTGATGAAACCATTTAATTTGCGAGAACCTATGGAACAACTCAACTAATACAACTCAACGGTCATTGATCTATTCTCCTAGAGTCACTTATAATGACATATTATGGTGTGTAAAACACATTGGTAACAACTCATACACCTCTAACAGTTATAGGTTGTGGTAAACACTATATTGATTCTTCCAAATAATATATTTTATGATTAATGGTTTACCTTATAAACATTTTTGAATTAAAAAACTCACCATCCATTTTTGATATCCATAATGACATTTAATTTTCTTCTAATTGATTCCCTTTCCAATGGAACGTTTAGACTATCCAGAATTTTTATAATCAAAATTATCTAATGCTGGAAGCCACCACCATTGAAACATCAATACAATGCCTCTCAAATGAAATTCTCCCTATTTTATATGAAATCATATACTAAAATTATAAAAAATAAGGGAAATTAGGATTTATATATGGAACTTTTAAGAGTCTGCCTAATCTCTAAAACACACCATGATGAACTAAACATACTAAAAAACCCATGTGGTGAATAATACAAATAAAATCCCTAAAAACCCAAAATCACCACCATCTTCTTCCAGGTTGATACTATCTTGATACATAAAATGATACTATACTTAATAGAAAACTCAATCGAATAAGAACTATCACTGTAATCAATACCTATGAGGCCACATGTTGGGGAAAGAGTGGACATCAAACCCCCTAACTAACCTTCATTGAATAATATCATTGATTGTTCCCCAGTTTAATTAAACCATTGGACACTACTCCCCAAGAGGGCCACTAGATAAACTACACAAGAATCTATAATAAAAAACATTATTCTATAATATCATTGATTGGAATATCCACCCTAATATAGGATCCAATAGTTTGTAGAACAAGATCCCAAACCAACATACCAGGTCCTCAGCGATGAAAAATCCTAATTTATGTACTCCTCATATTATCCATTAAAAAACAACCCACAATCACATTAAATCATATGAAAAAAACAATAATTATTGTGGTTCAGACGTTCATCATAAATATATCAGAGAATGACATAACGTGATTCATATCATTTGGGAAAAAATTTGATTACATGGTTTAACATGCATACTATATATATAAATAATCCAAGTTCCAGCAATATATACTCATGTTGTTTCTTTGGATTGATTATTTTTCATCAGATCACATTCATTTCAGGCATAGTCTATTAGTATACCAATTTTAATTTTCCCTTGTTACAACCATCAAAGATGGTTATATATTCTTTCTTAATGGCTCATTAGTTCCATTCAGAAGAATTTTGTTTAATATATCTCATTGGTGATATAGTGATATTATTATAGAGGTTTTCATCCAATAATTCATTCATCATAACATTAAAACATTCACAAACATCATTATATTTATATCATCCCATGATAGTCACTTATATCATCCTCCACCTGAACTATTTACCCATGATTAATTGTGCACTTCCATTTTTGATTTACAAAAAGTAATTTACTTGAATTTCCTTCCACTTTCATGGGAATAATGATTCTATGTTTCATCCTTCATTATTTAGCTTCTGATTAAATTCTATAATAAACTTTACCATCCTCTAAAACCATTTTTCTAGTACCAAAAACATTTTTATACATTAATCTCACTTCATTTCTACTATGCAAATCCACTTCATTTGAGTTCATCAGTTGGATTTCCTTTATGGGTACCTGGACGCCACTCAACTCTCCCCATATATCATGAGAAAATATACCTTCTATTCGATATAATAACAACTTACATAAACTAAAACACTCTAGGAAACTCTATCCATTCATCTTCTCATATAATTCTTTTCTGTTAGACTACATCCACTGAATGTTTTTGGACCTCATATAATGATATGTTCTGAATAATATGTGATGAATTCCATTTTATTAGCTATGTCCTGTAGAGTATTTCATATTAGCCTCACCTAGAATATGGTGTTAGTGTAAGATCTCCATTCATGTTCTCGATAATTACATTCATAATTGACCATAAAAAGTTACAAAATCCTAAAATAGAAAACATATCTCACACCAAACAAAAAAATATTGATTATTTTATTATAATCATAAATATAGAGAAAAATTATATTTGAATGTATTTTAGGTCACAATTATTTCTCAAATATTGCTTACCTTTAGGGATCCACTAGTTTCCACTTTTGGAGAAAAACCATATATCCTCATAAAAATTGATATATACTCTTCTAGAAAAGAATTTATATTTTTATGACGCATGAAATATATTAGTATGGATTTCGTAAGATAGTTAAGATCGAATTTTTTATGGAAAAATTATTTAAATTTCAGCCACATAAGCCCTTGTTCTAATTTAACATTCAAAACTAAATCCCACCAATAGTGTGGTAGATCTCCAAAAACATATATTCCAAACATGACCATTATCCTAGTTAGGGATCTATGGAAATAAAAATTTTGGTTCATTATTTAAATCCATCCTTCTTCCCATCCATGTTATGAATCTCAATGAAATAATGGGGGATTATATTTCAGAAATTTTATATAATTACCACCATGTAATGGTTCATCATATAAATATTCCATATTAATGACATGAAAATCTTGAATAAATATCTAAATAATCTGTTTTATCACTTTTTGTTCTTTGAAACCATTTTTGTACTACCACCTTTTTTTGGTTTCATGGTCATTTAACATTTGAAATATGTATATATCCAGAACAAGAAATGTGTAGTAACCAAATATGAGAAAACATAAGAATTATAATATTCCAAAACATCAAAACAAACAATCATTATAACATATTTATAACAATCACAAAAAAATGAGAAATATAGTCATAATGGGATGACCCATAATAATTCAAGATATGATAAAATCATGGGATAACCATAGATTTGTGACCTTAATCCAAACCTATTTGTGTCCAAAACACCAATTTTACCCACACCACATTGGTAACATAATTTTATAAAAAATAATTTATCTAAATTTTTTATATTATAAATTTCAATTTCTGAAATTTCCTATCTCATTTCTACCATCCCAATATTATGAAGTAACCTATAAAAAAAATTATAATATCCCACCTTTATTAATTTACTTATATATAGAAGAGGTTCAAGTAACCTTTAGAGAAATCCCAAAGACATTAAATGTAATAAGTGAATTCAAATAGAGTACCTTAACATTGTGGAATGATTTCCAATTTTTAAACAATACAAATTATAAAGAAACATTTTAGACAACCCAACCATATAGTTTATTCATTTTAATAAACGAGAAAATGGAAATGAAAATCAATAAGTGTAGATTTGAAAATTATAAAAATGAGACTTAAGAAACGAAATTATATCCCAACATAGATACATTGATTTGATATCTCTCATACCACTCCATGATTAGACTCAAATCTCTAAGCATCATCCTAATAAAGTAGCATCATGATTCTCTAATGGTGAAACATTGGACCTTTCAAATTCCATTTTCATGTATAAAATCAACTATATATACTTGAATATAAATAAGTATGTGTTATATAATTATACCTAATAGATATTCCCTAAGATACATCCCAACTCAATCTACTAGGAAAAAACGTTATCGCATAGTTAAAAATATAATTTATTTTAAATAGATGGTCTTCAAACCAATAAAAAATTTAAAAGAAGTTAAATTTAAATGTATAATAATTTAACCATTAGTACAACATAACATACTCTATCCAAATCCATCCACTCACGCACACATGAATTCTTAATTAAAATCGCATTACTCAAGATTAGTGATTTTTCCATAACCAAACCATGTACGAGGTCCTTTCAAATAAGGATCTTAACAATGAAAATATGAACACACAAAACCCAAAATTTTCATGTTATCACACAAACTCATTCCAAAGAAATTAAACAATTCATTAAAAAACAAAATAAAATATTTTTCTGATATTAAAAAAATTAAAAAATTAAAAAACATAATTCAAAGGGGTTTTCCAAAAAAAAATCATATAACAAGGACATTAAAACCATAAACTAAGAGGATTCTCCTTTATTAAATAATCAATCATTTACATTAAATATAAAAGAAAAAAATTTAATAATAAAAACCCATATGTTTTAAAACATGTAGAGAACACTGAGAATCCAACTACCTCTCGCTAATTGATGAAAAAGAAGAAGGTCATAATAAAACCTATAGACCTAGTAAAAAATGTACATTCATTAAAAATATCCAATAAAGATGTCATTAAAACACATCTTAGAGAGAATATATATACATAAAATATAATATGTGACATTTAGTGTGAGATGAGATAAGGAGGTATAATTTTAAGAAGAGAAAATTAAGGGTTTCTGGTAATTCAAGATATCCAATTAACATAGATCTATAAAAACGTGTTTTTTTATAAAAGGATCCACTACGAATTCTTAGGAGAGTAGCCTATTTTTATTTCTTTATATGAAGGTTAAAATTTTTTTTATCAAGGCTTGGAACTATGTTAGACATTAATTCTATAGAATTAAGTCTTGTTTACATAGTTATTCCACACTATGTAAAAATTCATTCACTAACCATATTAATGATACTACCTTTAAAATAGATCATTCATAGTTGAATTAAATGGTTTCAGAAACCGTAAATGAAATGTGATCTTTCGACAAGTCTCCAATTAAATGGATTCTCTTGATAACCAACATAGTTTAAAAAAACCGTGTTCTATTAATGAACACCCTCATGACCTCATAACCTTTAAACATTTTTCCTTGAGAAAATCATATGATTTCCCATAACCATGATGAAACTATAAACCCTTATAAACAATTCCAAAACACTTCAAAAAAATAAGAAAACTCATTAAACTGTACCCAATTAATATAGAACATAAAATAAAATAACAAAACTATAATATACCAGAGACTGAGGGTGCAAAATATATACTTCATATATATGTTTTGGTATTATGTAACATTATATAAGTTTGAGTCTATGTATAGACACACACATACTAATATGAACAGAAATGCATACATATATTTGTATATATACATACATTTTGATATATATGTTTTTGTATATATATTTATATATTTATATCTATTTCTTTGTATTATTCTTATTGTATGTGTTTGTGTATTTATATAATGATTTTTAACAGATATGTATATATATATATATATTAAAAATGTATCTGGGAACTGGTTTGTTTGTTTTGTTTATACTGATTATATTTGTTTGTATGTATGTATATATGTAATTATATGTGTGTGTATCTCTATGATTTTGTGTTAGTGTGTATATATATGTTTGTATGTTTATATGATTTTAAATAAATAAATATATTTATATTTGTTGTTCAAGTGTTTGTGTGAAGATCTCCAGGGACATTAGATAGTTATTGAAAGAGGTAGTTGAAAAATATTTGAGATTTGGGAAGCCCAACATGAATTGAATTGAAAAAAATTATTTATGTGTTCATAATAATAGAGAGATTTTCAATATAAAAATATAATTATACTTGGTGTTGATTTGCCCCTTGAAACACCATTTTATCTACTAGTGATTTTTGTATAAAACCCTCACATAAGAAGGATGTTATTTAACGACTCTTGAGGTAATTCATTAATGGTTTTGAAATGTTTCATCAGGTTTCATTTATTGAAAACATATTCATTGATGAGTTTGAGTCACTTTGTTGTTGCGAGAAGATATAAAGGAATGGGTTTTTTATAGATAATGTGCATTAAAAAGTTATGGATGTATTTGTTCACTGATGAGAGTTTTATGGATGGAGATTCTCACCCTTATATAGGACCTCATTCCATAGATATTTTGGTTTTTTCATATAGTTAATTCATGTAAATGAGGGTCAGGGAACAAATGAAAAAACTATAACATTATGGATTTAAATGAGGAGTTACGGTGGGGGAGGTTTCACCATGATAGATAGGACATATGATTTGGTTTCCATGTCATTTTGTAGCCAAATTTTCTCATTCAAAATTCTAAGTCTCACACCAAAGTGGATTACTCCATGATATTTTACTTATACAGTGAAATTAATCATGTATAAATAGAATACGAAGTTAAATTTTTAACACTAAAAGATCTATAAAAAACAATTCTTATCCATATAATGGAATATATGAGTTTATATGGTACCCACACCATAATTTAGTTTAGTATGAACAATGGTGGCTTGTGATCTTTGTAATATGGTATTCATTAAAGGATTGGAGAGTTATAGAATAGGTGGGTGCATTCAAAAAAATGTATTTTCATCAAAATCAATGTTTAATATAAAAATAACATAATTAAGGACACCCCAATATATCTTATAAAAATATCATTCATATTTAATTTCTAATTTATATAAAACCAATAATTACCTCAAACATGATAATTCTCCTACACGATCAATTTAGATCAAGATTTTTTCCCATTAATATATGATACCCACATGTCATAACTACAATATATTTTATATTATTTTTCTTTAGTATTAATTAATTTTATGTTTCTAAGATGTTTCAGCGCAAATATTGGATATTAGGGTATTTTCCCAAATTCACTATTTTCATTCACAATATGGGGGAAACTGTGTGGATACCATTATCCATGGTACTTTCTATTATTTTTTTCTACACTTTGTTGGATTACATGGGTATCATTAGGTTTTTTCCAATAAAATGTGAGCTATTGAAGAAAATATTTGAGTCATAATTAGTTCCAAGTATTGGTTGAAACCTACTTCATGGTTTTGTAAGCAATACGATAGGAATGTAGGTTTTCTCTATAAGTTGACAATTCCATTTGTCATAGATTAAAAAGGATTACTAAAAATGTGTGGGGTTCCATATTGAAATGTGATTTATTGATATTATTCTTTGTGACCAACTAAAAAATAGTTTAGTATTTTCAATATATTTTTAAATAATTTCAACTAATTCATGTAACATTTACATATTTCATTAAATTGAAGATTTTATTGATTTTCTCATATCAAAGTATTCTCCTCCATATTCCTTCATCTTATTTTACCAAAGATCAGTGAGTATAGAGGTATGTATCTTCTAATTTTTATCTCATATTGTTTGGACGAGTTTTGTTCAATGTTTGGTGGGGGACTATCTCCCTTATTCATTAACGACTTATAGCTCCTCATCCTTTAGATTTCAAGGGAGTTTTATTCACAATCCCTCTTTTAATCTTATTTTCTACCTGTTCTTTCTCCCCCTTCCCCATCTCTTGATCATTATGCAAGATGAACAATAACCACTATTGGGGTATTTATTAATTTTTTTGGTGTATTTAATAATGGGTATTATTGTTGTCTAGGGTTATGATGGCACATTAATGTCTTGGATGGGAAGTCACCATTGAATACAATGGGTTTTAAATAGTTCTTCTGATAATGTGGTAGGTGTTTCTATAGAATTCCATTGAAATTCATGTTAAATATTTATTGTTTCATTTGAAAATATTTAATTTGAATTTTTAACCATAATTTAATCAAAAATAGGTTATAAATGATTCTGAAATGGTTTCAATCTTGGATAGTCTATATTTTTTCCCAGCACTATTCAAATTTTGTAATTTCCTTAATTAAAAAACAATTATGTGTTTTGAAATAAGTTATTATGTTTATGCCTTTTCATGTAAAGACATTATTAATTTTTAAATGGATTTAAAATGGTTTAATGTCTTTATATTATCCTTTGTCTCGTGAAAATCAATTTTTAAAACATCCAAGTGTCTTTTTCATATTTATTTTAATGCTTTAATGTGGTTCTTGACACCTATTTCATATATAATGTGTCATTGTATTATTTTATGATAATTTTTTTCTAATTTAAGGGTGGTAATGTTGAATATTTTTAAATTATTTTAACACTATATATATCGTGGTGACTAGAAATGTTTTAAAAAAGGAGCACAAAATTTTTAAATTCCATAAAAAAGTGGTCTGTTTCTTCAAAAATGTATTTTCTTTTAGAAAATGACTGATTTTTTAAAAGTTTTGTTTGATGAATTGGTTTCAAAATATATTTATAAAGGGGTTTTTGAATGGTAGGAAAATAGTTTAAATTTTTTTTATTTATAGAAACCATGATTGGTATGTTATGTTGAAGGATTTTATAAATATGTGAGGATATCATTGAGCACCATGAGGTGATTTTTCTTCTTACAGTGTCCTGATATCCATCGGGGAATGTTTTTCAATTTATTTATCATTACATGCTATATATAAATGGATTTGGAATGGGGAATTTCATTTGAGGTTGTAGTAGGTGATGTTTGAGTTGATTAATAATGATTTATAATTTATCATGTGCGGGATTACATTTTCTCACATCCATTTTGCTTGTCATGGAAGTCATAGAAGGATAGTACATGAACTATACGTGGGAAAGACCAAATGCGATGTATTGGGTTGTATAGGGAATATTACCAAGATATAACCCATTAGTTAGATAGGGAGGAGTAGTGTTTCTTATGTGTTATAACCCCTTTTTTGTGCCATGTTGTAGTTGTATTTTCCCCTGAGTTTTTATATATCGATATCCTGATGGGATTCACTAGGAAAAGGATATGACCTGTTTTTCAAGCCTACATTTCTTTATCATAGTTCATAGAACTATTACAAGAGCCTTAGGTTGATGTATATGACTTTATGTTTTTCTTAGGAAACATAATGATATTTTTTACATGATTAATTTTTATTTACCCACTTTTTTAGATTATTGACACCATTAAATAGTGGTATACATGTTTGGAAATTTCATTATTCTTGGGTTCCATTTTGTGATTTCAGATAAAAATTGACTATTTTAGTTTACATTAATATTGGTTATGTTAAAAATATTTTAAATAGGGTTTTAAAATGGAAACTATTTTTCTAAATTTTTAATTGGGTTTTAGTAACATGTTTTACTTGTTTTTTTATTATTGAGTATTAATGATAATTTTGGCAATGTGCTTAAAGAGTATTATGGTTCATCATTGAAGAATTTAAAAGGGCTGATTTCCTCAATATAAAATTTATTTTTTCTTTTTAACTATATTCATGTTTTTATTTTATAAAAGGGTTGTTTTTTATATAATTTTTTTGTGGTAGATCATTTCACTTTTTTATAAATCATGTTAAAGAACAATTTTTATGTTATGTTCAAAAATTAAATTTATGAAAATTATTGCAATTGGTATTTAAATTTTCATGGCTAGAAGAGAACCATTGGGCTATTAAACTCATATATATGAAGATATTTTTAGGGTTTATAGTACCCATCAATTATTTAATAAATTGGTTCAGGTTCACCAATGGCTCATATTACTGAGATGTGATGAGTGACTAGGGGCCACTAGTATAGATTATTAGATCTATTCTTGTTAATTTTCTCCTTCCAAATTTATTTTGGGATGTTTCATCGGCCTTTTTATATGTATGTTTTTGTATCTACTTTTGTATGGTATTTAGTTCAATTATATTCTTTTCCTCATATGTATATTAAATGATTATTCCATTTTGATGGATTTTTATACCAATTTCTACAATTTCTATTATATATATATATATATATATGGGTGAAATTATCTTCAAAGAGAATTCATGAGACCTAAATAATTGTTTATATTCTATGGGGAATGAAAATTACCTTTGGGAAAGTATAGAGTCAGTTTGGGTGATAGGTCAAATTTCAGCCTGAGATGGTTTTTTAAATCATCACATCGGTTGAGAATCCAAGAGATAATTCTTCTAGTATTATTCACATGTTCTCCAGTAATCATTGAATAATTATCATGAAATTGTGGGTACTGTTTCATTTTAACCTAGTGCTTGGAAACACTATTTATTAATCATTATATGAGTATTCTATTTCTCTATATTTTTCTCGAGTGGTGAGGAGATTGACTCACTAGGCGTTGAGAGAATATCTTCAGACTCAGTGTTTTATAAAATGAGTCATATCCTATAAAAATTATTAAAAATGAGAATAACTATTTACAGATTATTATTCAATAGTTGTGAAAGGTGATTGGTTTCATTTATTTTAATAACACATTATAAAATCTGTAAAATAAAAAGAAACCATAAATAGGAGTTCACAATTGATGAAATAAGTAACCATGAAAAAAATTGAAAAAATGAACTTTTGTTAATGTGTTTTCCATTCATTATAGTGGTCTCTAAAAAATTCATGATCTTTAACCAATGTGTTTGATGATATTGAAAATATTGATAGAAAAAATCCTCAAATTTCCAATGGTATCCACAAGCCTTGATTAATTTCTCATCATATGAGAGGGATTCTACTTTACCCTGTGTGTTCTTGAACATCACTACGATACAGATGAAGAAGCAGGGATCTTCATGATAGAAGGGGATTCATCTATGTATTATGTAATAACATAGACACTTATATTTCCATCTATTAGAAGTGATATATATATATATAACATCAAAGGAAACTCTATGGGTTTTATATCATTTAATCTCATGTTATAATGGATGAATAAATAATGGGGATATTTCATCCACTAATCATCTAAACTAATACAAAACTCCTGATTCATCTTATGAAACATTTTATTGAATAATAACATAAGTATATGATTTATAGGGTGTTCAAACACATCAACAAAGAAATTCGTAATATATAAAGAGACATATTCCCTACATTTATTCATGTGATTGATTGATATTATGAAGAATTAAATACCAATTTCATTGTTGACATGGATGGAAACATGAATAATAATTCTCATAAAAAATCATTGATGATATTTTTTCATAAAACAAAATTTAGGGGAAGTGTTTCATTCATACAACAAATCCAAAAACAAGCCATATAATTTACTTATGCATTATAATGCATTAATAAATTTTATAACACCAATTGAACATCCCCATGTGTTATATATATCACTATCATTCAGTGATAGTTGAAGTGTATGTGGGACTTCATAATTATTTTTTTTTGGAACAACCTGAAAATCCAATATAAATTCTTATTCCACATTTTGGTTGTGAAGTGATATTACACAATGGTTGAAGGAGATTCAATCACATATGATAAGAAATCAAACTCAGAAAGTGGATATCTTTGGTGGTAGGTGGTTTTTTCTACAACCTTTGTGATAATTATAGAAAAAAATTAGATGAATATCCATAATGATTCAGAGGATAATATGATAAATTATATCCAAACATAATAGAATGATTACTTCCATGTTTTAATATAGTTTCATTTTTTTGGAATGGTTATCCTTTATTTATGGATTCTTCTTCCCATACTTTGAGTAATTTTTATTACACACCATATAATACGAAGAATGGAATTTGAGTGATCCATGATCATAGTGCAATAAAGTTACATTTGTGAAATAAAGAACATTGAAGAACATATCACCACATCCATCATCAACACGACATGGAAAAACTATCCCTACATAGTAAAAATGACCATTTCAGACCAAAACATAAGAAGTAATGAATTATGAATTATCTCATTATGATCACCCCATTACGGGGAAGATGAATCTTTACAATATCCAATGTGGGGTTTGTTAAATTATTTTTTATAAGGAATATAATCAGAAAAACTAGATCATCCTTGGGTAGTCTAACACCCAATATGAAATCAATATATTGATATTTTTTTCATTTTTTGAAATTTTATATTGGTTATATGCAAGCTAGAAATTTCCAAAATATTAGTGAAATATATTTGAGTGTTATCCAAATAATTTACTTAGATAATATTTGTACACTTAACTATCTAAGATACATATGTACCTTTATTGAGATTATTAACTATACAAATAACATTGTGATGAGATTAATTCTGAAGAGGTGATATTAACACTGTGTAATACAGATCTTGGTCAACTAATGAATATGGTGGATTGTAAAAAGATTTTTCATTTAAGTGGTAGATAATTTATATAATTTTCTACTTAAATGTTAAATAATATATTATACACATCTGTAAAAGAATAAATGTTTTCTGAATATAATCAGGATCATTAAACTAAAATTCAAGAATAGAATTTAAAAATTGAATCTTAATATAAGGAACAAATGAGACTAGGAAATTACAAAAGGTTCTCAAGTATAAAAGAAATTATATGGGTTAGATTAGTTCAATACTAACTATAAAATGTTTAAATTTATTAAAAAAATTATATAGATTTTTTGTAGCATATAATTATTCAATTATATTTTCAAATTAATTAGATACATGTTGAAAAAGATAATGTTAGCCTATAATCATGAAATCAATATTCTATGACAAAAAGGATTCCTTCATTGTAGAAAATGTGACCATTGGAGAAGAAATTTTATAGATTACTTGTTGTTTTGTAAGAAACATGATGGATAGTCCACATCAAGTGTAAATGTTATAGAAATTAATTCCCTTATTTAAAACATATATTATTTCACCTATATAATTTAAAAACATTGTAAATATATACGATGACAAAATAAAATTGATAATTGATAATTTTTCATGTAATTGAGTAAAACAATTTGTTCAACCATAAAATTAACACTTCAATCTTAGTCTAACATATCATAAAAATTTATTTTTGTGTTATTTTTCTCTTCATAAGCATGTATAATTTTTTTTCTAACATTTTATTGGTGTTTTTAATACCCATACACAAGGAATTTTTCAATTCTATAACTTGGTTAAAAGTTGAATAGAAATGGATTAAAAAAATTAAGAAAGTCATCAAATTATAATGTATTGAATTGTTCTAATAACATTATTGAATCCATGATAATATTACATGATATTTTCAAAGTATTGAGAATAAGTAAACTAGGAATAAAGAATATAGGTAGTAATTGAATATAATGAAATCGATAAAGGTTCAAACTAAAATAAAATATGTTAGACAACAAGATTAACAATATTTCATTTTGATGAAAAAAAAGTAAATTGAAAAATATAGTTATTAAGGATAATGAAAAATAATTTTGTATGTTGTATTATTAGGATTCTGGATTGATTTTTTAAAAACTCCATGAAATATCCATGACATATGTAGATGTTATAAAGAATTCATTAACTTTTAAGTGAATGTGATACTAAATGTATATTTTAAATGTTTCTAAATATATAGTAGTTTAAAAGAAAATAATAATTGATTGATCCTGTAGTTTATAATCATTTTTTGATTCTAATAATTTCAATATAAATATTATATTTAATTAAATTTTTTAAGATGAGATGAATCTAATTACATGATGTATATCTTCATTAAATAAAGCATATATGATAATAGAAGTTGTTTGTCAAGAAATGTTTTTATGACCAAAATCAATTAATAGATTTCATTAACATGCTTTATGATTCATAAGGCATAATAACATATGATTTTAAAAAATAATGATAAAAATGTTTTTTCCAAGATAAAATGTTTATCTAACACATTGTTAATATAACATTGGATTTTATTCCTTCCCATTAGCATGGTATTTTAGATAATAGTAATATTTTAATGTAATGTTATATAAAAACCAAAAATAACATATTTAATACGAAATAAGTAGGATATTTGTTAAATATTCATACTAGGAAAAAATATGTGTTATTTTCATAGAAAAAATAATTTGGTTTGTTACATATCATGATGTTATGAGTACATTTTATTGAATATGTGGTTATTGGGGGTTTATTTTGACATTTAAAAGTTTAAATTTAACAAAACAAAGATTAAAATTTTAATTATCTCATTTAATTTAGTATGTTTTATTGTAAAAAATGTAAATAGATTCATTTACTTATCCAGAAGGGTATATGATTATTAACAAAAAAATTTAAAAAGTATAAATTTAGTCTATTTTTCACTTTATATCCAAAATAGTTTAAGATATTTCATAATAAATAAAAATGAAAGGTGTTTAAATATGTATCATGAATATGTGGTTATCACCTTAGGATTGTACAAGTCCAATTTATTAAAGAATTAATCTGGAAATCCAAAAATTGAATAGTGTGTGGAGTTAATGTAAAATGTAAAGGGTGACATTAGTTACCAAAATAGAGTGATGATCACATTATCCTAAAATAATTTTTGGTGCACTAATAAACTATGATGAAAATGGTAAAATAATATTATCTAAAACTATATAAACTAGGCACTACTGAGAGTACCAACAAAAAACCTTAAAATGACCATTGTTTCTTGGCCCACCATATATTAAGAGTTTTATAATAGACATGTGTTCCCCACCCTAGGGCCGACCCACATTCCCAAATGGTTAATATAACGATTGAATATCATAACATGAAGAAACATGTTCTTTATATTGTGCTTCTTTCTTTCCCACAGACACCCTAGGAAACTTCCTATATGATCAATATTCCTAATCACTACTCCTAAACAAACATGAATAACTATGAAGTTATAATTATGAATTCTCCCAAAAAGAAATTGTCACTTTGTTGACATGAGTCATATCATTTAGTCAATTAACCCATTGTCATTCAAGTTTATTACATTCACTCCCCTTTAGAGAAAACATCATCATTGTGGACCCTACAACTCAACACAGGAAGTGCACCACACATAAGGATGGGGTTATGACCTGATACCCAATGTAAAAATTGGGCCACACTGACAGCACAAACACCCTATATTAGCCTATATGTTCAGTTACCACCCACTAAGTACCACTAGTTCCCCCGCAAACACATAGTTCCCACCCTGGGGCCCACCCGCATGCCTGAAAAGGTCATCTGACTAATGGTTATCCCCATATGATATCAAATGCTATTTCTTGTGTCATTTTTCCTCAGTCACACATACTTAGGGAAAATTCCTAGATGTTTACACTTCTAGATCACTACTCAAAGGAAAAAATCGTAGCTGTGGAGTTTTAATCATGTAGGCTCTCGAAAATAAAGGTTCACCGTGTTGATATTAGTCAAATCATTTAGTCATATAACCCTTTATCATTATACGGTGTTATAGAATTGTTTTATGGGATAGGGTTGAAAGAATGATTATGTTGAATTTATAGTGTTCTAATTATAAAAATGAAGTTGATATTGTAACTATTTGTTTTTTTAATGTTAAAATATTCTGAATATGGAATAAATATTGATTAATTGTGATTTTGATTCCTAAGTCTCAATGTTATTCAAAATTAATTTCACTATAGATAAAAATTTTAAAGAGTTTAGAGGAAGGGACATATCATATGATCACATAGTTACATGATTGAAATTATATACATAATGTATTGAATTAAAAAATCTTTAAAAGATAAACATACCTAAGGATCATATGATATTTTATCTTATTTTCTTGGATAAAGAGGTTCTTATGTTAGGTTTGTGAAATATTCTGAAGAACGATTTTATAATATGAATTGTATCATAATAAATAAATCCCAATTTCACATTACCATTATTTCATGATTTCTAAAAATATATATATATACTGTAATATATATTTTGTGAGCTGTATTGATAATTGACCACTCAAAGAATGAATTGGAGTAATACATAAGTGATGATATTCATATAGTATTATTGACTTTCATGAAATTTTAGGGTTACCATGAGTTTGGTTCTTGTATGGAGATACATAATTTTTTTACCAAATAAACGCAACTATAGATCACTATTTTATGATCTGATTCCAATACAGCTAGGAACTATGTTCAACAGTTAATTCCTGACAACCCAATCACAAAAAAACAACATTTATTAAGAAATTTAAATAATAAATAGAACAAATACATATTACATGGCTCAACATAAATGGATAACATCAATTAGAACACCATACAGATTCCCTGATGTTCCTAAATATATTAATCTTTATTTGTGCCATGAAAACAAATTTTTGGTCCATATAACTCTGTACTAAGATGATTTCCTTTAAAATTATCTAGGGTCACTAACTCCTCACAACTGAATTATTACCTATTGGTCACTTAATTGTTATAAAATAATTCAATAAATTATATTTCACAGTATGTATACCTTGAGTTTTTTTCAAGATATAAGGAACATGATGGGAAATCATTATTCTGCATGTGATCTAACTTATATCATAACAACTGATTTTATTATTTGTTTCTATCCACCTCCAGTTCAGTCTTCTCCTATGAATGAAAAAGATAGTTCCATAAAGGAATAAACACATTACCCCATGTTAATATCAATTATAAATTATAAAAAAACATGAACACTTTATCTTTATGGATCACCCATGAACCTTATTTGTATTATTTGACCTCTATAATAGAAACCATATGTAATTATCTAAAAATAAATGTTCCAATCAAACTAAAAAAGTTTTTACTACCAAAAACTATATTTTGTGTAATCTACAGTGAATAACCATTTGCATAAAAAAATTTGTAAGAGAATATGGGTGTGAGAATATCAAAGAGTATGCTGAGGAATGCAGAACATAGTGTGATATCGAGTATGAGAATCCATGCATGTGACCCAAGAGCGTAACCCTAATAAAATTCCTCCTTAGAGTGAGATCCAAAAGTATGAAAATAATTCATACAAACTCCTTTACATTCAAACAGTTTCATAACTATGGTCGGTTACTTGATCTATGTGACTTAAGCTTCTTGTTAAACTAAACATATGTATTTTTTGTAACACCTTTTGTGAATTGATAAAATGAAACAATATAGATTAGAAAGATACACAGCTATGAATCTTAGAGTTCTCATCAATATTAAAATAATTACCAAAATATATTAAACTTCATTTCATTATAATTCTATAAGATGACATGATCAATGGGTATTTATATATGAATTTCACAAACATTATCTTTAATAATCATGATAATCCATTCATTCTACTTACATCAGTGATATGAAATCTAAATAAGATTCCAATATTCGATCACATAACCAAACACATTGAATTTTGTCAGACTAATCCATTTTATGTCTATATACATCATCTGACACAGTTACATTGAAAATTTCATTTTTTAACTAAAATATAACATCCCTTTCAAAATTTAACCCAATTGTTTATGATGTAATGTGATTTCAAAAAATCAATGTCAATTCCAATGTATTCTCTACATGTGATTCACAATAAGCCATTGTGTGATAGATTTAGGCTTTTGTAATATTTTTAACTAGAATAATCATGTGATTCATAAAGTCGTACAGATACAAACATAATTGTTAGTTGAAATCCAATCTTAAAACAAGAATTTATGTTTATATATTTGATTCATCTTATGAAATCACCGGATACATTCATGCTTATTCGAATCACCCATACAAATCACCTGACAATATACTTATCTTTTGTTTTTGAGATCCCTTATATAAATTTTTATTTTATGAATGATTAATGCATGAAATATTAGACATTTATTTTTATGAATATTAATCCAAAAAAATTATAAATACAAGAAATTAACACATATTTCAATTCATCTTATTAGAATACAGAAGACTTTTGGTCATTATCCTTTATGATATTTTCTCCATTATTTCACAATATTTTTCTATTTAATGATAATTACTCTTGATGATACTATGTTTCCACTAGAATCAATATAATTCATTCTTCATGGACATATGGTAAATTTAAGGAATTATGTTTGACTCATAGATATAATTATATTAATCTCCCATTTTTTAAATAAAAAGTGGTAATCTTCTCAGCCTATCTTGTTATTTCAAAAAATCTGAAAAAAAACTCTCAATGTACCATGTAAAGATCCCATCATCAGATCAACATTTAATTCACATCTTCTAGCACATCCTTAATCCATTCATTTCAAACCCTCCATCCATGTTTTCAACAATATCCAATTCTATATACATATTTCTTAATACACTAATTAGCAATAATTTACACACTAAACATAGGTTTTGGTAAAAAATTATTCTCAATAATATTTTTTCTCAATAAAATAATTAATATTTCTCTTATAGAATACATTTTAATTTATAGGGATATGGATTTTTGACCCTTTTCATTCCACATCCTTTGACATCAAAATACAAAGGGTTGTATAAAACCATATTTTACCCTCAGTCTCTATAATTTTTCCAATGGTACTCCATAGGTTTTTAAGTCATTTATTATTATACAATTAGTTAATTAATAATCTACATGTATAATATTTTTTATGATATTTATAAATATGTGTTATATTTTAAATATCATGTAATTTTAGAAATTTTGAAATGATTATATTATTATCCTCTATTATGCTCTATCGTCCACATTCATCTATATCCATCAATTTAAGATTGAATCATTCATATTCATACCAAATTTCACTCATTGATCTACATTAGTCGTTATAATTTCAAATGACTAATATATTTTTAGTGATTTCAATTACTACCGTGCATTGATTCATAATCAAATAAACTAAGCCTCCTGAATTGGAATTCATTATTGGAAATAATAGTTTATTCCAACAAGAATAAATATTTTACATATTAGTACCTTAATTCCATTGAATTGAGTATTATTTCTATATTTATTTTATAATATTAACCTATGATTCAATTCACAATAACACAAAATAGATAGTGAATAATAATTTAAAAACATGTGTTTGATTTATACTAGATGTTAAGCCAACAAACACCACTTGTAAATGATATCCTCATGCTACCACAGGGATTGAATGGTCTTTAAAACTTCATAGTAAAATGTTATCTGATAAGGATACAGAATAGATAGTGATCATCACCAATTATACATATATATCTCTCATTTCATATTGATACCAATTACTGGGCTAATGAAAATTGATGTATTTCAAGATGTTTAATCATTCTTATCATAAATCTCTTAATTAATCTTATGCACTAGTGATCTTTCAGCACACACCCCTTGGGTTTTATCTCGACCATAATAATGTTCCAAATAAATTATATATCCAAAAAAATTAGTTTAATTAGAAGTGATTTACCTCTAGATTCATCAAATAGTGAATTATGGTTTGTCATGATAGATCATCACATGACTTGTGGTTATCTTACTAAATGTAACAATCAATATTCATTGTAATATGTCACTTATTTATTTTCATAGTTCCTATTAAAAACTCATACATCTTATCTTAGTATTCATCATTTTTTTGTAAATAATTTTCATTCGTTTTTTTATTTTAATTATTCATATACAACTCCAATTTTTCCATTCTTATATCCAATTATCATTCCACACCATGTTAAATTTTATCTTTGTTTGTAGTTTCCCCAATCATCTCTTTATTCATGACCTTGGGATTAAAACAACTAGTTTAAGTTTTCATCATTGATAATGTACCTTCATTCTACACAATTTTCCTCCTCTATAAGATTTATCATTCTATTTCATTTTCTTGTCTCATTATTTAAGGACCTACAAGTCCACTAATTATTACATAATGTATCTCTCTTCTTAAATCCATAATATCCACCTTATCCTCTACCTTCTATGGTGATATTTTATTAATGATAAAATATTTTTTACACAAAACTATATTAGATTCTATCATTTTCTTCTATATCTTTTTATGTTCATTCCAAGAGGTAAGATATGGGTGTGACCTAGTAGGATTTTAGTAAACAATTCATTGAGGTCCTTATTTTTCTAAAATATTGTAGATTTTTTTCCATCTAAATAATATATCATTCTATATATACACAATCATTTTAGGAAATAGGATTTATGGACAACCTTATTGATTATTTTTCATTAAAATTTCTCATATACCTACAATATCTTTTAAAATACATTGATTAGAACATATGAAAATTCATGGATTAAAAATATACTCCATGGAATCATTTCATAATTAATATGTTAGTTGAGAATTTTATTTCATAAATGGATCAATTATACATATAGACACATAAAAAATGTATTACATAGAATTTGATAACAAAATAATTTCTAGTATTCTTTAATTTGGGATGATTTCTATTTATATTTTAAAAAAAACATTACATATATCAATATTTATAATCATTCATCATTTGTTTTTATTATTTCATGTTTGTAGGATTTAATACATTAATTATAAATGATTATTTGGGAAAAAAATCAATATTATTATTTCTGGTGTAAAAACTATGCTTTACCTTAAGATTCATTATCATCAGGTCTTTATCATTTACCAGATTCATTAGAGGGAGGATGATTTATTTCATATCATTATTCTTAACCTTCTATGTTCTAATATCTTTGTAAATTTCCATAAAACATAACATTATTCATTCATATTGGAATCTATCTTCTTTATATATACATTCAAGTCCTCTTATACTCTATTTAGCATCATGTTATCCTTGAAACATTTATAAATTAATTTTTTTCCACTACATGTATGGTTTCCCAATGATCAACCATCTTATCTAATGGCTAGAACTATTCTACATCTACGTGCAATCTATCTTTGAATAGAAATATATTCTTCATGGACATTTCTTCATCGTTAATTTTATGATCAAGCACATGTGGTTCGTCTTCACCAATAAATTCTCTTGTAAAAGTTTTATTCTCAAACTCGCCATATTTAAATGGATCATTTATTTTTTTTCTTTAAATAATTTAATCTACGGGAGAATCAATTTCAGTATTTTATTCATAAATATAAGAACTAATATTTTTAATAAACTTTTATTAATCATTATTATTATTATTTAAAATACATTCTTTCTATAATTTCCACATATCTAGTTGATAAATATATTAATTAATTCATTAATGAGTAAATCTATTTTTCAATCATATTTAAATATTCATATTATTCAATTAATAGGACACCATTATTTTGATTTTTTATCATTGAATATCTAATTATTCCAGAGCATCATATAACTATAAATGAAAATAAAAAATACCCTCTTGGTCACTAGACTCGTGAATTTTCAAAACATTCATTTCTAAGTGAAATATGAATGTCAATATTTATAAAAAAACATCAATAACATTGATGAAATTAGTGGAATTTGATTAATATGAACAATTAATCATGATTTTAGTAAATGATTTCCCAATAGTATTAATATTTTTTCTTCTTTATTCCTTTTTTTAATTTAGCCTTTACTAAACATGTTCCCCAATGTCTCTTATTTAAATGTTTTAAACATTATATTGAGGTTTTCATGTAAATAAGAGTTTTATATATTGTGTTTCTGTAAAGTGATTTTGGAATCATACAAATTTCATAGGCATTATAATAATGTGTAGTTTTCATATAAAACTTGTTGAACATTGATCTATTTAGAATATTCTCAATTTGGGGTTTACTCATTCACTCACTATGATATCTCAATTTAGCATATGAATAGTTATATTACAAAACCAAATTTCTATATGCTTGTTAAAATATAAAAATTTATTTATTCAAACCATAACGTTTCTTCCATTAAATACTGGAGTATTCATAATAGAATCCATTTTCAAAAAAAATAGTACTTTATAAGAAGAACATTGATTCCATGCCATTATGATATTATATAAATTCTTCCAACTAGAGAAACCATGAGTGGGGGATGAAGATGGGTTATGATAAAAATAATATTTTGTTTTATGAACTATTTATTTATATGGATATTTTTAACATATTGAATGAAACTATGTTCAACCATTATTACATTAAAACACAATAACCAAAAAAAATCAATGATATGAAAGAAATTAATGCGTACATAGAACAAATTGATTTTACATAGTTCACCAGAAAGGGATTTGTCCCTGGAGAACAAACATATGATGTTTTGGTGTACAAAAGTAAATGAATATTTACTAGTTATGTGGATTAAATATTTCAATAATGGTCACCCTATATTAAGATAACTATTGATAATTTTTTTGGGCTTGCTGACTCATCACCCAACGTGCACTAACACTTCTTCACTCACAAAAAATTATTTAGGGATCGTTCTTCCATAGTTTATTGGCCTTTAAGAATCTTCTATTTATAATTCATATTAAGGTATGTCCTTATTTGGCACATGAAACTTTTCACATCATAACTCATGCGTTGTTTTTTTTTTCTATTCTCAAATAAAACACACTTGTTATAGGATAGTTGATGACAATTAAACACTAGAATAGTCATGTTACCTCGTGTCTACTTTTACACCCAAATATAAAATATGATACCCCCTTTTCATCCTTCTAGATCACTCATAACCTTCATATGTAATTTTTGATATCCACAATACCAACTGCAAGTTGTTTTGTGAAAATAACCATACTAATCATCATGGTAACATTGTTCACTAGAAAAATACATCTATCACATAACCCATTTCAAGTAACACGTGGTACATAAATCCTGGAATGTATCGTTATGCATGAGATGACTTGAGAATATCCTTTGTCTCATAACTACTGATGTAAACTCAATTGAGAGACTCTTTGCCTATTAACCTGGTGCATAACTGTAACACCCTGACCCCAGTTACCCAGAGTCGGTGCATTATTGCGTAACATTGGCATGATCACAAAAGATCATGTCTCAAAAGACCGATTAGTTTAGTAGCCTTGGTAACACAAGATACATTCATAAATGTTACATTACATCATAAAGTAAAAAACTACAATAACAAAGTCTCCATAGTCCACACTCTTATCCTCTTCTGACTATCCCTGCAGGTCATTCATACAATACTTCTTCACATCCTGGAAAATATTAAAACATTGAAAGGGGTGAGATCATATACTCAGTAAGAATAACAATATAGCGGAAGCTTTCATAAATAAACATTAACATTTAAGGCAATTTATAACTAAAACAAAATCCTTTTAAACATGAACTTCAACATAATATGGAAAAAGTAAAATTAGATAATGCCATTTACTTATTCACATGGATATTCTAATGGTCGAATAATCACATGAAATATCAATAACCACTTTCATAATGATGGAATTCATAATGCCAGACTATCATAACCACGTAGCCAAGGCCTCATGCACAGACTACAAATAAGATTTTGTCAAACCCTCATGCCAAGACAGTAGTTTGTATCATGAGACCTTCCGATGCATGAAGGAGCTATAGCGGGCTCCACCCGTCACTTATTAAGTCCAATTCATTCCTCATATGAACAGGTTTAAACATTCATAAACCATAACATAAACGTATCAAATAAAACATGCATAAATGAAACATAACATTTCCACATTTCAATCACAAGATATCAATACAACACATTGATATAATAAAAAACACTTTCAAAACCATATTCAATACAAAAATAAAAGAAAATTAAATCTTTGTATTTATTTTTCATTTAAAAAAATGTTATGGCTTGTAGAGGAAGCCGAATCTCAAATAATGGACACGGCGGTGGAGAAGTCATTGTCACCACATACGTACGACAAGAAACACATTCCCTTTTTTTCATTTAGTAAAACGATTCGTATAAAAAAAATTCATTTTGAACAAACATAAAAGTCAATGGGGTATATACACCATATAAAATAAATTTGTGTATAAAACCAAATACGCCTTAATGAATGGAGATTGAGACGATGTCCCTTAAAAATATCATTTATTTAAATAAAATAGATCTATTATGTGTATTCACTATAAGTACACATAAATAAAGTACAAATACAAGATAGGACATAATAATATCAATAAATAATTCGAATGTAGGAGATCAACCCAAAGAATGGAAATTGGGTTAAGAAGTTCCCTTACCTCAGGTCCAACATGACTCTATCATTCTTTAATCTCCTGAATAATAAACTAGAGTTAATTTATTTTTTCTTGATAAACTTTTACATTTTCATTATTCCTTTTATATCACTTATTACCATCTTATGAACATCAACTAGTTATTTAAGTTAAAAACGGTCATTTTTTCGATCTTTGGTACTTGAGTCAAAAATAACCTTCTTATAATTACAAGTTGTTCATGTGGTGAAATATCCATTATATCAAGAATTATATTCCTAATTTAGATATCATATATATCATACATATCCAGTATATACATTCATTTATAATATTACATAACATTTAGAGGTTAGAAATGAAATGCACCGTTCATGGAGACGGTAAACCGTACTTACGCATGAAAGCTACTTTCATTTCTATTTCATATTTAATGGATTTAAGTTATAATTATATAAAGGTATAATATAATTCCAGTATAATATAATGTATAATACCATTTACTCCATCCTTTATACATCCCACATATGGAATTAATGATTCAAATCACTTTGATGGGGTGGTAGTCCGCACTTCCTAAAATGAAATTATCGCGTTTACCCATAATGGAAATCATAAAGGTATGCCATAAATGAGAAATACAGAAGAATAAAGAAAACATAAAAATAATTTATATATCATATATGAAAATAGTGTCATCAAAATGGCCACCATTAGAGGTGTTAAAAGAATATTGAACAATCATCGTTTCGTGAGGCAGTATTTCGCCACCCACAGAAACAGTATGTTGTTTAACCATTAGATGAAGGTGTGTGTAAGTGTAAATAAAATGCTTATCATAAAAAAATCCTAGTATATTTTAGATACTGGTGTTGTTATAAAATAAATGAATAAAAGTGTTTATGGGGTTGGAGAAGCAAAATAAAACAAAAGATCATAAAAGAGGACATTACCTTAAAATCGGGTAACTCTTTTTGATTTGAGCCAAAGGCTTCCTTGGGAAGAATTATTCCCATAGTGAGGCTTCTAAAAGTAAGATAGGGAAGTTTAAAGAGTATTTGGGAAGAGTTTTTCCAAGCTAAAAGACTTTTATGGTGTGCAAATGTGGTAGAGGTGGGGGCCTTTTATAAGAGGAGAGGAGGGGAACTCTTGGAAAGTAATGAAATGTTACTTTATTATATAATGAGTATCGGAATTTAAAGGTCCCACACTTATATATTTCAAGTAGAAGGTGATAAGGGTTCTAAATTTACTCATCCAATATTATTTGGACAAGTTTATGTTATATATTTTACATTATCTTTTTATTTTATTATATTCATTAATTAATGTGGTAATCGCTGCATCATCATGGTGTCATAAATAATTTAATTTATTTAATGTATAAAAATTTGAAAAAAAAATATCATGATGTAGGAAATATTTGTAGATTTCTAATGAATATTTATAGTAAAAAATATGACTTGTATAACCCCATTTAAAAATTGTTTTAGTAAAACAACTCATGTTTGTGACATTTTTATTTTAACATTAAATAAAATGTTTTTAATGTCATTTTCCTACCAATGTGAATCCATGGGGTCCCCAAGTTGACCCATGGATTTTATGGATCGTCCATGACTCATCCAATAGGTGTAGGTCAAGTGTAAATGTATTTTCATATTTTTATAATAACATTCTTACCTTAAATTTCACTAATTACCATTAATTGCGATTAATTAAACTTGAAAGTTACTATTCACAAAAAAAATTATTTTAATCCCATTGAACAAAATTTTACTTACTAATGACAACCATTTATGTCGGATTTTTTAAAATAAAATCACATAAGTGGTAATGTTTCATTTAAACGAAAAATCGGTTTTTAACTACCACTTAGTGGTTTCACTATTCATTAAAAAATTGATGTTTTTCAGAACAATGCCAAAATTTCACCCTAAGATATAATTGATATTAAGAATTCAAAAATGATTTCTATTTTATGAAATTCCAAACATATAAGTTTCATTAATTAATTTTATAATTAATTCCCACTATCACAACAAATAGGGTGTTTTTAAGAAACAATATATATCAAAAGATTGACAATTTTTTATGTCCAATTTCAAAGTGAAATTAATTCTACTGAACACCATTGGATAAAATTGTAAAAATATATTCTAATTATACTTTAAAACCACTATATAGTATAATTTATCACTATAAATTATTTTAATTAAAAAAGTTGTTTCTGATTATTTTTCACTATTCATAGAAAATTGGAAGTTCTCAGAAAATTACAAAAATTAAACTTAGGATAATTTTGATATTCAGAATACAAAAATGAAGTCCATTTTGAAATATAAAATTTATATAATTTCAAAAGGTGGGTATTACTATTCATAACTACTACTTTGATTGGTCGAAGTGTGTTAGAATCTCGAACTTGCGTACAATGCAAGCTATTGAATTATTGAAAGAGATGTGTATCGTGAAAGATTGGGGTGTGACATTATCTACTCCTTCAATAAATTGCGTTCTCGAAATTTGAAATTTTTCTTTGAAAATAATATGTGGAAAATAGAAAATACCTTTGTGTAAAACCCACATCGGAAATAAGGTTAATAAAAATATAACTTTAAAAGAAATAAAGTGAAGTGAAAAGGTCACCAAGGATAGCCCATACTAGGTTTCTATGAAAATATGGATATGGAGGAGAAAACAACCATCAAGGTGTGATGGAGAGTTGTAGAAAATAGGATTAAGAGAAAGTTAACCACAAGAAAATCACAAACTTCTGATTGGTTAAACGGTCATTGAATCCCTAGTTGGAAAATTTAACCGACAACGTTTTTTGTATTAAGTTACCTTTTATAAAGTTGAGGAATTTATTTAAGAGATTTTCTAAGAACGTAAGGAAATATACTTAATTGTCATGTAGGCTTTCATTCTTTAATAAATTTTTACCACGGACCCATATTTCACTCCAAATGGTAACAGATCTCAATAAATATTCTATTTATCCTATTTTTATTAGGTTCCAAATATTACCACATACTATTTAGATTAGGAAATCTATTTTTTAATAACCAGGGACTTCCTGTAGGCTAGTGGTAGGTAATAAAGGCATGTCGCACTATGGTAGTGGGTTCGATTCCTGCAGCTTTGTCCAACGCGACAGGTTATCCCCCAACCTGCAGGTTTTCCTTTTCCAAAAAATATAGTATTATAATATTCCAAATTTAATCTCCAAAAATTTTTTAACCTAAAAAATACTATTCAATGTTCAACTTAATCCATCCCAACCTTTATAGTTATCCAAAATACCTCTGTCCAGAATTTCTCTAAAAGGCCTCTTAATTCCAAAATCAATTTATCAGATTCCCCAAACAGGGTAATATTTCTCTTATTGTCACATACTAAAAATATGATTACCTTCATCATATTAAAACATTAATGAAATGAACAAGTAGTACAGTACAATCCTTATATATCACATTATTCTTATAACAAGAATATAATCCTTGAGTCCAAAAGCACCAATACATTACTTATTCCACCTCAACTATAGTAATAGCATAAGATTGTCCTTGATCCCTTGGCCTTTTCTAAGATAAGTTTCCCTGATTCTTAGGATATTCATTTTCATAACGCCCCATTTCCCTACAATTTTAGCATTCAACATTGATAGCCTCTTTCTTTCTCTTGCAATCACGAGCCTGGTGACCTTTTTATCCACATTTATAACAAACTTCCATTCATTTTAGTCAAGTACCAGGGTGATTTTTCCCACAATTATCAAATAATGGAAAATCCTACTTTCCCTTTTTCCATTTATCCGTCCCCTGTTCCTCCGTTTTCTTCTTCTCTTGCTTTATGTTGTTGACAAAAGACTTAGAGAATTCCTTTTCTGTCTTGATATCACATGAGAAAATATATTCGTATGATGAGAAGGATTTTGATACTAAAGCTCGATGGAGAAATGTTTTTAACCCATCAAAGAAACGATCAATCAAATTTCTTGGGTTATGTATATAATCTGCAGCATAGCACGCTAACCTTGTAAAGTTGGCCTCATACTTTTCGATATTCTCATCCTCCTTTTGTCTCAGACTCAGAAATTGCCTTTCCATATCTGCTCGATGGTCACGAGGAAAATATTTTCCTAAGAAAAGATCATTGAACTATCTCCATTCCATACATGATACTTCTTCATCTTCCTTTGTATTTTGAATCAATGACCACCATTGATCGGCATCTTCAGTGAGGTGGTAAACTGCCATGAGAACCTTCTCTCTTTCGCTACTCCCCAAGGCGTGGAATATTTTCTATAAGCAGTTTAACCATTGCTCAGATACTAATGGATTTGTACCCCCATTAAATGTTGTTGGTTTTTTCCTCATGAAGAAGTCTAACATTGAACCTCCACATTGCGGATTAGGGTACTCCATACGAGTAAGGTTATTATTCATAACCTGAGTAAGTTGTCCCAGTATGGTAATAAGTTGATCAGCACCAGTTGTATCTCCAGATCCACAATAATTATCTTGAGCAGTAGGGAAATCCCTACATGGAGTGCGTGCATTGATATGGTTTCCATTCTTTCCCCTAGGCACCATTTCTAAACAATTTCATAAACTAGATTAGTTTATGAATCAAAATACATAATTCCATACTTGTAAAACACTTAACATAAATTGAACTATTTATGGATATAATCCATAATCGTTAAAAGAAATGTTTTCTTTGAGGAATTATATAATCATAAACCCTTCATAATGGGTTTTAAAGAAAATGAAAATTATCCTAAGCATATCCCTCGGGAGTGTTGTAACCAAGAGTGCAACAAGGCCCGTTGTCGTACACTAGTTCCCATTTAAGTCTAGATCAAAGCGGTGTTTTCAGGTTTTTCCCCTAGGTACATCTGTGCCAGAGCCGCCTCTACCTGCTCATATCCAAACAGGGATGTATTGCTCGGAAGAATCACAAAATCTCTATAATACCAAAATTCTAGGAAGTTCTTCTATACTAATCCTCAAAGTCTATATTCGGGCTATGTGCTCTAATCAGTGTTTATCTAAATCTAGCTTCCAAGGTTAGTACTAAACTACCTTTGATACCAACTGTAATGCCCCGACCCTAGTTACCCAGAGTCGGTGCATTATTGTGTAACATTGGCATGATCACAAAAGATCATGTCTCGAAAGACCGATTAGTTTTGTATCCTTAGAAACACTAGATACATTCATAAATGATACATTACATAATAAAGTAAAAAACTACAATAACAATGTCTCCATAGTCCACACTCATATCCTCTTCTGAATATCCCTATAGGTCTTTCATACAATACTTCTTCACATCCAAGAAAATATTAAAACATTGGAAGGGGTGATCTCAGATGCTCAGTAAGGATAACAATATAGTCGAATCTTTCATTAATAAACATTAAAATTTAAGGCAATGTATAACTAAAACAAAATCCTTTTAAACATGAACTTCAAAATAATATAGAAAAAGTAAAATGAGATAATTCCATTTACTTATTCACATGGATATTTTATTGGTCGAATAATCACATGCAATATCAATAACCACTTTCATAATGATGGAATTCATAATGCCAGACTATCATAACCACGTAGCCAAGGCCTCGTGCCAAGACTACAAATAAGATTTTGTCAAGGCCATTTGCCAAGACACTAGTTTGTCTCATTAGACCTGCTGATGCATCGAGGAGCTATAGCGGGCTCCAATCATCACTTATTAAGTCCAATGCATTCCTCATATGAACGGGTTTAAACATATCATAAACCATAATAAAAACGTATCACATAAAACATTCATAAAGGAAACATAACATTTCCACATTTCAATCAAAATATATCAATAAAACACATTGATATAATAAAAAACACTTTCAAAACAATTTTCAATACGAAAAAAAATGAAAATTAAATCTTTGTATTTATTTTAAAAAAAGTTATGGCTTGTAGAGGAAGCCGAAACACAAATAATGGTCACGGCGGTGGAGAAGTCATTGTCACCGCATATGTATGACAAAAAAAACATTCCCTTTTTTGTCGTTTAGTAAAACTCTTTGTATTAAAATATTCCTCTTGTATAAATGTAAAATTCAAAGGGGTTTATACACCGTATAAAAGAAATTTGTGTATAAAACCAAATATGCCTTAATGAAAGGATATTGAGATGATGTCCCTTAAAAAGATCATTTTTTTAAATAAAATAGATCTATTATGTGTATTCACTATAAGTACACATAAAAAAAGTACAAATACAAGATAGGAAATAATAATATCATTACATAATTTGAAAGTAGGAGATTAACCCAAAGAATGGAAATTGGGTTAAGAAGTTCCCTTACCTCGTGTCCAACTTGACTCGATCGTTTTTTAATCTCCTGAATAATAAACTAGAGTTATTTTATTTTTGCTTAAGAACCTTTTACATGTTCATTATTCCTTTTATATCACTTATTACTATGTTATAAACATTATGTATTTATTTAAGTTAATAAAGGTCATTTTGTCGATCTTTGGTACTTGAGTCAAAAATAACCTTCTTATAATTACAAGTTGTTTATGTGGTGAAATATCAATTATATCCAGAATTATATTCCTAGTGTAGATATAATATATATCATATATATCCATTATATACATGAATTTATAATATTACATAACATTTAGAGGTAAGAAATGAAATGCACCGTTAATGGAGACGGTAAGTCGTACATACGCATGAACGCTACTTTCATTTCTATTTCATATTTAATGGATTTAAGTTATAATTGTATAAAGGTATAATATAATTACAGTATAATATAATGTATAATACCATTTACTCCATACTTTATACATCCCACATATGGAATTAACTATTCAAATCACTTTGAGGGGGCGGTAGTCCGCACTTCCTAAAATGAAATTATCGCGTTTACCCATAATGGAAATCATAAAGGTATGCCATAAATGAGAAATATAGAAGCATAAATAAAACATAAACATAAACATACTATATATATATATATCATATATGAAAATAGTGTCATCAAAATGGCCACCATTAGAGGTGTTAAAAGAATATTTAACAATCATCGTTTCGGGAGGCAGTATTTCGCCACCCACGGAAACAATATGTTCTTTAACCATTAGACGAAGGTGTGTGTAAGTGTAAATCAAATACACATCATAACAATATCCTAGTATATTTTAGATACTGGTGTTGTTATAAAATAATGCAATAAAAGATTTTAGGGGGTTGGAGAAGCAAAATAAAACAAAATATCATAAAAGAAGACATTACCTTAAAATCAGGTAACTCTTTTTGATTTGAGCCAAAGACTTCCTTGGGAAGAATTATGCCCAAATTGAGGCTTCTAAAAGTAATATAGGGTTGTTTAAAGAGTATTTGGTCAGAGATTGGCTGAGACAAAAGGATTATATGGTGTAAAAATGTGGTAGAGGTGGGGGCCTTTTATAAGGGGAGAGGAGGGGCCATCTTGGAAAGTAATGAAATGTTACTTTATTATATAATGAGTTTCAGATTTTAAAGGTCCCAAAATTATATATTTCGAGGATAAGGTGATAATGGTTAGAAATATACTCATCCAAAAGGCATTGGAAAAGTGTAAGTTATAGATTTAACATTATCATTTTATTTTATTTAAATCGTTAATTAATGAGGTAATCGCTGCATCATCATGGTGTCATAAATAATTTAATTTATTTAATGTCTAAAAATTATAAAAAAAATATCATGATGTATGAAATCATTTTATATTTCTAATTAATATTTACAGTAAAAAATATGACTTGTATAACCCCATTTAAATATTGTATTATTAAAACAACTCATGTTTGTGACATTTTTATTTTAACATTAAATAAAATGTTTTTAAGGTCATTTTCCTACCAAAGTGGATCCATGGGGTCCCCAAGTTGACCCATGGATTTTATTTGTCGTCCATGACTCATAAAATAGGTTTATGAAAAGTTTAAAGGTATTTTCATATTTTTATACTATCATTTGTACCTTAAATTTCACTAATTACCTTTAATCGCGATTAATTAAACATAAAAGTTACTATTCACCAAAAAATTATTTTAATCCCATTGAACCACATTTTACTTCCTAATGACAACCATGTATGTTGGATTTTTTAAAATAAAATCATAGAATTGGTAATGTTTCATTTAAACGAAAAATTATTTTTTTAACTACCACTTAGTGGTTTCAATATTCATAAAAAATTGATGTTTTTCAGAACGATGCCAAAATTTCACGCTAAGCTGTAATTGATATTATGAATTCAAAAATAATTTCTATTTTATGAAATTACAAACATATAAGTATAATTAATTAATTTTATAATTATTTCCCGATGTCACAACAAAAAGCGTGTTTTTAAAAACAATATATATCAAAAGTTTGACAATTGTTTATGTCTAATTTCAAAGTGAAATTAATTATAATGAACACCATTGGATAAAATTGTAATAATATATTATAATTATACTTTAAAACCACTCAATAGTATAATTTATCACTATAAATTATTTTGATTAAAAAGGTTGTTTTTAAGTATTTTTGACTATTCATAGAAAATTGGATGTTCTCATAAAATTATAAAAAATTCAACTTAGGATAATTTAGATGCTCCGAATAAAAAAATGAAGTCCATTATGAAATATAAAATTTATATAATTTAAAAAAGTGGGTATTACTATTCATAACTACTATTTTGATTGATCGCGGTGTGTTAGAATCTCGAACTTGCATACAATGCAAGCTATTGAATTATTGAAAGAGAAGCGTATAGTGAAAGCTTGGGGTGTTACAATAACACAAATCATGAGACCCTTGATTGAAATACAGTAGGTTAAAAAAAATCCTTCCACCTAACTCCATCACATTTCTACATTCGTATTACTGAGATGATTCACATGATTTGAGTGGATTAAGCCGCACAATAAAGTTAAATGATGACTAACATGAAAATAATTGTCTGAATATGTATAGTTGTACTATTATACTAGTGTAGATATGAAGTGAAAATTCCATAGAACCCAACATTGTTCTATAATTCCCCAACCCATATTACACAAAAATTATATACCAGTCATTAAAATTTAATGAAAATGGGTATTTATAAATATTTTTTAGTGACGTCGTGTGTATAAATCTTGTTAATTCACTCCTTCCATTAATGTTAAGGACATGTTATCTTTGCCTCCATGAAAATAGTGAATATGTATCCAAAATCATGTAGTTTTGAGTTACTACCTTTCTTTATTGATGAAAAGATCATATGGAATATATTCATAAATGAACACCATTACCTAATTGAAATCACATAATTAATACAATTTGTAACTCAATTATGTATGATGTTTTGAGGTTTTAAAAAGTAACCACAATTTTCTATTTATTTTATTCATGTCATTTGTAAGAACTAGTCACAAGATCACTTTAATCTTATTTGAAAATTTTAATAGTAAAAATCATATGATGCATAAGTATTTATTCACATGACCTTCATTGAATGTTTTATATATGTCATTAAATACTAGAATACCTTTCTATATGTGATGAGTCTTATGATATTTCTAAAATCAGTCTTTCTCATAATTACACCTAACTCTTTTCTGATAATGTGATCATGACATTCATTCTATCATGTGAAATTGTGTGAGTGGTTAAAGATTATGTGATTTGAATTTACATCAAATTTTAAGGCCAGATAAATTGAATTTAATTGAAGTTTTTTCTTATATCAATTCCTATTTTTAGACATCAAATAACATTGTGACATATTCCTTTAACATATCTAATCCATTATTTCATCTCAATTTTCATGGCATAAGTACATCCTACAGGTAAGACCAATTACCCACAATATTACCTTTATTCAATTCATCGTCAACATCAAATAAATCATTGGAACCCTTTGTATATCCCAGATAAAATTTAATTTTATTCTCTATCAAACTGAACTGTTTTAATATGCTCAACCTCTATTGATCTTGATGCCAATGGCATTGTCTTCTCCCAATTTTCAAGGTGCACCTCTTGTTATCATATCACCACAGATTGAACATCTTCAAGAACATACTCTAAAACTATATGAAAAAAATACTCCAACCTAAAATTCAATATCATCCAATAATCATTCCATATTTCATTATACAATGATTTCAAAAAAATATAACACAAAAAATATGTTTTGGTTCAATAATGAATATGATCATGAGTTAAAAAAATGAGTTTTTATGCTTCAAAATTACCACTAAGTATACCACATGTAATATTATATAGATGGTATTGGTATACCAGGGGTACATGGATCCCATTATAGTCACAAAAAATATATATCGGAGAGATACCTAGTATGAGAAACAGTATACACTGATATCCTTCCTATGGAAGTCTATATATCAACTAATCTAATTAGTGGGTGTTTGGGATTGGTTTTTATAATGTTATTAGTTCATGCTCATATAGATGTGTGATTTTTCCTCTCATATTATTAGTATTCTATCTAGGAACTCTATTGTGACATAATTTTTAATGTGAGATCATGAATGTAAATTACATATGATTTGACAATCTGTTCAAATGTGTGATATAAGATGTGTTCATCCAAGCAGTTAAAAGATATGTGATGTTTTCATCGATAAAGTAAATTTATATTATAGTATTTGGGAATAAAATGTTAGGTTTAATGTGAATTACATAATTTGGTATCCATGATCACTCAATGTATTAAAAATAGGAAAATTGTGGAGTCAACATTTAAAAATGATGCAAACTAGTGGACATGAAACATCTATAACTGACCCATTATCTAGAACTGGGTTCAAGGTGCCCCTAGAATTAGGTGAGATCCCCAAGAAACCAATATAGTGACCCTAACATTTTACACATATTGCAACACGATTTAGTGAATAATTAGCCATAAAATACAACCACATATCGTAAAGTCTAGTATCCTTTAATTATTAGGCACATAATTAAAATTTTTGAAAGGAAAATAAAACAATCATTTTTTAATCATTATAATGAGATCTTAACTCCCTTGGATCCCTTATATCTATTTAGAATAACCGGGGGATTACATTAGACAAATTAATGAGCTAACAATACCAGCAATGTAATAAATATTGGAATAAACCTACCACATGGGTTAGAAGATATAACATGACAAAAAAAGGTACAAATAAATAAATAAAAATAAGGGTGTATAACTTGTGTAGAATGGGAAAAAATAATCATTTAATCATAGTAATATGGAAAAATCAAATTAAATGACATAAATATGAGTGAAATATAGCTTGCAAGACTTGGTGGGCAATGTCCAATAATGGAATCATGTTCAATCTATATCCTAATACGAAGTCTCATGGGACTAAACATTACACCGAACATTAGAGTTCTATCTAGGTGAACCCATCATAACATTTTAATTAAAATTTTCTACAAAAAATATTGATTCATAATAAGTCAAAGAATAAAATAAGGGGTACCCATATAAATAATTGGGTATCATAATTAGGTCAAAAAGAATAAGAAAAGGTAATATCATTAAGGTTCCCATGAAAGAAAATATTTAAATCAGAAATGGACATTTATAAGGGGAAATAGGAATATATCATGATAAGTGATGTCAACGTATAGTGAAAATATACAAATCCATGTTTACGATACATAATAAATGATACATTTAGTCCAGGTGATGAAAAATATTAAATTGTGATTAATTCGGAAAAAGGAATATGTGTCTTCCTAAATCCAAAAATTAACCAAGATAGCTTTTCTGGAAAAAATGATTAATTCTATTAAAAAATGGTTTCATATTATAGATTATGGAGTTCACTTTAAAATTGGTATGAAATTAGGAAATTCTAATTAATTGGGATTTCATATCGAGAAGAATTGAAAAGGTTTCCATTTAAAAAACATGTGTTTCCCCATCAAATAAAGATGACATAATCTAGATAAAAGAGTTTTGAACACATAAACATAATGATGAAGTAGTATATGAAAATGAAAGAATAATTACATTTGGGTAAATAGTGGGAAATTACAAATAAAAGGTAAAATGGGGGTTTATAATGAATACCATATCTTATGACTGAAAGGGTTATACACTTTTACTAATATCCTGAATTATAAAATTAGATTAATTAATTAAAAAGTATATAACCTCATCAAAATGTACTTGATTTTAAAAAAATTTTATTTCATTTATGGATTTTTTGATGGTTTATTGTGTTCAATTTCATCATTAACGATTGTTCATTTTCTTGGTTGTAATGATTGGTTCAACTTTATCTGAATACGGAGGTGTAACATCCTAGTTTAGGTTTACACTCAATGGCGATTCATACACGGTTGGTCACATGGCCTGAAGCACATCTCCTCAAATTCTACAGTCTTCTGACTATAAGTGAGGGACTTGGTGTGCTAGTAGGGATACTATGCAGTTATTAGTAGAGTGTAACACATCAGAAATAGAATAACAGTTCAATAGGGGACGTAGTAAACATTAAAAAATAAATAAATATTTAATGTCTAAAAGTATAAAAATTCCAAAAGGAATATCATATAAGAGATGGAAATACATGTCACATACTTCTATAAATTAGACATTCAAGGTATACATTAGTCATATATAATACATGTCCCAAAAGTAAAAAATGTATAAAAGAATACCAATGGAATCATCAGACATGTCTTGATCCCATTCTCTCTTGGTCCTATGAAGCATATCAAGTACCGATAGGAGGGAACATTCACTTATCATTACCGTAATGATATATTCAAATTGGGTCCAAATGTTTACCCAAATAACATGTGATAAAAAATCATAGTATTCAACCGCACAAGGTCCATGACCCATAGTTAGTGAATATATATGATAGGTGGTGGGAAATTAGTTAATTAGTAAACTATGAGAACTCAAAAGTAAACATCCTTTATGTGAATGTACTCATTGAAATTCATTCCATTAAATTCATACTGATTTAGAACATTAAATAAATTGAATTTATAGTATCAATATGTGACTCAAGCATGGCATCCCCCATGTAACTAAGAGAACAAGTGATTCCTTAGAATGAAAACTAAATGTTACATGTCATGACTGACACCAAGATTGTCTTTTGTCTTGGCGGCACATCACAATTCATTCCATTAAATTTTATTAATTTGGAACATGATCTCGTCCTTGAAATTCCAAAGATTGAATTCAAGTATCACTCCATGTATAATTTCAACTAACGCCATTGCATCCCATCCCTAGAGAACCTCTCTGAAACAGATTATAACATTGGGTGACATATAACACCTTTTTGAAATTATCATACCTCAACAGACCACCATGGGAGCATGAGTATCACCATTGTAAATAATAGTAAATTCCCTCCATGATTCCATCCATGTAATCCATCAATTGGATCCATGTATAATTCGACATATATTGTTCAAGAAACTGTGTCTATAAATGGAAGGCTAAGGTAAATCCATGTATCACCCAAGGTGTATATGTCTACAAGAACAACAATTTTTCCATATAAATCCAATAAAAATCTATATAACACTCCCCAATAAACCATTTAACAAATTACATTTCATTTAAATAATTCATTTAATATTCCAAATTAAAAAACCAAAGGCATTCAATATAAATCACCAAAAAGGGATACTCAAACAAGGACCAACCTCAACGGATTTGACATTAATTTAATCATGTGTGCAGACAATGATAACTTTCTTCCCATGATTAATAAATCCTTATAATATCATGTTTTCACCATAACTCAAATGGGCTACAAATTCGTAATCCATTCAAATACCCTAATGTTTATTTAAAAAAACTACACTAACAAACCTATTAAGATATTACATGGAATAGTATCCATATCAATCACATTGAAAAATCATAATAAAAAATTAACCATAAAAAAGTACCTGGAATTATTATCTCCTAACTCACATGTGTAAGGAAAAATAATTTAATTTAAAATAAAAAATTTATATTACCTATTCAAGGGACATGGATTATGTCTACCATTATATCCTTTTAGCCAATTAAATTATACTAAAAAACATTTCAATTCAATTTGTAACCAATTAAATTTTTAACAAACCTTGAATGGAATAAAATATTACCTAAAGGGTTTTGTATGGAATAAATCCAACAAATGATTATGTAAACCACCATATCCATGGGGTGGTCTATTTAAGGTTCTAGACCCATCATGTATTAACAAGAACATTTAATTTCCTTGACCATTTCTACTAGTAATAGGGTTCAATTTCAATTTATGGTGACACATAGAAAATTGGTTTTCCATGTGATGATATATATAAATGGCTTGTCCTAAAGTGAATGTAATGATACCACATATCATAGGTACTTTCTAGTTCACTCATCCACTATTAGGAATTGATTCGCAATGATTTGATGAAATTTGAAGAATGAAGATAGAATGCTAAATTAGGGCATATGGGCATAAATCCTACTAGTGAAGCTGGTAATAAAAAGAATCAAGATTGGGTAAAAAGGAATTAAATCCATATTGTTGTTATTATGATAGGATAGATGACCTTCGAATCGGATTTAGAACATATTATATAACTAATAGACTACCCTAGCCTCTAAAGAGATACTCCCACGGGCATGAGACAATGTGCATTGTGGATAATCCTATCATAGGTTTTCAAAACAATTTTAATTTAATAAAAAGGTATAAAAATTAAAAAAATAGAAGGGTCTTAGTGTTTACTCCCATATTTTTTCAAACCATGTGGTAACCTGGCTTAGCATCCTATAGGCCAAGGGGATCCCACAAATTTACCCATATGTGTTTTAAACCGTTTGTAAATGTTAGGAGAGCCAATGTCAAAATATTCTAAAACCTAAGACCTATCCACATGGTCGTTCACATCCTCAACCATGTTTTATTGAATCCAAGTTTCAGGTAGGCCCAATCAATTTATCCTTACTTCGTTTTTACAAACCATGCGGCCTATCGCATATGGTTTGTACAAACTATGTTCCATTCAAATAACACCCTAAATCCTGGGTTGGGATCAGAACCAGCCCCGAACACCCCGAATCCTTCCATAACCCAAATAGGATCTACATTAGTCGATATTTAAGTGATTAAATTGATAATTGAGGGAAAATAAGGAATATATAGCCCACAAAAGAATACTGTTATTAAATACTACCACCCTAATCCAATTCAACCATGAATTTCATTACAAAGGGTGCTGAAGAATGATATGATAATAAAATTAGCTGTTGGGATCATTCATTGGCCTCCCAATATCTCATCTCATTTAATTCTATTTTTTTCTTCCAAATTACCTGTACTAGAGGAAAGGACCATCCTTAGAGTACTTTATTTATATGATCCATAATTTGTACATTATTATCCCCAATGTATGAATATTCATGTAAATAATTATCCACCAGATAAAAATCAAGAGATGGGTATGAATACTTATGAAATTTCTAAGAAATGTGGAAAACATCATGAATGACCTTGTACCTCCTAGGTAACTACAATATATAGGCTACTGATCCAACACTCTCCAAAATATCGAATAGGCCAACATTCCTCAGTGAAAGGTCACCCTATCTGTAGATTATAATGTGTCCCAGCCATATTAAACAATTCCTGAAATCTAAATCCCAAAATTGTAACTCTAGTGTTCACTTGAATAGATCTACCTATGATTCTTGTTCGACTATGGTGTGGCAATTTTCTCTAAATTAATAGGACCTACATAGTAGTCTCTGGTACAAGATGTGGCCATAGTTTAACTACATCTCCAGGATCCAACAAACATAGCTTTGATGACATATCCTATCATACAATGCCTAATATGGGGCCATATGAATAGTACCCAAAAAGGTATTATTTTTTGAAAAAATAAATCATGTGTATATTTCACTCCCATGATCCCCCAAAATCGAGGTCCCATTCCTAAAACATGACCTCAGGAACCTAAATCATTCTCTTTGACTAGCCCTCTATATATGGGTGGTATGACACGATCAATATAAACTGTTTAACCAATTCCACCTATATACCTTTCATGAAATGTGAAGTAAAATGGGACTCCTTATCCAAAATGATAGTATATAGGAACCCATATAGTTGTACAATCTAATGGATGTACAACCTCCCACAATCATCAAAAGGGAAGGATTTTGATATCGAAAGGAAGGGAGGAACCATTTTCATCCTATCAGAAACAACCCAAACAATATAGTTACATAATGGATACCATGGAAAAATAGAAATTATTTCCATAATGACATTATTTCATTTCCACTTTGCAATATGTTGCTATTGTAAATGTATGGTTGGTCGCTGGTGTTCCATCATCACGTACTAATAGGTTGTACTCCTCCTGTCAAAACAAACCACATCACTTTTCATAATCTACCACCAATACTGATGATTTAAATATTGATACATATATTAAGCACCATGATTCATTGCCCATACATAGGCATAATAGTACAACATTACCTTCTCATTCATGTCTGCTATAACCCATACATAACTATATACTCTCATGATCTCATCTCTATATATAGTCCATATAGGAGGTGGGTCCTCACATTCCACAATATCTCATAGAACAAGGCCTTAAATGTCCAATATTTTCCTCATCCACAATATTTCTAGTTAGGTAGAGGTAACAACTAATGATGAAATGTTCAGCTTCCCTCGACTTTCAAGAAATTGAATGTGAATCTTAGATAACACAGACTCAAATTTCTCCTTTCTACTGGCCTTCTGCACTTCATATATCTGAGTCCTATTTCTCAATTCATTATACACTACATCGTTAATAATACTCATGTAGGTATGCACTATGTAAAAATATTGCAGGTATTCCACCCACCTTCACATATTCATTATTACATGGAATTGTATAAATATTTAATGGATTTTTAATGGTCTAAGAACACCATAATATACTCTTCTAGTAAGTGGTTTCTCAAATAAATCAATGAATGAAACACTTCACCTAAAATGAGAATCTGTGTTTGTTAATTTGTATGATGTGGAATCTACTACAAAGACATGTATGCCACAACTCTATCACCATACATAAAAAAGATCTCATAATACCTGATGCATCATAGTAAAAAGTGAAACTCCTTCCTTTCTCTAGAAAAATTAGTATTGGCATTGAATTCATTCTCCCATTTATCTATTGAGAGTCCATATCACATAAATCATTCCATACCTAATTTAAACCCTTCATAGTCAATACCATCAATGGTTATCTTGAGTATGAGAATTCTTATATGAAATTCATGTAGCAACTATCAATCTCTATGAAAATCTTCACATCAATGACGATCATGTGATACTCCAAGGAAACTATAACTATCAGCTTATCTGGGTCCTTTAATACTCCTACATCTGAGATGATGTCAACTGTTTAGTGAATTTGATCCATCTAGAAGTCGAACATTGTGGGGTTAGCATAAAAATAATTCTCTCATAGTGTATTCAAAACGATGTTAATTTTTTTTAATTTTCATGTGGATTGTGTGAACACAACAAGATATAATCTTTGAAAAACACAAAAAATTGAGTCATGGTAAGGACACAAAACTCGTTTCATCAGTTCCATGAATTCTTTCGGAATGTTTAGGGGGACGAACGACATTAACAAATACTTATATAGTCGATACTGGTTCCAAATTTCTGTGAAAGGTATGTATAATTGTATAACACAATGTTGATGATAACCGGATCTCATATAAATAATTGAGAAGACCCGAGATCCTCCGAGATGGTCAAAGAGATCATATATCCACAATAGAGGATACTGGTTCATAACCAATAACTAGTTTAATTTATGGTAATCCACTTATTGAATTTGAGTTCCATTCACTTTTTTCACAAAAGGAATGGTGAATCCCATAACGAAGTATTGGGTCAGATGAAACCCTTTTCCTATAAATAATCTACTTACCCCATGATCTCTTGCAACATAGTAGTATCCATTTAGTTAGAAGGAATGGATAATGGTAAATCTAATAAGAATAGCTTGATAGAGAACTCTACCACTCTCATCACAGGTAATTCTGAAAAGTCATTAAATAAGTCATCCATTAAATGATAAACAACTTGAGGGAAATAAATCGGAAAAGCTCCATGAATATCTACCTATAAAGTAGAAATCATGGTTTTCATCCCACCCAATCAACAATGATCAGGTCCAACCTCGCTATCCAAGACATCCCATACACCTCATTAAAAAAATATCCACCCTCATGTTATGTGAAATTAACCCTATGGTGATTGAAAACAACATATGATTGAATGGAAACTAACTAGTCCATCCGGAGAATGATATCAAAGCATGTCATATTTCTGGCACAAAGGTTCGCATTGGAGTCACACCCAAAAACCTCAAGGGGGAACACCATAAACTAATACACAACTTCTGTCATAATCCCCAACAGATTGTTTTTCATTATAACGACATCAAAAGACTATATTTTAATCTAATGTATTTCTACAATTGATATAGATGCGAAACAATGAGATTCCCCTATATGAGAAAATTCATATGATAGAACAAAGGTTACTAAAATAGTACCTATAAATATAGAAGATCTTGGATCCATATCATGGTTGGTCTATTACACAACATATGTATGCCCCATACAGTGGACTTATGACACATCCTGGATACCTGGATGTATTAGACCATACTTTTGTTGTCAACCTAGGGTTCATCTACCATGACCATGACCACCACCAATGCATGATCAACTTTTTGTACCCCAAATCCATGGCTGATGATAATCTATTGATCATACTCCTGATCATGGAGTTTCTGAAGTACCACTCTTAATGGCTACTTGAGGAAACGTTATATAGATGTGTTATAGACGTCCCATCATTCCAGAAGATCAACACTCAACTAGGTCCTCCACACATGGAGGGCCTCATATATCTCATCCAACCTAACTAGTATCAACTCACATGGCTACATTAATATATTATCGGACTTATTATATCACCACATCGAAGCTTCAAATGACACTTCCTTCTAAAGGTCGATGTAGTATGAGATCTTGGTGTCGAACCACCATGTCCTGCATCTCTATATTCCCTCAGGATATGAAATATGATCAGCACCTAAATCATGATTCTAGAAATTATAATCAATATGAAATCATTCACTTGTGATATAATGTCTTCCCTATTACCCTCCTTGAATATACTTAATTTTGATAACTCATCACTCATTAGAATAGGTGCAATGTGATGGGGCACAATAAAATGGTCGAAGCATTCCATAACTGATTGCACAACCAGATCCTGATATAATAACTCCAAAGATAAATTGGCTTTAAATGTATTGGGATATAAATAAACATTTAATTATGATTGAAACTCCATCTTGTCTATCTCCAAATGAAAATTCGTCTGTGTTATAACATCCCATTATCTATTCATGGGATCTTGCAGCATGTACGTATGATGTTTTACCCTTATCCGAGGAGTCATCACAAAGTGCCGAAAAATATATTTCATCGTATCTAGCCATGGATACATATCATGTGGTATTTTATCACTAAACAATGTGGGCATATGAAGCTACTAAAACACATGTCTCACCTCTTCCATATTTGGGACGATCGTTGTGCTCCTTGAACAGTCTCCATTATTCGCATAAAGCCATTAAAAAATTGTTCCTCAACACATGAATTATGTATTACCACTAGTTCCATAGTTTTTAACACTAGTGGTTCCATAGATAATCCATGGACAACCATAACAATAGTATGACCATTTACACCCTCCTAGCAAACAAAATGAGTTCATAGTGTAGGTATGGCTCTACAATTTCAAACACACACCTCAAATAGATATCATTATCAAGTTCCATAGAACAGCAGCACAAATATAGAAATTGTGTAGGAAAAAACTATATTCTAAATAACTCACACCTCTGTCTATCCCATCGGTCAGGTCTTGGAATCAAAAAAGAGAGATATAATACCAAAATACCACTAATGATGTCATGTCTACTCTAGTTCTTGATCTTATGAAATTTCATATTTATTTCTTCTAAAATTATATTCATATTAAAATTCATTAAATTAATACTGATTTCATATTTATCACATTCCATTTAGAAAGGAAAATAAATGGTACACTAAATTTCGTTCTATGGGGGTCCATACTCCCCAAGAATCAACAATTGGCATCCACTTATGGCAAATCATGACACATTTCACATTAAGTTTTAACACCAATCCATTAAATTATGATCCAATGGGTCCCATACAACTTAGAGACCAAATCATAGTGTCCATCGAATTCATACCATAACACATCCTAATATACCTATCATAAGAGAAGGAATATTCATAATGTCATCTTTCGCAACAGTGTGCAACAAATAATACTCTCAAAATGGCATGGGAAAAATCATGTATTGTGATTTCTAATAATATTATATATGATTCATAAAATGGAATACAATCATATAATCAGATTTAAACATCCTAATAAAGCATAATAATATCAATAATAACACCAAAATACATTTTTGTCGCCAAATGAGGGAATCAAATATACTATAATAGTAAACCTCCATGAAACGACAATTTGATTCACATAAATTTGAATTTTTCCTATATTAAGTTTTTTTAGTCATATGACAATATAAATTCCAAAATAAATTTATATTCTATCCCTTTCCATTTATTCAAAATAGAAAGGAAAACAAAAAACTAGGCTCTGGTACAACTTTCTATGCCAGGGTTCTGAATTCCTCTCAAATGTGCTCCATACCCGGTTGACCACATGGCCTCAAGGGAATCTCTAAAAATGAAATAGGATATTAAAATTATGTCATGGGAAAGGTATTTTATTGGGTACTATATTACCTCATTTGGATAGGGTAAAAAAACGGTGATACTATAACAGTTCAATAGTGAAATCATTAAAAAAACCAATTTAAATAAACAGTGGAAGACAGATAGTATAATATATAAAAAACACATATCATATAAAAGATGATGATATATGTCACATGTTTCTTTAAAAAATCCAAAATAGGTAAAAAAAACTCATGTACAATACATTTCTCAAATGTTAAATGTGGTAAAAATAATTCCAGTAGCATCGTAAGCCTCCGTGTTGTCCCAAGCACTCATGCTCTTAAGAAAAATACCAAGTACCTAAATATAGGATCATTACCATATCCTTAACTATTGTCATTTAATATATTTGGGTACAAAAGGTGACCCAAATAATGTGTGAGATAAAATCACAATAGGCAACCACCCATGTATTTTTCCCAGTAGCTGGTGAATATACTTTATAGGAAGCATGCAATGAGTAAAGTATTAAACAATGAGAACATAAAATTAAAAATAATTTATTTGTAGGTTCTCATTTAAATTTATTCGTTGTATTCATATTCGTATAAAAATTTAATTACAATTAATTAATATGTATCGAGATCCTACCCATGCCCGAGAACACCTATGTAGTTAGTAGCACAATAGATGCCTCAGAAGTCAATCTTAATGATACAAGTGAAGACCAACTCCATGATTGTTCTATTCCATAGAAATTCATTATAATTCATTCAATTTAATTTTATTCATTTTGAATATTATCTAGTCCATGAAATTACTATGTTGGAATTCATGTATCACTATGGGTATAACATAAACCAACACCCTACAAGACTATAACTGGATAACCATTTATGAACTCGGTGTCACTCTAGGAGAGGTATGAGTACCTTTTAAATGAGTTTGTTCTCAACGGTCCACTACGAGATCCTATGTATCTCCCATGGAAGAAATATTTAATAATATCTTTGATTCTGTCAATGGAATCGATCAATTAAATCCACTTACTACACAACACATACCATTCAATCCATTAAGTTTGTATGTTGCATTCAAGGGTGAATCCATATATCAGTTAACGCATTTATTTCAATTGGCACAACAGTCCATCCATTTCATTAAAATATGAATATATCTATCACCCTCCCTTGTAAGTCATTTATCCAATTATATTTCATTTAAACAATTCTTTTAATATAACATGATCAAAACCAATGGCATTCATTATAACTATCTTAAAAGGTTAAATCAAGAAAGGACTATCCTTAATGGCATGACCTTTCATTTAATCAAATTGTAATAAAATGATAACAAGAATACCATGTTAAATTAATCCATAACACATATCAGTCTCAACATATCTCCTAGGGGAAACCAATTCACATACGTTTCAAATACTCACTAGGCCATTTTTAATATAACTAGCCTAAAAGACAAGCAAGCAATTAGATGGATTAGTAATCATACAACTCACAAGGTACAATCATTATAACATGAAATTATGATTAAATACACCATACATGGATAGGAATATCCTAAAATACATGGGAAAGTCCAAACAAGGTAATTCTAACTTAAAGATGATATTACCAACCCAAGGGAAAATGGTTACATCAACCATCCCATCCATTTAAATAATTTAATTACTATCCAACAAAATTAAATTCCCATTTATAGAAATTTCCATTATTAAAAACCCATGAAAGGGATAAATGAACACTCAATGGGGTTTCCAAGGTATAAATCCATAAAAATGACTATTTAATCCCACAAAACCAAGTGGGGGTCCATTATATGCACTAAACCCATCATACAATAACAATCCCATTAAACTACATTGAACATATCTACAAATTATTAGGTTAAATTTCTATTTAATGTGGAACCTAAATAATATATTCTCTACACTAGAACATATATAAATAACCCAATATTGAGTGAATTGAATGAGACCATATACCTTAGGTCCGTGATATCTAGCTCATCCATAATGAAGCTCTGATTCGACCAAAATTAAAAGAAATTTGAAGAGATGAAGAAAAATGAAAAATTATTCCATATGAGACTAAATGAAAATAAAATATTCAATAACCAAATTAATCATGAATGGGAAAAATGATTTAATTTCATATAGTTACAGTTATGATTTGATAGACGACCTTCAAATCAGTGTTCAAAAGGATGATATACCACAAAAATGGACCTGGTTACATAGAAGTATCATACAAGGGATTGAGAGGTTATACATATAAGAAAAAATTTATTTGGGTTTCAAAAAGAATTATAATTTAACAAAAAATTATAAAAACTACAAATACAACATGGTCACACGTTTTACCTGCATGTGATTTCAAACCATGCAGAATAGTGCATTACTTTCTATATGCTAATGGGAACCCACAAGGTTTAAATAAATGATTTACAAACCATGCATCAACCATGTGAAGAGACAATATCAAAATTGGATAAAACTACAGATCTATCCACTTTTTCATGCGCATCCCCTTGAATGGTTTACTCAAACTGTGTGTCCGGTAGAACCTCGTTGTTCAGCCTCATATAGTTTACACAAACCGTTTGGCCTGCCCTGCTAGGTTTGAACTAAATGTAAATCAGGCCAAAAACACCCAAAAATGGGTTCTAGGATGTATACCAGCAACAAAAAACACTAATCCCTATATCATTCCAACATTCATCAAGACAAAACCCCTTTTAATCTATTAAACTAATAATTGATAAAAATAGGGAATCTGAACTCTAAAGAATAACATGGTTCTTATAAGAAGTTCACAAAAAATGGGAATAGTTATCTTGAATTGGTGTAATATGTTATTAATGAACATAAATATGATTCAATGGTTAGATAATTTTTTTTATTTTGTGTGAGGATGAATCAATAGATATTATGATAGTGATTATCATTTATATTAATTTGGTGATTTCTCGATCACAATATAAATTTCTTATATTATTTAATATTTTGCATATATGATTGTCAAAAAAATAATATAGAAGTAATTTTAATATATATATAAACCATTATAAGCGTTTTAGGACCATCCTTGAAAGAATTAATTGGAAATGAAAAATTTTCATCCTTGACGGTAATAAATTAACTATTCATGGACAACGTTTTAATTTTTAGAATATAAGGATGAGGATAGAGACATAAATAGGGGATGATGTATTAAATCAATAAATTTATAGTCTATATAATATAGATGAGTTATCATGTGACTTAGAAGAGGGTATTTGGGTAGATAATAAGAAAATAAAATAATTTGAAATTAAATTAGATGAAAAGAAAAGAGGATTCTACCTCTTGAATTTCTCCTCCTTGAGAACCCCTAAGGGAAATGTTTTTTTTTTCATTTTATGAGACTGAAGTATATTGGACGTGAGGGATATTCCTTATAGTAGAATTGGGTATAATTTGAAAATGTATCAAATAATTAATGTTGTTAGGATTTGGGGTGGGGAGGGTGGTATTTGTAGTGGTGAAGAGGCGCATTTTCAAATTATTGTTTTCCTTAGTTAATTATTTTTGGTCAAGACAATGAATATTTTATGTATAATCATTAAATATATTAATATAATTAAATTTGGTTTATTATTATCTGCGTACATCAGCAATAAATAATATATTACTCAATAATTCATACATTCGTATAATATCATAACTATCGTATTTCATTATTCACAAAAAATTAAACTCTTTTAGAAAAACACAAAAAATTCAACCCAAACATTTTTCAATTTGTAGAATTAAAAAATGAACTCCATTTGATGGAAATATTTTTCTAAACTTGAGAAAATTTATTTTTTATTAACATCATTATTTATGTGGAAAATATTAATTTTAAATTTATATAAAAAATTTATAGCACTTTGAAAAATTAATAAAGGTATCAACAAAAATATCTTCAAATCACAAGACAATAAAATATTAATTAAGAAAAACATTTTCTGAAATAAATTTTTTTAAATTATTTAATGATTTATAAAATGGTAATTATATATAAATGACATAAAAAAATAAAAGGAATTAATTTTTCAATATAAAAACATTTATTTACCTATACCTAGATATACAGTAATCGTATATTCATTCTTAAGATACATAAATTTTTGGAATTTTTTCTTATGTGAGGTTCCTATTATATTGGTCGAATTACAATTCCTATGGATTATATTAATATTCCAAAGATGAAATTACTATTTCATCTATATAGGTTCCTTAACATCAAAAAATACAACTTATTACATTCATTCTTCATTTATAAGGTTTTTATTGTGTTATTAATGTTATTTAATGTGATTATACTATATAACATAATTATAACAAGGTAATTTAAATTCATAAAATTTCCGGTCATTATATTCTTCCCCCCTTATGAAAATTTATCCTTACAATTTCATTTTACAAACATTATTGAAAATATGTGACAATAATTCTCCTTCATCACTTCCTCTTGTTCCAAGGATTAAACTTCATACTTATTGTTCTAACATATTAAATTGACTAGGAAATTATTACCATTGACTTGATGTTTATCTCTATGATCCAAGATTCTCACAGGCTGCTCCTATTAAGAGATATCATTTTCCAACTATAAAATCTATAAATTATTTACATGTGAAAGATCTGGTATTTACATACTCCAGAGGGATATGTGGAATACAACGTGTACCTGATAGATGTTATGTGTATGTACATTTCAGTATTGCACTTCTCTGACATGATCATGTATATTGAATTGGATATTGTATAAAGGAATCATATTTCATTTCTTTCCAAATCTCATGATCATATTACATTGTAACATCCCAAGTAAGTAATGAATAATAGATATTTTTATCTATGTCTATTAATGATTAAGATAGTGTTTTAGAGGCTTAAAATGAAAATAAATACAATCTTATGCATGGAATACACTAATATTCTTAAAAGATTGTTTTACTTCCTTATGATGGAAAACCCTTTTTAAATCTATCTTTTGACAATTTTATAAGCTATGTTTGTCAAAATAAACTTATTCTTTATGATTGGGACACCAAAATTTACCTTGTGTGAATTTTTGGTATTTTTCTGACAATGTTCATTTTTTAATGAATAGTGAAAAATACTGCATTTTACATCAAAACTACTTTTTAATCTAATTTATTTATATGATTATATTATCTTTTGAATTGTTCTAAATGTGTAATATGAATATATATTTACCATTTTATCCAATGGTGGTCATTGGAATCAATTTCACTTTGAAATTAGACTTAAACTGGTGTCAATCTTTTGATACTTATTGTTTTGTAAAAACTCGCTATTTGCTCTGGAAGTGGGAATTAATTATTAAATTAATTAATGAGACTTATATGATTTGAATTTTTTAAAATAGAATTCATTTTTGAATTCGTAATATCAAATATATCTTAGGGTGAATTTTTGGTAATTTTCTGAAAAACTTCAATTTTTGATGAATAGTGAAACCACTAAGTAGTAATCAAGCAAACTGATTTTTTAGTTAAATGAAAGTTTACCACTAATGTGTACTGAATTTTGAAAATCCTAAATACATGGTTGTCATTAATAAGTAAAATGTGGTTCAATGAGATTATAATAATTTTTTGGTGAATAGTAACTTATTAAGTTCTTAATCGCGATTAGTGGTAATTAGGGTAGTTCAAGGTATAAATAATGCTTTAATAATAGAAAATGACCTAGACACATGTCCCAACCTTATTGGTTGTGTCATGGCCGACCAATACAAGCCATGGATCAACTTGGGGACCCCATGGAGACACTTTTGTTTGGGAATGACAAAAATAATTTTTTTTAAATGTTAAAGTAAAAATTACACAAACAAGTGATGTTTTACGAAAACAATTTTTACATGTGGTTATAAAGATCAGATTTTTTATTATAAATAGTAATTGGAAATATAAAAAGATTTCCTACATCATATTATTTTTTTTATGATTTTTAGACATTAAATAAATTAAATTATTTATGACATAATAATGATGCAGCGATGACATCATTATTTGACGATTTAAATAAAATAGAAAGATAATGAAAAATCTAAAACCTACACATGTCCAAAACCAATTGTATGAGTGGATTTAGAACCCTTATCACCTTATCCACGAATTATATCAATGTGGGACCTTTTAAAACCGAAACACATTTTCAAATAAAGTAATATTTCTTTACTTTCCAAAAGTGCCCTTCCTATCCTCTTATAAAAGGCCTCCACCTCTACCTCATTTCACACACTCCTCAAGCCTTTGGCTCGGCCAACCCCTGCCCATTTACTCTCTCCACTTCCCTCTCCTCATCCTAGAGGATTATATTTGGGAATAATCTTTTCAAAGGAATCCTTTAGGCTCAAATCAAAAGGAGTTACACTTTTAAAGGTAATTCATTCTCTCATGTTCATTTGTTTTATTTTGCTTCTCCAACCCCCTAAACTCTTTTTATTTACTTATTTTGTAACAACAAAAGTATCTTCAATATACAAGTATGTTGTTATAATATTTATTTGAGCTACACTCTCACACAACTACATCATATGGTTAAAGAACATACAGTTTCCGTGGATGGCGAAATTCTGCCTCCCGAAACGATGATTGTTCAATACTCATTTAACACCTTCAAAGGTGGCCATTATGTTGTCACTATTTTTATATATGATATATAATATGTTTATGTTTTCCTTAAGCTTATGTTTTTTTCATTTTGGGCATACCTTTATGGTTTCCATTATGGGTAAACACGGTATCTTCATTTTAGGAAGTGCGGACTACCGCCCCCTGAAAGTGATTTGGTTCGTTAATACCATATGTGGGATGTGTAAAGGATAAAGTTAATGATATTATATATGTTATTATACTGGAATTATAATATACTCTTATATAATTATGATTCCATTCCAGAAAATACCAAATAGAAATGGAAGTAGCGTTCATGCGTACGTACGGCTTACCGTCTCCATGAACGGTGCATTTCATTTCATACCTCTAAATGTGATGTAATATTATAAATACATTTATATGATGAATATATATGATATATATGTTATCGAAATCATTAATATCATTCTGGATATAACGAACCTTTTACCAAATTAACAACATGTAAGTGTAAGAAGTCTATTTTTGACTTAAGAACCAAATACCGACAAAATGAACGTTATTAACTTAACTGATTACATGATGTTCATAACATGGTATAAAAGGAATAATGAAGTTGAAAAAGATTCATAAGCAAGTAGATATTAACTCAAGTTTATTATTCTGGAGATTAAAGAACGGTCGGGTCAAGTCGGATACGAGGTATGGGACTTCGTCTCAATCTCCTTTCATTGAGGCATATTTTATTTTATACACAACTTTCTTTTATACGTTGTATAAACCTCTTTGACTTTTACGTTTATTCAAAAGGAATCTTTTTTATATGAAGCGTTTACTAAACGACAAAAGGGAATGTTTTTTCGTACGTATGCGGCGACAACGACTTCTCCGCCGTCGTGACCGTTATTTGAGTTTCGGCTTCCTCTACAAGTCACACCTTCTTTTTAAAAGAAAAATAAATACCATGTTTTACTTTTCTTTTATTTTGGTATTGAATATGGTTTTCACAATGTTTTTATATCAATGTGTTGTATTGATATCTCGTGATTGAAATGTGGAAATTTTATGTTTCATTTATGCATGTTTTATGTGATATGATTATGTTATGGTTCTTGGGCATTATTATGAAGACAGGTGGTTCCATGATAAACTAAGGGCGGGTGAGCCCGTTATAGCTCTCCAATGCATTGGGTAACGCGAAGGAGTGAAACGTTAAGGTTTCTCCGAAGAGATTTTAGGGAATATACTGTGATGGGTATTCCAAACGTAACCAAGAGGGTTACTCCCTACGTAAGAATGTTATGAATGCCTCAAGTTACCTTTATGTCTTATGATTTCTATGATTTATTCATGATTTTATGAGGTATGTTAAAGTTCCTATGTTTTATGGGTAAAGTATGATTTCATTCTTATGTATATATGAACTCATGTATCCTTTCCATGTTTTTTTTATATAACCCATACAGAGTTTTTATGCTCATCCCATGTTTTTGAAATGTTTTTCACAGGTCAAGGGAAAGGTACATGATAAGATGATAGAGTCAAGGATGTGTCAAGAAATAATCCATGTTTTATTTTAAATGTGTTTCCATTGATGGGAATGAAGAATACTATCTTTCTTTAACCAATTTGTTTATATGTGTAATGTAATGCAAGTTTTATGATCTAATTCTCTAAAACTCTAAACCCGAAAAGATCCTCAATGTGAAATCTTGTAATAACTCAAGATTAAGTAAGGTTTAAGGATGGGTCCTTATAGTTGGTATCAAAGGTCGGTTTAGACAAATTTAGGAGTTAGAAAAGTGTTAAATTATAATATGATTGAAATGATATAGCATTTATGGATTACCATGTTGCTTTGCCTAAGAAATTTCTGTGTTCAGAATGGTTTTCCGTAGAGGAAACAAATCAGCTATGTTGGGACGACATCAGGAGGAAGATAACCTTCCAAATCAGCAACCTGAGATGGTCGGAATCGGAACTGAACAGTTTGTTGCAGTGATGGAACAGTTGACTAAGGATATAAATGGTGGTGGTATCCATGCACGAGATCAGCCAGATCAACCGCAGAGGAACATGTCAGTGGTGGAACATTTCATGAGGCAACATCCCCCATCATTCAGAGGGTCATCTGACCCTGTGTAAGCTGAAGGGTGGATTAAAGCACTTGAGAAGATTTTTGATGTCATGGGGTGTTCAGAACATCAAAAGGATAGACTTGCTGTTTACCGTTTTGAAGGTGAAGCTGATCAGTGGTGGTCGATGGTGAAAATATAAGGGATAGTGATGAGATTGAGGATCTTCACTGGGACGAATTCAAAGGTATGTTTCATGAAAATATTTTCCTAAGGTGGTTCGTCTTAGGATGGAAAAAGAGTTCCTAGAATTGAGGCAGGAGGATGATTCAGTGGCTGCTTATGAAGAAAAGTTCACTCGATTTGCAAGGTATGCTCCAAACTTCATACGAGATCTTGATAGTAAAATAAACCGTTTTTACTCAGGGTTAAAGCCAAAGTATCGAAGGGATTTAGCTTCTCGTGAGTTCAAAAGTTATGAAAAACTCGTTCGATGTGCGGAGAAGGAGGAAATGGAGTTTTCCGATGATCAGGTGTTCTATGACAAACAACAGAATAAGAGGTCTAGTTGGCAGAAAAAGGGGAAGAATTCATCAAATAAGCAAGGAGGTAAGAAAACCAAATATCCATCCTGTGAGAAGTTTGGTAAAATGCATCCTGGAGAATGTTTATCCAAGTCTGGTAAGTGCTTTCGGTGTGGTAACTCTGGTCATATTGCTCGTAACTGTAAGGAAGATGATCAAGCAGGAAATGAAAAGCCAACGGTAAGATGTTTTAAGTGTAATGAAATGGGTCATTATGCAAACGAGTGTCCAGCGAAAAATTCAACTGGGGGAATGCAGCCAGACTACAAGCAGAAAGGGGTGGTAAAATCCTTTGCAACAACTTCAGCAGATGTTGGGCCATCGAATGAAGTGGTATCAGCTCCAGGGAGCTCAGTATTTTTCGATGATTGACTTGAGGTCAGGGTACCATCAGTTGAAAGTAATAGAAGCAGACGTTCGAAGACTGCGTTCCGTACTAGATATGGCCATTATGAATTTTTAGTTATGCCTTTTGGGTTAACCAATGCACCTGCTGTATTCATGGACCTTATGAATCAAATTTTCCCTGAGTTCTTGGATAAGTTTGTGTTTGTGTTTTGAGATTTGGGAAGAGATTGTGTGTGCCTTGTGATTCCCAGTTGAAGAGAGAGTTGTTATGTGAAGCTCATAGTTCTCCGTTTTTAGTTCATCCGGGCAGTACTAAGATATATAGAGATCTACGGAAGTATTACTGGTGGGATGGAATGAAAAGAGATATTGCTGATTTTACTGTGAAGTGTTTGACTTTTCAGCAGGTTAAAGCAGAGCGGCAGTTACCGAAAGGGATGCTTCAGCCTTTACCAGTGCTAGAGTGAAAATGGGAGAATATATCCATGGACTTTGTTGTTTGATTACCGAAGACATCTCGAGGTAATAATGCAATCTGGGTTATTGTTGATCGCTTGACCAAATCTGCTCATTTCCTTGCTATACGAGATACTTTCTCTCTTGATCAACTTTCCCATTTGTATCTTAAAGAGATAGTCAGGTTACATGGAGTTCCTCTCTCCATTTTATCGGATCGTGATCCCAGGTTTACTTCTAACTTTTGGAAAGGCCTTCAGAAGTCGTTGGGTACTGAATTAAATTTTAGTACAGCTTTTCATCCTCAATCAGATGGGCAGTCAGAACGAACAATTCAGACCTTGGAGGATATGATACGATCTTGTTCTATGGATTATCAAGGATATTGGGACCAACATCTTTCTTTGGTTGAGTTTTCATATAATAACAGTTTTCATTCCAGTATAAAGATGGCACCATTTCAGGAATTATATGGGAAGCGGTGTCGAACTCCAGCTTTCTGGGATGAAGTGGGTGTAAGGAAGTTGATGGGACCATAATTGGTAGAAGAGATGGCAGAAAAAGTTCAGCTGATTCAGAAACACATGAGAACAGCTCAGAGGAGGTAGAAGAGTTATGCGGATAACCGGAGGAAGGATCTATCTTTCGAGGTAGGTGATCATGTCTTTCTCAAGGTTTCTCCTTGGAAAAGTGTGATTAGATTTGGTAAGAAAGGAAAGTTGAGCCCAAGGTTCATTGGACCATATGAAATTTTGGAGAGAGTTGGATCAGTTTCTTACCGAGTGGCTTTACCTCCGAGTTTATCTCAGGTACACAATGTTTTTCACATTTCAATGTTGAGAAAGTATATGCCAGATCAATCTCATGTTTTAAGTCCAGAGGTAGTTCAGCTGGAAGAGAACCTATTGTATGAGGAACAACCAGTCCAGATTCTTGACAACAGGGAGCAAGTGTTACGGAATAAGGTGATTCACCAAGTAATGGTTTTGTGGAAAAACCACATGATTGAAGAGGCAACATGGGAATCTGAAAATTCAATGAGGGATAAGTGCCCCCATTTATTCGATAAGTAAAAAAATTGCGGGGACGCAATTTTCTAAAGGGTGGAAGGAGGTATCATCCCAAGTAAGTAATGAATAATATATATTTTTATCTATGTCTATTAATGATTAAGATAGTGTTTTAGAGGCTTAAAATGAAAATAAATACAATCTTATGCATGGAATACACTAATATTCTTAAAAGATTGTTTTACTTCCTTAAGATGGAAAACCCTTTTTAAATCTATCTTTTGACAATTTTATAAGCTATTTTTGTCAAAATAAACTTATTCTTTATGATTGGGACATCAAAATTTACATTGTGTGAATTTTTGGTATTTTTCTGACAATGTTCATTTTTAATGAATAGTGAAAAATACTGCATTTTACATCAAAACTGCTTTTTAATCTAATTTATTTATATGATTATATTATCTTTTGAATTGGTCTTAATGTGTAATATGAATATATATTTACCATTTTATCCAATTTTGGTCATTTGAATCAATTTCACTTTGAAATTAGACTTAAACGGGTGTCAATCTTTTGATACTTATTGTTTTGTAAAAACACACTATTTGCTCTGGCAGCATGAATTAATTATTAAATTAATTAATGTGACTTATATGATTTGAATTTTGTAAAATAGACTTCATTTTTGAATTCGGAATATCAAATATAGCTTAGGGTGAATTTTTGGTAATTTTCTGAAAAACTTCAATTTTTGTTGAATAGTGAAACCACTAAGTGGAAATCAAGCAAACTGATTTTTCAGTTAAATGAAAGTTTACCACCAATGTGTATTGAATTTTGAAAATCCGACACACATGGTTGTCATTAAGAAGTAAAATGTGGTTCAATGAGATTATAATAATTTTTTGGTGAATAGTAACTTATTAAGTTCTTAATCACGATTAGTGGTAATTAGGGTAGTTTAAGGTATATATAATGCTTTAATAATAGGAAATGACCTAGACACATGTCCCAACCTTATTGGTTGTGTCATGGCCGACCAAGAAAAGCCATGGGTCAACTTGGGGACCCCATGGAGACACTTTGGTTTGGGAATGACATAAATAACTTTTTATTAAATGTTAAAGTAAAAATGACACAAACAAGAGATGTTTTACGAAAACAATTTTTACATGGGGTTATAAAGATCAGATTTTTGATTATAAATAGTCATTGGAAATATAAAAATATTTCCTACATCATATTATTTTTTTTATGATTTTTAGACATTAAATAAATTAAATTATTTATGACATAATAATGATGCAGTGATGACATCATTATTTGACGATTTAAATAAAATAGAAAGATAATGAAACATCTAAAACCTACACATGGCCAAAACCAATTGTATGAGTGGATTTCGAACCCTTATCACCTTATACACGAATTATATCAATGTGGGACCTTTTAAAACCGAAACACATTTTCAAATAAAGTAATATTTCTTTACTTTCCAAAAGTGCCCCTCCTCTCCTCTTATAAAAGGCCCCCACCTCTACCTCATTTCACACACTCCTCAATCCTTTGGCTCGGCCAACCCCTGCCCATTTACTATCTCAACTTCCCTATCCTCATCCTAGAGGATTCCCTTTGGGAATAATCTTTTCAAAGGAAGCCTTTAGGCTCAAATCAAAAGGAGTTACACTTTTAAAGGTAATTCATTCTCTCATGTTCATTTGTTTTATTTTGCTTCTCCAACCCCCTAAACTCTTTTTATTTACTTATTTTGTAACAAAACCAGTATCTTAAATATACAAGGATGTTGTTATAATATTTATTTGAGCTACACTCTCACACAGCTACATCAAATGGTTAAAGAACATACGGTTTCCGTGGATGGCGAAATTCTGCCTCCCGAAATGATGATTGTTCAATAATCATTTAACACCTTCAAAGGTGGACATTATGATGTCACTATTTTTATATATGATATATAATATGTTTATGTTTTCCTTAAGCTTCTGTTTTTTTCATTTTGGGCATACCTTTATGGTTTCCATTATGGGTAAACACGATATCTTCATTTTAGGAAGTGCGGACTACCTCCCCCTGAAAGTGTTTTGGTTCGTTAATACCATATGTGGGATGTGTAAAGGATAAAGTTAATGATATTATATATTTTATTATACTGGAATTATAATATACTCTTATATAATTATGATTCCATTCCAGAAAATATGAAATAGAAATGGAAGTAGCGTTCATGCGTACGTACGGCTTACCGTCTCCATGAACGGTGCATTTCATTTCTTACCTCTAAATGTGATGTAATATTATAAATACATGTATATGATGAATATATATGATATATATGTTATCCAAATCATTAATATCATTCTGGATATAACGAAACTTTGACCAAATTAACAACATGTAAGTGTAAGAAGTCTATTTTGACTTAAGAACCAAATACCGACAAAATGAACATTATTAACTTAACTGATTACATGATATTCATAACATGGTATAAAAGGAATAATGAACTTGAAAAAGATTCATAAGGAAGTAGATATTAACTCAAGTTTATTATTCAGGAGATTAAAGAACAGTCGGGTCAAGTCGGATACGAGGTATGGGACTTCATCTCAATCTCCTTTCATTGAGGCATATTTTATTTTATACACAACTTTCTTTTATACGTTGTATAAACCTCTTTGACTTTTACGTCTATTCAAAAGGAATATTTTTTATACGAAGCATTTACTAAACGAAAAAAGGGAATGTTTTTGTCGTACGTATGCGGCGACATCGACTTCTCCGCCGTCGTGACCGTTATTTGAGTTTCGGCTTCCTCTACAAGCCACACCTTCTTTTTAAAAGAAAAATAAATACCATGTTTTACTTTTATTTTATTTTGGTATTGAATATGGTTTTCACAATGTTTTTATATCAATGTGTTGTATTGATATCTCATGATTGAAATGTGGAAATTTTATGTTTCCTTTATGCATGTTTTATGTGATATGATTATGTTATGGTTCTTGGGCATTATTATGAAGACGGGTGGTTCCGTGATAAACTAAGAGAGGGTGATCCCGTTATAGATCTCCAATGCATTGGGTAACGCGAAGGAGTGAAACGTTATGGTTTCTCAGAAGAGATTTTAGGGAATATACTGTGATGGGTATTCCAAACGTAACCAAGAGGGCTACTCCCTACGTAAGAATGTTATGAATGCCTCAAGTTACCTTTATGTCTTATGATTTCTATGATTTATTCATGATTTTATGAGGTATGTTAAAGTGCCTATGTTTTATGGGTAAAGTATGATTTCATTCTTATGTATATATGAACTCATGTATCCTTTCCATTTTTTTTATATAACCCATACTGAGTTTTTATGCTCATCCCAAGTTTTTGAAATGTTTTTCACAGGTCAAGGGAAAGGTACATGATAAGATGATAGAGTCAAGGATGTGTCAAGAAATAATCAATGTTTTATTTTAAATGTGTTTCCATTGATGGTAATGAAGAATACTATCTTTCTGTAACCACTTTGTTTATATGTGGAATGTAATGCAAGTTTTATGATCTAATTCTCTAAAACTCTAAACCCGAAAAGATCCTCAATGTGAACTCTTGTAATAACTCAAGATTAAGTAAGGTTTAAGGCTGGGGCCTTATATCCATAGAGAAATTTGGAGGAATACCGTGTCTCGATCTATAAACACCATGAATCATTTCCAATTGTTTGCATAGAAATTTTGTCAACATTGTGCAAATTTTTCATGATGAATGATTTTACGCATTTTTACAATTACTTCTAAAATTTCATGCCCTAGCTAGTTATGTTCACTGACCTCATCCGTGTATGCCAGTGTTCAGAATCATTTCACATAAAGGGCTTCATATGAAACCATTTTGGTTCTTGAGTGTAAACTATTGATGTAGGATAACTATAAAAATGTAATTGTCGGTCCGATCTACCCTTGTGATATAATGCAAAATTCTCTCAACTTGTATTCTATTTTTGAAATACTCTGCTCAAGCTAGTCATTAGTTCGGAGTAGTTGGTTTGATTTAGTACAATTTTTTCAATATTAAAAATTCTGATATTAATACTTATAAAATTTACTACAATAACTCCAAAATATTTCATGATATATTTATTTATAAGTAAATTTTATTTAATTGGTATTTTTCTTTACGAGCATCACCGTGTTTAAACAAATCACACAATATTATTGAAAAATTATTATTTAAAGTGATAATTATCACCTAGAAATTAAAATATAAGGAATTAATATAATTATAAAAATTGAAATATTTAAATACTAATTAATTAATTATTAATAAATAATAACACAATTTTTAGAGGTCAATATATAATTTTAAAATACATTTTCGCTAATACTGTTTTTTCTAATTTTTTGAAATGATATTATGATTACTTTTTATTCTTTTAGAATATTTATTTGATAAAAATGAAATCATTATTTTAAATAATCATCCAAATATATTATTATGATGAGTTTTTTTAGAGATTTTTATAATGATTGATTTTCTTTATAACAGTGAGAAATATAGATTTTAAAAATATATATATTTTTGTTTCATTCATTAAAAAAGATAGTATTTTTTGTAAAAATATTTAAAATTAACATTTATTATAAAATAATGAATAATTAGAATAATTTTGTTTTACTTTTATTAAAAACTATTTATACACAAAAAAGGAAATTAAAAAAACAGTTTTATTGTTTTGTTTTTTCCTAAAATTTCTTATTCCAAATATAGAAACTGAGTCATCAGAATCTATTCCATTTTTAAAATCCCTAAGTATAAATTTTTAAAATACAACCACTCTCCTTTTAGTAAATTGTAATATTATTCATAATCATTTTTTATTCCACGAGAAATTTAAAATTTTTAATTGGGGATCAAAATAATTTGATATAAATTTAAATTCGTTCCAGTAGTTTCCTTTATACATTTTTATGGATTATTTAGAAAATAATCATAAAAATTTAGAAAACATGAACATTTGTTTTAATTTATCTTTGATTTTATACTTTATAATATTTAAGAAAAACATAAAGTATAAAATGGAACATCCTTGATTTTAATATCTATAATATTTTATGATATAGATAAAACTACCCATATTAAGTTTTAAATGGTTATTTAAAATATAAATTAGTTTTTTTCTTCACAATTTATTTTTAATTTCACTTTATGATATAATTACACTAAATACTTATGGATAAATGATACAGTTCTTATGAAATAAGAATAAAAAACTACTAAATTTGTTTTAAAAACACTTAAAGTAATTTTTTGTGAGTTTTATTGTACCATTAATTTATAGATAAATATAAAATATTCTATATGATTTAAATAATTATATTATAATTGATTTACTTTTATATTGTTTTCCAATTCAAATTAAATGAATAGTTCTAATGGTAATATTAATGATATTTTATAATGAATAATATTTTTTGGGATGATTAAATATTACAAACCACATTTTTACAACATAAAAAATTATTTATAGAGAAATAAATAAAAAGATACACCATATATTAAAATTTTCGGTATTGACATTTATGACCAATATATAAGTAAACACAAAAAAATTATTCTAATCTACTTGATGGGATTAATCACAGGTTAATCCTAAGTAACATTTATTGTATCTCGTTTCCTCGGGAAATGAATTAAATGAAAAAATTTAGAATAAATATGAGTATGATAATAAATAAAGAAGTAATTAAGGATGTGATCATGAGGAGTATTAATAATGAAATGAAGAATAAAAATAGTGAATGATCTTAAGAACATGAGGCATATCATAATAGAAAGATGATGAATTATAACATTGAAATGTATTGACAACATATCAATTTATAAAATCATAATCCTATCAAAAAGGTTTATTAACTTGGTGTCATAAATTATAATTTCAAAGGTTAATTCTCAAGGTATCATAAAAAATGTTATTTCAATATATTTATTTTTTACCCAATTAATTGAATCTATATTAATTTTCCCTTTTCATATCACTTAATAAATGTGATAAAAATTTATCATAATAAATAATATCATCAAAAACCTTTTTAGAATAAATAATGAGTTTTATAAAAAGTCATTTAATACAAAACTACAAAAAAGACTTGAAGATGGCTACATTTGTAACATATAGATAGATAATCTAGGTTTTATAAAAGTATATCCCTAAAAGAAAAAGGTTAAAGGTATAGAAAATTAATTTTTGGGGCATTATTTTAATATCCATACCAAAAAATGAAGATAAAATTGATAAACTAAAAAGAAACTGTTGGCTTTAATAATTAATTAATGTTAAATCCCACTTTAGTTTCCATGTTTGATCCTCCTAAATAATAGAATTTTTTCTATTATAAAATCATAAAAAAGTAAATTATTTTAATTTCTTTCATTAGTTATGAATTTCTGAAAATTTCATTATATTTTTAAATTTCCATTATTATAGTTGTAGCATTTTTATATGATATATCCATATAAATTTCTAATTTTGTTTTGATTTCCTTTCTTATGAATAAATAAAATTAACTAAATAAAATTAAAAAATATATATAAGAACTTTTTATATATGAAATAATTTATCTTCACCATCCATAAGGTTGGGGTAATGAAAGAAGATGAAAACATCCTCATGGTGGTTAACCAACTGTTAATAGGAATGTTGTCTAAAATGAATAAAGAGATGTATACCATACAAAATCATTAAATTATAATTTCAATAGAATGTTAACATCATAAATGTTATATTATAATACATAATATTTATCTATTATTTGATTTGATTTTTAAAATTAATAATAAAATTAAAATATAAGAGGAAAAATGTAGATGAGTAAAGAAAAGATAATCATTCTTCTATGTTACTTCTCATGTACGACATTGTAATCCACTGATGGGGGGAGTTAGTTTACTATATATGGTTTATAATTATTCTAATAGGATATATATATATATATCTGTGTGTGTGTGTGTGTGATTTTGGAAGAAATTTGGCTTTGGTATTTTAGTATTTAGTGGTTTTGAAAGGGCATTGATAGGCGTAATTTATAATTGAGGAAAGAGATATTTTTAGAATAAAATGTTCAAAAAAAATCATATACAACGTAAACATCATAATTGTTTCTTTTTGACAATTTGAAATTTCTAATCAAGGATCTAAAATAGAGTTAATGAACATAGGGATAATATTCCACTTCTTTCCAAAATACAAGACTATTTTCTATAGTACTATTTAATGGAGAAATTTTTCTGTGACATTAAACACCCACTCAAATCGATAGTTCTCAACATATCATTTCGAAAAAAATATGAGATCATTTTATATCTTAATGGATAGCATGATCCTTTTTTTTCATCTCTAGAAAAATATTTTTTCTATGTATCATCTTATCAATAAGTTTATCCCAACATGTAGGAGTTCTATATCACTTACTATACATAGTATCATATGTATCCACTTGAATACTCGAGTGGAGAAATTTTTTCTATGAGAAGTAATATAACGGTATATATTGATCTCATACATATTTAAATTCTATTAATCAATATCTATCATAACACTATTTCTATGAATGCTCCTTTTATATTTTAAATTAGTTTTTTGGTGAATGTGTATACAAAAATTCAAGTCAACAATTACATTATTTATATCGTTTAAAGATCTTTAAGTTTGAGATATTCTATTTTAGAGATGAATTCGCATATCATGGTGAGTTAATCATCGATAACCCATATAGAAATATTCCTATTGTAAGTCTTTGTGATACTTGGTATAATTTCCATTGTGATTTTCCACCAGTTCTGTGGGGGTATATGAAATTGTTGCATCATTATATTCGACTTCTATCTCAATTATTTAACTTACTAACATGTAATGATCTTTTAGGTATAGTCTGCAATATCCTTATTCAAGTTGTCCCACCTGAAGTTCCTTTATATACTCTAGTACATCTTGGTACGTCAAGGATGGATGGTGAAATATGATCTATGTTAATTATCTTATAGATTTTTCATTATATCAAGAGATTAAACTATATAATTTGTGTAACAAATCAAATGAAACCATCTTCATTGATGTGAAATTAATGATCCTTCATATCCATAAATTGTTTCACATATTTCGAATCTATATATCATCCCTTCATGCCTCATAAATCCTCTCATAGTTAGATGGTGGGGATGTAATTTGGGAATGGTAGAATATATTCCATTTTATTTGTATTTCTAGGACTATCATTTTCAATTCCAGGAAGATTGGGTCCTTCTTGTTCCACATCATAGATAGAATCATTGGTTATTTTTTGTTAAGAGCATCAGTATCCATATTTTTCCATTCAATGTGGTAGTGAATAGAGAAAGTGAATTCCTTGATTAATTCTAAACATATCCATCCATACATATTGACATATAGTTTCTGAATATATAATTTGTGCTTTTCAAGTCTATGAGTATATCTCATTTCCCCCCTTAAAGACAATGTCTCCAAATCTTCTGAGAAAATATGACTACAACTAACTTTTGGTCTGGAGTATAATAGCACTGTTCAAGATGATATTGCATTCTTGAGGAATAAAAATTTACATTTTCATTTTACTTGAGGATACACCCAAGACATTATAGGGATGAATCAAAATAAATGAAATATCCTTCCATATAAGAGGGTAAATTTAGCAATGGTTCACTAGGGAACCTATTATTCTACTCATATTAACATTCCTCACTCTATATTATCCATATAAAAATAAATATATTTTGAGTTTACATGGTTAGTTTTTTAGAAATCCATGAATTATTTTCTCAAAAACATGTTACAATATACATATAAACCATGTAAACTAAGAATATTAGTTACAGTAGTATGATGTAGAAACTTTTCCTTGACCGTTATCTTGGAAGGATCGACAGAGAATCCTTCATTGGTCATGATGTCCCCTAATAATGAATATTTTTGTAAAAAAAATTCAATTAATTTTGAAATTACCAAATTTATTAACCTTCCTCATATTTTATAATATGCATTTTATATTGGAAAATTTGCATTGAATTCTTCAGAAAGTCTTCAGTGTACTATTTCATTGAATTATGAAGGAATTATTGAGAGTTAATTACATGATTTTTGTGGTGGGCATTTAAAAAAAGATAAGGGTGTGATGGAACCTATCATACATACCCCCACATCTTGATATTGTTGATTACTGGTGTGGTAATCCACATTTTGTTGGAGAAACATGTTGAAATTTCATAGCAGGTGTGGTGATGCATTGTCATTATGTTGTTTCCCTATTTCATTTTCGTTTGGGGGGGTAATGATTTTTTATGTTTTTTCATGAATGTATTCCACAAATTAGACACATAGAACCATTTTTAGAGAATTGTTAAATGTTTATTTAATAATTTATCTCCTATATTTTATGTAATGGGTTCCCACATTTCCTAGTATTCAAAAGCGGTTTTATTTTTTGTGTTGAATAATGGGATCCTGATCCTAAACAAATTGAAAAAAATAACAAAAACATATCTAGAAAATATTTATAAATTCTTTTTATCAAATAGATAAATATATAATGATCCTATATCAATGTAATGAGAATAATAAATAATGAACATATCTTTTTTGGAATTCTACCTATCTGATATCTTCATTCTTCACCCATAATGAACGGTACCCTAATCAATATTCAGTATTATAAATGAATTAAACCTTGTGAATTTGGTTGATGAAATCCCCAATCCTTGGTAGTTGATATTTTTTTCACCCTAATCCCATTATGTTATCTATAATCTATCCATAGACAATTTTATCCACCTTTCTCTTTCAGAAAGAGAATAAGTCCTCCCTAATGAGACACACTTGGAGAAATTAAATCCTTCTCCAAAAAATCATGAATCTTATTATTTAATTATTATAACTATTCATATTAAATTTTATGAATTTTATTCAATATTTTCTTTCATTTGAAATCCTCCCTTTTTAATACATAAAAGTTTATAAAATTTTCAAATAGAAGATCTCTAATGTCTAGTGTCTCAGAAATCAGGAACATAATACATGAAAACAACATAAAAATTAATCTAAGACACTCGTACGGCTTCATCAAATGTTAATACTATGTACATTTACTTTATATCATATCCTAGGGATATAAATCAAAGGAAAGGTTGAGCATAAGTCCTAGTAAGGGAAACAAGAGAAACATTTTACATGTAAACTTGAGATACATCAATATTGTCATGATAAATAACTTTAAGGCCCGAGAAAGCGATCATAAAGCATATCATAATAAAAATAACATGTTTCATAAATTAAAGATGTGGCTACAAAATTTAATATAGACAATAATTTCAGTATCACCAAGGTCCATCCCTAAGGATCATTAAAAAATTACAAAGGTTATTCACCAATGTATTATTAAAATGGTCATCTTTAGAGATTAAGTCTTTACCCAATGCATTGGAGCTCTATCAAGGCGCACCCTTAATTTGTCTTTTTTTTAATGTGAGACACGTATAACATCATCAAAATTTCATAAATAACCCATATGGTATAATAGAAATGGGTTTCTTTTCTTAATCATAACATTTTAAAAACAACTTTAAAGATGTGATTTTTATGACACTTTAAACCCAATGAAAAGGAAAGCGGGTTTCATGTATGAAAATACAATAATTTAAAATATAAAATTTTGATATATATGTGAATAACACTATATAATAATTATTTTTTAATATTCACTAAATAAAATAAATGTATTTGAGAAAAAAGAGATCCATTTTGATACGAAAATTCGGCAGCATAGCCGCTATATTGCAGGGTTTTAGAAAACACAGAAAAGAGAGAGGACATGGGTCACCCACTAATAAATGATCCATAAAATAGTATAGGAACAGAATATAAAGGATATAAGAACATGTTAATGAAATTTTAAGGGAATACCATATGAATTGAAAAACTTGAAAGGAAGACAAAAATAAGATTTCTCTTATGAAAATTTAGATGCCTAACGACATCACTTAAAAAAACAAAAAAAATGAATTGTTGAGATTAAATAGGGTCTATAATAAAGTGTACATAAAATTAATGTATTATTAATATAGATATAATAACTGAACATGGGAAAAAGGAACTATAAAGGCATGACATGAAAATAGAACATTGAAAATGGGAAGAGTGAAAGAATCCCTTACAAAAATTCGGCAGCCTAACGACGCCACTTATACATTCATAAAATTAAATGATAAGAGTGGGAGAAGTTATATCATCATATATACATGAAGAGGACAGAAATATGAATATAAACGAACACCCCCAAAATACGAACATGGGGCTTAAAAGAAATGACATAAACGAGAGTACATGAAAAGAATAAGAGAGGCAAGATCCCTTACCTTGAAAAGTAACTTTGAAATCATGATGTTTGGGTTCTTGGGAGGCTTTAGGGAACCTTTGGAAAACTCCTTGGGAGGTAAGGAGACCAGAAATTCGTTTATGAGGATTTTTTACTGGAAATGATGAGTTAATGACTTGGTATTTATAGGGGAAGTGAGGGGACAAGGCATTAATAGCCAACAGACACCTCATTGGAGTTACTGGAAAAACCACGGGATTTCCCATGGTATTTTCCCATGTTATTGGACACATGGGACACCAAATACCTTATATCACTTTTCATAAGTCTACTAGAATTATTTCATAATGATTACATCCTTAATGATGTCATTAAACACCCGAAACTCAAAATCTTTTTTTTACTATTCACTGAAAATTCAACTGTGTCAGAAAAATCCCAAAAATTCACCTTAACCAAATAATGATGCTCTGAATTCAAAAACGAACTCCGTTTTATGAAAATGATTTTCTAAATATTTTTAATTTATGTTTAAATAAAAACCCTATTCACTGAAAATTCAGCTATTTTAGGAAAATCCCAAAAATTTACCTTAACCAAATATTGATGCTCTAATTTCAAAAATGAGCTCTATTTTATGAAAATAATTTTCTAAATATTTTTAATTTAATTTTTAATTTCAAAACACTATTCACCAGAAAAAACTAATATTTAATCAATACTTTCTGGAATAGTTATTTTCCTATTTTATTTAATCGCATTACTTAATCAAGGTGGAAAGATTATATTAATACTTTCATAAGTGAGGTTAATTAATCTATTTGTTAACATTATTTATCATAAGCGTAAAATCACTATTCATAATGTATTATTCCCTAAAAATTATGTTAATCTTATTAGACTATAAATTTCTAACATAAGACAATTGTAGAAGATCATTTTTTGAAAATCATTACACATTATTAATTATTTAAGTTTGCATAATTTTTTTAAAAAATATCCCTTTGTTCCAAAATTCACCAATATACATTCTATATTTATTCGGACATCTGAAAAATCACAAACTTCACAATAGGAAGAAATCACAATTTTTATTTATCTCTATAGATAACACAAAGTAGCTATAGTCTCATTACATAGCCCTTTATAACCCCAGCATAGGACCTAAGTGTAAGGTGTGATATGGTACGAGAATCTGAGGGTGGCTCGACCAACATTGCCCGAGTAGTGATTTCTATCATCCTGAACTTCTCACGTAGGCGATTCTAATCCTTCTTCAAACGATGAATTTCAGCATGGATATGGTCCAGAGAGAAGTCCAAAGGTGCTACCTCCTTCCCGAGTTCTGTCAGATGGGCTTCGATCGGCCCAAGACTACTAGATGAGGCTATTAAATCATCTTTCTATATTAATTAATCAAGATCACTTGTATTTATAGACAATAATAACAACATTTAGTTTCCAACGGTCATATTGACCAACAGTCATATAATAGTTGAAACCCAATGGTCTTATTTTAATTATTGTCGTTTTATTAAATGAAATGGAATTGTTGAGTATAAAACACAAAACTCACAAAGTTAGGAAAAAAAATTTATTCAAAATTTAGGGCCATTACATTTTTCCCCCTTAAGAAATTGTGTCCTCGTAATTTTAAAATTGGGCTAGGAAATTTCTTTGAAAGTCCCACATCGAAAAAGGAATCAGTAAAACTATTACTTTAATAGAAACAAAGGTATGTAAAAAGGTTACCTGAGTTAACCCATACTAGGATTCCATGTAGAAAAACATGGATATGGAACAGAAAAAAGGGTCAGGTTTTGATGGAGAGTGATAGAAAACATGATTAGGAGATAATTATCCAGAAGAAGATCACAAAGTTAAGATGCGTTAAATGTACTTTGATTACACAGTAGGAAAAGTAAACCTATGATGTTTTTGTTTTACTTTACTTTTCATAATTTTGAGGTATTCATTTACTACATAGAATAAAAACATAAGGAAATATACTTACCTTAAATTAGAGATCATCCTTTAATAAGTTTCCACAAAGACTAATCTTTTCTTCAAACAATGATCATTCAAAAAGACTTGGTCTCATCAAAAGCACAAAATCATCTTCTTAAAAATCAGATAATCCAAAAAATAATAACATTGATTTTCTATTGTCTGTAGTCATCAACTAAAAAAATGGCTAGTATGATATCATATAATCCCCAAAAGGAAAATCCTTTATAAAAAGAAATATGACTATTAATCTCCAAAATTATACAAAAGTACCCAAAGTTCCAGAAAGACCATTCAATACCCAATCATCCATAAAATTTGTTAGAATAATCCAAACATAGATTGGAACAAAAAACTATGAAGGATTTAATCACATAGTCTTCTCCAAAAAATCATAACATTTATCTCTATATAACATCGGCCACTATTAATATATCATACTAATGTTTAATTAACCTATTCACGTATTCTCTATGCTGGGTTCTTCATTTTCCAGAAATAAACCAAATCACCGTATGTCCACAATAAATACATAAAAATAATCAACCATTCCTACTCAATTTAAATCATGTAGTATTTTATTTCCCTTTGGAATATAGTACTCCAAAGGAGAAAACATCGTCCATAATAACCTTTATCATTTTATCAGCAAATCCTTTTCCCATAGAAAGGAAATCTATTTGATAAACATAATATTCAAAAATAAATTTATTCTTGATCCATAATAATAGAAGGATTATTAGTTAGTCTGAAGGGCATAACAACAAACGCATAATGCCCATATCTTTATTGGAAGGCAGATTTTGGAATATCGTCATTCCTCACCCTCAATTGATGATAACAAGAATGAAGATCAATCTTAGAGAAGAATTAAGTCTAGAGATGTTGGTCAAAGAAGTCATCAATTATTGGAAGAGAGTATTTTTTCTTCACTATAATCCCATTCGTTTCCCTATAATCAATGCATAGCTGCATCGATTCATCCTTCTTCTTCATAAGGAGAACTGGTTCTCCCAAAAGAGGCATACTCGGTCGGATAATTCCATTATCCAGAAGATCTTGGAGTTGTTTCTTTAATTCCAATAACTCCACATTTTCCATCCTATAGGGGGTCTTTGACGTCGAATGAGATCCATGTAGGAGTTTAATGGAGAAATCCATCTCTCATTATGGGGGAGATTCGGGTAACTCCTTCGAAATACGTCAACATATTCCTAGATGATGGGGACATTTTATAAAATAATTAATCATTAATGAGAAAATTATTTCATTTATTAATCTTTAACTTGAATGGATTTTAAGTCATAAAACAGCAGGCTCAGTTAATTACATTTTTCTATAATTCCTTCATAATGATTAATAAAAATATTATGATTAACCAAACATATCCCCTGGGACTATCGTATCCAAGAGTGTTGCAAGCCTGATTGTCATGTACTAGTTCCCGTTCGAGTCTTTATTGAAGCAGGGTTTTTGGGTTTTACCGCTATGTACATCTGTTCTAGACCCACCTCTAACTACTTGTATCCATACAGGGATTTATTTGCTTGATAAAACACTTACTTAATTCTCACCAAAATATCTGAAATATTTCTTATATTTAATCTTTTCTATACGGTTCTTCCTAAATTTTTCATATCCTAATTTCCATAAATAACTAAACTATCCTTTGATACCTATTACGGAATCCCTCCTTTAAATACATAACATTTCATTAAATTTTATAATCAGAGGATCTCTAAAGTCTAGTGTCTTGGAAATCAAGAACATAATGCATGAAAAAAACATAATCATTCTTCTAAACCACTTGTAAGGCTTCATGAAAGGATCATAATGTGTACATTTACTAAATATCATATCTTGGAGATAGGAATCAAAGGAAAGGGTGAGAAGAAGGTCCAGTAAGGGAAACAAGAGAAACATTTTACATGTGATCTTGAGAAACATCAATAAAGTCATGATAACTAACTTGAAGGAATGAGAAAGAGATCATGAGCCATATCATAATAAAAATAACATGTTTCATAACTTGAAGATTTTTCTACAACATTGTACATAGACAATCATTTATGTATTACCAAGGTCCATCCTCAAGGTGTCATTAAAACATTACCAAGGTTATTCACCAAGGTATCATTAAAATGGTCATCTATAGAGATTAGGTCTTTACCCAATGCATTCGAGAGCTATCAAGGTGCACCCTTAATTGGTAATTATTATCATTTGATCCAAATATTTCATCATCAACATTTCATAAATAACCCATATAGCATAAAATAAATGGGTTTTTTCATAATCCTAACATTATTAAAACTTCTTTAAAGACGTGATCGTTCTGTCACTTTAAACCCACTGAAAAGGAAAGCAGGTTTCATATATGTAACTCCCAGAATATAAAATAGAAAATTTTGATATATAGGTTAATACCCCTGTAGAATTAATTGTTTTGAGTATTCATTTAATAAAATAAATTTATTTTGGAAAAAAGAGTTCCATTTTGAGACGAAAATTTGGTAGCATAACATCTATGTTGCAGGGTTTTAGGAAACACCAAAAAGAGAGGGGACATGGGTCTGCCACTCATAAATCATCCATAATATAGTATAGGGACATAATATAAAGGATATTAGAACATGGTAATGAAATATTAAGGGAATACCATATGAAATGAAAAACATGTAAGGAAGACAAAATATGATTTCACTTATGAAAATTAGGCAGCTAACAGCATCATTTAAAACATAAAAAAATGAATTAATGAGATTAAATAGGGTATATCATCATGTTAGAATAAAAGGAAAGTATAATTAATATAGATACTATACCCCAACATGGTAAAAAGGAACTTGAATGATTTGAAAGGAATATAGAACTTTGAAAATGGGAAGAGTGAAAGAATCCCTTAAAACAATTTGGCAGCCTAACAGCGCCACTTAAACATTCATAAAATGAAATGATAAGAGCAAGAGGGGGTATCTAATGATATCATCATGAAAATTAATGTAATATTAATATAAAATAACACCCCCAACATAAGAACATGGGTCTTAAATGAAATTACATAAACGATAGTACTTGAAAAGAAAGAGAGAGGTAGGATCCCTTACCTTGATGAGTAACTTCGAAATCTTGATGTTTGGGACCTTGAATGCTTGAGGGAACCTTGGGAGGAATACTCAAGAGGTAAGAAGACCTTAACATTGTTGAGGAGGATTTTTTAATGGAAAGGATGAGATAATGTCTTCGTATTTATAGGGGAAGTGAGGTGACAAGGCATTAATGGCCAAGTGACACCTCATTGGTGGTATTGGAAAAACCATGGGCTTTCCCATGGTATTTTCCCATGGTATTGGCCACATGAGACAAATCATACCTTATCTCACTCTTCATAAGTCGACCAGAATTATTTCATAATGATTACATACTTAATGATGTCATTAAACACACGAAACTCAAAAACTGTATTTTCACTATTCACAAAAAATTCAACTGTTTCAGAAAAATCGAAAAAATTCACCTTAACCAAATATCGATGCTATAAATTCAAAAATGAACTGAATTTTATGAAAATAATTTTCTAAATTTTTTAAATTTAATTTTTATATAAAAACACTATTCACTGAAAATTCAACTTCTTCAGAAAAATCCCAAAAATTCACCTTAACCAAATATCGATGCTCTGATATAAAAAATGAGCTCCATTTTTTGAAAATAATTATATAAATATTTTTAATTTTAAATATTAAATAAAAAACACTATTCACTTGATAAACTATTACGTAACCAATACTTTCTAGAACAGTTATTTACAAATTTTATTGAATCACATTACTTAATCAAGGTTCCTAAATTACATTAATAATTTCTTAAGTGAGGTTACTTAATCTATTTGATCACATTACTAATAATAAGCGTAAAATCACTATTAATAATTTATTATTCACTAAAAATTATGTTGATCTTATTAGATAGTAAATTTCAAACTGAACACAATTGTAGAAGACCATTTTTTGAAATTCATTACACATTATTAATTATTTAAGGTTTAAATAATTTTATTTTAAATATCACTTTTTTAAAAAATACCTCAATATACATCCAATATTTATTCGGACGTTAGAAAAATCACAAAATTCACCATAGGAAGAAATCACAATTTTTTGTATGTCAAAGGATTTCATAAAGTCATTGTGGTCTCATTACATAGCCCCTTATAACCCCAGCAAAAGAACCTAAGTATAAGGTGTGCTATTGTGAGAGTATCTAATTTTGGATCATCCAACATTGCCCTAGTAGTGATTTCTATCATCTTAAACATCTCACATAGGCGATTCTGATCCAGCTTCACATGATGAAGTTCATCTTGGGTTTGGTCTAGAGCAAAGCCCAAAGGTTCGACCTCTTTCCCTAGATCCATCATATGGGATTCGATCGATCCAAAAATACTAGATGGGGAAATCTAATCTTCTCTCAATATTAATTAATCAAGACCACTTGTATTTATAGATAATAATCACAACATTTAGTTTCCATCGGTCATATTGACTGATGGTCATTTAACAGCCGAAACCCAATGGTCTTATTTTAATTATACTCATTTTATTAAATGATATAGTTTTGTTGAGTATAAAATAAAATAATACACAATTTTAGGAAACTAAATTTATTAAAAAATTTGAGTCATTACATTGCATCCCAGTATGAGTTCAACAGATAAACCAGTTACTATTTATTGCGGAGTTCTTGGCAACTCTTCAGAAAATAAATCAGTGTTTTCCAGAAAAAGGGGGAAATTTTTTATCTTAAAGAATTAGATACATTATCTTTCTTTGTGATTCTTTTCCATATTGAAGGAGATATAAGGTTTTTATTGATAGTGTTTAGTTTCGGATATCTCACCTTTGAGAATAAATTTAGGTTGTCCATTTAAGACCAAAAAAAATCCTTGCATCTATAGTTTATAATCAAATTATATATTGAGAGCCTTTCCGACCCAATTATAGTGTTGAATTCCATCTTGAGAATTAAAATAGTATTGTGAATGATATTTTTCTCAATAATGTAAATACAACGATTTCTAAACAACGTTTAAGCGTTCACAATTTCTATTAGAGTAATATGTGATATATATACTTCTAGATGACTGGGGTTTGATTCTATATTCATTGAAACCATACATAAAATAAATGTAATGTGTTTAAATTTAATAGATAAAATAAATTTATATATTTGAGAGTAGAAATTCCACCACATCATTCATATCCTCAACATCATTATTCATGATTTTAAAATAATTTCCTCCCTCCCATGGCTTATACTATGGTTGGTAGTGTTTTTATTGTATTATCTTTTAATTTGGGAATAGATTTTAAAAGTGACCAACTTATCCATGATTGAGGAACTAAAAATAAGAATATAATTTCCCCATTGACCCTCCCTATTTTTCATTGATATATGTATGTTTCTCCTCACTGTGACACCCTTGAGTGGCATGATAATATATTCCACTATTTTATCACATTACACACATATGAATAATGTCTAGTAAATGATTCATTCAAAATATATTTCTTGTGGGTGAATTTTATTTTATTTATACTCTCCCATGATCAAAACACCTCCATGGGTTTGGCTCAGTTACTATATTCTTTTAATTGTTTTTCTATTTAACCACTAAATCTATCGAAACTCCATTTGAACAATTAAATCACACACCCAATATTCATATAGATTTTATAACATAAAATCGCTATATTACTCTATAGATAGGGTCTCTTCTCATCAAATAACATATCAAATATTCACATAAGATGAATTTATAATTTATAGTTCTATCACGAAATTATTTTAAAGATCATATCATATATACCCACCATTTGACTTCCCTTATGTTTTAGATCTATGAATTATTTTTCAATTTTTTCTCATTCAAGAGGGAAAATGTTTTATGAATAAATTATTCCCTTCAACTATTCCCACTACATAAGTTCAATCTACATGATTTTCATCATTTTCGTACAATGTTATCACCACATATAATATTTTCCTTCTAATAAGTATACATCCAAATAAATTTATCATCCTCTAAACAATGGAGAACAAACAATATATTTTTTATAGAGTAAATCCTTTTCTAAGAAATTAATAGATCAATATATCAACGATAGGGTTGAGTTTAATGATTCATGAAGGAAACAAACTCAATTTGTTTCCCTCAGGGTTAATGTTGTTACTTAATTTGATTCGAGTTATTATTTTTAAATCAAGATAGTTGATTCATCATTATAATGAAGCATTTCATTCCGTCATCCATCATGTTTGGAAGGCAATCCGTGTATCTTATATTGCACTCATAATTTATGTGGTTCCTCCATTATCATGGAATTTTATGATATAATATTACATTAATGGAAAAATGTTACTATTTGGATTAATGTAATTATGTGGAAATTTAATTTCGAGACACAAAATTCTTAATGATATTACAAATTAATTTTTCTATATATCCTTTATTATAATTCATTAAAATATGATGAGTAAACAAACATTTCTCACTAGAATGTCCAAATAAGTGTTAATAAATTATATTTTTCATGTTCCATGTAGTGGTAATTTTAAATGCCAAACCTCCATTGTTGGGGTTATTACCCATAGTTTCATCTATGTCAGATCAACATTCAATTTTAGTATCTAGATATAGAATATAATTATTGGAAACCACTAGCAAAATATTACCCCAAAATTCTAGTATGCTTTCCTTATATATAGACTTATCCATTAGGTTCCTAATAATGTTATCTAATCTTAATTTACACATATTTTTAAAGTATTAATTCATTCAAACAATGAAAACCCTCCTTTTTTTATATTATTAATACTCTGTTATGTAAAACATTTTACTATATAAATTATCATTCAAGGCATATTATATTTAAATTTACATTAATAATGCCTAAAAGACATAAAAATTATTCTGATCCAATTATTTTCTTCCTAATAGGTTTATTCAAATTAAGATTTTCTACATCTTATATATTTGATTCATGAATTACAAAAAGGGGGTGATCATAAAGCATAGTAAGGGAATAAAATGGGTGACATTTAGCTTGTCGTCATGAGGTATATCAAAAATAAAATTTGGCATAACAATATTTCATGTTCATAGCAATTTGAGGAATGTAATACAAGAAATATCATGAATCATAACTTTGGAATGTACCAACATTGAATAAAATAATAAATTCATATGCATATAAACAAGGATTATCCCCAGGGTGTAGTAAATCATAATTATGAACTTTATAATCCATGAAATCATAAATCATGTCTTCCATAGAGATTAAATTTCTTACCCAACACATTATAGATCTAATAGGTTACCCCTTTCTTATGTATTCATTTATGTGACTCACATTGGTTATAAATATTTTTTTACTAGTCACCTATGTAGAATAGAAAATTTGTTTCATATAATGACATTGTATACATATGTACATAGAATGATTAAACATGATAACATTTTAACCCATATATAGTTAATTTTTTATTTTTACATTTAAATACCTAAAAGAAAACTGTATGGATAATATAAATTTATTTTACAAGAATTTGGATAATATCCATACAGAATGTGAAGAGAAAGGAAGATGACCCAAAAAGAAGGAGTTAGATTCTTGAATCCCTATACCTTAAATTCCACATTATTTAATCTATTTTTTTCATCCTGAATAATAATAATCTGTTTATAAAAAATCAATAAAAACATAAATATGTTAAATTATGAAACTATTTATCAATTACAACAACTATGTTACATTTCAAAATTTATGTTGTTAAATTTGAATTGTTTTGATATGCCTATTTAAGAAATAATAGTTGATCCCATGTGTATTAATGAGGGGATATCAAAGGAATGATCCCTGTGATGGGTTTTAGGACTGATGCTTGGGCCTCACATGGAATTATTTGTGCACAACACTGTAGAATGTAGCTTCTTCACCAAGAGTCCATTTTGAGTGAATAAATATTCGACCATGTGAACATTTCTACAATTATCACAATGATGTGATAATTTAGGATATCTTATGTAGTATTCAAGATGAATGTCATTATAATTAAATTTTATCTCTTTGGACCAGTAATGAGTATTGAGCGCTCATCATCCTTTTGGCTGGAGGTGTTGTGTACTCCTAGAGTACTCCAGAAAAACTTGTGGGAACATGATCACAATTTAGTACCATAGTATGGATAGAAACATGTCAAAATGATGAGGTGGTGTCAAATGTCATGTGGGACCCTAATCTTATATGTATCACTTTATGATTTCTCATCCTTTGGTATCTCCCTCTTCAGAACTCATATTTTGGCATGTGAGTAGCCATTGCAGATTGTTTTTTGTGTAGAATGTGATTATCCCCCCTTAAGTGGTCTTTGTGGTATGGTGCAAAAATTTCCGACTTTGATACATATCAAAGGTGATGCTCCATGTTCTGGTCTTGATTCCAATCTTAGGCGACACTCAACGATGACATTTATGGCCATGATGTTTTCAGAAATACCATTATATTACCAGCTTACCCACCAACAAGGCTGAGTAGTGTGTATTTCTATTCACACTTTAGGATATACCCTCTAGTGGGGTTGGGAAGTGAGGTTATTCATTAAAAATTCCTGGCCTAACCTCTAGTACATCGGATTAGTGAGGTTCACCGATTATTATTTCCTGACATACCATCTAGTAGTTCTAGGTAGTGAGGTTTGTCGTTTACTCTTATGGTATTACCCATCAGTTGGGATGGGTAGTGGGTTTGACAATTACTGTTTTTATTATATCATCCAACATGGTTGGGAAGTGGCTTCAGGAGATTGTGACATGATCTATTGATTGAGCGGAATAGTGAAAATATGTACATGTTGTCACATTTGACTCTCAAGAAATATGGTCTCTCTTCCCACAAATACATTTCCTTGGGATGTGATGAAAACAGTATGTGTGAGATAGAACTGCCCAACGTGGATAGTATAAAGGTGCTGTTATTAATCCCCTTTGACTTTCAGTTCTAAGAATATGTGTGGAATTCTGAGAATCGGTGGAGGTTACTTATGGAACTGTTGAATAAAATTTTGTAGGGCTGAGCATGTGATATGCATATCCCTTTACACTATAAATTGGGTCTCACTGGTTGAGAATATATATATATATATATACATATATATCGTATTAGTAGTACCCACCCATTGGGGTTTGGTTACTCTCTTCCAGGTGAGGCGAAGTCTCGTGGGGTATGCCACGTGCCTTTTGTGTCTTTATTCTCACTGTTAGAAGAATCTTCTCTACTATTATATGTAGTGAAGACTTGATGAAATGTTTATATTCTATACATTTATATCTCCTCGTGTATGTATAATCGTACTTCACTTCGTTATTATTTGAGATGTAATCATTTACTATACCTTTTTTTATCTACTACATACATCTTCAGAACCTCACTGGATGCTCCCATGAGCGTTCCGGGTATCCAACAATGTATTTTTATACTCACCCCTTACTGGGATTTTCCATCACCCAGTGTCCCAGTGCAGATGATAGTCAGGTTAATCGTGGATTTAGATGAGGTTAGAGAAACAAGGTACCTATACATCGTGTGGTGGCCATAACATGGGATCTATGAGTAGGGCTCTCTAATCTATTCAAATTTTCCACCAGTTTTTGGGATGTGTCACTTTTCTGGTTGGGTGGTTATTTTTCCCCTTCCCCATTTTTTTACCTTTTTGTACTTATACAGTTTATAGGTTGATATATATTTACGGTTTATATATAGCATTGTTGTATATTATTATCATTTCCCTCAATGCTTTATTCTATTGAGTTGACTAAGTGTGTGTGTACAGGTACATAGGAAAAGGTCTCCTATAGTCAGTTATTCCTTCACCAGTGGTCTCCATCCCCTGGTCTATTGTAACACCCCGAGCATCCATGATACGCTTCTCATTCAATAATGCAATAGCTTGCATTGTACGCAACTTCGAGTCCTAACACACCGCGTATAATCAAAGTAGCCGTTATGAATAGTAATAACCACTTTTTAAAATTATAGAAATTTTATATTTCAAAATGGACTTCATTTTTGTATTCGTAATATCAAAATTATCCTAAGTTGAATTTTTTGTAACTTTCTGAGAACTTCCAATTTTTTTATGAATAGTGAAAAATACTTAAAACAACATTTTTAATCAAAATAATTTATTGTGATAAATTATACTATTTAGTGGTTTTAAAGTATAATTAGAATATATTTTTACCATTTTATCCAATGGTGGTCATTAGAATTAATTTAACATTGAAATTGGACATAAACAATTACCAATCTTTTGATATAAATTGTTTCTTAAAAACACGCTACTTGTTGTGACAGCGGGAATTAATTATAAAATTAATTAATGCAACTTATATGTTTGTAATTTTGTAAAATAGACATCATTTTTGAATTCAGAATATCAATTATAGCTTAGGGTGAAATTTTGGCATTGTTCTGAAAAACTTCAATTTTTCATGAATAGTGAAACCACTAAGTTGTAGTTAAATAACTGATTGTTCGTTTAAATGAAATATTACCACTTCTGTGATTTGATTTTCAAAAATCCGACATACATGGTGGTCATTAAGAAGTAAAATGTGGTAAAATGTGATTAAAATAATTTTTTGGTGAATAGTAACTTTTATGTTCTTAATCGCGATTAGTGGTAATTAGTGTAGTTTAAGGTAAAAATAATGTTTTAATAATATGAGATGAGCTTGACACATGTCCTACTCTTATTGGATGAGTCATGGCCGACCAAGACAACCCATGGGTCAACTTGGGGACCCCATGGAGCCACTTTAGTTGGAAAATGACATTAATATATATTTATTTAATGTTAAAATTAAATTAACACAAACATGAGTTGTTTTACTAAAACAGTTTTTAAGTGGGGTTACACAAGTCCAAATTTTGACTATAAATATTCATTAGAAATATAAAAAGATTTCCTACATCATAGTATTTTTTTTATAATTTTTAGACATTATATAAATTACATTATTTATGACATCATTATGATGCAGCGATGACCTCATTATTTAATGATTTAAATAAAATGAGAAGATAATGAAAAATCCAAGTCTTACACTTGTCCAAAGCCTATTGGGTGAGGATATTTCGAACCCTTATCACATTAGCCACGAATTATATAAGTGTGGGACCTTTATAATCCGAGAAGCATTGTATAATAATGTAACATTTCAATCTTTCCAAAAGAGCCCCTCCTCTCCACTTATAAAAGGCCCCCACCTCTCCCACATTATTCACACCTTAAAGCCATTTGGCTCGGCCAACCTCTGCCCAAATACTCTCCCAACTTCCCCCTATTACTCCTAGAATCCTCAATTTGGGAATAACTCTTCTCAAGGAAGCCTTTGTCTCAAATCAAAAAGAGTTACCCGATTTTGAGGTAATGTCTTCTCTAATGTTGTTTTGTTTTATTTTTCTTCTCCAACCCCCTAAACTCTTTTTATTCATTTCTTTTGTAAGAACACCAGTATCATAAATATACTAGGATGTTGTTATAAAAATGATTCGAGCTACACTTACACACACCTACATCTAATGGTTAATGAACATACAGTTTCTGTGGATGGCGAATTTCTGCCTCACGAAACGATGATTGTTCAACACTCATATAACACCATCAAAGGTGGCCATTAAGACGTCACTATATTTATATATGATATATAATGTGTTTATGTTTAATTATGCTTCTGTATTTCTCATTTATGGCATACTTTATGATTTCCATTATGGGTAAAACACGATAATTTCATTTTAGGAAGTGCGGACTACCACCCCCTCAAAGTGATTTGAATCATTAATGCCATATGTGGGATGTATAAAGGATGGATTAAATGGTATTATACACTATATTATACTATAATTATATTATAAATTTATATCATTATGATTCTGTTCCATTAAATATGAAATAGAAATAAAATTAGCGTTCATGCGTACGTACGACTTACCGTCTCCATGAACGGTGCATTTCATTTCTTACCTCTAAATGTTACGTGACATTATTAATGAATGTATATACAGGATATATATCATATATATGATATCTACATCATGAATATAATTCTGTATATAATGGATATTTCACCACATGAACAACTTGAAATTATAGGAAGTTTATTTTTGACTCAAGTACCAAAGATCGACAAAACGACCGTTATTAACTTAAATAATTACATAATGTTCATAAAATGGTAATAAGGGATATAAAAGGAATAATGAACATGAAAAAGGTTCTTATGTAAATAGGAATTAACTCTATTTTATTATTCAGGAGGTTAAAGAACGGTCGAGTCAGGACTGGACGCAAGGTAAGGGAATTACTTAACCCAATTTTCACTCTTTGGGTTAATCTCCTACTTTCAAATTATGTCATGATATTATTATGTCCTATATTGTATTTGTAAATTATTTATGTGTACTTATAGTGTATACACATTATAGATGTACTTTATTTAAAAAAATTAACTTTTTAAGGACTTCGTCTCAATCCCCTTTCATTGAGGCATATTTGGTTTTATACAAAACTTTCTTTTATACGGTGTATAAACCCATTTGACTTTTACATTTATTCAAAAGGAATATTTTTTATACGAAGAGTTTTACTAAATGACAAAAAGTGAATGTTTTTCTTTCCGTAATTATGCGGTGACAATGACTTCTCAGCCGCCGTGACTATTATTTGAGTTTCGGCTTCCTCAACAAGCCATCATTTTTTTAATGAAAAATAAATACAAAGTTTTAACTTTCTTTTATTTTATTGAAAATGGTTTTGAAAGCGTTTTTATTATATCAATGTGTTGTATTTATGTCTTGTGATTCAAATGTGGAAATGTTATGTTTCCTTTATGCATGTTTTATGTGATACGATTATGTTATGGTTTATGATATGTTTAAACCTATTCATATGAGGAATGCATTGGACTTAATAAGTGACGGGTGGAGCCCACTATAGCTCCTCGATGCATCGGCAGGTCTAATGAGACAAACTAGTGTCTTGGAATGAGGCCTTGACAAAATCTTATTTGTGGTCTTGGCACGAGGCCTGGACTACGTGGTTATGATAGTCTGGCATTATGCATTCCATCATTATGAAAGTGGTTAATGATATTTCATGTGATTATTCGACTAGTAGAATATCCATGTGAAGAAGTAAATGGCATTATCTCATTTTACTTTTGCCATATTTTGTTGATCTTCATGTTTAAAAGGCTTTTGTTTTAGTTATACATCGCCGTAAATGTTTATGTTTATTTATGAAGGCTTCTGCAATATTGTTAACCTTACTGAGCATCTGAGCTCACCCCTTTCAATGTTTTAATATTTTCCAGAATGTGAAGAAGTATTTTATGAATGACCTGCAGGGATAGTCTGAAGAGGATAGAAGTTTGGACTATGGAGACTATGTTATTATAGTTTTTCACTTTATGATGTAATGTAACGTTTACGAATGTATCTAGTGTTTCCAAGGCTACTAAACTAATCGGTCTTTCGAAACCTGATCTTTTGTGATCATGCCAATGTTACGAAGTAATGCACCGACTCTGGGTAGCTGGGGTCAGGGCGTTACAGTTGGTATCAGAGGAAGTTTAGTACAAAACTTGGAAGCTAGATTTAGATAAACTCTGATTAGAGCACGTAGACCTAAGATGAACTTTGAGGATTAGTATAGAAGAACTTTCTAGAATTTTGGTATTGTAGAGATTTTGTGAGTTTTCCGAGCAATACATCTCTGACTGGATACGAGCAGGTAGAGGCGGCTCTGGCACAGATGTTCCTAGGGATAAAACCCGAAAACACGGCTTTGAGCTAGACTCGAACGGGAACTGGTGCACGACAACGGGCCTTGCTGCACTCTTGGTTACGACACTCCTGAGGGATATGCTTAGGATAACTCTCATTTTCTTTACAAATAATTATGAAGGGTTTATGAGTATATACTTCCTCAAAGAAAACATTTTTATGATTATGGATTATATCCATAAATAGTTCAATTAATGTTAAGTGTTTTATAAGTATGGGATTATGTATTTTGATTCATAAACTGATCTAGTTTATGCCATTGTTTAGAAATGGCGCCTAGTAGAAGAAATGGAAACCGTATCAATGCACGCACTCCGTGTAGGGATTGCCCTCCTGCTCAAGATAATTATTGTGGATCTGGAGATACAACTGGTGCTGATCAACTTATTACCATACTGGGAAAACTCACTCAGGTTATGAATAATAACCTTACTCGTATGGAGCACCCTGATCCGCAACGTGGAGGATCAATGCTAGATCATTTCATGAGGCAACAAACACCAACCTTCAATGGGAGTACAAATCCTATAGTATCTGAGCAATGGATAAATTCATTAGAGAAAATATTCCATGCCTTGGGGAGTAGTGAAAGGGAGAAGGTTTTCATGGCAGTTTACCGCCTCACTGGATATGCCGATCAGTGGTGGTCGCTGATTCAAAACACAAAGGAAGATGATGATGTATCAAATATGGAATGGAAGGAGTTCAAAGAGCTTTTGTCATGACCCGCCCTCGGGGTCCGTGCCGTGACTACCCCAATCCCGCCTTCCATAGGCCAGGGGCTGGCGACTAGCACCAAGGCGTAAATCCCGGTAAAAAGGGAAGGCATTGCCTTTGAAAAGTAAAACAAACACCACAGAGTAAGAAAGCGGAAAGTAAACACTAAACAAAAGCATCGTACAACTGAATGTGAGGAAAAGTAAATGGGCCAGTATACAAACCCAATCTGAAAGTAAAGTACAACTCGAAAGGGAAAACAACTACTGAAAAGTAAAAGCCGCTACACCGAGCTGTCCACTGGAAATCCCACCTGAAGGGTGGGTACAGATAGCTCCTCTGCTCCACTGGTCCCGCCGTCTGCTCCGTGCACGTCCCGCCCAGTGGTCCACCTCCGGGTACCGTCCCACTCTGCAAGCCTCAGCTAAGGTCAACGCTGTCCGTCGTCTGCAACCAACACAACGTAGTGCGGGAAAAGCCCGTGCAGGGGTGAGTATATGCTACTCAGTAGGGACCCCGAGACCCCTGAAGGTCTCTCAAATCCACAAAGGATAACCCACGAAGAAAGGAACAATCACGAAATAACAACCGATTCTGCTCAGGTATATGCCCATACATATACCTAAGTCATCAAATTCAAATACGCTCCAACCTCCGAGCCCAAGTACAACTCAGTCCACACAGGAAAGTAAACGTATTTCACACAGGAAAGGAAAACGTAATCCACACAGGATTGCACAACACAATCCACACAGGAAAGCAACTGATTCAGCTCACACAAGTATACTTCTTCAAAGGACAATAAAGATGATCTCTGATCCATCTAAGTCGTCGGACCCACGAAGGATCGATAGGTAACTAACCCCCGCAAAAGACCCACACAAGATCGGGCCCACGTATGACCTGTAGATAAGCACCGCAAAGACCCACACAGGATCGGGCCCACACAGGACCTGTAGATAGTCACCGCAAGACCCACACAGGATCGGGCCCACACAGGACCTGTAGATAGTCACCGCAAGACCCACACAGGATCGGGCCCACACAGGACCTGTAGATAGTCACCGCAAAACCCACACAGGATCGGGCCCACACAGGACCTGTAGCACTGATCCACGTAGGAACGATGAGTGCTGTAGTCGTCGTCGTCGAATCCACACAGGATCTCTGTACTGTCGTCGTCGCAGTCACGGTAGCAGTAGTAGCAGTAGTAGTCACAGTAACAGTCGCAGCCAGCACTAGGGTTCCCGCACACAGCAAGCTCGTTCGGAGGGTCCGCTCCACGAGCCGAGAGGCTGATACATCAACTGTCACAAAGTCCAGAGTTGATGTATCCAAAAGTTCCGTATCGTCAACAGGAACTCAACGCAACAGACGGCGCGTCGATCGGACGCCCGGTCTGAGAGTTATTGGCATTTTCGTCCCCGGGGCCCGGTTGTTTTTTAAGGCAAAACCAACCCGACCGTACTCCACCTGCGTCCAAACCTTGGGCGGAGTATGCCAAAAGTTCCGTCTCACAAAGAGGAACACAACACAGCTGACGACACGTCAATCGGACGTCCGTAGCTCAAGATATGAGCGTTTCAGCTCCGAAGGCCCGGTTGGTTTCGTGAACGAACCAACCTGTCCGAACTCAAAGTATTCCAAAACCTTGAGTGTGATATACCGAAACGACCGTCTCGATCCAAGGATCGCGTTTCCGCAGACGGTTCGTCAATCGGAGGTCTGAGGCTCAAGTTATGTCCAAAAGACCGAAACTGATTCAAAAGGGGGGGGTCCGGGTCCGGGTCGACCCGACCCGACCCCCCCTGGGTCGGCCCGAACCGGGTCCGACCCGGCCCGACCGGCTGGCGGTGCGGCGGCGCGGCGGTGGCGCGGCGGCCCGGTGGTGGTGCGGCGGCCCGGCGGTGGCGCGGCGGCCCGGCGGCAGGCGCGGCGGCCCGGCGGCAGGCGCGGCGGCCTGGCGGCATGCGGGGGGGGGGGGGGGGGGGGGAGCCCCCCGCTGATTGGAAGCGGCAGCGCGGCATAATGTCGCGCCTTTGTGGAAAACGGCCCCCACGTGGGGGGCCGGCTTGAAGGCAACCGGGGGGAGCCACCTGTCCCCCCTCAAAGGAACCGCCCCCTCATAAAGAGGGGGGTTTTGTGCGCTGGACGGGGGAATAATTTTCCCCGGTTTAACTCCATTCGGCTGGCCAGCTGGCCGGCCGGTTTTTCTCCAACGGACCGGAAGATTCCGGTCCCCTCTTCGGCTTCCGACTCCGGCGGCCCGGCCGCCGGTCTTCTCAATTCGCCGCGGCCCGGAACCGGCCGCGGAATTCGTCATCCGGCGCGGTGCGACGGCACCGCGCCCCTCCGCCGCACCTCGATTTCTTTCAACGCGGCGCGACGGCGTCGCGTTCTTGTTGTTTCTTCCATGGTGCGCGCGCGACGGCGTCACGTAAGTTAAACGTACAATTATCCGCGTGGTGCGACGGCACCACGCCACCTTGCTTCCGCCCGCAAGAATAAACAACATGAACGATGGAGGGGGGTTCGGCCGTGTTCATGCGGCCCGGCCCCCCTCACGTTAAATAATAACACAACTTAAAAAAATATCCAGTTGCCTCATGTTTAGACATGCTAAATCCACGATCAAGAATGGAATAAATAATCAATAAATCAACAACCCCTACCTTGGTATAAGGTTCGAAGATTTGTCTACGTTCCGCGGAAGACGACGTCGCGGAGGTCGGGCGTCGCGGTCGTCGTTCGTCAAATTCGATGACGAAGAGGTGCGTCCGAAGAGGCACGTCGTTGGCGAAACCTTGTACGCCGACGAAGGTTTTCCGAGGAAGAAGCGGTGTTCTCTCTCGTTGACACGGAAGACGAAGAAGATCGGACCGGCGTTCTTCGTCGGAACTTGAGCATTCTTCGTCAAGTCTTGAGGATAGTCAAATAAAAAGAAAACAACGAACTCAAGAACCCCTACCTCGATAGTCGCACGTTGACGTAGTCGTGGAATATCGGTGTCGATTCCTTTGACGTCGGAGGAAGAGTCGTTGTCGATGGCATTCGTCGCGGAAAACCGTCGCAGAAGAGATGATGCGGAAGAAGAACGTCACGTCGCGGATATGGCGTCGCGGAAAAACCGTGTTCTTCGGCGAAGAAGTTCTTCGTTGAAGAACGACGTTCTTCGTGTTCTTCGTCGAGGATGAAGAAGATGAAGAAACAAGAAGAACCTTCCCAACTCTCTCTCAAGGAGACAAAACTAAAACCCAAAATAAAATAAGACTCTATCTTATTTTATTAACACAACAACACACTAGAATTTCAAAAGTTTGAAATTCAAAGAAGAGATAACTCCACATTAATTAACAAATTGTCATGTTAATTAAAGAGGGGTTAAGGGAGATTGAGGGAAGATGTAAAGTTAGGTTTCGTGTGGGCCCCACCACACTTAATCCTCTCAAGGGAGGTTAAGTGGGTGTGGGTCCCACACCTAACTTCCTTTGAGAGAAGATAACTATTATGTTTAAATAAAAAAATTGTGCTTACATATTTTTATTTAACTTATTCTAATCTCCCAAAAACTAACTCTCAACCCGAAACAAACGCAACTCCCGAAAAGGTCTCTTTAAGCGAATATCGGCGTTGCGAGTTCATCGGTGCCCTCAGATTTCAATTCGGAGCACCGGATCAAAAGTTAGGAATTCCCGCTCGTTCTTTCACTGAACGTACCCGAGCCAATCTTCAGAAATTGATTCCGGGCACTCCGGGCCTCGGAATCAGGTGCCGTCTGAAACCGTGCTCTTTTAAAATTTCAAAGAAAATTAAGAAAAAATTTCCCTTGAATTTTACGGGTCTTTACATTACTCCCACCTCAGGGCTTTACGTCCCCGTAAAGATACATCAAAACTAGGGAAACAAATGAGGGTACTGAGCACGCATCTGAGCCTCCCGCTCCCATGTGCTCTCCTGGAGATTCCCGTGCTGCCATCTGATGCGCACAAGAGAAATCGATCGCCCACGCAGGACCCACTCCTGACGATCATCTATCTCCACCGGGACCTCCGTAAAAGTCGCCCCATCGTCAACGTCAAGCTCCCCATGGTCAATGATGTGCGTCGGGTCGTGCACGTATCTCCTCAGCTGAGACACATGGAAGACGTCGTGCACCCGGTGCAACTGAGGTGGTAGAGCCAGGAGATAAGCCACCTCGCCAACCCTGCTGAGGACCTGGAAGGGTCCGATGAAGCGTAGAGATAACTTGCCGCCTTGGCCAAATCTCCGAATACCACGTCGAGGTGAGACCCGCAAGAAGACGTGGTCACCACCCTCGAACTCCAGTGGCCTCCGCCTCCTGTTAGCATAAGGTTTCTGCCGGCTCTAATCTTCTCTCATCCGCCCCTGGATGACCTGGACCATCTCTGTCGTGGCCTGGACCATCTTCGGTCTCATTAGAGCTGCAAGATTTCTTCTTTGCCGATAAGAGAAATCTGGTCCCATCCCCTAGATGAACCACATTCTTTGCCTAATACAGTCAATCCTAACATGGATGATACTAATCCATACCAAGGATGACGTCGTAAGGCCTCAACGCTACTACTAAGAGATTCAACCGTTACTCTCGCCTCCAAGGGTTGAGTCACACTGTCGGCATCAGTGTGTGGTAACTGGGTCTCCTCCAGTAGATGTCTCACAAGTGAGGGTCAAGTCAACAGCCAAAACTGGAACCTCTTAGTAACATCACGAAAGAGGACAGGAACGAAAATATCACAAAGGTAAACGTCTTTTATTATTGAAGCTCATAATACAAGACGCTACACAAATGCAACATGGAACCAGAAGTACAAAGGATGTATTCGCTAGTTCTGCTCCTGTCCATCTGCTCTCAGAGCTCTACTGCCTTGCCCACTACTCGGCTGTTGCTCAAGCACTCTCCGCTGCTTCTGTCTCAGTGGCTCTCCTAACACCTGCTGATCAATCGTACGAGGAGTCGGACAGTCACGTGCCAGGTGACCCTTCCCACCGTAGGTGTAACATTGTCTGTTTTTGGCACGCCTGGCTCTGACCCCACCTCGGGTGCCCCGCACCACCGGTCCTAAAACCCGAGATCTTCCAACTGCTAGCCTGGTCCTCCTGGACCTCTGCATCATCTGTCTACTTCCCACAGATGACTCGACTACTGATCAAAAAACACGCGGCAAAGGCAGAAGCTCCTGTACACACTCAGGGTGTAGAGCTACTGGCACAATCTCCACCCCGAAGAAGGTCTCGAAGTCTTCCCATGCGAAGGTCATCCCGTCGCAAAACTGAAACAAGTGGTTCCACCACCTGCCTGCTGCTACCTGAAGGAGGCTGGCAGCAAAGATCACCATGATGTCTGCCGGCGTCCCCACTAGCCTGAAGACTCCCACCACAGCCTCCAGCCAATCCTCAGCCGCCTGCGGGTCCGTCTCTCCCCAGAACCTGGGTGGCCTCTGGCGCTGGAACTCGTGCAGCGCACTCAAGTGGCGTGCATCGCCTACTGCTGGGGCTGGTGGTATCGATGGCCCAATGTATGGTAGTATCGCTGGTGCCTCAACTGCAAGAGGGCCCTGTACCGAAGCCTCATCGCCCGGTGGGCTGTCGTCACACTCGACTCTCAGAACCCTAGCTGGCTGCCATCGTGGGGCCATCCTGAAAGGAAACAGGTGCGCCACGGTCAAACAGAATACCTGGTGAGCTGACACAAAGAAATCAAAAAGAAAACTTTGAAACACACACGCAATCAATGTTTTTGTGGATTAAGTCGGAAATCAGAAGTCAGGGTCCTGATGTACGGATACGTCGACCGCCGCACCAACACTGGACTCCCTGGACTGATAACCACACTCAATACGCTAAACATTATTGCTTCACACAGAAAAGATCAGAGTTTGTGGTAGAACCGAACTCCTTTGATACCAATTTGTCACGACCCGCCCTCGGGGTCCGTGTCGTGACTACCCCAAGACCGCCTTCCATAGGCCAGGGGCTGGCGACTAGCACCAAGGCGTTAATCCCGGTAAAAAGGGAAGGCATTGCCTTTGAAAAGTAAAACAAACACCACAGAGTAAGCAAGCGGAATGTAAACACTAAACAAAAGCAGAGTACAACTGAAAGTGCGGAAAAGTAAATGGGCCAGTATACAAACCCAATCTGAAAGTAAAGTACAACTCAAAAGGGAAAACATCAACTGAAAAGTAAAAGCCGCTACACCGAGCTGTCCACTGGAAATCCCACCTGAAGGGTGGGTACAAATAGCTCCTCTGCTCCACGGGTCCTGCCGTCCGCTCTGTGCACGTCCCGCCCAGTGGTCCACCTCCGGGTACCGTCCCGCTCTACAAGCCTCAGCTAAGGTCAACACTGTCCGTCGTCTACAACCAACATAACGTAGTGGGGGCAAAGCCCGTGCAGGGGTGAGTATAAGCTACTCAGTAGGGACCCCGAGACCCCTGAAGGTCTCTCAAATCCACAAAGGATAAACCACGAAGAAAGGTACAATCACGAAATAACAACCGATTCTGCTTAGGTATATGCCCATACATATACCTAAGTCATCAAATTCAAATACGCTCCAACCTCCGAGCCCAAGTACAACTCAGTCCACACAGGAAAGTAAACGTATTCCACACAAGAAAGAAAAACATAATCCACACAGGATTGCACAACACAATCCACACAGGAATGCAACAGATTCAGTTCACACAAGTATACTTCTTCAAAGGACGATAAAGATGATCTCTGATCCATCTAAGTCGTCGGACCCACGAAGGATCGATAGGTAACTAACCCCCGCAAAAGACCCACACAGGATCGGGCCCACGTAGGACCTCTAGATAAGCACCGCAAAGACCCACACAGGATCGGGCCCACAAAGGACCTGTAGATAGTCACCGCAAGAACCACATAGGATCGGGCCCACACAGGACCTGTAGATAGTCACCGCAAGACCCACAGAGGATCGGGCCCACACAGGACCTGTAGATAGTCACCGCAAGACACACACAGGATCGGGCCCACACAGGACCTGTAGCACTGATCCACGTAGGATCGCTGAGTGCTGTAGTCGTCGTCGTCGAATCCACACAGGATCTCTGTACTGTCGTCGTCGCAGTCACGGTAGCAGTAGTAGCAGTAGTAGTCACAGTAACAGTCGCAGCCAGCACTAGGGTTCCCGCACACAGCAAGCTCGTTCGGAGGGTCCGCTCCACGAGCCGAGAGGCTGATACATCAACTGTCACAAAGTCCAGAGTTGATGTATCGAAAAGTTCCGTATCGTCAACAGGAACTCAACGCAACAGACGGCGCGTCGATCGGACGCCCGGTCTGAGAGTTATTGGCATTTTCGTCCCCAGGGCCCGGTTGGTTTTTAAGGAAAAACCAACCCGACCGTACTCCACCTGAGTCCAAACCTTGGGCGGAGTATGCCAAAAGATCCGTCTCACTAAGAGGAACACAACACAGCTGACGGCACGTCAATCGGACGTCCGTAGCTCAAGATATGAGCGTTTCTGCTCCGAAGGCCCGGTTGGTTTCGTGAACGAACCAACCCGGCCGAACTCAAAGTATTCCAAAACCTTGAGTACGATACACCGAAACGACCGTCTCGATCCAAGGATCGCGTTTCCGCAGACGGTTCGTCAATCGGAGGTCTGAGGCTCATGTTATGGCCAAACGACCGAAACTGATTCGAAACGGGGGGTCCGGGTCCGGGTCGACCCGACCCGGGTCCGACCCGGCCCGACCGGCTGGCGGTGCGGCGGCGCGGCGGCGCGGTGGTGGCACGGCAGCCCGGTGGTGGCGCGGCGGCCCGGCGGTGGCGCGGCGGCCCGGCGGCAGGCGCGGCGGCCCGACGGCAGGCGCGGCGGCAGGCGCGGCGGCCTGGCGGCATGCGGGGGGGGGGGGGGGGGGGGGAAGCCCCCCGCTGATTGGAAGCGGCGGCGCGGCATAATGCCGCGCCTTTGTGGAAAACGGCCCCCACATGAGGGTCGGCTTGAAGGCAACCGGGGGGAGCCGCCTGCCCCCCCTCAAAGGAACCGCCCCCTCATAAAGAGGGGGGTTTTGTGCGCTGGCCGGGGGATTAATTTTCCCCGGTTTAACTCCATCCGGCCGGCCAGCTGGCCGGCCGGTTTTTCTCCAATGGACCGGAAGATTCCGGTCCCCTCTTCGGCTTCCGACGCCGGCGGCCCGGCCGCCGGTCTTCTCAATTCACCGCGGCCCGGAACCGGCCGCGGAATTCGTCATCCGGCGCGGTACGACGGCACCGCGCCCCTCCGCCGCACCACGATTTCTTTCAACGCGGCGCGACGGCGTCGCGTTCTTGTTGTTTCTTCCATGGTGCGCGCGCGACGGCGTCGCGTAAGTTAAACGTACAATTATCCGCGTGGTGCGACGGCACCACGCCACCTTGCTTCCGCCCGCAAGAATAAACAACATGAACGATGGAGGGGGGTTCGGCCGTGTTCATGCGGCCCGACCCCCCTCACGTTAAATAATAACACAACTTAAAAAAATATCCAGTTGCCTCACGTTTAGACATGCTAAATCCACGATCAGGAATGGAATAAATAATCAATAAATCAACAACCCCTACCTTGGTATAAGGTTCTAAGATTTGTCTACGTTCCGCGGAAGACGACGTCGCGGAGGTCGGGCGTCGCGGTCGTCGTTCGTCAAATTCGATGACGAAGAGGTGCATCCGAAGAGGCATGTCGTTGGCGAAACCTTGTACGCCAACGAAGGTTGTCCGAGGAAGAAGCGGTGTTCTCTCTCGTCGACACGGAAGACGAAGAAGAGCGGAGCGGCGTTCTTCGTCGGAACTTGAGCGTTCTTCGTCAAGTCTTGAGGAAAGTAAAATAAAAAGAAAACAACGAACTCAAGAACCCCTACCTCGATAGTCGCACGTTGACGTAGTTGTGGAATATCGGTGTCGATTCCTTTGACGTCGGTGGAAGAGTCGTTGTCGATGGAGTTCGTTGCGGAAAACCGTCGCGGAAGAGATGATGCGGAAGAAGAACGTCACATCGCGGATATGGCGTCGCGGAAAAACCGTGTTCTTCGGCGAAGAAGTTCTTCGTTGAAGAACGGCGTTCTTCGTGTTCTTCGTCGAGGTTGAAGAAGATGAAGAAACAAGAAGAACCTTCCCAACTCTCTCTCAAGGAGACAAAACTAAAACCCAAAATAAAATAAGACTCTATCTTATTTTATTAACACAACAACACACTAGAATTTCAAAAGTTTGAAATTCAAAGAAGAGATAACTCCACATTAATTAACAAATTGTCATGTTAATTAAAGAGGGGTTAAGGGAGTTTGAGGGAAGATGTAAAGTTAGGTTTCGTGTGGGCCCCACCACACTTAATCCTCTCAAGGGAGGTTAAGTGGTTGTGGGTCCCACACCTAACTTCCTTTGAGAGAAGTTAACTATTAAGTTTAAATAAAACAATTGTGCTTACATATTTTTATTTAACTTATTCTAATCTCCCAGAAACTAACTCTCAACCCGAAACAAACGCAACTCCCGAAAAGGTCTCTTTAAGCGAATATCGGCGCTGCGAGTTCATCGGTGCCCTCGGATTTCAATTCCGAGCACCGGATCAAAAGTTAGGAATTCCCGCTCGTTCGTTCACTGAACGTACCCGAGCCAAACTTCGGAAATTGATTCCGGGCACTCCGGGCCTCGGAATCAGGTGCCGTCTGAAACTGTGCTGTTGTAAAATTCTAAAGAAAATTAAGAAAAAAATTTCCCTTGAATTTTACGGGTCTTTACAGCTTTTCTTAGAAAAATACTTTCCTCGTGACCATCGAGCAGATATGGAAACGCGATTTCTGAGTCTGAGGCATAAGGAGGATGAGAATGTCGCAAAGTATGAGGCTAACTTTATAAGGTTAGCGAGGCATGCTGCCGATTATATACGTAACCCAAGGAGTAAGATTGATCGTTTCTTTGATGGGTTAAAACCATTTCTCCGTCGAGATTTAGTATCACAATCCTTCTCATCATACGAAGATATTGTCTCGTGTGCTATCAAGACAGAAAATGAATTCTCTAAGTCTTATGACAACAAAGTAAAGCAAGAGAAGAAGAGAACAGTGGAACAAGAGACAGATAAAGGGAAAAAGGGAAAGAAGGATTTTCCGTTATGTGATAATTGTGGGAAGAATCACCCTGGTACTTGTCTAAAAGGAATGGGAGTTTGTTATAAATGTGGAGAAAAGGGTCACCAGGCTCGTGATTGCAAGGGAAAGAAAGAGGCTATCAAAGTTGAATGCTATAATTGTAGGGAAATGGGTCATTATGAAAATGAATGTCCTAAGCGTCAGGGAAACTTGCCTTAGAAAAGGCCAATGGATCCAGGACAATCTTATGCTGTTACTACAGTTGAAGCAGAATAACTAATGTATTGGTGCTTTTGGACTCATGGATTATATTTTGGTTATTAGAATAATGTGATATATATATAAAAGGATTGTACTGTAGTACATGTTGATTTCATTAAGGTTTTAATATGATGAAGGTAATTATATTTTTAGTATGTGACAATAAGAGAAACTTTACTTTGTTTGGGGAATCTGATAAATTTATTTTGGAATTAAGAGACCTTTTAGAGAAAGTCTGGACATAAGTATTTTGTATAACTATAAAGTTTGGAGTGGATTAAGTTGATCTTTGGATAGTATTGTTTAAGGTTAAAAAATTTATGAAGATTATTTTTTTGAATATTATGATACTATAGTTTTAGGAAAAGGACAACCTGCAGGGTGGGGAATAACCCGTCACGTCAGACAAACCTGCAGGAATCGAACCCACAACAATAGTGCGACAAGCCTTTATTACCTACTACTAGCCTACAGGAAGTCCATGGTTATTACAAAATAGTTTTACTAATCTAAATGGTATGTGTTAATATTGGAACCTTATACAATTAGGATAAAAAGAATATTTTTGAGTTCCGTTACCATTTGGAGTAAAAGTTGGGTTTGTGGTAAAAATTTATTAACGAATGAAAGTATACATAACAAGTATGTATATTCCCTTACGTTCTTAGTAAATCTCCTAAATAGATTCCTCAACATTATAAAAGGTAACTTAAAACAAAAATTTTGTCGGTTAACTTTTCCTACTGGGGATTCAATGACCGTTTAACCAATCACAAGTTTGTGATTTTCTTGTGGTTAAACATTCTCCTAATCCTATTTTCTATAACTCTCCATCAGACCTTGATGGTTTGTTTCTCCTCCATATCCATATTTTCATAGAATCCTAGAATGGTCTATATCAGGTGACCTTTGTACTTATCTTGCTTTCTTTTAATGTTATATATTTATTAACTTTATTTCCGATGTGGATTTTCCCCAAAGGTATTTTCTCTTTTCAACCTTTTATTTTTCAAGAAAAATTTCAAATTACGAGGACACAATTTATTGAAGAAGGGGAGAATGTAACACCCCGAGCTTCCATGATACGCTTCACATTCAATAATGCAATAGCTTGCATTGTACGCAACTTCGAGTCCTAACACACCGCGACTAATCAAAGTAGCCATTATGAATAGTAATAACCACTTTTTAAAATTATAGAAATTTTATATTTCAAAATGGACTTCATTTTTGTATTCGTAATATCAAAATTATCCTAAGTTGAATTTTTTGTAACTTTCTGAGAACTTCCAATTTTTTTATGAATAGTGAAAAATACTTAAAACAAATTTTTTAATCAAAATAATTTATTGTGATAAATTATACTATTTAGTGGTTTTAAAGTATAATTAGAATATATTTTTACCATTTTATCCAATGGTGGTAATTAGAATTAATTTAACATTGAAATTGGACATAAACAATTGCCAATCTTTTGATACAAATTGTTTCTTAAAAACACGCTATTTGTTGTGACAGCGGGAATTAATTATAAAAATAATTAATGCAACTTATATGTTTGGAATTTTTTAAAATAGACATCATTTTTGAATTCGGAATATTAATTATAGATTAGGGTAAAATTTTGGCATTGTTCTGAAAAACTTCACTTTTTGATAAATAGTGAAACCACTAAGTGGTAGTTAAATAACTGATTTTTCGTTTAAATGAAATATTACCACTTCTGTGATTTGATTTTCAAAAATCCGACATACATGGTGGTCATTAAGAAGTAAAATGTGGTTCAATGAGATTAAAATAATTTTTTGGTGAATAGTAACTTTTAAGTTCTTAATCGCGATTAGTGGTAATTAGTGTGGTTTAAGGTAAAAATAATGTTTTAATAATATGAGATGTGCTTGACACTTGTACTACTCCTATTGGATGAGTCATTGCCGACCAAGACAACCCATGGGTCAACTTGGGGACCCCATGGAGCCACTTTAGTTGGAAAATGACATTAATATATATTTATTTAATTTTAAAATTAAATTGTCACAAACATTAGTTGTTTTACTAAAACAGTTTTTAAGTGGGGTTACACAAGTCCAAATTTTGACTATAAATATTCATTAGAAATCTAAAAAGATTTCCTACATCATAGTATTTTTTTATTATTTTTAGACATTAAATATATTAAATTATTTATGACATCATTATGATGCAGCGATGACCTCATTATTTAACGATTTAAATAAAATGAGAAGATAATGAAAAATACAAGGCTTACACTTGTCCAAAGCCTATTGGGTGAGGAGATTTAGAACCCTTATCACCTTATCAACGAATTATATTAATTTGGGACCTTTAAAATCCGAAAAGCATTGTATAATAATGTAACATTTCAATCTTTCCAAAATAGCCCCTCCTCTCCACTTATAAAAGGCCCCCACCTCTCCCACCTTATTCACACCATCAAGCTATTTGGCTCGGCCAACCTCTGCCCAAATACTCTCCCAAATTCCCCCTCTTACTCCTAGAAGCCTCACTTTGGGCATAACTTTTCTCAAGGAAGCCTTTGTCTCAAATCAAAAAGAGTTACCCGATTTTGAGGTAATGTCTTCTCTAATGTTGTTTTGTTTTATTTTTCTTCTCCAACCCCCTAAACTCTTTTTATTCATTTATTTTGTAAAAACACCAGTATCCTCAATATACTAGGATGTTGTTATAAAAATTATTCGAGCTACACTTACACACACCTACATCTAATGGTTAATGAACATACGGTTTCTGTGGATGGCGAATTTCTGCCTCACGAAACGATGATTGTTCAACACTCATATAACACCTTCAAAGGTGGCCATTAAGATGTCACTATATTTATATATGATATATAATGTGTTTATGTTTTACTTATGATTCTGTATTTCTCATTTATGTCATACTTTATGATTTCCATTATGGGTAAAACACGATAATTTAATTTTAGGAAGTGCGGACTACCGCCCCCTCAAAGTGATTTGTATCGTTAATGCCATATGTGGGATGTATAAAGGATGGATTAAAAGGTTTTATACACTATATTATACTTTAATTATATTATAAATTTATATCATTATGATTCTGTTCCATTAAATACGAAATAGAAATGAAAGTAGCGTTCATGCGTACGTACGGCTTACCGTCTCCATGAACGGTGCATTTCATTTCTTACCTCTAAATGTTACGTGACATTATGAATGAATGTATATACTGGATATATATCATATATATGATATCTAAATCATGAATATAATTCTGGATATAATGGATATTTCACCACATGAACAACTTGAAATTATAGGAAGTTTATTTTTGACTCAAGTACCAAAGATCGACAAAACGACCGTTATTAACTTAAATAATTACATAATGTCCATAACATGGTATTAAGGGATATAAAAGGAATAATGAACATTAAAAAGGTTCTTAAGTAAATAGGAATTAACTCTATTTTATTATTCAGGAGGTTAAAGAACGGTCGAGTCAGGACTGGATGCAAGGTAAGGGAATTTCTTAACCCAATTTTCACTCTTTGGGTAAATCTCCTACTTTCAAATTATGTAATGATATTATTATGTCATATATTGTATTTGTACATTATTTATGTGTACTTATAGTGAATACACATTATAGATGTACTTTTTTTTAAAAATGATCTTTTTAAGGACTTCGTCTCAATCCCCTTTCATTGAGGCATATTTGGTTTTATACAAAACTTTCTTTTATACGCTGTATAAACCCATTTGACTTTTACGTTTATTCAAAAGGAATATTTTTTATACGAAGCGTTTTACTAAACGACAAAAAGGGAATGTTTCTATTTCCATACTTATGCGGCGACAACGACTTCTCCGCCGCCGTGACCATTATTTGAGTTTCGGCTTCCTCAACAAGCCATTATTTTTTTTAATGAAAAATAAATACAAAGTTTTAACTTTCTTTTATTTTATTGAAAATGGTTTTGAAATCATTTTTATTATATCAATGTGTTGTATTTATGTCTTGTGATTCAAATGTGGAAATGTTATGTTTCCTTTATGCATGTTTTATGTGATACGATTATGTTATGGTTTATGATATGTTTAAACCTATTCATATGAGGAATGCATTGGACTTAATGAGTGACGGGTGGAGCCCGCTATAGCTCCTCGATGCATCGGCAGGTCTCATGAGACAAACTAGTGTCTTGGCATGAGGCCTTGACAAAATCTTATTTGTGGTCCTGGCATGAGGCCTTGAATACGTGGTTATGATAGTCTGGCATTATGCATTCCATCATTAGGAAAGTGGTTAATGATATTTCATGTGATTATTCGACCAGTAGAATATCCATGTGAAGAAGTAAATGGCATTATCTCAATTTACTTTTTCCATATTATGTTGATGTTCAAGTTTAAAAGGCTTTTGTTTTAGTTATACATTGCCTTAAATGTTTATGTTTATTTATGAAGGCTTCCGCAATATTGTTATCCTTACTGAGCATCTGAGCTCACCCCTTTCAATGTTTTAATATTTTCCAGGATGTGAAGAAGTATTTTATGAATGACCTGCAGGGATAGTCCGAAGAGGATAGAAGTGTGGACTATAGAGACTATGTTATTGTAGTTTTTCACTTTATGATGTAATGTAACCTTTACGAATGTATCTAGTGTTTCCAAGGCTACTAAACTAATCGGTCTTTCGAAACTTGATCTTTTGTGATCATGCCAATGTTACGAAGTAATGCACCGACTCTGGGTAGCTGGGGTCGGGGCGTTACAGTTGGTATCATAGGAAGTTTAGTACAAACCTTGGAATCTAGATTTAGATAAACTCTTATTAGAGCACGTAGACCTAAGATGAACTTTGAGGATTAGTATAGAAGAACTTCCTAGAATTTTGGTATTGTAGAGATTTTGTGAGTTTTCTGAGCAATAAATCCTTGTCTGGATACGAGCAGGTAGAGGCGGCTCTGCCATAGATGTTCCAAGGGATAAAACCCAAAAACACCGCTTTGAGCTAGACTCGAACGGGAACTGGTGCACGAAAACGGGCCTTGCTGCACTCTTGGTTACGACACTCTCGGGGGATATGCTTAGGATAACTCTCATTTTCATTACAAATCATTATTAAGGGTTTATGAGTATATAATTCCTCAAAGAAAACATTTTTATGATTATGGATTATATCCATAAATAGTTCAATTTATGTTAGGTGTTTTATAAGTATGGGATTATGTATTTTGATTCATAAACTGATCTAGTTTATGCCATTGTTTAGAAATGGCTCCTAGTGGAAGAAATGGAAACCGTATCAATGCACGCACTCCGTGTAGGGATTGCCCTCCTTCTCAAGATAATTATTGTGGATCTGGAGATACAACTGGTGCTGATCAACTTATTACCATACTGGGACAACTCACTCAGGTTATGAATAATAACCTTACTCATATGGAGCACCCTGATCCGCAACCTGGAGGATCAATGCTAGATCGTTTCATGAGGCAAAAACCACCATCCTTCAATGGGAGTACAAATCCTATAGTAGCTGAGAAATGGATAAATTCCTTTGAGAAAATATTCCATGCCTTGGGGAGTAGTGAAAGGGAGAAGGTTGTCATGGCAGTTTACCGCCTCACTGGAGATGTCGATCAGTGGTGGTCGCTGATTCAAAACACAAAGGAAGATGATGATGTATCAAATATAGAATGGAGGGAGTTCAAAGAGATTTTCTTAGAAAAATACTTTCCTCGTGACCATCGAGCAGATATGGAAAGGCGATTTCTGAGTTTGAGGCATAAGGAGGATGAGAATGTCGCAAATTATGAGGCTAACTTTATAAGGTTAGCGAGCCATGCTGCCGATTATATACGTAACCCAAGGAGTAAGATTGATCGTTTCTTTGATGGGTTAAAACCATTTCTCCGTCGAGCTTTAGTATCACAATCCTTCTCATCATACGAAGAGATTGTCTCGTGTGCTATCAAGACAGAAAAAGAATTCTCTAAGTCTTATGACAACAAAGTAAAGCAAGAGAAGAAGAGAACAGTGGAACAAGAGACAGATAAAGGGAAAAAGGGAAAGAAGGATTTTCCGTTATGTGATAATTGTGGGAAGAATCACCCTGGTACTTGTCTAAAAGGAATGGGAGTTTGTTATAAATGTGGAGAAAAGGGTCACCAGGCTCGTGATTGCAAGGGAAAGAAAGAGGCTATCAAAGTTGAATGCTATAATTCTAGAGAAATGGGTCATTATGCAATTGAATGTCCTAAGCATCAGGGAAACTTGCCATAGAAAAGGGCAATGGATCCAGGACAATCTTATGATGTTACTACAATTGAAGAAGAATAACTAATGTATTGGTGCTTTTGGACTCATGGATTATATTTTGGTTATTAGAATAATGTGATATATATATATATATAAGGATTGTACTGAAGTACATGTTGATTTCATTAAGGTTTTAATATGATGAAGGTAATTATATTTTTAGTATGTGACAATAAGAGAAACATTACTTTGTTTGGGGAATCTGATAAATTGATTTTGGAATTAAGAGACATTTTAGAGAAAGTCTGGACAGAGGTATTTTGGATAACTATAAAGGTTGGAGTGGATTAAGTTGATCTTTGGATAGTATTGTTTAAGGTTAAAAAATTTATGAAGATTATTTTTTTTAATATTATGATACTATAGTTTTAGGAAAAGGACAACCTGCAGGGTGGGGAATAACCCGTCGCGTCGGACAAAACTCTAGGAATCGAACCCACAATAATAGTGCGACAGGCCTTTATTACCTACCACTAGCCTACAGGAAGTCCCTGGTTATTACAAAATAGTTTTACTAATCTAAATGGTATGTGTTAATATTTGTAACCTTATACAATTAGGATAAAAAGAATATTTTTGAGTTCCGTTACCATTTGGAGTAAAAGTTGGGTTTGTGGTAAAAATTTATTAACGAATGAAATTATACATAACAAGTATGTATATTCCCTTACGTTCTTAGTAAATCTCATAAATAGATTCCTCAACATTATAAAAGGTAACTTAAAACAAAAATGTTGTCGGTTAACTTTTCCAACTGGGGATTCAATGACCGTTTAACCAATCACAAGTTTGTGATTTTCTTATGGTTAAACATTCTCCTAATCCTGTTTTCTATAACTCTCCATCAGACCTTGATGGTTTGTTTCTCCTCCAAATCCATATTTTCATAGAATCCTAGAATGGGCTATATCGGGTGACCTTTGTACTTATCTTGCTTTCTTTTAATGTTATATATTTATTAACCTTATTTCCGATGTGGGTTTTCCCCAAAGGTATTTTCTCTTTTCAACCTTTTATTTTCCAAGAAAAATTTCAAATTGCGAGGAAGCAATTTATTGAAGGAGGGGAGAATGTAACACCCCGAGCTTCCATGATACGCTTCTCATTCAATAATGCAATAGCTTGCATTGTACGCAACTTCGAGTCCTAACACACCGCGACTAATCAATGTAGCCGTTATGAATAGTAAAAACCACCTTTTAAAATTATAGAAATATTATATTTCAAAATAGACTTCATTTTTGTATTCGTAATATCAAAATTATCCTAAGTTGATTTTTTTGTAACTTTCGGAGAACTTCCAATTTTTTTATGAATGGTGAAAAATACTTAAAACAAATTTTTTAATCAAAATAATTTATTGTGATAAATTATAATATTTAGTGGTTTTAAAGTATAATTATAATATATTTTTACCATTTTATCCAATGGTGGTCGTTAGAATTAATTTAACATTGAAATTGGACATAAACAATTGCCAATATTTTGATATAAATTGATTCTTAAAAACACGTTATTTGTTGTGACAGTGGGAATTAATTATAAAATTAATTAATGCAACATATATGTTTTGAATTTTGTAAAATAGACATCATTTTTGAATTCGGAATATCAATTATAGCTTAGGGTGAAATTTTGGCATTGTTCAGAAAAACATCAATTTTTGATGAACCGTGAAACCACTAAGTGGTAGTTAAATAACTGATTTTTCGTTTAAATGAAATATTACCACTTCTGTGATTTGATTTTCAAAAATCCTACATACATGGTGGTCATTAAGAAGTAAAATGTGGTTCAATGAGATTAAAATATTTTTTTGGTGAATAGTAACTTTTAAGTTCTTAATCGCGATTAGTGGTAATTAGTGTAGTTTAAGGTAAAAATAATGTTTTAATAATATGAGATGAGCTTGACACTTGTCATACTCCTATTGGATGAGTCATGGACGACAAAGACAACCCATGGGTCAACTTGGGGACCCCTTGGAGCCACTTTAGTTGGAAAATGACATTAATATATATTTATTTAATGTTAAAATTAAATTGACACAAACATGAGATGTTTTACTAAAACAGTTTTTAAGTGGGGTTACACAAGTCCAAATTTTGACTATAAATATTAATTAGAAAGCTAAAAATATTTCCTACATCATAGTATTTTTTTTTATAATTTTTAGACATTATATAAATTAAATTATTTATGACATAATTATGATGTAGTGATGACCTCATTATTTAACGATTTAAATAAAATGAGAAGATAATGACAACTCCAAGGCTTACACTTGTCCAAAGCCTATTGGGTGAGAATATTTCGAACCCTTATCACCTTATCCCCGAATTATAAATGTGTGGGACCTTTAGAATCCGAAAAGCATTGTATAATAATGTAACATTTCAATCTTTCCAAAAGAGCCCCTCCTCTCCACTTATAAAAGGCCCCCACCTCTCCCACCTTATTCACACCTTCAAGCCATTTTTCTCGGCCAACCTCTGAACAAATACTCTCCCAACTTCCCCCTCTTACTCCTAGAAGCCTCACTTTGGGCAGAACTCTTCTCAAGGAAGCCTTTGGCTCAAATAAAAAAGAGTTACCCGATTTTGAGATAATGTCTTCTATAATGGTGTTTTGTTTTATTTTTCTTCTCCAACCCCCTAAACTCTTTTTATTCATTTCTTTTGTAACAACACCAGTATCCTAAATATACTAGGATGTTGTTATAAAAATTATTTGAGCTAAACTTACACACACCTACATCTAATGGTTAATGAACATACGGTTTCTGTGGATGGCGAATTTCTGCCTCACGAAATGATGATTGTTCAACACTCATACAACACCTTCAAAGGTGGCCATTAAGATGTCAATATATTTATATATGATATATAATGTGTTTATGTTTTACTTATGCTTCTGTATTTCTCATTTATGGGATACTTTATGATTTCCATTATGGGTAAAACGCGATAATTTCATTTTAGGAAGTGCGGACTACCGCCCCCTCAAAGTGATTTGAATAGTTAATGCCATATGTGGGATGTATAAAGGATGGATTAAATGGTATTATACACTATATTATACTGTAATTATATTATAAATATATATCATTATGATTCTGTTCCATTAAATATGAAATAGAAATGAAAGTAGCGTTCATGCGTACGTACGGCTTACCGTCTCCATGAACGGTGCATTTCATTTCTTACCTCTAAATGTTACGTGACATTATGAATGAATGTATATACTAGATATATATCATATATATGACATCTACATCATGAATATAATTCTGGATATAATGGATATTTCAACACATGAACAACTTGAAATTATAGGAAGTTTATTTTTGACTCAAGTACCAAAGATCGACAAAACGACCGTTATTAACTTAAATAATTGCATAATTTTCTTAACATGGTAATAAGGGATATAAAAGGAATAATGAACATGAAAAAGGTTCTTAAGTAAATAAGAATTAACTCTATTTTATTATTCAGGAGGTTAAAGAACGGTCGAGTCAGGACAGGACGCAAGGTAAGGGAATTTCTTAACCCAATTTTCACTCTTTGGGTTAATCTCCTACTTTCAAATTATGTCATGATATTATTATGTCCTATATTATATTTGTACATTATATATGTTTACTTATAGTGAATAAACATTATAGATGTACTTTGTTTAAAAAAAATGATCTTTTTAAGGACTTCGTCTCAATCCCCTTTCATTCGGGCATATTTGGTTTTATACAAAACTTTCTTTTATACGGTGTATAAACCCATTTGACTTTTACGTTTATTCAAAAGGAATATTTTTTATACGAAGCGTTTTACTAAACGACAAAAAGGGAATGTTTTTCTTTCCGTACTTATGTGGCGACAATGACTTCTCCGCCGCCGTGACCATTATTTGAGTTTCGGCTTCCTCAACAAGCCATCATTTTTTTAATGAAAAATAAATACAATGTTTTAACTTTCTTTTATTTTATTGAGAATGGTTTTGAAAGAGTTTTTATTATATCAATGTGTTGTATTTATATCTTGTGATTCAAATGTGGAAATGTTATGTTTCCTTTATTCACGTTTTATGTGATACGATTATGTTATGGTTTATGATATGTTTAAACCTATTTATATGAGGAATGCATTGGACTTAATAAGTGACGGGTGGAGCCCGCTATAGCTCCTCGATGCATCGACAGGTCTCATGAGACAAACTAGTGTCTTGGCACGAGGCCTTGACAAAATCTTATTTGTGGTCTTGGCACGAGGCTTTGAATACGTGGTTATGATAGTCTGGCATTATTCATACCATCATTATGAAAGTGGTTAATGATATTTCATGTGATTATTCGACCAGTAGAATATCCATTTGAAGAAGTAAATGGCATTATCTCATTTTACCTTTTCCATATTATGTTGAAGTTCAAGTTTAAAAGGCTTTTGTTTTAGTTATACATTGCCTTAAATTTTTATGTTTATTTATGATGGATTCTGCAATATTGTTAACCTTACTGAGCATCTGAGCTCACCCCTTTCAATGTTTTAATATTTTCCAGGATATGAAGAAGTATTTTATGAATGACCTGCAGGGATAGTCCGAAGAGGATAGAAGTGTGGACTATGGAGACTATGTTATTGTAGTTTTTCACTTTGTGATGTAATGTAATGTTTACGAATGTATCTAGTGTTTCCAAGGCTACTAAACTAATCGGTCTTTCGAGACTTGATCTTTTGTGATCATGCCAATGTTACGAAGTAATGCACCGACTCTGGGTAGCTGGGGTCGGGGCGTTACATCTATGGAGATAGTATTGAGGTAGTTGCGGCTCGAGCACCGGTATGGATTAGTTCATTACATTTTATTTTCAATGGATGGGAAAAGTAATCCCTTGTACATGACATTTCCAATTGTTAAATCCCATCAATGATTTATTCCATAAAAATTCTATCAACACCTTTCATGAAACACATTCATGGTTCCAACACCACCTCGTTAGTAATTTAAAAATTCACAAGACTATCTATGAAATATTAAATATTTAATGACTCTTTAGAACATAGGTTGTGGGATGAAAAATCATAATGAACAATATTTTTTAAAAAAAAATAAAATTAATTTTTGTATAGTTAATTTAAAATATCACTTTATTTTTTTCATCTTGATCATCCGATTGAATATTTGGTGCACATGGGATAGTGTTTGGATCTTGAGTGAGGTTGTAAATATCATCTATGTTTACTTCATAATAAACCACATTAGGTGTGGTTCCTTACAAAGAAATAGGTAGGATATCATTATCTTAAAAAACCTATTATTTAATTGAAACAAATATTGAAGAATATTTATATTAAACATATATGTGATGAATAATAGGGCTGTAATTATCATGAAACTTTTTATAAGTATAAATTTTTTTATGTCCCATATCATTACAGTCAATGAAAAGGTACTCAATATGTGTATATTTCTTCTATAGGCATGAATCCATGGAATGATCAATTTCATTAGTATGTAGCTCCAACCTCTTCTTTCATATGGTTCTTCTCGCTTTCCTTCTCAATTTTTTCCCAAAATGTTTTTGGGCATCTTTATATTATTCATATATATCCTATTGATACTTCTTGATCTTACAGACAACTTGTTGATATATTTTCATGACTTAATTATTACAAACCATTTCATCATTGGTGGTATATTTATAAATTCAGTCCTATATGTAATGGTCAAATTTATTAACTTCCACATCAAAGTGATGAACCTGATAAGATGGTGACATTGAATTTGAATTTATTGAGTTCATCACTGTTGTTATTTTTTTTAGAAAATTGAGAAATTTTAGAAAACCCACAAATTAATCCACTTCATTCCATGAACATGGTTCAAAAAAATATACATCAAAGATGTTATTGGATATAAAAAAATATACATTTATAATCATGAAAAAAAATAATGGTGGTTATCCTCTATGTCACCTTCAAGGAAGAAGTGTCAAATGATTTTATTATCATTCCAATGTATTTTTGTGTGAAATTAAATATTTTGAAAAAATGGAATGAAAAAAGGAATAAAAAATTAGAAAAAACATTTAGATGTGTGAAATAATAATTGAATATGAAAATGAAGAATTACGAATTAGGAGAAGGAAATAATGTTAGGAATAATTAAACCAACTCCAAATTGATCAAATATTACACTACATTTCACAAATTTAAATGTTTAATCTACCATCACTCAACCATACTCAATGTGTTCTCAATGTTTCAATATAAAAGACCACTATCTAATTAATAAACAAAAAATCGTGCACATAATATCTTCTTATACATGAAATTCATCCCAAAAATGAAATGATTCTCTAGGAAAACCCAAACTACAATATAATATATTCCATGATAAAATTATCAAAAAAATATACTTGATGAAAAATAAATCATCTTACCAATGTGTCAATATTTATAGAGAAGAAATTGAAAATAGAAAATAGTAAATAGAAGAAAAATATCCCCTTTAATTGGTATGCAGTTGAATCTACAAAAATCAATATTGAACTTTTAGATGAGATTCATAGATGTCAATGATTAGGCTAAAAATTTGGATATCATGTAGCATTAATTAATCACAGCATAAAACTAGTGTATAGTTTATTTATTCATCATGGATTCCCCATGATTAGATAACTATGAGGAAAGAATGAAAAAAAAAATTTATTTAAAAAATGATATTGAAAATGATGAAACAGAATAACAAAATGAAAGGAAGAAGGGGAGTGGATTTTATCTTCAAGAGTTATAGTTGATTCAAATTTCTAGGGATACAAACAGAAGTTGAGGGTACTATTCTTATTTAAAAATGACATAGAAAAATAGTGACATAATAACTAATAGAAAATGACTTCTACCATGAATGAATTGATGTGCCCATCACCATCTCAATATGACAATGATACACGGTGTTCCTTTGCCTCTTAATCCCGTGGTACTTCATGATATTTCTATCACTATTTGAAAATAAAAACTAAATGAGAGTAATAAAAAAAATTATAAAAAAAATCTATGATAATTTAAATTATTTTAAATTTTATAAGAAAAAGTTCTGAGCACCCAAAATAATTTGTTACACTATAATATAAGAAAAAACCCCCGAAATTTCATAACAAAGTTCTCATTAAAAATGCTAGAGTCCCCCGATATTCTCTTTTTAATTTATGTGGTGTAAAAATTCCCTAACTTTTATACATTCTCAAAAAACTCTTTAAAATAATTTCACTAAAATTCTATATGAAATAACATATATAATGGAAATGGATATGTGAGTCTTCAGAAAATAATATACATTATTTATAAATGATAATATATAATTAAAAACAAATATCTGGATCTCTCTTCTATAAATGGATACCTAGATATTCCACTGATAAATTTATACAATTTTCATTCTATAGAATTAATAGTAAATATATAAAATATATCATAAAACTAATACAAAGAACAAGAGTATGTTTCATTAGTTATAGTTTTAACTAACTGAAATATGTTTTATAATCCAATGAATATTCATGAAAGTATAACTACATGAATGTACTACATCGATAATACAAGTGAATTGATCTGGCCTTTAACACTAAATAAGTTATCGCATTAGGTTTCAATGAAACATTTGTTGAGGTTTTTCTTTCATAGATCTCATACTTCTTAAGATGCATAAATCATGTTTGTGATAATCAAATACATTGATAAAACATGATATGATACTCAACATGATAATTGGGGATATCTCAGTTCAATTCTTGTGAAATGTTGTGTCCTTCACATTTTTTATGTATGATTATCCACATACCAAAGAACCTCCGATTTAGGATGATAATACCAACTGATCTGAAAAAATAGAATTAATCTCCTTGGATTACTATTTGGAATTCACAATACATTTTCAACACATGAAAAATAATGAAAAAACATCATCCCACAAATGAGGGTGGATGATTTGGTCTATGGGTATCTATAGTTGGCCATTATATAAATATATAAATCCTTTTCTAAATGAATTTTTACAAAAATAATATAAAACAAATGCCAAATAATGATAATATAAGAATTGAACAAAGAGATATTATCATTAAAAAATACTACATTTAAGAATATTTTCATAGAATTGAAATTTCAAAAAAAAAATATTACTCTAAGATACTATATAATAATATATAAATTTTAATTATTAAAAATAGTAAATTCATTGAAAATAGATATTAAATGTTTTATAAACTAATGCCACATCACTGATATTTTTGATGATCAATGTAGGGAACAATATATTATTAATTATCTCATGACTGAACATCAATATATTTTTAGTGGGTTTTATATTCCACTATTGGCTACGTGATGGATTTACACCAATGATAAAAGAGTTTTTGTTCTCCAGTGTTCCGAATATTAAAATGTTATCCTAGATTTTTATCATTTTGAAGTTGAATAAGATCAATTGTTTTAAATATTAAGAGTAAGGGGAAGTAGGAATAAATTGAATACATTTAATGGTATGAGCATAATATGATATTTTTTATTATGTACCTAATAAATATTATAATTTTATAATTTTATAATTAATTCCTTAAATTTTATTGGAATGATGCCAAATTGATTGGTATTTATGTGGAATATTTTCAAGACATTCAAGGTATGATTTTGGTTTTGTTTTCAGCAATGTATAAAAAATTTATCAACTATTTGTTAGCATGAATCCATGTTTCTAAAAGGTGTTATATATGTGAGTCTTTAATATCTATTTAGAATTCATTTAATATAAACTATTGTTAGAAATGTAAATTATATCTTCTCACCATTTTATGAGGTTTGATAATAAAAGGCAGTTATAGTCTCATTGATACTTAAAAAATATCACGTTAGATTGAAATTTCAACCATAAGCATTCCAGAAATGTGGGAAGAAACATCAATAAAATTTCATTAATGGAAATGTGAGGTTATTTAAATTTGGAAAGGGATACTATAAAGCATATGAATGATGAAACCTGTTTATTAGGAAACTCTGTAAAGTGGTAGAAAAGAAGATTCTAATTAATTCCCCACACAAAATCAAATGTGATAAATACAAAGATTATAGGTGTTATTCCATCTAGTGTGAAATTTCAATGTTTTTTATAATGATAGGAATTTGAATACTATTAAAAAAATCACGAGATCATGAATAAAATAATATTTTTACCAGAATGATGTGGTGAATGGTGCACTTATCATAAGTTTTAGAATTGATTATATTTTCTTTAATTTTCTATATAAAAACTCTTTTTTTATAAATGAAAATTTATATGCTACTAAAATTATCACTTAAATTATAAGATGATGATATAGTGGGGAAAACCCTTAATTTTATGATTATTCTTTCTCATTTATATAGTTCATATATGATAATAGTCTATATGAATGTAATTCCTAGAAATATAGTGATTTTTCCCATGGTAGAATTTGTCTATGATTTTTGGTAGGGATTGTATTTTTTATATGGATCCCATATTAATATATTTTGTAGGTAAGTCATATTTCTTATTCCTAGTGATCAATTGAACTATTATTTTTGTGTGGGGAATATAAACATTAAATTGAAATTATATATATCTAATCAAACCCAATTCTTATTGATGAAGGTTATTTATCTCAGATAGTCAGGGAGAAAATCAACATTGATTATATCCCTATTATTCATGAGTTTTGTTTATTTATTTTTCAAATAATTTCAATATATTCATTGGAATGATATTGTTGATTTTTCAATGGTCGAAATACATAGTTATACACCCCTTTAAAATAATACTTATCGAATAGTCCCGATTGAGATATATGAATTAAAGAAGTAACTATGTGAAAATATTGTTAAGCGATTCATTTTCCTTAGTGTGTCACCATTATATTTATATATTTTTTTTGTTAATAAAAAAGATTATTCATTTCTTATTTCAATTGATTATTGGGAACTCAAAGATAACATTATCAACAACCTGTATCATCAACCTTGTATCACTTTTTTTGATCAATTATATTTTGTACAATAATTATAAATAATTTAAATTAATTTTATATATCATTAATTAAGGGGTAATATTTGGGATACAAAAAATAAATATATCTATATGATGTATAATAATAATGCTTTTATAGTAATTTAATTTTGTCATAACATTTTCTCTTTTATCAAATTTGATATTATGAATAAAGTCATAATATATTACATTGACTGTTTATTACTAGTCCTTATAGATTATATTCACATATTTTCCAATAGTAAGGATGTTTATAAATATAATATTTGAATTATAATTAATTCCATAAGAAAGGATATTCTATTTTCATAATTTACCATGTGTGATTTTTCTCTCCCAAAAGATTCATTATTGGGTAATATAATTTCATGTAAGAGTATTTAAGTGGATCTTTGAAAGATATAAATTATTTTTAAATGGATCTGGTCCACCATGATAACTAATATCTAAAGGAATATTGGGATTTATTGATATTATTAATTCATTGTGATATATTTATTATGGCTATCTGATCCAATAACCATGTTGACTTATAAGGGGATTAATTTCTTTTGGAATGACGAATGTGACGATAATTTCAAGGAACTGAAGACAAGGATATTTTGAAATACATTCCTCACATTGTTCTATTGTTGTGTAGGGATTCTGATCTATAGTTAAAAATCAAACAAACAACAGTGATGTGTCATCATGAAAAATGATATAATAAAAGAAAATTCCTTGAACCATTTTAAAATTGATGGGGAAATTTCCTGACTTGTGATTTAGAGCCTAAAGTTTTAATTTTTTCATTCAAGATATAAGTGAATTAAATTTATGGGGAAATGGGTGAAATATATATATATATATATATAATATTTTTATTTTTATTTTATATTCACAAAAAATAGTTAAATATATTTTAGATAATATGGTTATAATTGATTAAATATTATTACTAACCGATATATTACAAACCTAGGAAAGAGAAAAAGCTCACTGGAGCCTTTTGTTGGAAATACTATGCTATTTTTTCCTTGATGATTATAGAAATCTATATAGCACATATAATTTTGTGTATTATATAACATTAAATCAGTTTAGAAGGGGATATATGTGATATTTTTTTATTAATGTTTAAATATCCATCTAATAGATGTTTAGAGAGTTGTGAAGTGATGTTGTAGAACTGTAGAAGAATATACGGAGTGTTAGCAAGATAAAAAATTAATTTTATAGAAAAATATGGTTCAAAATTGATTATTTTTCCCTAAATAAAATAATTTATGAAGGAACTATTAGATGTAGCTCGTAGTTCGTCATTCTTTATACATCTTATATGTACAAATATATATAGAGATCTAAAATAAAATTTCTAAAGTGAAAAAATTAAATGGGAAATTTTTGATATTGTGTACTAATTCATGGTACATCATAATGTTAAGGTTTAGATACATAATTCTTATTGGAACTTATAACCATTATCCATAATTAAATGTAAATGTGAAAATATGACCATGATTTTTTTCATTAGTTTCTAAAAAACATCTATGGGAACAATGTTATTTTGGTTATAGTAAATATCCTTATGAAGTCATAATTGTTTGTTATTATATATAATATATCTATCATGATGAAATTATGATGTTATAAATTCAAAATGTTGTGAGATTTCATGGAGTACCATAATTTATTGTATCTTGTTAGGATATAATATTTTCCTTGTGGATCAAGAAAATTATTGTACATGCTCTAGATTTAGAGTTGTGTTTCCGAAATTCTTATAATCCTCAAAATGATGGTTATTATGAGAGAATATTTGAAATCATAGATGATATATTGTTATATTTTTATTTTTATATCTATATTATTTGGGATGAAAACCTTTATCTACTTATGATTTGTTACGACAATATATGTTACTCGATCATTCATATGGGTCCCTATGAAACCATCTATGACATGAAGTGTATAACTCCAATGTGTGGGTATAAAGTTATAAAATGAAAATTATTGGGACCTCATTTAAAAAATGATGTTGATGTATAATATAGATAAACACAACATCATATTATTGTAGCTCAAATTTGACAGAAATGGTGGGATAACAATCATCGATGAGATATGTAATTTTTTGATACTGAAAATGTAGTTTTCTAATATCTAATTATTATATATTAATGTTAATTAAAAATAAGTGAAATTTTATCCCTAGATATATTTTTCCTTTTGAGTTTTTTGATCTTACCTGTATGGAGGATTATCCTTGGTGATTTCTACCAAATCGCTCTCATGTTCCTGATGTGTTGAAATTGTCTCTTTAGAGGAATTAAATACTTGATCTTTCACATGTACTAAACTCAAAAGTCATAGAGATAGCTAATGATATCTATATGATGAATAAATACGGTGATTCAATATCATAAATAGAAAGATATTTGAAACATGACCCCTCATATTATCAATGTTTTTAGAAAAACAAAAAATTAGATAAAGCATCATGGTAACTAGAGGATGTGATAAAGTAGATATATATTAAAATTTTTATATAATAATGAACTAATTTTGATGGAGAAATTCATTTTATGGGTGTAAAATATAACTCCCATTAATAACATTTTACAGTTATCTATAAATAAATTTTATTTCTTTATTATATTACTTTACATCCAATAATGAGTTTAACCATGCAATTTTATATTATTTAAATATTATTATTTTCTGCGAATTTTATTCCTTAACTATTTAATTGGTTGTTATATATATGACTCACCTTATTTTTAAATATAATATAATATTAATTAATTATTAATACATAATCAAAAATAATTAGTAATGTTTATTTTTTCATCAAATATAATTTTTTCTTGTAAAATTGATTTTATTTAGTTTTTATGATAATATATTATAATTTAATGCAAGAAATATCAAAAACATTATTAATTAAAAAGGATATCATTTTTGAAAAAAGAATATCAAAATTAACAATGGGTGAATTTTTTTGGGCTTCTGTGAAAACATTGTTTTTATAATAAATAGTGTTTAATGAATTTTTATTAATAACTACATTTTTAAATAATATACAAAATTATAATATTTTTGAAATAGGTTAAAATTAAAATTATTTATATTATCTTATTTATAATCTAATTAAATTAATTGAAATCAATATTATTGTTGATGTCGGTATATGAACATTTTTATACTTAAAAGTATTTTTTCTAAAAAACTGTTTTTTATTTTTCATTATTCTATTAAAATAATTTATTCCAAATTTAGAAATAGAATCTTGAAGAACTGATACAATATTTTGATTCATTAGGTCCAAATTTATTAAATATTTCGTTTTTCATAAGGACCTAGTTTTAAAACATTAAATAATCTTGATTTTTTTTTGTTAAGAATTCACTTTCTTACCAACATATAGATCTTTATGGTTAAGAGTTTTATAGAATTAGGTTGTATCTCTTACATAACAACCCATATATTAATATAGATTCTTTTACTCAAAATTCATTATTTTCAAAATAAAAATTATCCAAAATCAAAAAAAATTGTTAAAAATTCATCATGAATTTAATGGTGACCTTATCTTTGTCCAAGACATCCTTAAACCCTGTGAAAAAATATATATTGTGGGGTGTGAAAAAATCCTAGTATGGGAAATAAATGTAATATATATCTTAGTATTTTGAAAAACATCATGACCTATAAAATGTGTCACTTTACCTCAATATTCATTTAGAGTATATAATAAATCCTATCCACATGAAAAAACCCCTTCTTCAAGAAATATTATATTTAAAAATCATAGATATAAAATAAAAATAACTAAAATTAAAATGAACCATCATATTCAAATCCCATGTAAAATTCATGTAAGAACTAACTTGATTAAAATTAAATTAGCAGGAAAAAACACCAAGAGATACTCTATACTTTTGGTATTTAATGAAAAGGATCTTTTCCCAATTAATTAGAGAGCTATAATAGAACTCAACCACTTTATTAGATGTATTAGGTTCATAATTTATTTATGATATTTAAAAATAACCCATCATTATATATAATTATCAACTTACAAATTTTGTATATAAAATTTTAATATTTAAAATTTTCATCTTCAATTTTTTGAAAAACATATTTTAACAATATGTACACCACATTCTTATATCGAAATAATCGTCCATTCAAAAAATGAATTTTCCAAAATAAAATGAAAATAAAAATAAAGAGAAATAGGTATTTTATTTGAAGAAGACAAGAAAAATTTTAAATTAATCCCAATATAACATAATTTGTATGGTTACAAAATAATCTATTAAAGCTATATTAAATAACCTAAATCATTTTTTTTCTTTGTAAACACATTCAAAACATTCAATAGGATGATTCCATTTTGATAAAAATAAAAATGATGTAAAAACGTAACACAAGTTCCCTTTATAATTTATTTATTTCCATATAAAAATATTCCAAAAATAATTTTAATAATAATTTCTTTTATGACAGATATTTTGAAACTATTTATCAAAGTCATTTAAATGGACGTTTTATGTTAAATTATCTATTACTATGAGTATGAATCATCACATACATTTTGTATCATCCTAAATAAAAAAAATATGTTAATTTTTTTACTTTCTCAATATCATTTTTCAAGTTTTTTATTCCATTTATATCCTTTTTCAATATTGTTATTCCATTTTTTTTATTTATTAGAATTATATATATAATCAATTTATCAACTAAATTTATCTTTGATGTTTTGAAGATATTCAGCTCATATGTCCAAAATGGCATCGATAGGTTGAAAGTGGAAAAAATGTAACTATTCTATAATATCTATAAAAATAATCATGAAAGAATTATCAAATTTTTCATAAATTAATGTAATTAAACCACTCAATATATGTGGTTATGAAATATCAACTACATTATTATAAATGATATTGTAGGCCATACTTAAACATGAGAAAAATTTCAATTTTCCAAAAAATATTATGGAAAGAAGAAATATTTATATGAATTTTAATTAATTATAATTATATCATAAATACCATATTATTTATCTATAAAACTTCTTTATGACTTCTATCATAACATGTAATGAAAAATGAATCACAATACATTGCAAAGATGGTAATAAACATGCACACATGAACGATATTTTCCTTTTTCAATGAATGGGAATATAATAAAATATTTCATATATTAATTCCTTAAATAATAAATATATCATGAAATATATATATCTATATATATATATATTAACTAAATATACATAAATAACCATCATAGGCGGTGATGTAAAATGAATTACTTTTGTTTGTGGGACAATATTTCAGTTTAAACACAAATGACCATTTCATATCCCATTTGATGAAAGTGGAGTTGGATAGAGATTATTACATTAACATAATGAAATATATGTAAATATAATATATTTATTATATTATTTTATTATTTATGAATAATATTTCAATGAGGTATAATAATAATGAAAAATTAATCATTTGGTTAAATATAATACATCTTTATTGGACACCCTCATTTTCTCAACACAATAACCACTCTATAGTTGGTATTCTACACAAAATAAATATCTATATTACTAGGGGGATTTTATGAATTTATAATTATAGTTATGGGTCAAGATATATATCCTTAAATCTATGAGGAATATATGATAGGAGGTGCCCTTTTATAAGTTATGGGAGGAAAACATTTGGAATTAGGTATATTATTAAATTAATATAAATTATTTCTCAAGAAAAAAATACCTCCACAAAATATAATTCCATTATTATATATATATGGGTTGAAATCCTCTCATATAAAGAAATATGCACACGTTTAGCATATGTTTTCCAATTTGTTTATTTGTTTTGCGACCCCTATAAACCATTTTGACTATTATTGTGGTATTATTTTTTTTACACCAAAGGTGTCAATAAAGTTACCATAAGAAGAAAAATGGATCATAAATGGACCATGGATGATATTGTGAACCTTATAACATTCAACATTATAATGGTCAGAACTTTTTTAAATTTAAATCCACTAATTATAAACTATTTATAATAAATTACTATTAATTACATTTTTCAAACTATTAATTTAATTTTACATTTAAAATTGCGTGGAAAAAATAATGAAAAAAAAACCATAAAAATGATTTTTTATATAAATCAAAAGGATTCATGGAACCTAGAAATTAAATAAAATTATATTAATTTTAATATTTTTATAATTATTAATTTTATTTTTATATTAATAAAATATAGTTTTTATAATCATTTTATAAGAATTAAATTTATTTATTTCATCAATAAATAATTAGTGATAAATTAACAAAATAAATATATAATTTATAATAAAAATAAAAAAATTTATCCAATCATGTGATGTTTTTATACTACCAAAAAAATATGTTATATAGTAATAGGAATACAGTATAGTTTTGAGTATATATTTAAATAAATGAAAATGAATGTCATAATATATGGAAAGAGAAAAAAATTATTATTTTTCGAATCATTATTGGTAATTGAAGAATCACAGTTATAAAATAAAATGAATGAATTTTATGTCTTGTTTAAGCCTTTATCACATTATTTTAATCCTTAATTACCTTAGTTGTCTTTATTTTGGTAACAAATATTTGTTGTAGTTACTATTGATAATGATCCAAAATATAAGATATCTATTTAAAAAAAATTTAAACTAATGATTAAAAATATTGAGTAAAATTTTCAAGAATTACATTATATAAGATTTTGAAATTAATTTAAGACTAAAAAGAAAAATACAACAGAAAATTGTTTTTTTGAACAAAACTGTTTGAATCCCAAAAATGTACTTAAAAATTCATATATATTTTTTATTAAAATTTTATTAATATGAGTATATAAAAAACAAAAATTATTATTTGACTATGATATCAAATTCAAATCATTATTGGACTATCAAATTTAATAATTTAAGGAAAATAAATTGCACTCTTAAAAATGGTATTTATTTACTATTCTCTGAAATTTAAATCCAGACAGAAAAATATAAAACTTTAATAGTAAGATATATATTTTTATTTTGAACTCAAACATAGTTTTTATTTTCAAAAAAATCATATCCTATAATTTTTAAATTAAACATTTGAACAAAACATTATTATAAAATGAAAAATAAAATTATTTCAATTTGTGATTGAAAATTTACTTAATTGTTTTATAATGGAAGATAATATATATAATACAAATTAGTATTACTAATATAGAATTAAATTTATTATTAACATAATATAGGTAGTTATATTATTCCCCTTTTTAAATAAATATGACTTCACAATTTTATTCATTACTTAAACATGTGGTGATATCTTTCCCTCATAACATTTTCAGATTCTCATGTTGCTTCATCAACAATATGGTTTTTCCAAAATACAACAACACAATGAAATACCTTATTGACCAAATATTTCTCCCTAAAATCAAAATATTTATAGTCTCTTCCATATTAGAATGGTTATTTCTGAACTAAACTACTTGGTGACATAAAACATGTGATGAATCTGGAAAAAAAATTCTTTAACATGAAACGTGAATTTTTTATTAACATAGGATGAAATAAAAAAAACGATTTTCAATAATAAAATTATCCAAATTTATTTATAATTTCATATGATCCAATTATTCATATAATTATCTTCCACTTTTTATCGAAATGTACAACACTTTTCCACATATATATATTAATAAAAATTATCATATACCTAGGAAGAAATATCATTCCTCTTGTTATATACATATAATTCCTTCCTTATCTAAGTTTTTATTGTATGTTACTTAATCATATTTATACTTTTAACAAATTCATTTACCCACCATATTCCCATTAAATTCCTTTTTCCAACTTCATCCCAAAAAGCCAAAGTCAGACACTACTATCCATATAATTCCTCACAAGGTTCCATATGTATATCGGAATGAAACATCTTATTAGATGAAAACAAAAATAATGAAATTTATAAATCTCAATATCCCTAAAAATCCATTGAACAAGAATGAATGATGTCTTCCATTTCGGAAGTTTTTTGTCCGATAATCCATCATATTTAGAATTAAAATCTATACTAATATTTAATTTAGGGGCCAAAACCAATTTAATTCCTTTCAAAAAAATTAATATGTAATCATGGGATCACTTCTAGGTATAAAGGAGAGTGAAACTCCAATTAAACTAATGATCTACTTGAGGTATAGTTGAGAATGATATTTTAATGACAGATTTTATCAAATGGGAATAATGTGAGAAGATTTATTCATTATTTAAATCATAACCAAAATCACATTATTACTGTGATATGTATTCTTTAATCCCCCCATAAAATCCATTTGTATAATTTACATTTCATACACTAGAACAATAATATTTTTAATGATACCCTTTTGTAATAATAATTCTAAATTATCTTATTGAAAATAAAATCATTTCATGGTAAATTCCATAATATCACATTTTATTTGACCCCATTAGTAATACTCTCAAAGGTCTCTATATATACTAATTCATCCCAAATGAATGAAAAAAGGAAACTATGAGCTCCACTCAATGATTCTTACTTCAACTAGGAATATCAATGATCTTATAATTTCGTTCAAAATATGATAACACCTTCTTTGTCAATATTAAAATCTATAGGAATGAAATTATTTATAGATTGTACCTTTTTGATATAAAACATGATCATATTTTAAAGAAATATCAATAGTTTCTAATATATATTATTTTACTAAAACTTGGCACAAAATGGAGGATGTTTATAAGGTCCCAGCCTTAAAACATACTTAATATTGAGTTATTACATGATTACACATTGAGGATTTTTTCAGGTTTAGAGTTTTGGATAATTAGATCATGAAACATACATTATATTCCACATTTAAAAAAATTGGTTAAATAAAATATAGTATTCATTTTTTCCATCAACAGAAACTTATTTAAAATAAAACATGTATTCTTTCTTGGCACATCCTTGACACTATCATCATATAATGTACCATTCCCTTGACCTGTGAAAAACATTTCAAAAACATGGGATGAGAATAAAAAGGTCAGTAAGGGATATAAAAATATGGAAAGGAAACATGAGTATATATATACATAAGAATGAAATCATAATTTACCCATAAAAGATAATAACTTTAACATACCCTATCAAATCATGAATAAATCATAGAAATCATAAGACATAAAGGTAACATGAGGCATTAAAAACATTCTTACGTAAGGAGTAAACCTCTTGGTTATGTTTGGAATACCCATCATAGTATATTCCATAAATCTATTTAGAGAAACCTTAACATTTAACTCCTTTTCATTACCTAATGCATTGGAGAGCTATATCGGGCTCACCTGCCCTTATATTATCACGGAACCACCCATCTTCATAATAATGCCAAAGAACCATAACATAATCATATCACATAAAACATGCGTAAAATAAAACATAACATTTCCAAATTTCAATCACAAGATATAAATACAACACATTTATATAATAAAAACATTATGAAAACCATTTTCAATACCAAAACAAAAGAAAAGTAAAACATGGTATTTATTTTTCATTTTAAAAGAAGTTATGGCTTGTAGAGGAAGCTGAAACTCAAATAATTGTCATGGCGGCGGAGAAGTCATTGTCGCCGCATATGTACGAAAAAAAACATTGCATTTAGTCATTTTGTAAATGCTTCGTATAAAAAAGGTTAATTTTGAATAAACGTAAAATTTAAAGGGGTTTATACACCGTATAAAAGAATGTTGTGTATAAAACAAAATATGACTCAATAAAAAGCAATTGAGACGAAGTCCAATACAAATATCATTTTTTAAAATAAAATATATCTATTATTTGTTTTCATGATATGTACACAAAAGGAATGTAAAAATAAAATATTGGACATAATAATATCATGACATAATTTTAAAGTAGGAGATTAACCCAAAGAACGAAAATTAGGATAAGAAGTTCCCTTACCTCAGGTCTGAATTGACTCGATCGTTCTTTAACCTCCTGAATAATAAACTTGAGTTAATTTATACTTGCTTAAGAACCTTTTTCAAGTACATTATTACTTTTATATCACTTATTACCATGTTATGAACACTATGTAATTATTTAAGTTAATAGTTGTTGTTTTGTTGATCATTGCTACTTGAGTCAAAAATAAACTCATTATAATTACAAGTTTGTTCATGGGATAAAATATCTATTAAATCCAGAATTATATTCATTATGTATATATAATATATATTATATATATCCATTATATACATGCATTTATAATATTACATAAAATTTAGAGGTAAGAACTGAAATGCACCGTTCATGGAGATGGTAAGCCTTACGTACGCATGAACGCTACTTCCATTTATATTTCATATTTATTGGAATTAAAACATAATGATACATAATAGTATTATAATTAAAGTATTTTATCATATATAATATCATTAAATATATCCTTTATACGTACCACATATGGTATTAACGAATCAAATTACTTTGAGGGGGCGGTAGTCCGCACGTCCTAAAATGAAGATATCGTGTTTGCCAAAAATGTAACCCATAAAGGTATGACATAAATTACAAATAAAGAAGCATAAGGAAAAAATAAACATATTATATATCATATATAAATATAGTGAAATCTTAATTTCCACCTTTGAAGGTGTTAAAAGAATATTGAACAATCATCGTTTCGTGAGGCAGAAATTCACCACCCACAGAAACAGTATATTATTTAACCATTAGATGTAGGTGTTTGTAAGTGTAGCTAGAATCCTTCTTATAACAACATCCTAGTATATTGAAGATACTGTATTTGTTACAAAATAAATTAATAAAAAGAGTTTAGGGGACTGGAGAAGCAAAATAAAACAAAAGAACACAAGTGAATACGTTACCTTAAAATCGGGTAACTCCATTTGGTTTGAACCAAAATGGTTTCTTAAAGAGATTCCTGCCTAAGTTAAGGATTCTAGGACGAGTAGAGTTATTTGGAGAGACAAAATGATCAAATCGTGGCCGAGAAAAAGACTTTAGAGGTGTGGGTAAGGAGGTAGAGGTGGGGGCCTTTTATAAGAGGAGAGGAGGGGCACTCTTGGAAAGGTATAAAATGTTACTTTATTTTCAATTGGGTGTCGGATTTTAAAGGTCCCAAATTGATGAATTTCTAGGATAAGGTTATAAGAGTTCTCAATCCACCCATCCAATAGGTTTTTGATATGTTTAGGTCTAAGAATTTACATTATATATTCATTTCATTTAAATCGTTAAATAATGAGATAATCGCTGCATCATCATGATGTCATAAATAATTTAATTTATTTAATGTCTAAAAATTATAATAAATTTCCTATGATGTAGTAAATATTTTTATAGTTACAATGACTATTTATAGTAAAAAATATGACTTGTATAACCCCATGTAAAAATTGTTTTAGTAAAACAATACATGTTTGTGTCATTTTTACTTTTACTATAAATAAAAGACATTAATGTCATTATCTTACCCAAGTGGCTACTTGGGATCCCAAAAATCGACCCATGGGTTGTATTGGTCGGCCATGACTCATCCAATATGGTTAGGACAAGGGTCAAGATATTTTCATTTTATTATAATATCATTTTTACCTTAAATCACACTAATTACCTTTAATCGCGATTAATACAACTTAAAAGTTACTTTTCATCAAAAATTATTTTCATCCCATTGAACCAAATTTTAATTAATAATGAAAATCATTTATATTGGATTTTTGAAATTAAAATCACAGAAGTGGTAATGTTCCATTTAAACGAAAAATTTGTTTTTGTAACTACCACTTTGTGGTTTCACTATTTATCAAAAATTAAGGGTTTTCAGAAAAATACAAAAAATTCAACCTATGCTATATTTGATATTCCGAATTCAAAAATGATGTCTATGTTACCAAATTCATAACATAAATGTTACATTAATTAATTTTATAATTAAATCCCACTGTCAAAACAAATAGTTTGTTTTTAAGAAACCATATCTATCAAAATATTGACACTCGTTTATGTCCAATCTCAATGTGATATTAATTCCAATGACCACCATTGGATTAAATGGTAAAAATATATTCTAATTTCACTTCAAATACAATTAAAAAGATAATGTAACTATATAAATAAATTATATTAAAAAGTGGTTTTGAATTATAATACAACACCTTTCACTATTCATTAAAAAATGAACATTATCAGAAAACTACCAAAAATTTATCCAAAGTAAATTTCAATGTCATAATCATAAAGAATAAGTTTATTTTGGAAAATATAGCTTATAAAATTGTCAAAAGTTATATTTATAAATTGATCCCCATCAAAAGGTGTTAAAACAATATTTTAAAAAAATTAGAGTATTCCATGCTTAAGATTGGATTTATTCTCCTTTTAAGCCTCTAAAACACTATCTAATTCATAAATAGACATATATAAGAATATCTATTATTCATTACTTACTTGGGATGTTACATTCTCCCCCCCCCCTTTAGAAAATTATTTCCCCGCAATTTATTTACTTATAGAATAAGTTGGTGTATTTATCCCTCATTGCATTTTCAGATTCCCATGTTGCCTCTTCAATCATGTGGTTTTTGCACAAAACCATTACTTGATGAATCACATTATTTCTCAAAACTTGCTCTCTGTGGTCAAGAATCTGGAAAGATTGTTTCTCATAAGATAGGTTCCCTTCCAACTGAACTACCTCTGGACTCAAAACATGTGATGGATCTAGCATGTACTTCCATAAAATTGAAACATGAAAAACATTGTGTACCTGAGATAAACTCGGAGGTAAAGCCACTCAGTATGAAACTTATCCAACTCTCTCAAGAGTTTCATATGGTCCAATGAACCTTGGACTCAGCTTTCATTTCTTACCAAATCGCATCACACTTTTCCATGGTGATACTTTGAGAAAAACATGATCACCTAACTCAAAATATAGATCATTCCTCATGTTGACCGCATAACTCTTCTGCCTGCTCTGAGCCATTGTCATGTGTCTCATTATCTTCTGAACTCTTACTACCAACTCTTCTACCAATTCTGGTCCCATCAACTTCCTTTCACCCACTTCATTCCAAAAAGTTGGAGTTCTACACCGCTTCCCATATAATGCTTCAAATGGTTCCATCTGTATACTAGAATGAAAACTATTATTATACGAAAACTCAACCAAAGAAAGATGTTGGTCCCAACTTCCCTGATAATCCATCAAACAAGGACGTAGCTTATTTTACAAAGTCTGAATCATTCGTTCTCAATTCCCATATTATTGAGGATGAAAATCTATAGTAAAATTTAATTAAGTACCCAATGACTTCTCAAGGCCTTTCTAAAAGTTAGAAGTAAAGCTGGGATCACGATCGGATACAATGGAGAGGGGAAATACATGTAACCTGTCTATCTATTTAAGATACAAACGGGAAAGTTTATGTAGGTAAAAAGTATCTCGTATATCAAGGAAATGATCAGATTTAGTCAGGCGATCAATAATAACTCATATTGCATTATTACCTCAAGGTGTCTTCGGCAATCCCACAACAATGTCCATGGATATATTTTCCCATTTCCACTCTGGCACTGGTAAAGGCTAAAGCATCCCTTTCGGTAACAGTCACTCTGCTTTAACCTGTTGACAAGCCAAACACTTCACAGTAAAATTATCAATATCTCTTTTCATTTCGTCCCACTAGTAATACTCCCGAAGATCTCTATATATCTTAGTACTGCCTGGATGAACTAAAAACAGAGAACTATGAGCTTCACATAACAACTCTCTCTTCAACTGTGAATCACAAGTCACACACAATCTATTCTGAAATCTTAAAACACAATCATTATCAGTGTTGATTGCAGGCAACATACCCTTCTGAACCATCTCTTCCTTTTTCTGCAACTCGTAGTCTTACTTCTGTGCTTGCTTTATTCTGTCTGATAGAGAAGATTTCACTGATACCTAAAACAAAACAGAAGGACATCCTTCACCAACAACTTCTATGCCAAAGTTCATCAAATCCTTAACCAAAGGATCACGTTCCAAACTCAACATTGTTAATGAAGCATTACTTTTTCGACTCAAAGAATCAGCCACTTTATATGCTTTTCTCGGATGGTAATGAATTGTACAATAAAAATCCTTGATTAATTCTATCCATATCCTATGTCTCATGTTTAATTTTTTCTGAGTGAATATATAATTTAAACTTTTGTGATCGGTATATATTTCACACTTTACTCCATACAAATGATGCCTCCAAATTTTTAAAGCAAAAACAACAGTAGCTAATTCCAAATCATGTGTAGGGTAATTTACCTCATGAGTTTTCAACTAACGTGAAGCATATGCAATTACCTGATCATTCTGCATAAGGACACAACCAAGTCCCTTCAACGAAGCATCACTGTATATAACAAACTCACCATTCCTGGATGGTAGTGCCAAAACTAGAGCATTCACCAATCTTCTATTCAGTTCCTGAAAACAATCATCACATTCTTTTGTCCAGATAAACTTAACACCCTTCCAAGTTAGCTTAGTCATTGGACTAGATAACTGGGAAAAATTTCTAACAAACCTTCGGTAATATCCTACCAAACCAAGGAAGCTACAAATCTCAGTGACATTTGTGGGACTTGTCCATTTGTCAACAACCTTTGTTTTTGCAGGATCAATAGTTATCCCATCTTTAGAAACAATTTGTCCAAGGAAAGAAATTTGTTGCAACCAGAACTCACACTTGCTGAATTTCCCATTCAATTTATTTTCATTTATGGTTTGCAAAATAACCCTTAAATGACTTTCATGCTCCTCTTTATTTTTAGAAGACACCAAAATATCATCACTAAAAACAACCAACATTTTTCACCTGGGTCAATTGAGCCATCACTGCAACAAACTATTTAGTTCTGATTCTGACCATCTCAGGATACTACTTTGATGATTTCCCTCTGTATGCCTTCCTGGAAAAGTCGTTCTATTTCCTCTACGAAAAACCATTCTAAACACAGAAATTTCTTAGGCGAAGCAACATGGAAATCATTAAATGCTATTTAATTTCAATCAAACCATAAAAAAATATTTTTGGTTAATCATTTAATAGAATTCTAACTCCTAAAGTTATCTAAACCGACCTATGATACCAACTATAAGGCCCTAGACATAAACCTTAGTTAATCTTGAGTTATTACCAGATTATACATTGAGGATCTTTTCAGGTTTATAATTTTAGAGAATTAGATCATGAAACATACATTACATTCCATATTTAAACAAAGTGGTTACATAAAATATAGTATTCATTTTTCCCATCAACGGAAACATATTTAAAATAAAACATGGATTCTTTCTTGAAAATTCCTTGACACTATCATCATATCATGTACTATTCCCTTGACCTGTGAAAAACATTTCAAAAACTTGGGATGTGCATAAAAATCTCAGTAATGGATATAAAAAAATGGAAAGGAAACATGAGTACATATTTACATAAGAATGAAATCATACTTTACCCATAAAAGAGAAGCACTTTAACATACCTCATCATATCATGAATAAATCATAGAAATCAGAAGACATAAAGGTAACTTGAGGCATTCATTACATTATTACGAAGGGAGTGACCCTCTTGGTTACGTTTGGAATACCCATCACAGTATATTCCATAAATCTCTTCAGAGAAACCATAACGTTTAACTCCTTCACGTTACCCATTGCACTGGAGAGCTATATCGGACTCACCCACCCTTAGTTTATCACGGAACAACCTGTATTCATAATAATTCCCAAGAACCATAACATAATCATATCACATAAAAAAAGCGTAAAAGAAAAAAAACATTTCCACATTTCAATCACAAGATATCAATACAACATATTGATATAATAATAACATTATGAAAACCATTTTCAATACGAAAACAAAATAAAAGTAAAACATGGTATTTATTTTTCATTTTAAAAGAAGTTATGTCTTGTAGAGGAAGCCGGAACTCAAATAATGGTCACGGCGGCGGAGAAGTCGTTGTCTCCCCATACGTACGACAAAAAAAAACATTCCTTTTTATCGTTTCGTAAATGCATAGTATAAAAAATATTCATTTTGATAAATGTAAAAGTCAAAGGGGTTTATACACCGTATAAAAGAAAGTTCTGTATAAAACAAAATATGACTCAATGAATAGAGATTGAGATGAAGTCCCATAAAAAGATCATTTTTTTAAAATAATATAGATCTATTATTTGTATTCATGATATGTACACATAAATAATGTACAAATACAATATTGGACATAATAATATTATTACATAATTTTAAAGTAGTAGATTAACCCAAAGAACGGAAATTGGGTTAAGAAGTTCCCTTACCTCGGGTCCGACTTGACTCGATCGTTCTTTAACCTCCAGAATAATAATCTTTTGTTAATTTATACTTGCTTAAGAACCTTTTTAAAGTTCATTATTCCTTTTATATCACTTATTACCATGTTATCAACAGTATGTATTTATTTAAGTGAATAATGGTTGTTTTGTCGATCATTGCTACTTGAGTCAAAAATAAACTCTTCATAATTACACATTTGTTCATGGGATAAAATATCTATTATATAAAGAATTATATTCATTATTTATATATCATATATATCATATATAGCCATTATAGACATGCATTTATAACATTACATTACAATTAGAGGTAAGAAATGAAATGCACCGTTCATGGAGACGGTAAGCCGTACGTACGCATGAACACTACTTCCATTCATATTTCATATTTAATGGAATTAAAACATAATTATACATAATATTATTATAATTACAGTATGGTATCATGTATAATATCATTAAATATATCCTTTATATGTACCACATATGGTATTAACGAATCAAATCACTTTGAGGGGGCGGTAGTCCGCACTTCCTAAAATGAAGATATCACTTTTAACCATAATGGAAACCATAAAGGTATGCCATAAATGAAAAATACAGAAACTTAAGGAATACATAAACATATTATATATAATATATAAAAATATTGACATCTTAATGGCCACCTTTAAAGGTGTTAAAAGAATATTGAACAATCATCGTTTCAGGAGACATAAATTCACCATCCACAGAAACAGTATGTTCTTTAACCATTAGATGTAGGTGTGTGTAAGTGTAGCTAGAACCCTTCTTATAAAAACATCCTAGTATATTGAAAATACTGGAGTTGTTAAAAAAGAAATTAATAAAAAGTCTTTAGGGGGTTGGAGAAGCAAAATAAAACAAAACAACACAAGTGAAGACATTACCTTAAAATCGGGTAACTCCCTTTGGTTTGAACCAAAAGGGTTTCATAAAGAGATTCCTGCCTAAGGTAAGGATTCTAGGATGAGGAGAGGGATTTGTAGAGACAAAATGATCAAATCTTTTCCCATAAAAAGTCTTGATAGGTGTGGTTAAGGAGGTAGAGGTGGGGGCCTTTTATAAGAGTAGAGGAGGGGCACTCTTGGAAATGTATAAAATGTTACTTTATTTTCAAATGGGTTTCGGATTTTTAAGGTCCCACATTGATGTATTTAGAGGATAAGGTGATAATAGTTCTACATCCACCCATTTAATAGGTTTTTGACATGTGTAGGTCGTAAATGTTACATTAACTTTTCATTTTATTTAAATTGTTAAATAATGAGGCAATCACTGCATTATCATGATGTCGTAAACAATTTAATTTATTTAAAGTCTAAAAATTTTTAAAAAAATGATGATTTAGGAAATCGCTTTAGATTCCCAATGACTATTTATAGTACAAAATATGACTTGTATAACCCCATGTAAAAACTATTTTAGTAAAACAATACATGTTTGTGTCATTTTTACTTTTACTTTAAATACAAGGCATTAATGTCATTATCATACCCATGTGGCTCCATGGGGTCCCAAAATTTGACCCATGGGTTCTATTGGACGCCCATGACTCCACCAATTGGGTTAGGACATGTTTCAAGACATTTTCATTTTATTATAATATCATTTTTACCTTAAATCACACTAATCACCTTTAATCACGATTAATAAAACATAAAAGTTACTTTTCATCAAAAATTATTTTCATTACATTGAACCAAATTTTACATAGTAATGAAAATCATTTATATTTGATTTTTGAAATTCAAATCACATAAGTGGTAAAGTTCCATTTAAATGAAAAATTAGTTTCTGTAACTACCACTTTGTGGTTTCACTATTCATCAAAAATTAACCTTTTTCAGAAAAATACCAAAAATTCACCCTAAGATATATTTGATATTCCGAATTCAAAAATAATTTCTATTTTACCAAATTAATAACATAGAAGTATCATTAATTAATTTTATAATTAAATCCCGCTGTGAAAACAAGTAGCATGTTTTTAAAAAACAATATCTATCAAGAGATTAACACTCGTTTATGTCCAATCTCAAAGTGATATTAATTACAATGACCACCATTGGATTAAATAGTAATTATATATTGCAATTTCTATTTAAAACCAATTAAAAAGATAATCTAACTATATAAATATATTATATTAAAAATAGGTTTTGAATTATAATACAACACCTTTCACTATTCATTAAAAAATGAACATTATCAGAAAACTACAAGAAATTAATCCAAAGTAAATTTCAATGTCCCAATCATAAATAATAAGTTTATTTTGACAAATATAGCTTATTTAATTATCAAAAGTTAGATTGAAAAATGGTTCTCCATAAAAAGGTGGTAAAACAATCTTTTAAAAATATTAGAGTATTCCATGCTTAAGATTGGATTTATTATCATTTTAAGCCTCTAAAACACTATCTAATTCATATATAGACATAGATAATAATATATATTATTCATTACTTACTTGGGATGTTACATCCTTCCCCCTTTAGAAAATTGCATCCCCGCAATTTATTTACTTATCCAATAAGTGGGGGTATTTATCCCTCATTGCATTTTCAGATTCCCATGTTTCATCTTCAATCATGTGGTTTTTCCACAAATCCGTTACATGATGAATCAACTTATTTCTCAAAAACTTTCTCTCTGTGGTCAAGAATCTAGACTGGTTGTTCATCATAATAATAGTTCCCTTACAACTGAACTATCTCTGGACTCAAAACATGAGATGGATCTGGCATGTACTTCCTTAACATTGAAACATGAAAAACATTGTGTACCTGAGATAAACATGGAGGTAAAGCCACTCGGTATGCAACTGATCCAACTCTCTCAAGAATTTCATATGGTCCAATGAACCTTGGACTCAGGTTTACTTTCTTATCAAATCGCATCACACTTTTCCATGCTGATACTTTGAGAAAAACATGATCACCTACCTTAAAAGATAGATCCTTCCTCCTATTGTCCACATAACTCTTCTGCCTGCTCTGAACCGTTCTCAGGTGTCTCTGTATCATCTGAACTTTTTCTGCCAACTCTTCTACCATTTCCGGTCCCATTAACTTCCATTCACCCACTTCATCCCAGAAAGTTGGAGTTCGACACTGCTTCCCATATAATGCCTCAAATTGTGCCACTTGTATACTAGAATGAAAACTGTTATTATAAGAAAACTCGACCAAAAAAAGATGTTGGTCCCGAATTCCCTGAAAATCAATCGAACAAGCACATAGAATATCCTCCAAAGTCTGAATCGTTCGTTCTGACTTCCCATCTGATTGAGGATGAAAATCTGTAATAAAATTTATTTCAGTACCCAACGACTTCTGAAGGCCTTTCCAAAAGTTATAAGTAAACCTGGGATCACGATCAGATACAATAGAGAGGGGAACTCCATGTAACCGGAATATCTCTTTAGGATACAAATGATAAAGTTGATCTAGGGAAAAAGTATCTCGTATATCAAGGAAATGAGCAGATTTAGTCAAGTGATCAACAATAACCCATATTACATTATAACCTTAAGGTGTCTTCGGCAATCCCACAAAAAAGTACATGGATATAGTTTCCTTTTTCCACTCTGGCACTGGTAAAGGCTGAAGCATCCCTTTCGGTAACTTCGGCTCTGATTTAACCGATTGACAAGTCAAACACTTCATAGTAAAATTAGTAATATCTCTTTTCATTCGGTCCCACCAGTAATACGCCCGAAGATCCCTATACATCGTACTACTTCCTGGATGAACTGAAAACGGAGAACTATGAGCTTCACATAACAACTCACTCTTCAACTGTTAATCACAAGGCACACACAATCTCTTCCCAAATCTCAAAACACAGTCATTATCAATGTTGAATTTAGGAAACTTACACTTCTGAACCAGCTCTACCTTTTTCTGCAACTTGCTGTCTTACTTCTGTTCTTACTTTATTCTGGCTGATAGAGAAGATTTTGCTGATACCTGAAACAAAACAGAATGACATCCTGCACGAACAACTTCTATAACAGAGTTCATCAAATCCATAACCAAAGGATCACGTTCCAAACAGAACATTGTTAATGAAGCATTACTTTTTTGACTCAAATCATCATCCACTATATTTTCTTTTCCCAGATGATAATGAATTGTAAAATAATAATCCTTGATTAATTCTGGCCATCTCCTCTGTCTCATGTTCAATTCTTTCTGAGTGAATATATACTTTAAACATTTTTGATCGGTATATATTTCACACTTTACTCCATACAAATGATGCCTCCAAATTTTTAAATCAAAAACAACAGCAACTAATTCCATATCCTGTGTAGGGTAATTTACCTCATGAGTTTTCAACTAACGTGAAGCATATGCAATTACCTGATCATTACGCATAAGGACACAACCAAGTCCCTTCAGCAAAGAATCACTGTATATAACAAACTCACCATTCCTAGAAGGTATTTCCAAAACTAGATCATTCACCAATCTTCTTTTCAGTTCCTGAAAACAATCATTAGATTCTTTTGTCTAGATAAACATAACACCCTTCCGAGTTAGCTTAGTCATTGGACTAGATAACCAGGAAAAATTTCTAACAAACTTTCAGTAATATCCGGCCAAACCAAGGAAGCTACGAACCTCAGTTACATTTGTGGGTCTTGTCCATTATTCAACAACCTTTTTTTTGCAGGATCAACAGTTATCCCATCTTTAGAAACAATGTGACCAAGGAAAGAAATCTGTTGCTACCAGGGCTCAAACTTGATGAATTTCCCATAGAATTTCTTTTCTTTTAAGGTTTGGAAAATAACACTTAAATGACATTCATGCTCCTCTATACTTTTAGAAACACCAAAATATAATCACTAAAAACAACCAACATTTTTCACCTGGGTCAACTGAGCCATCACTGCGACAAACTATTTAGTTCTGATTCTGACCATCTTAGGATAATGCTTTGATCATTCCCCTATGTATGCCTTCCTGGAAAAGTCATTCTATTTCCTCTAAGAAAAACCATTCTTAACATAGAAATATCTTATGCGAAGAAACATGGAAATCTTTAAATGCTATATCATTTCAATCATACCATATATTTTTTTTGTATAATCATTTAAAAGAATTCTAACTCTTAAAGTTATCTAAACTGGCCTCTGATACCAACTATAAGGCCCTAGCCTTAATCCTTACTTAATCATGAGTTATTACAATATTACACATTGAGGATCTTTTCAGGTTTAGAGTTTTAGATAACTAGATCATGAAACATACATTACATTCCACATTTAAACAAAGTGGTTACATAAAAGATAGTATTCATTTTTCCCATCAATGGAAACATATTTAAAATAAAACATGGATTCTTTCATGACACTTCCTTGACATTATCATCATATCATGTACCATTCCCGTGACCTATGAAAACCATTTCAAAAACATGGGATGAGAATAAAAATCTCAGTAAGGGATATAAAAATATGGAAAGGAAACATGAGTATATATATTCATAAGAATGAAATCATACTTTACCCATACAAGATAATCACTTTAACATACCTCATCAAATCATGAATTAATCATATAAATCATAAGACATAAAGGTATCTTGAGGCATTCATAACATTCTTGCATAGGGAGTAACCCTATTGGTTACGTTTGGAATACCCATCACAGTATATTCACTATATCTCTTCAGAGAAACCTTAACATTTAACTCCTTCGCATTACCCAATGCATTGGAGAGCTATATCGGGCTCACCCGCCCTTAGTTTATCACGAAACCACCCGTATTCATAATAATGCCCAAGAATCATAACATAATCATATCACATAAAACATGCGTAAAAGAAAACATAACATTTCCTCATTTCAATCACAAGATATCAATACAACACTTTGATATAATAAAAACATTATGAAAACCATTTTCAATACCAAAACAAGAGAAAAGTAAAACATGATATTTATTTTTCATTTTAAAAGAAGTTATGGCTTGTAGAGGAAGAAAAAACTCAAATAATGGTCATGGTGGCAGAGAAGTCTGTGTCTCCGCATACGTATGACAAAAAAACATTCCGTTTTTTCATTTAGTAAATGCTTCTTATAAATAAGATTCATTTTGAATAATCGTAAAATTCAAATGGGTTTATACGCCGTATAAAATAATGTTGTGTATAAAACAAAATATGCCTCAATGAAAGGAGATTGAGACGAAGTCCCATAAAAAGATCATTTTTTTAAATAAAAAAATATCTATTATTTGTATTCACGATATGTACACATAAAGAAAGTACAAATACAATATTGGACATAATAATATCATGACATAATTTTAATGTAAGAGATTAACCCAAAGAATAGAATTTGGGTTAAGAAGTTCCCTTACCTCGGGTCTGACATGACTCGATCGTTCTTTAACCTCCTGAATAATAAACATGACTTAATTTATACTTGATTAAGAACCTTTTTAAAGTTCATTATTCCTTTTGTATCACTTATTACCATTTTATTAACACTATGTAATTATTTAATTTAATAATGGTTGTTTTGTCGATCATTACTACTTGAGTCAAAAATAAAATCTTTATAATTACAAGTTTGTTCATGGGATAAAATATCTATTATATCCAGAATTATATTCATTATGTATATATCATATATATCATATATATCTATTATATACATTCATTTATAATATTACATAACATTTAGAGGTAAGAAATGAAATGCACCGTTCATGGAGACGGTAAGCCGTACGTACGCATGAACGCTACTTCCATTTATATTTCATCTTTAATGGAATTAAAACATAATGATACATAATAGTATTATAATTAAATTATGGTATCATATATAATATCATTAAATATATCCTTTATACGTACCACATATGGTATTAACGAATAAAATCACTTTGAGGGGGCGGCAGTCCGCACTTCCTAAATTGAAGATATCATGTTTGCCCATAATAGAAACCATAAAGGTATGCCATAAATGAAAAATACAGAAGCTTAAGGAACAAATAAACATATTATATATCATATATAAATATGGTCACATCTTAATGGCCACCTTTGAAGTTGTTAAAATAATATTGAACAATCATCATTTCGTGAGGCAGAAATTCACCATGCACAGAAACAATATGTTCTTTAACCATTAAATGTTGGAGTGTATAAGTGTATCTCTAATCCTTCATATAACAACATCCTATTATATTTAAGATACTGTAGTTGCTACAAAATAAATGAATAAAAATAGTTTAGGTGGTTTTAGAAGAAAAATAAAACAAAAGAACAGAAGTGAAGACATTACCTTAAAATCGGGTAACTCCCTTTGGTTTGAACCAAAAGGGTTTTTTAATGATCTTCCTGCCTAAGGTAAGACTTATAGGATAATTATAGGTATGTGGAGGGACAAAATTATCAAATATCGGCTGAACCAAAGGCTTGAGAGGTGTGGGTAAGGAGGTAGAGGTGGGGTCCTTTTATAAGAGGAGAGGAGGCACACTCTTGGAAATGTATAAAATTTTACTTTATTTTCAAATGGGTTTCGGATTATAATTGTCCCAAATTGATGTATTTAGAGGATAGGGTGATAAGTGTTCGAAATCCACCCATCCAATAGGTTTTTGACATGTGTAGGTCTTAGATTTTACATTATTGTTTCATTTAATTTCGATCGTTAAATAATGAGGTAATCGTCGCATCATGATGATGGCATAAATAATTTAATTTATTTAATGTCTACAAATTATAAAAAATTACTATGATGTAGGATATCGTTTTATCTTTCCAATTAATATTTATAGTCAAAAATATAACTTTTATAACCCCATGTAATGTTTTTTAGTAAAACAATACATGTTTGTGTCATTTTTACATTTACTTTAAATAAAAGACATTAATGTCATTATCTTACCAAAGTGGATCCATGGGGTCCCAAAAATAGACCAATGGATTTTCTTGGTTGGCCATGACTCATACAATAGGGTTTGGAAAAGTGTAATGATATTTTCATTTTATTATAATATCATTTTTACCTTAAATTACACTAATTACCTTTAATCGCGATTAATAAAACATAAAAGTTACTTTTCATCAAAAATTATTTTTATCCCATTGAACCACATTTTACATAATAATGAAAATAATTTATATTGGATTTTTGAAATTAAAATCACAGAATTGGTAAAGTTCCATTTAAACAAAAAATCAGTATTTGTAACTACCACTTTGTGGTTTCACTATTCATCAAAAATTAGGGGTTTTCAGAAAAATACCAAAAATTCACCCTATGCTATATTTGATATTCCGAATTCGAAAATGATTTCTATTTTACGAAATTCATAACATAGAATTTTAATTAATTATTTTTATAATTAAATGCCGCTGTCAAAACAAATAGCGTGTTTTTAAGAAACAATATCTATCAAAAGATTGACACTCGTTTATGTCCAATTTCAACGTGATATTAATTACAATGACCACTATTGGATTAAATGGTTAAAATATATTATAATTTCACTTTAAAACCAATTAAAAAGATAATATTATTATATAAATTAATTATATTAAAAAGTGGTTTTGAATTATAATACAACACTTTTCACTATTCATTATAAAATTTACATTATCAGAAAAATACTGGAAATTTATCCAAAGATAATTTCAATGTTCCAGTCATAAAGAATAAGTTTATTTTGACAAATATAGCTTATAAAATTATCAAAAGATAGATTTAAAAATGTTTTTCCATCAAAAGGTGGAAAAACAATCTTTTAAAAATATTAGAGTATTCCATGTTTAAGATTGGATTTATTTTCATTTTAAGCCTCTAAAACACTATATAATTAATAAATAGACATAGATAAGAATATCTATTATTCATTACTTACTTGGGATGTTATAATGTTATTTCATAAACAATTTCTATGAAAAAATTCATAAAATCAATAACCAAAGTGTTATGCATAAAATATAACATGGTTTATATAGAATTATTTTTCATACAAAAATAAACAATGTATTTTACTATTGTTGGATGATAATGAGTCATGTAGTCATCATGTTAAAATCATTATGTGAATAAAGACATAAAATTGTTATGATTAATATATAATTAAAAACATCCTTCATATAAATTATACATATATATTTTTTTAGAAACCAAAATAGATAAATCATTACCATTTTTTAAATAATTTATCAAATTTGATTTAAATTTATTTGAAAAATAAGAAATTAACTGATCATTCTACATTAATACAAACCCATGTCCCTTAAATGAAGAATCATTATATTAATAAAGTAACTGTTACAAAAGGGATTCTATAAAACCGGTGCATTCACAAATATTATTTTTAGCTCTTAAAAATAATCATCACACTCTTTCATACTTATGAATTTAACTCCTTTTCAAGTTAACATAGATAGTGGTTTAGACTACTGAGAATTGTTTTGAACAAAACGCTCTTAGTAACCCAACAATCTAAAAATACAAAGAATATATATGAACTTTTAGGTAATGGACATTCTTTAATGAATTTATTTAGTATGTTCAAAAGATATTCCATATTAAAAATTAAAATCTGAGTGGAATGAAATTTTTTGGATAAATAATTCAAAGATAATAAAATTCCCTAATATATTTTTTTATTTTAATGTTAGTGGAACAATCCCTTGGTGTCTTTCGTGATACTCATAAATGTTATATTATATTAATATATAGTCAATAAAATGGTGAAAAAAATATCTAAAAAGTCTTGGAAATCTCCATTTATATGATCCTTGTATACAACTAGTTTATTAGATAATATTAATTATATAACTACTAACTATCAATGCCCATATTTTATCTCAAGTAGGTTTTGAAATATATTCCTTCTCACCTTCATCTAATAGTAAACTGAATTGAGATAAATCATTTAAAAACACTATTTACTTGGGAGAAAATCAAAGAAATCTTTAATATAAGTAAACATATAATTTTTATTAATATGTACTTCTTTCATGGAAATGTATTCATAAAAAATAATCTCTAAAACATATTTTTTTTTTAAAAATAAAACAAAAAATCCCTATTATGAAGATCTAGGATTAATGAATCATTTATCTAGAATTTCTTTAAAAATATTTTCCAATTCAAAAATATTTTCTTATGTTACTCACTAATTGGGTTTTGAATTATCCTTAGAATAATACACTAAGAGAACTATAAACCCAACCTCCCAATTAAGAATAACACGTGATAAGTCATTAGAAAATAGAAATATATATTCATTCACTGCTAGAAAATCACTAATATTAAAAATTTCTCTTTATCAACAATATAAGCAAGATATCATTCACTTATATACCTAAAGAATTTCTAAACTACATGGTAGGTTATTGTATATATGAAATCATTGAATAAAACATTATTACATTAAAAATATATAATTATATGATAATGTTAAATCCAATCCATATCCAAAATAATATCACGCTCTACTATGGTACTTTTAAGAAGATTTTTAAAAAATATCATCCCACTAATAATAATAGGAATAATTTTTAAAAATTGGTTACTGAAATTTTTTCAATCATAGTTTCTACCACATCATTTTACAAAAAAAACTTCGACAATAATTGTAGAAAATGATTTTTTGTTACCTTATTATTTCTATATTTATAATATTCACTCTATGTAACATTAATTGGACAAACAATAGAATAATTACCTAACTCATTTAAATTAGAACACCTAACTGTTTCTAGTTATATATTACACTTTTCGTGGATTTTTATGACTCATATCGTTGCATTTATGAGACCTATGACCAAACATACAAAAACTGTAACTCCTTAATAATATCATGAATTTTCTAAAATTTCATACCCCATTATTAGTTTATATTGGGAGATTAACTTTGGATTTATTAGTGAAAATATTATTAATTTTTTACCACCTTGACCATGTCTTAATCAAACCACCATGAGGCACATTAGTGAGAGAAAAAACCATCTCAAATTTTTCATCAAAATGAAAAACAGTATCATAAAATTTAAATGATCATGTGGAAATATATATTGTTAAACTAGTTTTTAATTTGTAATAAAATATATTAATTTTACTATCATTATTTTGAATAAATTTTATTGTGTTAGAGGCCCATATTGTATACTTTTCTACATATGTTTCTACTAAATGATAATATTTTTCCCTTAATTGAAATATTTTTTTTCTCCATCCTATATAAAAATATCTTCAGGAAGACTTTTTCCAAGAAACATATTCTAAATATATCACATTCAATGGAATCAATTTCATCTAACTCTCTCTAGTACTCTTAAACAAATAGAACCATTGATCAACATCACTATTAAAGTGATTAATTTAATGCCTTCCCTTTTAAAATTATGAACAAAAAATGACTTCGAATAAATTATCTAGAACAATGATGCATAATTTATATACCATTGTATATGAGGTTGAAACAAAATATATAGGGTTTTATTTCATTAACTACTACGGTATCATCATGATTCATTATATAAAATATAATTTCATTATAACAAGGATTCCACCAATATGTATATATTGCATCAACTAAACCATATTTGAAACATATTTCATAGTTCCAATTATAAATTTTTTTTATTATAATATAGAAGGATATTTTATTATTCATAGATTCCAATATCATCTTTCCCATTTCTTATGTGAAAAAATAATCTGAATAAGCATATATTAGAAATATTAACACAGTAATATTTTAATTATTTATTAATTAAAATTAAAAATAAATTATAATATTTCAAGGGAATTCTATTAACATTATCATAAACTCTAAATTTATCTAATTCATTACTTTGATAAAAAAAAATATGGGCCAGACAATAAAACATTACAAAATATTCAGTTTTTTGTCAATATTTCAATATCTAATATTTTTTAGGATCTTTAAGGATTATAGTTATAGATAATTGTGTTTTAACTATTATGTAAAAATTATGTATTAAAATTAGAAACATATTCTATGATTCAATTTTTTCAAAAATATAATACATAAATTCTGTGATTATTTTTTATGAAAAATATTCATCAATTTTAACCTGACTTTTTCCACACCATTAACCACCCTTAATGTCTGTGAATAAGATTTTAAATCATGTGATGAGAAAAAAAATCTTATTAAGGGACATATAAGGAATAAATACAACAATCTAGTAAAACATCTAATTTTTTCATTTACCACAATATTCATTGAGAGTATGAAATAAATTTTATTCACAATAAAAATATACACCCTTTTTATCATAACAAAAATTTAAAATTCATATTGTGAAAATAAAAACCCATTCCAAAAATTGAGATCATAATATTCATAACCACTATTATAATAAGATAATTAATATCTAGAGCATATAATATTTCCATTAGAGAAAACTACATTGTTAACATCCTCTCTATTTCCCTAAAATATAGAAAACAACCCCCAATGTAGTGGAGAGTTATATTTGAGTAAACTATATAATAAGATATATTTGGATCGCCCATAATATAATTTGTATCATAATAAAATGTAATCATCTATATTTATAATGTATCATATCATGAATAAATATTTTTCTTTATTATCCTTTTCATCATAAATCCATTTAATATCGTACACAAATTTCATATAGAAAAAATTTTAGATATCTAATGCCCCATATATTTTATATAGTAGATTGTGACAAAAAATACCAATAATATATGGGAAATTAAATATTTAATTGATGAAAACGTGAAATCTAATAATTTTTTCCATACATGATTAAATGGTAATGACTACGTGAAAATAGGTTTACATCGAATTGTTCAAAATAGAACATTCTATTTGTATTTTATAATAAAACTATAAACATTTTATAAAAGACAACTTTTTTGAAAACATTGTAAAAATAAATAAGTTTCATAAATTTTTTTATAATTAGTGTGTTAACATAAAAAAACATCAGTAATATTATTTTATAAATATTTACATAGAATAATATGTTTTGGAAATAATTATGAAATATATTTAAAAAATATGTTTCAAGTTAATTTTTCACTTACCTTGAGTTTGAGTAATCACGTCCCTTTTAATATTCCCTAATAATAAAATTATTTTAATTATTTACTTTAATAATTACCTTTCTTAAAATTTTATTATTCCCTATTTTTTTATTTGTTGACATGTTATATACAATTACTAAACAAATTATGCTTACATCAAATATTTTGGTGATATTCATCTCATATGTTCAAAATGACATCGATAGGTTTACCATGGAAAAATTGTTAACTGTTAGATTATATCTAAAATAATAATAGTTACATAATAAAAAATTTTATAGATAAATCATATTTTTAAAATCATCAATTAATTATGGTTATAGAAAATTAACTATATTTCAATCAATGAGATAACAGGTCATATATACTCATGGGTATCATCATCCATTTTATAATGATCATGATATATGTAAGGTTAGTATTATTTTATATTCAATAATGTTGATTATATATTAAATAAAATATTGTTTCTATAAAAAACATATTTAAACTGTCCATGTGATTCGTTTATAAAAAGTGAATCCCATCTCTTCGAGGAGCTGGAAATCCACACATATGGAGAAACGACTATATCATTTTTCAATGATTACAAAGGTAATAAAATATATGTTTTATTAAATTTACATTATTATAAATATTTTATGAATATAATATATATACATTAATTATATCATTTTAAATAGTCATTAGAGATAGTGATGGAAGACAAATTACATTGGTTCAGGAGAACATAGACTACCGGACACACCAACGATTATTTTTTCCCATTTATTGTAAGAAGATATTCAAATACATTTTGAAATTAAAAAATTACATATCATATTTTTTTTACATCTTTAGATTATGTATCCACTCTTATATTTTTTTTGAACCCCCCTTTAACAGTTTTGTCCCTTACCATAGTAACAAGGTTTTTACAGTAAAAGAGTCATGAAAGTTACAAAAAATTGAAAAAATCCACATAAATAGAGCATGGTTAATATAATTAATCATTTCCGATTTACATGGGTTAAGATAAAGATTTTTAAGAATTTAAATTCATTTATTACTATATTTTGTGTAAAATATATATTATGTAAATTATCGAACAATTCATTTAATTTGAATTTGAAAAAATCAATAAAATAAATAAAATAAAATTATTTCACAAAATTATTACGTGTTATATTTTTCTTAATTTTATCATTACATAGAAATTCATTCAAAAAAATTTATTTAATATTTTTAATATCTTTTTATTTTATTTCTCTATTAATAGATTAATTATTGTCTCATCATTGCATAAGAATTTATGGTAATTATTTCATCACTAAAATTTATAAAAAACATTCCATGATAAAAATGTTATTTTTATTTTAGATTATTACTTATTTATAAATATATTTTTTTATCTCTTTTAAAAAATGTTTTTGACAATAAATGTATGAGAGTGAGACTTTTGACATTATTTTTTCATGAAATAATATAAATTTTGTAGTAATAATAAATTTGAAATAAATTAGTAAATTTTAAAATCATGGATTTTAATGACAGAAAAAAATTTATCAAATAAAATTAATAAAATTTTAGGGAGATTTTCATGCCTTATCATAATATTTCTAACCATATTTACACAATTTACTTATACAGATTTGTCAGATATTTTTTATTCTTGATATTCATATTGAAAAAAATAAAATGGTCCTATTTAAAAAATTCTAACAACCTAGTTTTTTATTTGTATTACATTATTCATGATTAAATTTATATAAGTTTCATTAATTTATTTTTGGATAAATCATAAATTAAACCAAAATAATTTTTAAAAAAACAATCATTTAAAACCTAAAATAGTAATTATAAATAAATATGTTATAAAGATGATTAAATTAAAATTAATTCGATTATATATTACAAAACATGTTTTTACTTTTATTTAAAAAGAAAATCATAAATATACATTTTAATTACATAATTTAATGAATATAAATTATATTTTTACAAAACTGGGGATTTTCCAATATTCACAAAAATATTATCTATTGAGAAATAAAATAAACACTAATATTTTAAATATAATGATATAAAAATGGAATTTTATTTTTAAAAATTAAAATAATAACATTTTAAGATTAAAAATTTAAATAAAACCTTATAATGAAAATACTATTCCCCTTTTGGAATGAAAAACTATATAATTTTATATAATGAACAATTTTATATAAAAAAAATTAATAAATAATAATAATTCATGGATGAAATTATTAAATGTAGAAGGGTTGTGAATCTTTTATTTATTGTAAATATTCATTATAACCATGGTAAATGTTTTTCACCATGGTAAAGTTAAATTGGGTTTATTAGGAACAAAAATTATTTTACAAGGCTTCAAATTTATTTAAACACAATTCGTTCTTTCTTTTTTTATGTTTATTTCATACATAATTATAAAATATGTCAGTGTCATACTTTTGACATCAATAATATTTAATGTTCCGGATAAAAAAACATATGTTAGGTTATAACTTGTATTTTTAAATATAACATATTTTTTATTATGGTTATTTTTTAATTTTTAGTGATGAAATAACTACTTTAAAGATTAAAAAAGAGTGACATAGTGATTGTTAAAGAATTAGAAATATAAATTAAATGATTTTTTAAAAAAAACAAACCAAATATTTTAGTTTTTAATAGTGTACCATGAATGTTTTGGATAAATATAAAAAAACGTTATATCTTAAGGATTTATATTATAATTCATTGGATTTTATGGTGTTTACAATGTCAATTTAAATGAATAGTTCCAAAAAATAACATTAATTATATATTATAATAATTCATATTTAAGTAAATGGTTTATTATTTATATAAAATAAATAATATGAAAACATAATTGGATATTGTTCAAAATATCAACCATTGTCTATTTATGGGTCACAATCCTATATTATGGTACTATAATTATCTCTTTAAGAGTATAAATGTCGAATATTATGGTAATTGTAAAAATTGTAAACTAGGGTTAACAATAATAGAAAAGGGTTAAAAAAACAAAAGCATTTAAAATATTATTTTATGAGATTATTTAGACATATAAAAATATTATATATGAATTATATCATTTTAAATAAATTTTTACAATAAAAATAATTTATATTATTTTAATTCTTTCAGAAATTCAAATAGTTCCACTACCCTAATTTATAAAAGGGAACCAAATAACAAAATTTAATCTTAATATTTAACCATTTTATATTTCCTAATATCTAGACGAAGATAAAAAAAATTAATTCACCAAATCATAGATATTATATTATTTCTAAATGACCATACATTCAGGGATTAATGTGTGATTAAATTATGATTTCTCAATTAAGAGTTATAATTGTTATCCTAGAGATTTATATTTTATTTATTATTATAACTCAACTAAATAAATGGTATCCATTATAAAATAATTAATTAAAAATATGATTTATAATTAATTGTTATTATTATTATGCAATAATTATTATCCACCTTCTTCTCTCTTGTTGAAAAATGATAATGTCGCTCTTACATATGTTCGGGCTACCACCACCATGATGCGATGTGATTGATTTTTCATTTACATATTAAATGGATTATAATAAAGATATATTTAATTAATAGATATGATAAATATAACAAATTATTGGTTTTAATAAGTTTCACTCATTTATCTTCCATACATAAGAAATGGAAAAGTCACTCAAACATATATATGGATTACCATCCCAACAAAGTGATCTTATTAATTTATCATCACAAAATTATATGAATAGTTATAAAAGTACTTGTAAGGATGAAAAATAAATCTCATAAAATGATTAAAATTATATATACTGTGGAACCATGATCAATGTATAAGGGTTTGGATAGCTCAACCAAAACACACATGAGTGAGGAATAAATTATCACATGGAATAGAGATTTAAATGTTGTGTTGTTATAAAAATGGTTATAATATGATACAATTAAATCATATATGGTATGTGAGATATTATTATGGTTATTTAATATATATATATATATAATATTTATTAAATTGTTGTACAGAATCATATGAAGGAATATAAGACTTTAGGTATGGGATTTACATCTCAATACAATGTTATTCAGTATTACTTTTGAATGAACTTCTATAAATAAATTATATTGTCCTATTATGTTTAATATATTGAATTTTTATTCTACAAAAAATAATAATATAGAATTTTTTTTCGTTTAATTTTCAAAAATATCACTAATCAATATACTGATAGATTTTTTAAGGAAAACTAATTATATTTTAATATTCTATTTGGAATCTTTATTATCATGTCCATGTTTTATATAAAATGCTATGAAGTTTTTTAATATTATCATATTAGTATTCAAATTAATTATTAACTATGTTTTAATATTTATAAAATTATTCAAATGAATATTCTTTTCATTTTTTGAAAGATTTACTTTCACCATTTTTACAAAAATATGAATGTATTGTTTTATTTAATGAACTCATAATGAAGAGAATTTCCCACTATAATGACCTATAAATTATTTAATAATTAAATTAATAGTTTTATTGATAATTTTACATGAAACAAATGTCCAGTAAATTTTATAAATATATTTATTTTAAATAAGTTATTTTAAAATCATAATTATATTATCCTCAAGAAATATTTTAGTGATATTTTAAATAAAAGTTCATCTAAGTTAATAATCATTTATACAATGTATACAAAATATTGTATATTATAAAATTTAACAATAATTTTAATTCTATATATTTATTATTATTATAATGAAGGAAAGTTCATGAAAACAATTTTCATTCCATAAGTTATGATTTAAATATTTTATGATAATATGAAACACATATGTACAGCTTTCATCATATGTTGGGTGATATGAAAGTTTTATATAAGTCTAATTCATTGAGTGAAGTTTTATATAGGATGAAATTTTATATTAACAATACATAAGAAGAAATAAGTAGTCATTCCTTATCCACAATGGGAAATAAGTGGTTATTCCTGATCCACTATGGGTGTTACGTGACAATGTATGATCTGTTATGATATGGGAAATAAGTGTTGATTTCTGGTCCTCTAAAATTTAATGTGCTAGATAGTTTACCTTGACATATTAAATGTTTTGTATTAATATTGTGGTTCCTCACATTTATGATAAGTTTTTGATATTAAATTGTCGTTCGTGACTAATTTTTGATGATTCCTCAAGATTTTGATTCATGTAGTTTAAAATGATAATGTTTTATATCATTCCTTGGGATTTTGATACATGATTTATTGTCTATTATTTTTTATTTTATGATCATGAATGCATACACATATAGTTATCTTATGCTTAATTATCATCATCTATTTATATCTCCCATGTTTAGCATTACTAATCATCTGATGCCGCTATTTCTTCTATTTAATTTTTCCAGCTTATGGAAAATAGATTTAGTTATCGTTTGTAAAGAAAAAAAATATAGATGAACATAATGTGATATGTTTAATAATGTACCTAAAAATTTTGCATATATATATATAGCTTATAAATACAGTTAACAATTATTGTTTTATCATGAATCATGGATTAATACATTGAATATTATTCCAAAATTACGTAATATTTATAAATAAATTATCGGGTTTATATAGTTAAAATGAAAATCCTTGTTTGAAATACATAATGTTGTTTATTATTCTATGTATTATCAAACTCAAGGATGAAAATCATGGGATTTTTTATCAAAGAGATAATGAAAATATCATTCATGGATACCCTCCAAATAGTGATGTATATAGGTGATTTAATAAAGAAATAATAAATGCTATTAACTCTAATGGTATGATTTTATGGAACATTATGATATAAGGAATTAATATTCAAAATTATATACAAGAGAAAAAGAAGATTATTTTTTCATTATCATACAACAAAATGATTTTTCTGAAAGATGTGATGATTTGGAAGTTATTCAAGATTATGATTCTGACATAGTAATTTGAGGTGATGAGGGAAAATATTTTTATATCATCCTAGTATGTGAAAACATGTGGATATATAAATTCACATTGGAAATTATGGGAAATAATTTCACACTAGAATAACATCAAGTTTTGTTTTAAAGAATTATCTTTTACTAAGTTTTATCCATGTGATGTTTACAAAACATTAGAGAATCAATAGATTATTCATTCCATGAATGAAGAGATTGGTATTATTTAATAGAGAGATACATGTGAACAAATAATCAAATTATAAAATAATAATTCGATAGAAAAATTTTATTTTTACTAAATGTTGAATAAAAAAAGTGATGTGATATGAAACAAACCATAAATGGAATTTAAAGGATACTCGTATATTGAAGTAATTGTTTTCCATGAGAGAATATTCCATATTATAAAGTAATCAAACTATTAGAATAATATTACTATTTTTACGCAATGAAAATATATATGATATTTTAGATATCTGAGAAGATGAATTTTATTAATGGAGAGATTGATTAATAATATCACATTGAAAAACTATACAGATATATTCTTGGTCAAGATGAAATCTAGGAATGTCAGTTAAAGATAAATTTTTATTGGTTGAATATATATCTAGAATATTAGATTAAAAATTTTATATTGTCATAATATTATGTAAATTAATGAAATAAATTATTTATAGTATCATATACATAAAATAAAATTAAGATTTATACCTCCTTGTGATTATTTATACTGAACATATTAAATTATCTTTGAATCATGGAAAAAGGTGTGAGACATTTTCTTAGGAGATGAAGTAGTTATTTCATATTTTTAATCTATGAGAAATTCAATACATTATTTGAAAAAAATATCAAAAAATAATAACTATTTCATCCCATCTCAAGAGATGTATGTTAAGTAACATGTGATGAAGTTTGGAATAAAGGATTCAAAACCTGTGTTCCCACCCATTTCATTCTGAACAAATATTAAAAAACGGGTATGTAAAGGAGGTTTATCACAATGAATTTATATTGTTTTAAAGAATAATATATCAAATATACTCAGTTAAATATATTATGTATATTGTTACATTTTATTATAGGTATAAAAATGATCGATTGGAATATAAATTTTTGTATTGAATGAAATTATCAGATATATCAAAGTAAAAATTTATTTCTAAATAAAATATGGTTGAACCAGGAGGATTGATCTTATTTCCATAGATATATACTGGATTACATTTTTCTACGAATGAATATCAAAATCTTGTGGAGTTGTTTTCTTGGAAGAAAAATGTTTTAGTTGTCATAAATTGAAGAATAATATAGTGAATTTGAGAACTACATAAGATTAGTATGAATAAATTGATATTACATATCACATAATCAATGTGAATGTGAAAAAATTGAACATAATATATAATTTTTTACCACAATAAAGAGTGTCTTTGATATAATTACAAAACTTTTGATGGTGGAAACATTTCATAAGTTGAGGTTGATCAGAGGTGTAAAACCTCACTATCATCAAGTCTACAATATATAACATTTGTCTCTTCTATTATAATTAATATTAATAGTGTTGTTAAATGGGGAGAAAATAAATACAGTAATATTTCTATCGGTATGTTCTTTACCCTTAATTTTTGGTCATATATATATATGTGGAATTGTTCAAATAGATATGTTTTTACATTAGTCTGTAAGATTTATTTTAATTGTTTGTTAAAGTGGGAACATAATGTTATCTTTTACATGTTAAATATTTTTTCATTTTGATGATGTATGGAGTGCATAGAAGTAATTGTAAATATTCTTAATATATTGTTTTTTTCACAAGTTAAAGGGAAACATGGTATTATTGTTCAGATATTCATATTTCCTAAGGTGATATTTCTCACATAAGATTAGAATTTTTGGAAAAGTGATCCATTATTTCTGTTAATATTTTTATTATTCACATTTCATGGCTTGAAAACAAATTCATAGGACAATATTGTTAATTCCAAGTGGTTTTGATATTATTTGAGAAGAATTTGGTTTGTAAATAATAAAGTATCTTTATGTACTATATTTTTTTGTTATAAAATAAATAAAATAAAATTGAGGAAAATCCAATAAAATTTTGTGTAAATGAAATTAAATATATCAATTATAAAAATCAGTGTCTAGTTGATGGATTATATTAGTCTGAATCAATAAAAATTGTGGAACTAAATTTTTATCTAATTATCCTTAAATTTTTAATCAAAAAAAGACATGTGGTAATGAAAATATGAGATTTTTTGTTATTCTAATGGTATCTAAAATCATTATTACTACAATATATCATGATAAACTCTCTAGAATAATATAGGAAGTTGTGGATTGGTTGTAAATAGTTTGTGTAAAATTTTTTGGTGATTTTCATTGGACTAATGTTATCTTTCAAAGTTTTGGCTTTGAAAAGTTCGAGAAATATTGTAACAAAGGCACATGATTAAAACTATGTGTTTTTTAAATATATTTAGATATAGAGATAAATGGAATTATCATATATACAATTATAATTTTTTTAGATTAGTTAACATTTTAAGAAGTACCAATCAATGGTCTCCAACAAAGGACGTTTAATTTATTTAATTGTGAAGTCTTTTTATGTGTTTTCTTAAATAGTTCATAAAACAAAGATTTATTTGATCATCAAGTATAATAATGTTTTTTGTATGATATCCTTTATATGGAATACTAATAATATTAAAAGTGATGAATTATATATGTGATCATATATAAATAATTGATTCACTAATATTAATTCCTTATATATATTCTTAAGATAAATTTTTTTTAAATGAAGAATCATAAGATTGAAGGGTTTTCATGATGTCATTCCATATAAGTGGTTTTATGATTTTAAATAGTTTTTATAAAATACATAAATGTAATGATGATGAAATGAACATTAAATGTTTCATTAATAATAATAGAAAAACCTATAATTTTTTATGTGATTTTAGATAATATTGAAAACATATCTAACGATGAATGTTATGGAAATCTCCCAACAATCAAAAATACTTATTGTGGATTATCATTGAATTTTTTAGTGGGATTCCCAGAATATCAGTTGTAAAATTTTAATATGAATTCTCAAAAAATGTATTTCATTACTGAAATATCAATGTATTGGTTTTATATAATAAAAATATGGTATTCTAAAAATTAATAGTATTTTTTGTCCAAAAGAGTGTAATTATAGTGATATTGTAGAATAAGTTTGTAAATAAGCTGTCTCTTAATAGAGGAGGAGATGCTAATTAATGTTTTCCAATATGCTTGTATCATATGGACATTGTGAAGATGTTACTAGATTTATGTATTAAATGAACTCCAAAAAAATAGATAATAAATGGGAAGAAATATTACTAGATAGATTATACAACATTAGAAACATATTCAGAGAAACAAGTTTGTAAAAATAAAAAATTAAATGTTGTGAAACAATGAAAATATAAATGATAATAACTTAAATAAAGAAAAGTGTAATGAATATTTCCAACACATTGAAAGATTACTAAATCCAAATTTTGAAGGTTCTTACTATTATTAAAATACATTACTAAATATTTTTATCTATTATAAAAGATCATTGACTATTGTAATGACTATTGGGTTATAGAATCGATAAATATCCATTGATTTCCATGAAAGAAAGATTATTTTCAATTGGATTTTTGGTAGTGAATTAATTTTTGAAAAATTCCATGAACTAGATAATACTTTTGAATAGTGAACCATGTGAAAATAAATCTACCTATGTGAATGCTTGTTTAGTGTTTTCAAATAGAGTAATTAATCGGTTACCAAGGGGGAAATTTGTATCATATATAAGAAGACATAAAAGGACTAGATAATTGATTCTCACCCAACCAATTTTTTTATAAAATATATCCTTATTGGTCCTTTCAAATTATAAAACATATAAAATGTGTGTTAGATAATCCTCATATAAATTGATATCCATATAACAGAATAAATGTCGAGAAGGGGAAAAATTACGATGATAAACACTCATCTCAAGTATCATATTTCTTAAAAAATATTGAAATGTCATGTATAATAAATATGTATTTATTATGCATATATTCAAGAATGATATTCATAATTAAAATACTATATATCATTCTTTTATCAATTTCCTTTATCATTTTATAATCAATAACTTCGTTAAAATGACCATTTGGGTGAAAGGTGGTCTATTTTAAATGTGTGTTGGTCTAATCTTTAAAGCACTTGCACCATAATAATGGGTTCATCATAACTAGAATTTTAACAATTAAATAATTATGATATTTATTTATTATATAATTTTTTTCAATGATTCAACAATGGAATTGATGAAAAATTAATTACATAACATTTGGAAGATTTTTGTCTATATGTAAACACATTGGACTATTCAAATTTTTAATAGAATGAATGAAATAATTGAAAATATTATATATCTATTTTACAGTTAATAATATATCATAAAAATATTATTTTTTTATTATTTATACCCTTGTTAAATTTTAATAAGAAATGAAAAAATAACATCACTTTGTGAGTAATTGGTCCACGCGTATGCAAGATCGATGTAATAATTTCTAGATTTTGGGCATCATCAGTAATAGTGGTGGTCCTAATCAGTGGTCATTGAAAGGGTTTACATTTTTTTAGTTATTTTTTTTGTTGATTCTTTTGAGGCTTATTTTTTGACATTGATCAATGGTCATTAGGGATGTGTATAACTCTTCTTATGGTTTCTTTCCACAGGTTAGGACCTTTGGGACATTCTTATAGGTTACAGGTTGAACTTCTAGATTCATAATATCAATTCAGTGCAACAAGTTTCTAGTGATGTGGCATTACTACACGGGAGAGCTTAATTTTAGCTATGGTTGTGTGGAATTTTATCTTCCCACCCTATGATCCCTTTGATATATGGTTGGGATAATTGATTGTGACATTCGATGTTGTTTCTTGTGTGAAAATGCAGTGAAAAAATTAAATTCATGCAAGAATGTACTCACATAGGATTCATCTATTGTGCATATAAAATGGTAGATTTATGTGATGGAATATGTAATTTGGACCTCCTCACACATTTTTTATGTAGTGTTTACCTTCCTCACTCTTTCATTGCATCATGATGTAATGTTTTTTGTTGGGGAATTCATTTTTTCTATCAAAAATAATATGGTGTTGACTATTAGAAGGGTAAATTCATTTCTCATCTTGTGATATGATGTGTTGTGGACTCCTCACTATAGAAAACAAGATAATGTTTTGGCCTTTTTTCCACTTATCCATTGGTCTCTATCTCATTAGGTCTTTGGCCTATAGGATTTGAGTCCTTTAAGGGCTTCTTCTAATCCCAATTTAAAAAATATATTTTCATTTTTTCAATAAATGGGATCTCAGCCACTAAATATTCATGATAAAAGATAAGTTAATCATAATAACAAACCATGATATTTATTGATATAGAATTAATCATATTGTTATGTGGAGGTAGCAGTTCAACCATACACATGAGAAATACTTTCTTCTCTAATTTTCTTTAAAAGAAAAGTATAAATGTTAAAAAATAAACATAATAAAACATAATTATATTCTATATACATATGTTATAAAATTTTAGTGGTTATGATACAATTGAATTATGTACATGAATAAGTGAAAGGAAATATATCAACTAAATTTTTTACCCCCAATTTGAGAGACTGATTTTGGATTTTTCTCCATGACCATAGAGATGGTATTTTGAGGAGAAAATAGACACTATAAATTGGATATGGATATTTATAATAGTACTGTTTGTGTTTTTTTAATCTATGTGTTTAATTATACTGTGATGAATAATTGATAAGTGGTGTGTTTTTATATAAAGGAATGTACATAATAGGAATTATATAATGTATTTAAATATAATAAATTATTTTATATGTGAATGTGAAAAAAAACTAGAAAAATATAAAATATATTGTATGATAATTTTTAAATATATATATATACAATAATATTTGGATATGTTTTGTGACATAATAAAACTTTCATTTTGGATTGACACCTCCATTGACAAATATTAACCAAAACCAAGGTAAACAATTTTCAATATCAATGTGTTATAAAACTAAATATAAAAAACAACATTCTCACCAGTGGTTGATAGATAAAATTGGTGACCATTTCTCCTTCCCATTGTCCTATTTCAATATTTTAATGATTTTAAATCATATAATAAAATATATTTTAATATAAAATAATATTATCCATTTTAATAACTGTTATCAGGGATTGAATTTATATATATAGTGATAGAAATGGAATTTGAATGAAATCATTTATCATGTCATTAATATGTTATAATTAACTAATAAAATTATAGTAATATAATAATTAATCTACATTTTATTGGTTTTATTATTTTTAAAATAATTTCATAAATTTTCCTTTTACATAAGAAGAATCGTGTCGATGTTTAGTATGAATTTAAAGTATTTATTCCATATTTAAAAATAAAAAATAAACCTCCATGATAATAATAATATATTTTAAAAAATAAAATTTATAACTAGTCAAAATATCATGATATACTTATTTTAAAACATTTTATAAATTTAATTAAAGAGATTGGAATTTTATATTTATTCATTAGTTAAAATAACATTGGGAATATTTGTGATGTCCTGGACCTGGATGCCACTTAATGGGTGCCCCGACCCTAGTGGGCCACAAGGCCTCAAGCACATATCCCCAAATTCGAAATGCTACAGACTAGTAGTGATGGCCAAGGATGTCTCTGTGGGTATAATGTTCCCTCATTAGCAAAGGGTAGCATAATAAAAGTAATATAAAGGAATAGTTAACACTAGAAGAAATATAATTAAACAGTGGAAGCAAACTAATCTAATAGATCCATAAGAATTACAATATCATTAAGAACTGAAACAATGGTAATGTAATGATGTGTCACTAGAACACAATAAAACATGGATACAAGGAAATATGAATAACATGATCCCAAAAGTAATAGAAAACAAGACTACTCCAAGAATCGTGATATTCAACTCAATCATCCACTATGAAGATCCATCCTATCAGTAATAAATCAAGTGTTTGAAGTTGTATATTTCCATTTTTCAACACCTATTGTCATGTAATCTATTCTGAGTACCAAATGGTCCCCAGAGAGGGTGTGAGATAAATATAAATGGGCCAGCACTAATGGTTTATATAACCCATGGCCCATGTAATAGAATATAGCGGTGTGAAAGAATGCATATATATAGTAAACGAATAAGTAAAATATAACTAAATACCCCAGTATATGATTCAGCCCTTAGCTAGTGTGTGAACATATATCCAGCCCATTTTATTATGTGATTACCATTTAATGCCAGTAGGTCACATGAGGTATAGCTGACACTAACATCACTACGTGATAGTATAGGTAGTGAAATTCCCATAACAAAACAATGCATCCTGAAAAGATTATCTGGTGGGTGAGTTCCTGGGAAATAACCAAGGTAACATATATCTCAAAAAATGATAAATGAGTAGTATCTAAGTATAACTAAGTGGAAACATAGTAACCCATGGAGCGTAATCTAAAACATCCCATATTAATGTGCCTAACGAGTTCAAGGTGATTGACCAAGTTAAAACCATACTATATAAAGACAAATCCCTAGGGGAATTCAACATGGAACCTACTAGTCAAAGATAGACTGAAGGATTGTATCTACGGTATCATGTAATAATGTTGAAGACCCTACGATAGTTATTGGGAATCCAAGTAAAATATTAGAACTAGATTCATGTTGGTTATCAACCGATGAAAATCACATCCTTGAATCAAAATGTAGTTCCAGTGACCCATGATATTATCCTCTCAAAATACAAGTCCATCTCGAGTCAGTCCATCCATATTATGACTTTAAATCATGTAGTAATTCATTATGGTCCAATTCATGCCTTCTAAAACGATGGATATGTCATGTAGAGTTGAATCCATTTATTTATTGGTCCAAAACTTATCTTACATTAGTTTCTATAGTCCATGTAGCATTGCAACCATTTAATCAAGTCATAATTAACCATTAACATATATTCAATTATTGGTGTTAACTACACTACCTTTCCTTAATATGAAAAGGGGTTCTACAGACATATAACCATTATTCAATCTAATATGATGATGCAAAGTTATATACATTGTATATTATCCATTTTACATTTCATATATCGTAATCATGTTGAAGCACTCATCTTAGGCAGGTAAAATAGAGATCATACATGGTATAAGCTCATATGCAATTCTCTCAAATAAAAATCCATTTATTAGAGTAAGACTCACCTTTAGGAAGTTCATATAAAGGCACACCCAAATGGTGGCTCAAACATGCAGTAACACTAAAACCCAGATACATAATAACCTTTGACATGGGGTGGTTTTAGTTGTGGAAGAAACCACTAATAACAAATCACATATTTGGAAATATCTCAACAATACAATTATTACAAATATAATCATGTCATGTAAATTTATGAGATGGATTCCAATGAAATCTATGATCCCCACACAAGCATTCCAAATCAATGAATATTTAGAATATGTTATAGACCACCAACAATAGGGTTTTACAACTATCCTCATCTGGTATTGGCCCTTGATTTTCCTCATATCAGAGTTGATCTATGAAATGGGGAAAATACTCACATGAATATATCTAGGTTGAGAGTAAAGGCAACGAAAAAGGATTAAGAAGAGTTGAGTAATTAATGTTGCTCATCCAACATGACAAATAGAAGGATGATCTAATGTCGGATGAAGGAGACCTCTTGATCCCTAGATTTGGACTTCAAAAAGATACAAAATGAGAATACAATGGTGAAATCTTTATGGTTCTCATATTAGGGAGGAAGGGTTGGATTAATATATCATTAATGGAAAAATTGGGAATTTACCCACCAAATTTGCATGCACACGATTTTTCCGCACAATTTTTCATACCGTGCGTAAGAAGTGCGAGATGGCTCTACCCGAAAAATTCGGCCACATGGTTTGATAAAACTATGTTTAAGCCATGCATGAGTACCTTGAAAAAGAAATTTCGCACGGTTATGCCACACAACCGATCAAAAACCATGCGAGGTGACTCTTCCAAAAAAACACCATCCACATAGTTTGAAATACCATGAAAATTTCCTACATGATTTACTCTAAAACATGTGTAGAGTATGGTTTCCACCAAACTATGGGTGCATGACACCAATAAAGCCTTAAAAAACCTCATATCATTTACTATCACATTTTGCTTCCTAATTAGGTCCAAATTAATGATTTAAGATGAACATTAAGGGATCCTTAGCTGAGTGAAAACCCATTTTCTTAAAGTCACCCCCCTTAAAAGAGTCCCCCCCTGATTCCTCCTTCCAAGGGTAAAGAAACATTGTGTGAGAACAAATCTATCCACTGAGAACATAAGTCATCTTCCCTCTCCCATGTCTCGTCTTATACATTCTTGTGCAACCATAGAACCCGTATTAGAGGGAAAAACATTCCTTAGAGAGCATGTGTGGTATGTTCCTTGATGTGTAATACATACTCATCAATGGTAGAATAAAAATCTAACTCAAATTCCTAAGGATCAAATGTATGAGACACGTCATCATGCTATTTGTGAATACCTTACAAATAAAGGTCATCATTCATGGCATGATATCTATGATGTAGATGCCACCGATCATCTATAGGCATCAATCTCTCTAGAAACTCGAATTGCCCGATGTAACAAAGTGATAGATTTCCCTTAATATTTAACTGTATATGACCTATCCATAGTGATAGCTGAAGAAAAACATGATCCCAAACCTATATCTCAAGAGGTTGTCAATGGAGATCAGCGTAATATTTCTATCTACACTGAGTAGTAGTCATACGCTTCCTGATCAGCTGAACCTATTCTAAAGTCTACTAAACGAGACGAGGACAAAGTAGGGCTGCCTCACATACCTCTAAACAGTAAAATGGTGAATGAAATGTCTTTCCTTATATGTCCTCAAAAGGATCCATCTAAATAATCACCCAAATACTTTTATTATAATCTAACTTGATGAGAGGGATATGCTTCTAGCAAGAACCACCGAAATAATGGATTCATTCTCGGAGCATATCCCCTAGAACATGTTTTATTAGAAAATATTTTCAATTAGTTTGAGGTTGAAATGTTGTTCCAAGAATCACCTGAGTCCTCATTTATTTTGGTAACACTTTCCATAACTGTGAATTGAAATGAGCATCCCTATCTGAAACGATAGTACGTGGAACCCCATGTAGTTGTCTTATCTCACAGATATATAGTCTTACCAACTCATCAACTAAGAAAGAATCCCATATATTAATGAAGTTAGAGGATTTTTTTTATTCAGTGAATGACTACCCAGAGAGCATCGATACCCCTCAGTGTTCTAGGTATGAAAACTATGAAATCCATAGCAACATTTCCTTATTTCCATTTTGGGACTATAAGCGGCTTTAACAAGACTACATGTAAATGGTTCTCCTCCTTCACATTCTCACTAGTGGATCCCCATGTGATGATGCCTATAATATGATATTTAATTCATGGCCACCAATACTGGCATCACATATCTCGATACATCTTTTAGATTCATAGATTAATTGACCAATGATATGTGTGACACTCGTTCATTATCTCCCCTCTCATATCTGTAGGAACCCTGATATGACCATATAGACGTAGGATGTGGTATCTATCCACACAATAATCTGATGTTGGTTTATCTCCTAATATACTTTCATGAAGAACAAATCCTAAATTTTTTTGAAAACATCCCAATCTTATCCTTCTCTAGGAGTGAATATGTAACTGTTAAGGTTAAGAGGTAAAACTTCTCATGACTGTCATGAAACTCTATATGATGTTCATAATCGTGGGCCATTAATATCCATTCATCACTAGATTTATGTATGCCATGTGTTTTAGTTTTCTGACTTAATGCATCAGTGAAAACATTTCACTTTCCCAATATATAGTCAAGTTAAAATTAATGTATTTTATATATTTACCCATATATGTTTTTTGAGTTTCAAGTCAGGATGATAAAAAGATATACATGAGGATCTGTTGATCTGTATATTTCACAAAGATCTCACCCAATAGATAGTGTCATAGGAAATTTAATTCATGGACAAATATTTCTATCTAATGGTCTTGTGTTGGGTAATTTCTCTCACGAGGCCTCAACTGCAGAGATCCATAAAAAATGACTTTTTGTTCCTTCATTTACACTGCTCCAAGGCCAATGCATGATCTATCACAGAAGAAAATTAAACTTTTATTAAGTTATTAATGAATCTGCATCGGTGCAATGACATGCCTCTATATTTATTCCTAATAAGATTTCATGCATGATTCTGTCCACATAAACATAAAACCCTTATTTTTATGTCCAGTAATGAGTGAAAAAATATGATATAATCCTTGTATGAAACTCCTATAATATCTAGTGAGCAATAAGAAACTCTTGATATCAAAAATGTTTTTGGTGTGATCATAAGAAACTACAACTATAACCTTTTCAGGGTCAACATATACTCCTGATATTGAAATAAATTTATAGAAGAAGTAAACCTTATCGATATAGAAGTTGCACTTTGAATTCTTGGATTAATTTTAATACCCTCTTAGTGTACTCAGAATGATATCAATATGTTTGGCATGGTCATTACAAATGGAACAGTACACCAAAATTTCATCCTCAAAGACAAAAAATAGATTCCAAATAGGGGTGGAAAATCATATTCATCATTTCCATGAAAACGTTTGGATATTTCATAAGACTGAATGTCATAATATGATACACATACATACCATTCCTGCTACATAATGTTGTATAAGGTATGTCTGATGATCTGACTTTCACATGATTATTACCCGATCTCTTATGGATCTCAATTAACACCTTGGCTCTATAGAGCTAGTCAAATATATCATCTATTCGAGGAAATAGATAAAGATTCATAACTATAAGCTGGTTGAACCTTCTGTAATCCATGAATAGATGTAAGGTTCCACAGACAATTTTGGAGAAAATCATGTGTGAACCCCAAGAAGATGTACTGGGCTATATAATGACTTCGCTGCAAGGGACTCTATCTATTTCTTGAGATCATAATGCTCGATAGGTGTCCTCCTGTATGGAAGAATATACACCGGTGCTACTCATAGAAGGATCTCTATTGTAAATTTTACATATCTCTATAAAGGTAGGGAAGAAAATTCATCGAGAACTACATCCTTGAAACAATCAACATCAATAGGGAAATAAATTTGAAGAAAACATTGATCCTCCATGAAATAATTTTAAAGCATGGTGGTAACATCACCTATACCATGAATCTTTGATCTCTCTCTCCCTTCCTGGAAATGCCAATCACCATTGAAAAGAAAACTAATTCCTTCTTCTAATGTAAAAGAAAACCCATGGTGATAGTAGTCTACAAATGTGTGATATTGGACTAACCGTTCCATCCTATGAATTAAATCGTAGTATGTCATCCCTAAAACAAAAATATTCCCCAAAAATAGTAAATTATTATCTATAGGGGCCAGTCCCTGCACATGTGTATGCCCTCCGTTCATATTCACAATAGTATATCGAGGTCATTACACCATAGTGATATTGTATCTCTATTTTGAGACTTCACATGATAGATATAGAAATAAATGGGTTTCAATCACATCTATCAAAAAAATTAGAGATAACAATAGATGTTACTAGAATAATACCTCATACATTAGATGTTCATATAGATTTATCCTTGGGTATTAGCTGTAAAAAAGGAAACTGACTTATTACATGAACCTCTGAAAAAAAATTTCCACCACAATCCAGACTAATCTTCTTAAGATGCTAGTTAGAAGGGCTCAGAATACCTCGGTGTTGAACTAATCCTTAGACATACCATTCCATCTCCCCACCTAACATGGTGAAAAAGAACTCGCTCCATTATGTGTAGTGAAAAATAATCCTTTTGTACTAAAGATAGTGGAAAAGTCTAGAAGAATCAAAGTAGATTACCCAGAAAACCACATGCCTAACACTCTATAGGATATCTGTCAAATTGGGGCTTATTATTACCTTTTATTCAACAATGGTGTCACACCATAGTGGTATTAAATTAGAAACATTGTCTTCCTCTTCCCTGACGAGAATTGATAATGTATGGTTTCTTACCACTAGAAGAACTACTGGACTCACGCAGTACTGATCCTTTAAATCTGGTACTTGTGCCAGCACTCAAATTACACTCAGGGATTAGGGTCAGATCTACTCTGGAAAAAAGGTTGTAAGGACAAAGACATTCACCTTAATTCTTATGGCACATTATATCCCAACATAAAAATTTCTAGAAGGCGAAATCTTTTCACTAGTTAGAAGTGGTGTAAAGTGCATTAAATCAGTGAAACATGCTTACCATTGTAAATCTGACATAGAGCCCCGCTTGAGATGCATGAACTCTCAATCTCATTCATCTCCGAGTTTATTAAGAAAGAACTTATCATAGAAGGTAGACAATAAGTCAACCCAAAACATGACATGATAACGACCGTCCTGGGTAACCACATCCCACCAACGCTTGGCTAAATCCTAAAGCAAGTATGTATCAAGATTGATACTCCACGATGGAGGAATTTCCAGATTGTAAATGATAGAAAACATGGTATCATCCAAAGACTCAGTATCTTGAGGACCATAATCCCCAGAAAAATAATGAGGATGTTTTTGCTGTAACTCAATGGTCAAATCAACCATCATAGGTGCAACCCATGGGGCACTATACATGTACCACATTAGACCTTTTGACTAACATGGACCTGAGAAAAAGTATCTTGATAAAGTAAAATATGAAGTTCCCCATGAGAAACACCTAGTGTTTAGACAAGATTCTCAAGGCCTACCATTTCTATAGCATGGTCGTCACCACCTTTTAGAAAAAAGACACATGGGCATCATGGAAGCACATGACTACATATTACATGAACATGCCTCTGAACCTACATAGAAGAATAAGATAACATCACTAACATTATTTAAATGTATGAAAAATCACTACCCCTTCCATAATACCCAAACTAACTGCTTATATAGAAGGTATCCGTAAGTGCTCTAGTATATGTTTCATGTCATTTTCGGGTTAATTTCTGGGTTCACTCATTTAATTTTCATTAATATGACAATGTATATAGGGATGTTATACCAAGTCATTTTAGATTTTATGATTCAATGTATAATTGTTTTCTATTTATGATGACTCAGCACCCACACACCTATCACTATAAATGAAAACATTATATTAATAGTACGATAGATCAACTCGGTAAATTTCTCATCACAACCCATGAGAGCCTATAAACCTCATGAATTGAGAAATGAAATCACTGAATCATAAAAAATAGTTTCACATGTACAAGAAACTATCACAACATCACTCTACAATTATAGACATATCAAGTAATGAAAAGTAGTTAAATAGATATATATGTCTTGAAAATATGCATGCCATGTGACTTCTATGTTCCTCTAATGATGCATATAGCAATACTTTTTGTCATCATATCATCAGGATAAGGGTGAAATAAATTCTCAAACATATTAATAATCACTAACACCTCTTAACATATTTCACACAATGGTGAAATAATATCAACTATAATAATAAAATGTATAATAACAATTATAATTTAGGGAACTTTATTTTTATCCAAAACAAGGGTTCATGACACCCATGAAAATCTTATGACCATGTCTCAAGAATTCATATTCTCTAATATATTGTCTCTAAATAGTAATGAAATATAATAACCCATCTCTGATACCAATTGGTGACGTCCCAGACCCAAATTCCACATAAAATATGGCATGGGCCCAGTGGAACACATGCCCTCAAGCACATCTCCCCAAATTTCAGAGAATATTGACTAGCAGCGGGGGCTTCGGGTGTGTCTGTTTGGAGACAATTCCCTACATATAAGATTGAATCACATCAGAATGAATATAATATAACTTTAAATAGAAGAAGAAATATAATTAAATAGAGGGAGAATATGGATGCAATAGATCAACAAAAATATCCATAGTTTTATCAACTAAAACAATGGTAATTTAATGAAATTTCAATAGAAAACTGTAAAACATGGATAAATGAAAATTGGCATAACATGTTCAACAATTTGAAAGAAAACATGACCACTCCAAGCTTACCAATATCCAAATCGGTCATTTGATATCATGCTATATCCAATTAGCAAGCAATCATATTGTATTCATCCCTTTTTCAACACGTGTACCAAATGACACCTGAAGAGGGTGTGAGCTAATTTTTAGTTGGCCACAACCAACGGAGTCTATGACCTCTGGCCCATGTACTGGAATATAGTAGTTTGTAGGCATTCATATTTAATGTAATGAATGTAATACAATATATCTAAATACCAATGTACCTTATTCAACCCTTGGATGGCTTTTGAACATGTAACCAATTCATTTTTTAATGTAATTACCATTTAATGTTATTATGTCTTGTTAGTCATAACATGCACCGACAGCACCATGAGATAGTATAAGTAGTGAAGGTCCTAATACGTAACAAGGAAAACTGAAAATATTAATGGTGAGGGAGTTCTATGGTAATAACAAATGTAACTTATATCTCAATGAATTCTAACACAATAGTATTTGATTCTAGCTAATGGGGTAATAGTGTAATCCAAGGAGCGTAATCCAAGACATTCCCCAATAAAGAACCTACTGAGTCCAAGGTGATCAACAAAGGTAAAATGGTGCTATGTTAAGATAGGGCCCTATGGTGTTTCATCATTGAACCTACTAGTCAATGCTGGATCCAAGGAGTGTATCTGAGGTATCACTTAATATGGTAATGGACCCTACAGTAGTATATAGAGCATCTGAAGAATTGAAAATATCAAGAGTCTAGGTGGGTATCGACATAAAAAAACATATCCTAGAATTAGAATGGGGTTCCAAAGACCCAAGGTGTTCTATTCACAATATCCAAGGCTATCTCGAGTCATTCCATTCTTTTTAGGTATTGATATAATTTAGTAATTAATATTGGTCCATTTCAATAATTCTGTTAGTGTGTATGAGTCATGTAGAGTTGCATCCCTTTATTTTTTTGACCAATCATTGTCTTTAATTGGTGTGGACATTCAAAATAGTATTTCATACATTTAACCATTTCTTAACTAACCATTAATGTATGTTGACTTATGGGGGTTCATTCCACTAACTTTTGTCAATGTGGAAATGGGTTCTATGGACATGTAACCTTTATTAAATCATATTTAATAAGGCGATGTTATATACATAATATAATTTTTATTTAAAATTTCACATATCATAAGCATACATGGTAAATGTCATTATGAAATTATCCTTAATAACAAACCATTTATTTTTGGAATACTTGCCTTTAGGAAGGTAGAGAAAAGAAACACCTGAATGGTGGCTCAGATGTTGCGAAACAGTAAAACCCAAATATGGAACAACAATTGACGTGGGGCAGTGTGTGCTATAAGTTTAACCACTAAGAACTAATCACATATTTGGAAAGATCATAACCATATTATTCTAAAAAATATAATCATGGAATTTAAAGTTAAGAAACTACTTCTGATGAAATCAGCGGGCCCCACAAGAACATTCTCAAATCTATGATCTTTTGGGGTATGTTATAGATCACCTACTTTAGGGATTTACTACACTCGCCCTCCAGTTTCAGTCCTGGATTTTCCTCAGATCATAGTAGATCTACGAAAAGGTAGAAAACAGTCTCATGATGATATCTAGGTCAAGAGCAAAAGAGAAGAAGACTGACTAATGAGGACTCGAGTACTCACCATTGTGCATCCAATATGACGAACATAATCATGATAAAATAACTAATGAAGGATATATCATGATCCCTAGATTATTACTTAAAAAAGCTATAATATTATTGGAGAATGGGTTATTCCCTATGGTTCTTGGAATATGGAGGAAGGGTTTTATTAATAGATCAGTATGGGAAATACAAGAAATTTACCCAGAAAATTAGTGTGTGCATGGTCTATGCCCACGGTTTGTCAAATAATCCCCAAGACGTGTGAGATGGATCTATCTAAATGGTTTGGCATCACTGTTTGATCAAACCATGTGATATACAAGCACTGGAATGTCACGACCCATCCTCGGTGCCCGTGTCGTGACTACCCTAAGCCCGCCTCCCATAGGCCAGGGGCTGGTGACAAGCACAAAAGGTATAAATCCCAATAAAAAGTGAATACATTTCCATTAATAAGTAAAAAACCACAAAAAAGTATGCAATAGAAAGTAAACACTAAGTAAATATTGTATTCAAAAGAAAGTGCTGAAAGGAATGGGGCCGGAAATACAATCCCAACAGTAAAGTACAGTACAACTGAAAATCTTGTAAAACTATAGTAATGTAAAACAACAACTACTGAGTCGTCCTACAAGAATCCCACCTGAAGGGTGGGTACAGATGGCCACCTCATCACCTAAGGTCTGTCCATCGACTCCGTGTATGTATCACCAAGTGGTCCACCTCCGGGTACCATCCATCTCCTCAACACTCTGCCTCGATCAGTATTGTCCATCATCATCAACCAACAAAATGAACTGTGGGCATTGACCTTGAAGAGGTGATTATAAAGATACTCAGTAGGGACCCCGATACCCCCGAAAGTCTCCCAGAATCCACGAAGGTTAAACCACAAAGGATAGATACAATAAAGAAGTATCAACCAACACAAAGTATCAACCAACCCTAATCAGGTAGATGCCCATACATATACATCAGTTATCAATTATAGTTAGGCTCCAACTCCTGAGCCCAGGTACAAACCAATCCACACAAGACGTAAAGTTAATCAAATTGATGATAATGATTGAAAGTGAAGACTCAACTCACAGAAGTACACATCTTTCGTATAACTATCGAGATGATCAGATATAGTCACTAATTCATCTAAAGCTATCAGACCCACATAGGATATTAGAATAGCTAAAATGTCAGACCCACTCAGGATACAAGACCAGCTACTCTGTCAGACCCACATAGGATACTGGTACAGAAGTCATCACTGTCGAACCCATAGAGGATCCTAGTATAGAATTCATTGTCATTGAACCCTCGGAGGATTCCAGTACGGTAGATGTTGTCGTCGAACCCACAGAGGATCCTTTTACGGTTGTCATCGTCGTCAAACCCATGGAAGATCCTAGTATAGATGTCATCACCGTCAAACCCACGGAGGATTCTAGTACGGTAGAAGTCATCACCGAGCCCACAGAGGATCCAAGTACGGTAGTCATCGTAGTCGCAGCTAGTTCTAGTGTTACCGTACGCATCATGCTCGAATTCGGGAGGGTCCACTCCTCGAGTAAAGGGGTCGATACATCAACCATCACGAAATCCTGAGTTAATGTATCCTGAAGTTCAAGTGCATATGCACTACCTGGGTTTGAGGCTTGTGGTCCACAACGAGGGTGTTGTGATTTAAATGGGTGGATAATGTAACACCCCTGGAAAAGTGAGACTTAAAAAGGCTAAATGTTACTACCCATGTCAACAAGGTGCAACTTTATTTTCGAGATCCTACATTATTAGAACTCCACAGTTACGCATGTTAGGTCTGGAGTATTAATTAGGATGGGTGACCTTCTGGGAAGTTTCCTAGGGTGTGTGTGAGTGAGGAAAAAACACACTGAAAGAACATGTGTTGGCTTATGGGAATAGTCTTTAGTCTGATATGTAACCCTAGTGAGTAATAACATATGGTTTGTTGGGAAGGCAATCAATGTATTACAGAAGACCCATGGGGTCAGATGACAAGGTTCATGGAACGGGGAGGTAGGTCATGACATGGTACCTAAGAAAAAGATGTGTTCACAAGGTTTCATCTTATGGCCGTGCGCGAGCCGTACGAGGTGGCTTTGTCGAGAAAAAAAAACACAATCTACAAGGTTAGGAAAACTGTGTGGAATTCCCACATGGTATACTCTACACCGTACACATTGTCTATTTTCTCCAAAATGATGGGTTTTAGGCACCAAAGAATCTCTGATCACCCTCAGAACCCTTATTAACTAATTATACATATTAGGTCCAATGTAATAAATTTAACTGAAAAATAGAGGATCGATACCTGAGTGAGAAAACAGGTTATTATAACATTACTAGTCGAAAATTCCGTGAAAATTTTATATATTTGATGTTATCATGGTTATTGTAATATTTTACTAAAATAATGTAATAATTTCACTTTTTGGATGATTTTGAGACATAATTTATATTTTAACCTCATTTTACATGTATTACATTTAAAAAGGTTCATATATATACTTTAGTTACAAGATATATTGAAATAAATAAAAGTGTCCTAATAGGGAAATTTGATCCTCCAGATTCGAAATATGGAATCAAAATTTATATGTTTATTTTATATATTTGGGGGAAGTAAATTCTAATTTAAATTCATAAAACATAATGGAAAATGATTTTTTTTAATCTATTTTTAGGCCTAAAATATCCTTTTTCAAAATTCAAGTATAACATTGAATCATACCTAGTTATTTATATTATTTATTTTTAAATGACACTTATAAAAACTGAGATAAAATATAATCCATAAACTAACATCAAAATTAAATGATTAAATGAAAATAAGAGACAATTTTCCAACATAGATATTGATGTTTGTTTATTTGAAAATAAATATTTTAAGAAATATCCCAAAAATCACCCTAATGTAATAATAATTTTTTTATTTTCAAAATTATATTAAATTACTCAAATAAAATTTATAAATATGGTCAAATATATTTATAATTCTATGTGAAGAATGATATGAAAACAATTTTTGAATAATACATTTTCTAGAGAAAAAATATGACATTACTAAATATCATGTACATATTAGTGATGAATTGATTGATGAATTCGTTTTTTGTAATAAAATTATATATATATTTTAGAAGGTGGTTAATCATATTCAAAATTTTCCATTTACTTGCTAGGTTATAATATGATACATTATGTTTGAAGCTCGGTAATATGTATCAATAATGTTATCTGAAACATAATACTAACTTAATGAAAAATATATATTAAAATCACTATTTGTTTATTGAATGACGTATATTATTCCCCTAATATGATTAAAAATATAATCTTATAAATTATATTACATGATTATTTCATCATTAAATACATCCATGAAAAATTATAGGAACTCACATTATAAAGGGTTCCTGAGTCATGCGAAAAATAGAGGAATTCATGATACTGAATGAAATGACTACTAAATTTTTTTTAGAAAATTAACATACAATACTGTTCTTTGGGATATCCTCCTCCTTCACCATTTTTTTATAGTACCTATATCATAGGTAAATATTTGAAACCAGTTGGCTCCATTATGTTGATTGGATACATTATCTATCCTTGGGAGGTGATTACAGTTCTTGACCATTTCTCGATTAAACCCACATCAACCTACACAAATTCTCAAACTAAATATTTTTGGAGAATAATTTTAGATAATCCAATGGTGAAACCATGGGATAGATGAAATCATTCAACATAAAATTTTCAATTTGACTCTTCAGATGGCATTTCTCATAAGCTTCCATCCATTAAAGATCCACTAAAATTGTGGATGTCGAAGGTTTTTACTCTATTCCACACAAAATATAACATCATGGGGGTAAAAAATAAATAATCTATGAAAACATATAAAAAATAAATATGAAATATAGGGGAATATCCATAATGGACTCTTCCAAATCCAAAATCTTCTCCATTAACCAAGACATAAGAGGATCAAAAATCATAAAACGTGTCAAATGATATTAGTAACTAATGAATAATACCAAATTTTCCTCAATATCATAGAACCTAACCATCCAAAAAAATAAATCAATGATCACAAACATATACTAAAACCAATCCACACTATGTATGACATCATATGGATGTATAAAAATCCAAAAAGGAAAACACCTAATGACTAATGTTTTCCATTCATCAACTCTTAACACTGACATATAAAAAAATGATTGTCGACAAAATGGAATAATTAACACTAGGGGTATGAAAAGAATCTCTACCAAAATGTTCGAGGAAACAAAAAATGTGGGTGATATAAAATAATACAATCTTCTAAATTTTAAAAATGTTAAATAAAGTGTTGATGATAATAAATGAAACATTAAACAATATATGGCACACATAATGTCGACATATATAATTTCCTAGATGGAAACCATCACTATTTGAATGCTATAGACCATTTCATTATGGAAATGGAATATCCCATGAATAACAAGTACTTGATCTATCTCATCTAAGAATAATGTATACATATTTTTTTGGCTACTTATATGGACTCATAAGAAATTGATACATGGGATGATATTATATTTTATAGCCTCCTAAATGTTGTTCCCAAATTATAGTCAGGAAATAAAAGAATTTATTCCAAAAACCTCCAAAAATATATTAGATGGGAACAGTTCTTTTGGTGGTTGAATAAAAGCCACCAACCATAAATATATGAGAATTCATGGGTTGATGTTGACTCCCCGCTAGCCAAAACTATTACTATCTCAATGTTTCAGATCCCCCTAAAAACACATACCATTGGGAAGTGGTATAAACCATACCATCAAGCATATTGTTGTTATTACATCATCATCATTGTCACCTTTACCATCTTATTTACAACCAAATATGTATTAAATGTGAATGTCTTTACTAAATATAGTTTATATTGAATAATTTATTCCTAATCAAACCATGTTAAGGATTAATTTAAAAAATATATTTCATGTGGGATGTAAAATTATTTTCAAGTGAATCATAAGTTATACAATGCTTAGAATAAAGAAAGGATGGTACAAAAATGACTATCTATTACACATTATTATCATCTATGAAAGAAACTCTATACCAAAGTACATCAAAAAATATTCTAATGAATCATTTTCCCTATCTGGTATTTGATATATAAGATCATCCATTATCATGTTTCTCTTTAATTCTGGATAGTAACCAATGGAACACAATAATTTTTCCTAGAATGAATTAGACCAAAAGATATCTCAAACTCATCCAACATATTATCCGTATACAAATTAGATATTCTAAACTCATAATTCGTTAATCATTGATATTGGAACTCAAAAAAATCATCTTTATTGAATTATATTCCATTGTTAGATTGCATCTCGGATGGTCAATCAAATAATCTACCTGAACCACACCAATATGAACCATGCATTGAAAATGACTAGAGTACATCACTATAATAATGAATGAAACCCCTTTGAATATATTTAGATTGATTATTTATATTCATTAAATTAATTTATTTTAACTTCCCTAGAAAATCACACCAATTCAATTACATTTACAAAAAAGAATAAAATATATTAATTTATTAGGTGGATACCCAACATTCAGTATTATCATATATTGGAATTTTAATAAGTTTAATAATATTCTATCCGAACATAGGTGGTCTTAATAATCTATGTCTAATATGGTCACTCTGACTAAATGACATATTCTGTTCTAATAAAATTGTTTCTATAACAAACCAATGAAATCATAAAAAGTTAATAACTAAAAAAACCATCATTACACTCACTTATAGCTTTGATAACTCCTTTTATGTCCAAACATCTTGGAAAGCCCTCTGAGGATGGATGTTACTATGATAGTAACCCCAAAATCCCACAAACAATAAGACATGTGTTTTTGACTACCACTTTGTGTAATAATTAAAAAAAGGGGATCCATTCCCCTCATAATCTAAAGATCATAATAAGAAAACATCTAATATACACCATAGCATTAAATAAAATAAATAACATATAATAATACATAATGTAAGAAATTTTCCTACAAGTATATGTCACTATATAATTGAACACCAAATGAAAACACTATGGAATTATCTCTAATAAAAATACACGAGATAAAATCATGAATATCATAGATTTATCATTAAATTCATCTTAGAACCCAAAAAAAATTAAAATATATGGGTTAAAATATATGAATAGTTAGTTGTAACCTCCTCAAGACCACATGTGAAAATGTGGAATAATCATACTAATACCTCGATGAGAAAATCATAAATCCTACATGAACCAATAATCTGTGTACTAACAGTAAATCTCAAAATTGAAAACTAATTGAATATTATATTCATTTACAATAAAATAATATCATGATTATATTAAATATGGTCCCTTTCACTACATCCCCACCAGTTTATCACAATCACACCCCATGATGGATACCCTAGTTCTCTCATTCCATATTTACCATCATAACCATATCTATACATCAAGATAATGCATATCTATAAATTAATCACATATCCCAAAATCCCCCACCACATACCACTTATTGTTATCACACCCTTACCTAAATATTACATCTTGTTAGTGTATCATGAAGAAGACAGATATCATCCCCATTCCCTCCAACTTTCCACATCCCCGAATATATAACACATCATCATCCCATCATCATCACTTATATTTTACTTATTAATTATATCCATCTAAACCGACATATATAACACTTTCCCATTTAACCCATTCCATAAACTAAAGAGAAACTGAGAAATATAGAATAGTTTTCATATGTTCCCTTGCTAACCTAGTTGTTTGGGGGGAAGGAATATGGAACCCCAATAATTGGGGTGTTTCTATTATTATCCAACTCAAGTAGGGTATATATGAAATATCAATAAAATCAATCATAAATGTACCACAATAAAAAACTATTTCTCCCATTATAAATCATACAAATAGGAACTATAATAGAAAATAATCACCACACCCTCTCTATAAACATACAAAAATAATTATGTCAACCTAAAACACCAATAATCCCCCTTATGAATAAAATACAGATATATCAATAATTTGAAATATAAATTATAAATACTATACATTCATTTATTATTTTCCACTACCAGTCTTATTAAATTAATTATTTTAGTCATTTTCAATAATTAATTAATAATAATTAATAAACTAACATCCACATTACCTATATCTATGAAAATTACATTTAATATCATAGTATTTTATTAAACAATTGACACTTTTAATATTCCATACCACTCACAATATTTTAAATACTAATTTTTCATCACATTCTAAACAATTAGGAATTATTAAAATATAACCAAATCAAGAAATTATCCACAAAATACACCACCATGATACTCCATGAATAAATTACCATAATTTCCACAAATAGATCCCTTTTTTAAAAAATCCTTAAACCCCCACCACAACAAAAATCAGATGTTTCTTTTCCTAGGTTTTCCTATTCATAGAAAAAAATACACAAACAAAATATGGTAATTTTAATAAAACTATAATAAAGATCTTGTAAATGAATACTTTAAGTGTTTAAATCTAGGAATATTTTTAGTGAACAAGAAAACAAGCATCACAAATTTCATTATTTTCTTACAACCCATTTTTCAACTAGTATAAATTCTTATCTCTTTCTGAGGGGTGATTAAATTATTTAATTACATCATAAAATTTTAAAATTAATACTATAAATCAAATAAAAAAAGATAATATCAAATATCATCAATCATATGATATAAAAAAACTAAATAAATATAATTAAATACCCGCCCTTACTCATTTGAGTGTATCATCATTTCTGTTTCATACATTATTTTACACGATTTATTTAAATGGAAAAAAAAATTGATAATTAAAAATTCCTTAAAAAATAATGGAGAGGATGTAGAGTTATAAAATCCCTTACATTGATAGAAAAATAAAAAAACATAGCAAATAGGTACATGAAGGGAAGTGAGATTATGGCAGGCCTTGAATTTGTGATAGAAATTTCATCCCGATGGTAGGGTGATCATGAATATAAAAGGGAATCATTATTCTCATCCATGGTAAAGGAAAAAATAAAAAATAATTATATAGGATAAATAATGATTTAAAATAATAAATTCCCCATAATGTGGAAGTATCCTCATTTACTCATTCCTATTAACTCTGTAATTCGAATTTAAATTATTAGTTGTAATTATCTTTACATTATCAACAATCAAATTTCCAAATTTATGGACTAAATAATAAAGAAAAAAGGTAATTTATTTTCATAAAAAAATAAAAAATTTAATTAATTTATGGTGAAATTTTTTTAATTTTAAATATTAAAACATGATTTTGTATTATTTATAGATGTAAGGAGAATTATATATTTGAATGGAACATGTGATGGGAGAAAAAAACCTTACGTGAAATGGAATGTACTTTATAAAATAAATTATACCATATAGTTTTCCCATAAACCTTATGAATATATAATGAACTTGATAAATTATAAAGGGTTAAATAAAAAAATTAAAAACTGTAACAAATATTTGAAATTACTTATACGAAATATAGATTTGCATTTATGAAATCATATTACACTTATGAAATCATAATTTACTATTTTAAAATAAAAAAATTCAGTGAAAACTATTATAATTTAAGGAATGAATATTTTAAAAAACACATGATATTAATGAAATCATAAAATCCTTTTAAAAACACATGAATTACTATGATGATATTACACATGGAACTTATCTAAATCTAGATGAATCTTATAAAATCAAATTAGAATTATAAGAAATCTATTTTAACAATATTAATTCATGAAAATAACACTTAAACAATATTGAATGATAACTAGATTTATAAATTTGACTCACTTTAAAATATAATTTTCATTTCATAAAAGGACACCTCTAAACTAAGTGGATAATTTAATTGTAATTTTATAGTTATTATCATTTAAAAAATTTAATAAAAATGATATAATTTATCCAGGAATGTATGATTTACTAAAAAATTAGAAATTAAATATCAAAATGTTAAATCACTCATATATTTATAGATCTAATCTAAAACTAATATTTGAGGAAGAATAATCATTCCTTATCGAATAATAATTATATAAAATATCTCTGGACTCCTCCAACAACTAGGATGTGAAAAATTTAGGGTTTTATAAAATCAAAATCCATTATAGTAGACACATTTTAATATTAAGAATCATTTAGAATAAGAATGAACCCTAAAAAAGTAAAAATCAACATCCCAACACAACACTGCTTTTGAGGATCTACTGAACCAAAAAAAATTCACCACTATGGGACAAAAAATAACCTAATAAATTAATCTAAAAAAAGTCATCATCATCAATGGAAAAAAAGGAACAAAATTTATTGAGATTCTATGTGTACATATGTTACTCATACTCTGAATTAAATTTCTCCGAACCATTATTCCTCACAAATACCTGATGGAAAAGAAATAACTCACCCACATTTCACCTTCTCTTGATAATCCAAAATGTAAACCGATTGGTCCATAATCATTACCTAATCATGTACATCAACATATCCTAAATAAATTAAATGGGAGTTATCTAGAATATATTAAGGTGGATTTGATTAATTAAAGTAATTTTTTATCTTGATTATATACCAAAAAAATTTAACCCACATTTCACCATTTTAATATACCACAATACATCAAAATGATCAATAAACTAGGGTGAAAACTAACTCCATTAGCTAAATATTCAATGTTTATAAGGAGGAAAAACGTTTATAAACACATATCCTCCACCCTATATCTCTAAAGGTATCCACCTATTATTAGAATAAGTCTTATTTATGTCATCTATTTCATTTACACGATCTCAAATCACATACTGTTTTCATATAATAGTATTAACACAATGTTGTCAAAGGACCACAAAATCTCCATCATTAGTCAAATATAATGATGATTTATATGTTCACTTATATAACACCACAAATTAATCCATCATGATCGAGGGGAGATGGTTATTATTATATGAAAATCAACAATGGGAAGATTATTTATCCTTGAACAACTAAAATATAGGATGTAAGCATGAAATATATCCTTTATTGTCTAAATGTTTTTTTCTTTCTATCCAATTATATGAGGTTAAAAATAAGTTCTAACGAATATCTAAGAGATATAAATAAAACTAATACCTATATATACTAATGAGGTGAAATAAATTTCCTAATAACAGTTTATTGTCCTTTGTACCATGTGATTCCCCATTACCTCTTCCACATATTTCCCTACAAGAACAACCACAACACCAGACTATAAAATTGTTAAAAATGATCACACTTCATCCAATGATATATGATCACCCAAATAACTTCACCTAATAATTTTGATAATGAAAAAAATACCGATTATGAACATCATGATTCCTTCCCACTTCTACTCATGGATTTACAATTGATGTAAAAACCACTCAAAGTATTATTATTTTACATCACCTAATAGAATAAAAACTCTTCTGAAATGAATAAAACTACTAACAACTTAAATTGAATCCAAAATACAAACTACTCAAGAACATTTCCATATTTAGGTATACTAGGGTACAAAACCGAGTGTTAATTATGAAATTAATGATTATCCTCCTCCCACATCACTACCATTAGAAAATTTTTGGTAAATTTCATTGTAGTTTCCATGAAAGGCTCATTTCCCAACATATTAAAGGGAATCATATCACATAAATCATTTTAATCAATTACGATAATTTTTGGACAAACACCTACAAAAAAACATCTCCGACACTGTTATAAAATTTTTATAGATTTTTTTCCTCTAATAAGAGAAACACTAGGGGTCCTTTATAAGGGATCTTAATATGGTTCTTCTAAGGGAAGGTAATTTTCTACATTAATCTCCTTTTTAATTCCCCATTTTATACCATACTGTATAAAAAACATATAATATAATAAAAAAATATAACCAATATTATTTAATTTTATTGAGTTAATGATTTTTTTCCATCTACCCCACTATCAAATGATAAACAAAATCATTGATCCTCTGCAACATGGACTACTGCCACACGAACCAATGTCATTTTTTCCATCACCAAATAACAGAAATGATAATATTTGGGTAAATAATTAACATATTTGATAAATATGATATTATATTGCTTCTTTAAATTTAATATATATTAAAACAAGTGAAAAATTCGCTATAATACAAATGATTATTTTCGTCGATCGAATATTTGGCCTACCGTCTCCATGATGTGATGAAATTAATTTTCTATTATAAATATAAAATATTGGTTCTAAATTTTTATTTATGGATTAAAAATAAAATTTATAACATTAATATAAGTATGTTTATGAATTAAATATATTATATATACATGAATTGGGGCTTTGAAGTCCAAAAAAACACATAGGAAGACAAAAGAATTAACACTTGAAATAGTGAAGATAAGTAAATATTATGAATTAAATAGAGGAAATATGTTAAAAAGGATAATATAAGATATTAAATAGATGAACAAAATTTTAGTATAATTTATTAACATTGATGACAACATAATACATGGGGATAAATTATAATGAACTAAATGGAATATTAAGGTAAGTGACTCCATCAAAATTTTCATTCACTGAGATGTATTTCATTATTTTTAATTTTAAATATTCTATATGGTATATATACTAACTATTTTATATTTAATATCATTATTCATTCACAATTCATGGAATTTTGTGTTTCAATTTCTTTACATCACCCACACAATATTTTACTTGAATTTTACCAAGTGGTAATCGATTTCTTGTCATGTTTAGTTCTCTTGAAGCATATTAGTTAATATGAAAAAATTATATAATTTTGGGGTATATTAAACCCCTTGGATTAGATTCTAATCATATTAAATTATAAATTACATTTAACATCAATATCCATATTTATTGTTTCAAGGTTATTATTATTTCTGCAATAATATAACAATTTTACATATGGTGTTTACTATGAATGTTACACGATTAACTGGGGAAATGATATTAAATAAATATCATATAATCAATAAAACTATTTTATATAAGTATTATTTAGTAATGAATTTAATTTTTCAATAATATATATGAGTAATTCTTTGTACAGGATGTTATAGGTGGGTCGTGGAGTTTTATATCCACTCAATACATCAGTAGTTCTCCTCTAATAAATTTGTTGGCCCAATTAAATGGGTTATTACAGATGATGATTAAAGTGTCTTTGTAATGGTATTGATAGTAAATATACCAGGATGTATGAGATCATGGTTACCAATATTTATCATTTTCCCCAGGATGAATTTAGTTGTTATTATCTATGATATTTTCAGTATGGTATTATCAATGGATTTAAATTATGAACATGTAAATGACTAAAAGTAATTTGTTTCCATATATCTATATTGTTATAATTATTATAAAATATCTGTTTATATTATTCATGTTTTTGATGAAATAGAATGTGTGTTCATTGTTTCCTTTAATTATTTATTATTTATTATTTATTAATGATTGTTTCCCTTATATGAAACCCATATAATGAATTTTATATCACCATTATTTTGTTTCTTTTCCTTCTATTTGAAGAGTAATTCTTTAATTGTGTTCAACAATACTGAATATTTTCAATAAATTATATGATGTTAATACCTAATGTAAAATGGGAATTTTGTATGTATCTAGATTTCCAAAACTAATAAAATAATTGTTTATATGGAATTTTACAACTTGTATCCTTTAAAATATAATAATGTGACAACTGGCCCTGGGAAACTGAATTCGTGTTTGTTATGCTTGGTATTAGTTAATTTTTAGTAGAACCTAATGGAACTAGATCGTGTAAAACATAGATTATGGAACATAAACATATTATATATGTTTAATACAAGTTTATAATAATACTCTAATTCTTAGGTAAATAATGGATTATGCAGTTTTCCAGGAAATTACATCTTAGTCTTGATACTACATATGGACATTGTTAAAGGACAATTATACATAAATATAATAACTCTAAAATGGGTGTATTCAGATTTTACTTAATCTTTATCACGTTCACTATAAATAATGATATGTTGCTCCTGTTTTGACACAACAAGGGGGTATTCTTTTATTAATTAAAATTTTCTATAAAAATCGATTTTGGAGGATGTAAAGTTATTTTTATGATTTGATGATATACTCATGGAATCCATGTTTAAAATTTCTAGATTATCAATGCATAGATATTTTTCTTGTCACATAAAAGGTATAATTATGCATTATGATTATAAATAAATTGTTTTATTGTCAATTTTATTATATTACAATATTAGAAATTTTTCCTGGAAAAAAATGTAATTAATTCTCATGGATATTGTAGATATTTCCCTTATATGTAATCATATATTTCTATAATTAATAATGATTAGATCACAGAAATATTTGGGAAACGTAATTATATTATGGTTAATTAATCTTCCTAAATAAAGAATTATGTCATTCATTAATAATATTCCCCTTTGTTGGATTCCTTTATACAACAATCCACTATAATATAGTGGGACTACTATTCTTATGGTATATAAAGAGTGTATTAGGTATCTTTAAAAGATATTTACATCCATTAAATGAAATAATTATAAAATTATTACAATTATGGTGTATAGTCACAAAGGATATATTGATCAATGGTGAAAATTGATCCTAAATAAAAAGGAGGAGGATAAAATAGGTCAATATAAAAAATATGGAATCTAATGAATGTTATTCCATAAATATTTCCATTATGAGATAAGAACTTAAATTAGGATAATGTTCATTAGATCAATGAAATAATAAAAAAATGTGTTGTGGAGTGTGATGATACCTATATATGATTACCCAGGTATGATACAAAATACAAATAAAATACAAAATTCATGATTGTAAATATTATTAAATGTCATGATACTTGTCCATAGAGGGTCTTAGTATCTAAATATTATCCCCATGTGTTGGAATAATTTAATGTGACATTAAAATAGGGAATGAAATTTCACCATCCAAGATATTTAAATGAAATCCAGAAAAGAAGTGTTCAACTAGGATCCATGGAATTGATAAATATCCCAATATGAAAATGTGAATGAATTAATTTTAAAAAATATGAAAATTGTAGAATGAAATATCCTATGAAATTCATAATGATCTTGGGTTGTTTTATGAGTGCAATGAAAATGATCATTTGTCTAATTAATGCATGGGAAAAAAGAACATCAATTATTTCATAGTATTCAACATAAACAATTATGCATTATTCATTAAAATTTCGAAATAATCAAGAGAATATACAGTAATACTAGCCTATGGGGAAAGTAAAATATTTTTTAATAACTAATGTTGAAGAGGATGTTCCCACTGATGTGTTAGCATTCAGATTAATCATATCATCAATCATAGCTACTAATTTACTTGATTATAGATCCTCATATAATTTAATATTATTACTATTTTCTAGGATAATTAGATATTTTCTATGAACTCTTAGAAGTAATTTTATTGTCGAAACTCATATTGGATGTATCATAATATTAATTTTACAATAGGAAGTTCCCATCATGATATTTTAATGTGATTTAATTTATAACATTATTATCATACATGAGGTTGAATTTGATATTATCTTTTGTATGGAATGGATTTCAAAGTATGAATAAAAAATCGGGTTCAAAGGGAAAAATGTTTTGATTAATAATAGCATGTGGAATACCTTATCGATATAGTGGATACTTCCTCATATGCTTCATGTAAATATTAACTTTTGATAGGTGTTTTGAATGTGATTATTGGGTTGGAAGATAAGACAAAAGGATAAGGTAAAATGTTAATTGGTGATGTAACTATTATAGATGAATAAATCAATGTATATCTTGAGGACATTCCCAGACACAGATAATATTGTGGAGTTTAGTTTTTCATTCCATGAATCCCTAATTAAATACCTATATTAAACACTCCTTAACGAATGGAAACTCTGGATGTAGTGGATTTAAATAATAAATGTGGGTATTTTAGTGGTACGATAATTATAGGTCCTAGTGTTTCACATGGGGTAGCCCCTAGACTTTTCCTCAAGAACAAATATGAACCTATAAGGATGTGAATTGATTATAGGTCTGATGAAGTTGGCATGTGTACCATCTAAAACTGGCACCTTACATAAATTTCACAATTCTTGATTGGTGTTCTTGATCCCCACAAGTAGGAGACTAGAACATGAGCATAAAAAACAAAAGGAACTATTTAACCAAACTAGATGTAGATAATTTGAAATATAATCTTTAAACTAAGAAAATATGGATGGAAACAAGAATATATACCGGTATGGATAGAGAAAAATGGGTGTCATACTACTAAATAGTTAGAAAAACAAATCTAAGAGACAAGTCTATATGAAAAGGATTATAAATCCACAACAGTTACTTAAACAGTATCTATGTGGTTGAATTAAAAAACAATCAACATATCACCATCCATCTCCCCAAACCAAATTGAAAAATAATCTCACCACCTCACTGTGGCTCCTTTCCATTCCATGTATTGAATGACAAACAAGGTTTATGTACAAACAATGGGGTTCATATTTTGTAAGATAAGTGGCTCAATAAGATCCTACCAATGTGATCCCTAATAAGTCTTTATGAAATTATACATGCATTATCAGATTTATTGAATACAAGTCATGATGTCTAGTTTTATAGTTCCCTAACAAAATCATTGGGAAAAAATATAATTTCCCCATTTTTGACATTTAAAAATTAAAATGTTAAAATGGTTTAAAATAATTTAGTAATTAAATATCAAATAAAATATATCAACTCAAAACCAATCCAGTATGACACATCATATCAAATCCACAGAAATAAAACTAAAATAATATTGTCTAAAACAACAAAAATCATTCAAAATAAGATGTATCAACAGAAAATGATTCATAATATGATTGGACAAATTGTAATCTCAAACATAAATATTGAAAATAGTTCAGTCGTCAAGTGTCAAGATATATTCATCGAATCTAGAGAGAATAGAAACACCCCCTCAAGCTATCCCCCAATAGTTCTAATAAGTATGTAGAATAATAATAATATTGAGAATATGAAGGCCCCATGAGTGAACCATATGATATTTGTACAGTCATATCATGGAAAATAACACCTAATTACCCAAGACTACCCATGTGATTTATTTTAAAACTTTTTTTTATCAAAAACCATATCATCAAATCCATATATTTAATACATTTATTAAAACCATTTTCAAATGATTTGAAAACACATTTTCATTTACCAAAAACCTGGGAAAAGAAATAACTTATCCTAACCCTATTTCAAATCACACAAATATAATCATTAAATCATTCCATTTAATTTATAAAATAATTTATCAAAATTAAAGTAGTGAAGTTCACATAAAATGTAATTATATGGAACAACATACATCAAAACCTAGGTCATAGTAGCCTAAAATGGGATCCCCCATCATGGATGAACAAAATAACCACAAAGTAGACCCTAAAATCAATATATTAATATCATTATTCATTAAATTTATCAAAAATGGGTGTCAAAAAAGAAATTTTATTACAAACCTCACAAAATCATGCCCTTAATACCACAACCAACAATGGAATAATCCCTAATAAAATATCTCACAACAGATATAGAAATAATATAGAATAAATTATATTTATGATCTACTAATCCAATAAAAGTATTCAACAACACTAATATGATTAAAGTTAATAAATAATTAGATATTACTACATTCCAAAATATAAGAAACCCAACCTAAATAATGATAAATCACTAGATGAGGAGAGTCATTTGGAGTGGAGGTCCCAAAAATCACATGTGAGATATCCCAGGTTGAGAGAAAATGATATCGTTGATGAATTGAATAGAAATTAGTATTATAGTTCCTTTAAATTACAAATCGTGTTGATTACACATAATTAAATCTATTTATATGGTGTGTAATCCACATGGTCTATATACATTGATACACCTAAAACATTTTTATGGAAACATACTTTTACCATTTACCCGCCATGCAATATTTAAAAAACTTGTAATCTATTCACACTATATAACATTTTTTCAACACATTAAAAGTTGGCATTAAATGTTTTTCAATACCATTAGTTGGTTTTTATTTCTCTAATAAACAAAAAAACTATTGTTTTCAGCACAATACTCTAAAACACAAACATAATTCATCAAAATTGATGAGAACCCATAAAATATATTATGGGTTTATAACCAACCAACAATAATTAAAATAAGTATACAATAATAAAATGAATTTCATTTTCCCTAAAAAATTCACCCCATCATCGAGAGTCCAATGGTAATCCAAAAAATTAGGAAAATAATTAAAGATAATGGAATCACCTAATATGAGGTAATGATATATAATAAACTACACACTATAAGATATTATATTCCTGGGATGTTATTTGGAATAATGATGTCCAAAAAATTGGTGATGAAATAAATCCCTCATTAATTTCATACTCTCTCAAGCCTCATAATAATTACACATGTTTCACCATTAGACTCTAACAAATAGAATTTACTTCCCACACAATACTTTCACTTGAGAGACACCTATTTTTACTGGATCGTCCTAAAAAACATATAACTCTAACTCAACCTCTTCCAAACCCAAAAAATAAGTGGAATAGGGATTTCATATGAATACATGTATGTCGAACTAGAATTTATAACCAATATCAAACTTTTCCAAGATTCAATGTGACATAAGTGAGGTCTAACAAATCCTAGATATATTTTTTCTTGTTTCTAAAGTTGACAGTGACCCATCCAAGGTGAAAATATCATAAAAACCTAGTCAAATAAAGAAACAACTATAGGAATATTTCACTCATAAATAAAATATATCTCTCATATTTTAATTGTAACCAGACACAATTATATATCATTAATTCCAATAGATATATCCTGATGAATAATTGGAACCACCAATATTTCTTAATCAACCTCTACCCAAGAAATCTGTGATTTTCTTAGGTAGCTATTCAAATCCTTGAAAGGATTTATATTGGTTGACAACTATTAAAAAAATTTTATAAGAAAAAACAACCATTTTTATATTTCTATCCAACGATCCCCTAAAATACATAACATATTCAGGAATCATATCTTACAAAATCTGTATTGAACACTCAGTATGAACATATTTTAGTCGATGAATTATTGTACATAGCCTAACCTGATTCCCCATAACCTCTTATAGATTTGTACAAAAACTGAAATTAAATTGTGGATCCTTTATTGAAATAATGGTAGAACGAACCCCATATAACCAAAAAATCTGTATCCCATACAACATAACCATATCATCCACATTTTTGGTGTCCCTGATCATAATGATATGATACAAATTTGTCAACTAATCAACCACCACCCAAATTTAATTCCTTCCATGGGTAGTCCATAGTAATCTAAAACTATTTTAATTTAAAAATTATACCATTTCCAAACTAGTATAAAAAATATTGAAATGGACCAGAAGTTTTTAAATGATATTTCCTGATATGTAGGAATTTGTAACAACGAGACACATTTTTAGCAATGTCATGCATCATACCTAGACACCAGAACAACTATCTAATGTCCTAACACATATTACATGTTCCCAGATGAATGAATAAAAAATAATTATAACAATCAATCAAAATCTAGTTCCTCACTACTTTTTGGATGAAAAAATGATCCCCAAAATAGAGATTAACACCTTAAGATTGAGAGAAACAAGAAATATATTCCTTACCATACATTCATTCTCAAATTGATTTCAAATAATCATAATACTAATAAATAATTAGAATTGACTCAAGGATGGATAATTTTAACTGGACATTGGTCAAATCCATTGAAGAATCTTTCTGATCATCCAGAGGTAACTAAGGGAAAATCCCCACAAGGTTCTACTCTTCCTTTAATCCAAAAACAACATGTGATGTAACTATCATACTATGAATTTATACAACAACATTCCTCATTCCTATAGTATCGATGATTTGGAATTCAATCATCTAATGGTATTACACCCACCATCACTATCTAATATTCATTTCATTCTGATAAATATATTGGTCAAAATCTTATAGTGATGATATAATATGAACCAATTGGTAAAAATATATTATCACCAAAAATAATGTGCATGAATAATTGAATCAAGCTCTAAATCATGAATGATGTAATTATTCTCCTGAAATATAAGATAATAAGAGACATATGATAGCACATGATCATCATTCCTAAAAACAAAACCCAAAATAGTTCTATAAGCATTCCCTAAAACAATGTACCCATTACCATGCTTAGGTGACATCAAAATAAGAGCTGATGTCTAAAGTCAGTTTAGATCATTGATAAAGGACTCACATTTTTCTTCACATAGTATTTTAATCCTATTATTGGTAAGAGCAATCTAATGTAACACAAAATTTGATAAATCCATACTGAACAATCTATATTATCTATCATGACAAAGGAATATATGAATCTCAATGATATTTGGTGGCTTTTCCCATGAGAAGATAGAAATTACCTTCATAGGTTCAATTGGTAATCCATGCATAAAAATAACTTTACCCTATAATATCACTTGTTGAATCCCAAAATTTTATTTCAAAAGCATTCGATATAATCAATGACTTTTTCCCATTTCCATAATGAATATCAGGTGGTGGTTGTTCTAAATATCATATCTAGTATAAACAAATATTTCATCCTTGAACACTACAATATATGTGTTGATATACTAATGGTATCTCAGATTCATTGAAACCATAAAAACATTTGGACAGTTTTTCAAACCAAATGGTATCACAACGTATTCCAAATTGGTATACCTAATCTAGAGAAATATATTCGTTATATCAAACTATGGAACTATGATTTTATGTTAACCGTAATAAAGATTATACTTAGACATCAAATTTCCTCCCATTAGCTGATCAATGAAATAATCCTCAAGAGGCAGTATATTCAAGTTATTTACCTGAAATTATATCAACTTTTGATAGTCCACCCATATTCAGATTAACCCATATGAATTCATGGAGAATATAATCAAGGATTCCAAAGGGGATTCTCTATGGTGAAGAAATAGTTTTCCATTATATCATCCAACTAAATATTGAAATCGATTAGCCCCATTGGTGCCATATTATAAAAAGTTATAAAAATCCTCTGTGTATTTTGAACCAAGTCAATGGTAAACTACACTTCCCTGTTTAGAGGAAGCCTAGATAAATCATCAATGAAAATGATAGGAAAATGTAAATCAACAACATGATGATTTAAAATTGGGGAAACATCATGCCTCTAACTACTATAATAGAAAACAATCTCATAAGTTTCAATTGGGAAGTTCCTGTATGAAAAGACCACAAATACCACACTCTCAAAAACAATAGATATCTAATACCATATACATAAAATATAGACTATCAATGATAAACATAAACCTTATCACATTAAAAACAAATAAAATCCATCTCAATGATAATTTCTAATAGATCTAGATCAATAATAAGAAAATCATAGAGAAACTCTTCATTAGATATCGATATTACACAAGATGGAGAACAAAACCCCATATCATTCATCTTCCCCAGAGGTGTCACTATACTTAAAAAAGAACTCATCTTTGTTGGATGTTTAATAATATTAACAAAATAGCCATATATACATGAATATAAAGCACTAATATTAATTAAATAATTCACTATTTAATATGAAATTAAGATGGTGCCTCTCGCTATCATAGGAACGACATATACCACCACTAGAAACTTATCTACTACAAGATGGTTCTTCATTAATGAGTCTTATAGATGATCCTTATAGGCTTTAAATCATATTATTATGCCACTATACTCTTTGATGATGAAGATCCCTGAAAGTTGATAGGTGTACACATAGCATGATAGAAACTCCGTAGATGACTTTAACATCCACAATAACTAAACATCATTATCGGTGAAGGGAATGAATGAATAGTGTTTCCAACCTTTACACACTAATATAATTTCATAGGCACAATACCAACTACAACTAAAGGTGAATATGAGTCTTACTGATGAGAACAACATCACCACTCTGGTGATCGTCCAACCACTTCCTATGTTTCATTTGTGTTTGAATGAAGATTCAACAAGGTTTAATACAATATAATGAATATCCCAAACTTCCTTCAATATTCATATCATCCATAATTACTCTATCGACAACATATATATATATATATAAGTTGAAAGGTTCAATAAACAATCATGTTATTTTATATCTCTTTGTAATCCTTGTAGGAACTTCCATGTATTCAAGTAGTCATTCTTTACTACATAAGATGAAAAAACTAGCTTAAAAAACTAGCTGGAGTTTGAAGACACAAAATACACTACCTATTTCAAATATAGGAACTATAGAGTATTTTTAATAATCAATAAAATAAAAATAAATACTCGAAGAATAGGGTATTGAAATCCATACTATCAAAGATGATGCTCATATCTACATATAATATATTGTCCCACCATCACTTGTTTGAAACCTCAAGTCTAAACACCATTCATGTAATCTTGATACTCTCTCATGTATCCCAAAATTAAAATATTATATTGGTCTCTCCATGATAGTCTGACACCTATTGAGTTACATTTGTACCTTTAATGTTATATAGATTTTCATACAATAACTCTCGTGATTGATCTCTATCTCCACCACATCCTAAATATACCTTGACTACTATGTTCTATAATTTTGATAAATTATTGTTGATAAAAGGAACATCTCACAAGATATCCCTGATGAAATTATAATCCATTAGAGGATTCCCTTGACTTTCATCAACAACACCCTGCTGAAGAACAAAAAGAACACATCACGAAGGCATACTATTCCACACTAAAACAAAAGAAGTTATCAAAAAATAAATTAACATTTGTTAAAACTATAATACCATATGTTCAAAACTGAGATTAAGATTTAGATCTAAAAATATTAGAGACAAATCCCAACATCCTTGGGTATCTCGAGTCTTTTCAAGGAAATACCTTTCCAGGAACTCGATGCAATATGACACTCAATTTCCAAAAATTCCATCTCCAGACTACCAGACATCACAAGACAATGAATCATTAAAAAATGACTCTTTGATACAAAACAATAAATAACCTAAACAGGATACCCTATTAATATTGAACCGAAACCAAATTTTCACATACCTTGTGGGAGTTCCCACTCACTACAAGTATGAAACTAGAACCATAAAATAAACAACAAGAAGATATAAATAATTTTATCAAGTGGAATCAAGATACATGAAAAATATAAAAACATTGAAGAAAAAACATATGAAAACATGAATATATGCGAAACCATAATTTTATAACAATAGAATCCATAAACTAATAATGTAGAAAAATACAATAAGAGGAACGTCCAATAACAATGATGGAAAAACCAAATCAACTAATCTAACAGTATTCAAAGGATAACATTGAAATCCTCTCACAATATCACCATCTATCTACCCAAAACCATCTGACAGGTAACCTCATTTACACTATAAAATAACTTTCCATTACTTTCATAGCTTTTCATAAAAAGTTCTTCCCATCGCTGATGGGGTGAGAAAGGAGTTTGATAACATGATCAGTTGGATCCAAACCATGTGTTCAATAATAATTAACTATAAAATAGTTCAATAATCCTCAACATTATAGAAAAAACTCCTGATATGTAGTTATATACTTCTATATCAATATCATGGAAAAACAATTTAATTCCCCCATTATAAACCATTCCATATAATGTTGAAAAATCAGTTTCAAGAAAATTCAGATACATATATCAAATAAGATATATGAAATCTAACCAAAGCATGTATCCAATATCATATCAAATCCATTATTGTAAAACAAAAATAGAACGAGGAAAAATATATCAAATCGTCTAAAATCACATGTAACATCATGCTAAAGATCAAAAAAAATCATGATAGATAGGAAACTCATACCTACAAATAGAATATTATGTTCTCATCAAGTTTCAAGTGATATGAATTAAATTTTGAGTGTAGTGGAACAACCCATCAGGTGAACCACAAAAAAGTCTAACAATTCCCTTGAAAAATAGGCCTTTGAGGAGACAAATATCCCATGAGTGAACTCCCATGATATTAGAAGAGGGACATTACAACACCATTATTTTAAGTACCCATGGATTCCCGTTTTCTATATTTTCTAAACCATTTAATCAAACTAGTTCATCAAAAAATTCTTCAAAAACCATTTCATATTTTTTCAATCACCTTTTATATTACAAAATAAACAGGGAAACCCATCATTTATAAAAACCCCATTCTGAAACACATATATAAAATAATTCAATCATTAATGTTCAATTATAAATAAATTTATAAACACTTTAGCAAGTTATCTCAAAAATATAGGTCAGATATTGAACCACCAACCTCAAAACATAGTTCGTTCACATTCGTAATTGGATCCACCAATAAGGAAAACCAAAATAACCATATTGGAGGCCCTAGAATAAATCAATATATCTCAAAATTTATTTGATTTAAAGAAAGGTTAGATGTACAAGAAATATAATAATATATCTCATGAACACACACCCTCCACACCACAACCAACATGAGAATTACCCCTATTGGAATATATCAAAATATGTATTAAATGAATCCTAGAGAACTAACATTTCAAATTAAAGATTAAAATAATGAAATGACACAATGATATTATAATAAATGGAAATAATGAATCATAATGGATGACCGACTTGTACTGATGAAAAATGATAAAAATGGAGATCAATCACTGAACGAAGTGATTCATATAGAGTAGAGGTCTCAAAAATTACTTCATAGTTATATGAGGTTGAGATAAAAGGATATTATAGATAAATCAAATAAAAAAATTCATGAAGAATCCTTATATAAATTTTTTTATTATATAATTTATTATCACCTTAATATTTTTGTAATAAAAGGTGTCCATATACATCATAAAACCCATGACAATTTTAGGAAAAACGACTTTGATGATTTACACAGCATTAATCCTTTACATGGTGTGTAATAAATTCACATTGTGTACCAGGATCAAAAATTATTATAATAATTCCTTTCATGGTGTGTAATACCATTACACTATGTGTATTTTTCCAATAGACTATAAGAGTCAAATATGCATCACACTACTCCAAAAGTCCCCAAGTGTTCCTTTAACTCAGGGAGAACCCAACAAATTCATTACATTTTTCCCCAGACTCCATTAATTCATAAAATAATACATCCCATAATATTTGGTTATTTCACCGTAATAAATAATATCCATTCATCATGAGTCCCATGATATACACAAATATTGAGGAACACAAGTAAATCGAATAGAATGACCTAAAACTAGTTAATGGGATGTTATAATTGGGAAATACATGATAGTATGATAAATTACAAGTATCCTCTACCTCAAACTGAAGATATATTACATCAAAATCATATAGATCAATATTTTATAATGATTAACATTAACTCTAGGTGTCATCATCTATATGAATATAAGTAAAATGTTCATAATACACTTTTTAAAATAAGGAATGAAGATTAAAAATTAAGAGTTATTCCATTTTAAATGACATTTGAACCCTCTATATTTGTATATATATATAATAGAGTCTTTCAGGAATATGTTGATAATTTTTAATGGGATTCATTGATGATATTTTTCTATATATAAAATTTTATGATAACCACAATATTCACTTTAGGATTATTCTTGAAATCCTTAGATGAAGTATATTATTGGTTAAATTCAGTAAATGGGTATTCAATATTCAGAAAGTTTCATTTTTTGGCCATATTATCTCCATGGATTTAATATCAAATGATCATGCAAAGGAAAAGGCAATCTAGTAATATCCTACACTAATGTAAAAAACTAATATATGTATTTTCATTGTTTTGGTTGGTTAATATGGATGTTGCTTTAGCAATTTACCCTAATTAGCAAACCAACTAACCAATCTCACATGTAAAGAGGTTATGTTCACATATTTAAAGGGATGTGATGATGATTTTAATGAATTTATGAATACATTGGTCATTACTAAGAACATGACACTACTATTTAGTAATGATAGAAATATTCTATTTTATGATTCATAATAAATTGACTTGTTGTGTCCTTATGAAAAATGGTAATGTTATTCCATATGAATTAAGGGAATTTGAATACCCATCAGCATGAAAATCCAACAAATATAGTAGCTATAAGTGTTTCAAAGAATGTATAGAAGGAGTATATCAATAATTAATTATGTGAAATATAAACAAACCATAACAACCTGAAATTAATTTTTAATATGATAAGATCAACATGGGGAAATGATGGTAGCACAATCTACTAAAGGACTATGAATTCTCGATAAATATCTGCATGGTTACTAGAAAGAAGGTAACAGATTCATTGAGAATGAACAAACATAGATGCATATACCAATTTTGGATCAAACAAGATACAATATTAATAGATATAGTGTGAATGGATAATTGAATCATTATGTAATGGGATTCATAACTAATTTTTCAAATCACGATTACTCCATATTTATTTGAAAAGATAAAATATTCCCATTTTTATGGTGAAAACAATAATTAGAAAATTTAATATTTGAATGATGGAATATATGGAAACTTCATCTGTGAAGATGATATTCTGATATTTGTAAAGATATTGTGTGTTCCATATATATATGACCAAAAAGGAAACTATTGTATGATCCTTATAGCTTTAATTTCTCTATAAACCATGTTATCACAAAGATGTATTGGGATGTGAGTAAAAATATTTGGTGGGATAGATTGAATCATGAAATTACTGACTATGCCTCATAATTTTTTGTTAGTAAAAAAACAATGGTTGAGATATGTCATCCACAAGGATCCATGAAACCATATCTTATTCTTTTGTGGAAATGGGAGAAATTCCCAAGGACATTGTAATAAGAACACTAAAGGATTATTGGAGAAATTATGTAATATTATTTATTATTGATCATCTAACCAAATACACCCAATAAAAATATTTAGTATTGATTTACCTTTTATGCTCCTAGAAGGACTCTATATTAACAATGTTGTAAGACTTCATGGTTATCCTTTTTCAGTTTTATTAGATCGTTATCCCCATTTCACATGAAAATTTGTAATGTGTCTTTATAAATATTTTGATAATGAGTATTTTAGAACATCCTACCATCCTGAAATAGGTATGTAGTCCAAAAGGACTTTTCAAAAATTGGAATACATATTGAGATCATGCTCACATGGTTTTCAATATATGTTTGAAACAAATTGACCCTCAATTTGGTTTTTCTATGGTAATTATTTCTGTTAATGTTTCAAATCAAGACATATGAATAATTATATAGGAAGCAATTTCATAGATCAACTTGTTGTGATAATTTTTGTAAAATTAAAAATGTAGGCCCAAAACATATTAAAGAATGAATAAAAAAGCTAAATACTATTTCATACCATATTAAAGAATCTAAATTCACCAAAAATATTTATGCTGATAAATAAATAGTGGATGTGGAGTTTCAATAGGGAGATCATGTTTTTATAAAATTATATCTCAGGAAGGTATTTATATGGTTCGATAATATGGGAAAAAAATTACCTAGGTGAATCAAACCCTTCAAAATTATTAAAATAATTGGATATTTTTCTTAGAATATTTAAATTACACCATGTCACTCAAAATTTAATTATTTTTTTAATATATATTATATAATGTTGAACATTCCTTAACTAGGACATGTTCTAACCCTTGATGAATTGTAATTTCATCTAGATCTAACATATTATAATGAGACTATAAATATTAATCATACAAAAGGGAATGTACTATGAAATTAGATTACATAACTAGTAAATGTACTTCGGTTTAATCAAAAAATAAAATTTTAACCATGGAAACCTAATAAATAGATGAACAATAACAACCCTCATATGTTTACATGGTAGTACACATTAAAATATAAATGATGATATTTTTATAGGGGGAATGAATGTAACCGTCGATATTAGATTATAGTATGTAACTATTACACCTTATTAAATTTTTAATTTAATTAAAATTTTATTATTTGGTTAAAAACCCACAATATTAGGGGATACATATCAACTATAACATTACAATGTGAAAACAACAATAACACGAATTTATGAAATTTTCCCCTAAAAATATGCATTTATGAGTAATTGAAAATATAAAATTTGGTTATTACACTCATTAAAAATAATAATTAATTATAATAGGTGTAATTAAAAATTTATTTACAATAAATTTAATATAAGTTAATATTGATAAATTTTGAGGTAAATTAAGTCAAATTTTAAAAAATAATATATTTTACTATAAAATGTGTTTTTTGTTTAAAAAGTAATAATGTCAACCTATTTCCATTTATTATAAAATAATTTAATTATTAATTATTTAATTTAAATGTATTGATAATATATTTAAATATTAGAATTTAAAACCATTTAATTAAGATTAATTATTATATAATTAATATAATACACTTTTATGCTTGTAAAATGCATATCTTGAAAAACAATTTTTCCTTAATATTAGCAGGTGTAGTTTAATTTAAAATTTCCCTCTTCCATGAGTTTAATTTATTAAAATAGATACCATATTTGGAATCAGAATATTTATATAATATAATATAATAAGATTAACTAAATTTTTTACCATAATGAATAGTGAAAATTGAAACAATTGTGTATCATGGTTAAATAAGTAATGGGTTTATTATTTGGTAATCTAAAAGGATAATAGGTGAAATATCCTAATATTTGGTAATATCCCAATTTAATTTCTAAATCTCTACATTATCAATACCATTATAGAAATAATGTTATTTTGAATGATTTTTATTTGATAATACATTATCATTTGTGATACTTTTGGGATATTTCTATGTCTTTTCCAAGAAGGACCCAATACCAATTTATAAAAGTGAATCACCTCCCTTAAATCATTATAATATATCAAGAAAATTAGTTATAAAAAACCTATCCATAACATCCTTATCCAATCCATCAATTTGTTGATCCTCTCAAAATACAGATAGTATGGTCATTTATAGGGGATCGAAAGAAGGTTCCTCTAAGCCCAGTTAAATCTTTTCACTATGTTACTAATCATTAATTTTTTTTCCTACAATCAATTATGTCTTAACACTTATAATAAAATAAAAATGGTATATCTCACATAATGATATTTTATTATTATATGACATAATATTTATCCATCCCCCCCAATAAAATGGTTAACAAAACCATCACTCGGGTGTTCGTTGGACTACCACCTCAGGAACCGATGTCATATGTTTTCCAAAACCAAATTACATATATGGTCATATTGATATAAATAATTCTTATATAAGATAAAAATGAGATGATATTGACTCTATAATAATAAGAAAACATCCCCTTAATTAACATTTCACATTTTTTAAAAACATATCGTCACTCATGTATACCAGCAACTCTAGCCAGAATCTAAAGATTCTGATCATTTATTAAAAATAAAAGAAAAAGTACAAGAGTGACGATCAGGGACAAACAAAATAACTTTCCCTCATTCATCACACAAAAAATTATAGATCCTAATAAGACATTTCATTCCCATAGTCTGAATCATCACATGTTTCCCATTCAGATTCAGACTTACCCTGGTCGAGGATTCTAAAAATATCACAATTGAACATACCAAAAAATATGATCAGGTAGGCCCATTGTGAGGTTTGTTAGTGTATTCCTTCTTGGGTATTTTCTTAGAGGGAGTGTGAATTTCATCTGTCTTCCCTTTTTCAGATAAGAGTGCATCCTTAAAAGAGGTTGTACCACCGCTGGCCATTTTTATCACTTCCACGTCAGAGATGTCACCCCACATCTCATCAATCCTATAGGATTTAAATAAATTCTGAATCTCGTGATGAAAATCAACCTATTTAGTAACTCATGTACATGTACAACATAAAATCTTCATGGAATGATATGATTCATTTTCCATGATCAAAAGTGAGAAATTGTTATATCATGAATTTATTACTTAAATATGATATTTTTAACATCAATAAAATCATTTTAGTTGATAAATATATCGTATATACAAAAACTAGGACGTTAATGAAAAAAATACATGAGAAAATAAAGATATTAGTACTCGAAAAAACGAAAACAACAAAATCTTAATAACGAATAGGTGGTAAGATGTTATAAAAATATCATAATAGATACTATAAATTGTAATTTTTTTTTGGTATAAATTAATATAATTATTTAAACTATTAAAATGTATCTTAAAGAATTCAAAACTAATAGGAAGAACAGGGAAAGGGGCTTCATCACAATTTTACATTATAGAGAAAACTTCATTAGTATTCACCCAATTTATTTTATATCATGTATATAATGTAACTAATACACATGATATCACGATTATGTCAAAATTATTATTATTTTATATAAATTTCAATTTCCATTATACATGAGGTATTGGATTTTTATATTACCATGTGGTATTGGATTTCTTCACAATTTCGTTTCCATTGAGACAAATATATTAGTATTCACCCATTAAATTTTTTTGCTGTATTTATAAAAAAATTTATGTTTTTGTGATCATGAATCATTTAATAATACCTTTATGTTACACATCCAAATTATGTGTAACCTAGATATAACTATTTCCTAAACTATATTCCATTTTACCTTATAGTTTTTATGATTAATGTTATTTGAATATAATTGAAAATAATTTTATTTCCATATAATTTTCTCAATAAATAAATTTTATAAGAAAAATTGATTTGAAAACAATATTAATCATTTAAATCTATGATGAATGTGTATGACTTTCTAGGATGGTTGGGGACTATAACTTTATAGCTCCTCGATGCATCAATTTGCCTCATGAGACAAATTATGTGGTAAAGTTAATTTGGTTTTACCCATAATGACTAACATAACATAAAAAATTTCCTAAAGTATAGATATGATGATTAATGATATCTTGGTGTCCGGTACAGATCATTTATCTCATTATCCATGATTTCTCACTATGAAATTACACATGGATTCAATTTGAACTAATTTTTTTGATTAAAAAAAATTGTTTCTGGTTAATAAATTTCCATAATGATTATTCTTTACCAGCTCTAGTTATTCATCTAATTAATTAAATAAAATGTTTTTTATGTCTTTATATTTCCATATTGATTATTAAATAATGATTCATGGTGAAATATTTAGTTTTAAACTTTACTGAGTGTTTGAGAGAACCCTTTTTTTCTCTCTCGTTGATATGAATTGGAATTATTTGAATGGTTTAAGGAATGAAATTTTTATTTGAAACTATATTTTATGTTTACCCCCATTTTAAAATCTGTGTTATTTATGTATCATGTTTTCAAAAACTACTAAACTATTTTGACCATTAGGATTTATATATTTGTATCTATGAAAATATTATTAAAATGTCATTGGATTTGATTTTCTATATTTGGGGTTATTACATTGGTAATCATTTGTGTATTAGGATAAGATAAATTTAGTGAAAGCCTTATGTATAAGACTTAATAGATAATTTTATGTATAGGATAACTTCAATACATTCTAGTAAATTAAATATTTTGTGGTTTTCCTAAAAATAACATCCCTACTAAGATATTACAAGAAGATGCAAGCCATTTCATAGATGTGATTAGTGACCTATCACTTTTAAAAAAACTCCCATGAATCCAAAATCAACCTAAATAGGTACTAAAACAACTACCTCATGTTTCAAAATATTTATATCTTTTCAATGGAAGCATGATTTCTATCATCATTGCTAGTTTTCTACTTCCTGGTCAAGAATTGTGTCTTCGTGAAATTTTGAGGGAGTATAAAAAATCATTAGGATGCAATCTTACTAATAAACCTCTAATTATCCCATTAATTTTTAAACATCATATATTGTAAAATGAGGAGGAAAACCCCATGATGTAGTCACAACGTCAACTAACCTCAAACCGCCTAGATGTTGTCAAAAATGAGGAAAAAATTATTGTTGTTCGAAATCATATACAAAATCTATGAAATAAAATGGGTCAGTCTAGTGAAAGTTGTTCATAAAATACTATTGTTATAGTAATGTAAAAATGAAAATAATTAATTTGTTCTAACCCATGTGAATAATATTTTGTTTGGTTATATAGACTTTAGACATGAAAACAAACACCCCAGGAAAAACCATTTCCAATTTCCATTCATAAACCATATTCTAGATAGGATAACATGTAATTATCAATAATTTTTCCTTGATCACTATTTTCAGTACATTCATATCTGTATTTCCCCTGAGGATCCTAAAAATACAACCCACACTTCCCCCTTTGTAACATTCTCCTATATAAGGATTCCACATGGTCTGTGAAATGCTTTAGGTGATTTCCAACGATGCATGGTTAGTATTTTTTGGATTACCATGAGAATTGAATTGAAATATTCATGGATGATTTCAATATATGTGGATCATCTTTTGATGTATTTTTTAGTAGTCGTGGGTCTATTCTACGTCAGTGTATTGTAATTATTCTCGTATTAAATTTGAATAAATTCCAATTAATGGTGCGAAATGGTATAGTATATGGGCAGGTAATTTATGGGGATGATATAAAACTCGATAAATCAAAAGTGGATATCATTTCTCTGCTGACATTCCCCAAAAATTGTTTAGGATACAGGTTATTTTTTAGGTCAAGTGGAATTTTATAGTCAGTTGATTAAACACATGTTTAAGATTACAATCCCCCTCTTTTAATTACTCCAAAAATAAGAAGAATTGTTTTTTATAAAGATTGTGAAGAAGATTTTAGATATTTATAATGGATTCTCACATAACCCCCTATAATCCAACAACATTAGTTGGATTTATCATTTGAGATCATATGGGATTCAGGTAACTATGTAGTTGTGGTAGTCTTTTCCTATAGGGTTTATCGAGCTCCACATCTTTGCATATTCTCACGTATTTTGGATCCTCCCCAATAAAATACACCACAACTGAAAAATAATTCCTTGACATTGTTTTCCTTGGATAAATTCCATTCGTAACATTTATTTTCCAAAGTCATTGTGTTCTCAGACCTTGTTTCTCTTTGGTTTCCCCTTAATAAATAGAAATCCCAACCATGTATCATTAGTTGTATTCTCATATTTATTGAATTTAATCTATAAATTAGGGATGGAAAAGGAGAAAAGAATGTGGTGGCTAAACATATTAGTAATATCAACCCATACATGAACATTTACTCATCACCCTATATTCCCATAAGTGACAAGTTTCTAGATTACAAATTGTATTGAGTGGAAGATTCTATTCCTTGGTATACTGAAATTTTAAATTATTTAGTCTAATCTTGCTTAAATGATGATGTTAACAAAAAACAAATGAAATATTAAAATATGAGCCTTTTTGGTACATTTGAGTTGACCCCTACCATTAGTGGACATGTAGTAATCACATCCTCAGGCGTTTTTTTCCCTTTAGAATGTTTCATTTTATCCTTAGGGTTTTCTACACTATTTATCATGAGGACAACTTTGGTTTCCAATTGAATTATCATATGGTCTTGATTTGGGTGACTTTTGGCCTACATTTTTTCATGATACCCCTTATTTCTATAAATATTGTCTTCACTATCAATGAATGGGGTTTTGGTTTCTAAAATAACAGAAATTCCATAACAACACTTACTCATTCATGAAATTTTTGATGTTTGGGAATTGACATTATAGATCAATTTATCAATTCCATCCGAAACATGTACATTCTTCTAGAATATTATTACATGTAAAAATGGATATAATCCTGAGCCACGAGGAAATATTATTGCAATATAGTTGTGGAATTTTCTAAATCCCAAATATTCATATAGATTTGGATTACCATTGATCATCCTCAGTGAACAAGATCCTCATTTCAATAACCAAAAAATTTAAACAATTTTTCATCGTTATGGGGTTGGGAATAAAGTGTCTACTTTATAACACATATAAACCAATGATCCTGTAATGGTGTCAAATATAGAGGTAAAACAATTCATGGAAAATTGTACAACCAAATATAAAATATTTAAGTCTTTCACTCAAGAATTAATATGGGATAACCATAAATCATTTAATGCTCCCAATGGCATATCAGTGTAGTAGATTGTGTTTGGAAAGAGTTTTCACCTCCCTGTTAAGATAGAGAATTGGTTCTATTAAACTATTAAGAAATGGAATTATAATCATTATATTTCATTTTCTCAATGTAATATTCAAATTGAAGAGTTCTAGTTAATATGTAAATATTTATATGAGAACTCAAGGATCTAAATAGAGAAAATCAAGGATTCCCACCAGCATATCATCCTTCATCATCTTTTATACATTAGGATTAAGGTCATTCAATACATTGCATTGATGAAGTTTCATCTAGGTAATCATCTTCCCTTCTAGTTTGGATCATACTATATTACTAATGTTTATCCATTTTTTGTTATTCAGGTTCCAAATAAAGAAACAAAAAAACCATCACTGTCAATGGGTATTTGTAGAATCACATTCATAGAGCCATTCCAGAGTCCCCATTGAATGAACACCATGCTCAATAAGCAAACTACAAATTAAACCGACCCTCTTCAATCCTACCATCAAAAATTATCTTTTATTATAGAGAGAAAACTATACACTATAGGTTTGGGAGTGTGAGTACATTCTTGGGATTGTTATAAATTTTCTTGTCCTTTCTTTTATTTATCATTGTTTTTCATACAAAATGTTATTATTATATTCCTGCACATTTTCCCATTACATTGGTGTCATAATATTCTTTTTTTTATTTCTACTAAATTTTAGAACAATATTTATGCTTAATCGTATATATTATTGAGCATGAGTGAGGAATTCCTCCTTTTCACATTATTTCAACATTTAAAAAAATTATTGAGGGAATGCATGTTTGAGGGTAAATTTCACATTGAGGTGTGAATTTTTCTTAATAATTTTTTTCTTTTGGATGATATAATTGATTGTATAGTTTTTAAAACATTGAGAAGAATGGTATCCATTAGGTGAGTAGTTTATAGGATATTTTATCACTAAATTTCTCCACACATTTTTAACCAACCATGAATTGTTATTTTTTTTAATCAATAGTATGTAAATAAAATTTAGTTGAATATTTATATGCTTTTTGGTTTGATTTTCCCAAATGTTCATTCGTTATCTTATATTTTTCATTACTGTATAGGATTAACCATAGTGCATGTACTAATTATATTACTTTTGTACACCATAAAAAAAGAAAAAAAGAAAAAACATATGGTATATGTCTTGGAAGGTCAAAACCCCCCTTCCTTGAATATTGATCTTGTTATAACTATTATAATTTCTGTCATGAGGAGATCAAATATTGGTTGATAAAAGAGTGTGATATTTTTTACAAGTTCATGTTTCAAAAAAACAATATTAATAATAATTGATGGGAGTGATGAAATGTACAATATATGGGATGACATGTTCAAGATAATAAGGATTAAATTTTAGGAATTCATAAGTGAGTGGGTTTGAAATTTAATTTTAAATGATGTCGGGCAGGTTCGTTGGAAAAAATAAATTAAGAAGATTTTTGTATACTAAGATATATTTACTAGATTGAATGAGGGAATAATATCATTAAATGGTTTTCACATACACATGTGGAGAGTTAGTGATGTTGTTATCTTTTTAATTATATTCCCAAATTGGTGTCATTAATCTCCTTGGATTTCAGGTAGGTATAATTTAAGAGACATCTTTTTTTGATCAATGAGAATAACTCATTGGTGCATTTTTTTCGTTGATCACGTTGCTATCAGATTTTAATATTTCATTGAATGATATATTTTAATGATGATGGGAATATAACAATTCATTATTTTTGGAGATGATAATTTTCCCAGGAGTTCAAATGTTTATGTGTGGGGGGATGATTGCATCGTTGTTCGCTATTTCATTTTCACACTTACACCATTATGCTAAACTAGTTTTGTATTGAAAATTATAAAAATACGAAAAAAAATCCCTTCATTAATGATTGAATTTTTTTTATCACTATTAATATGATAAATATTACATTATAGACAGATATGATTTGAATCCCCCTAAAAAGTTTGAAAAAATTGTCAAATTGCATTGGATCTAAGCACACCAGTGGAATCAACCACACCCTACAACAAAACCATGCATCAAAATGGGATAATAAATATTTGGATGGTAAAAATTTTAATGGGATACAAATAATATGATAAAACCAAACTAACATTCATGCATCAACTAGAACATCCGAACTGAGCTATCTCGAGGATCAAATCTTTTTGAAATAAAAAAGGGTTTTGTATTTAGTCTATATATTTGGATATTATTCTCCAGGTGGTACCAAATTTATAGTGGATATATTTAGGAGGCAGAGCTACAAATTTTTTGTTTTTTCAAAAGTGAGATAAGATTTTCATTCCATAAAAAACCATCAGAAATGTGGTATCTCAAAATCAGGGTGTGCAAAACTAGCTTTCACATTTCCTATAAATTAGTACCCTATGATACCAATTTTCATGTTAGAAAAATGTAGTGAAGTTCTAACAATTTGAAATTACATTGGTTTATATTCATCCATATTAAGGTTCCTGATCTTCCTAACCTCATAGGGAGTTATTAAATGAATAAAGAGATCCCCTAAAGCATCACCCTTCTCTCAATGTTAGGATAAATTGTTGGCGTTCGATGTGGGGTATCTAAACACATGTCAATGGAGTTTCATAACATTTATTAGATACTATTTTGGTGAAAAAAATTTATTAAATAATTTCATTCCTTGTATATTTCATTATTTCATATTTGAATTCTTTTTTAAAGCAGGTTATTGATGTTCTCTTAATTTATAACTGATCGGTGTGAGGATTTAATTTTGTGACTTGTATTGTATCAGTTGGGTGACACAAGAATATTCTTCTTTCCCACCATCATGAAATTTCAATATACTTTGTCTAATATTATTCAATTCATATGTTTAGGAATATTGAAAAACAATTCTCAAGTTATAGTTTTGTTCTTCATACATTGAAATAAAATATTTGTAAGTAATCATGATTCCAGTTAATTACAACCAAAAAATTAATACAAACTATAATAAATCTCTATGAAAAATGAAAATTAAAATTTTATAGGGAAAAAACAACAAACCCTATATCTTATATATTTAAAAATCATCTTTTTTTCAACTATAAAAATAATTAAATTTGGTTATTTTCATAAGGATGTTTTCAAAACCACCACCTCTGTTTGTAATATTCATTAAAAATATTCAATGTACTCGTCTAATGCTCTTTCAAAGAGGACCTGGGTTCTTTCATAGACTGTAAATAAAATTAGAAAAATATTCACAATTTTATGTGTCATGAAAGTGAGTTTAATGGGTCCCAATATTCAATAGTCGTGTGCATGGTGATAAAAATGGTTAGTGATATTTCTTTATGTCATAGTGAGGGTGGTGGTGTGCTCCAAAGGATATGTTAAAAATTATACTTGTAAAGGAGTAGGGTCTGGTGTTAGTCAAATAATTAATTATTGAAAAAGAAAAATGGTTTTTTTGTGGTAGGAACCATATTAAACTACATGAATAATAGATATCCATTTTATGGGAGGACTATAGTTGTTATGGAGGTCACCATTCCATGTAGGAGGAAATTTTGAGATCCTCATGAAATAGAGGGTCTACACTTCCTTGTTTTTATTTTAATTCTATTCTCTTATACCATAGATAACCACATGCCCACTCTATTCTCTAAATCCATATCTCTTGAGTATTTAAACATATTTGTATTTTGGGATAAATAAATCTTAGATAAAGGTGCCTTCATTCTGCTTCTAATATCCCCTATTAATATATTTTCTTTCAATAGTGTCACTATGGTGAATTTATTCACTTTTATTATGTGCTTTGACATGTTTTGATGGTGGGATTCTATGGTTAGTTTCCTATGTGGTTCCCTTCAATTTTTGGTCTAGGTGGATCCTTAGTTCCACTATTATTATATATATAAATATACATTCATTTAATGTTTCATATCGAGGAAAGGAATTTTAGAACACCCCATTTGTAATATAAATAATAGTATTAACATATTTTTTCATCTTTTGTAATTAAATACACATTAAAATTATGATGATAATGATCTCAACTAAATAAATTTTTGGGAATAAGGTGAATCAATGTATTAACATGGTGAATTATTTCCCATGATATTTTAAATTTTTTGTTGATATCTGTAAATATATTTTTCATTAATGACATTTTTCTTTTTCTTCTATGATTTTTTGGTTTTTTCAACTCTCATAAAAGATATCTCACTTTAAGACAGTAATGAACCAGTTGTATGGAAGGAATAAATTTATATGAAATCATTGATAACATGAAATATTGTGATAACTATTTATGATTTGGTGTATTTTTATTTTCCTTATACATTGGTGTGACTTATATAGGGTATTTTTTTTGTGTTTTTATTTGGGGTTTTTTTAGGGTTATTATTGTAGTCGGTTCAAATGGAATTTTTTGGTAAATATGGGTAAGTGGGATCTTCAGCATATTCCATAGGGGTATATTTTTATTTAGTAAATATAGTGGATTTCATAATGGGGCTATGACAACTATCCCATAGTGGGAAGGAGAAAACATGTATGCTGAAATGGGTCGATAGCTTGGTTGATGATGTGAGATATTTTAGTAGTTTTCCATTGTTACAAAATATAGTTTTTAATGATGAACCTAATATAGTGTTAGTTGTAAATTAATATATTTACGGTTTCAAAATTAATCATTGATTATTTAAATGAATGATTAATGGTTCTGAATTAACATGAGAGATATCTGGAGAACATCATCATTATAAATATAACTAAATAGATAAATTACATAAGTTGGACATTGATAGGGAAATATTTCCATATAATGGTGGAATAGATAAATTAAATTTATATATAATTTATCAAACTGTTTGTGTGGGTTAGGAGGATTGTTGTGGTGTTGCAGTTGATGCAATTATGGTGAAAATAAGTGAAAGTATGAATATTTTTTATGAAATGGTTCTAATTATTGGTATGAACTACTTTAGGATTGAGTTTAGTGTTATATATATATATATATTATTTGTTTCCTTTAAATTTATATGGTCTCCCCACTGGGGTGAGATAACCTTATCAATGACTACAATGGTTTGGGTACTAGGTTTTTCTGCTAACATTATATTTGTGGAGTGAACGTATTTCTAACATCTCATTCATACATGCCCACCATTCCCGGATATGTATGTATTGTGATGGAATGAGGTATGTACAATCACACTATGAAAATCTATGGGGTATTAGTGTGATAATGGGTATATGATGTACTAACAGACCTTATGATTTATTGATTAAGAGGTATAGGTCCATGGGATGACCATAGAAGGTATATATGAGGCAATACGTGATATACTAGATAACACTATGTGGAACATCATGCGATAATATTATGTTTCATGGATACATTATGGAAAGAGGTGATAATGATATTATTTTAATTCATTTTCATGATACCCAACTATAATATATATAAGATAAGTGGATGAGAGAAGGTGTAATTTTTATAATAATATGATTAATTTTGAGAACTGGACATTTGAAATTGTGGAGTGGGAGAGATAAATTAGTGGGGGAGTGGTTTTTGTTACCTTCTCATATATTCTCTAATACTATTTTATTTTTTAGAAATTAGACATTTGGTGAATGAGTATAGAATGATGAGATTCAAATATATGGATATTAAATCAATTTATATGAATATTTATTACATTTAAAAGTCACATAACTCAGAAACATGATAGTTTATTTCCTTTAGAATCATAGAACATAATCTTTTAATCTGGTGAAATATATTCAATGTTTCCCATATTGAACATCCCATTTAGTAATTTTTATAGAAATACCCTATATAAAACCTTTTTTAATAACTTGTAGAATGGAAACATAAGAATCGGAAATATTATATTCTTAGTAAGGGAAGTATAAGATATTTAAATATATAATAATATGAAATCACAAGATAAGAATAATGGAATTTGATCAAAAACCTAGCTTAAAATGAATATAACCACCCTATCATAGATCATAAACATGATTCATGGAATCAAATATTATCAATTCAAAACAAATTCACCATAAGGGTTATAAATAATCATAAATCTTTCATGTACCATAATCTCATGTCAAAAAAGTGTTGTACCATCATAAATATAGAAATACATTTAATACAGAATGGATAACTGCAAAATTATATCAAAATTGTGGGTTAATAATTATGACATATTTTTCATTGTGGATATGAACACACATGTTTAACATAGTGGATCAAGAAACACTTGTTTCCTATAGTAGATCAGGACAGACATGTTTTCAGATGTTGATGAAGTCCACATGCATTTTTTCCATTTTAATCTCATGAGATAAAATTCATTACTCAATTATATAGAGGGAGATATAGGTCCCACATATCATTTGATATAACCTAACCATAATAAATGGTTATAAATTAACAAACATCAAATAATAATAATCATCTATATATGTGAGAGAAGAACATAAAACATTCATCATATCATACCGCATGATATGAAATGGGTTTCATAAAAATATTTTCAAATCATTACGTATGGAAAAGATATAGTTTCGATAACTATTTCATCATTTTGTTATTTCTAAAACCCATTAAATAAGATAGTTTTATATTTTTGTTTCACAATATAAACCATGGAAAAAGAATCATGTTTCATCAATATCATTTTATCACAAATATTAACCATTTAAAGAGATAATAAGAATGTTATCCTAGTAACACATCACCAACAAGGCAGAGATTTCATTAGTGGATTTCATCTTAGAAGGAAAATGAGTTTGATTAATCATATTAAATATTTCATGTAGAAAATATTACAATTTCATTGAAAATATAATTTTAAAACAAAATATTTCATTCAAAATAATCTTTTATTAAAATGTAATTGAAAAATTGTAAAGGAATCATCTAATGAGGTTTTGGTCAAGGTGATAGGAAGTTTCATTCATGTATAAAATTTTAAAATAAAAATTACAATCAAATTTTTGAAAAAATAAAATCCATCATTTTATAAAAAGTGACATGAATATTTCAGGGATTTTTTAATATAATGTGTCGGTAAAAAATTATTTTAAAATTTCTAGGCTAATAATAGAATGTTTTTTATATAATTATTAGAAAAAATGGTTTTGGATGAAAATATATTTCTAAATGAAGAGAAAAATAAAAATGGATTTTATTAAAAATAATTTCTCAATAATTTTAATTATAAAATATTTTTAAATGAATCTATTTCTAAAAAAATCATTAATAATCATTAGGGGATAAAATTACTGAGAATTATTGAGAGGTGGATCAAGAGATACCAAATTTTAGTTTATCATATATAATAAATATATCCAATGATATTACAACATATAACCAATTCCACATTGGGAACATTTTATTATAATCCCCTGTGAATAATAACATATAATGGAATATAAAATATAATGATTATAATAACCATGCTCATTATTACACAATAATACTTGATTTAATACATAATATTACACTTAATAAATACTATAATATCAAGTATACTAGTTTCTTTTGGTATTAGGTACTTTTCATTGTATCATTAAATAAGAAATATATCAAATTTATTGAAATCCTTCTTATCATGTCAAAAATATTCATTTGTATTTAAAACAACATTAGATATATTAGGGAATTACATAATAAATTCGGAGTTATAAACCTAATTAAGGTAAAAAAAATGGATTACATTAATAAGTGTTTGAAAATAGAAATATTATTGTAGAATAAAAAGAATAGGAATAATAATTCATGATATATCATGATAATACTAACAAGGGAAATGTGTCAACAACATAAAACATTACATCATAAAAGTATTTCAAGGATTAATGCCAAGAAATCCTGAAAAAAGTCACATAAAGGAATTAGTTTCATTCTATATCCAAACATGAATTTCCAAGAGACTAAACCTTATAAAATTAATTGGAGTGTAATAAAGTTATGGTTGAAACATCACATTCATTTCATTATAATGTGTAAGTGTGCAACATAGATTAGAATATATGGAATCATTTATCATCACATTTTATTCCATGAACATGGATTGTGGAATAAATACAGGTTTTTCTCAATAAAAAGATTTATATGGGTATAATGGTGAACTCCCTTAATAGAAAATGATTATGGTGGTCACTATATAGTTATTTTGGTATGGAAAATAAGGGTGAACATTCGGCAGCATAACATCTGCTATTAAAAAGTAATACAAATTTGATGTTGAGATAGAAAGGGGTATCTCATCATTTTAATACAATTTGGTCTGTAATAGGGATATGGAAATACATATCCCAACATTAGTAGTCATAAATAAAAGGCATAAGGTAATAAATAAACTTTAATACAGACTAGATGGAAAGGATCATCTACTTGAGTGTGCGACTCAAAATCATGGGAGGATATTTTTGAAAGATTTGGGGCTCCATAAACAGACGATAAAGAGGAAAATGTCAGATTAAGGATGTTATAAAATTAATTTTAGTGATGATAAATTGGAATTTGTGTTAGTATATATATATGGAATGAGTGTGGATTTCATTATTATTTTTCAAAATTATGTTTTTGAAACTATATAACGAAATAACAAAAAACCCTTCTTATGGTTTTCAACCACAGTATATGAAAAGTGGGACAATTTTTACTTATCATATATGTCTATGGTATGATATTAGTAAAATAATTCCCTTACTTCTGTGTTGGTTAGTAAAATACTTTAATAAATGATTATAAAAACCTTAAAATATGTTAATGGTTTAGGGAGATTCAAAATGAATTTATGTAATTTAATCAAATTAACATAAAATATAGTAATTTTAAATAGGAAACAAATATTTTATTAATGAATTCCATTTATATTATTTATCACCCCACTTTTCGGTCCATGTGATCTCATACAATACAGTGTATTTTTATACGATATTTAATTTTGACCAAAATATTCAACAATAATAGAAAATTATAAAAATAACCATTGGTTAATTTCAAAATTTTGATTACAGAAATAATATAAAATTTAACTTACTAATTTTCAAATCAAGTTTATTTTCACTAATAAAATAAGAATATAATTGTTTGAGAATTTATTTAAATAACCATTCTTGAAACCTTATAAAAATTATTTTTGACATCATATAACTTAAATGATCATTTATATCTGCTAACATTTATAATATAATTATTTTATTAAATTTTTATTTATTTCTAAAATCCATAAATTCTATAAAATAAATTCCTCAATCCAATTAGAATATTTACCAAAAATAGTTTTTATGACTCATTGTATCAAAATCAAAATCAGTTATAATGTAACAATAATAGGATAAAAATATATAAATTATTATTTTTAAATAATGTATATACTCATATTTATTGTGTATTGATACATATCCATTTAATACACATGATATATTACTATTCTTAAGCTGCTCAATGATGGTACATTCATCGGGTGATTTGGCATACCTGGTTTTGGTTGTGATATTGAAGAACTTGAAATTATAACACCTAGATCTTTTTCATGAAACATTTTATATAAATTTTTTTATTCATTAGTAGATTTAATTTCATGTATTTGTGAATTTAAATGTCCTATGAGAATCCTTAGTCTAAAATTACCATTATCTCTCTATTGTGAAGTCAGCGGGAAAAATTTTAACTAACTTATGGAAATGTATTGTTAATTCTTTAGAAATCAGTTATTTTTTAACCAATTAATTATATATATTTTGAGTGAATTACTATTTGAAATAAAATTAATTAAATATATATGTTATATTCTTAATAAAATATTCTATGTTTATAAAATGGATTTTTAATAATATGGTGTGAATAAATCCTATTTATTGTATAAAAAACTATTTTTTTTAAATGGTAATCATATGTCTATGAGTGGAGAACCCCTTTTAAATTTTGATATTGACAAATTAATAATTTATATATGAAAAAATAAACATGTTCTTATAAATAGGGATATAAAAATTTACATTGGTTGATTTAATGATATAATCTGATATTATTCATGTTTTGATGAATAGTAGAAATAGACTAAATATTAATTAAAAAAATCTTTTTTCATCGAGATTCATTATATAGTAAAATTATAATATTGAATTTTTTTAATGTAAAAATATAATATATACTTATCATTCTTTACAATTTACGCAATTAATATTAATTTGACGTTGTATTCATATGTAAATAAATTTCAATCTTTTTCACTGTTTTTACTTTTAAAAAAATATTTCTCCTATTCCCGTAGAGTGAATAATTTTATGTTAATTAATATAAGATATGTGTTTTGAATTTTTTAAAAATAGAATAAGTATTTGGAAACATTAGGTCCATGCTATTTAAATAGTCTAATTTTATTTTAGGGAATTTTGAATAGAAACTTTGGTAATTATTTTTATTACCATGGTTAAGGATAATTCAGCTAATTAGAGGTTATAATAATATTATAAAATTACCTTAACACTTGTAAAAATACTATTATATGACTAAATTATTCACTTATTATCTTTTGTTCTAATTTTAATAACTTTTTATCCACTTCCCTATGAATATGACAAGAATGTAAAAACTAATGAATGTGAAAAAATGTCACAATCTCATTTTATAATAATATTAATATTAATATATGGATAACTGAGATATAATATTGACTATTGATAGTATTTAGAGAGATAAAATAATTACCCACATCATAAAAATTTATTTATAAATTTTTAGAAATTAAATAATTATAACTAATGATGACACTATAGTGAGGTATGTTTTATTTTATTAGCAGAAATTTCAAATACTTGGTTTAAAAAATAAAAAAAATAAATATCATAACAAATAATGAATATTATAAAAAAATATTATAGGCTATAATGACAAGTTCATAGTTTATCTAATAATATTGTTATAATTTATCATAGTTGTGGATTGATTTTTTAAAGTCCAATATTGTATAGTATCAAAATTGACACTATTGATATTTTTATAAAAATAATATTTATTAAATTATTTAGAAATTAGAAAAACATTATAAATTAAAAAGTGATAATTATAATATCTTAAATTTAATTAAATATCCATTAATTTTAAATTAACACTATATAAGTTAATAGTTATAACAGTTAATAATTTAGAATGTTATTTCCCTAATTAAAATTAAATACAATAAATAAGTGTCAATTTCAAATATATTACTTGTATTGATAGAATTACATGTTCAAAATGTACTGGATGATGATATTATAACCCTATCGGATTTGATCTTCAAAATTGGGATATTATCGAGGAATTTTGGGTAGGTTTTTATTTTATTATAAATTATTATTTAAAGAGTTTCCAAAAGTACCCCTCACCTCAATTATAAAAGGACATATCCTCTATCACATCTTCACATCATTTTGTTCCTGCTATATTGGACATTCCCATAATGTTTTTCTTCTCAAATTCTATATTTTTGTTATAGGGGTTCTGATCATCCTCAAATACCAATTCTTTTGTCTAGGTAAAGATTTAGAGGAAGCACATCATGGAAGAAGTAATCTCTTCTACCGATTCCATCAAAACATTTTCTTCTCATACACCATATTCATTATTTATTTTCATGATAATGTAACAACATAATTATAACACATATATTGATATGTTATTATAAGTATGAAACAACCATATTTCACCTTCTCTCTATCCTAAAAAATGAAATGACCATGGGTGAGTACATACAACTTACTGTCTCCACACTGTGGTGTAATATGATTATCACCAACACCATACATTGATGAATATAATTATTTAAATAATAACATTTTTTATGATTTTTATAAAATGATAGAAATTATTAAATTTCATACACCATCAAATTAAATACCGTTAAATAATTTTTGGAATGATATCATCACTCGTGCGTACGTATGGCATACCATCTCCATGACACGATGTGATTCATTCTACATTATCATCATTAATCCATGATTACATACATGAAATGAATGAATAAATATTATATCTATTATACTAATTTCATTTTATAAATGATTTAACTATAATATGTGTAGTGGAATATGATCTTATCTGAAAAATCTAGAAAAACAACAGAAAGTGTCCAGTATTTGAATAACTACTGACAAATAAATGTTACTAACATAATGATGATAATATAGACATATATGATATAATAAAAACGATTATAATTCTAGAGTATGTAAATAAAATAATTTAAATCATTATAAAATAGGTTTGGATACATACAAATGATATCTGACCTAAGGTAATTGATAATTTTTCATTCTCATTATTTTCCGATATTGTTTATTCATAATATTTACATGGGCATATTTATCATTCACTTCATTGTTTCCTAAATATGAAATATTATTTTAATTATTTTATAATTATTTAAAGTTAATTTTACACATTGTAATTTTTTTATAAAATTCTAGGAAAGGAATATTTTGTCATTTTTCAAAACGAGGTACTTTTTGGATTTTCTAGAAAAAGTACGAGAAGCATGTTTTTTAACATGTATGACATGAATGGAATTTTACAGTTCCACAATGAATTATTTCGTTGAAGATATACCTACAATAATATAGTTTTATTTTAACATAAAATGGTTTCTTTTATAATTTTATGGCATTTTAAAGAAGGAATTCATTATTAGAGAAGAAATGGTATTTTCCTCAGGAATTAATTTCAAGTGTTTTCTCGAAATTATTTTGCATCTAAGATGACACTCATTAAATAGTGTAATATTCATAACCCTATTATGAAATTTATTTTATTGTGTATTAATTATTATATCTATTTGTTTTATATCAATTATGATATAATGATGTTTAAGAAACCCATTTTATTTCATGGGTTATATTGTGGTGAATGTTTTTATATTTTTGTGGCACATGTAAGAATGGTATCATTATGAGATGGGTGGGACCTATATCTCTCTCTAATGTATTGGTTAAAGATTTATATCTCATTAGATAAACATGATTACATTGTAATTTATATCTATTTCAGTAATACATGGATTTAATGAGGATTGAACTCACTTCGGTAATGGACTTTTTCTACTATGATGGTCTCGAAAATGATCCTTGGCTAATATGAAATAATTATTTGTGCTTATTTTGTATGCCGAAAAATTTCATATATTATTTTATGACTATTGGGATTACATTTCACTTTTATAATTTTTCCTGTGACATGATATTATGATCATTTATATATAGGATAAGAATTTCAAATGTTATGTTCTTGTGATTATGAAAGTAATAATATTTCCCTTTTTAATCACACTAGGCATTTAAGCTCGCCATGTCACATGGTTCTTTTCCCCAGGTCATGAAGAAGGGTTTTAATTATGATATGTCCAAAAATATTCTAGTGATGATGAAATAATTGGGAGAAAATATGGAGGTTTGATGAACCAATGGTTTATGTTTCCCAGTTTCTAAATAAACTAATCCTATATGGTCTTGGTCGGGTCTTTGTTGTGTTATGTAATAAATATTATTCAATGTTGACGTAAAATCAATATGTTAAGTATGGGCTATTATAGTTATTATTAGAGTAACATTATATTTAAACTTTGGAAAATAGGATGAGAGAACCTTAGTGAGAACCCTAAGGATATTTCTATATATAGGTTACATTCCTATCCTAGTGTTTTAGAGAATTTATTGAATAAACTAGGATAAAACCTAAAGCATCCTAATTTGAAATTTTATTCTTTTATTATGTGGTATTTCATTAATTATTAATGTTTATCACACTATGATTCTTGGTTTTAGTCAATGGATGGAACACGAAAGAGCCGAGTTGTAGCGGAATGCAACGGGAAATGCCCTAATTATACCCATGAGCATCCAAATGTTATAGGAGATGGAATTAAAAGTCATGTATCCTTGATCACAAAACATTATCATGATATGAATCATGATGGACATTGAAATGAAAAAAAGAGGGTGAAAAATTCTATTGATTCATTCACGAGGTAGCATCCACCTCCATTCAGTGGGTTTATTAATCCATTGGTGGCTGAACAATCGATAAATACAACTGAAAAGTTATTTTATGTAATACAATGTAATGAACAATATAATTTCATCTTTGAATTATATCATTTGGAAGGTGATTCTGATAAATGGTTGAAACTAATCACGAATATGATAAAAATAGATGAAATTGAGTCCTTGCAATGAGATGAGCTCATGAATTTATTTTTCAATACATACATTCTTCACATTTATAGAAAAAATTTGGGAGATAGAGTTTGTTAAACATTAGAAAAAGGACAATGAATCCAATGGTACCTACGATTTAAATTTAACAATAATTGCAATGTACACATCTGGAATTATTATCCAACTAGAGAGTTAAATTGATCGATTCTTTAGTGGCTTAAAACCACATCTCTAAAGGGAGTTAGACATAAGGGACATCAGTAGATATATGGATATTGTTTGATGTTATCTCATGGTTAAGATGGAGATTGGTTTAACCCATTATTCATATGGGTTTGATAATAAGAGAAACATTGAATTCAATAGAAAATCTAAAGACCGCAATTATTAAAAAATGAGTTTTTCCTAATGCTCAAAGGACCAAAAAAAATATTGAGGGAATTATCTTAAATGGACAAGTAAATGTTTTTTGTGTAAAGGATTTTCATTAGGCAGTTGAATACTGAAGTCATGGGAAAATGATGTCTAATGAAGTGAACAAATATAAGGGTACACAGAATGAACCTCCAACAATTCATCATTATAATTGAAAGGAATTGAATAATTATTCCATTAAATGCCCTAATCATGGGGTTTTTTGTGATGATATCCTTCAAAAATCTCTTAATGCCAAAGAAAAGGGAATGTCAAATGAAATCAGTATCAAATATGAGTGGTACGATAATGAAGTAGTGATGGTACACATACAGCCCACTCTAAAGTAGAAACAATTTTTTTATTAAAGATCCTCCCACTCTTTTATTTCTGAATAATTTTCTTAGGGTATCACCATATTACATCCAAAATTAGATGTTGAGTTTTCTATTACAACTCAAAATGGCACAATGACCAAATAAAAAGATTATAATTCATCTATAGTTGAAGTTATTAGGTAATTCATTCCTCAAAATATTATGTTCCATCCTATAGAATAATTTATATGATTCATGGAAAGGATTTTCTTTCTCAATATGTAGCTCATGTCAAATTCTATAGAAGGGAAATCAAATATCAGATTCCATATCAATCTATGTTCTTTTATCAATGCAATGAGGAATATATCCTTAAAGAAAAAAATTCATCCTTCTTATTCTCTTGATTCTAATTATTGACTATTATTTATCTCAAATAGTAGGGTAGAAAAACATGATTAAGAATAATCCCATTGTACAGTTGTTTTATGATGTCTTTTCAGAGGAATTTCCAATTCTTCCACCAAACTGTGAAGATGAGTTTTTAATATAATTCATACCTGGTAATATGCCTATTTCAAAGAAACCTTATAGAGTGGCCCCAATTTTGTTTCATGAATTGAATAATCAACTCCAATAGAATCTTGATATGGGACACATATTCCCAATGTAATCCCTTTGGTGATACCAAATTCTATTTGTTAAGAAGTAATATGGATCAATTAAACTCCATATTTATTATCAAGAACATATCAATATCACTATCAATGAAAATAACATCTTCCACATATTGATGACTTATTTGACCAACTATATGGAGATCAATTCTTTTCCATGATTAATCTTCATTCAGGATATCATCAATTAATGGTCAAAAAGAAAGATATACCAGTGAAGGCATTCGGTACTAGATATTTACACTATGAGGTTATAGTGAAGCCTTTTAGTCTAAATAATTATCATGATATCTTCATGGATATAATTAATAGTGTCTTTAGAGACCATCATGATCATTTTTTGGTAGTCATTATAGATGATATTGTAGTCTACTCAAAGATAATGGAAGAAAATTATGAACACATGAGAATTATATTAAAGTCACTGAGAATGGAGAATCCTTATTCTAAATTTACAATGTGTGAATTTTGGCTCATGAATATTCAATTTTGGGTTACATAATCGCTAAAGAGGGGATATCAATGGATCCAAGATAAATAGAGGTCATTGAAAGATTATCGAGACCAACAATGATGACTAAGAACCGATGTTTTATTGGTTTGGATGATAATTAACAACAATTTGTTGACGATTTTTCATGATTATCTAATCCCGCCACCAAATTTTTCTTGTAAAGGTGTTATCATTTTTGGGAATGATGAATGTGAAGGAAATTTCAAGAATCTAGAAAAAAGGAAATCCAATGCATCTCTGCTCACACTACCTTTTAGTGAACAATGTTTTTTGGTCTATAGTTAAGAAACAAAGGATGTATTTGGATGTTTTCTCATGTAAAATGATATGGTGATATCTTATTCCTCAAAATAGTTGAAAAATCCTGATAAAAATAAAACAACTCATGATTTTGAGTTAGCTATGGTAATCCATGCAATGATTATATAAAGGAATTATATTTATGGTGAATGTTGTGATATTTATATTGATCACAAATTTTTATAGTATATTTTCTCACAAAAGGTTCTGAATATGCACAAAATAAGTTGGTTCAAGTTGATTAATGATGACCACTACTGAATACATTACCACCTGGGAAGAGAAAAAACAGTTTACAATTCTTTGAGTTGAAAAGACCATGCTAGCTTATTGATGATGGGGATCATGAAAGATCAAATATTTATGGATTTTCAAAAAATGGATCTAGATATTTTAATGGAAGGGGTGGAATATTATATTTCTCAAATGTATGTTCAACCATTTATACAAGTGGATATTATGGAGGTACAAAAGTAAGAGGTAGGGTTACAACATATGGTGACAAATAATCCTCAATTCAATCATGATTGTGATGAAATAATATAGTTTAAGAACTGGGTTTGTATTTCCCACATAACAAAATTAAAGGAGGAGGTATAGGATAATTCTCATATTTCATCATTCTCTATTCACCATGAAAAAAAAGATGTACTGTGATTTGAATGAGTACTTCTGGTGGGATGGAATGAAAAGAGATGTCGCCGAATATGTCACTCGATGCTTGGTATTACAGCAAGTTAAGGCTAATATATAGAAGTATAATAGGGTGTTAAAACCATTAACAAGACCAAAATTTAATTGGTAAAACATTGTAGTGGGATTTGGAACTGGAATTCCCAAAATATCAAAATTTAAATAATGATATCTGGGTTATAGTTGATCATCGTGTAAAGTCGGCACACTTTATTTCTATTAAAGAGGATTTATCTCTCAATTAGCATTATAGGTTATATTTAAAGGAAGTGGTAATATTTCATGGAGTAATACTTTCAATTATAATAGATTATGATATATGGTTAAATCGATGTTCTGAAATGTCTTCTGCATTCAATGGATATAGAGCTATGTTTTAGCTCTTCTAATCATCCTCAGATAGAAGGTCAGTTTTAGAGGACAATTGAAATTCCATAAGACATATTGAGAGGTTTCTCTATGGATTTCAAATGTGTTTAGGCTCAAAACATACCATCAATGGATGTTCGATACAATAAAATAATTCATTCCAGTATTCATATGTAACCTTATGAAGCCCTCCATAGAAAGATGTGCAGAACACCATCTTAATGGGATAAAGATGGGTAATGAAACATATTAGGACATGATCATTTTGATGAAGTTGTAGAAAATGTTAGATATATTCAACCACACATATGATCATCTCAAATTCAACAAAAATGTAATTTTGACCCTAAAGAATATACAAATAGTTTAAAGTGGGTGACGTGGGATTTCTATGAATATCATACAGGAAGAGTGAAATGTGATATGGAAACAAGGGCAAGATGTGCCCTAGGTATATCGGTCCACTTGAAATTATAGATCGATTTGGGAAGGTATATTTCCAATTATTTCTTCTACAGAATCTTTCTCAAGGTTAGCAAGTGTTCCATGTATCTCTCTTGATAAAGTACATACCTGATCCTTCGCATGGACTATACTCAGAAGTCATTCCACTATTTCAGTATATTTAATATGTTGTACAACTAATAGAGATTCTAGATTGTAGCGAAAATTATAAAAAACAAGTCCACTATCTTTGTTAAGGTTTTATAGTGTAACAACCAATTTTAATAATAAAAAAATGGTAAATATAGGATATGATGAAGGAGAGGTATCCCCATTTGTTTGTTTCCAAGTGACCAATTTTGAGGGAAGATTCTGTTTTGGGGGGTAGAGTGTAACACCCCAATGTTTTTATAAAACTTTATCATTATTTAATTTTTATTCATCAGTATCCTGCATTACACACAATCGTTAGTTTAAATGAACCGTCAGATTATCTAGTATAAAATAATAATTATATTATGGCAGTTAGGTTACAGAGAATAATTATAATATACTAGTTATAATATATTATGAATTTGTGTCTATCAATTATTTATGAAGAATATAAAATAGATATTTTTATATTTGAGTGAATTACTATTGGTAATGAAATAAAAGATATATATAAGTTATATAAAAAATAAAATATTTTTTATTCATCCGAGGAATATTTTAATCATAGGGTGTGAATAAACCCTATTTTTTTAATAAAACCCTTCTTTGGTTTTATAAAAATGGTAATCTTATGCCTTTGAATGGAGAACCCCTTTAAAATTTATATTTTGACTCATTATTAATTTTTATATAACTTCGTTATCATGTTATTTTAACGTGTGATATAAAAATTTATATCAGTTTCCTTATATATATTTTGTAATAACACTCATGTTTTGATGAATAGTAAATACACACTATATTTTATGTGAAAAAAACGTTTTCGTTGAGATAATTTATATGGTTAAATTATAATATTTAATGTTTTTAATGTATAAATTGAAAATATTTTAATCATTAAATATATTGTATGTATTTATAAATAATTTTAAATTTAATTCATTAGTAAAAACATTTCAATATTTTGTAATTTTTTAACTTTAAAAAAACATGTTCTCTTATTATGAAAATGGGAGGAATTTAAATCAAATACAGAAACATTTATGATATAATGTTTTAAAAATTGAATCCATATTTTGAATTAGTAGGTCCAAATTATGTTAATATGATACTTTTAATTTTTTGCATTATAAATAGTAACATTGATCATTATTTTTATTTCCATGGTTAAGGGTAAATAGAGTAATTAATGGAAAAAAATAATATTATAAAATTACCTTACCACATATAAAAATAATACTGGATGACTAAATTAGACCCTTATAATGTTTTTTTTAAATGGAATCATATTATGTCAACGAACATAATAAATATGACATGAATGTAATAAAAATAAAAATTGATAAAAAATTTCAAAATCACATTTTATATAAGTATATTAATTTTAATAAATGGATCAATAATAGATAATATTAACTATATATAGTCTCTATAAATATAAAAGAATTATATACATCATAGAAATTTAGATATAATTTTTTGATATTAAATGACATTCATTAATGATGACACAATAGGGTTGTAAAAATTATTTCTTTAATATAAATATCTAATAAATGGGTGAAAAAATTTAAAATAAATATCATATGAACTAATTCATGTGCTCCACATATTTTATAGGTGAATATAAAATTATATTAGTGTATTTAATATGTTTTTTCATATTCATCTTCTGTATGGATATTTTTTAATTTTAAATAAATGAATAGTATCAAAATTGACAATACTGAGATTTTATTAAAACAAAATTTTCTTAAATTATTTAAAAAACATAAAAAGACTTTAAATTTATAAATCTACAATTTTTATATATAATATTTCATTAAATATTCATTTATGGTCAATTATCAAGATATATGTAAATATTTATAACCATTAAATATTAATAATGTTATAACCGTAATTAAAATTAAGAAAATAACTAAGTGTGAATTAAAATTCAATGGTTTAAATTGACAAAATAAGAACTAAAAAATTTATTGGATGATTATATTACAACCCTATATCATCTAATATTAAAAAAAATTACATTTTTGAGGTTTTTTATATTTTTAGTTTATTAATAATTATTATTTATGTCGTTTCCAAAAGTGCCACTCTCCTCAATTATAGAAGGTAATGTCCTCCATAACCTCTTCACTCCATTTGGAGCCTTAATACTTATCCATAACCTAACCTTTTTTATTATAAGCCTCCCTATTTTTATTATAGTGGTTTTTTCCTCTTCAATGAACAACTCTGGTGCTCTAAGAAGGTATTTTGAGGATGTATGTCAAGAAAGTGGTAGTCACTACTACTGATTCATTCAAAAATATTTATTCATCTAATTCATAGTATTTAGTTGTTTCATTATAAATTAATAACATTATATTCACATATATACTAATATGTTATTATAATTATGAAAAAACCATGTTTAACGTTTTATCCTTCCTCTTAAAAATGGAATCATTGCGCGTGTGTATGTATGACATAGCATCTCCACACTACGGTGTAATATATTTTAACCACCACATAACATGGTGTGGTATAGTGATGTAAATAATAAATATATATGATTATTATAACATTATACTAATTCTGAAATATCATACACCATCCACTTCAATACCATTCAATAATCACGGGAATGATATCCTTTCTCTTGTGTATGTACGTCCTACCAAATCCACGGTACGATGAAATTCATTATACATTATCATAATTAAACCATGATTATAAACATTAATTGAATGAATAAATAGGATATATATTATAATAATATCATTTTTTTTAATTTTATTAACTAGAATCTAACTAATGGAACGTGAACAAATCTGTCAAATCGTGCATTAGAAAAAAAAGTAGTCAATATGCGAATAATAAGTTACAATTTAATGTTAATAACTAATAGATGAGAACATAGTCATATATGATATACTAAAAATGAATATCACTCTGAAGTATGTCAAATAACATTATTTAAATTATTTAAAAAGATTTTGGGATACATAAAAATGATATAAGACCTAAGGTATGGTATAATTTTGTAATCTCATTATCTTCTGAGATCGTTTATTCCTAAGTATTTAATGTGGGACATTTTTTATTCACGAAGATGTTTCCTAAATATGTAATATTTTTTTATTCTTAAACAAATTTTAACTTTAATAATTCCCATTGGTAAATTTTTATTAACAAGTATGAAAGTAATCCTTTTTCGTTTTTCAGTATGAGGTACTTTTTGACTTTTCTGGAAAAGGTACAAGAAGGCGGTTTTTTATCTCGTACGACATGAAAAAAAATTTATGCTTTCATAAGGTCTTATTTATTTGAATATTTCCCTATAGGATTACTTGGTAATTTTTTTAAAAAAATATTTCTTCATAAAATTTGTGTCATCTTGAGTATGGAATATGTTTTTGAAGAAGAAATCATATTTTCTTTAGGAATTAATTTCAAGTGTTTTCTAAAAATTATTTTACATATACGATGAAGCTTGTTAAATACATTCATATTTATTTCACTATTATTACTATTTTTAATTTTTTATATTTATAAATTTAAATTTTTTATATCAATTATGATGGAATGATGTTTATGAAATCCATTTTAATCATGGGATATGATTTTGTGAATGTGTTTATTTTTATGCGGATCATATAATAATGTATTCATTATTTGATGGGTGGGACCAATATCTCCCTCTAATGAATTGTGTAATGATTTATATCTCATGATATAGATTACTAAAATAGTCCATTATAGAACATCTCATGTATACAGTTTATCTCTTGCTTATGTTGATGAATCATATCTTAGGTATGGTTGAGGGAATATCCAAGTGATTACATATAACATTAACTCATTGATAAATGGGATTTATATGGTATGATCCTACTTATTTTGTGCATCACTTATTTTTATTTTGAAAATTTTCTTTTTAAAAACTTTTACTTATATAATTCATTGTATCACATTTCAACAAATATATTATAAATATTGATGATTATAAATGGTCATATAAATCCAATAATATATATATAATCAAATTTAATTATGGTTTTTATAATAACCATATAGATTGTCATTTAATTGAATTAAAAGGGGATATTTATTTATAACAGTTCATTATGTTATAATGAGTAAAAATTAATTCATGATATAACATGTGAATGGGGATTTATATAAACCATGTTAAATAATATATGTTCATAACATAACATATGTCTAAAATAAAGAATATTGAGATAGAAATACCTTATTACTTTGGTATCATTTGAACTATAAACCCCATGAAAGTGAGATCTTCGAATGGATATGTAAACACAAATTGTTTGAAAGAGAAACATGATAATATACATTCAAGGAAATTATATACACCACATTAAATAAATAAGTTAGGAATATAGAATGTGTATCTGGGAATTATAAAAGTCATATTGAAATATATTACCTTAAGAATTGACTTATATATTACTCATTCAAACTACCTCAACATAAGGATTCCTATTCAGGTTTGAACCAAAATACATCTTATGATGGATTTAAATCCATTATATGGAATATAGGATGTGCTAAGGTATATTGGGAAGTGATTTGGAATGCTATTTTCCATAACCAAATGGTTTTATCATGAGATGAATGTCGAAGAGCTGTGGCCTTTAATAAGTGGGGGTGATGGGATGACACCCTTTTAATTTTGGAAAGTAATTGAGTACTTCACAATTTTTCATTTTTTACAAGGTTCATAATTAGTCCATTATAAAAAAAATATAGGTTTCATGGTAGAAATATGTCTGGAAAAAATATTTTACCAAAGTGAATAGGTGATTTTAAGACTTATCGTTTTAGTTTATCCCTGATAAACCCATTTTTACCTTAAAAATGGTATTTAGTTTTTATTTATTCCCTATTAATTTAATTAAATAATTAACATGAACTTATTATATAACATAAATTATGTTGATTAGAAATATGGGATAAATTCTTAACAAATTAAAATCACATAAGGTCTAAATAATAGTTTAAATATAATGTTATAAACACAATGTGAATTCATGTTTTTATAGAAAATGTTTTCAAAAGTTTACATAATTTTTAGTTATAAATTTTTTATTAAATTGATTTAAATGACTTAAATTAGATTAATGAATATATAATTGAACTAATTTTACATTAAAATAAATTAAAAATAAATTTTTACATTATTAATATATTAAAAATAACAGTACTTTTCTATAAATATTGTTTATTTTCACTCATCATGAAAAAAACACCATTAATAAATGTTTCATTTTTGAATTCAAAAAATGATATTTATTTTATCAATTTAATTTTTTAATTTTCTCAAAAATAAATTTTAATATTTTGCTCAAAAATAATTAAAAATAAAAGTTTATCAAAATATACTATTTTTAAAACACATAAAGTTATTTTTAAAATTTAATTAATTATTTACCATTATGTTTTCATTATATAAAATCATGATAAATAGTATTTAAAAAAATAGTTATTACTATTCATAATACATGGTTTAATGACAAGGGTGTGGCAGTCACGATTGAAAACTACAAATAATATGTCATAGTAATATTAAAACATTGTATCATATGTAATGAAAGATTAAATAAATGTTTCATACAACATATGATAAACTTTAAATTTTAGGTAATGAAAATTTTAAAAACTATTCAAATCATTTTAATAAAATAAATAAAAAATATAATTATGTTACATTTTATCCCCCTTAAAATGAATGTTGCCTCTAAAATTCATCACATTGGTTACAAACACCTAGGATACTTATTATATATTACATTCTCTGGTTCCCATATAGATTTCAAAATATGGTGGTTCAAATGCAAATCCTAAAAATGTGAGTGGTATTTTTTCATAGAACATTCTCAATTCGATCAAAAATATATATTCCTTGTTCCAAATAAGAAAAATCATGCTCTAGCGGTTTGAAAATTGTTTCAAGTAAATATGACATATTTGTTATATACTAAATTATTACTGATAAATATGACTAATCGAGAACCATATATTGTTTCAGTGAAAGAATTATGTGAAAATCCAGGGTCCCAATACAATCATGAATTTAAAAGGGATGAATATACCTAAGTATTAGATTTAATTCCTTTCTTTAATATAGTAATCCATTAAAATTACATCTCACTAACATAAAATTATATATGAAATTATTTATTATCATCATAACTTATATCTCAACATTTTCTTGTTCTAACACATCATCGAACGACTCTATAATTCATTTCAATCTCATCAAATTTTCCTGGTCTAAATAGAATTATTTTTTTAAATTTATTCCAGTATATTGGGGTTCTATCAAAACCAAGTTCTTCATTAAAGGTATTTTTATCCTAACATTAACCCCATTTCCCACTTAATTCCCAACAAATGTTGTTATATTAGTGATTTTTTGAGGGGAGAATAAACGGCCCAAGGTTTCGGTGCATGATTTTCCAAATCATGCACCCAAACCGTGCGCCTATGTCTAGGTCAGAAACAAAATGTTGAAAATTATTACTTTATCCTCCGAAAATTTATTTTATATATCCCTTTTCTGGCCCACTTCGATCGTAACAGGCATAGAACCCCTCTAAGTCACCCAAACCCCAATTAGATCCCAATTTTGAATGTGGATTTAGAGGAGGAACTTCAAACACTCTCAATAATTTATATTCCCCTCATCATTCCTCCCATTTCCATGATGTTTCCTTTATTTTTTCATGAAGTCCCAAATTACCTAAGGGTAGGGATTCAAACCTAGATTTTATCCTCGGGTTCTCTTGGTCCAATCTTCTGTTTTTAGTCTTGATCTACCCAACTTGAGGTGCGATGGTGGTGTTATTGAGTTTTCACACATTATATTCAAGAGTTTTCATTAATTTGGTAGGTTATTACAATGTTTATGAAATCCTTGTGACCTATATTCTCTGTTTATGATATTTTCATGTCTATTTCATTTTATTATTTCAGAAAAAATTGGTTTTAGTGGTGTTTGTAATGAAAGTGAATTTTGTGTGATAATTTTATGTGAAATTGGGGTTTTTAACATAAATATTTTATTGTTTCATTTAGGTAAGACCTTTAATTAATAGTTGATTCTATTTAACTATAATAGGGTTGAAAATCACGTTTTTAATGGTTACAATCTTTGGTTTTTTCTGAAAAACATTTTTTAAATGGTGGTTGTGAGGAAAATGGACATTAAGTTCAATGTTTTGTGAAAATGGGGGTTTTTAAATGATATATCTTGTTTGTTAATTTGGAGCTTCCCCATAACATAATTGTTTTTTTACATTAACGGTATTGATCATCAATTTTTTGTGACTTACATGTATGCACATAGTGTTCAAAGTGGATATTTAAAAGTGATTTTTGGTGAAAAACAATGTGAGATTTTGGGAAGTGGTTTTATTGAAAATCAAATATTTTTGTTGTGTGTTTTATGTGGGATAAATTATTTATAGATACTATATTGTTTTTATGTGACCATTAGTGGTGTTTTTATATGAAATTAGAATTTTTAGAATAATGAAATTCTTTGAGCACAACATGGGAAGGCCAGTTACATAGGTGGGCGGATATGTACTAGTACGGCTAGTGAACTGAATGGTTGTTGTTGATGTTTCACTGAGAATATAGATAGCAAAAACTCTAACTAAAATATAAGTCTGATTATGGGGGACCAATATGTTATTTTTATGTTCCATACTAGTGGCTCGTGCACAATAATGGATATTTCTATGTTTACATTTCACCGTGGTATGAGGTTAAATGGCCATGAGACTATCTAGTTTCCTAGGGGTAATCCAGATTTTGGTGATCATTGGATATGATGTAATTAACCTTGTCGTAGGGTGTTTTTGGAATAAATTTATAGTTGATAACTTTTCTTATTTTAATCTGTTAGCAATATGAATTTTTTAGTTAGAAAAACTATTTCCAATTTAAGGTTCCATTTCATGTATTTGGTCAGTAATTATATTTAAATATTATAATTGGTTGATTTATCACCTTTTATTGCATAATATTTGAAATATTTGGGAGGTATCTTATTGATATTAGTCTCACACCTTTCTTACACCCCTTGTGTGTAAGTATAATTTTTTATGTTTGACTTAGGTAAAGGTAGAGCCCCAGGTGAAGGCAGTTCATGTTGTTAAACCCCTACTATAGTGTGGTGTTATGGTGACGACATGAGGATGATGACCCCTTGTCATGTGGAGTCATTGTGGCTGAATTTCTACTGTTTTTATTAATATTTGTACCTCTTGTAAATTTTTCAAAACCATGTATTTAGTTCAGGTTTTTTATTAAGTCTTGTTTGGAATGGAAATTTCAGCTTTTTATTATTAGTTATTTTTAATTTTTGATGCTTTCATACATGGGTAAATCATTCCCACATGATAATTATTGATACCCCAAAACCTATTCCAGCCTGTGAGGATTGGTAATTCCCTTTGGTCCTTTTTATGGTCTAAATTTGGTGTCGTAATTAGTGGCGACCCGATTCTGTTCATCACAAAATGGTATTTGATGAGGCAAATATTTTTGGGTTATATTACTCTTTTTGGATGAGTAAGGATAGACATGAGATTGAATGTTGGGTATCCGGGTTTTGGTCTTGTTTAGGGTTCCAGTCCCACACCTGATGTGGCAGACCTTGAGTCGCCCAAGGGCATTGGAATTGTCTGATTGACTTCACTTCCTGGTGAAATGTCTGGGCTATAGGCCACACGAGGACATCAGGCGGGGGTGGAGTAGTAGATTCATTTATTAAAGTAATATGTTTAGAGTTTTTATATATGATTTATTTTATTTAAATTTTATGATTTGTGGAATTTTTCTATTGTTTTTGTGACTGTTTCATTTTTAGCAACATGCCTCCTTGGAATGCTCTAATGCACACATGGGAGGAAACCAGAGAGATTTCCCTCGCACCAATTGATCACATAATAGTTGAGGACATGGTTCAAACTATCTAAGATCTATAAAAGAGACTAGATACAATTATAGTTAATATTAGAGTGAATGAGACTATTCCTAGAAAGGAAAAGGCCCAAGATTTCATGAAAAATAAACCTCCCACTTTTAAATGTAAAATAGAACCATCAGAAGCAGAGGAATGGCTCTAGAAGATCGAGCGCATGTTTGAGTTTCAGGATACTCCAAATATTCTCAGGGTGAAATATGACTCAATTATATTGGATGGTCCCAGCCATAGGTGGTGGGAATCGATACATCAGATAGGGAAGAATTAGTAGATGCACTTTTGAGATTTCAAGGATATCTTCAATGAACAATACAGCACCGGGAACATTTCATATTCCTGGTCCCGAGAGTTCATGGATCTTGTTTATGTGATTATATATGTGATTGAGTAGGCTATAAATTTTGTTGAGTTTGTGTGTTATGCCCCCGATATCATCTCTAATGAGCAGGATAAGACCCAGAGGTGTGATAAAGTCTTGTGACTGAAGATATATTTCCATGTTTTATTTTTTAAGATGAGGACCGATGTTGAGGTGGTTGATCAGGTTTCCATGTAGGAGATTGACAAGAATGGATGGGAAGGTTACTCTGGGTTAGTATCCGTAGTGAGATACTGATGTTATTTTGAAAAGAAAAATAAGCGGGAAAAAATTGAAGTGGAAATTTAGGTCACTCCTCCCATGTAGATTTCTTCTGTGGATGATGATGTGATATTGGTTGTGTACCACCATTATGGGAAGATAGGGGACATATGACCAGAATTCCCACTTCACCCAATGCCATGTTACCAGTGTGGATGTATAGGGAATTTTCAACACTTTTATTGGGTGGCACATCCACTTCAGAGTGGGGCAGGATTAGCGGCTTCAAGAGGAGTTCTAGCACAATCTGAGGTGTCGAGGATAGGGGGATCTTGGTTCGGTCGCTGTTGTGGTAGGGATGGGAAATATTTTGGGAAGAACCAGTTCAGGGAACAATTACAAAATAGAGTTCATCCTCAGGCTGAGAGAGGATATCTTCATACATTGGATCAGGCACTAGTAGGATCAGTAGAGGGACTGTTGACATTTCGAGGTACCGTTTAGATCAAATATTATGTAGCCGATTCTCTTTATGATACTGGTGATAGAGTTTCTTTCATTTCATACCATTTTGCGGGCATTCTATATTTACCAACCGAGTTTTTTTCTTTTGTGATGGATTTGGTAACACTGTTGGGAAATAAGCTGGAGCAGTGTCTAAGGTGCCCATTTTTTAAGATCTTCATGTTAGAGATTGAGATAGAGTTGTAACTTTGGGTCTTAGATAAGGATCATTTTTATGCGATACTTGGAATTTATTTTATTGTACTCTTCATAGCAAACATTGATTGCTACTGGCGGCAAGTGAGTTTCTTGACAACTGATGAGAGTCTTCAATATTTTCCTGGAGAATGGGATCGTCGGTTAGGTTGTGTAAGACCTATTCTCTCAAATTAGGGAAGTATTATCCTCCTATTACCTTCACTCATAGTAAAGGAATATGGTACTTCCCCTGAAGTCTCACTACCTCGTGTGGTGAATGAATTACAGTAGGTATCCCCATATGATATTTCAGCTTTTCCCCGGAGTAGAATGTGGAATTCTATATTTATCTGGCACCAAGGACAAATCTGATATCTCTTCCCTCATGTCACATCACCCCTAACTATATGAGTGAATTAAATATATAGATATATGACTTATAATCCACTGGATATATTCACCTGAGCATCTATCATAGGGATTCTCATGTTTTGTTCTGGAAAAATGATGACGGATCCCTCCGGTTGTGCATTAACTATTGGAAGCTGAATAATGTAACAATTGAGAACAAATAACTACTTCCCATAATATATTTTTTGTGCGATTATTTTATGTGGGAAAAGTGGTTCTTAGAAATAGACTTTTGTTTGGGATACCATAAAATCAAGGTGAGAGAGGCAAATATCATGAAGACACCCTTTCGAAGAAGGTATGACCACATTTATTATTTTGTCATTAGATTTGGATTAACCAATGGTCTAGTGGTCTTTATAAAACTCATGAATAGGTTTCTCCATCAGTATCTTGATTCCCTCATTGTCATGTTCATTAATGATATTCTAGTATATGCAAGCTCTAAGGTGGAACATAAACATTACATAAGATTTTCATGAGTAATTTGCGGGGTCATCACCTCAAAGAAATGTTGTCAAAGTTCACATTATGGATTAGGGAGGTGATATTTTTTTGGCATGTGATATCAGAGCAGGGGGTTTCTGTGGACCCCTAGATGAATAGTGCAGTTATTTCATGGGAGGAGCCAAAGAATGTGTTTGAGACCAAAAGTTTCCTGGTCCCGCCTAGTTACTACATTAGAATCATTCAAGATTTCACTCGAATTGATTCACCTATTACCACACTCACTTGAAAAGGGTATAAGTTTTTATGGGGCCTATAATATCAGGCATCGTTCGAGGAGCAATATTGGAAGTTGATTACCCCCCCCCCCCCCCCCCGTGGGGATTTTTCCGGATCCTAGGAAATGGTATGTGGTCTATTGTGATGCATCTGGTATAGTTCATGGTTGTTTGCTTATGCAGGATGATCATGTGGAGGCATATGGATCTATCCAACTCAGACCAAATGCAATGAATTACACAACACATGAATTAGAGTTGGCAATAGTGATGCATGATTTGAAGACTTTGTGTCATTATATCATTGGGGATATGTTTTTGTTCTACTCTGATAAAAAAATCTTGGCCTATATATTCTCACAGAAGGGCCTCAACATGAGGCATCATTGATGGATTATGTACATTCCGGGGTTTGACTTTCACATTTTCTACACCCCCAGAAAAGATAATTTTCTGGCTGATACCTTGATCAGAAGAGGTCAAATGCATGCTTCGAGGAATTCCATTGATGAGTGGACGTGGATGAGACTCTTTTCTTAAATGTATGTTGAGGCTAGGGAGAAGAGTGGAAGTGCATTCTTGGGGAGTGTTCAGTTGAATCGTTATTTTTTAAAGATAAAATAAAAGTAAAAGGAAAGTTATGATCTCTTTTAGAGGTTGAATCAATTTTTTCATGGTGGGGAGATGTCCTCTGATTGGTCGTCGTCCCCCGAGGGAATCATGTGCTTCAAGGTCCGCTCATTAGTGCCATCATCTCTGTAGATGGTGGTGATGAAGGATAGCCACCAGTCTTAGTGGGCTATCCATCTGGGTGCCACCAAGATTTATTATGATGTGAGATTATATTTTTGGTGTCCAGGTATGCGATGGGACATAGAAGACTTTGTGTCGAGATGCTACACATGCTAGTAGGTGAATGTAGAGAAATAGAGGCCCTCTGATTTTCTCCATCCATTGCCCATTCCGATCGGGAAGTGGGATTAGGTTTCCATGGACTTAATTGGTGGATTTACCTGTACACCTTGCGGTTAATAATTCCATTTGGGTGGTGATTGATCATCTGACCAAATCAGCCCACTTCATTCCGATCATAGATACAGCTAATGCGGATGAGTTGGGTGGATTGTACCTCTTTGTGGTGGTAAGTATCCATGGTTTTCTATTGGATTTTGTCTTATATTGAGACCAAAATTTCACATATCTCTTTTTTAAAGGCCTTTATATGTAATTTGGGGTCTTAGATTAAGATGTGAATGACATATAACCATCATATAGATGTTCATATGAATCAGGCAAATCATATTTTGGAGGACATGCTCTGTGCATGTGTCATGGACTTTGGAGGTTCCTGGAATATCCATTTGGGATTGGTTGAGTTTTTTTAATATAACAGTTACCAATCCTTGATTTGAGTGGCTCCTAGCTCTATGTTCAGCCTTGTTAGTCCCCCAGTGTTGGGTTGGAGTGGGCGAGACCTCACTACAGGGGCCGAGCCTGGTGTAGGAGACTTTGGAGAAGGTCAAATTGACCAGGTTGAGTTTTTTGATAGCTCAGAGTCACCATAAATCATATGATGACTGTAGATGTCAAGAACATGAGTTTTCTTGTGGGTTACATTGAATTTTTTAATGTTTCCCCTCATCTGGGCCATTATCGATTGAGAATGCAAGGGTAGATTATGACACAATATGTCGACCCTTTTGAGATCACTGAGTATTTTGGAAAGGTGGCCTATAGGATAACCTTTCCTTCTCAGTTGACATCCATCCATGATATCTTCCATTTCTTCTAGTATAAGAAATAAAACCTAGATTTGTCCCATGTGCTGAGTTGGGAAGAACTGGTGATAGTTCCAGACTTATCCGTTTTTGAGGGATCAGTGGAAATAGTGGACTCCCAAGAGAATGTGATTCAAGGAAAGACTATAATGAAACTCCAGGTATGTTGGATGCATGGTAGTGATACACATGAGACCTGGGAGTGGAATTCATGGGTAGAGGAAGAGTAGATATTCATGTTTTCTTATCAAGCCTCTAGAAAAAATTCAGAGACATAAATTTTTCATGGTGGGGAGAGTTGTCACACCCAAGATCTTTATTAAAATGTATTTTTCTTCCTTGTAATTTTATACTAAAATTTCCCTTTATTCCATCTAATCCCCCAAAAAATTTGGTGGCTTTTATATATATTTTTAGGGGAGTATGGTGGGTTCGCTATTTAGGTGCCCTGGTTTTCCAAACCATGCACACAAACTGTGGGCCTATGTCTATGTCAAAAAAATGTAGAAAATCACTTATTTTCGCTCCCTGGATAAATATTAAGTTTCCCTTTTCTTCCCCACATAGAACCTAAATTCCATGGCAGCCCTCCATGTTTCCCAAACCCTCATTGGAACCACATTTTGAAGAGGGATTCGGTTGATGAACCTCAAACAATCTCAGGTATGATTCTTCGCATCTTTGTAATTCCCCATTCCATGAAGTTTCCTCCAATTTTTCTTCATGTACCAATTGACCGGAGGGTTGTGTTTTGATCATAGGGTATTACCATGTGGTTTCTTGTACCATTATTCTATTATTAGGCTTGATCTACCCTCAAGGAGGTGTGGCGGTGGTGCGTTGGAGTTTTCGCACAAAGGATTCAAGGGTTTTCATTACATTGGTTAGTGATTACAAGATTAATGCAATCCTTGTGACCTAGATTACGTTTTGATGATATTTTAATGTTTATTGCAGTTTATTATTTCTGCAAAAATTTCTTTTAGTGGTGGTTGAAATGCTAGTGAATTATGAGTGAAAAGTTTATGTGAAATTGGGGGTTTTTCATATAAATCATTTATTGGATAATTTTGGGATTCAAAATAATTACATATATTGTTATATTGAAATAAATTAAGGATTTAAATCATTTAATTAATGGTTAATCTATTTGTAGTTTCTATGAATGTCTGTTTAAATGGTGTTTGAGAAGCAAATGGACTTTATGTTCCATGTTTCGGTGAAAATGGGGTTTTTTAAATATATACCCTCATGGTTCATATGGGGTAGCCTCATAACATAATTGTTTGTTTCATTTAAGGTTATTGAACTTCCATTTTGTTTTTGTGACTTATAATTGTTCACATAGTGTGCAAAGTGGATATTTCAATGTGTTTTTGTGAAAAACAATGTGTGATTTTGAGAGGTTGTTTTATTAAAAATAAAAATGTTATATTTTGTGTTTTAAGTGAGAGAAATTATGTGTAAATAATGTGTTGTTTTTAAGTTACCATTTGTGGTTTATTTATATAAAATGTATGTTTGAAGCATTCTAAAATTGTTTTAGCACAAAAGGCAATCCTAGGTACCTAGGTGGGCGGATATGTACTAGTACATCTAGTGAACCAGATAGGTGTTGTCTCTATTTCAATATAAAAATGGATAACTAAAACTATAAATAAAATATCTGGATGATTAAGGGGGACCACTATGTTTTCTTTATGTTCCATTATAGTGGCCCGTGCACTTGAATGGATTTTTCTATGGTTACTTTTCAATGAGGTACGAGTTGCATAGGGCCAGAAACTATCAAGTTGCCTGTGGGTGTTCCCGGTTTTACATCTCAATAGATTTTTTTGTATTAACCATAGAATTAGGTTGTTTTTCATTGAAATTTAAGTTAGATTACTTTTAATATTTAAATGTTTTAACATTATAAATGTTTTAGTTTGAAAACAGTTTTCAATTAAAAGTATCATTTCTTGTATTTTATAACTACTTTTTTTACATATTAAAACTGCTTTCTTTTTCACCATATATTGCATACTCATTATAATATTTGGGTGGAATCCTATTGAGCTTAGTATCAAACCCTAATTACACCCATTGGGTGTAATTATACTTTGTTATGTTTTACTCAGGTAACGGCATAGCCTCGGGTGAAGTCGGTATAGGTTGTTGGACCCCTCCTATGGTGCGGTGTTGGGGAGACAGCTCAGGGGTGAAAACCCCTTGAAATGTAGAGTCATTATGGCTGACTTGATTCTGTTTATATTATTATTTGGACCAATTTTACATTTTTAATACAATATAATTTTTTGGGTTTTTGATTATGTCTTTTTTGGCATGGAAATTTCATATTCTTGTTATTATTTGTTTTTAATGATTTATACTTTCATACTCAGGTAACTCATTAAAAAAAGATTTATTGATACTCGGGAACATGTGCCATCCCATGGGGTTAGGGAACACTCTTTGGTCCTTGTTAGTGGATAGATTTGGTGCTGATATTATTGGCGATCAGATTCAGTTTGTGAACAAATTTCATCAAATGATGTGAATATTTTTAGGATATATTAATATTTTGGATGAGTTGGGATAATTAAGAGATATGAATCTTGGGGATAGTTGTTTTGGTCATGCATAGGGTTATGGCCCTCAACTGTCATGGCATACCTTTAGTAACTATGGGACATTATTTTTTTCTGATTGACTTCACTTCTAGGTGAGATATGTGGGCTGCAGACCACATGTGGACATCAGGAGTGGGTGGAGTTGTTGTTTCTTTGATTATAGTAATATGTTTAGATTATTTATATTTGATGTATTTGATTAAAATTTTCATAACTATGGGATTGACTATTGTTTTTGTGATTTTTTCATTTTGTAGAAACATGCCTTCTTGGAAAGCTACCACACTCCCACAGGAGGAAGCCGAAGAGAGTTCTCCCACAAGAATTGATCTGATACTAGTCGAGGATGTGGTTCGGGCTGTCCTGTCTCTAGGATTGGGACTGTATCTTTTTCCCCTTCCAGTTCATGTTAGATGATATGATACAATTCCGAGATAGGACAAGGCCTATGAGTTTCAGAAAAATAAGCCTCTCACTTTTCAAGGCAACATATATCCACATGAAGTAGTGGAATGGCTCGAGAAGATTGATCGTATATTTGAGTTGTGGGTTATAGCCAAGGATATCAGGGTGAAATGAGAATCCTTCTTATTGGAGGGTCCCAACCACAGGTGGTGGGTATCAGTACTTAATATTGGTAAAAATGAGAAGATGTGTTGGGGATATTTTTAGGATGTCTTCAGTGATCAATAATTCCCTGCAGAGATGGCATATGCACGGTCTAGAGAGTTATTGGTCCTTGTTCAGGGGAATATATTTGTCATGTAGTATGCTATAAATTTTGTAGAGATGGTGTGGTATGCTCTTGAAATGGTCTATAATGTGCTGGGGAATGCCTAGAGGTTTGAGAAAGGCTTGCGACCAGAGATATTCTCCTTGGTGTTCTTTTATAAGTTAAGGAACTATGCTTAGGTGGTTGGTCGGGCGTGCATGGTGGAGATTGAACAAAATGGTAGGTCTAGTTTATATGGGTTTTTATATATGTTGTCCTTTAGAATCTATTCAAAAATTTAAAGGAATCAGTTGGAATAAGTGAAGAATGGAGGTGGTAGTTCAGGTTACTTCTTCAGGCATTTTTTTCTATGGCTTATGATGCGAGATCGGTCATTCTCCACCAGTGTGGGATGTCAGGGCACATCCGACCAGCATCATATCTTATTCTAATGACTTGTTACCAGTGTGGAGGTAAGGGTAATTTGTATATGTTTAGTGGGATGGGACATCCACTTCCTATTGGGGTAGGATTAGAGGCTTCAAGAAGTGTTCCAGCACACTCTGAGCAGTCGAGGATGGGGGATCTCAATTTGGTGGTTGTGGTGGTTGGGTTGGGTCATCTCCTAGTCATAACTAGTTCAAAGATCATCCACAAACTAGTGGACATACTTAGGTAGAGAGCTTCATCTCCATGTAGAGGATCATGCACAATCATGATCAGTGATGTGACCGTCGATAGTTTGAGGTACTGTTTTGATTGAATCTTCTTTATATGTTGCTCATTTTGACCTTGGTGCCTCTATTTCATTCATTTAAAGCTGTTTTGTGGACATGCTGAATTTTCCAACATGGTTTTTTCTTTTTCAATGGTGTTCATTATACCACTGGGAATGAAGAAGGATCATCGTCTTAGGTGTGCATCGTTTGTGCTCTGTGTGTCATGGATTGCGATGGAGTGGGAACTTTTGGACTTATATATGGTTATTTCTGACATGATACATGTCATGGAATGTATGGTACACTTATAGGAACACATTGATTGCTATAGGTGGAGAGTGATATTCATGGAACCTAATGGGATTTGTCAGGTTTTTCGTGGAGAATAGGATCCCCGGTCAGGTCATGCAGGACCTAAACTCCTAGAGTTTGGAAGACTTTTCTTCTTGTTATTGTCACTTGTGCAATAGGAAAAGGGTCCATCCCATGACGGTGCACTAACCCATGTAGCGAGTGACTTTGTGGAGATTTTCCCAGATGATATTTCAGGTTTTACCCTGGTGCAGGATGTTGAGTTTTCAATTGATCTAGTGTTGGGAACACATCCTATATCTCTTCCCTCATATCGAATAGTGCATACAGAGCTGAGGGAATTAAGGATACAGTTGGAAGTCTTGAAATCCAAAGGCATCATTCTATTGAGCTTCTCTCCCGGGTCCACTCCTGTATTTTCCATGAAAAAGGAAAATGGATCCCTTCAGTTGAGCATTGACTGCCAGAAGATGAATAAGGTAACAATTAAATCAAATACCCTTTTACTAGAATAGATGATTTGATAGATCAGTTGAAGGGGAAAATGTGGTTCTCAAATATAGACTACAGTTTGGTATACTGATAAAGATAGAATTTTCAAATATTATATACTTTATTTCAATCTTCTAAATCCTACCAAAGTTTTATTTTATGGGAAATTGTCACAATTTTATATTTTAGTTGCATTTTGAGATCAAATGAAAAAATGGGTTAATTTTGGTGTTTAACTGTTTTATTTAACTATATTATTTTGGACATATAATTTTCAAAACTAACCCAAATTGTGATATTCCTTTTTTTAGATTTAAATACATTATTGGCCGAATTTCATCCAACTGGAGGCCCAGCTCAATCAATCCTTTGGAAGAAATAAAATCAGCTCATATTCCAGACGTCGAAAATTATGTGGAGATTTGGAATGTTTTAAAGCTGAGCTTTTATCTCGAAGCTGAAAAATCCATTGAAGTTGGAATTTTCCAAGGCGCTGGAGGATTTATTAATTAACATATTTCATTAAGGATTCACGTATTTATTGTATGAATACAAGGTCTTAATGGAATTGGAATTTGGAGTTGTGGAAGACGAAGTGTCACTTGGACAGATTAAATGTGCCGCACTAAAACTGAAATAAATACATCATATGTTGACCAATCGAGATGAAATTTTGTGGATGGGCGAGAAAGATGATATGGAAAAACTTTAAAGAAGGTTATATTTACCAATTCATCCATTTAATGGGAATAAATTTAGATGAAATTCAGAGGACATAATTTGAGTGACATTTCTTGTCCCATTTTCTCTATAAATTTGGACCTCCTCACCCTTTTACAAGGATAGCCTTTTCAAGCGGGAAAGGTTGAGTTTTGTTTCTGAAATTGTTCTTTATAGTCATAATATATATTACTGTAGCTTTCTTATTCTTATGTTCACATCTTATTTTCTTTCATTTCTTTTATTTTATGTGTTTATCCCATCGTGCTTCTTTCTAACTCCATGTTTATGGAGAACTAACCCTCAATATAGTTCGAGGGGGGAAGTGGTGGTATTTGAGTTTTTTGTTCTTTATTGTTTTATCATGTTTTATTATAAGGATTCTGTAGTGGTTAAATGATTGTGGTGATCAGTCACCCCACTTTCTCTATTATTGTCTTCTTCCTCCTCGTTTATTATTTTTCCTTCCCCTCAATATCCAATTTATTCAGACGGTGGAGTTTGGATTGGGTAATGATGTGGAAGAGTTTACTCCTACATGCAGAGGTCTCGTTGTAGGTTAATAAATTTCAAACGAGAGGGTGTGGAGTCATAGGTCTTAATCTCCACATGTAATAATTCATTGATAGATATTTTGAATAATAATGATAATTCCACCATGAAACCCTAATAACAATGGTTTTCTTCTACTAACATGTTTTTGTCTTTTCTTATTTTTATTTTTATTTTTTATTTTAATATATTTATATATTTATAATATATCTATATGTTATGCAATTCAAATTACCCCCCATTTATATTAGTATCATATTTTATATTAGTTAGTTTATAACAGTGAAGATAAGAAATAGTGTGTAGAAGTGGCCTCCTTGTGATCGACCCTCGGGTGTGACACTATGGTATATTTTTAGGTAAACAATAATTTATTTGAATTGAGGTTCGCGATAAAAAAACTCTCATCAGATACCATCAACTCAGGGTGAGAGAGGTTGATATCTAGAAGACATCCTCACGAAGTAGGTTCGGAAAATTTGACTATTTGGCCATGCCCTTCAGATTGACTAATGATCCATCGGTCTTTATGGAAGTCATTAATATATTGGTCCATAAGTATCTTGATTACTTCATTCGGGTGTTCGGGGATGGCATTCTAGTATACTCTATCTCTGAGGTTGAACACGAACATTACTAGTGGATCTTATGGTTTACATTACGGGATCATAGCCTCTATGTAATGTTGTAAAATTGCACTTTATAGACGAGGGAGGTTAAATTTATATGGAATGTGATCTTAGTGGAGGGGCTTTCAGTTGACCCTGAGAAGGATAGTGCAGTTATGTCATGGGAGCAGCTGAGGAATGTGATCAAGATCATGAGTTTCCTTGGAATGTATGGTTATTATAGGTGATTCATTTGGGATTTCTCGCGGCATACTTCACCGATGATAGCACTCACCCACAATGGGGAGATGTTTGTATTGGGTCAAGAATGCATGGCATCATTCGAGGGGATAAAGTAGTGGATAACTACCACCACAGAGATTATTTTTCCAGAAGTCGGGAAGGGGTATGTGGTCTATTGAGATGCTTCATGTTTGGGTCTTGGGAACATGCATATAAAAGATGATCATGTGGTGGTGTATGCATCTTTACATCTCATATAATAATAAATGAATTTCCCGACCCATGAATTCTTATTGGCAGTGGTGATGCATGCTTCAAAAACATGGCGTCACAATCCCCTGATGTAGAAGTTTGTGTTCTACTCTAATCACATAATCATGGCCTATATCTTCTCACAGAAGGATGTCAACTTGAGGTAGCATCACTGGATCGAGTACATTAAGGGATTCTAATTTGACATTTTTTACACCCCAGGGAAGGGTAATGTGGTTGCAGACTCCTTGAGCAGAAGAGTTCTAATGCAGGATTTGAGGAAGTCCTATGACGAGTGGACATTGATGCGACTCTTTGCTCAGATGCATGTGTAGGTCAGTGAGAACAGTGGAGGTGTGTTCTTGAAGATTATTCAGTTTACTCCTCTAATGGAGTTTATTCAGAGGGAAAACCATAGTGATGATCTTCGTTAGTCTTTAAGGAAGTTTCATCATGGCGGGGAGACATCCTCTGATTGGTCGTCGTCTCCCAAGGGCATCTTGTGCTCCAAGGGCCACTCAGTATTGCCATCGTCTCTAAGGAATGTGGTTATAGAGGATTGCCACTAGTCTCATTGGGATGTCCATATGGACTCTACCATGTTGTATTATGATGTGAGATGATAGTTTTTGTGGCCAGTTTTGCGACGAGGCATAAAAGACGCTCTGTCAAGATATTACACATGATAGTAAGTGATAGAAGTTCATCTGAGGCCCTCCGTTTTCTATAGCCATTACCCATTCCTACCTAGAAGTGGGATGAGGTTTCCATGTAATTAATTTTTGGAATTCAACATACACCTCGAGGTAAGAATTCCATTTGGGTGGTGATTTAGCATTTGACCAAATCAACCAACTTAATTACGATCAGAGATACAACTAAAGTGGATGAGTTGGGATGCATTTAACATCATGAGGGGTAATTATCCACGATGTTCCATGAGAATTTTCCGTAGATATATAACCTTGTTTAACTTCTCACTTTTGGGAAGTCTTTCAGAAGGATTTGGGGTCTCAGATTATGATGATCGCGACATTCCACCCTTAAATGGATGATCAGACAGAAGGGATGAATCAGATTTTGGGGGACATTCTTCGTGCATGTGTCCTAGACTATAGAGTTTCCTTGGATAACCATTTAGTATTGGTTGGGATTTATTATAATAATAGATACCAATATGTTATTCTTATATCTCTTTTTTAGGAACTCTATGGTCGGCCTTGTTGGTCCCCCAAGTGATGGGCATAGGTAGGTGAGGCCTCACTATTGGGGCTGAGTCTGGGGCATGAGACTTTTGAAAATTTCAAATTTATTAGGAAACATTTATTGAGATATCTGAGTCACCATTATTCATATTTTTACTGGGGGCATTGAGAATTATAGTTTTCCTTGGGTTACATGGTTTTCTTGAAAGTGTCCCCTAGTTTGGGCCATCGTCGATTAAGAATGAAATGGAAGTTGATGCCACGATATGTAAGCCCTTTTGAGATCACCAAGCCTAATAGAAATTACATTATTGGTTTTCCATATCTTCTCAGATTACATATATCCATGATGTCTTCCATGTCTCCCAGTTGATGAAATACAACCCGGATTTGGCCCATTTACTGAGTTGGGATGAAATGGAGATTGAGCCTAACTTGTCAGTTTTTTAGCAGCAAGTGCATATAGTGGACTCCCAAGTGATGTTTCCTTGAGGGAAGTATATTATAATTATTCTAGTTCATTGGAATCATATTAGTGATACAAATTATCCCTAGTAGTAGAAGTCATGGGTCGAAGAAGAGTAACCTTTCTTATTTTCCGATGAAGCCTCTAGTTGACTTTCTAGGATAGAAAGTTTTCAAGGTGAGGAGAATTGACACACCCAAGTTCTTCATTAAATTAATTTTTATTCTTTATATTTTAATCCTAAAATTACCCATTATTTCCCCCCTATTCCCCACAAAATTTTGTGGTCTTCAATGATGTTTTTAGGGGATAATGGAGGGGGCACAGTTTAGGTGCACAATTTTTCAAACCATGCACAAAAACTACGGGCTTGTGCCGAGGTCAAAAAAAATGTTGAAAATTACTTCCATTACCTCCTTGTATTTATCATAATTTTATCATTTCTATCCAACATAGAACCAAATAGTAATAGATGTCCATAATGTCTCCCACACCCTTCATTGGAACCCCATTATGAAGGGGGGTTTGCTGGAGGAACTTCATAAAATTTCATGTTTGTTTCTTACCCGATTAGTAATTAACCTTTACATGATGTTTCATCCAATTTTTCAGGATGTACCAACTGACCAGTGGGTAGGGATTCATTCCAAGGGTTAAATCATGGGGTTTAATTGTCCAATATTCGGGTTTTAGGTTTGATCTACCCTTCATGAGGTGCAAAAAAAGTAGGTTTGAGTTTTCACACAAATGATTCAAGGGAATTTATTACTTTGGTAGGCGATTACAATGTTTATGAAATTCATGTGACCAAAATGATGTTTTTTTGATATTTTCATGTTTTTTCATTTTATTGTTTCTGAAAAAATTGGTATCTGGTGTGCCCGGAATCAATTTCTGATGTTTTGTTTGGGTATGTTCAGAAAACGTATATGCAGGTTTTTATATCTTTTGAAATGCTGCTCGTAATTGAAATTAGAGGGCATCGATGAACTCGTAGCACCAGTATTCGCTAAATGGGACCATTAGCACAATTGCGTTTAGTCGAAAGTAGAAGTTTTAATTTGCAGATACGTAACAAATTAAAATAAAATTGTGGGGTTACATTAAGTGCACACAATTTTATTTAATTTATTATGTGGTGGTTATTTCCTACAAGGGAAAGTTATATATGGATCCCAAACCCACATAACCTCCTATGTGAGGATAATGTGTGGTGGGGACCACAAGAGAGCCTAACCCCTAAACTCCCCCTTAAACTCCCATGAAACCCCCTCTGATTAAATCTTAAAACTCTCCACCTCCTCTCTTTGAATTTTAAACTTTTCACCTCCCTTATCTATTAATTATGCCAACCCATTTAATTAATAACTTCATTAATTAATTGGAACCTCTTATTTGAATCAATATGAATTTCATGGAAATTCTAATAAAATTGGGGAGTCTTATTATAATATTTACCTTGGAAAATATTTAGGTGGGGAATCCTCTGGATAATTATAAGAATAGTGCTCCTCTCTCGACGAAGAACATCGTTCTTCCGCAAATAATATCTCTGATTAATAATGAGAATAAATTCTTTGAAAGACGCTTCCTCCTCAGATGCACCCCGACCTCAAGGAATCTATGTTGTCGTCAGATTCGCTTTCCACGTCATGACAACGACTCTTCCTCCAATGTTGATGGGACGACACAGTTTTCTGTGACACTCATCTTCCACGGCTCGATGACGTGCGACGTCAATTACGAGGTAGGGGGTTTTTATAATTTAAATTTAATTAATTATACCTCTGTTCTTGTTGAATGCAGTAATCGTGTATGGCCATTTGTTACCATCTTACGCGGAGGGTGCGGGCCGAATGAAGACGTCCTGACCACCCTCCATTGTTTCTTATTTTTTCTCTCGATGGAGACAATATCAGAAGAGGTGGTGACAACCGGAGTTGGCAGCGATCGGGGGCAGAAATGACCAAAGGCGTTAGGGGCAATGGTGTCTGTGCGCTGGCCCGAAGAGGGCCATGACACCGGGTGCCACGCAGAAGGGAGACTGCGGCTCGAAACCGTGGGCCTCTCGGCCAAAGATTAACTAGCCGACTAATGCTAGTCAGGCTGGAAGAACTGTGGCGCCTCATGGGACCGCGTTGCGGAGGAACCACGGCCCGTGTTCGTGGGTTACATTAGTGGGAGAACCCGCATGCCACCTGTTGGCTGCATTAAAGAAGTCGTGTCACCCATAGGTGCGGCGTGGGAGGAAAGCGGCCCGCTGTGTGGGCCACTCATGTCAGAGAAGACCGGCCAGCTTTGGCCGGCCGGACATGAGGGGCGACACCGCTCGGTGCCATCATTTCGGAAAATCGGGGGTCGCGCCCCCTGGACCGCTCAGCCAACTAGCCGAGCCATGGCAACCCACGGGTCGGGCCACCCATGCACGGGCCGAGCCTCCTGCCACTGGACCAGGACATGCCCCACCGGGCTGGGCCGCCTGCCACCGGGTCCGTTCGTGCCCCGCCGGGCTGAGCTACAGCTGCTGGGTTGGGCTTCGCCCTCCTAGGTCGGATCCGGACCCGGGTCTGGTCGACCCGGTTCGGGCTGACCCAGGGTGGGTTGGTCAGGGATGGACTGGCCCAACCCCCCCCCCCCTCTTCAGATCCATTTTAGTTTTTCGCACATAACCTGAGCTACGAACCATCAACCGATGCACATTCAATTGTGTATGATTCCTTGGATTGAGATGGTTGTTTTGGAATATTAGTCTGAAAGTTTTGGAAAGTTTCGTGTATGGCTGGGTTGGTTCGAAATCGAAACCAACCGGACCTTCGCAGCGGAAATGCTTACAACATAAGGATTGGCCGTCTGATTGACGTGTCGTCAACTACGTCGGTTTACTTTTTACAAGATGGTCCTTTTGGAATACTCTACACAGGATTCAGAAGATATTGGAGTATGTCCATGTTGGATTGTACCCAAAATCCAACTGGGCCCCTAGAACGGAAAAGGTAATAACTCTCCGACCTGGCGTCCGATTGACGCGCCGTCTGTCGCATTGGGTTAATTATGATGAGGAAGAACATCAGAATACATCCACTCAGGACTTCATGATAGTTTATGTATCGACCCCTTTGCTCGAGGAGTGGACCCTCTTGGATTCAAGTGTGTTGGGTGTGAGAACCCTAGAGCTAGCTGCGACTGCGACGACTACCATAATGGGTTCCTCCGTGGGTTCGACGACGACATCTACCATACTTCAATCCTCCATGGGTTCAACGGTGATGAATTCTCTACTAGTATCTTCTATGGGTTCGATGACGACGATTACCATACTAGGATCCTCTGTGGGTTCGACAAAGACGTCTATAGTACTAGAATCCTATGTGGGTTCAACGACGATGACTTCTGTACTGGGATCCTCCGAGGGTTCGACAATGATGACTTTTGTACTTGTATCCAGAGTGGGTCTGGAAATGTAGCTGGTATTTTATCATGAGTGGGTCTGATAGCATAGATGGTCTATTATCCTATGTGGGTCTAACAGATTAGATGAATCAGTCACTACATCTGATAATCTCTATCGTTATATGAAATATGTATACCGGTGGGAGCTGAGTCTTGACTATCAATCATTATCTATGAGGTGGTTGACCTTACATTCCTTTGTGGACTAGGTTGTTCTTGGGATCAAGAGTTGGAGCCGAACTGTGGTTGATAACTTAGATATATATATGGTCATATACCTAAGTAGGGTTGGTTGATACTTCGTGATTATATCTCTCCTCTTTGGTTTATCCATCGTGGATTCTGAGAGACCTTAGGGAGTCTCGAGGTCCCTACTGAGTATCATATTTTCAACCCTGCACAGGATATGCCCACACTAAATTTGGTTGGATGTAGGCGTCGGACTGCACTAATCAAGGTTGAGACTTGTGGAGCTGGATGGTACCCGGATGTGGACCACTTGGCGAGATGTACACAGAGCAGATAGGTAGAACTGAGTTGCTGGGGAGACCATATGTACCCACCCGTAAGGTGGGATTCCCGGAGGACGACTCAGTGGTTGTGGTTTTACTTTAATGTTGTTGTTCTAGCTTTTTAGTTGTATTGTACTTACTATTTGGCTTGTATTTCTGGACCCTTTCCTTTCAGAACATACTTTTGTATACATTATTATTTAGTGTTTACTTCCTACTGCTTACTCTGTTGTGTTTGTTTACTTTTATAAAGTTAATTCCTTCCCTGCATAGGGATTTATGCATTTGGTGTTAGTCGCCAGCCCCTGACCTATGGGAGGCGGGCTTGGGGTAGTCATGGCACGGGCCCTGAGGATGCGTTGTGACATTTAGTATTTTTCGGATTCCTGGAATATATTTTATAGTGACTGATTTAATTTAGGTAATAATTATAGATTAAATTTTTGGAAGCATTTATGTTTTCATTGAGTTTTTTTGGTGATTAAGTTTACTCTAGGATATGATTATAAATTTTTAAGAAAATATATTATCAATGAATTCATTTGGTCGGATTTTCAAATTTTAATAAATGTTATTTTGTTTGGGTATTAATGATAAGTAGATTTTCAAAATATTAGTTAACTTTTTTCAATTAAAAAAATGTGTTTTCAATTTGGTGTGACACATTTTTTAAGATTCTAAAGTATAACTAGTAATGGAATGTTTTGTATGGATCATTACGTGTTATTTTCTGGGTTTTAAATATTAATGTATTATTTCATCAGACTGAGATATATACATATTGGGTAACCAGTGATAAACATTTGGTTTTTTAATTATATAGAGATGGGAGGAAGCCCTAATCATCCTTTTAAAGATCTTATGAGATGTTAAATCATGGTTTTATTTCTTGGAGGTAAAAATACCATATTATCCATTCATCATTGGGATACTGGATGAATATTTTGGGAATATAATGAAAATACGAAACTAAATAATGAAATTATGATTATATATTTTAATAAATCATGTAAGTATATTTTCTTTTATTTTATTTAAAAATAATTCCTTAACTCTAGGAAGAGGATCCTGAAAATGAAAATTGTTTGCTTTTAATAAATTCTTGGTCATTAACATTCTCGTCATCCAACTCTCTATGACTCACTATTTACATATGGAGTTCATTTTTATCTCAAATTTAAATATTTTAAATACCTTTTAATGTTATCTATATATAGGAATCTTATTATGTGTTTTTTCAGTTAACATTAAGGTTTCTCACCTCCCCTTTCCAATGATGATTTATTATCCCTTTGTACAATATGGGTTTTCAAAAAATAGAGTTTTAAAAATTAATCCATTTATAACCATGATAATAGTATTAGGAGACATTTTATTAAATTTCGGTATAGTTTGACACCGAAAAAAATTAGTTTAAATAATAATATGATGATAGGTTTCTTAACAAACAACTAAAATCTTTTAGTGATTGGTTGTATACTGTAATTTTTTTTTTTAAATATGATTGTTATAAACATACAATTTATTCATTGAGTATTAATATGAGTATCAAATTATGAAATACATTTACCCTTTCTATACTCAATAAAAATATTTCTGTTAATTCATAATATATATGCACTCTATTTTGTAGGATGTGAGTCTATGCTTCAATAATACAATTTCATAAAAAAAATTTGTTATGTTTTATGAGAAAAAGCTGTTACATATATCCTATTTAAAAATTATAGATCATAAAAAATATATCAATTTTTATATCATCATATGTATATTTTATTGGGGTTAATTTTCAATGGGTTTATCAGTAATGGTTGATTTTTCAATCATAGGTCAAAAATTCTATATTTTTAAATTATCTTGAATTTTTATGAATTTATATTGCCCCATTTTGTTTATATTTTAATTTTAATTTTTTTTACATTTCCTTAAAAATATATTAATTAATTTTATTTTATTCTTCATTATTCATAATTTTTTAATAAAAACATATTTATTTATAAAAATGCATTTCTTGGCAACCCAATTTGCGTCACATTTTATATGTTTATTTTATTAGTAATTATTGATACTTATGTTTGTTAAATTTAATATAACGGATTAAACATTTTAAATCATAATTTCCAAAGTATTTTAATTGTTAAACATTATTTTTTTTTCTTAATCCATAGTTCTCATGGTAAATATATATCAGCTCCGTAAGAGTAAACTGGGGAATTAATTTTAAAACTCATGTGTTAACGCTTTAAATAAATATATATATATATAAATAAATTTTTTTTAAAATATTATGAGTTTGATTCTAAATTTATTATACAATATTAAATTATGAAAACATGGTTAAATATATATTTTATAGTCGAAATAATTTTATTTTTATTAATAAATAATTAAAAGACATATCTATCATTGTTTTAATATATCTATTATTTTTTAAAATGGATAAAAATTTATTATTTTCACTTATTAATGGTTCAGTGAAATATTTATGAATTTTTTTAACATGAAAAGTTATTTTTATGTTTTTGGAGATGAAATTATTACCGTAAATTGTAAATCAACTCCGACACATTACTTGTTCAAGCAGTATGAAATTATAATACTGGAATTGAAAATTTTAAAAGTTTGATTATTTACTGATTTATTATAGTAAAATATGTTCTAGATATATATAATGTATTAAATATATTTTAAAGAATAATATTCCAATTAAATTTATGTATTGGAATTTTATAAAAGTCAACACCGTTAATAGTATCGATGATGAGTTTAATAGTATCACATGATAAATATTATGTTCTTAAATGTATTAATATTTATTAAAATATTATCTTCATCCAAGTGATTGCTATATTGTCTATGATATCAACAACTAACAAAGTATGGGTCACTTTTTCTTTTACAAAAACATCTATGGCCCCTAAAGAGTGAAATACTTAGATATCCTAGTAATCAACAAAAGGCTTAATGTATGCCAATCCAAATAGATTATGGCTAAAGACATCACCTAAATAAATATAAATATAGATGGATGAGATTATATGAACATATATTCATTATATATATATATAATATATTGATTTGGAGTGATTTTATCATTAAAAATAATTTATATTAATTTAATACTATAGGTTATTACACATGTGACCATCTCCTCACATATATGGGGAGAACACATATCCTCTAATAATCAAACATATTGTGATAATTATATTTAGTAACCCAAAAAAATCCATAAATATTTAATAATAAAAATTCTATATAATTTTACCTTTATAAAAATCCCTACATGTCATCCATAAAGAGAAATCCAATGGTGGTTCTCCAAAGAGAAGATGATCATCATAATTGAGTATTTTAAGTTTACTTCTTCTTTAACCTCCATAAATTATATCATAACCATTAAAATAAGAAAAAATAAATATCTAATTTATAGTGATGTGTTATTATCTGAATTTAATTTCCTTATTCATCTCCATTTCCCATTAAATGGGAAATGAATGTATTTCTTGTGAGTATATCTGGACGACCACCTCAATGAATGAAATGTTATTTTTTACATTACAACCTTACATGAATGTTTAAATTGATGATTATAATTAATAAAAATGATATTTATTATATGATTATATATTTTTAGTGGTTAATTATTATTCTCTTATCTTTTATTCTGTCCTATCAAAAATTGAAACATCAAGTGTTCATACATATGGACTTCCATTTCGACAATGAGATGTGATTCATTTTTTATAATTATTTAAATGAATAAGTATAAAAGTGTATATATTGATTAAATATTATACTTATGAAATTATTATTTTGTAGATATTTTGGAACAATGAACGATGTACATGGACTAGATCTACCGAATAGAAACGTATATGGAAAATGAAATAGTTAACACTCGATAATGAACTATTTAATTAATATTTGTCAATATATAGCTATTTAGGTGTAAATATTGGAAAATATATGATATTATATTCGTGTATACGGTTCATTTAAATAATTATAATTAATATATATATATTTTTTATTCTATAGGTTAAAGTTCTTAAAAATAAATACAAGAGTTATGGGTTTATCATCTCACTTATATTTCAATGGGACATATGGCATATTCACCACTTGATTCCATTGAATGGTGAATATAAGCACAATTACTATATTTAATGATGATTTTTATGAAAAATATGGTCATTTAAAAATCCATATATTATTCTCCCATTCTTGTGGGTTTGATTCAATGATTAAAAATGTTGGAAGTGTTCATTGTCTAAATATATTTTATTGAGACATGATTAATGATACAAATATATTTATAATTATAATGTTTACATAATAACACATTGAAATTTTATATCACTGATCCTTATTAATTCAAGCTATTTAATTTTATAATAAAAAATATTTTATCCATGTTCTTTTGATTACTATGTTACCAAATTAGTATGTATTGTAGTTTGAAATAATATTCTTTAGGAAATTTGTTATATTATGAACATAACAATATTTATAAAGATTAAATACTTCCAAATTTGACATTTTATATAATTATACACCTTATTTTCATGATATATAATGTTTTAATTGAATTTAATCTTTAATGGGTATTATGATTCAAAGGTTACTAAATTTTCAGAGTTAATTCATTGATCTCAATTTACCATGGGATTCATTCTGATTAAATTTACTTTAATATAATTATATGGTTTTACTGTTATAAAATTCCATGACTATTCCTATCTAGTGGTTATTTTTAATTTTTTAAATTTATTTCTTAAAATTTTACACTCTTTGGCACTCAAAGATATCTAAAATAATATTTTAAGGACCACCGACCTTTTTTCACCATGTCATTAGAGATATTATTTATCCATGTACATATTTTTCTAAAATGTTTCAATGAAATTTATTTTATGTGGTGAATATGTTTAGAATTTCATTTTCAATTATTTTTAATTATTATTAAAATATTAAAATTATTAATTTTACAATTTTCTATATGATATATATATATATGAAATTTTTAACAACATTTAAAAACAATCTTTTACTTATGTATACATGAAGATAAAATGTTACCTATATTACGACCATTAGTTTCATTAAATATTCATTTAAATGATTACATGTTTCCCTAAAAAGAATATACTGGTCTAAATATTCTAATAGTATTTAGTTTTAAATATATCTAAGGAAAATTATATTTTCTATGCATTTCAAAAAAATTAAATGTATATTAAAATAATTTTTATCTATGTAAACATCCATTGATATTTATTAAATTTCAGTATGGATAAGTTCTTATAATACCATCAATATTCTTTATCTTCATGGGTTTTTATGATGTGGGAATTGGAATGAATACCTTCTTCATTCCATGGGTCAATTAATGCCCGATTATTGATTTTATGATTATGATGATGAGATATTTACAAAATACATTAATTTTACATGGGATATCCTATGATGAAATATTGAATATTTTTTGATTATGTGGAAAAGTTAGGAAGAGATTCTCATTATGTAATACGTGTGTGCTGAATTATATATCTCTATGATGCATTGGTTAATGATGGTGAACTTATGTTGGTGGATGTTAATCCTAAAATCATATTGGATTATACCAGTTTGGATTTTCAGTAATGTGTTTAGTCCACTAAATGGTAATCATTTTATTATACTAGGAAATTTAAGAGTGATTTCCATGTGATGGTTCCTTTCTCTCCCGGATTTCTCCTCTCTCTCTTGGCTCTACCTAGGGTTTCATACTGAAACCCTTGGCTTCAGGGTCGGTGGCGCTCTTGAGCGGTTTCCTTCTTTTTTTGAACTTTGAATTGTGCATCATATGTTTTTGGTTCCCTCATGTTGTAGGTTACCATTCAACCTTAAAAGTGGCTATTGAAAACCAAATAAAAATTAATTTTCAGCATTTTAGTCTACTAAACAATTATTTTCATCATAACAAGATTTGGATGATGATTTCAATGATTATTATTATTCGACCCATCAGGCAACTCTGTTGGGACATGATTATGCCTTTATTATATGTTTTCATAGAAGAATAGTTTTGATTCTCTTAAGATTTATGTCTTACGAATAGAGTAACCTAATTCAATGAACCTTGATTATGATTTATTCATTTTTATTATAATTTTATTATGTTATGATCATGTTTTTTACCCTTACTCCCCCATTATTATAAAAGATGACAATTAATGGATTACTCCAGTTTTTATCCATATTGAGAATATAATCTCACACTTTCTACTATTTTATATCCTGTAGGAATTGAATATTAGTATGAAATATGTTATATATAAGAGTAGTACAATAATGGAAGAATGTAAATGGAGATGATGTATATTTTTATCAACTGAATATTTATTTATACATGTTTCCAAACACAATATACCTCTATGGTAATTGTGTAAATAATAATTATGTTTAATGAATATTAATCTAATAATATGTAATAGTTATGAATGTTATTTTTTAGTTGTTCTAGTCTTAGTAGTTACATCATCATGAATAGAACTATTCAAACCATGTTCATGAGTTAGTTGTTGTCTTATTTTTTCACGACCCACCTTCACCAATATGAGAGAAGGGACATCAGATTTCCAGACTCTTCCGTCTTCATGTTGAATGTGAGATAATGATTCCCAAGACCCACCTTCAATAGGTCACGGAGTGGCGACTAGCACTAAGGGTATGGAATCACACACCAAATGGGAGGCATTACCCATTTTATTTAGTAGTATTTGGAGATAACATAATAAATTCCAAAAAAAACAATAGAGGAAGTGAATGTGAAGACAAAACAATCCATTCCCATATGCATGTTCCAAACCTAAAAGTTGTTTTATATACCAAGGGTTATTATACATGTATACTCTATAGATAAAACCAAAAGATCTCATGCACAAGTGGGGAGGCATTCTATTTCCCATTGAAAAGGGAGATAACCAATGCACCTGGCATAGATATTATCCACCCAAACTTCAACAAGGCACAATCCTCAAATAACGCAAGTCATGTAAAGTAATATTAATAGAACATAAATGTTTTGGTGCCCTACACAAGTTTCCCATTGATTATTGAACACATCCTATGTGTCAGACCTCCCCCTCTTTTCTCACAACAGTCCCACTTCCATACCTGGCCCGCACACAAATGGGCTACAACAACCACATGCCTGAAGACACCTCGGTCAGAATAACTACTTCCATGCCCGTATACACTTGGGCCTCATTCCGAAGACACATAGGAAGCAACATTCCCACACACTCCTGTGAAAACCACCACAACTAACCTTCCTAAAGAATCATGGGTTATAATGGAAATAAGGTCTTCACAGAATGCCTTAATAGTCTTGTGATACTTGGTAATGGGAGTAGAAAAGGAGTTAATAACCAACCACTTAGAGGAGTATTGGTAAAACACCCTCCCCCATGAAATGGGTGTCCTCGGCATGAAGTTCTCAAATTAGGTGGGGTGAGAATAAAACGCATAAGAACTAAATTAAACATATAGGTAAACAAGAACCCATCCAAACCTAGGGTTTCCAACACTATCCCATACACAAACACCCTAATTACTATTCATTCATAAAAAGAACAACAACCAAAACCATGTCTCAAATCATTCCCAAAAAATAGTTCCCCATTGTACACCTTCCTATTACCACATTCTTGTGGTTCCATTTAAATAATTATTCACTATTGGGAAACTAACATGAATATCCATAATCTAAGGACGGAAAAACAATCAAGTAGTATTTTAAGCATTCACAACTAGTTTTCTTGTAAAGACACGATAACAAAATGGATTCTTGAGATCCTCTAAAGTAATGGATCCATACCAAGCCCCACCATATATCCCCACACAACTGTAGATATAGAAACCAAAAAAATTACAATATAGGGGATCCCATCTCCATCAATGTCACCCCATAAGAATCAAGAAGAAAAACCACACATATTACCATGATAGAGCAAGGGGGATTCCAGATTCAAACACACCATTCGTTGAGTTCCTTAATTTCAGTCTAGTCAAATTGGGTGATCACACAGGGATTATTATTCTCTAGAAATCCATTTAATCAACCGAGATTACATGATTAACCAATTTCCATGTCACATCCATTCAATCGTCATTGAAGACATGGATCTATTACTGCGCAAGGAAAGACCACCAACGGCTATGATTTTCAGTGGAAAGAATCCCATACAATTCACAATATATAAGAATGGGTAAAAGAGTATAAAAGCATCATCAAACACACACCATCATTCATTAAAATTCTGTTTATTATCTTCAATAATGTCTGGTTTCATCCATATTGATAGAAACATTGACATACCCACCCCACATGATACACAATAAATAGAGACTAATGAATAACCCCACTTGGATTGTAAATGATCGATGTTTTTCTCCTCGTTCCATGATCGGGGATGTGCGACAAGTATCGGTGGAACTAAAGGGATTACAAGTGAGAGTAATAAAGGCTCCAGCACAAGTGCACCACTAGCATCAAGAAGGTAGTCTCTAAAGGAACCAATGAAAGAAAAAGATACCACCCAAGAAGAAGAAATAATTATCATGCGATAAAAAACGAGAGATATAGAGTTATGGGATATTAATTTTTAATAGTTTTAATGGATAATTGTGGTTTCACCATGTGGATGGAAAGTTACAAATTATGTAATTAATTTTTATTTAATAATTCTCATCATTGAGGTTTCCAGAAGTTCTACGAGTTAAAGGATTTCCTTTAAATAGTGGAAACCATGTAATAGGGGAGGAACTGGAAATTACAGGAAAAGGATGTGGCACAGAGGAAAAAGCCACATATTTCTGTAGGTCAAGGTTCTCTTGGCTCTTGGGGGATTTTTGATATTATTTATAAGATTTTAATGGATCTGGAAGGGGTATTAAAACACTATTATGTCAAATGATAATTTTCGTGCGTTGGACTGGAAAATGCAACAATGGTGGGACACCAAATGCTGAGACACCTTAAACAGTTCCACGGTCACGGTGCCACCATTAGCTGTGCCATCATTTAAGTGTGAGAACATGATGGTGTGACAATTACAGTGCCACTGGCATGGTGACACCCTCACGGTGCCACCCTCATAGTGCCACTATAAGTAGTGCCATCATTTCAGCGAGCGACTGTGATGGTGAGACCATTATGGTTCCACTGTCACGGTGCCACCATCATTGTTCCACCTTCATGGTGCAATCGGTTTGATGTAACACCATCAACAGTTCTACCATTTCAATGTGCGACTGCAACTAGTGCCACCGTTATGGTGCCACCGTGACCGGTGGAACCGTTTCTGTCGAACTATTTGATGGAACCGAATATTGGAAAAAACTCTAATGATTCATTGCACAATCCCTTACATAAAATATCTCCCAAACTATTCTTTCCCTCAATAATCAAAACTAGACCTGATGAATTGATACGGGTCCAAACAACCACCTCAAATGATACCTATCAGGAGTAAACCAACCGACATCCAAGAACAAATATCCCTCTCATAACCACTCAAATATATAAAAGGTGTCACTTTCAAGATATATGGATTGGGGAGTCCCTTACTCCATGAAAATATACTATCCACTTTGGATGATATTGACTCACTTTCATAATTTTAATCATTTCCACCTTAATGCATCTAGAATTGGGATCAGGTCCTCCACTCCCCATAGTCAGGACTCTTCACACTCATTCAGAGAACAAGGAATAGAACACATTTCATAGTTAACATCCTCAATATCTTCATCACAAAAAATTATAATACATAATAGTACAAAATTCAAAACAGCTCTGAGTACATGGTGCAGATTGGTGCCTCCCATTCTGAGGTACTCTCTTCGAGGCCAACATACATCTCTAACACACGAACCAAGAAAATGGTTCATCCATGAATAACATTCTCCTCACAACCTTTGATCATCACTGGTCATTCTACAAATGTCGTGTTGTCCTCAATATATAAGTTTACCCAATTGAAGATGTGTGAATCATCATGTAGATACTGACAGAGCTGAGACACATGGAAAAAGTCATGCACACTCTATAGCGATGGTGGTAGCACAATCTGATAAGCCACATCGCCGAACTACCACAAAACCTCAAAGGGTTTGAAGAACCAGGGAAAAATATTACTCCACATACCAAACCACAGATGCCCACACCAAGGGGAGACCTTCAATAACATGTGGTCCCCAATCATGAACTCCAAGGGTCTCCTCCTATGATCCTAATACGAATTATCTCAGTCCTAATCCACCTGCATCCTCTCTCGTATAAGCTGAGCCTTCTCCATCATTCTCTACACTACCTCTGGGACAAGAACACCTGCTTCCCAGATCACTAACCAAGCCATGGTTGGACAACACGCCCCCCATACAATGATTTGAATGGAGCCATGACAATAGTAGAGTGATAGATATTGTTGGAGAAAAAATCTAACAATGGAAAGTGTCGCATCCATGATCCCCCAATGTCCAAAACACATACCCATAGCATATCATCCTTCATATAAATGGTGCGCTATGTCTGCCCATTTTTTGGGAGTGGAATGAATTGTTGAGGCATAGTTGGGTGCCAAAATCTTGTTACAATCCATTCTAGACTCGTGAGGTAAACTAGGTATCCCGATTAGAGGAAATGGACTTTCATACTCCATGAAACCACACCAAGTCATTGATGTACTATTGTTCTTGGGAATCCACTGCCCTCGACTCCATGATTTCCATGAAGTTAGATGATTTTGTCAGTCGGTCCACCACTACATAGATAGCATGGAAACCCCCTTGATCTCTGTGTATTCCAGTGAATAAGTCAATTGACATGTCATCCCACTTTTAGTCAGGGTTATCTAATGGTTCTAACAGACCCCATGGGATGCAGTGTTCTGCCTTCACCTTCTGACACACGATGCACTTCACCAAAAACTCTTCCACTACCCACTTCACCCCAGGACACCAATACTGCCCCCTCAAACTCCAGTACATAATTTGAAACACCTAGTTGTACCGCTAGGGGTTAGTGGAGGAAGTCACCAAGAACCCTCTCATGCATTCCCACAAGGACGAACAACATTCCAAGAAACAACATCTGATTCTGGCCATCATCCAACCGTCCATCAGGTGAATTACCCAAGAAAATATGATTGTGTATCACTTCAGAATCTAAGATCCTAAACTATAACTCCTCCACATAATGAAAAACATATGACTTCACAGTCATTTGAAACAAACATCATCTGCCTTATCCCGCCCTTTTATCCACATTTATGGAATCCAGCTCTTCAATCACTCTCCAAGAATCTGCTGATTCCCGAACCACATCCTTCTTTGACTTCCCACTCAAGGCATCATCCACCATTATCCCATTTCCTATGGTGTAGGAAATTTAAATATTTTAGTCCTAAAGAAACTCAATCCACTTCCGCTGCTGCATGTTCAAGTCTCAGTAATAGAAGATATACCTCAAGATCATGTGATCCATGAAGACCACAAAGAACTCCACAATAATTTAGTTCCACAAAAACATTAGTGAGAACACAAAATATGCAAGTTCTAATTAATGGGTGGAAAAGTTACCCTCAAGGGGACCTAACTTCCTAGACCAATAAGAGATCACCCACACTATTGCATCATCACCCACCCCATGTATTGGCCTAAAGCATCACATAACCACTCAAACATCACCCCTTATTCTGGAAACCTCAGAACTAGGGCACTAACCATCATCCACTGAAGATAAATTAAAGCTGCCAGACACTGTTCACTCTACATGAATTCCTAATCAATTATGGTTAAATCTGTCAAAGGAGCTACAACTCGAGAGAAGCCGAGCATGAATCTTCATAAATAGACTAACAGACCCATGAAACTATGAACCATTATCACATTCAAGGGTTCTCCCCAAGATAAAATTGTTTCAACCTTTGACAGGCCAAACTCTATTCCATTATCAGACACCACATGTCCATATAACTGAACCTCTCGTGTCCAAAACATGCAGTTGGACAACATTCTGTAGAGCTGGTGCTATCATAGGTCCTCTAAAACCGTTATCAGATGCTCAACGTGACCCTTCATTGATTATGACTATATCAGGATGTCTTCAATAAAATCAACTACAAACTGGTCCAGATATTTCTAGAAGACGAAATTCATGATCCTCATAATCATGGCTTGTTCATTCATAATGCCGAATGACCTAACCATGAACACAAAGTTCTCATATATGAACCTGATGGTAGTATTTGATTTTTCACCCTCCTTCACCCTCAACTGCTGAAATCCTAACCACATATCGAGCATAGAGAACCAACATGCCCCTTCTAATGTTCAAAAAAGTCATATATCCTCGGGAGTGGGTAATAGTTCTTGACCGTTACCAGATTTAGACTCTCATTTTCTATGCATAGCCTCAAACCACCATATAACTTCTTCACGATAAAGATAGGATCACCCCATGGTTACACGCGTGGTCAATCAGAACCATTATTCATTTGATCGTCAATCTGAATTTGTAAATCCTACATCTCAGAAGGTGCCAATCGATAAGGATCCATTGAAATATGAAGGGCATATGGTTGCAATTCTATCCTAAATTCAACATCATGGTGAGGGGGTAGAGTCACCACCACTTCAAGGAAGACGTCCATGAATTCGCTGAAGATCCCCAGGACATCCACCATCCCTATGTCTACTAACACCATTGAATACTCGGCAGAAAAGTAATAAAGGGGTTGAAATTGATGGCTACACTAATGGAAACCCCGCTGGCTGATAAAAGTCACAAATTTTCGGGCAATATTCAAAAACATGATCCTTCTTCAGAAGAAATCGATAACATCTGATACAAGGAACAACAATTCAATGCCTAAAATTATGTGATACGGCTATATCTGCTGCAACATAAAATCAACAATGGACTAATGCGGTCCTAACATCAGTCTATATCCCCGAACAACATGACACAAGATAGTATGACCTCCAACTGGCATACTCAAAACCAGTGGTACAAGAAGTTTCATTGTGTCTAGAATCAATGTATGGGCTAGACATGGTGCAACAAAGTAGTGTAAAGATCCTGAATCAAACAATTCCTAGTAAAGAGTACTAAACAAGGTGAGAATACCTCAACTGACCTCCGAACCTACTGGAAAAATTGACTCAATGGCATGAAACTGCCCACGCCCAGCTCTTATACTCCTTATATGTTTTACTCCTCCACAACCATGCCCTCTTCAAGGTCCATGAGGAGCGCCATGATGTCGGCCCCATCATATAATGTTTTCTCTCAGAGTCATGGGATATTTTTGTCCCTATTTCTGCTGCTGAAGGGCCTGGATGGAAACTGCTTCTACTGAGGTGGGTGGTGAACCTTCCCAACCACATTGTACTAAACCCGATCCCAGAACGGGTTCTGATGTTGCCTATGATTTCCATAGATGAAGCATCTCAGTATTGGGCTTGCATGGAATGGGTTAGAACTGTGAGATCGAAATTGGAATTGTTGGGGCCTACTCCCTACTGGTCGATACCTGGAAGGCCCTGACGTTGGATTCCTGCTACTGACAGCATTCCTTTTTGACATGCCCAGTTGGCTCCCCTCTCGTGGAACACCTCCCCGCATGTGTATCCTCTCCACCACTTCATTCGTCATCTGGACATCCATGTATGTCGGTTGGGTGAATGGAGTCACAACATACTGAAGATAAGTTCAGAGTACCTCCTGTTTACATATTTCCCAGGACTCCACATCTAGAAAAACGTCTAGAGAAAAGGGAATGAGATCCTTGTACTTGATCCCCAACTCCATCTCTAACATGGTTACCTACTGAAGGGAGAGTATCTCTTGCCTCTTCTCCGCCTTTATTGTGGAAGAGAGGAATTCTTCCAAGAACATCATATCGAAGATAGACAATGAAACCTCCCCCTCTGTTTTCTCTCCACGATAGAGAATCCACCACTGAAGTGCTACTCCCAACATCTAACAAATAGCCAGAAGAAACCCAATTCTTTTTTGGAGCCCCAAATAACCTGAAATGTATCCCCATATCTTAGAGCCAAGACTCTGTCTCCATGTCTGATACATTGTAAGGGAGCTTCCATATTCAAACAAACCATTTATTGAGTTCCTTAATTTCCACTTGGTTATCCAGGGTGATCACACATAGATTATGGTTCACTGGACATCCATTTAATCAACCAAGATTACGTGATTATCCAATTTCCATGTTATAGACATTTAATCATCACAGAAGATAGCAGTCAATTTGTGACCATGGAAAGACAAAAAACGACTAGGATTCTCTATGGACAGAATCACATACAAGTCACAATATATAAGCATTTGTAAAATATTACAAAAACATCATCAAACACACCCCTTCATTCTATAAAAGTCTATTTATTATCTTTGTTATGGATTGGTTTCATCCATCCTCATATAATCATTATAACTGCCACCCCACATGATACAAAGTAAATTGAAATGAAATAAGAACCCTACTTCGATGATCAATAGTCAAAGTTTTTCTCCTCGCACCCTGAACTAAGGATACACAAATAGAATGGGAGGAACTTTGCAGACACCAAGAGTTTGTAAGAAAGGCTCCAGCATAGGTGCACTCCAAAGTCAAAAAGGAATTTAAAAGAGACCATACAAGAAAAAGAATGAATTCCCAAGTGATAAAAAGGCATGATCTTGGAGTTACATATTATGAATTTTGAACATCATTAAAGCCGGATCATGGTTTCACCATGCAGTTTGATTGTTACACACTGTGGAATTAATTATAATTTTATAATTCTCATATGAGAGGTTTCCATAATAGCTTTGAGTTAAATTTTTTCCATTAAATAGAGGAAAATGTGTATTTGGGGAGGAAGGTGAAAGTACCGGAAAAGGGTGTGGCATGGAGGAAAATCCAAAAATTTTGTTAAGTTAAGGGTCGACCGACTCTTAAGGAATTTTAGATATCATTTATTGGATTTTATTGTATTTGGAAAGTGTAATAAAACAATCATACATAAAAAGATATGTCGTGGGAGCGGGACGGGAAAATGAAACAAAGGTCGGACACTATTTGATGAGACACCATAAATAGTGCCATAGTCATGGTGGCACTATCACCATGCCACTACAAGTAGTGCCACAATTTTGGTGTGCGATCGTGATGGTGTGACCGTTATGGTGCCACTATCACGGTGACACTATAACCATTTCCAATTTCTAAATGTGTGATAGTGACAGTGTGACCTTTACAATGCCACTAGTTCGATGGAACGCCGAAATCGGTGCCACCATTTCGGTGTGCGAACATAATCGGTGCCACTGTAACATTGAATTCATGACTGGTGCCACCGTTTTGGTGGAACCGTTTGATGGAATATAATTTTATGAAAACTCTTTAATGAGTCACCTCCCAGTCCATTGCATGTTTTATCTAAACTAGTTCCATCATTACCATCATGATGAGGGATTTATGTTCTTCACGGATCACAATACATTGAGGTATTTCTTCTACCCCGACGAATTTGATTATGAGTGTTGGATTATTTCACTATTATTTTCAATTCACTAGGGAAAGAAATTTCATTGCCCTATTTACTGATAATGGTGTTATATGATGTTTTTTTCATTACCCTAGAAATGTTTTAATGGATCCGTTATTATATGATTGTGTTGTCATATTTTTTATTGTGGGTGGGGGATCCCAAGATGGGTATTTTGAGGTAAATGTATTCCAATATTGATTTGTTTTGTGGGATTTTAATTAGGGATTTTCTGAGTCGTCATCAAGTAATTTTATTGGTAGGGAATTCATTCCATTGAATATGTGTGAAATGGTACTCTCTGAGTTCCATGATTCTCCTTTGGTAGAATATCCTTGTGTGCCTATGATTTTATTTTATATTCATGGTTAGTTTTATTGGTCTAGAATGATGAGATTTATTATAAAGTTTTTATCTCAATTTTTGGTTTTCAAGGGGGTGATGCTTTAAAACCTAGATCCAATTGGGTTACACAAGCTACTTGCTGTTATATAATAGAGGGGGGAGGAAATCATAATGTAATTTTTCACCAGGTTTCCTCAATGTCACAAATAATGAGATTCTATATGGGTCATTATGGACCTATTAATGATTTATTCTCACTTATTAGCGATTAAAATGTTGATATCAGTGTAGTTTTTTACAAGTATGTATCTAGAAGTGGTGATGAGGATTAAGGGGGTTAGAAATATGATCATATTTGATCATTATCCTTTCTTCACCACTTAGTATTATAGTTTTCCCCAATATGATTTTTGTATCGGTTTTTCTAGATCATTTATTTTAATCTTTAGAAATATAGTTACCCAAAGAGAACTATAAAAAATGTATATTACATATATCTCTCATGAATCGTTTATTTTGGATTTTCATGGGTGAGGATCCTACCATTGGTTTATTTTTCATATAATAACAATTATCAGCCATGTATTAGAATATTTTCAATCAAATAATTTTATATAATACCATTCTAATTGTTTTTGTGTAATATTTTGTTTGGAGAGATAGAAAATATTTTATTAGAATTGGTGTAGAGTATGATAGAGAATTTGTAAGTGATCCACAATATAATCAAGGTGGTTGGTATTTTCATAATTCCTATGATAATCATAGAATGGGGAACTATAGGTTATAATTTGACATATTATGTTCATAAAGATATCTACAAATTTTTTAAGTGATGTTTTATTATTGGGGGTTTTCTCACTACCAAATTTGTTAGAAATTATTTGGATTTGGATCATCTTGAAGTTATTTAATATCTGTTAGCATAAAACAACCATAATATCTAGATACATTATGTATTTCATGTGTTTTATATTTCATATTATAATCAAAAAAATTAATAAATTATATATTGGGGATAAAAAATTTTATTATTATTTAAAAATTATGTAGAGGTCTTTTTAGATTCATAACCATCAGTAGAAGGTGGTTTGTTGGAATTATATTATATTTTTATATTTCCTTTAGTGGAATGATGTGTTGGAACATTGGTGTGGGAGTCATGGGCATGATTTTAATACTGTGTTTTATATATGTTTGATCTTTTTTATAATGATTTTTTAACATTTGATTATTTTTAGATATGTTTACTGAAGCATTCTTTTCATTCAATCGTATATCATGATATATTATTCACTTATTGTTTTAGTGAGATAATTGAGAGGAATATCAAAGGATTATTGTTCAAAAAACATAATGTTACTTCCTCAATTTAGTTTTAATTCTTAAATAGATTGATTATTTGAGAGGTATCTAATGTAAGGTCCTTTATTTTCAAATCCATATGTTTACATTCTCTTAGTAGTTTTCATTGTTGATAGGTAGTTCTATGGTGTCTAAAATGCAATATATGAGTGTTCTGAACTTTTCATAAAGGTAATATAAAATCAAATTAGGCTAAGAAAAAATTAATCATTATCATTCATGGAAGGGTTTGTGAGATATTACCAATAACATCTGAGGAACATTGGGGGAGGTTTATCCCACATGGGTTAGTCACATCATATTCCTTGTGATATTTAAAAAATCAATTGAAGGTAGTTTTAGGTCACATTAGTGATGATCTTTTCTTGCATGATAGTCATTATTTGAGGGGATTGATGTTAGTTCTAGAAGTGAGGTAATTCCATTTAAATTTTTTCATATAGTATTTTGAATCATTAGGAAGATAAAAATTCAAGGAGATTCCATTTTGAAAGGAGTTTTTTTTATAGTCCTCCTATCAGAATCGGGGATGTAAACTACACTTAAATTAGGGTGTGGTGCCATTAGATATTATTGGAAGATTATCATTGGGAAATGGGAGGTTTAGAAACACACAGTGTTCAATAATGATTATTCTTAGTGAGCAGTACTCGAGTTATTCATTAGGAATATGAAATAGTGTGAATGATATTTACACACCATAATCATTGATGTGGGGGTTGAAAATCTATAGTTAATTTATATATGTTGTTGTAAAGGAAATTTTGGACATCTATCCATTTTAAATTTATATAAAAATGTCTTATTTTATGACGAAGGTGTTGTCAATGGTTTTAAATGTGATTTAAAATTCATGTGAGATTCTAGGTATAAAAATATTTCAAACACTATGTAAATATGATATCCAATTGATCATATTAACGATAAGAATATTAAAATACACTACTATTTGGTGAAAACCGTAAGGGTTTCCTATATAAATAAAGGGTTGGATACCCCATGGTTAAATTTTCCATATTTTCTATTTTACCATGACCCGGCGAAATACTACCACCAATCACTATCCATATTTCATGAGAGACTAAACACATTGGATCATTAGATAAATGTATTGCAACTCAATGTAATAACTCTTATACTCTTCTCCTCATATTCCTTGTATTATATCTTGTTAGAGGGTTGTTTGATAAGGTTCCATTGTATTTGCGAAGTGATTCATGAAATACTAGATAGGGTCTAACTATGGCTATTTTCGAGTGAGATTTTCTGGGATATCAGTGGTGGATAATTCTTTCTTATCTGTTATTTCATGGAAAAAAATTAACTTCTAATTTATTTAAGGGATTATTTACTTCTCATTTTATCTGATGTTGTGAAATTTACATGATTATTTTTCATTGTATAATGATGAAATAAACCTAATTAAATAATATTATGGGAAATAAATGATGTCTGAGTTGTGTAATTGGATAATTATGATCTTAGGTGAATTTTATAATGATTTTCCCACTTTATGGTCTTGATATATTCTCTATATTTGATGTGGTTTTTTGTTTTTATTTAGTAAATTTTTTATTTATAAAATTATCTAAACAAAATCAAGTAGAAATTATGTACTTATTATTGAAATAGTCATGAAAATTAATTTCCATTCGTACATGGAAATTTTAAAATATAAAATAATTATTTGAAGAATGTGTGTCATTGATTCTTAGATTTTGATATTTTTTTTATTGGTAATGTTGTCGCAATAATATATACACAATAAATCATATAATTAATGATAGAAATGAAATGGTTTATTTCTAAATATAAATGTTTGGGGATATTATTGACATCCATAATTGTGAAAATATTCAGTTCCATAGTGATATACAATTAGATTCCGAGTGAGTGTTTCATGATAAAAATAATTGTTTTTGTTTTGTATTCTTACTCAAGGATTGTATAACCTTTATGGAAGTGGCGATAGATTGGAATGTGTTGTTAACAATGGTGTGAGGTATGACACTGTGGTAGTTTTAATGAGTAAATATTCAGTATTTATATTTGGTTCTTTCTTGATGCCTTATTTTTTGGTCTATTTTTTTGTATAATTATATTTTATGGTTTCCCAAAAAAATTTACAGTTTTTCACTATGCACATAAAATGTAGCTTTGGTTGTGATATCGTAGGATGAGTCCAATAGAAGACATTTATTTTGGAATGGTAAATATATCTAAATTAACTTGTGCGATTGTTTTTTATTGATGTAAATAATGATAAATGGAATATATTTTAAGGAGAACATTGTGATAGTTCATTAAAACGATCCTATATCATGGGTACTGAATTTTGAAAAATCATTATGGTTTTGAAAATATTTTTCCTTCTAATGAAATAAATTGGTTAGTAAATAAATTAAAATGGGGTTTAAGGAAAGAATAATTATTTGTAGTTACTAAATGAATTGATTAGTTTCGAACATTTTTTCCTTTAATCATGTTCAATATCTAGACTACAGCAGTGGAAATTGGGATTCATGTGGGATTATAAATATATATTACACTAGGGATATTTAGCTTCTATCACTATGATTTTATGATATATAGTAATATTTTATGATTTTATATGCCTCTCCATCTGTTTTGGTTTCAAAAATGACACATATATGTTTAGGGTGTCTTTTCCCCACCATCTGGGTTTGTGAGGGTACAATTGGCTAACTACTCCCTCTCTTCTTACCTAAATTTTTATTTTGTATATTATATGGGTATATTTATTCTATGAAAACATATATTATAGGATATGTTATCATGTTGGTTGTGATGGATCTAACATTACAATAAATTCATCAGCAAGTTCTAATTTTTTATTGTTATAACACATACTTGTATTTGAGAATGGTAATTATGATTTCCCGATATTATAAATGAATGGGTTATGGTGGATTTATTTATAATAAATCATACATGTGTATAGTTGATTAATGAATTATCCTTGGTATGGAGATATATGATAAGATATTGGCATGTTTATAAGCATGTGCGTTGGGATATGATTGTCTAGACTAGGCTGGCAAGCCTTAGAGGAGGGTTGAGTATATGATGTGATCCCTTTGGTCAAAAGAGAAATAAACCAATGGGGAAGTTGAATTATGGATACTATATATATATATATATATATGTGTGTGAAATTGATATTTATACTTGTAATAATTACTTGGTAAGAAATCCATTTTGTTGTTGATTGATAGTTTTAACTCGTCAGGTGATGTGTTGGTTTAATTATTTTATTCACTAGGATTGAGAACATGTTTCATGAATGATTCTAGGGAAGATCCTAATAATTATACTTTTATGTACCCATATGTACTTAGAAACAATTTTTTGGTCTATAAGAATTTTTTGGTGACTTTTTTGGGTGTAACAAGCTCGTAGAGTTGTTTTTTAGATTTAATGGAGTTTGTGGTCACCACCGGGATGATATTTTTAATTGATCTAGATTATAATAAATTAATTTCATATATTGGGATTTATTTTTATTTATATATAATTTTTACTGGTGGATATCATATATTCTGTTATTCCAAAATTATATATTTTGGGTAATTCTTACTGTTGTGTGTATTACATTCCCTTAGTCCTATACACCAAATCTCAACCTATTCATGGTGGGGTTCATGGATCTGATCCACAATTTAAACAACTGTTATTTGAGGCATAAAAATTAATAGGTAATGTTATTTAGTTTGTTCATCATCAATCTATTATTTAATAGAATGAGTATTTTTTAGGAGGTTTGGATTTTGTGGTCACTAACATGGATATTATTGGAAATTTCTATGCCATAAAATTTTATGAATATTATTTGAAATACTGGAACTAATTTTGATTTCCTTTTGTTCATGTAGCATCCTCGTCTAGGGATCCACTTGATGGGAGCCCTGAGCTGAGTTGTCTATATAACCTCAACCTAGATATGGATGAGCCTGTAAGCGACAATTCCACTAGGGTTTCATTCCACTGCCTCCTCCCACATCCTCGGTGTGGCTCAACTATCTTCCTTATCATTTCCTAGGCGTGACTGTGGCTGCAGTTCATCTTTCATGGAGGCATAGAAGGCCTCATGGGCATGGTCGGCATGGCCTTTATCTTTGTTGCTGTCCGGTTCCAAACTCACTCCATATCAACTGGATAGGGCTTCCTTTGGTAGCGTGAAAATTCTTCCGTGGCAAAGGTCTAGGTTCCGTGATTGAGGCCATAAAAATCGTCTTCTACGGATTTATTGGGTGGTATGTGGAGGTATCCAATGGATTTTTGGACGACAGCGACGGGGCATCATTTCTTCTTTGCAGTGGAGGTCTTTTATGACGATTTTGGAACTCAGGTTTCTATAGTTTCAGTGATCGATTTTTTATTCTGAACATTTTTCTTCGATGGTTTTTTGGACGAGTTTTTGAAATTTCTGTGTTTTTCTTCGGTTAATTTTGATTGAGGTGAAACGATTTGGAGGTTCATGATTTGGTTTTTGTGTGTTCTATGGTTTTAGATATGGAGATGTTGTGGTGTTGTTGTTGCGGTTGTTTCATTCATTTGGGTTTGCTTTGTTTCTTGAATGTCATAATGACTATGGAGGCAGTAAATGTTTGAGAGGATTCAGTTAGGATTTTCTACTTGCGATGAACAAGTTTTTTGGAGTGCATTAGTATTTAATTTTTTTGAATCTCATGGAGGCAGTGAGTTTTTTGTGAATCAGTGTGTATGGTTATGGCGGTTTATTGTCTCCAATGTTGGTGATCTATTTGTGGGTGATTCCTTTTCGAAACCATTTTGATGTTTTGATGTTCTTACAACTGGATTTATACAAATATCTACTCCATATGATGTTTATATCAAGTTGATATCACCAACACATTCCATTTGGATTTGGATGTTCAGGAGGGTAGGGCTGTGCCATCTGTTCCATGCCCATGCATTTGTGCACTTGACTGCTAGTCGAATGGTAATGAGATATTGAAAGCTTTTCACAAAGGTGTAATTACTAAGGAGGGGAAGATTTTGTATCATTTATCTAATTTATCATTTTAATGTTTTTTTAAGGACGGATGTTGTGGTTTCTCATTTTCTCCTCAAAAGTATTTGGATAATAAAAAAAGTGAATTTACAGACAACATATCCCTGAACACCAGACGTTTCTGACTAGGAACAAGGGCCTTTTCGGGTTCATAAGGGAGATTATCCCCTACTAGGTAAAAGGTACACATTTGAAGTAAATTAAAATTAGTAATTAACTAAAGAATTATATAAGTGAGTAGGTTTTTGTAGAAGAAATATGAATAATCTAACTTAATAAGAATAATGTGTGGAATCTCACAAAACTATTTCATGTTAAGATGTATCTCTTAGCTAAAAGCAGAGAAAATAGAAACCCAAGCTTACTATACACTAAAAAGAAAAGACACAAAGTGAAAAACCCGCATCATAGGAACAGATCGTTCATCTTCCCTAGTCTCTAACCTAACCAGCATGAAACAATCAAGCATTAGAGGCAGCCTACTACACATTATTATGAACTACATGTATATAATATACTCGGGTTTCAATGATTCCCATGAAGGGTGTGTGATAATATACCAGTAGGCCAGAACCCATGGTTTCTAATCATTTACATTCTATGTAGTAACAAAACTAAGTGTGTCGTTATATAAAAAATGCAGATAATTTACTACATGAAATAAAATTAATAACTCTGTGCTAGTTCCCAATGGCACCCGTCACTAATCACGTACTTCGGCCTAAGTTCGGAGTCTGAAACGAGTACATGTAATAAGAAGGATACACATATATATATATATATATATTCCTACAAAATCAAGGTAAATAATTGAAGATAAATACACCTAATCATTTTCTTTAACATGTGGTCTAAATCAAGTTGTAAAGAGCCGTAAATTTCATGGAAATATTTTCCTGAATTTCTTTGGGATTTTATGAGTACACTGTTTATGACGGCACCTGATTTCGAGGCCCGGTTTTCCTGGAATCAATTTCCGAAATTTATCTTAGGTACGTTCAGTGAACGAACGAGCGAGTTTTCCTAACTTTGGAACCGGTGCTCGTAATCAATATCTGAGGGCACCAATGAAACCGCAGTGTCGGTAATTTCTTAGGAACACCTTTTCCGAAGGTGCGTTTGCTCGGGAGGAGATGTTGAAAATTTGAGGAAGAAAAATATAATTGTTTTACAATTTTATTTTTATTACTTTACTAAGTTGTTTAAGTTTTGAGTGAAATTAAGTTGTGTCACAACTTTATTTCCCTCTACTATGTGATCCTAACATTAGGTTAGGATATTAGTGAGGTGGGGCCCACACGAGCCCCCACCTTTTCACTTTCCCCATAACACCCTTTAAAATCCTTTTTAAAACCTCCCTAGTATTTAATTTGGTGACTTACCCTCTCATTTCATTTAATCAAGCCAACACATTAATTCAATTAATGGATTGGAGTTTTTAAATCTTCATCTCATGGCATGACTTAATAAAATATGTGATGCTTATTTTATTTTTGGTTTAGATTGGTTGTGTTAATGATTGGAGAAGAAACCTCTAGTCTTGAAGAACATCATCATCCTCATTGAAGAATGTGAACAATTCCAGAGCACCATGGAAAGACGAAATGCCGATCTATCCCTTCTCTGCAGCTAGTGTGAGACGTCATCCTATTCCTTGACTCTCGCAAACGCCATCATTGAAACCACCCTCGTGACCCCATTTTCCCACGACGATCATCGTTCGACAACTTCTTCGAGGTAGGGGTTTGTTTTACGTTAGTGATAAATTTGTCGTTCATCGTTCAATAATGGGCCACCTGTTATCAATTTAACAAGAGGAGTTTGGACCGCAAAAACACGACTGATCCTCCTCCCCTTTGTTGATGTTCACCATCGTGGGTTGGAACAAATGCGGTGCGGTGCAACGACACCGCACGGGAACGGGAAAAAAATCGGGGAAGGAGCGCAGCGCCGTCGCGCCACAATGTTGAGGACAAAAGAAGCCGCGACCGGAGTCAGGCTGTGGTAGAGGGGCGTGGCACCGTCGCGCCGCGCCGGAGTACCATGGAGGGTCGTGAGCGGGGCGGACCGGGGTGGAGGGGTGCGGCTCCGGCGTGCCGCGCTGGTTGGACAAGGGCCGCGGCCTTACGTAACGGCGGTGCGAGGGAGGGCGGCCGGATCTGCTGGCTTCTGGTGCTCTAGGAAGGCGGGACCAGAGGGGTCCCGCGGTAGCACCGGTCGGCCAACAGGGCCGGCCATTCAGGAATTCCGGGAGTCGTAACCCCTGGAGGTGGACAAGGCGGTCCCCTCCACGTGGGGGCCATCGTTTCAAAACTAGGGGGCATCCCCCCCCCCCTTTTCCGTGTCTGCTTGAGCGGTTGCCCGCACGGGATCGTACCGGCCGCACAGGGCCAAACCGCCTGTGCCGGGTCGGACCGCCCGCGTCGGGCCGAACCGCCTGCGCCGGGTCGGACCGCCCGCACCGGGCTGGACCGCCCGCGCCCGGCCGAGACCCACGTGCCGGGCCGGATCCCTGCGTCGGGCCGTGCTACCCCAGCTGGGCCGGGCCGGGCCGCGCCCAAGTGGGTTGGACCCGGACCTGGTTTAGTTCGACTCGGTTCGGGCCGACCCGAGGGGTATTGGGCCGGGTCGGATCGGGCCCAAACCCCCTGTTTTGGGTCAGATTCGTTCAAACGCCCATATCATAGGCTACTGTCCTCCGATCGATGAACCATCAGTTGCGTAGCGATCCTTGGATCGAGACGGTTGTTTCGGTATATTACAATCAAGGTTTAAGTGAAAATTGGGTATGTCTAGTTTGGTTCGAACACGAAACCAACCGGGCCCTCGGAGCGGAAACACTTATAACTTGAGCTCCGGACGTCCGATTGACTTTCCATCGACATTGTTGGATTCCTCCTAGTGAGACGGTTCATTTGGATTACTCCGCTCGAGGTTTGGATATAGCTGAAGTACGGTCAGGTTGGTTTTACCTTAAAAACCAATCGACCCCCTGGGACGAAAAAGCCAATAACTGTCAAATGAGGTGTCTGATTGACATGTCGTCTATCGTGTGGAGTTCCTATTGACGAGACAGAACATTGAGATACATATACTCTAGACTATGTGTCAGTTGATATATTGACCCCCTTGGCTCCTGTAGCGGACCCTCCCAGAATCGAGCACGCTGTGTGTGGGAACCCTCGAGTTGGCTGCGACTGCGACGACGATGATGACTGTACTGGGATCCTCTGTGGGTTCGGCAGCGAAGACGACCGTAATAAAATCATTTGTTGGTTTGACGATGATGATTACTGTTCTTGTATCCTATGTGGGTCGGGTAGTATTTGAAGACTATTCTTGTATCCTATGTGGGTCCGGCAGTATTTGACTCTGTACTTGTATCCTATGTGGGTCTAGCAGAGTAGCTGGTCTTGTATCCTTTGTGGGTCCGACAGCATAGCTGGTCTTGTATACTACATGGGTCCAATAGCATAGATGAATCAGTGGCTACATCAAATCATCTCTATCATCTTATGAATAAGTATATCTGTGTGAGATGAGTCTTGACTTTCAATCACTATCTTCGATATGATTGTTTGCTATCCTGTGTGGATTGGGTTGTGTTATCCTGTGTAGATTGGATTGTGCTTTCCTGTGTGCTTGGGCTCGTGTGATGGAGTCGAGCTGGAATTGATGAATTAGGTATATGTATGGGCATATACCTAAGTAGAGTTGGTTGTTACTTGTTGATTGTATCATTCCTTTTTGGTATATCCTTCATGGATTCTGGGAGACCTTCGGGGGTCTCGGGGTCCCTACTAAGTAGCGTATACTCACCTCTGCATGGGTTATGCCCGCACTACGTTGTGTTGGATGCAGACAATGGACATCGCTGATCGAGGTAGGAGCTCGTGGAGTTGGACGGTACATGGAGGTGGATCACTGGACGAGACGTTCACGGAGCAGACGACTGGAGCCGAGGATATGAGGAGACTATCTGTACCCACCCTTCAGGTGGGATTTGCAGAGGATGACTTGGTGTTGCTGCTTTAATTTTCTCCTGATGTACTCTGTTTTCAGTTGTACTTTACTTTCAGTTGGGTTTGTATAGTTTCCCATTTACTTTCTAGTACTTACTATGGTACTCAGTTTACTTAGTGTTTACTTATTATTTCCTACTCTGTGGTGTTTGATTTCTTACAAAAGGCAATGTATTCCCTTATATCGGTTTTTCCGCCTTTTGTGCTACTCGCCAGCCCTTTCCATATAGAAGGCGGGCTTGGGGTAGTAACATCACGGGTCCCGAGGACGGGTCGTGTCAAATTGGAATCAGAGGTTTTCGGTTCTACCGTAGGACTCAGGACATTGATCTTCTTCTGTGTGAATCAGTAATGTTATGGTTGTTGAGTGTCGTTATTAGTCCAGGGAGTCGAGTGTTGGTGCGGCGGCTGATAAAACACTATTTTATTGAATATTTTATTGATAGTAAATGAAATAATTTCCTCACATTGTGTTAAATATGTTTATTTATAAAATATTTCGGATTTGATCATTCATTTGAAAATTTGGTGAAAATTCTAGTTTTACCCTTAATAGTGCATTGTAGTATTTCGAAAATAAATATTTTTATATTTATTATTTGAAAATTAAACTTTGTAACAGTGTTCCTAACTTATTTATCTACAACTTTTATTCAGGACACTAGAGCTAAAGAGTTCATTTGGCTGTTGCAATTGGGCCATGAAGTCAAAGTTGGGCTGGGCTCTCCGGAATGGAGAAGCTTCTGTATTTAGGCCATAATTCCTTCCTATGGGCCTGTATGGAGCCCAAATTTGGGGAGGAGATATAAGACACATATCCGCACATTTGATCCTTCTGGAAGGCCGGCCAATTCACGCGTTTTGGTGGTCAAATGGGCGGTGAAAGTTGGCATAAAATATTTGGCCGAATTTCCACATTCACACTTGAAACCACTTGTAACCTCTCCTCTCCTCCCCTCTATAAATTGGAGTTTTTCTCATTTGGAGGGGTTGGGACGTGCATTGGGAATTTGAGGGCAGAAGAGAAGTGGATCCACTCCAATTCTCCAACCATTTCAATAAGGGTAGCTCTTGAAGCAAGGATCCCTTCGACGAAGCCTTCTTCTTCTCCTTCATGTTGTAATGATTTTGTTTATGTAATAAACTTCTTTGTTCTTATTTTATTTCTTCTCTTTTCTTCTGTTTTGTTTAAATTTCCTCTTCTCTTAATCTTCCTAATTGGGCTGGAATTCTTGAGTAGAAGTGTTATTGGGTTATACCCATTTTAAACCATTGCACATGAAAAACGCTTCTACGATTATTACGCCACCCATGGAAGAGTAGTCTTTTAGTAATCGATCTATCTTCTACCCTCTTCATTTAATTATTTTGAATCAATGAGCTACTGTAATTCAATTAATATGATCCATGAATTGTGTTTTTAAATTGTAAAAAACTAAGAAAGAAATTGAACAATGTACACAAAAACACGCGAGGTCGGGATTTTGTGTAAATTGTGAGAGCGCGATCTTAATCGGTAATACAAGACCACACGGGATAAATTTGTAGAGTTCAAATATAATCCCTAAACACAATTCATCCGCATTTCCAGAGTGGATATGTTCCTTAATTTACCACTGACCATAAGCTAATCTTATAACATCAATCAAAGAAGGGTGCTGCGATTGCATGTTCCGAAGTTAGCCTAAGGTTAAATTCACTTCAATCTTTGTGGTAAAGTTAATTCTCGTAGGGTTCGGGATTTAACAAATTAAGGGATCATAATTAAGTGAATATTAATTTAAATGATAATGATTAATAAATTATTGAAGAGGTAGAGTTAGATCGATTACGTCTTTTAAATATTGTCTAAACAAACATCTTTTTGTTGTGTCATTTTAATCAAACTTCATTTCAAAACTAAAAAAAATACAATCTTTTTCCAGCAAACTTCTTCTAGATTCATAAACTATAAACAAACACCCACATAATTTCAAGTAGTGTTTTTATTCTCTTTTATTTTACTTCTAGAATACCTCTAAAAATTGTTTTAATTCACTTCCTCCTTTGAGAGACGACCTTGGTCAGCCACTCTGCTGCACCTAAGTACCCCAAAATCATACTAATCATTTGAGGGCGCCCACGACAGCGCTCTTTCAAATTGGCGCCGTTGCCGGGGAGGCAAGTAATTATTTCAACCAATTAGAGGTATTTATTTTATCTTACATTTTATTCTCTTCCTCTATTCTTCCTTCCTTCTTTACCCAATCTGATTTTTCTTCTTCTTCTTTTAATTTCTTCTACTTCTCTTTGGACCATCAACTCAAACTTCTCAATTTTTTTACAATGGTCCACTTTCTTTCTTTTCAGTTTTATTTGATCTATGACACGAACTAATCCTGAAGATCTCTTAGATCTTGACCCTAAGATTGAACGCAGCCTTAGGGCACGAATCAGACATTCTCAATCTACGGGAAGTTTCAATATTCAACCAGTTGGTGAATTCCTCTCTTCTGGAAACATTGAAATTGGAAGCTATTCAAATTCAAACATAAAAGAGGAACTAATGGCTGAAAACAATGGAAATGAACTTAATAGAACCATTCGAGAATTGTTTACAACTGATATTAACTATCAACCAAATTGTATTGCATACCCAAATCTCGACTCGGACTTTGAATTGAAATCTGGATTAATTCACCTTCTTCCAAAGTTTCATGGCTTATCTGGTGAGGATCCCAACAAACACCTTAAGGAATTTAATGTGGTTTTCTCAACTTTAAAACCAAGAAATGTTTCTGAAGATCAATTTAAATTAAGAGCATTCCCATTCTCACTTGATGGTGCTGCAAAAGATTGGATGTATTATTTACAACCCGAAGATGTAACTTGTTGGAACGATTTGAAATTTCTTTTCATGCAGAGATTTTTTCCAGCATCAAGGACCACATCCATTCGAAAGGAGATATCAGGGATCAAGCAAGAACAAGGGGAGTCAATGTTTGAGTACTGGGAGCGATTCAAGAAGTTGTGTGCAAGCTTCCCACATCACCAAATCAGTGAGCAACTCCTCATCCAATACTTCTACGAAGGACTCACACCCATGGAGAGGAGCATGGTGGATGCTGCAGCTGGAGGAGCATTGGTGGACAAGACACCAGTAGCTGCACGGGCATTGATCGACAAAATGGCCCAAAACTCTCAACAATTCGGTGATAGAGGTACACCACATGTTCGAGGAGTACATCAAGTAAGTCCTTCTTCTCTTGAAAGTCATTTGAATGATACTAAGTTAAAAGAATTGACAACTATGGTGAGGCAGATTGCATTGGCTCAAAAGACATCCCAACCCCCTCCTTCAAGGCCTTGTGGTATTTGCACTGAGACAAGCCACCCGACTGACTGTTGCCCACAACTCCAAGAAACAGAAGATTGTGCAGCAGTGTTCCCTGGGAGACCATTTCAGCAGCAACAACAACAACCATATCCCCAAAAGAAGTTTGATCCAACATACAACCAAGGGTGGAAAGATCTAGCGGACATGATGTATGGCTCTGGACAACAACAAAGGCCCCCTTTTAAACCAAACTTCCAGCAGCCTCCACCTTACCAACAGGGTTTCCAACAACCCCAAAGGAGATTCGAAGCTCAAACATCAACGAGTCAGCAAAAAGGGAATATCCAACACAAGGTAGACTCTAACACTGATGATCTTTTGAAACAAATTGTTCTTAATCAACAGAATGAGCTGAAGAGTCAAGGTTCGGAGCTGAGAGAGTTGAAGACTCAAATGAGTCAGATTGCCACCGCCCTCCATGAACTTGTGAGTAAGAATTCTGGAAATCTACCTTCCCAACCCACTCCAAATACAAAGGGGAATGTTAGTGCCATCACATTGAGAAGTGGGAAGCAAATGAATGATACATCTGCACCTACCATTCCACCAGGATTCACCTCAACTTCAGAGAAGCCGCATTCCATACCAACTGATGAGCAATCCAAGGAGAAAGATAAAGGTAAGAAAAAGATTGATGATGTTCCTCCTAAACCCCTTCCTTTTCCAAACAGGGTTGTTCAAACCAAGAAGATGGCTGAAGAAGCAATGCAAAAGGAGGTTTTGGACACATTCAAGCGTGTGGAGATCAACATTCCTCTACTTGAAGCCATTAAGAAAATTCCAAGGTATGCGAAATTCTTAAAAGAACTTTATACCAATCGAAGAGGGCTCAAGGGGAATGAGAGGATCAACCTTGGAAGGAATGTCTCGGCACTCAGTACACCAACTCTAGCAATGCCAACAAAGTGCAAGGATCCTGGGACATTCACCATCCCATGTACCATAGGGGAGTTGCACTTCTCTGATGCTCTTTGTGATTTAGGAGCTTCAATAAATGTGATGCCTCACTCTGTATTCTCTTCCTTACAGGTTGGTGAGTTGAAGACAACAAGAGTAGTGGTGCAATTGGCGAATAGAGCTACGGCATATCCAGCGGGATTTCTTGAGGATGTACTTGTCCGGGTAAGAGACATGATCTTTCCAGCAGACTTCTATGTGCTTAACATGGAGGATGATCAGGTAAGTTCTCATGCCCCCATTATCCTAGGTAGACCCTTCCTCAAAACTGCAAAAACTATCATAAATGTCAATGAGGGTACACTTTCCATGGAGTTTGGAGATGAAGTTGTGATATTTAATGTTATGGATTCCATGAAGTACCCCTCAGAGGACCATTCTGCTTTTGTTATCTCCCATTTTGAACCACCAAATAAAAACTCCATAGAATTTTATTGTCCTATGCTTAGGGAGATTATGAGTATTGGTTCTAGTTTGATGTCTAAGAATACTTCTACACCCATTTTTAAGGAACAAGACTCTCTAAGATTTGATTTTGAAATGGAATCATATTCTGATTTTGATCATGTGAACTCTGATTATGACATGGCTATTGAGTACGCTGATGGATTTGGTGCTTTATTCTCTGATTGTGATGATTTTTATTCTGATACTGATGTTCATTGTGCAGATATGTCTGTTGCATCAATTTCTCCATCCATACATCACCCACCTACATTGGAACTCAAGCCATTGCCCCCAAATCTCAAATATGCGTACTTGCTCAGTGGTGATAGATTACCTGTCATAATTGATAACAATCTCTCTTTTGAACATGAAGAAAAACTTTTGAACCTTTTGAGAGATAACATTAGGGCAATTGGTTGGACATTGGCAGACATATCAGGTATTAGCCCCTCCATTTGTATGCATAGGATTCTCTTGGAGGATGGGGCTAAACCGGTTAGACAGCCACAAAGGAGACTTAATCCCACCCTCCTAGAAGTTGTTAAGAAAGAAGTTGAAAAATTACTTGAGGCGGGTATCATTTACCCTATTTCTGACTCACAATGGGTTAGCCCTGTTCAGGTTGTACCAAAGAAAACTGGTTTCACTGTTATAAAAAATGAAAATGATGAGTTAGTTCCTGTGAGAGTACAAAACAGTTGGTGATTGTGTATCGATTATAGGAAACTAAATCAATCCACTCGTAAGGACCATTTCCCACTTCCATTCATTGACCAGATGCTTGAGAGACTAGCTGGGAAGACACACTATTGTTTCTTGGATGGATTTTCTGGCTATTTTTAGGTTCCCATTGCAGCAGAGGACCAGGAGAAGACAACATTCACCTGCCCATTCGGTACCTTTGCTTACCGGAGGATGCCATTTGGACTTTGCAACGCCCCAGGTATCTTCCATAGATGCATGGTGAGTATTTTATCAGATTTCATTGAGACCTGTATGGAGGTATTTATGGATGATTTTACAGTTTATGGGTCCTCATTTGATGAATGTCTCTCTAGTTTGGGTGATGTGTTGCATCGTTGTATTGAGAAGAATCTGGTCTTAAATTTTGAAAAATGTCATTTCATGGTCGAAAAAGGAATTGTCTTAGGTCATATAGTCTCAAAACATGGAATTGAAGTTGATAAATCTAAGGTAGACATTATTTCATCCCTCCCATATCCTACATGTGTGCGTGGTGTTCGATCATTCCTTGGGCATGCTGGATTTTATCGACGCTTCATCAGAGATTTTAGTAAGATCGCTCTACCCTTATCTCGATTGCTTCAAAAAGATATTGACTTCAATTTTGATGATTCATGCAGGGTATCATTTGATGAGCTGAAGAAGTGTCTGACCACTCCACCAATCATACAGCCCCCACGGTGGGACCTTCCATTTGAGCTTATGTGTGACGCCTCCAACTTCGCGGTTGGAGCTGTCTTATCTCAGAGGGTGGAAGGACGTTCACATGTGATCGCCTATGAATCGAGGATGCTAGATTCAGCCCAATAAAACTACACTACCACAGAAAAGGAGTTTCTTGCTGTCATATTTTCTTTAGATAAATTCCGTTCATATTTATTGGGCTCTAAAGTAGTTGTTTTTTCTGACCATGCAGCTTTGAGGTACCTCTTACAGAAGCCAGATGCAAAGCCACGACTTATCCGTTGGATGCTCCTTCTTCAAGAATTTGATATTGAGATAAAGGACAAGAAGGGATCAGAGAATTTGGTGGCGGACCACATGAGTAGGCTTACTCTCACACTAGAGGATGACACCTTGGATCAGGTACCACTTCGGGACACTTTCCCCGATGAGCATCTCTATACCATCTCAGGTAAGCATCCTTGGTATGCTGATTTAGTTAATTACATTGTTGGCTCTGAAATCCCAGTAAATTTGAAGAATCATCAAGTCCAAAAATTAAAAAGTGAGTCTAGGTATTATGTGTGGGATGATCCGTACCTCTGGCGCATGTGTAGTGACCAAGTCATTAGGAGGTGTATTCCTGATCATGAGTTTGAGTCTGTTTTGCAATTCTATCATACACTTGCATGTGGTGGACACTTTGGACCCCAACGGACAGCTAGGAAGGTTTTAGACTCTGGATTATATTGGCCTAGCTTGTTCCATGATGCCCATTTATTTTGTAAGTCATGCTCTCGTTGCCAACACACTGGGAACATTTCTAGGAGACATGAGATGCCCCAACAACCCATACTATTTTGTGAGATTTTTGATGTATGGGGCATCGACATTATGGGTCCTTTTCCTAGTTGATTTGGATTTTTGTATATTTTGGTTTCTGTTGATTATGTGAGTAAATGGGTGGAGGCCAAGGCCACCAGGACTGACGATTCTCATGTTGTTGTGGACTTTTTCAAAGCACATATTTTTTGCAGGTTTGGAGTACCAAAGGCCATCATCAGTGACCGAGGGACACACTTTTTCAATAAGAATTTTTCTTCCCTCCTCCAAAAGTATGGGGTGACACACAAAACATCAACACCATACCACCCCCAAACAAATGGCCAGGCTGAGGTTTCAAATCGTGAGTTGAAACAAATCTTGGAGAAAACCGTGCAGCCAAATAGGAAGGATTGGAGCAAGCGCTTGGATGATGCATTGTGGGCTTATAGGACAGCATACAAGACCCCCATTGTGGAGATCACACAAGAGGAAACTGGAAGGAGCTTTACAGTCAATGGGCAACGTTTGAAGAGATACATTGAGGGCCATCCTACTGATGCAGTGGATTTTATCACACTGCATGACCCCATCATCACTTGATCACATCAGGCTGTTCCTAACCCTTTCACTTTTATATTATTTGTCCTATTTAAAAATTATGCATTTCATGTGCATATATCATCTCATAGGTTCACATTGAGGACAATGCAATATTTTAAGTGTGGGGGAGAGAACCTTTTAGTTTAGTAATTTCAATTGTTTTCCTGTTAAAAAAACCAATTTTTTTTGTGTGTGTTTTTCAAAATTTGTGTGTTTATTTTACAATTTTCTTTGTGTTTTTGAAACTTTTGGGATGAAATGATTCTCATAACCATTTTTAAATCCATATCAATAAGTGAAACAATTTACCCCTTGAAACTAAGCTTAAATGAATGCTGAAATGACTTTTCTTCAAGTTCAAACATTTAGTAATTTCATGAAAAGTACGCTGAATTTTGAATCCCATGCCAATCTCACTGTCTTTATATTTGAAATCACTTTCCTGTGAGGCTTCTAAACCATTATTTTCATATGCTTTACATTCACCTCACTTCTTGAGAGAACCAAACCATACTTGATTTAACCATAATTTGATCTATTTCTGTCAAAACTTGAGGGTTTGAGGTACATATGTTTAAATGATTGAGGCATTTGTTTGGTATTAAAGCCCCCTTTTCAAAGAATCCTTTTTTTATAATGGCCTACCTTGAATATTTAATCCTTGTAGCCCTTAAAAGCCATGCACAGCCTTTTAGGTTAAGCCACATTACAAGCCAATTTTCCCTATCCAACCAACTCTTGAAGTGAAACTGCATAATCTAGTTGAGCTTAAGTGTGGGGGAAGCTGTCTTGTGTTGTGCCACCACATTATGTGATACTTTGGGTTGAAAATTAAATTCTGAAGAGATGTGTTTGCTGCTAAAGAAAGTCATTATATTGAAACCTGTGCCTTTTCTGGAGCTTTCATGACAAGTGAAGCTGTGCCTTTTCTGGAGCTTCTAATTGAGGTGGAAAGTTGTGCCCATCTGGAGTTTTCAAGAAAATCATGTTTGAGAAGATTGACATTTTTTATGCTGAAATGATGAATGGTGTAAACCTTTCATGAATTTTCATGATGATGGAGCTGAATTGATACTATGGGGATTGAAGAGAAGACCATAATTAAGTGAAAATTAGATTAATGCAATTTTGCTTCAAAAGAGTCAAGCCCTCCTCATTCAGCCTCAAAGTTTTTCGCATCTTAATCCTACCAACCGAAAGCCACAGAACAACCCTGAAAAGTTCTCATGATAAACATATGTCCTTGACTCACATCGGGTAGCGATGTAGGAATCTATCAAGCCTATGGTGACCCTTGTATGAGTTTGGATGAGAAAGACATTGCAAAAAAATTTATATTTGAGTGATGAGAGAAAATTCAAGCGAGGTAAGTGTTTTGTGCATGGGTGGATAAATGAAGTGGAAATATATTTAATGCTATAAATGGATAACTTGAAATAAGGTTTTTTATGAGGTATGATATATTTTGATTCTTGGTGTGAAATTGATTGATCTTAAGGATATGTGTTTTAAAATTGGGTTTGATTTGATATTGATGTTTACTTGATATGAGGTTTTGCCCAGGTGTGCAAAAGGGTAAGTGTGGGGGAGTTGATAAAACACTATTTTATTGAATATTTTATTGATAGTAAATGAAATAATTTCCTCACATTGTGTTAAATATGTTTATTTATAAAATATTTGGGATTTGATCATTCATTTGAAAATTTGGTGAAAATTCCAGTTTTACCCTTAATAGTGCATTGTAGTATTTCGAGAATACATATTGTTATATTTATTACTTGAAAATGTAATTTTGTAACAGTGTTCCTAACTTAATTATCTACAACTTTTATTCAGGACACCAGAGCTAAAGAGTTCAGTTGGCTGTTGAAAGTGGGCCATGAAGTCAAAGTTGGGATGGGCTCGCAAGAATGGAGAAGCTTTTGTATTTCGGCCATAACTCCTTCATATGGGCCTTTATGGAGCCCAAATTTGGATAGGAGATAGAAGACACATATCCGCACATTCGATCCTTCTGGAAGGCCGGCCAATTCACGCGTTTTGGTGGTCAAATGGGCGGTTCAAGTTGGCATAAAATATTTGGCCGAATTTCCACATTCACACTTGAAACCACTTGTAACCTCTCCTCCCCTCCCCTCTATAAATTGGAGTTTTTCTCATTTGGAGGGGTTAGGACGTGCATTGGGAAGTTGAGGGAAGAAGATAAGTGGATCCACTCCAATTCTCCAACCATTTCAATAAGGGTAGCTCTTGAAGCAAGGATCCCTTCGACGAAGCCTTCTTCTTCTCCTTCGTGTTGTAATGATTTTGTTTATGTAATAAACTTCTTTGTTCTTATTTTATTTCTTCTCTTTTCTTCTGTTTTGTTTAAATTTATTCTTCTCTTAATCTTCCTAATTGGTCTGGAATTCTTGAGTAGAAGCGTTATTGGGTTATACCCATTTTAAACCTTTGCACATGCAAAACGCTTCTACGATGATTACACCACCCATGGAAGAGTAGTATTTTAGTAATCGATCTATCTTCTACCCTCTTCATTTAATTATTTTGAATCAATGATCTAATTTAATTCACTTAATATGATCCATGAATTGTGTTTTTAAATTGTAAGAAACTAAGCAAGCAATTGAACAATGTACACAAAAACACGCGAGGTCGGGATTTTGTGTAAATTGTGAGAGCGCGATCTTAATCGGTAATACAAGACCACACGGGATAAATTTGTAGAGTTCAAATATAATCCCTAAACACAATTCATCCTCATTTCCAGAGTGGATATGTGCCTTAATTTACCATTTTCCATAAGCTAATCTTAGAACATCAATCAAAGCAGGGTGCTGTGATTGCATGTTCCGAAGTTACCCTAAGGTTAAATTCACTTCAATCTTCGTCGTAAAGTTAATTCTCGTAGGGTTCGGGATTTAACAAATTAAGGGATCATAATTAAGTGAATATTAATTTAAATGATAATGATTAATAAATGATTGAAGAGGTAGAGTTAGATCGATTACGTCTTTTAAATATTGTCTAAAAAAACATCTTTTTGTTGTGTCATTTTAATCAAACTTCATTTCAAAACTAAAAAAAATACAATATTCTTCCAGAAAACTTCTTCTAGATTCATAAACTATAAACAATCACCCCCATCCTTTCATTTGGTGTTTTTATTCTCTTTTATTTTACTTCTAGAATACCTCTAAAAATTGTTTTAATTCACTTCCTCCTTTGAGAGACGACCTTGGTCAGCCACTCTGCTGCACCTAAGTACCCAAAAATCATACTAATCATTTGAGGGCGCCCACGACAGCTCTCTTTCAGCGGCCGACGTATCCATAAACCAGGACCCTAACTTCTGATTTCCGACTCAGTGCACAAAAACATTGATTGCATGTGTGTTTCAAAAGTTTTCTTTGTGATTACTTTGTGTCACCTCACCAGGTATACTATATTGACTGTGGCGAACCTGTTTATTATCAGGATTTCACCACGAAGGCATCCAGTTAGGGTTCCATGATTTGTGCAAGACAATAGCCCACCGAGCGACGAGGCTTCGGTGCAGGTCTCTATTATAGTGGAGGCACCAGTGGTACCTCTACCCGCAGAGCCACAAATGCCACCATCCCTAGCCGCTGAGAGTGTATGTCACCTTAGTGCACTGCACGAGTTTCAGTGTCAGAGCCCCCCCATGTTCCCTGGGGAGACGGACCCTCAGGTAGCCGAGGATTGGCTGGAGGCTATTGTTCAAATTTTCAGGTTAGTGGGGACACCAGCTGACCACATGGTGATCCTTGCAGCGAGTCTCCTGTACGCAGCAGCAGGCAGATAGTAGAGCCTGATGCTCCAAGTGCACAACGAGGCATCTCTTCTTTAGACAGACTTCAAGAGCCTCTTTGGCTCGAAGTTCATTCCAGTCACCCTCCGTGTGGTGTGCATTCAGGAGTTACTACAGGTGTGGCAGGGCAGCATTACTACAGCCCAGTAATCGGCGAGATTTACCGATCTCTTGCGCTATTCCACGGACATGGTATGTGACCCATTCTTCCGGGCCCGAAACATTGTGCAGGGACCGAGGAATGATATCAGGGCATTGATGATCACCCTCAGCATTCCGACATAGGAAAGAGTACTAGAGTGATCCCTTATTGTAGAGAGCTTTCTTGCTGAGCCTACACCAGCATTGAGACCTACCGCAGGGCGACATGTAGCGGAGTCTTATGCATCTGGTATTCGAAGGATGTCACATGGGTCCAAGCGGACCAGACCATCAGGACGACGACCTCAGGATATTGGCTCATAGGTGCAGGGAACACGGCGCAGAGCCAGTCATATGAGGACCAGAAAATGCTATGCATGCGGCGGGCAAGGCCACATGGCTTGTGATAGCCCGACCCGCCATGCAGATGAGCAGCAGACGGTTGAGGGACCACCCAGGGAGAGGCAAAGGTTTGACCATGGCGGTCCGCAAGGAGCAGGCAGACGAGGCGGAGGAGCTGGCCGAGGAGCAGGTGGTGGGCGATGCTTTGAGGCTCTACCACCACCACCACTAGGAGTTCCACCCCCGACCATAGGGAGCTAGCGAACATAGGCAGGCTCAGCTTTAGGAAGCGGAGGCCTATGACCACGGTGCACCAGAGATGATTTGAGGTACTATTTATGTCTACTCCACCCTTGCTGCAGTTCTTATAGACATAGGAGTGAGTCATTATTTCATTGCCTCTTCCCTTGTTCGGAGCTCGGAGATTCCGACGGAGCCGTTGGCTCGATCTTTACGGCTAGAGACTCCTACAAGAGCAGACTCGATGATTACGCACTGGTGACGGCATTGTGAGCTTACTCTAGGAGGCGAGAGCTTCGTATGGGATCTTCTTGTAGCGACGTCGAGGCCTTACGACATCATCTTGGGCATAGATTGGTTATCTATAGTTCATGCTCAGATATACTGTTTTAGGCGCAAGGTGCGGTGTGTCTGCACCGACTGGGGTAGGTTCAACCTCACCTGCGAGAAGGGAGCCTTTTCTGCGCAGGATGGTCTCACGCAGAGGAGAGGACAACCGATCAATCATCAGTTGGCTAGCCTCATCCTAGGAGTAGTGGACGTGCAGAGTCCAAGTTTTCCTATAATGGTGTATTAGTATGCAGATGTTTTTCTTGATGACGTTCCAGGACTAACTCCTCGTAGAGAGGTAGACTTCTACATTGAAATGAACCCTGGGACAGCCCAGATATCTACTCCAGCATATCGGATGTCTCTGTATGAGCTTTGTGAGATACGGGTACAACTAGAGGACTTGCAGGGCAAGGGATTCATTGGACCCAGTGTTTCACCCTGGGATTCCCCAATTTTGTTCGCCAAGAAGGAGGATGAGAGCTTGCGACTATGTGTCGATTATCTTCGCCTAAACCTGGTGAGTGTGAAGAACAATTATCTGCTTCTAAGTATTGATGACCTCTTCGATCAGCTCAAGGGAGCATGATGGTTCTCGAAGATAGATCTCAGGTCAGGCTATCACCAGCTCAGAGTTCGGGACAAGGATGTGCAGAAGATGGCTTTCAGGTGTCGGTATGGTCACTATGAGTTCTTGGTTATGCCTTTCAGAGTAACCAACACTCCAGCAGTGTTCATGAGTCTCATGAACAGGATCATCCAGCCTTATCTCGATCGATTTGTCCTAGTCTTCATCGACGACATATTGATATACTCAACTAATGAGGAGGAGCATGCCTACCACTTGCGGGTTGTACTGGACACACACCGAGAGCACCAGCTTTATGGAAGTATCTCGAAGTCTTAGTTCGGGATAAGTGAGTTCAACATCTTGGGACACTTCATCTCCAAGGCGGGAGTTGCAGTGGATCCTGCGAGGATCGAGATATTGCTAGCTTGGGAGCCACCCATGAGCGTGACTGAGGTGCAGATTTTCTTAGGTCTGGTTGGGTACTACATTTTGGAAAAACTTATCCAGAGTTGCAACACTACTTAAAACATTGAAGAAGAAGGGGAAACCCTTCGTGTGGTCAGAGAGATGTCAGCAGAGCTTCCAGAAGATGAGACAGAGATTGACCAGTGCACCCATCTTGAGGCTACCGGAGGAGGGAGTAGGGTACGTAGTCTACTGCGATGCATTAGGGACCATACTCGGGTGTGTCCTGATGTAGGAACGGGCAGTGATCGCCTATGGATCATGAAATTTGAGTCATCATGAGCAGAACTACGCTACCCATGACCTGGAGTTAGCAGCAATGGTCTTTTTCTGAAGATGTGGCGGCACTATCTGATGGGAAAACGCTTTACAGTCTATTCTGACCACCAGAGTCTCAGGTACATCTTCTCACAGAATGAACTGATCCTAATATAGCGACGATGACTCGAGTTCCTATAGGACTAAAAATTTGAGATAATCTATACTCCTAGAAAGGGGAATGTATTAGTCGATCCTCTCAACAGGAGGATGGACATTCAGCTTCTTGGAGAGGCGACAGAGCAGTTAGCCGCTTGGTAGATATCCTTCATGGATAGAGACGGGGCATGCTTCCTTCAGTCTCTCACAGTCACACCTCCACTTCTTCAGCGGATCAGAGAGGCACAGTGTGGGGACGTAGATAGTGAGACACGACGTGCACAGATTTCCATAGGATAGGAACCTGATGGTTTTTCAATAGGAGGAGAGCCCGACATCCTTTTCAGAGGATGTACCATGGTACCAGCTGCTTTATAGGAGGTGGTGCAGAGTAAGTTTCACTTTTCCCCTTTAGCGGTACATCCAGGGGTAGCGAAGATGTACCAGGATCTCAGACGACACCACTGGTAGTTGGGTATAAAGAAGGCTATGGAAGAGTTCGTTTCTAGATGTCTCACCTGCCAGCAGGTGAAGGCGGAGCACCAGGTACCAGCAGGCTTGGTACAGCCCTTGGAGGTCCCAAAGTCGAAGTGGGATGAGATATCTATGGATTTCATGACTGGGCTTCCACGTACTTCCAGAGGACACGACTCCATTTGGGTGATTATGGACTGACTCACCATGTCGGCTCACTTCTTACCTATTAGAGAGCAGGGCTCAATGGAGAGATTGGGATGCCTCTACATACAAGATATTGTACGACATCATGGTGTGCCATAATCTATCGTCTCCGATCGAGATGCTCTCTTTACATCCTGATTTTGGAAGGGGTTTCTGGAGGCATTCGGGACGCAGCTACGTCTGAGCACCTCCTTTCACCCTCAAATGGATGGCCAGACAGAGAGGACCATTCAAACTCTCGAGGACATGCTCCGTGCATGTGTCCTCGACTTTGGTCGCAGCTGGGAGGATCACCTACCCTTGGTGGTGTTTGCGCACAATAACAACTACCACACCAACATTGGGTCGGCACCATACGAGGCATTGTAAAGCTGACCTTTCAGTTCACCTCTGTGCTAGACAGACCCTGGGGAGTCATCACTTGTGGGACAAGAGATGGTCCAGGCCACAACAGGGAAGGTCCAGGTCATCCAAGAGTGGATGAGGACAGCTCAGAACCGACAGAAGTCTTATACTGACAGGTGGCGGAGACCACTAGAGTTCGAGGATAGTGACCACGTTTTCTTGCGGGTGTCACCTCGACATGGATTACGAAGATTTGGCCGGGGCGGCAAGTTATCTTCACTCTTCATCAGACCATTCTAGGTTCTCAATAGGATAGGTGAGGTGGCTTATCGTCTGGCTCTACCACCTCCGTTTCACCGGGTGCACGACGTCTTCCACGTATCTCAGCTGAGGAGATACATACACGACCTAAAGCATATCATCAACCATGGGGAGATAGACATTGATGAAGGGGTGACTATTGCGGAGGTCCTAGTGGATGACGAGGATCGACAGGAGCGTGTCCTACATCGACGATCGATTCCTCTAGTGCACATCAGGTGGTAGCATGAGAACCTTTAGGAGCGCACTTGGGAGAGGGAGGCTCTGATGCATGATAAGTACCCCTCATTTGGTCCCCTAGTTTGTGATGTATCTTTACGGGGATGTAAATCCATGAGGAGGGAGTAATGTAAAGACTCTTAAATTTCAAGAAATGTTTCTTCTTAATTTCATTGGGATATTACGAGTACGCAGTTTCTGACGGCACTAGATTTTGAGGCCCGGTGTGCCTGGAATCAATTTCCGAAATTTAGCTCGGGTATGTTCAGTGAATGAACGAACGAGTTTTCTTAACTTCTGAACCAGTGCTCGGAATCGAAATCTGAGGGCACCAATGAAACCGAAGCGCCAGAAATTTCTTAAGAACACCATTTCTGAAGGTGCGTTTTCTCGGGAGGAGATGTTAAAAATTTGAGGAATAAAAATATAATTGTTTTACAATTTTATTTTTATTTATTTACTAAGTGGTTTAAGTTTTGAGTGAAATTAAGTTGTTTCACTACATTATTTCCGACTAATATGTGATCCTAACGTCTGGTTAGGATATTGGTGAGGTGGGGCCCACAAAAGCCCCCTCCTTTTCAGTTTCCCCATAACCCCCTTTAAACTTCTTTTAAAACCTCCCTTGTATTTTATGTTTTGACTGCCACTCTCCTATCATTTAATCAAGCCAACACATTAATTCAATTAATGGATTTGTCTTTTTAAATTTTGAACTCATGGTATGAATTAATAAAATAATTGATGCTTATTTTATTTTTGGGTTATATTGGTTGTGTTAAGGATTAGAGAAGAAAGATCCAGCCTTGAATAACATCATCTTCCTCATTACAGAACGTGAGGAACATCGGAGCACCAAGGAGAGACAGCGTGCCGATATTTCCTTTCTCTTTTTCCGGTTTGAGACGTCATCCTCTTCTTTGACGCTTTCCAATGCTGTCATCGAATCCACCCCCGCGATGCCATTTTCCCAGGACGTTCATCATTCGACAAATTCTTAGAGGTAGGGGTTTGTTTTACGTTCATGATTAATTTGGCATTCATCATTCAATAATTGGCCACATGTTATCAATTTAATGGGAGGAGGTCAGACCGCACAAACACGGACGATCCTCCTGCCCTTTGTTGATGTTCACCATCGTGGTTTGGAACGAAGGCGGCACGGTGCAACGACACCACGCGAGAATGATGAAAAATTCGGCGAAGGAGCGCGGTGTCGTCTCGCCGCGCCGTTGAGGCCGAAAGAAGCCGCGGCTAGAGTCGGGCCACGGCGTAGGGGCGCGGTGTCGTCCCACCACCCCAGGGCTGGGGAGGGCGGCCGAATCTGCCAGCCACCGACACTCCAGGAAGGTGGGACTGTAGGGGTCCCGTGGCGGCACCGATCGGCCAATAGGGTCGACTGTTCGAGAAGTCCGGTGGTCGTAACCCCCGACAGTGTACAATGTGGGCCCTCCACGTGGGGGCTGCAATTTCAAAACGAGGGGGCAGCGCCCCCCCCCCCCCCCCCTTTTTCGCATCCGCTTGAGCGGAAAACCGCAAGGTTCGGCCTGCCTGCGCCGGACCGATCCGCACTTGCTGGCCCGATCCGCACCAGCTGGGCCGCACCGCGCCCAACCGGGCCAGACCCGGACCTGGGTCGGGTCGATCTGGTTCGGGCCGACCCAGGGTGTATTGGGCCTGGTTGCACCGGGCCCAAACCCCCTGCTTTCGGTCAGATTCGTTCAAATGCACATATCATGGGCTACAGACCTCCGATCGACACAACGTCAGTTGCGTAGCGATCCTTGGATCGAGGCGGTCATTTCAGTATTTTACACTCAATGTTTTGGAGAACTTTGGGTACGACCGGGTTGGTTCGAACACAAATCCAATCGGGCCCTCGGAGCGGAAACACTTATAACCTGAGCTCCGGACGTCTGATTGATGTGTATAGACTTTCTTGGATTCCTCTTAGTGAGATGGTTCTTTTGGCTTACTCCACTCGAGTTTTGGACGCAGCTGGTGTACGGTCGGGTTGGTTTTAGCTTGACAACCAACCAAGACCCTGGGACGAAAAATCCAATAACTCTCAAACCGGGTGTCTGATTGACGTGCCGTCTATCGCGTTGAGTTCCTATTGATGAGACGGAACATTGAGATACATAAACTCCGGAAAATGTGTCGGTTGATGTATCGAACCCCTGGGATCATTGAGCATACCCTCCAGGAATCAAGCATGCTGTGTGTGGGAGCCCTAGAGCTGGTTGTGACTACGACAAAGATGACGACTGTACTGGGATCCTCCGTGGGTTCGGCAGTGACGACGACCGTACTAAAATCCTCTGTGGGTTCGACGGCGATGAATACTATTATTGTATCCTATGTGGGTCCGGCATTATTTGACTCTGTACTTGTATCCTATGTGGGTCCGGTAGAGTAGCTGGTCTTGTATCCTTTGTGGGTCTGACAGCTTAGCTGGTCTTGTATCCTACGTGGGTCCGACAGCTTAGATGAATCATTGGCTACATCTGATCATCTCCATCATCTTATGAATAAGTATACATGTGTGAGTTGAGTCTTGACATTCAATCACTATCTTCCATTTGATTGTTTTCTATCCTGTGTGGATTGGGTTGTGTTATCCTATGTGGATTGGATTGTGATTTCCTGTGTGGACTAGATTGAACTTGGGATCGTGTGCTAGAGCCGAGCTGGAATTGATGACTTAGGTATATGTATGGGCATATACCTAAGTACAGTTGGTTGTTACTTCATGATTGTATCTTTCCTTTGTGGTATATACTTCGTGGATTCTAAGAGACCTTAGGGGGTCTCGGGGTCCCTACTGAATAGCGTATACTCAACCCTACACGGGCTATGCCCACACTACGTTGTGTTGGATGCAGACGACAGACAACACTAATCTATGTAGGAGCTCGTGGAGCTGGATGGTACCTGGAGGTGGATCACTAGACGAGACATACACGGAGCAGACGGCTGGAGCTGAGGAGCTGAGGAGACTATATGTACCCACCCTTCAGGTGGGATTTCCAGAGGATGGCTTGGTGTTTCTGCTTTAATTTTCTATTGTTGTACTCTCTTCTCAGTTGTACTTTACTTTCATTTGGGTTTGTATACTGTCCAATTTACTTTCCAGCACTTACTATGGGACTCAGTTTACTTAGTTTTTACTTCGACTTGCTTACTCTATGGTGTTTGATTTCTTTTTTAATGGAAATTCCTTCCCTTATATCGGGTTTTACGCCTTTGGTGCTAGTTGGAAGCCTCTGGCCTATGGAAGGCGAGCTTGGGGTAGTCACAACACGGGTCCTTAGGATGGGTCATAACACAAGTGTCAACCAGGAGAGTATCATTATACTGTAAAAATATCACTATTCTCAAGAGACTCAAAGTGACATTATGAGAAAACATAAATGATTCGTTATTAATATGTTCATGTTGAGAGTTGTAGTTTGAACCCATACCGAAGGAATATCTCGTGTACATCCTTCAAATTATCTAATTCTACCGATCCCTTCCAAGGAAATCTTTTGAAAGACCATGTATCGCTCTAGGCATGTAATTACCAAGAGTATCTCATGATCGTGCAAAAAGGGGTAGAGCATCATCTAAGGCTAGATATTCCACATTTCCCATAGATCCATCATCTATGGGACCTTTTGGATATCGTATCACTCATAAGTATTTAAAATGCTCAGGGAAGCCTTGTTCTGGAAATGCCTAAGACACCACCAGCTGACGTATAGTGGTATCTAGTAAGGAATGGATATTCTATGTGTGTCCATTAATATGGAACCAACATTCTCTTCCCTCCCTGAATTTAATAATAATTTAACAGTGGAAGATATGAAATAACATGCATATGTAATTGCATCTTGAAATAAAAGTAGATACACCAGTGCACTAGAAGGTATTAATTTATCATTTCAACAGTAGACATTATGAGGCAACATACAGTATCAACCCAAGTAGATAAATGAAATTTCTAATAAATAAATAATTCCTCACAATCAACTTTAAGAAATTAAAGAATTCAAGGTCCATAATTGTTCTAAAAAAGTTATTTTATTTAAAAACAACAAATATGGACCACACAACACACGCATTTAAATAAATTAAAAATTTGGGCTGATGAAATTTATACTAACCCTATTAGAACACCATATGGTGTGTCTGATAACATTTCAAAAATTTATACAATTTAATTTATGATTAATTGGGCTATAAAAAATTAGCAAAATATTAAATTGAAAATATTGGTTGAAATTGCACAATGTCAGTAGGCACCGACGAATGACACAACAAGGCATTATTTTTAAATTGCAAAGAAATAGAGGGAATGAAAGTGGAAGACCTAAATTATAGTCAAATATGAATAAATGTTATACATTAGACTTTTATTTGACCTTAAGGCTTTTAGAACCCCCGATGGTGAAGAAAAATGTTTAGAAACATAGGTGTGGTCGACTTCCAAAGAGGTGGTATGGTGAGGACATTCTTTGAGAGAGGGGGATCCATGATATAAGAGGGAGGATATGAAGAGTGGAGATAAAAAAATTAATAATGAAATTAATTAAAAATAAAATAAAAAATTATAGAAATAGAATAGAAAATAAAAAGTGAAAATAAAATGAAAAATAAAATATTATAAAAAATAATGGAAAAATAAAGAAGATAAAAATAATAAAAAATTATAATCTCCCACTATAATTATTTTTACAATTTCTAAAACACTGATTCTATATTATTTCTAAATTTCTTTTTATCACAGCTTGATTTATTTTAAATATTGATTAAATATATTCTTATTTCATTTCAATCCTTAATTAATTATTTTAAGTCATGAACACCATGCCAAAGTGCGATAATTTTTTTTCATATAACCTCTAAAGTTATGTGAATTATTTTAATAGCTATGCTGGACCCGTATCAGGGTGCACCACACACTACATGGGTCACTTAATGGTGTTAGACCACAAAATTTTAAATTGTCCATACCTGTTTAAAACTAAGCAGTTATAACCTCCTCTCTTTTAGAAAACTCGCCCTGAGATTCCCTTCTAAGGGTAGTGGAATGTCGTAAGAGAAAAGATTCGACCATGGTGCATGTACATCCGTCTCTCGCTCCCAGGACGCATCCTAAACGAATCCATTTTTCAATAAAACCGAGACTAGAGAGACTGAACTTTTTCCAAGGACATTCATTCTATGTAATATGCTATGGATTAGATGATCTGCAAAGGGTTATTATTTCTCATGCTTGATGTCTCCAGGGTCAAAATAATGAGACAGTTTTGGAAGATATTGTCAGAGATGAGATACATGGAAAATACCATGAAGGTAATAAACCACTATTGTAAAGGTAACTGATTGGCTACTGGTCCCAATTTCTCCACTATCTCAAACAGCCGAATCTATATCAGTGATAAATTTACCTACATCATGATATGCCAGTGACCCCACAAAAGAGAAGCATTTAGAAAGAATCAATGTCCCACCTCGAAATCTAGAGGTGTATGGCGATGATCAATATAAGGATTCTATCTGGACTGGTCTGTAGTTATATTCTCCTGGATCAATTGAACATTCTCAGAAGTATCCTTAACAAGATGAGGACCCAACTGAGCTTCCAAACCTACTTCGAGCCACCATAATGGTGAATGACACAGTCTACCATAGAGGGAATCATACAGAGCCATTTTAAATATCTCCGTGAAGGTTTTATTATAGGTAAACTCAACAAGAGTTATATGTATGTTCCAGGAACCTCCAAAATCAAGGATACAATCCTGCAACAAATATTCTAACACTCCTATAGTTTGCTCAGACTACCCATCATTCTAAAGGTGATATGTATAAATCATATTTAATTGTGAACCCACACCTTTTTCAACCCTTCCCAAAATCGTGATGTAATGCGTGCATCTCTATCTGAGATAATATAATGAGTTCTGCCATGAAGTCTTACTATCTCCCAAATATACATCCTTCATAACTCATCATTGTTAATGGTTTCCTTGATGGGGAAAAAGTGTGAAACCATGGTAAACGTATCCCAAATCACATGTATTACATCGTTTCACCATGTAGATCATGGAAACACTACAACAAAATCTATGCTGATCTCATTCAATTTCTATTCTAGAAAGGATAGAATATGTAGGAGTCTAGATGGTTGTTGGGGCTCTGCCTTAACCTATTGATTGGTAGAGCATAGAGTGATGAAACCCTCTATCTTCTTTTTCATACTAGGACACCAATACTATCAACACATGTTTATGTACGAATATGTTATCCTAGTATGAACTTCCCAAATTGAGGTGTCAGATTCCATCATTGGCTCTTCCTGTATTCATGAAGGTACCCCTACGTGGCCCTTGTAAAGGGGTGTTTCACTAGCATTAAAAACCCAACCAGGAGTTGGGTTCTCTCATATTACTCCTTTCCATAGAGAGAGACCTATAGAACTAGTCATCTATCACATGAGTACATTCTATAGAATAGAGGATGTCATAGTATGAGCAACAATAATAGATTGTATGCGCTTTACATAAACCCCCAGATGCATCTCAGAAAAAATGTCATCATCTCTCACTCACTAATGGTTACCTGAACGACTTGTGTCTGTGTCATGCATCTCAAACACTTTTCCACATAATTACCCTTACCATGGGTATAAGCAATCCCAATGCCGAACAACTACAATTTTTCAACCCATCAGTGCTGCCCTAAGATAATATCTCATTGAGTGGAGCTATATTTTAAGATTTTATGATCTGTATAAACAATGAATTATCACCCAATAAGTAGTGTCTCCAATATCATAGAGAAAGAACCACTTCTTCCAAATATATGTGTTGTGTAGGACAGTTCCACTGGTGAGGTCACAGTTGGCGGGATCCGTAATCCATGACTCGGTCACCCTGCCGTAGAATTGCACTTAGTCCGATTCCTAATGCATCATAATAAAGAGTAAATCTTTTACCTAGATTACGTTGAATCTGGATCTGGGTTGAGATTATTCGTCATATAATCTCACGAAAAGTCATTTCACAAGATTCTAACTAGAAAAAATATACACCTTTCTTAGTCAGGGTCATAAGGCACAACTAAGTAGGAGAAATCCTGGATGAAATGCCTATAATAGCCAGTCTTCCCCAAGAGACTTTGAATGTGGCAGAAATTCTTCGGTTGCTCCCCTGAAACAATTGTTCACTCATTTTCATAGTTAATTGATACCCGTGCTTCATAAATAATATGACACAAGAAGTGATCTTTATCACCCTAGAATTGGCATTTTCTATGCTTAGCATATAACTGGTGATCACTTTTTGTACTCATCACAATCTCAATATAGGTTACACGGTTGTGTATGGAAAGAGAATAAGACAATATTTCATCTATGAATACTACCACAAAGGAATAAAGAAATCGGTGGAAACCCCTGTTCATCATAGCCATGAAGACTGAAGGTGCATTCGTGATGCCGAATGGCATAACCAGATACTCGTACAAGACATACCTACATCAGAATGTTGTACATGGTATGTCAGATGGTCGCACATGCCCCTGGTGATATCCTAAAAACAGAATAATTTTGAAGATAATAGTTTATCCTTGGAGCTATTCAATGATATCATCTATACAAGGAAATGGATATCCATTCTTTACCATGAGCTGGTTGAGTTGATTATAATCCACACATGACTTGAGGGTTCCATCTACCTTTTTAGAGATAAAAACAGGTGAACCACATTACAATGTGTTAGGTACAGTGAAAAACATAACCTCATGGTCTTCAAGCTTCTTTTTTGAGTTCATGTAGCTTTTTTGGTGTCATCCATTATAGAGGAATAGAAACTGTTACCTCACCTGGAAAGAGCTCGATAGTGAACTACTCATCCCTCCTAAGAGGTATTCATGAGATATTTTCTAGGATGAAATCCCTAAAAGGGTTCTCAATTGGAGTGAATTGAAGTACCTGTGTTCCCTGATCACTTATGAATAGACATGTTAACTGAGATATCACTCAACACAACTCATCATAATTAGTTCTAGATTTATTATCCTGCTTATCCCACTGTACTTTTCATACATATGTGTCTCCCTCGGGGGATTTAATGATGACCTGATTGCGATAGAAATCAACTTGAGCATGATAATGTGAAATTCAGTTCATACCAATAATGAATTCGATGCCATAAATATTGAGGATATATAAATTTCAAATGAAATGGTACAGACCAATATCAAGGGGAACTCTTGGAACTGGTTCATGCCCTTTGTCCCGACACAAATCAGAGGTTTGAGAGACATGACGCTACAAAGGTTCTCAATTAGAAAACACATAATTTCAAAAAAAGTATAATACATATAGTGGTGTGGTCTTCTAGTATCAAATACAGTAGAAACTAATGTAGATTCTATTAGAATGGTACCTATTACCATAGATTGTCCGTCACTATACTCCATTGGTGCTGATTTCACTACATAAAGGACAATATAACCACAACCATGAGACATTTCCTGGTCGGATTGATCAGGTCCATTGTACAGATGCTGATATTCTGAAACTTGATTTCCGCGACAATGACCTCCACCATTATCTAAACCAGATTGGCTAATGGAAAACGAACTACTATCCTGCTGTCGAGTCATAGATCCCATACCAGAATGTGGTGCAGGCGAGGATCCCCAACCACTTGATATTGAAGAGAGGGAATGGTAGATTTTCTGATGGTGACCCATATTGCTACATTCTCATAACTCCATGGGGTTTCTCGTGAACTTTGGCTTCTTATGACCATCTAATCTTCACAGATAACATGTAAGGGAGCTATGAAAACATGCAGCTTGGCTAGGATTTTCCCCACATTCATATTCAAAATAATGTTTCTACTACCAGTAGAGTCATCACCCTATATTTGAAATGTACCGCCATGGATAACCAATTTATCTTCCCTGACATTTCACTCTAAAATTAGAGCCTCATTTACATTCTCTATGACAATTATCAAACGAAATATGTTCACCTACAAGTGGATAATATAGTCATGTCATTCCTCGAAACATCTCCCATTAGTCTTCACATCGACAGTTAGAGATGGGGAAATCATTTAAGCTCTATCAAATGATTCAAATATTGTAACATGGTCATATATCCATGTCGAAGATATAGGAATTCACATGCACAATCATCTCATAGAGTTTGTGGATAAAAGGGATCATTGAAATTTGCTCGAAAGTTGACCCAAACCTTGTAACTTGTCTGTTCATCCTATGAAATAATGTCCCACCGTGGTTGGCAGAGTGATGAAGCATGTAGACTTGTAGTTTGATCATTCTTTCTGGAAGTGGCTAGAGGTGGTTGAAGAAAGACCATTTGGAATATATCCAGGACTATGAAGCATGAGGGCTGCCACTCCCCGAGAAGGTGGGATGGTGATACTGAAGAATGTCCCACGTGAGGTCTGACATCGACGGGGCAGGTATGGGATTATTCTGAACTGACAGCATAAACATAAGGAGACTATCATTGAACTATGTTTCATTGTTCCTTGGAGGATCAACAAGTTGTCGTACCATAGGAGTCATTACATGAAGTACAAATGGTGGTTCAGAACCCACCATATTTGGTATGTTCACATTGCCACTATCCTGAGGCATGTCATAAGGACGTTGTAGTCGCATTGGTATAAAACAAAAAAACATGCACATTTAGATAAAATGTAACACATATTTGGAAAAAAAGTATGGGGATAAGAGGTAAGGTTTATATCCTACATATCAGCACTACACAACTGATATCCCGCTTGAAGAACATGGTATTGATATGGAATAGACTGCATAGAAGGATTACTAAACAATATCAACCATCCATTAACAGGATAAATTGGGTTAACATCTAACAAACTATCATAACATTAAATTTAACGGGACATCATTTAAAAAAATACCACTATGTATAAAAATACTCACATTAAAACATGAAATCCACGATAAATGTATATATGACATAACAATATGCAAGTTATTTTAAATACAATTGTGCCTAATATGATGAATATAATGTATTACCATCGTATTATGAATTTCTAATGGTAATGCCCAAAATCTCAACAATACAAAAAAAACCAAAACAAGTCAGTCACTCAATGGTGAAATCATATAAACAATAACTAGCATAATCATTAACTGCAGTCCTAACCCAAGAGTGTGGGTATCCCCTATACTTGGGTTAGATACGACCAAGCACATGGTATATTCCAGATCCTTATATCATAGTATCATGTCTATAAAAAATAGTAAGACAAACGAAAAACACTATATGATTCAACCTTGTAACGTCCCCATTCTCGGAGCAACCTGAAGGGTGCCCTGAGCCGTGTTGGCCACAAAACCTCAAGCACATATCCCCAAACGCCAGAGGCTATCGACTAGAAGAAATCAACTTTTTGGTGTCCGCTAGGGAAATCTTCCCTCATAGGATTGAGGTATTACATCAGTTGAAGTAAAAAAAAATTAGTAATAAATATCATAAGCATATTAGTGAATAGACTACAACATGAGCAATATAAATAATCAAACTGAATATGAATCATGTGCAGAAGCACAAGAAACAATGAGATTCTATGATGTTTATATAAACTGAATGAATATAAAATATAATCCCAAGAATACTATCCACTAAAATAAATATAAAAAAACTACTACAACTACATCACGACAGAGGCTTGGTCCTCTTCCCTAGTCTCCATCATAAGAAGCAATAAACAACAGAGCATAGAAAGCAACACACATCCGTATATCATTACCAGAAAGCATGTAATCTACCTATGTGTCAACGACGATGGATCAGGTTGTGAGATAAAATCTCAGTAGGCCATAACCCACTGTGTCTAAACCATTAAATTTCATGCAGTAATTTAATATAGTGTGTCAATATATAATAAATGACGATAATTAAATATTCAAAATAAAATAAATTACTCACACGGGTTCTCAATGACACCAGTCCTTAATAACCTACTTTTTTATATTATGAGAGTCTTAAAGGAGTACCTATAATTTGTAGGATGCATGTATGTATATATATAAGCATAGAAATACAAGGTAAAACAAAGAAGAGGCATGCCCCCCAAGATTGTTCTTTAACAATGGTTCAATATCATGTGTCAACCAAGTGTGTATCAATATATCAGATAAAATATGAAAATTCTCAGGAGAATTAAAGAGGCATTAACATAAACCCTCAGTGAATCATTATTAATATGTTCATGTTGAGAGTTGGTGTCCGAGCCCATTCCATAGGTATCTCTATGGCACATCCTTCAAGTTAACCAATACCCCCGACCCCATCCAATGAAATCTTTTGAAAGTACATGTAACGATCAAGACTTGGCTTTACCATGAGTCTGTCCCAATCTCCCAAAAAGGAGACGCACATCATCTGATGCTAGAATCGAAACATTTCTAATATATCCATCAGTGATGGACCCTTTTGGAATCGGTATCACTCCTAAGTATTTAGAATTCCTAGGGAAGTCGAGGTGTAAAAAATCCTAATACACCTCCCCTTGACGTGTAGTTGTTATCATTCAAGAATAGAGAGCCAATGTGTGGCCCTTAATATGTAACCCACATTCTCTCCCCATAATGAATTTATTAAAAATTTCATAGTAGTAGATATGTCATATCATTCATTTGTAATTTCAACTTGAAATATAAGTAGATAGACACAAGAAACAAAAGTTATTAATTTAACATTACACTGAAAGACATAATGAGGTATGATACCATATAAGAACAAAAAGATAAAATAAATTTTTAGAACATAAATAATTCATCCCAATAAACAAAAAAAATCTTTAAATTCAATGTTCATAATTATTCTATTATATTTAGTTATTCTAAATAGATCTAAAATTGATTTTTCAACCCATGTTGTTAAACAAATTAAATGCTCGGGATGACATATGTTATTCTGACCCCATCGACACAGCCAAAGGGGAGTACAACCACATTACAACAATTTAAACAATTAAATTTAAGATAAATAATGTCGAACCAATTAAGCGATTAAACGAATTTGAAAAAAATGGGTAAAATTTCACAAAGTTAGTTGGCACAGATGAACAGCACAACTGTGCGTTTTTAAAAATCGCAATTAAACTAAGGGAAGGTGAGTAGACTCCCTAATTAATGGTCGTCGATGATTCTACGAATCATGTTAGGAATTTATTTTATCATCATGATTACATCACACATTATTGATATCAAAACAAATGGAGATTGGATGTTACATTGTCATCCAATTAGGGGGAATGGTGGTGCGACACCTAGGGAGAGGGGGAGGCACGAAATGAGAGGGAGGAGAAAAAGAGAGGAGAGAAAAAAAGAAAAAAAAAGAAGAGAAAAAAATTATAAAAAATGAAAAGAAAAAGGGATAATAAAATGAAATACAAAATATAATAAAAAATTATGGAAAAATAAAGAATATGAAAATAATAAAAAATGGTAATCTCCAACTTTAATTATTTTTTCCATTTATGTAACCCCCTTTCTATAATATTTCTAATTGTTTTTTACCGTTCTCAATTTTTTTTAAATTTTTATTAACTCTATTATGAATTATTTTCAATCCTTAATTACTTATTTGAAATCATTAACACCCCATTAATGCGTGAGGTAAAATTTTTCATAAAACTACTACAAATATTCAAAATATTTAAATAACTATCCATGACCCCCAACGGGGTGCACCGACACACACCCTAGGTTGCTTAAATGAATTAGACAACATAATTTTAAACTGTATGTTCTTAATTAAGTCCCAAATGTTACAGATTATGTGTAGTTTTGATCGTATATATTATTCTTTAAATAAATAATTGATTATAACTCCTTGTATTAGGTGACATATATACCCTTAGTACTAGGTGTAATTTCATATCCAATTAGTGTGAGTATTTAGGGGTCACCATTACTATATTCATTGTCATCCAAAGAGGGGTACTACTATATAGAAGAGTTATTATGGTATCAGAGATGATGGTGGAGTGATAAGACATATTTTTTGTTTTCTCATTGTTATTAGGTAAAGAATCATTATAGGGGTGGTTATATTCATTAAAAATCATTTCATTTTAAATGTCCCTTCATGATTTCTTAAATAAACACATAATATTAATTAGATGATGCAGCAACAAATGAAATAAAAAATAATCAACTATACAAAAAAATGTATCATGTTTATGGGAAAATACCACATTCATCTTGATTGGAGACAATCTTGGGTTGTGGTAAATTCATTTATTTCTCTTAGGTAATTTTTTTTAATATTGGTAACCAAAAGTTTCCCCCAAAGACGAGTTAAAAATATCAATTGTCACATTTTTTTCGAATCATATCTTGGTCATATCGAGATAATTGAATCCCACATAACATAGAAATATAAAAACTAAATATATAATTTAGATCAAAATTAAAAAATTTATTGTGAATTATCATTGGGATAAAAATAGTTAAGAATATATAATTAATGTGTTTTCACACATATGCTCAAAATTAACCAATTATAAAAAAATGATGAAATTCAAATAAAATTAAAAATAGGGAGGGGTAATTTATTCCTTAAAATAAATATCAAAATTAGTGAAATATCATCTTTATCAATTCCCTATCACATAACACTTGAACACTTGGACAAGTATCCATTGAATCAAACTAAAACAAATTCAAAAAAGATGTATACTATATCCAATAATTTACCACTAAGAAGAAAATTATATCATGTCTCATCAATGACGATAATTATGTTCACTATATTTAGATCAATCAATTCATTTATCCTCTCATTCACACAAAACAGTTACCTAGAATGGAATTTCACTTGTAATAAAATATAGTTATACAATGAAGCATTTCTCCACTAAGATTAAGAAAGGGTCACCCTAGGATTCATAAATTCTTAAATATCCAAATGATGTGAGTTATAGACATGTGTTAATAAATATGGACTAGTATTGTTTCTTCTCTATCTCTAGTCTGGTATATTCTTTACATTAAAAATATCTATGTTATAGTATGTATGCTTATTTTTTTTTTACAATAAACAAAGAATGAATCTAATTTACCCTCATGTATAGGTATCCTACTCAATCCCTTTAGTATAAAATTAGCAAAAAAACCATTAAAATATTTATTTATAATCCAAAACATTAAAAATGTCGAATGAAATGTGAATTTTCTTCCCTATTCACTCATTTTTAACATTTTTTCTAATTTTATTCATATCATAAAATCATAACTATATTGATATTTTCGTTGGAAAATATACAACCTAGATTCTAAAAATGTAGTATAAATATGACAACACATAAAAAAATCTATAAATAAATAAATTATTTACAAAAGGGTTTCAATTGAATAAATATATTGTAAATTTCAGGTTTAGAGTCTTAGTAAATAATGAAATCCATCATAAATATAGTAGAAATTTCTATAAAGTATACAATTTTTTCTACAAAAAAATTGGTTCTTATATTTACATTCCTATTTTATTTAAAGTACATTTTATTAATTAACTACATGACACTATTAAAATGAAAAAAAAATATAGAAATAGATAATCCATATTAAGACATGAGAAAATAAAAAAAATATTTAATTTTTGTTTAAAAATAATCTTAAACCTTTATTCATATTCAATTTTTTTGAAAAAAATAATAGAATTTTCTTTTTATATTATAATATTTGAGTTAAAAATAATCAAAACTTACACATGAAATTTAATTAAAATTCAATTTTTAATAATTTGTTTCTATAATTATATAAGAAAGATCCATAATAATTGAATTAAAAGGGGGAGAAATAAAAACTCTAGAAAACTTCCCTTTGACCTTTAAGTGATTATAAATTTTACAATATTCATGATCTCAATTTCATAAAATAATAAATAAAAAGGTTTAATTTAAATTCAATAACATTTATTTAAAATACATTTAGGTATACTAGATAATTGTTCTTACATTCACCCTTAAAATAACCATAAAAAAAATTACCATAACAGTTAATTCCATAAAACCCATAAGTGTAACCTAATACCTTTTAACTTTTCTGCATTATCTAATACTTTTGGGAGATATATCAAGCACACCCCTAATTAGATATATATTTATATCACCCATATTCATATAAAATATAGAACATAATATCATGAGAATATAACATAAAATCTATCATTTCTTTTATAAAAACTCATAATGTTTTTTATCACAAATGAATAAGCACATTTTGTTTTTATATAAAAACATTGAAAGAATAAATTTTCCATTGAAAACTCTTAAAATAAATTAATACAAGAGGGGTGGGAAATATGATATTGTTTTAAAAAAATATAATATTAAATATTATTAATAATAATGAATAAAGGTTATCTATAATTGAAAGGGTGTTCAGTCCATTTATATTAAAAAACACTGTTTTTTTACTTTTATAAAAACTCATAAAAAACCTCTATGGAAAATTTAAATTATTCCATTTTAATAGTGAATTATATAAAAAATAATAGATTAGAATGAATTTTTAAATAACTTTTTGTATAAATAAGAAAATATTTAACCATTTAAAATAACATATAGATAAAATAAAAATGGTTAAAAATCGATATCTATGTTTTAATACAAAACATACATTTTTACTTATCTCCCCACATAAATCATTTACATTACTGAATTGAAACGATTTATTATTATTATACATTATTTATCAAATTTTTATCTAGTTTTAATCATCCTTTTTATATCATTTATTTGAATGTTTTATATAATTACAAAATTGGTTATTCTCATGTTTGATGTTCTGTGGTTGTTTGGTTTATAAAGTCAAATAAAATTATTGTGATGACCATGGTCATATGTTACATTCTTCCATTATTTAAATAATCATAAGATTTTTATAATTGATATATTTCATTATTATATAAATCATTATAACTATTCATGTATATTGGTCCCTATAAATTAATCGCATCAATTTGCATAAGTGGTAGACCACACGTATACAAAAGAGATTTTATCATTATCCAATAGATTGAATGGTATTAATTTAAGTAATATATTAAATTTATTGAATAAAAATTGTTTCTTAGACATCATATATATTTATTGATTTTATAAAGACAAATCCCAAGATATCACACTCAGCATAGAAAATGATTTGTATTTCATTTTGAATAAATGAAACATGAAGAAATAAAATAAAATAATTAAAAATCATGACATTTTACTGGTATATTTTTAGGAATATTTGATATAATATTCATACATTTATCAGAATTGAAAAATACATAATGAAAAATAACGACCTATCTATGCTTCTACGGGTTCTATAACCAAAAATTACGATGTCCAACATAGGAATCCAAAGGGACCTACGAAAAATAATCACTAAACATGGGTTGAGTAACAAATATTCCCTAGGGGTTGTAAAATGGAACGTAAGTTGGTTTTATTTGAAATGACAAGTGGTGCATGTCTTGATATATGATAATTCTACCTTATGAAACCATGAGTACTTCAAAAAAAATTATAAATATTATTTATATGTATATAAAATTTTTAAAAAATATACTTCATTAATTCATAAAAAATATATCAATTTATTTTAAATAATTATAATCACTTCCTGATTTAATTCTCAAAGTCGCTTGGAATGGTTCATAAATTCTCAGTTCACTCTCGAGATACAGTGGACATAGTTCCATGTAAGAGTAGGTTCACTCCATAATCTCATAATGTGCTTAGGATAAACCATCCATGCACCATAATGTGCATTTGAAAAACCTCCCACAAAACGTACATAACATCTCATGAGATTAACATATTACCTAATGCATTGGGTCGCTATATGTGATCATCCAACATAAATTAGAAAATGTCCTGTATGGGGTTTGGCTTCAGTCCCCATACCCTAACATTATAATGTCATGGTGTGATTTTCTAGAAATGTACATAACATAAAATTGAATGTACATGGCCAAAAATGTGTCATGACACAATTAGTTGTTTATGAAATCATATATATATATATATACATGTCTATCTGTGTGTGTGTGTCTCTCTCTATGTGTGTGTGTGTGTTTTTGTAATAGTTTTACATACAATATAGATACATATATTTATTTTTAAATTTTTTATAGAACATTATTTTCATACTCATATGAATGTATATTGATGTTAAAAATAATAATGCTTTTACATAAAATGAAATATACACATACATAAATATATAGTTGTGATGAATAATATATAGATATATATATACACTATTATATATATATAAATGTATATATATATACCTATATATTTTTACAAATTGAAAAATAGTTTTCTAAATCGAAAATACAGAGTCTCTTATGTTATTAAATTATGAATGAATGTTACAGTATGAAAATTTTACGACCCTAATTTCAATATAACCTTGTGACCTAATTAATCTTTTATGATCACTTTTTATAAATAATAAAATTATAAAAATAAAATTAATCAATTCATCATTATATATGTTTGTATATATATATATGTATAACCATGTATTTAAATTATAAATAAACTAATTTGGTTCCCAGATAATATAATATTAAAATCACATTTAAACAAAAAAATTGAAAGTTTAAAATATCCCTTTTAATTAAATTGTTAGATAAAAAATATTTTTAAATAAGAAATTATATATATATATAAATAATAATTTTGATAAAAATGATAGAAATACATAAAATTCATTACATAAGAATAAATTAATATTTAACAAAAACAATTTATAAATAAACACATAAACCCTTTGAAAAAAATTGAAATCAAAATAAAATGCATTTAAATAAATAAGAAACCTGTTAATATATATAAAAAATATATACATAAATAAATAAACTAGTTGTTGAAAATAAAAATAGAAAATAGAACATTGTTTTGGTGTATGTATATATATATTACATTCTATTGAATTATTCCCAATGAAATATACTTCTGAAAAAAGCATTCCTTGAAAATAATGTTGATAATTTATGTTACCTAACTATGAAATAAATTATAAAATGAAGAGTAAAATAAAATCCAATCTGTTACGGCCATGGGAACATGAGAATGAATTCCATACATTGCGTTTTAGTATCATAATTCACTTGTGAGACACAAATTTTAAAAATTTAAATTCATTTAGTTCATTAATTTTAAAATGAATGAAAACATATTTTTTGACCAATATATATCCTTACTTGATTTTCAAAAAAAGAGATAATGATTATATTCTTAAGAAAAAATATATAGTCTAGTAGGATGAGAACCAGTTTTACTATTCAAATTTAGACACATAAATGAGGCATGTATATGCATTATTTTAACTGTGTGTAGAACAACACACAACCTGCAATGTAAGATGATGATATTCAATTTTTAAAACAAGAAGGTATAAATGAATATTACTTTAACAAATAACTACAATATGACACATGAAGAAGAAAAAAATCAACTATACTCATTCGTTCACTAATTTTAAACTGGAAAACTTTTGGCATGTCTATTAAAAAAACACGAAAACAAATAATTTGATATATTCTCAGAAGAAGAAGAAAATACAACAATAGTGTGGAAATAAATAATATAAAATTAAATTAAATTAGGACATATATAGAATAAAATTTTACTAGAAGATAAATTTTTGGGCTAAATTATAAGCATTAATTTTTGATCCCAATAACATAATCAATCCACAATACAAACATAAAAAATACCAACACCCATTAGAAAAGAAGAAAAAGTGTGATGATAAAAACCAAGGATTCAGATATAGAATGAAAACCTATTGTGTTATGTTGAAGAAAAATAGAAACTAAAACCTCCATAGATCAAACCCTATCTGCAACATTCCTCAAATAAAGACAAAATAAAACCATAACCATGATTGAAACCCATTGATGACACATGGATCTTATCTATTTATCTTCCATCATTGTGGTTGGTTCATGTGAAGTCTTCATTACCATCACACAAATTCTTCTCTAGCACTCAGCCTCACCGGTTCTCGGCTTAGCTAGCATGCTTAGACCCCCCCCCCCCCGTGAATACACCCAAGTCGATGACCAACCCTTTACTGTTCGATGGACATAGATTCTGTATTCGTGATTTTGACCAAAACATGATTCTATTCATATATTATAGTTATTTTATTTTTTGTAAACACATGAAATTCAATATGATATTAATTTCAACTAATATATGTATATATGTATCGATTTTTTAAGAAGATATTCATAATTTATACGTTTATAATAAAACAATTATAATTTATAATGGAAATATAATATTTATCTCAAAAATAATAATTAAACACACACACACACACACACACACACACACACATATATATATATATATCAAACATTTAACATTTAATTTTTTAAAACCTAATTAATTATATTAATATAATTACTCATTATATTAATAAATGAAATAATTATTTTTAGGAATACTAATATATTTATATATATTAGAATAATTTGTTATAAAAAATTATTATAATATTCATAATGAAATTTATAGTTTTTATTAATCTAAAATTAAATCTAAAACCATAAAATTTCCACAAAACAAAATTTTTATATAATTTTAGATGTTTAAAAAAATATATAAATATTATTTATAAATAAATTATTATTATAATAATTATTATTATTATTATAACATACCAACATACTGGGATGTTACATTTTCCCCCCTCAAATTAATTTCTTCCTTGCAACTTGTTTCATCAGAAAAAAATTAAGTATGTGTTTCCATAATCACAATTAATAAACACTAGCATGTCTAGATTTATAGACTCGATAAAATCTAATTTACATTGTTATCTAGACCCTTATTATGATAAAATTTTTAATTAACCTACCCCGAGCTACCAGATTCATCTTTTAAAATGTTCTCTATTTATTTTTGAATAAATGAAACATGAACAAATAAACAAAATCTAATACAACATAAGAAATTTTACCAGTCTAGGTTCTAGATCATTAAATTTAAGCTTCCAATATTTATCAGAGTTCCAAACAATCATAATGTAAATAAATGATCCATATATGCATCCATGTTTACTAACACAAAAAATTATGACATCTAATATAGGACTCCAAATTGACAGGTGAATGATAATTTTAAATCTATTCATGATCGAAAAAATCGCAGTAATAAGCTTTTTGAATGGAAAACATATTGGATTTATTTGAAAAAACAAATTTGGACATGTCATGATGTCTGATGATGTTTTCTTATTAATCATTCATTACTTTAAATTTTTTTTTTCAAATTGATATATATATATATATCATTACAAAAAATGAAACATCATTTATTAATAATTGAATATAAAATTCACACAAAAACCTATAAGCCCTTCAAGATTTAATTCTCAAAGGCACATTGGATAATATTATGAATTTTCAGCTCACTCCTAAGACATAGTGGACACAGTCCCATGTGGGAATTTGGTTCACTCCTGAATCACATAATGTAATTAGGGTAAACCTCCCATGCACTATATTTTTAATCAGATAAACATTCTGTGCACCATACATAACATCTAATTAGATTATAACATTACCTAATGCATTGGGGTGTATCTAGTCATACCCATGATAATTGAAAAAATATCCCATATGTGTCTTGGGATCAAAACACATACCATACCTTCATAATATCTTGGTGTGGTACATTGGAATTATGAACATTATAACTTTTATTTTTTTCATAAGGATGGTGAATTTTCATTAAATTTGTTATCTCTGATGTCCATTATGTAAAAAGAAATTTAGATGTATGAACATGTGTTATGAATAAATTATTTTTTCCTTGAATCATACATACATATGTATATAATAGTTTTACATAAAAGATACAAACATATTTTTATTTTTCAATTTTTCAAAAAAAATGATTTTCTTACTCATATGCATGTATGTCTAAGGTAAAAATAATAATTCTTTTATATAAAATGACAAAGGAACATACATACAGATATAATCATCAAGCCAAATATTTAAATATATGTATATATATATGAATATATATTTTTAAAAATTGAACATGGTTAGATAAATTGAAAAAATATATCTTATGTTATAAATTTCTGAATGAGGATTACTATATAGAAATGTGGCGTCCCTAATTTCAATATAACATGCTGACATACTTAGTTTTATGTTAATAATTTTAATAAATAATAAAATTATAATCATGAAATTTATAATTTTATTCATATATATATATGTATAACCATGCATTTAAATTTTCAATAACATAACATTTAACCACAAAATACCATATTAAAATCATATTTAAACAAAACCTTGATAAATAAAAATATCCATTTCAATTAATTTTTAAGTGGAAAAATATTGGAAAACAAAAATTTCTAGAAATAAAAATAATAATATTGGTAAACTATTATAAAAATGCATAAAATTCGTTAAATAAGAATAAATTAAAAATTAACAAAAATTTTATAAGAATAAATACTTAACCCCATAAAAAAAATAATTTTTACATAAAATAAAATGTTATTAAATGAATAATAATCCCATGCATATATATATACATAAATTATATACATAAAAAAATAATATTATCATTAACACTAAAATCATAAATTGGAATATAGTTTTAATATATATATATATTCATTTTAGTTGAAAAAATCACAATTATATACAATTTTGATAAAATAAGTATAATTCCATGAAAATGAAGTTTATAATTTCAATTCCCTTACCAGGGAAGAAATTATAAATTATAGATTATAATTGAAGGAAATATTATACAGCCATGAGAATAGGAGTATCAATTCAAACATATTCTACGAGTATCATAACTTCATAGAGAGATAGAAATTTTAAAATGTTAAATTTATTTATTGTAGTTGATTTAAAATGAATCAAAAAAATATTGAAAAATACATATCCTTATATAATTATGATACACAAATAATATCATCAGCTTCTTTGGAAAAAAATTAGTCATGAGGTATGCGAACCTGATTTACAATTATAATTTGGACACTAAAATATGGAGTTCAAAGCCCTTATTTCTACTATGTGTAAAAACACATCTTTCAAAGAAAGCTGATGTCTTTTAGGCTGACATCAATAGGTAACAAATACATTTTACATTGAAAGATAACTACAACATGACATTTGATGAAGACAACAAACCAATTATACTAATACTTTCACTGATTTTAAATAGGAAAACCTTTGTCGTGTTTGATAAAAAACTTAAAAAGAATGAAATAGTTAGACACATTATATTTTGAAGAACAAAAATTTCACAATAACATAGACATAAACAATATAAAATAATTATATTAAGAAACACATTTTTATAAAATTTCACTCGAAAAAACATTTTTAGACCAAAATAAAAGTATCTTGTTCATATCTCAATTTAGAATTTATCCACAAGAGGAGAACAAAAAAAATATTTGACAACCATCAGATAATAAAAAACATATTTTTATAAAATCAATTAGATTTTTATCTAAAAGGAAAACCTACTAGCATAGGTTGTAGAATAACAGAAACTAAAAAATGCTAGTAGCGAACCCAATCTGCATTATACCTCAAATAAGGACAAAAAACCTAAGATTGACAGAAACCCACTAATAACACACAGATCACATCAATTAATCTTCCCCACTATGTTATATCCATTCTTAGTCTTCCTGACTGGTTCTCAAATTCCTCTTAGGAACACTTCCTCTCAGGTGCATGACTCATCTAGCATGCTTGGAAACCCTCAAGAAGACACCATGGTGGAAACCCTTCCCTTTTCAATGCAATCTATACAGAATCCCAATTTAGGATTCCCCAAAAATCTTATTCTCATCATATATTATTGTTATTTCATTTTCAGTGAGCGCATCAAATTCATCATAATTTTAATTTCAATTAATATAGGTATACCATTAAATATTTTTAATATAGTTATTAATAATTTATACAATTATAATTAAAAATTTATTATTTTATAAGGATACTATAATTGTTAACACAAAAAATAATAATTAAACACAGACACACACAAACAGACACACATATATATCATATTTTTGAATATTAAACTTTATGAAAACTAATTAATCGTATTAACATAATTATTCATTATTTCCATCAATGAAATAATTTTTATTTCAAGTACAAACATATTTATATATACTAGAATTTTTTATTATTTAGAAATAAAAAATAATTATAATAGTCATTATGAAATTTATTAATTTAATTAATTTAAAATGTCATCAAAAGCTATAAAATTTTTACATTGTCATAATTTTTTTCTAATTTTAAATGTTTAAAATTACACACACCCACATATATATATTAATAAATTATTAACAATATTATTATTCAATAAAATAATATCTTAATTAAATGTTAAAAATTTCATATTGTCATCCACTATATGAGGTGGTGATGGAAAACGAAATACATCACTTCATGGATGTGGTAGTCCACACATTTGCAAGAGGGAAGTTTTTATTTAGCATGGGAGGAAAGAAGAAGATAAATATGGCATATAAAATATATATAATATAATTTTAGTGTATTTTATATAGATTTTATTATAGAATAATTTGTATGGTTTTTTTTGAAAAAGTAATAATAATAAATAAAATAAAATATTGTTGTTATGATTTAATATTATTATTTAGAAAACGTTCTCTGGATTACACTTTAATATTTATAATTTGATATTTTTGTGAGACACAAGTATATAGGTAAAGTGATGGATTTTTTGAATTTATTTACATATGTATTGATTTTTATTAAATGGGTTACGATATTTGATTAAGATAAGATAGGTAAAAAAATTTTAAGTGAGTGGAATGAAAGACATTAAATTTTCATTAATTCATAAATATAATAAATGTCTTAATAATAGAGAAAGTGTCACAAATATTGTAAATATTAGAAGATATGGTGATAATGATCGAAATAATATCATCCAATAATATTTAAATTGATATTTTTTTTCTAACTTCATTTTATCATTAATACACATGTTTTACCCTTAACCACGTTGAAAAAATTTACCATGGAACATATTCATTTTACCCAAAAAATGAAATATATTTATATAGTAAATTTTATTATCCTAATTAAAAAAGGTAAATAAATTTTTAATATTACATTTTTATAAATTGAATAAATTAATATTAATATATGTGTGAAAATTCAATAAAAAACTATTTTTTAGGAAAATGTATTTTTAATCTTAAAGATGAATCAATTAAAAAATAAAATAATTTTTTTTATTTAAAATTATTTGTATTTCAGTAACACAAAATGACATATTTTAAATTATTAAATATGTAAAATAGAAAGGGGATTATTAAATACTTGAAATAAATTACATAATTTATAAAAATTAATATTTTTTACAATTTATTATGAATTAATTTCTTAGAAAAATTGTAATAAATCACCCAACGAAAAAAAATATTGATATAAATAAACACCTTTCAATGTATTTAAATTATTAAATTATGAAATGTAACTATTATATAAAATAATATCATTCATGGGAAGACATTTTTTTATACTAAAATAATATATTTTTAGATTGAATGATTTATTTAAAATTATTATAGTCAAAATGATTCCATAAAAAAAATTTTGATTATTTATAAAACATAAAATTAATTTATTATATTCATTTAATAATAATTATTTAAAATTTTTATTTTTCATATTATTCCCTCTTATGAAATTTTGTTCTTACAAATATATTTATTACTTAATTAAGTGATTAACATTTTCCCTCAAAATGTTTTTTGATTCCGATATTGGCTATTAAATATTATGGATCTTCCATAAAACAATAAAATGGAAATCCAACTTATTTCAAATAACCTATTCTTTGTGATCAAGAATGTAAAATGTGTTTTCCATTTATCAAATATTATTTTCTAACTATACCACTTCATTTTATAAATGTGACATCCATCATGTAAATATTTCCTTAACTCGAATCATATATACATCATAGACCTAAGATAAAATCATTGGTATGGCCAATCAGTTTTCATATGATCCAAAATTTTATATAACTTTATATGGACTAATATATTGTTTACATAATTATTTTTTATTTGAATCAAACACCAATTTTCCATTTAAATAAATTTATAAAAACATTATCTCCTACCTCAAATGAGAGATATTTCCTTGGAATATTTCAATAACAATCAAACCCTTTGTTATCTTCCATCATATTATGATGAGTAATATCTACCTCAAAAACCATATATTTTACTTATTTGGGTCCAAAAATACCCTAAAATATGTCATCAATATACCTGAGTGAAAACTCTTATTATATGAAAATTCTATAATGAGTGATATTGATCCAAAATTTAATGATAATCTAATGAGTAGTCCTAAAGCTTAACATCTAATGTCTGGATTTATTTATATTATTTTCCCACAGACTAAGGATGAAATTATATAAAAAATTAATTCTATAACCAATGAACTTTTAATACCATTATAAACATTTTAGGAAAATTTTGGATAATATTGAATATAATAGAGTCATGAAATATTTATAACCTGAATATTTATCAAAAATATATTATAGAATTATTATACAATGGAATAGTATCTTTAATGGGATAGAAATGAATAGATTTATTCAAATTAACAATATTGACAAAAATGACATAACTTCCATAGTAATTTTTTACAAATACTACCTCAAAACCCATAGAAATATTTTATAATTTCTATTCAAGAAATAGAAAAGGTCCAATCACCCCCTACGATTATTTTCTATCTTTTTTACCTTAATGGAATCTCAATTATTTTATGGAAAAAAATTAATCTTTACTTATTTAATCCTACTAATAATACTCCCAAATTTATCTGTAACTCATAGTACTAAAAGGATGAACTGAAAAAGGAGATCTATGCGATTAACTAAATAACACATTATTCAATAGTGAATCACATAAAACTCATAAAATACATCCAAATTTGATAAAAAACTAGTTTATAAACATTAACCAATAGAATATTACCCCTCCTGAACAAATAAATACATCATTAAAACAACGATTTTCTGTCTGATTCTTCTTAATTATTTCATATAGAGATGATTATAATAATACCTGACCTAAATGAAAATTGGTTCACACATAATAAATTTCAAAACACAGATTTATTAAATAATTAAATAAATTATCATGTTATAAACATGTAATTGTTTATAATGAATTACGTTTTTGACTAAATAAAATAACTACCTTATTATATTTACATTGATGGTATTGAATATTGAAATAAGAATACATTATTAGTTATGAACATATTTTTTCTATATGTTGAAAAATTTCTAGGTGAATATTTACATCAAAAATTATAGTCATTATATATTTAAAATATTACTCCATAAAAAATATGCCTCTTAACTTTAAAATTAAATACCACCTCCATATTCTTAAGATCATGTTATAGATATTTCTACTAATGGAGTATCATTTTTCATAACATATATACAAATAACTTACATATTTCATTAAAAATAATCTTAGTCCCATCAAATAAGTTTCATTATAAATATAAAATATACATTTCTATATTGAAAATAAAAAATTAAAGCATTAAAAAATAATATTTCAAATTCATCGATATATTCATCTTATTATTTTATATAGTAGTATTAACTCATATGTGAGTTAACTTAGTTTATGGGAAATATAACTAAGAAATGATTTTAATTAAACATATTTTATAACACATTATTACAAGAAAAACATTGATTTTAGTGAAATTTGTATTTATTGGAAAATCATCCACCCCATATTTATATATGGATAAATAATTAATCAATATTTATAAATAATATTCTCAATGAAATAAATCTGTTACAGCCGAAATTCACATTTAAGGAATATTCCATATTATTTATTTTAGTTTCATGGAATTAAAAAATATTTGTTTGATTCTCATGAAATTCACATATTTTATAATATAAAAACATTCTATCAATAAACCCTATCACAAATTTATTCAAATACTCATGGAAAAATATATTCATAAGATCCATAATTTCAAAAGGTGCATCTTCAACCCAAAAGGCATAACCAATAACTCACAATAGACATACCTTGTACAAAATATTATCCTTATAATATATTCTTCCATTACATTAAAGTTATTTTAAATCTATATGAGTTTCATCATTGATAAATATTTATCTCCCTGAATCTAATACAATAACTCATTTATACAAGGAAATAAATACTTATTTATAATTATAATGATTTTGAGTACTCTAAAATCGATTAAAAGCCTCATAGAACCATTTTCATAAATAAAAATAGGCTCACCCCATGGTGATTTTCAGCATAAAATGATCCCATTCATTAGTGATTCTTGTAATACCTTTTTCAGTGATAAAATATCTTTTATAGGAACTATATCAGGATTTTTTGAAATTTCATTAGCAACATGTACTATTCCAATATTAAATTCCACATACCAATATGGAATAAACAAGAAAAATCATCATAAAATACAACTAAAAAATCATTTACTATATGAACATAACTAACGTGAATAATTACATTCATTATAATGACACATGAAAGATAACTTTTACCTATATATTAAATTAATTTCTCAGGTTATGGATATATTATCACATATATGGATTCATTATTATATTCAAATTAAATCATAATTTGAGGATATAATATATATTATTTAGATTTTAAAACTCCATTATAATGATAAAATTACGGCATATACAAGTCCCAAATGATATCAAACATAAATATGGATAAAATTCAATGATTTATAGGAAAAAACATGATATAAAGGTTACTATAAATCTATTTTAAATTTAATACATATAGAATTATTTTAATCCAAAATGTTTTGTTGCATTTCATGGGGGGATATTTTCATTTTTAAATAAAACTTTATCGAAAAAGAATAATTTGAAGACAAGAGTCAAACAAGAAATTGGAATATTATAATTAATCATGTATTTTACCTTTAAAACAACATTTTATGTTCTAGAATGTTTTTGGGATGCCATGAATGGTATAGATACACATTTTTTATGATCCTGCGGATCATTATTCATAATATTTTTTATCGTATATACACATTCTTAATGGACCAAAATAGTAAAATTAAATAATTTAAGCGATATCTTATCAAAATTTTAATTATAATTACTATTTGTATTCTCTTTGATTTCATAAGGAATATGAAACGCCATACCCCATCAGTAAAATATTCTATATCACAAAATAAGTTTACCAAATATAATCTTACCAGTCATATCATAATCGGAATATTAATTTTATTAAATTAAAATTTATACATTGAATTATTCACTTTTTATGTTCACTAGAGCCTCTTATACTCCATGTTATTATAGAAATAAATAAGCTCTAATTTCACATTCACATCTAACTGGAAATTGCTTTCATAACTTCTAAACCCTTGAGTAACCAAACAATTAACAATCAAGGTTTTAACCCTGAGTAAAATCAATCAATTTTAATATCATTGACTAAATTTAAATTTGGTGAATACGTAGAAAATATTGTAAATTTTTTATCATAAAAATTAAATATTCCATCTCTATTATACATAAATTCAATGAGAAAACATTATATTTTATGCCCAATAATTTTACAAAGATATTAATAAATTAATATATAACAAAATGTTATCCGCTCAATGACATCAATATAACCATTCTATTTAGTATTCTTAATCATATTCCCTAATTGATTATATTTACCTTCAAATAGATATATTGAATTAGTTTACTTCTTGTTCATTGAACATCCAAAAACTTCGAATATATTATTCCAAGAATTGATCTATCATGTAGGCATCATTTGATATAAAGATCCCCAAAACTATAGGGGTGTTGTATAATGAAATGTTGCACTATAGAATTGTTCCTATATAGATAATTTGGTTTCACACTTTCAAGGGTTACACCATTTATATCGAACCTTAATTGAGTTAACACAACCCCAAACGTCTTAGTTTCAACCACAACTATTCTAGTTTTCTGATTAAAAAGGATAACATTCTATTATTGTCACCTCATATTATCATATTTATTGTATCTATGGAAAAAAATCCTGAGTAATAATAGATTAGATGAATCAACATAAAAATTATAAAAATCTATCTAGTGAAAGAATAACTATAAATTTGAATGTCTTAAAAGTGTATTTTAGTATCATCCTAACATAAAATTTTTCTTAAACATTTCCTTGGTTACCAACCATTACACTATATAATTTAATCAACCAAAAAATACATGATTTATAATACCGGTTGTAGTTACATATATTTCTAGAAACTTTTTGCGTTATATTTAAAGAGAAATTGGAAAACTATTATACGACATTGTAGAAATTACCATAACATGTGTTTTTTTTTAAAAAAGGGTTTCTTATTTTTATTATAAAACACCATTATTGATACTTTTTCATCATTTAGGATGCATCTACATTGACATTTCTATAGTTACTTCACATGTACATGCCTTGTTAGAAAATTGTAAAATGTGGTATGAAAAACATATTAGTAAGGGATATAAAAAAATAGACACATTAATTATTTGTCAAAATAATTAAAACCCTTAGGGATATAGATATTTTTAAATAATAAAAATTGAGATAAATATAATAAATATTTACCTAATAAATCTAAATAAATGTCAAATGTTTTAAAAAATAGTTATCTATATATGAATAAGTATGAATAATAATCATGAATTTTAATTTTTAAAACATAATTAGTAATGGTAAAAAAAGATCACCTTTATAGGTTTATAAAATTTATATTAATCATGATTTCATTTTAATACCTTTTAAAATAAAATAAATTCTATTAAATTACACAAAAACAATAGAGAAATCATGTAGGTGTCCTAGGTTATTATCCTTAAAATAATCGTTATAATAACCTGAATGTAATAATAACAGTTATGGTTAATTCAATCATATCATTAAATAGTAAAATAATTTTTTGTTAACATTATCACCTTATCCAATGCATTAGAGAGTTATATTGGGTTTACACATAAATCGTGCAATATCAGGTTAACCAATCATCATTTAATATATCCAACAAACATATAACTTAAAAAACCCATAAAATCATTGATTTACATTATAAAACCTCTTAAAATATTCCTTTGTATCTGGAATGTTTAAGTACCTTTAGGAATCTTGTAAAAAATATGGATTTATTATTTTTCCATTAAATGTATTAAAAATAATAATTCCCAGAAGGGTAGACAACAAGGAATACTTTAAAAACCCATAGATAATTTAAAAATAATATTTATAACAAATAATATATATATTTTTGGTAACGTATGGAAATTAAATATATGGTATAAATATTCGTTTAATTTTTTGTAAAATGTTAGAAATATCCCATATATAAATTCTAAAAAACTTTCATTTTAATCCTTTGTAATGAAGAGAAAAATTAATTTAAGACAAAATTTCAAAATATTTTCATTACAAATAATACCATTATTTATTTTTTCTATAAACATTTACACGGAGTAAAAAGTGAATAAAATATTTAATACTACATTTTATATTCTAAATCCCGTATCTAAATTCTTGACTCACCACGTACAAAAGAAACATTCTTGAATAACAAAATTATATAACCTTTCTAAATGATTAATAACCATTTTAGGCATATTTCTTTTATATAATATATATTTTTCATTTAATAACATTTCTTATATAGTTACAAAATTTTCAATTTTACATTTGATGTTATGTGGTCATTCGGTTTATAAAATCAAAATACCTACAGAACATTGATCATAGTAAAATGGGTCATGGTTCCACAAACTATATAATATTAAATATATTATTATCATCCAATGTATATATTAGATACACTTTTATAGTCATTCTAGTAATTAATTCATGAGAAATGAATCTTGTCTCTTTGGGGAGGTGGAAGTCTACACATTTGCACGAGCGATGTTAGCATGTTCCGGTTGAAGGGATAATAAAAGAAAAGTATTATTTTTTACATTAATAATAATAATATAATAATAATATAATAATTGTGTAATATGATAATTTTTTAAAAAATTAGAATATTTTTTTTGAGTTTTGATGTATAAGAAAATACATCGCTTTATGGAGGTGGAAGTCTGTACGTATGCTGGAACAAAGTTTTCAATTCACAAGGGATTAAAAATAAATTGATAATTTGTTATTAAATAAATATAACATATTTTAAAAATATTTTACATACTTATTATATTATATTCAAATTTTTGTGATATTCTTGAAAAAGGTATAAAAATAAATACATTCAAAGATAATTGTTAAGGGTCATACCTATTATTTGGAAAACCTCATTTTGGAAACATCTTAATCCTTCTTGGAATTTATTTTTAATACACTAAATACTATAAGATTATTTTTGGAAGGTTCGGAATGGATTTTATCTTTCAATTTTTTTGATAAACTGATCAATGATTTTGAGCAAGATATGGGTGTTGGTTCTCTTTTATACGTGATGGAAGTAGCAAACTTATAATTTTTCAATACATTAAGATATTATTACAGTCTTACTCATGATAAAGTGGAATAAATTCAATTCATGTTAAAAACTAAGGAGATGAGGGTGAAAATAAAATCATATAATAACAATTAAGAATATATTTTGTGAAAGATAACTTATTTATAACCTTATATAATCATTGATACATTTTACAGTGATGATAATTTTTTTGCATTGTAACATCTCATTATATAGAAAAAATAAAATAAAACTCACCTCTAAATTTTACATCCGGATTCCAAATATTTATTAAATTTTTAAAGAATTAATTTTTATATAATGAATATATTATTTTTAAAAACATTAATGAAAAAATAAATGGAAAACAATTTTTAGAAAAATTATTAATAATCATAAAATTGAATTTAACAAAAAATAATGTATAATTTTTATTATATTGAAATTATTTGGATTATCATTAACAAAATTGAAATTATTTCAAATTAATAAAAATTAAAAATTTAAAGGGAATAGTATATAATGAAAAATAAATTATTTGTTTTAAAAAAATTATTCTTTTTCTGTAATTGACGATTAATAGGTAATCGTGTATGCAGATAAAGGGAGATTTTCCTGGGGGAGGTGGAAATGGAAGCTAATATTAATCATGATTCCATGAATGGTTTAAGACCCCCTCCTTGGTCAATATAATATATCATTATAAAGATTGTGGTTTTTATATAAAATCAAATAAATTTCCTTCAAACATTGTGTGAGGGATACATGGTTACAGACTATAATGCCCCCAAGATGGTCCAAGGAGAGAGTATCACTTAATACCCAAGAACAGAATCCATGCATCAAGATGGGTGAACATGGTGAGAGGGGATGACCATGGTGATAATTATTTCAGGAATCAATTATTCTAGATCTCCCACTATTTCTTATTGTTCCTTACAGTTTCATTCCAACTATTTGTATTATGAACTTTAATCAATAACGAATACATAATAATGGTGTCGATTAGGCTAATTTTCATTAATAAACCAAAATAATATTTTAAAAAAATCTAAAAAAATTATCCAACGAAAATTTTATTTAGTGATATAATTTTTTTTTTCATATAATAAAAATTATAAATAAAAGAAATTTAAATTTTAAATAAAAATATAATTCAGGTAAACAAATTTATTTAGAATAAAACAATTTATTTTTCAATTGGAAAAATAAATAGTATTATTATATTTTTCAAGAAACAATTAAATCTAACATTAAAAATTATTAAGAATATAAATTGATTTATTATTATTAATACATTGATTTTCATAGTGAATATATTGAACCCTCCCTTGAATGAAAATAAATATTCAATCTGAAAAACCATTATTTTTAATTTTTTTAATTATCTTTAACACCATCATATTTTAAATATATTTATTTCTGTATAATATTATAATAATAAATAGTTGTAAAAGGATCACATTTACTTGAACAAAAATATATTTATCTTTTTATTTTATTCCCCCATCATCCCAAAATGTTATTTAACACTATATGATATTATCCCCCACACTTATGTTCAATTAGATTTGTTAGATTTTACTTCATATCATAAATATATTTATCTTTTTAAGAAAACATTTTCTTAAAATGGGGATTTTATAAGAAATAAATGCATTAAAGCTTTGAAACAAATGTATGTCAAAATAGCATGTTTTGACCGAAATAGATCAACATTTGGTTTAAAATAAATTGTTGGGTTCACTAAATTAATGAGGTCAATTTTGGGAATATGTCAATATGGGTTCAAAAATAACCCAGTAATGTGACTTTAAAATTTAAAATCTCTATATCTTTCCTAGGATTCAATATTCTAAAGTCATTTCATGAAATTATAATAATTTTTTACTTGAAAAAAGGTTATTTTCAGTATTAATTTAAATTTTTTAATGGGATCAATTGGTTCATTCATTTACATTGGTTTTAAGAATGGAAAATATAATAATTTGATATCCAATGTTTAGAAAATAAATCTTAAATAGAAAAAAAATTATAGATTTTATTTTTTGAAAAATTGGATATTTGAAAATCGTAAACTAAAAAATGTTCCATCTCTCATACAGAAATTATGTTTTAACATTAATGAAATAAAATAGATTTAATATTTCATAATATTTTTACTAGATTCACAATATGAATGTGTTATGAATTTTTACATCCTGGTGGATTTTATTGATAAACAGTTTATAGGAGAGAGATCTAATCCAATAGTTCATGGGGATGATTTCCAAGGAATTTCATTGGACAGTTCCAATAAATAATTCCTTTTTATGATTCATTCACAATTAATATAAAACAATTATGAAATAAATCACTGAATATAACTTAACATCCCACATATGATTTAGTATATCTGTAATTATCTTGATTCTTGAATTAAATAACCACACCTAATCTTTAGAATGAAAGATTTTTTTTTTCATTTCTTTATCATGAGAAACAATCATTCTATATTTATAGATTATATAAATTTCAAAATCATCAAATTTAATTTCCACAAGTAATTGAAGAAATTATATTATTTCTCTTATAGATCTATCTATTTAGATGTTCACTTTTTTTATAACCCAATATTATTTGTGTTACAACTCTATGGGTAGGTGAAAAAGATTTCTATTGACTACTTAGTAAGGTTTCATTCCAACGAGTGTTTTATTACTATATTATAATTCCCCATATAGTATTACATCATCTAGATCTAATATTTTTCATTTGGAATAATATTTTTCACCAATAATATATTGAATTTACTTTTAGACACTTCATATAGACCATTTCAAATGGATGGTATAGAGTTTAAGTTTTATGTTAAAGTCAATATTATCACATTAAATATATGATGATCATATTTCAATAATTGGTCCTTTTATCATTGATAATGTATCATGGAAGTCTAAACCAAAAAATATGTCAAATATCACAAAATTATCATCATTATTTTTGTTCTCTTTACATTTCAGCCACAATGATATATAATCCACTTCAATAAATATATATGAACATCCAAATTATATAGGAAATAGACCGCTAAAATATATTACCCATTAATTAAAATTTTCTAAAGAACTAATTGGTTTTGGGGGAATTTTATTCCTCTTTGAAATATTTAAAATGAAATAAAATTTTGGAAATTTCATAAAAAAATCAGGTACATATTTAAAAAAGGTAGGAAAATATATTCCAGAAACTAAAACGTTTCACATTATTCACTAAATTTCTAAATTTCCTCTTTAAGATAGTGTATAAAAAAGTAAAAAATTATCTTCAATCTCAATTTTTTTAAAACATATTTTTGTGATCAACCCAAATGAAAAATAAGGATTTATATTGAATTATTTTAATTTGTACATAATTTAAGTAATATATGACCTAGGAATTTACTAGCTAATAGATGATTTAGTATAACAACGCGTTTATCATCAATTATAGTTCAAATTACCTCTTGTAATGTGACCATTAAATGGTTCTAGGTCTTGAATGTCATGTATATTTGTGTTGGAAAGTATACATTGGTGATCAATCATATGGTTCACAGTTACATTCATATATTTGATTTCATATTTAAAATCCTGATGAAACAACATCTATATGACTATCCAAATCATTGATATTTCCTTATTTATCAAGTTTCTAGGTGGTATGTGATAAAAAAACTATAACATCAAACCAATGATGGGAGGATCTATTTTTATTAATTTAAAAAATAATTAGAAAATACTTTTTTTGGTTGTGTTGTTTAATTAAGAAGATTCTAATGTTTCCAAATCCTTCGTGATGGGTTGATCCCACAAATATTTAGAGGTTTATAGCTACTACCATATCATTATTTAAAATCATAGTTATATTTCTCAAAAGTTTTCAACTAGTTAAGTTGATACATCCTTGGTTTTCTAACTAAGATACTTTGTAGTTTATCTAAGGCCTATCTATAAGCCACATAGATATTAAAATTGGATAACTTAAAAAAATTTATATAATGGGTAATGTCAATTTATATAAATCCTTTAAAAAAATTCTATTGAACCCCACAAATCATAATAATGATCTAACCTTTTTCAGATAGGTTTGGTGAGGAAACGAATTTATCTCATTAACATGGGAAATATAAACCTCAAATTTTTTTATGAAATATAAAACCTAAGAATAATTATTTTTACATCATCAAATGATAATTTAAATAATTCACAATGATATTTTTCTCATTATATGTTTAAAAAAATAATTTCATGAAATGATCAATATAATATCAATGAAATATATGATAATTGAGAAATACCTATAGGAAGTTTTTAATATGTTCAAAAAAATTAATCTCATGAACCAATAAAATATTCCCATGGAATTAAATAATCTTCATGGCATTATTTTGTAAGATAATGTGTTAAATTTATATGTTATGATGTATTTTTTGATATCAAGATAAATGGGTACCTAAAAATATCTTGAAAATCCATTTAAAAAATAATAGTATCTCCAGCCGTGTAATGTCTATATAATCTGATCAATTTATGGGAAGAGGAATTTTCCATTATAAGAGATATAATTAAGATACATATAGTATATACATACTCTCCCACTAGTTTAAATTATCATAATTATTAACTCATTTTGGTCATTATTCTCAATATTTAGGTAATTATTCTTGGAAAAAACAAGGATGGGGATAACCCATATTGATTTATAGATGGGTTAAATTATATATATTATTGAAAAATTCACTATATCATTTATTACAACCTCCATTATAGTAAATCTACTCTCATTTAGAGCTTCTTAATAGAAATAAAATCACCATTATGAATAATTTTGTGTCAGTATATATTTGGATTAATACCTAGAATATCACCCAAACACTATCCTTTTATGGAAACCTCCTATATCAAAAGATAATAAATTTATTTTCTTGATTTTAAGGTAAATTATTATAAAAGATCACAAATATATTTTCTTTTTTCCGTCAGGTACACATATTTCAAACCAGCATGCACACGTATCATTTACAGTTTTTGGGTTGTTTTGCGGAAGAAATTAAATTTGGGTTTCACAAGTATAAATCATTAATATCCTGTATAATTTATAAAATATCATCTTATTATTTGTGGAATAAATAATTCAATCTATCATAAAATCATATTTTTCACTAAATGGTAAATATATTTTCCATAATTATGGATAACAAAATTATCCATGGTATTTTCAATCAATATATTGTACCTGAATGATTCTGTATCATGGAAAAATCCTTGATCTTCACTAGGGTTACCATTTGAAATTTTGTAAAGTATAATGATTGAATGGAATTTTAAAGTGTTCCATTAGAAGTTAAAATAATTGAAGAGAAATGAGTTTTTTTTCAAAAATACATGGTTATTATTTCTTCATTTACAGTGATGATGGCCATGGGGTTTTTTAATGAATCGCTCCCATAATTTTTAGCTGATTGGGATAATTCTCTTTCACCATTCATCTTGAGTGTATAAAAGTTAGTTGTGTAAATAAGGTCTAAATCTCCAATAAACCATCCTAAAAAACTCTTTTTAAAAAAGTAGTGGATATTTTTTCTAGTTATACAATTACTATTGTGGGAATAAATCCCCCCATCTCTATAGAGGTATATACTATGAGATGAATTACTATTATAAAATAAAATAAAATGGAAAATATTATTGAACTGGTAGTTTAAGGGTTAAAATTGTCTCTGAATATTGAGATTATGCATAATGTTTTTGTGTGATCAATATAGATACACTTCTTCTTTAGTTGAAACATTAATTTCATTAAATCCCCAATTTTTTGGTCAAGGTTCCTTAAGTATCTTAGTATACCTGATTATATTTCTCTTGGGGATTCATGATGGGGTTTGTTGATCTCAACGTTTGGCTTGTTTTTACAATTTCTTCATTAAGATATTCTTCTTGAATCTTTTTAGATTGGTTAGTCCATGATGGGAATAGAACTGGATGTTCTGTATTCACCCTATTATACTAATAAAGGGATATCTGTATACATTAATTATTTTATACAGACTTTTCCTCATCTTATTTATTTATGTTTTCTATTATCTTTTATTATTGACTTTAAATTTTCATTAATATATCTTGAACTTAGAGGTTTATATTCATTTTTGTTAGGTGGACTCCAATAAGGATCTGGAATAGATTGACCATAAATTTTGGTGCAACGCATAGTTTTTTATCATCAAAAAATTTCATATAATATCAGACACTGATTGGGTTGAAATATTTCCAAAATTTTATATTGAATCTCTATTTGATCTTTAATATGGTTTCTTTATTCTCCTACATCCTTTTTGATCATATCAACATCAGGTTCTTCTTACAACTAAACAATGGGTATTGAATTGTATGAATTATGTTAATAGGACATATATTATTTTAATATATGTTTTTATTTGATAGAGTATTTATTATCATATTTTTTTGTGATGATGTGGAAATGGTGGCTAGTTTTATAATTACTTGTTGTATATTGGTTATTGATGGCATGGTTTTTCAATATATAGACTAAACTTGTTTTTCAAATTCCCAAATCCTTTTATGAAAGTTGAGTTATCACACTATACTTTATAAGGTATTGGTTACTACCATTAACGAAATTTATCCACACAACTCTTCATGTCCTACACATCAATACATTGGTCAATGGAATGGGTAAAAGTTGATCATTAACCACATACATTGGATAGTTTTTCTATTCCAATTTTTTTTTCAATACCATATTAAAAGGTCCAGTGAGTTATTGAAATCTAAATTTTTTCATAAGTAAATTATTAAAATATATAACATTATGAATTTATCTGGTACTTCCCTCATTTGTGATAAATTGATATGAATTTTGTGTAGTGCATTCAGTGAGTCAGATGGAATTCTTTGAACATTTATCTATAAGAGATTATCTATATGATGAATCTAGAAATTTAATTTTATTATTAAGACTAACCTAATAAAAAAATCACATGGAAGTGGTTATATTTGATAGAATGATATGGGAAAATGGAAGATAGCTTCTTAAACCTCTCCCAATATTCATCGAGAACCTCTCCATAAGCATTTATATTGGCATAAAACTCATTCATGATGGGTTTTATTTTGATTAAAGGGATGAATATTTGAAATAAATATCTTTGGAAAACATATATTTCATTAATACATCTTTATTGTATGTTTTATATCCACTCCTTCTGTAACACCCTGATATTTTTAAATTATTTAAATTCTTGAATAAATTATGTTGGACACAACCATGAGTTTAAACAAAACTTAATACACAATTCTTATAAAATGACCATTGTAACCTGACTATTAAATTTTTAGGAATAAATTTGTATGAATAATTTATGAAATAAATAATAGAACATTTCCAAATTAATATATTGGTATGTAATTATATAATAATCACAAAATTTTAGTAAAAAAATGTTATTCTTCAAAGATATATTTTCCTCAAAAATAATTTTATTTTATTTTTATGAGTTAAAATTAATTTTTAGAATTTATAGAAAATGGAATTGTGAAAATGATTTTCAGAATTTCATAAATATCTTAAAATTACTTGTTTCATAAAAAATTTATTATTTAATGAATTCTGAAAAAAACAATTTTTCTTAGAAATTTTAATTTTTTAAGAATTCCTTAAAAAGTAAACATATGTATATTTTTTTTATTTTAATAATTTTATTTTATTTCAAAATAATCTATTTATAGTTTTTAAAAATTATTTTATACCAAAATTTATTATTGAATCATTTTATAGTAATTTCACTAAAAAACTATTTTTTCATAGCCTTTTACCTGTATTATTTTAAATTAAATTGCAAAAAATATATTTTTTTTCATTTTTGTAAAATTGATGTAATATTAAGATTAATAAGGTATATTTTTATTTTATAGGTTTCTTTTATATTTTTCAAATATCAATATAAATCATAATAAATTTTGTAACTATTGTAAAGGGTATATTGAGTAATTTATATAAAAAAAATGATAGTGACCATAAAATGACCGAAACATGGGCCAAACTTTTATTGGATTACATTAATTCGCCCATTAACCCATATTTATATAATTTATGTCTTTTAATTGATACATTCTCATGAAAATCATTGATAAATAATTTAAATCAATGAAAGTCAAAAATTGTAAATTCTTTGTTTTAAATTTCCCTTATGTGTCCAAATAGGGAAAACGATAAGTTATAAACGAAAATAAATGTAAAATGTTATAGTAATAAAAATATTTTATTTTTAAAAAATTATTTCTCAATTTTTGGACCACATAGAAGACATTATTATATTTATAATATTTTATATAATAAAAATTTAATGATGACCCATACATGTTTTAAATATGTTATTATTCTTAATATAGAATTACTCAAAATATTTATTCTACTACAAATAATTTTTGAGAGCCAGATTATTTTTATTTATTTTGTTATTTTATTTCTAATATTTAGTTTTAAATAAGGATATTATATAATTGAACAACATTGATTTAGTAATGATTATATTAATGGATATATGAAATTAATGTTTTAAAAATTATTTAAATAAATATAATTTTAGATAATTAATGAGGTCAATAAAATTTTTAGATTTATTTTACATCCAATATATATAATAAAATATTTTGTTTAATCTTAAATTATTATTTAATTATTTGTAAACGTTCATGTAATGAATAATGTCAAAATTTTCAATAATTATATTTTTCCAAACTAACTTTTTTATTAAATTATTTAAAATTCATAAAACATATTTATAAAGGGAAAATAATTGCAATATAGTATAAAAGGTCATGAATATTTCATTTTTGGTCGAATTTATATCATATAATTAAAAAACAATAACATTTTAATATTGAATAACATGTTTCATTTTTTTTGAAATTAAGATGTATTAACAAAGGGTAAAGGAGAATAATTAGGTTTAATATATTATGAAAACATGTAAAAAATATAGTGGTTAATGATATTACAACCTCATATCAACCTAGATTATAATAAATATCATGTTGAAGGAATTTGGATTGAAATTTTATTTATTATAAGTTAATATTGTTTGAAATTCCAAAAGATCCCCATAGCTCAATTATAAAAGGACACCTCCTTCCTCACTTCTTCACATCAATTTGAAATTTCATGCATGACCATCCCCTACCAAATTTTCATATCATGATATATTTTAACATAATAGAGGTAATTTACCTCTATTAATACCATCAATATTGTCCCCAACTTGATATATGATGGAATTTTGTGACCGAAAATGTTTTCACCTTTACTGACTAATTAATGATATTTTATTCTTCTACTTACAATTTTTTTTTGTTTTTTACATTCTTATGTAATAAATAACATATTACCTATATAGTGAAATTTTATTATGATTACGGAAGAATCATAATCCACCTTTTATATACCCTACAAAAAAACATTGTGTGTGTGTGTACATATAACTTATTGTCTCCACACTGTTGTACAATCTTTTTTTGATCACAATATTATTCAAAAGGGTATAATAACTGAAATAATATATATATATATATATATATTTATAACATAATATTTATTCTATAAAAATATATAAACCATTAAATTTCTTACCCATATACCATTAATGGAATGATATTATGGCTCGTGTGTACGTACAGTATACCATCTCTATGATGCAATCTAATTCATTTAACAAATTGACCATTCATAAATTATTAGATAAATATTAGGAATAAATATCATATATATTACATTAATATTATTCTTTAAATTAGGGAAATTTATTATATTCACAGGAAATGAGACTTATATGATGATACATGCATATAAAAAAATAAAATTTATCGTACAAGAGAAGAGTAATAATGAAATATTATTAAATAATCGATGAAGAGATTATATAAGAGGATCATCAATAATTTTATAAATTTGAATATGGTTCTATAATAAATAAATATAATTATTAAAACCCATATAATGAACTATTAAATATCTTCAAATGAAATTAGACCCATGGTAAGTGTTAATTTTACAGTCTCACTATTATTTGGGATTGTTTACACAAAACTATCTAAAATAGAATATTTATCTTTCATGTTCAGTTTTTGAAAAATTGTTTTTAAATTGTTTTAATAATATTCAAAAAAATTTGTATTTCTACTCATGTCTAAATTTTTAAAAAATTGTTCAAAAGGGACATTTTTTAATTTTCTAAATGAGGTACATTGTGATATTTATATAAAAAATTATGAAAGGATTGATTTTTAACTTATACAGCATGATCAGATTTTTCCACATTCATAACACAATAACGCATTGAATCTTTCCTTATAAGAATACAAGGTTATTTTAAATAAACTTTTTTTCATTAAATAAATTATATTATTTTAAGAAAATAAACTTAATTTTTAGAATGGATATTTTCCTAGATAATTATTATAATGAGATCTCTCAAAACTATATTCTAGTTATGGTATCATTATTTGATGATTGTTATGATTTATTTGGGATATTTTTAATGGATACCATCCTTATTATTCAGTTTTAGGGTTTATGTTAATGAAAAAATGATATTTATAAAATCCATTTCTATTATATGGGTTATGTTATGATCAAATGATGTTTATGAAATCAGTTTATTTTCATAGTTATTGATATGATGAATTTTTATGTCTAGGTTGTACACATTGGTATGGTTTAAATTATTTTACGGGTGGGACCTATATCTTCATCCATTAGATTGGGTAAAATTTTATATCACATTAGATAAATAGGACGGGTATGAAGAGTGAAGTCGGTTTAGTAATATAGGTCATGAATAGGGAGAGAATAGAGTTCTATAAGAGACTTTGTCCACTATAATTGATGAAAATGAGACTGAAATAATATGGAAAGGATTTTATATTCTTATGTTTATGACAAAATTCTATTTCTTATTTTACCATCTCCTAAAATATGTTCTTTGATTCATTGGGAACTTTTATGATTTATCCCATGATATGCTATCATGATTCCTTGATATACATGAAATAATTTTCAAAATTATTCTTCAGGTTATTAATATTTATATTATGATATGATTGATATCTCCATTTTTTATCCTTATTACGTCTCTGATATCACCCATTATTATGATTATTTTCCAAATTATATTTATAAATATATAATGTATAATCTGTCACAAAGTGTTATAGTTATGAAAGAATAAGTGGGAGATGATGTAGATGTATTGTGAATCAATTTTTTATGTTTTTTGGATTCCAAATACACAAAAACTATACAGTTATGGGATGATTTTTATGATATTTAATTAATATTCCCCTATTTATATGTAATTTGTTTGTATGAAATGTATGGGTCTTTATATTTGGTATCATAGAATGTTTTAAATAACCTTTAGAAAAGTAGGATGTGAAATTTAATAATAACAATAGGGATAATTCTATTTATAGGATAAAATCCTAGATTTTTTTAATTGTCATCGAAAACCTTGGATAGAAACCGTTGTTGTCTTGAATTTAATTTTTTTTAGTAATATCCTTTTATTATGTTATTTTCCAATTATGATTAGTGTTACTTCTATTATTTTTATTGTTTTAGTGAAGGGATGGAACATTAAAGATCCATGTTAATTATAAATGGGTTGTTCAATGAAACAATTATCCTCCTGATAAACCTAATCTTATTGGATATGGATTGTAAAATATTGTTTCATGGATCAAAAATTTTTATCATGATATGTATCATTATAGAATTATGAATGTCAAAAGGGGTAAAACAATTCAATTGATTGTATCATGAGGTAGTGTCCACTGTCTTTTAGGGGGTCCTATAATACAATAGTGTCTAAACATTATAATCTCATCAAGTATACGACTCAATGATTATAAATTGAATCAATGGAATGGTAATAGTTTAAGAACATCTATTTGATTATGTAAATTCCACATATTCATTGAGTGTTATCAGAGAATTACTTCCTTGAGATTAATCAACAATATTATGATTTTTTTTATCTAAGAGGAAAATTTTATATGATTTTGCATGTACTCATTTGGAATTGTCATCCAACCAAAAAATATAGTTGATCGATTATTTAGTTTCATGAAACCAAGTTAGCATTAAGTTTATCCATATGAAACATCAATATGTATGGTTAAATCATTCCATTTACTCTCATGATTGAGATAATTTTTAGAGTTACCCATCAAATCTTATGGGTTCCATATGAAGTGAAAAGTTGAATTCATGAGAAAATATAAAAACCACTATGAAAAGAAAATGTTCTTTCCTTTAAGGTGAAATTATCAAATGATATATAGATAAAATGTATTAAGGATACGAGGAAATGTTTTATGTGTGGTAAATATGGTAATCAGGAAATTGACTACAAATGTAACTGAAAAAATGTAGCTAATGTTTTGAATAGAGAAAAGGCTACACAGAAATAACATATCACACATTAATGATTCATGTGATAAGAAAATCAGAATTATGGAAACAAATTCTGAAATATGAGAAATATAAATATGATGATCAGCATTAGAAACCATTTTTGGTCAATAAACAAGGAAAATGACATGTCATCACAAATAGAGAAATATAGTACGATAGTAAAGTTGTGAATGATTAACTTACCATCATCTCTATAATAAATAAAGATTTTTTTGATTCTGGATACACACACTTATTTTTATAATTAATTTTGTAAGGATATCTTAAATTTAACTCATCAATTAAATGTCGAGTTACCTGTGAAAACTCTTAATGGAACAACAGTCACATAATAAGTTTATAATTCTTCTTGGTTATTATTTTTTGGAACGTGCTTCCTGAATGAAAATTTATCCTTCCCTTACTTATTTTGGATTTTATTTTTGTCATGGACAGTCTTTCTATATAGGGAGATCAAATTAATTTACCAGAAAGTGAAGTCACATTTTTTATTCCAATGGAATACAAGATAATCTAATGAATAATGGATGAATGTGAAATTACTGTGGAAATTGCATCCAACATGTGGGCATTAAATAATATAATTGATTTTGATTTGTCTTAGATGGTTTGGGAGAAACTCAATACTTTTAATAAACGTATTGAAAAAGTTCTTTCTGATTTATTTCTATATTCATTTTAAGGTCTTCCCCCAAATAACGATGTCTTGTTTTCAATATAACTCATACTAGGTTCAATTACATTTTTAGTGTCTCCTTATATAATAGACCCTATTTAGTTTTAGTAATCGATGCTGAAACCATGGGAAAATCAAGAAAAGGGATTATTACACCCTATTGCATCACCTTGGGGTCCATCGTTTGTATCTATTAAGAAAAAATAATGATCAATGCAATTCTTCATTGATTATTGAGTACTTGAAATAATCACTATCAAGAAAAAAATACTACCTCCTATTTTGATTAATTATATGAGCAACTACATGCTGCTAAATATATTTCAATGACTGATCATTGTTTTGGTTATCATTAATTGAGGGTTGAGAATTAAGATACACCCAATATGAAATTCTATAAATGTTTTGGACAATATAAATTAATAGTTATGGATTTTGGCCTTATAAATTTCTTCTTAATATTCATGGATTTAATTAATAGAGTCTCTATAGATTATCTTTATAATATTTTGGAGTAATTTGTAGATTATTTTATTGTATATTCATAGAAAAATAATGAGCATGAATATCACTTTATGATTTTACTAAAGACACTAATAATGTAGAATCATTATGAAAAATTTACCATTTAGGAATTTAGGATACGTAATGTTACATTTTACTGTCGCATTATCTCAATAGAGGGGATATATATGGATCTAACAATAAAGGTAGTTATTTAATGTTGTCTCAGACCAACTATCATAACTGAAATCCATAGTTTTATTAATTTTTTTAAAATATTATCGACTTTTCTTGAGATATTTATCAAAATTATATTATCCCATCACCATGTTTATGTATAATAGAGTTAAATTAATACGGATTGGTGAATGTGAATAAAATTTCAAGGAGCTCAAATGAAGGTCAATTAGGGAAATTGTGCTCAAACTACCATATAAAGGATAATGTTGTGTGATCTATAGAGATGCATAAAAGAAGGGTTTAGAATGTATTCTCATGAAAAATGATATGGTGAGAGATTATTCCTATTGAATATTGAATATAACTGAACAAAACTACCCAACTCATGATTTGGGTTTATTGGTGGTATTTTATTCATTAAATTAATGGGGGAATTATCATTTTGAAGAAAGTTGTTTCATATATACTGATCATAAAATTTTAATGTTTTTTTTAGTCAAGAAAACTAAATATGAGAAAAATTAGATGTTTGGAGTGGAGTAATGATTAAGACATCCCAATACATTACCACCATGGGAAATGGAACAAGGTGGAAGATGATATGAGTCGAAAGGACCATGCTATCCTATCTATGATGATGGTCTCAGAAGATCCATTATTTATGTATTTTGAAATGGTGGATCGCGAAATTCTATTGGAATGGGATAAATATAATCTGGCGCAAATAAATGATCAACCATATATACAAATGAGGATTATAGAAGCACATATGGAATACATAGAGATAAGAAATATAGTGATAAATTATTCAATGTTAAAATATGATTGTGAGAGAATAATAAGGTTTAAGAACCGTGTTTGTATCATCCACATACTAGAATTATAGATTGAGTTATTTGATAAGTCTCATACATCAACATTCTCCATTCATCTGGTAAGAAAAATGATTTTTAGGGACAAGAACGAGTATTTTTTGTGGGATTTCATGAAGATAGATTATGTGGAGTTTTTTATCCGTGTTTAAATTTATATCTTGTTTTTTTATGAGAGATAGAAGTTTATGATGATATTAAAACCGTCACCCTAACCGTAATGGAAATAAGAAAACCTCACCATAGACATTGTCATCAAAAATACCAAAACATCTAATGGACATAATTACATATTGGGTATAATTTTTTCACCTCATGATGTCGAAAAAATGCATTAATACGTGATAAGAATTATGACTTGATTATATTTCCAGAAAATATATTATTGTATTGTTGAGATTGAATGGAGTACAATTTTCCATTATATCATGTCAGCATAAGTGGTTTGACACGATGTTCAAGAGAAGTATTCAACCAAATATGGATACAATGTTAGATTTCAACACTATATATCATCATCTGGATGATAGTAAGAATGAGGGGACAATTTAAACTGTATAAGATAGTTTGAGATATTTCCCTATAGATGAAAAATGTGGTTGGGATCAGTACATACCCTTTGAGGAATTTTTATTAAGAAATATATTTCACTATCATATTTAGGTAGAACATTATGAAGCCAAATTTGTTAAGAATTCCATAAATACATCATAATGGAATGATGTTGGGGAATGAAATCAATTGATAAACGATATAATCTAATAAAAGGCAGCGAATGTTAGATATATTCAACAAACATATGACCATCTCAGATTTAACAAACACAATTATCCTCACAGTAGATGAAAAGACCCATTTATTCAAGCTGGTGATAATGAAAATATTAAAATATATATCAAGATGATATTGATGATATTTTAAAATAGTTTAATTCTTATTTCTATGTATGTTAGTAATTTTTAAATTCTGGATCATATTGGTAGTGTATCTTATAAATTGATGATTCCACTGAATATCTCCCATGTTCATGACATGTTTCATGTATATATCTGGATAATGAAAATATATAATCATTATCATGTACTAAACATCTATGTTGTACCACTGGAGATTGATATTTATTTTGAAGAATAACGGATAGAGACTCTAGATAATAGATGAAAAGTTCGATGAAACAATACTACTTGTTTGGTTAAAGGTTTATGGTGGAATTACCAACTTGAGGAAGCTACATGGGAACCTGTGGATATGATGAGGATGTGATATCCTCATTTTTTTATATCCATGTGATGAATTTCTAGGGTTAAATTTATTTTAATTGGATAATAATGTAACACTCAAATTTTTTTAACAATTTTAATTTTTCAATAGAATCATTTGAATGAAAGCATGAGTTTAACCAAACCACCATAAACTATAAGTATAAATAGACCATTATAACCCATTAATTAAATTGGATGGAATAATTACAAATTACTAATTTATGAAATATTAAAAATTTCTAATTATATATGAATGTATTGGTCATTACTTAGATCATAAAAACAGATTTTTTAGAAAATTCATTTTATTAATCAAAAATACAATTTCCTCATAAATGAGTGTATTTCTTATTATTGAATATTAATTTTTAATAGATATAGAAAAATTATCTCAAAAAAATAATTTCAAAATTTCAAAATTATCTTAAAATAAATTTTTTTCTTTGAACGTTATTTTTTCAGGGAATCATGAAATTATCAATTTTTTAACAAATGTTATTTATTATATTGTATTTACAATTTCAAATTATGTTTTAGATTAACTTTTAATATTATGTAGTTAATTATAATTTCAAATTAATATAATTATGATTTTTAAAAAGATATTTTATATGAAAGTATTGTAAAAAAAATTAATGGGAAATTTTATGGAAAAACAATTCCTTGTATTTTCATGTTTCATTTTAAATTAAATTCAAATATCCAATGAGTTTTGATTATATTAGAATAGATTAAATATTTGGATTCATAAGGTCCAAATTTAGTTAATAGGTTACTTTTATTTTTGTTCAAATATGTATAGTTACCATGGTGAATTTTGTTACAACAATAAAGGATAAATAGGGTAATTTTTGTCCAAAATAAAATGATAGAGAAAATAAAATGACCAGAACACAAACCCAAATTTTTTTGGATGATAATAATTATAACCTTAACACGTAAGGATCCAAATTATACTATTTAATATAAACTTTTCAATGATAATGACTTATATAATATTTAACTGAAATTATTTCACAAAATGATACTTTCTTTGTCTTAAATATTCCTTATGAATCCAAATTATAATAAAATATATAGTATGACTGAATATAAATATAAATTATACCTTAATAGGCATAATTTCATTTTTAAAAATTATTTCTGAATTTCAAGGCCACATAGATATGATTATGATATAAATAATATTTAATTTATTAAAACAAATTATATGACACATTAAGGTTTTAAATAGTATAAATTTTTAAATATAGGGTTACCCAAAAGATATGTTTGAATATAAATATTTTTGCAAAATATAGAATTTTTATCTTCATCATCACTACAACAAATCGAAGTATTTGTGATGGATCTCGTCGTAAATAACCCGTCGTGGAAAACTGCGTCATAATTAAAAATATTAGCGACGAGACCCTCGCTAATAATTTTAATATCAATGGGAACGATTAACGTCGCGAATACTTCTCAGGTTATTTTTAAAAAACCTATTTTCAACGGGTATCATTGCCCACCGCAAATAGTTATTTCGAAATAACTATTGGCAAAAGGCCCACCGCAAATTCCCTTTATGACGGGCTCCGATTCCTGCTGCAAATACCTTTTAAAAAAACCCAATTTACGACACCCTGTTGCAAATACCTTTTGTGACAGGCCTCTTTTCCCGCCGCAAATAGTAATTTCGAAATAACTAGTCGCGACGGGCCCGACGTAAATACCTTTTGCAACGGGTCCTTAGTCCCATTGCAAATAAGTATAAAAAAATGAAATAATAATATAATAAAAAATAAAATTTTAATAATAATAATAAAATTATAATTTAATTAAATATTAAAATAAAAAATAATTTCAATATTTAAAACATTATAATTAATTATAATTTTCAAAATATTTAAAATTCTTTATATAATAAAATATTAATAATATTAAAAAATATTAACAATCATATTAATACTATAATATAAAAAAATATAGTATTATATAATATAATAATGTTATTATTACTATTAATATTTATGAAAATATAATATTAATATTATTAAAATAATTAAAATATAAAAATTATCAATATTTGCAAAAAATATATATATATATATAAAAAAATTATAAAATAATACTAATAATAAATCATTATTTTTTGAAATAATAAATCATATTTTTTTATCAATATGTGCAACATAAAAAATATATAAAAAATAATAAAATAGAAACAGTAATATTATTATTAATAAAATAAACAAACATTAAAAAAATAATACTAATAATAAATAATAAACTATTAGAAATAAATATGAATTAAATAATGCAACATTTACACCAATATAAAAAACACAGAAACTATAAATAGAAAAAATTCATATTTTGAATTCAAAAAAAATTATAACATCCAAATAAATCACTGGTCTGAAAGAGGGGGGAAGCTGGTCACTGGTCCGAAGGAGGGGGAGCTAGAAGATCTGGAGGAGCTGGTGGAGGAAACTCTATCCCTAATGCTTAAGTCTGACGGCGCATGTACCCCATCTACTCCTGATGCAGCTGCTGCCACCGACTCATGTGCTCCTCGTGCTCCTGTTGCTGTCGTCGGCACTCCTCCTCATGCTGCTGCTGCTTCTGACGCATCTCCTCCTACTCCTTACGGAGACTCTCTATCAGCTCAGTTTGTGATCGCAATTGATACTCATACTATGATGCAGAAGATGATGCATAAGCGCCTCTCGAGCTGAAAACTAACATTGTAGCACTACCATAATAAGCCGTAGTAGTCAACTGAGAGCTGATACCAACTACTCGGCCCTTCTCGAAGCCATACTGGGTAGCCTACATCCATGCAGACTCATCAAAATGATGGCCACTGGTCTAATTAGATGTCTCAGACTAACCCTCAGCCTGGGTCTGTGACGTCGCGGCCACATATGACTCCTTCAGTTTCAATTTGAAATTTAAATTGTGAATATATTATATACAGTAAATTTTCAAACTGAAAAACAAATAATACTGACCGCAATCTGACGCTGGCAATCACCTTTAATCTCTCTAGTAACTGGATCACTATACATCTTCCGATATACATCGAACTCTGTAATATCGGGCTGCTCGACAGCCTATAAGAATATAAAATAATCTGTTAATATTTAAAGTTATATAAAATATTTTTAAAAAATGTACATATCGGATGCTGTCTATGCGTACTGAATGTAAAACTCCGAGCTCGATGTGTCACCTTCTGTCTCCCCCGATTCTGCCTCCCCAACGATGATCTCCTCTGAAATCCATCACTCAACACGTTTAAACATAATCCATCCCATACGTGGGATGAATTGTACTCTGGTCGGTGGGCTCTACAGGACTCATCAAACATGGTCACTCCAGCTATTTTCATGGTCATTTTTCTTAAATTGTGTAAAAACTGATGTAATCACTGACGCATCACCACCTCCCATGCCTCGTGGATGGTGTTACGCATTGTATCATCGATCAGATACCATAAACCCTACAAATAATTTACAATATCAAGTTATAAATGAAATAAATTTCAAAATAAAAACTATTTATTTACGTACCATCCAATGGCCGAACATGGCCTGCTACACATCAATGGGAATCTGTTCCCACATGGTCCATGGCTGAGAAAAATAGTTGTGCAAAATAGTGCTGCCCTGTCGGACTGCTATATGCGGAAAACTGTAAAAAAATTAATCCAACATTTATTATCTTAATATTTTAATGAAATCTTAATAAAATGCATAGGTTATCATACCTCCTCGTGCGTGGATCAAACCCAATACGCGGACGTCTCTCGGAGATGGGGTCAGGGATCATCAATCATGCAAGACCATTCCCCCTCCTCGTACTCCTTGAAGTGTTAGTAGGCTGAGGGTCAGATGACCCTAACTCATCCTCATCCAAAGGTAGGTCAACCTCCGACAACTGACGAAATTGCTCAACGTTCATCTAAAATAGAAAATGAATATTGTTAGAAAATAATTAACAATTATTATTATATACACATATATATATGTTATGATTACATATAACTATCACTGAATAGTATTAATGTCCACCTTCATTTTCATCTTCATATTCCTCCTAAATATCATTGATATCCATTTGAGTTTCAGTTCCATCATCTCTTACCATTTCAAATTCATTTGTGACATCATTAACATCATCATCACCATCAAATCTTAATTGTGGGATGTCATCATCGATACTCATGTTTCTTTGTGAAAAAGATGGATTTTGAGTAGTCTCTTGAAAAACTTCAATTCCTTGCACTTTAGTGAAACAAGATTCACTTTGAGAAAACTGATTGTCTCGAATTTTGATTTCTACTATGATCCACCAATCACTCAGGTCTCATGACGTAGCATAATACTTTTCCTAATAAACATGATGTGCCTGTTGAGCTAGTAAAAATGGTTCATTTACTGCAAGAAGACTTTTATATTTAATATCGATGATTCCATGAGTATGATGAACACGAACTCCTATCTTAGTATCCAACCACCAACATTTGAACATCGTTATGTAATGCTGTACTAGATAACATGGATCAATAATTTCATCAAGCATGCCATAAATGTCAACTTCATTTTCTCTATGATGAGATCCTCTCAAGAAAATTCCATTGTTCATTGTTTTTTTGATTCCCCATATGCACGTGTATGAAATCGAAATCCATTCACCACATATGCATTATATGATTTAACCATTATTGATGGTGGGTTACTCAATATACACAGACGTTTGTCAATTTTATCAGCATGTTGAGACACCTGAAAATTTGTAAAATAATTATCAATATAATAAACAATAAACTGAATGAGATGTTTAAACATGAATGAATTTATGTTACCAGTTTTTGAAACCACAGAGAAAATATTTTCTGCCGGAGTTCTTCGAGATCATCTGCAGTAATTTGTTGATGTTGTTTCTTGATATGATTATCATATAACATAAAAACATAAAGTTACTTATTGTAAAATAAATGATAGAATAAGTGATAGAAGCACTTACAGTACAAATGATGTCATCTGTTCACAGTTGAGCAGAACATATGTATGAGCTCTGTGATGTTCATCATCCGAAATCCATCGTTCATGAACTCCACCAGAACCATGCTCTGACTGATTAAAAAATGATAATTGATTGTCCATTCCATCATAAACTTTCCCCTCATTCCGTCCCAAGCGGTTTTGTTTTGATGGATACTCAGATTCAAAATAGTGCGAGCAGAAAAAAGATATTTCTTCTTGCAAATAGGCATCATCAATCGATCCTTCAACTGATGCTTTGTTACGTAATTTTTTTCAACATCTGCATGCATCTTTCGAATGGTTACATCCATCAAAAATTGTACTCGACCTCAACACATTGCTTCATGTGGAAAATGTAATATCAAATGTTCCATTGAGTCAAATAAAGAGGGCGGAAATATTTTTTCTAGTTTACATATAATTACAACAACATCTTCTTCAAGTTTTCTTAGAACGTCATAATCTACTGTCACTTCACAAATATCTCGAAAAAAATATGGCATGTCTATTATTGAATCCCAAATCATGGAATTCAACAGACCTCTTATTCCAATTAGCATAATTATTTCCATTATAACATGTAAATCATGGCTTTTTAATCCACTAATATAACAATTATTTACACATCTACACAAATTGGAAGTGCATCCATCTGGAAGTCTCAAATCTATAATCCACTAAAAAATAATAAGCAACTTTCTTTCGACAATGTATAAACTGCTTTTGGTTTCATTAACCTTTGTGTTCTGACATTCTCAAACAGTTCAGGTTCTGGGCGCCTGCAAATTTGGGTAAGATATAATCATGCCATTACATTATCTTTTCTCTTACCAGGTGTATCCAAAACTGTATGAAATAAATGATCAAAAGATTTCTTCTCAATATTCATAACATTCAGCATGTGGTGGACCAACAAATCAGACCAATATGGAAAATCCCAAAAAATGCTCCGTTTTATCCAATTGTGTTCTGTCCTAATGCCACAAATTTTTTGTTGGTTTATTTTGGGTCCAAATGTGATGGGAGGTAATGAATATACAACTGATTTTAACTACGTAACTGATATCATTTTAGGAGGTCTATCTCTTTCAATTGTACATTTTCTAAAATGAGATTTATTCCTCCGAAAAGGATGATTAGTTGGAAGAAATCTGTGGTGACAGTCAAAATAACAAGGTTTTTTCCATGGAAAAGCATAAATGCTTTGTTCTCTCCCATACAGTAAGGGAATGATTTTGGTCAATGTGTACTCCGGCCGGATGAAATTCCATATGTTGAGAAGTCACTAATTACCCACATCAATGCTGCTCTTAGTATGAAATTCTGTTTCGTAGAAACATCATATGTATTGACACCAATACTCTACAATAAATTTAATTCAACAATCAATGGTTTTAAATATACAAAAATATTCTTTTTTGGATGTACTAGGATTAATAAGGTCAAAAAGATATATGGATCATTCATCAGCATCCATGGAGGTAAATTGTACGTAGTTATAAAGACAATCCAACATGAATACTGACTACCATAAGATCCAAATGGACAAAAACCATCAGTGGAAAGTACAAGTCGCACGTTTTGATCTTCTAAAGAAAATGACAGATGCACTCTATCAAAATGTTTCCATGAATCCCCATCGGCTGGATGATTCAACATTTACTGGTTGAAATATTCGTTTTGTGCTATGACATCATTGTCGTTGTATTCTTAGACATGAATAAACGCTGCAGTTCGGATGTAAACAGAAAATATCTCTACTATTTTACAGTAATCAATCCAGACTTCCCATGTTGAGCTTCTTTACACCTCGGTTGTCCACATGTAGGACAACTATCCAATGACCCATTTTCACCAGAATATAAAATGAAACCATTTGAACATGCATGAATCTTCTGACAACTAAGTCCCAAATTCCGAACCAGCCTCTTAATTTCATAGTAATTTGTAGGCAAAACATTTCCTTTGGGTAAAAGTGTTTTAACCAAAGAAAATATCTGATCAAAATAGATGCTTTTCATTCCATTATCTAATTTTATAGCCATGAATTTTCCAACTACTTCTAACTTTCTTATCTTTCAACTAGGATATAATAAATCCTCAGAAGACCTCATCAACTAATAAAATTCAGATGGTTCCAACTCAGGAGTTGAATCAATATCATCCGGATTATCAGTATGTTGAACATATGGACCTACAACATCATGTACTAAATTTTGAAACAGTGATGGATCTAGAATCAAGTTAGTATCACCTTCTCAGTAACTGCGTTCACCATGTAGATACCAAAAAACATAATTCAGTTGAAAACCAAAATGCAAGATATGTCCCCCATCTTTATCAAATGTGTTAAACGTTCTCAGGGCACATTTTTTACAAGAACATTTTATTGTGCCTTCTGAAACAAATTCTATATTTGATGATGTAATTGATTAGAAAGTCTCAACCCCCTCAATATATACAAGAATTAAACCAGAACCGTTTGGATTTCTATATTGATTTATCCATACACAGTCTTCTAATAATGACTGTTGTCGACTTCGTTGTTCCATATTTTGCTACAAAACATTAAAACATTACTAGTTTTGAATAATTTGACATTAGAAAAATTCCCAAAGAGAATATATTACAACTACTTCTTAATAATTACCACGATTTACAAGAGACACAATTTTAAGTGATATTACTGCTAATTATTGGTAATTATCGGTAATTATTACTAATTATTGGTAATTTTAGGTAATTATTACTAATTATTGGTAATTACTGATAATTATTTGCAACATGATGTGATCTATTCTTAACATGTTCAAATCTTAAGGGGTCTTTAATATTTATGTCATGCTCAATAAAAAGTTTGCGTCAGATGTATACAATGTTAACATAGAAAAATCCCCAAAAAGAGAAGATATTAGAACTACTTCTTAATAATTACCACTACTTACGATAGACACAATTTTCAGTGAAATTACTACTAATTACTGATAATTATTGGTAATTATCAGTAATTACTGATAATTATTCGAAACATGATTTGATCTATTCTTAACATGTTCATATCTTAAAGGTTCGTTAATATTTAGGTCATGCTCAATAGAATTTTTCATCAGCCATGTACAATGAAAACTCTATAATTGTCTTTTCTTGGTTGATCTCCTCACAAGTAGCATTGCAATTAGATGACCCAAGTCATGTCGTTCACGTCTCTAAGAATCATCTCGCATTACCGTTTACATAAATCATTTTCCTTAAAAATTTAATCTCTTAAATTTTAAAGGAAAAATGGTATGTAAAGGTTCATTTTATATGATTCTTATAGATGGGAAATACATGACTTGGATCGTCTTTTTGCAACGCTACTTAGGAGGTGATCAACCAAGCAAAGAAAATTATAGAGTTTACATTGTACATGGCTGAAGCAAAATTTTTATTGAACATGGCCTACATATTAATATTATTTTTTCATAAATATTATTCATATAATAATACCATATGTTACTAATTATATACTAATTATATACTAATTATGTTACTAATTACTAATGGGAAGATATGCAGAGACCATGTGATTAACCACTCGTTTAATGGAAAAGAAAACGTGATTGACCACCCATCCACCTCAATTCTCTTTTCATCTATGTGTTGACGATTGACAGGAAACTTCTATCTCCACATGTAATTTTCTCATTCACTGGTAGGTTTATTTTGACAGTGAATGTAAATATCACATGTGGAGACAAAAGTTTAATGTCAAGCATCAACACATAGATGAAAAGAGAATTGAGAAGGATGAGTGGGCAAACACGTTTGTTTTTTCATTGAACGGGTGGTCAATCACATTTACTACTAATTATTTTAATCACTTCCTAATTATTTTAATCACTTGCTAATTATTTTAATCACTTGCTAATTATTTTAATCACTTGTTAATTATTTTAAACACTTTTTAATTATTTTAATCACTTGCTAATTATTTTAATCACTTGCTAATTATTTTAATCACTTGATAATTATTTTAATCATTTAAATTAAATCCCTATTTTTTTAATTCCTAATTAGTTGAATTAAATCTCTATTTATTTTATTTGATAATTATTTTAATTATTTGCTTATTATTTTAATTAATTATTTTATTTATTTGATAATTATTTTTTTAATCACATGCTAATTATATTAATCATTTGAATTAAATATCTATTTCTTTTAATTCTTAATTATTTGAATTAAATCTCTATTTATTTTATTTGATAATTATTTTAATTATTTTCTAGTTATTTTAATTAATTATTTTAATTATTTGCTAATTATTTTAATTAATTATTTGAATTAAATCTCTATTTATTTTAATTCCTAATTATGTGAATTAAATAACTATTTATTTTATTTGATAATTATTTTAATTATTTGCTAATTATTTTAATTAAGTATTTCAATTATTTCCTAATTATTTTAATTAAATCCCTAATTATTTTAATCACTTTCTCTTAATTATTTGAAATAAATGGCGATTTATTTTATTTAATAATTATTATAATTAATTGATAATTATTTTATTTAATTATTTGAATATTTGCTAACTATTTTAATTAATTATTTGAATTAAATCGATTTTTATTTTTATTATTTCCTAATTATTTTAATTAAATCCATAATTATTTTAATCACTTGCTCATTATTTTAATAACTTGCAAATTATTTTAATCACTTACTAATTATTTTATTTCCTAATTATTTTATCACTTTCTAATTATATTAATTCCTAATTATTTGAATTAAATCACTATTTTAATTATTTGATAATTATTATAATTATTTGATAATTATTTTAATTAGTTGATAATTATTTGAATAAATCTATTTAAATTTCTATTTTAATTATTTGCTAATTATTTTAATTATTTTCTAATTATTTTAATTATTTGTTAATTATTTTATTTATTTTCTAATTATTTTAATTATTTGATAATTATTTTAATTATTTGATGATTATTTTAATTATTTGAGGATTATTTTAATTATTTGTTGATTAATTTAATTATTTGCTAAATATTTTATTTATTTTCTATTTATTTTAATTATTTGATAATTATTTTAATTATTTGCTAATTATTTTATTTATTTGCTAATTATTTTAATTATTTGTTAATTATTTCAATTACTTGTTAATTATTATAATTATTTTCTAATTATTTTATTTATTTGCTAATTTTGTGAATAAATCTAATTATTTGAATAAATCTATTTTAATTATTTGTAAATTTCTAATTAAATCAAATTATTTCCAAATAAATATCCCCCGAAAGTGTTAAACCAAGAGTGCAGTAAGGTCCGTTGTCGTGTACCAGGATACCCCAGGTCAAGCCCAAAACTCCTTGTCAGTGTTTTCACTTCTAGGTACATCTATGCCAATGCAACCTGTATATGTTCGTATCCAGAAAAGGATTTATTTGATTGATAAACCAAAAATTATACTAATTATAACGAATTAATTATGACTAATTATTTATAATAATATCATTTTACTAATAAAACTAAATATAAAAAATAAATTATTTTAAATCTAATTTAATTAGAACAACAATTAAAATTAATATAAAAAATTAAATAAATATAAAATTAAATAAAACGTAAATACCTTTGAAATATTGAAGCAATGGAACCGTTTAATTGCCTTCCGACGGTCTCACAAAAAGAATCGGAATTTTTTTTCATAAAACTACAGTTTTGAATAGATGAGAGGAGAGGAAGAAGATTTGATGGATTTTAAAACTGAAACGGATGGTGTATATATAGGTTGGGGTATTTGCGACAGGATTATTTGCTACGGGTTACCCGTTGCAAATACCGATATTTGCAATGGGTCCTGTCACAAATTATCACCACCCAGATTAACTATGGTCGGTGGTTAAAAAGGATTTTGCGACGGGAACTGGTGCAAATACTTACCTACTGGCATAACTTTAGCGACAGGCGGAGTTTCCCGTCGCAAATACCCTGACGCCGTAAATACTATTTGCGACGAGATTATTTATGATGGGTGCCCATCGCAAATAGATATATTTTCAACGGGCTCCTGTTGCAAATTCCAGCCGCCCGCATTAATTACAATTAGCGTTGAAAAAGTCTTTTACGACGGGAACCGTCGCAAATACTTACCTGCAGACATAATGTTAGTGACGGGTGGAGTTTCCCGTCGCAAATACCATGACGTGGTAAATAAATGTTGCGATGGGTGGCTTTACCCATCGCAAATAGTATTTACCGTGGCATGGTATTTGCAACGGGGAGTAGCCACCCATCACAAATACTTTACCTGCGTTTTGGCACGAAATCCATGCCAAACCTATTGCGACGGGGACATTGTCCCCGTCGCAAATATCTCTTCTGTCAGACCTGTTGCGATGGTAATGTTTCCCATTACAAATAACCTGTAGCAATAAACCCTTTCTCCCGTAGTGCATGAAATTTTATTTTTGTAAATAAATATTGAAATATAAGTATATTAAATACTTACACAACATTAATGTGAGAATTATTCTATTAATGAAAATGTCTTTTAAATTTTACAAAAAATATTTTAACATATATAATTTCAATGAGTAAATGTGTTAAACGAATTTTATAGAATACATTGACAACATAAGGATATACTATATTAAATTTCATTAATTGTAAATATTTTATTTATGTTTTTAAATGTGAATGTAATGAATAGTGTCAAAATTGACCATAATGATATTTTATCAAAATAATAAATTAATAAATGAATTATAATTCTTAAAAAATATTTTGAAATATAAAATACTTTTAATATTGTAAAAAATATTATAAATTGTTCATTTATTCCCTAATTGACAAAACATTGGTAAAAAATACAACATTTTAATATTGAGTTACTCGTTGACATAGTTAAAATTAAAATAGGCTAATTATAGGGAATCAAAATGATAAGGCATAAAATAATACCATTAAAATTTGAAAAATATTGATTGATTATAAAACAATATTATCTCAAATAATCATTTAAAAAATATATTTTTTATTTATTCGTATTGAGATTTAATTTATTTTAATTTAATATTTTTCAAATTCCAAAAGATACACTCACATCTATTATAAAAGGTATCATCCAACCACACATCTTCTCATCACCTTGAGCCTTCATGCTCAGCCAAAACCTACCAATTACACTTATAAATTTCCATTAAATTTATTTAGGATAGGTTTTTCTAAAAGACAAACTATAGTCTCTCACTATATGAGATCCAAAGTATGTTCACAAAAGAGGAGGTAATAATCTTCACAGAATATTTTCTGAGTATTTCTTCTTCTACCTTATCATCGTGTTTTTTTCAATTATAATATAATTAATCTAGTATCAATAATAACAAGATATGTTATTATGGTAATGGAAAAACTATATTCTTTCTTTTATCTATCCTATAAAATCAAATTCCATGCCAGTGTGTACGCACGACCTACCATATCTACATTGTGGTGTAATCTTTTTTTCCTTACAAATTTTATTTGATAGGTTTAATGATGGAAATAATAGACATATATAACAATTGTAATATTTTTCTAATTCTATAAAAATGTATTCACCAATAAATTCATTATCTATTTCCCATTAAGTTAATGATTCAATCGCTCATGCGTACATACAACCTTCCCTCTCCAGGACATGATGCGATTCATTTTCCATATTCTCCTTTAACGAATTATTATATAACTATAATGAATAAATATGATATATATTACCTTAATATTATTTTGTAAATGGTGGAAATATAACATATTCATAAGAACATATATTTATACGAAAAAACATACATAGAATAATGAAGCAATTAACACACGAGATAAGGGTAATAATGATATATTACTAATAAATAGGCGATAAGATGATATGTATTACATATATAATATCATAAATATTAATATGGTTATAAAAAAAGTAATAAAATTACTTACATCAATATATATATAATGTTTTGGGATTTACAATGGTAATTGAACCTATGGTATGATTTATTTCACTATCTCATTATTATTAAAGATTGTTTTTATGTATGTATCTGTAGTGGAATATTTATCATCCATGTACATTTTTCATAAAAATATTTTCCAATTTAATTAAAATTATTATATATTTTATCTTATTTTTACACATTTTTAAATTTTTATTAAACTGATTGAATGAAATGGTATATTCATTTTTTTAAATGAGGTACATTGTAAATTTTCCTGGAAAGATATGAAATGAATGTTTTTTTAACTTTTATGACATGAATAGATTTTTCCAATTTAATGACACCTTATCCCTTTTGAATATCACTTACATGATTACATGTATATATTCAATGATATGTTTTCTTTTAAAATTACACTCCATTTTTAGAAAAGATTAATTTTTAAAAATAAAAATGTTATTTTCCTTAGACATTATTTAAAAGACAACTCTCAAATTAATTTTCTATTTATGATCACATTATTTGGTGATACAAGTGATTTATTGTCTATATTTTCTGTGTGGATAATATCATTCTTATTCATGTGGTTATATTTTATGATGTAATGAAATTTATTAAACCTATTTATTTTCCATGGGATATGATATGACTAGATGATGTGTGTGAAACAAATTTATTTCCATTTGTTCTGATATAATGTAATATTTAGGTCCTTTATTGAAACATATGTATGAATATCATTATATTATGGGTATAACCTATATCAACCTTGAATTAATTGGGTAACGATTTATATATTATGAGATAGATAAGACTACAATGAGGAGCATACTCGATTCAGTAATACAAGGATAGAATATGGGGTGAACATGATTTAGTAAATGAGATAGTCTACTATGATTGTCTGGGAAATGATATGCGAATTATATGGAAATTATTTTCGATGCATATGTTCAGGCCATAATTCCATTACATTTGTTATTATCTCTTGGGATATTTTCATTGATTCTTTATGATCATTTTTTATTTATCCCATGACATGATTCATGATTCTATGATATTCAAGATAAAAATTTTAGATGTTTTGTTTGTGTTCATATTTCTGTTGATTATGATATTACTTATATATCCCTTGTTTAATATTTTTGAGCATATAATCAATCACTTTATTATGTTTTATTTACATGGGATATAAATAAATATATTAAATAATATGTGTCATAATGGGATCTAGCTATAAAACAATAAGCGGGAGACAATGAGGATGTTTTATGAATCATATTTTTATGTTTCCCAATTATAATGTACACTAATCCTAGATGGTTATAGAATGATTTTTTTGTTTTAAAATTTAGTGAATATTATTCTATTTATATGTAATATCCTTATTTAAGCTATGGGATGTTATAACTTCACTAAAATTTCAAGTAAATAGTGTTATACCCTTAACTTGACATTCTCCTCGGCTACCCCTATGGGATTCAATGTTGAAAAAAACAATTTAAATTCAAGGATATGTTTTTTTTATTTAACTACTATGACATAAAAATTATACAACAATGGAATTTATCTAGTGTTCAATTCTATTTCATTATATAAATCATGTATTTAAGTTTAATAACAATTTTTAATCAGAAAAATGATATGTGGATAAGTCTATTAGGATCTGGTAGGGATTTCCTCCCATGGTGACAGAAACTATGTGAACACTGGTTGTTTCACTTTATTTTTCATCATTAATATACTCAAAATTTGATTTCAAATATATATCTCTGAACATAGTTTGTATGAATCATTCAATTTATAATTTAAAATCATGTAGTTGGTAAATAGATGTAATATTCATGAAATATCAAAGATATATATTTTATTGTATTGCAACACATAAAATTAAGACAAATTTTGGCATAGGTCTATTGTGGGGTGTGAATAATTTGGTTATTTCTCATAGTTTAAATGCAGTTATAGTGGTAACCTATTGTTTTATCCAGCTATAATTTTACAAAATCTACAGTCACATTTATTTAGAGTTAGAAAAGGGGGTGTTTATTTGAATTATGTGATTCTGTGAAAAAAAGTTAATTACATTATTTAAAAAATGTGAGATAATAATGATGATCAGGTAAATTTTGTTTTATAATAATAATAATATTTTAGACTGTAATTAATTCCATTTTTTGATTCATCAACTAAAAATTTATAGGATTCATTTTCACCTACCCTATCAATGATGGATGAATGGGGTAGGTTAGGATATTCCGTAATCAAATATTATCCTGGTATACCCTTATCCTAATTTGTGAGAGAGTTAGAGTGAATAAATACAATTATCATAGGAAATATCTTATACAATATTATTATTCCTTGGAAATTAATAGTGTAAACTACCCCTTGAACAGGTGGAGAAAATCGATGAGTAATTCACCTTTTAGAGATAGTTTATTCCATCATATATAGACTGGAACCTAGTGGATGGGTATTAATTATCATTATGTAAATCCTTAAATGATAGATAGAATTAAAACCCAACACAACCACTCCTGATAATATTCACAACTAATGAGTGTCAAAGCCAGGCAATAATAGAGAGAATTTTTAATTATTAAATTGTAAATAATAATTTTTCTATTGAATAAATACAACCATTATTCAATTAGTTATAATTTTTCCCCTCCATATGATGTTTCTCATAGAATAATGGGGAATAAAGTGAAATTGCATATTTATAAAATCAAAAAATTAAAATTACTAGAACATCAGTGTGTGTACATTCCAGCATTTTCCCCCTCTTTATCCAATTCCTTTTTATAATTGTGTTGAATCATATTTATATATTCAATATTTGAAATAATTTCCCTCCAAAATATGTTCTTCAAAATTAGGCATGTTATAGGCCAACTAGATTGCATATTCTCGATAGAGTGACTTCTTAAAAGTTTTTAATCCATTATAATGCATGAATAATTTATAATAATGAATAATTAATAGAATAAATTTTAATATTTAGGTGATCTATCAATTCTCAATACATTCCCAATCAAAATTAATTCTATTATTTTTTAGCCTGATTTATGCCTAATTTATTTAGGGTTGGTCAATTCTATCATCCAACAAAGTTTGTAATTTTCAGGAACAATTTGGTCATCTTACTGTTCATATTACCTCTTTGTCTAATTGTGAAAATTGAATCCCACTAACCATGATATCCAATAAAAAAGGATTTTCTCTATTTGGATCAATATATAGAATGGGTTTTCTGAAATATAAATGCAATAATAATTCTAAAAAATCCCAAATTAACTAATTTTCAAAATATGGTAAAAAATAAAAAATAAAATGAAATTTTTTTTCTCAAATTAAAAATTTAATGAGGATTTATTCCTTGAAATAATCATGAAATGTATTTGAAATATCAACACTATCACCACTCTAAAATCACTCTCTCTATGATCATGGTGAACTTACTATGTAGTTTTTTTATCTGGAGACCTCAATAATTGAGAATAAGAGACTATAAAATTGTAAAAGGATTTCATAGGGCCTTTAAGTTCATGAATGGGGGGAAATTAGTAGAATATAATGATAATTTGAAACCACTACATAGTATAGTACAACTAGTTGGTATTTAAGAAGAAATGATATGGGATTAGAGAGTTGAAATGGTCTCCAACTCCCAATTTCAACAAAAATGATAGAGGAAAAATATCATTAGGAATTCATTACAAAAAAATATTTTCAATGAATAGGGGATTTTTAATTTCTTTGAAATTATATAAAATAATAATAAATTCCCCACATGATTCTTCTTCTCCATGAATTAGAATATTATTCCCTACAATATCACAGAAGATATATTCTTATCATTTTGAGTAGTGAAATTTTAATAAATAGAGTATTTTGAATATCTATTTCATATTATCTGGTAGTATATAATGTTTTTGAAACATTTATATTATCTTATTTAAACTCTGTTATAATTATTCTTGGAAAAACTAAAAATTATATATAATTATAATTTTTACATCATTTTTTCTCTTCGTTACATAGAAGATACATGATTAAAATCATTCCCCAAAGCAGTCACCACAAATATCTAATATTCTAATAATAAATTATATTATATATCTAGAATTGAAAAAGGATATGAATATTAAATCTAAAAATATCACCTAAAAAATATCAACATTTAAAACATAATTTTTCCCGATATTATTCCTATTAGAAAATGTAGTATTATATTAAAACTAGTAATATCAACCATATTTTGAATTTATAAATTGAAAAACTAAATCTCCAATTAAAATAAATATTCTGGTATTAATTTAACAATAAAAAATTGTAATATCCTTTGAAATATCTAACTCATATTGAAAATAGTTAATTAAACATATTCTTTGTTGAATAATTATTCATCAATACTCTCCTAACTATATCGTATATATTTATAATATTATATCTAAGAGTTCCATCATTCTGCAAACACTTCACTTCATAATACTTCTCAAATTTTAATAAAACATTCTACAAATTTCATAAATATAATAACTTATAACACAAAATACATTACATAAATATTCATAAGATTATATTATGTTTGTAATACTTTCACTTCATTTTCATATGAATCCTTTAATTTTTAGAAAAATCATTCAATTAGATTTTTCTATATTTCACAGGGCTCAATCAAAAATGGAAGATATAATTTCACAATAACAATATTTTTACATATGATATTTATAAAAGACAATTAACTTTCATAGAAAATTTTATTTTATAAATCATCATATAATATTCCTATTATTTTTACAAATTAACAACGAAAAATATTCTAACATTAAATTATATAGCATATTGATATTAATCGAGATAGTGAATTTTTATGGCCTCATAAATATTAGATTCAATAAAAATTATGATTCAAGAATATTTAGATAATTCACTACCTTTTACAATAGATAAAATAACTCAATAATTTGATATCAATAATATTATTCGTCATTCATATAGAGTGTCCATCATATTCTAAAAAAAGAAAAATACAGAAACATTTTGATATCTTCTATAATTTTTTAGAGTACCCAAATCACAATTTAAAAATTACATATGTAGATGAATTAAATGTAAATAATTCTCTTATCAATTTCTCTAATCAAAAATCAAAATATTTATATGACTATATCTTGAGATATAATTAAAGAATAAAATAACTATAAACATAAAATCTATGGTTTAATTAAAAAAATACAATATATTTGGACAATATTTACTACATCTTTTGGATTTATTTATAACTGAACAAAAATAATTAGAATGTAGATAATATTCTTATAGATATGAAGTAAATATAGGTATAATATTACGAGGAATGAATTTAATGACATAATCTAAATATTGTATCAAATAAATCTGAAATTTCATGACATAATAGAATTTCCAAAATCAGATTCATCAAATACGACCTATTATTGTAAAAAGTATTGAAACATAAAATTTTGGAAATAAAAAATAGACATGAAAATTATTAATAATTAATATTAACAAAATATAATATATATTAAAATAACATTTTAAAATTATAACATATATTAAATTATTACTACATATATGACTGATCTAATATCCACTACTACAGATACCATTATATTAGTGGTAAAAAATCCCTTCTTAGATTATTAAAAATCACTAGTTTCTATAAAATAAAAATAGAGGTCCTTTTTATTAGGAAAAAAAATAATGCTAATAAATTTTTCCTTTATCAGCTCTAAAATAAAACAGTTAAAATAGGTCCTTTTTACCTACAGTTTAGCACAGATAAGTTGTTAAATATATTAGTATGTTTTAATGCTAATAATGCAATTTTTTTGATTTCTAGAAATAGAGATGATAAAATTCATGTTAATTTATTTTTTTTAATTATAGAAAATAATAGTTGTAAATATTAAATTCAGTTGAAATAAAATTTTCATCACAAATATTAGAAAACCCCCCAATATTATTGTTATCTCAAACATTGGGTTTTAGAATTATATTAGTAAGTACAATTTAAAACAAACATTAAAAAAATAAATTTTACATTTTCTTTAGCACCCAACCCCCTCGTAAAAGGGACAGTTCATGCTATTAGATTCAACAAAACCACCCTGTCTCGATAAAAAGAGTGCACCTATATATGAAAACAGTTCATATGTTAGTAATACAGTATGGAAATAAAATAAAATTAAATATGAAATAATATATTAATAAAAATTCATTTTCAAAACGATAGCACATAATTTTATTCATACGCATCGCATCAAATGTTGATTTTAGGTGAAATAGATTCTAATAAATCAAAAATTACTAATGTATCATCATCCTAAAGAATAAGAAAAATATGAAAGTGTTTTCTACGTATTAAGAATGTGACATGTGTTTTGTAGTAATGATTTCATTTTAATTTAAAGCCATTCACTTCAATACATAGTGTCTATAGTGTGCATCACATTGATGTGACGATAATACCTAAACACAAAAATAACTTTCGAATCATTTAAAAAAATTATGAAAAAAATATTAATCTATGTTCTCATTTTTTACTATAATTTTATTTTAATATAAAATGTCAATTTTAAACTAAAAACATATTCTTTGAGTAATAACGGGTAAAATATGTACCAGATTGAGGTGCAGTTGATTTTTATACATCCCTAATAACTCAAGGGTAACTATTATAATTTATAAAAAATATGAATTTGTTTCCCTGATTTTGAGTATGTTATATGTGTTTTGAACTAAAATCTTAATTTGAAATAAAAACACACAATGTGTCATACTGGTAACCTCATAGAACAAATTGATGTGTGGTTGATTACTAAACAACAAAAATAACTTGAGGAACATTTTCCTAAGGTATTATGATATTTGGATCAGGTTTTGTATCTTTTTAGTTAGTGGCATGTTTTTTAACTAAAACATCATTTTTAAATAGAAAACACCTCCATAGAGTCATATAGACATATCATCCGATAGATTTATAGAAGGATGATTCCTAGAACACAAAAATGAAAAATCATTCATTTTTTAAAGTATAATGTTAACTAGAGATTTTTTGATTGGTTTTCAATGAGTGAGAGATTTTATTATCTAAAATATAAATTTTAAAATAAAAGACACACAATCCAAGTCATACTAATCACGTAATTTATATGATTTATGTGACGATGATTCATATACATAACAAATTAATTATTGTTAATTTTTATAATGTATTATTACAATCTAAATATGTTTTTCTCGTTTTGAGTACGTGACATGTTTTTTGAACTAAAATGTCATTTTTAAACAAAAAAACATGCACTATGACTAATATATAGAACAAAAACTATCAAATTGAGGTGTGGATAATTATTACATAACTCTAATGAATTATGATTTTTTTTACTAATGATTAAAAAATGGAATGTTTTTTCTCTGTTTGTCTAATGTAATGTGTTTTTGGAAGTAAAATCTAATTGTTATATGATAACAACAATTTTTAGTCATATCAGTCACACTTGATACATATTGATATATGGGAGATTATTACATGTCAAAATTTATTTAAAGATATTTTCCAAAAAATATAAATAAAATACATTCATATTTTCTTGGTTTTCAGTGTGTGTCATGTTTTAAACTAAAATTTCAATTTTAAATTAAAAACACTCACCCAGAGTTATATCAGATGCAACGTATGTCTTATTGACATGTGACAAGTTCTTGCACATAACAATGACTTATGGATAATTTTAAATACATTTAAGATAATCCCAAAATGTTTACTTGTTTTCAAGTGATTAGAAACAAAATTTAACTAAAATGTCAATTTTCTCTACAAAACAAAAATTTAAATTCATACCTGTTACATTGTGTATTAGATTGAGGTGACATTTATTCCTAAAAATATATAATAAATAATGGGATATTATCTTAAATAACATATACAATATTATAGTTTTATTCTCGATATTGACTATATTTTTTTCTTATATAATAAAATATGAATTCAAATTATAAAAATGTCTGTTTCATTTTAAACTGGATAGCCATAAAAAACAAAAGGAGAAAAATCAACGAAAAAACATCTCTATAATTTGAAGAAATAGTTTATTATTTTATCTTCCTTATTGAATACATTATATAGAATATTGTTTCCATAATAATTTTATACTTTAAATTGAGCTGTAATTTTTTGTTGATAAAAATTATTTATGACTTCATTTTTTCATTTTCTTTTAGAAAATTAAATAAATATGTGTCAAATTAAAAGAATATAAAATTAACAAAAAATGTAGATAAACACATAATATAATAAAAATAAGAAGTAATATGATGTCTCTTTTTCTAGATATTTTTATACATTATAAGATTTTGTATCCATCTTATTCATTTATAAAGAAATATATTTAATCTTATTAATACAAGGATAGAAAATATTCTAGGTAGTACTATAAAAAATATAAATAAAAACGTATTAATAAATTGTCTAAATAAAACAAAAAATATCATTCTATATACTTCTTTGATAATTCTACTTTTTATATGGAATACAATATCAATCATAAATTTTTAAAACACCATAAAAAGAAAATTTTTCAATACTTTTTTCAAAATAATAAAAATATTGTGAAAAAAATTAATTATTTTTATATATGTTGATAGAGAAATAGTATTTTATATAATATAAAATGAATCCACTTTTAGAAGTTTATAGTATTATTATTCTCATTGAATTCATCATTCCATGATTTTGATGATATTTAAGAACCTCTATATCCTAACAAAAAATTCAATAAAATATAATATAAACTGTATAAAATGATGTTATTATTTAAAATTTCCCTATTTGTGTTTTACCAATGGATTAACATCATGATGTGTGGTCTATTTTTTGTGTACTCATGCATTGAATCAAGAAAATGAATATTTTGAGTTTACAATTATAATTAATTGGTAATCCAATCCATAAAATAAAAATGGATCAAGTAATTAAAGGAATAAAATTGAATTTAATGTGATTAAATAATATATTCTTATCCCAAAATCAAGGGTATTAATAAGAGTTCTTCATCTGTAATTTTTTTCAAACATCAGGGTCATATTTTATTCTATTATACAATATTCCTATTATTTCAATGATTTTTTTTGAGTTGAAGTTATGTGATTTCTAGTGAGTCCAAATGTTTTTTAGGGTTTCCATTCAAGTAGTATTGATATATATTCACGATAAAATATAATTAGTATTAAACTATAATTAACATAGTAGATAATATATAAAAATTTTTTAAAACACATATTATGTATTCATTAAAAAAAGATACACATATTCATCTATGTTTAAAATTTTCATTAAAATTCTAAAGAATAATAATGTATTTAATGGCCTACCCATAAATTTTTTCTTAAAAATTAATGGTGGTTATTTCACCATTTTTTTGGTGTATCAACCTGAATATGTAATGTATGTAAATGATAATGTTAAACTTTTTTGGAAAAGTTTCTTTCTAGAGGTATTTTTTTCATCAAGGGGAATGGTTAGCAATGTTCTCAACACATGAACTATGTGAATATCCACTCTCATATTACCTTTTGGAATTTTTTTATTATTTATTTTATGTCCTTGAATATTTTACACTATATTCTTGCCACAAGGATTTCATTGGGTGATAACAGATATAAATAAAAATCATTTTATTCATATAGAATATCAGTATGGAAAATGTATTAGTGTATTGATGATTCACATTTCATTTAAATTTTAATGTTAAAATTTGTTGCCAATGTTATGGATGAACATTTACTTTAATGGTTCACCTTAATGTTTGAAAGGGTCGAGTATTTATGTACTAGGATTGGATGTATTGTTTTTATCCTTGATGTCTTCCCATAATCATTTTAATTTTCAATTGTTTAATATTCTTAATGGTTTTTTTATGGTATGATTCTTCATATAGGATTATGTGTTTTCTAGGATTTTTCTTCATTAGGGTAGTAGTTATTTATAATTATGTTTAATCATGTTTAATGTAGAGTATTCAAAGTTCTGAATGATGAAAAATCATTCCAGTTCTCTTCCTCATTAGTGGTGATATGAGTTCAGATTTGTTTTCATTGAAATGTAGATATATAGATTACTAGTAACATTGATCCATAAAGATGGGGATATAGTTTTTTTGGAATTGTTGACATCTGCTAAAACCTTATTCCACTCAACTATTCTTTGACGTCCTGGTCCAATGCCCCTTTCAAATATGGTCTGGTGTTGTGGTCTCCAATGAGGTTTTGGGATTTTATGTTCAAGGGTACAATCATCTCCATGAGGCATTACCAACATATGATTTTTTTCATTGGTTCCCTGTTGGTGATCCTTTTTATAGTTAATCATTTAAGATGGTATTGGTATCACTAGATTGTATTGGATCACAATATTTGATAATTTATTGGTTACCTTGTCAATTTGTGTCGCTTGTTTGGGTGAAGTTAATTTTTGGTTTTGGTGGATGTTGTCAATGTATTTGATGATGATAGTGAGATAACCTTGATGGATATTTTAAGAGGCGCGTGACATTGTGGTTGAGGATGTGAAATTTATAGGACCTATATTAATTAATAAATTGGAACGTGGATATCACTAACACAACTGAAGGTAGTTTGTTTGTGCTTTTATAAAGGTGTGAATTCATATTTTGAAAATATGTATTTGGTAGATGATTGATTTGAATTTTTAATTTGTAGTTTTATTCGGTTTATATTAATTTTGATATTAGTGTCTATCATTACACCATAAATCTGATTAAATGAAAATAGAAAGAATGGGTTCGATGGATGGATGTACACCATAAAAATGAAACATACTATATATACATTTTATTATATGCACTTTAAGGAAGATTATTTTTGTAGTTTATCTATTACATCCGATGATGATTATATTTTCTAAACAGAATAAAAAATGTAGTAAAATAAGTAATTATTATTATATAATACCAATTTAAACACGTTTTTTTATTACGTCATATATGAACACGTTTCCAATATTTTATATAATTTTTCATCCATTACTATCCCATTATTATTTATATGATCATCCTTCCATAACACAATATGTGAGTTGAAAGTGGATTTTAATTTTGATTCACTAATCTCATTATTAAAAAAGGACATAATTATGTTGTTGTCTAATGTGACCCAAAATAATATTGAAGATTTAAAATATAAACTAATTTTTTCATGAGAGTAATTCCCCATAAGTGATTTATTCTGGGGGTATGTTCTTTTTACTATATGATACTTATTTTCATTACTTCATTAATATTTCATAAATTAATAAATTCTATGACAAAGTGATTAATAATTATATTTGAATGTATTTTTTATCAATTGCATTGTATCTGAAAATATGAAATATTATGGTGAAAAATATATGAATTGCAGGTTTCAAGGTTTATCATATGTTCATACATCAATAGTGGGTGGGGGTTTACTTTTTCATCAACAACCCTTTGATGTTTTTTTGTATAAATTATCTAAAATCCTATATTATCTATTAAATTGATTAGTAATAAAAAAATTATTTAATAGTCATCTAGTTTAAATATCTTTAATTAGGAATAATGATGAGTAAATCCATAATTCATATTTCTTGATTATATAAATAAAATATAACAAATTATTGTCCTAATCACTTCCAAAATTCGTTCCTTATTTATGGGAACAACATTGGGAAAAATTACAACATTAACCAAATCATAAATTCAAGTGGTGTTCCAAATTTATCTAATGAAAATGGACTTCTTAGGGAAAAGAGTATGATCATCTAAAATTCATCCAACTGTTTATTTTATTTTTTTTTATTCTCACCTATATAATTTTGTTAACATTGTTAGACTATATCACTCCATTTATTGTTGGAGTATATATTTGTTTACCCTTTCCCATTTCCGATACCTAAACACCATCAATATGTTGTTCCTCGGGGTTTGTGGAATAAAAATATGCATTGATATATTGTTCCTCTCTATTGAGAGAATCATTGTCTTAATTATCATACTTTTCATTAGTATTGGGAGCATCGACATATGTATAAAATTAATTTTCAAATGTATTGGGAGAATCAACATGTTGAGAAACATGTTTTTTTTTATTAGTAGGATCATCAACATGTATAAAATCATTAATATTAATAAATTATCGAACATTTAATAGATATTACATAAATATGGTTTTGAATATTTAATAATACGAGGTATTTATATTAAAAAATATAACTCATTTATAGAACATTATTTTTTTCATTAAATATTGTAGGAATTTAAACCCTAAATCAAGTATCCAAATCCCATCAATGTAGTCTTCTTGTACATACAACACCACATCTACATTTTCACTTTTGTGAAATAATTTTGACTCCTAATGAAAGGGTTATCCACAATTGAATTGAAATCATATCCTTCAATGGCTTTGGTCGACAATCGACCAATTGACCAGTTTTTATATTTACAATACGGAAAATAAAAAATATGTTCTCTCTATGATACCAATATTAAATATTCTTCTTCACTTCCATCCATAATACAATCTACTTACACAAATCACAATATCTAAAGTTTAACTACACATATACAATAATCCCAATATAATTAAAAATTCCTTACTTAGAATGATTTATAAAAGAAATTCTATATTTGATTAATGATTCCAATGTATGACTTATTCACATATATTAGATTACTATCCTTTGTACCATATACATGCATTGATACATCAAAATGTGTAACTCCCCTATTTTTCATGGTATTTATTTCATAATGTTACTTTTTATAGAACATATAACCATTAATATCATAACAATTATATGATAATACATTTACACTTGGTATTCCCAATAGCAATCAAATATAACATGAAATAGAATATGAATTTTTAGAAAAGTAAATCGTCACAAATAATAGTAACCACACCCATGAAAGAATAAATAAAATTTGGGCATCTTATAAGTGATAATAACACCATAGTAAAGGTTTTGAAATTTTTGTAAGTCATAAGTAATTATATATAATTAATTAATTAATTTAAAAGAAAATAAGTTTTCCTAAAATGTTTTCATAAATAATAAATTCTATGTCTTTTTGTTTTATGATAATTTTATAAGACCTTATTAATTTTTTAATGCATTATGAAATTTGTTTTAATTTTAAAATATATATTTTCAAAGAAAATAATTATTTTATTTATAAATTAAATTAATTATATTTAAAAATTTTTTTTGAAAATTATATTTCATTTTTGGATTTTAAACATAAAAATATATTCGGTTAAAATATTTGGATTTTTCTAAAATACTTAAATTTTTTTTGAATAGTAAAATACGATAATTTACAAAATAATTTAAATTCATTATTTATAGAGTCATGTATGCTGTTATGATTATGTAAGACAAATTTTTTAGAAATAAAAGGCACTTATTACTATTCTTGGTTATGGAATCATCATTATTAGTTGTCTTGTGGAGAAATAATAAATTAATGAATATAATATTTAGAAAACCCCTCTCATCTCCACTATAAATACCACCCATCACACACTCATTCCATCCAACATCTCAATATGAAATACTTGCCAAAAATATACCCAAACATATTTCTTATCACGTCCCACACGTCCATGATCTTCAAGTATCATGAAAAATTCCAAACCAAGGACTCCAAAGGAGGATTCAAGTGGCGATTCCACTATTTTTTTCATTTAATTTCCTTTCAAGTTTTTGTTATTTTCTTAATCTATCCCCAACTATCATCATCCACATGGTATGGTAACTCTGTTATCATACATATATTGTAATTTTATGATACTAATGAGATAATATATCATAAAATCCCCTTCTCCTCTACTATTTATTATAGAAAGGAAATCATTGTTTGTGTGGTGTTAATTTATCACCTTCTAGATTGACATGTTTTCATTTTCTTTTACTTACTTCAGATAAGTTCATGAAACCATTTATATCGTTTACATGGATTATGTTTTATCTATTATAGCATATTTAATGTTATGGAAATAAATTATGTACATATTACGAAATGACTAATAACATGTTAGTTGTGGTTGAAAAACCGCCCGAATTAACCCAAATGATATCATTAAATTATTATTTAATGATTCTTCCAAATAGAATTTAACATAATTCATTATAGGATAATTTAAAATCATTTAATATCATTATTAACATGAAATATTATTTCAGTATGTTTATCAATGATCTACATGAAATTCCATTAATGAATACAAGTGAACCATTCAAGAAAACTATAAAAACAAACATTTCCGAACAATGAATTTAAACACTATAATTCATAAAAAAATCCCATTAATGAACATAATAAAACCTTAAGGAAAATTATTATTGTATAAAAGGTTATTGAATTGTTAATTAATGAATCTAATGTTGTTATATCGGAAAATATAGTGAATAACGCATTCAGATACAAAATAAAGGGAAATTCTCGAACCAAACTATCATACATTGAGTTTTCCACCATTCAGCACATAATCTATGTAGATATTCCATAAAAATATTTTCTCCATACTCCTATTACATATTCTAGGATATAAATGTTTTCTAATTCATTTTGTGACAATCCTAATTTTCTTAAAAGATAACTCTTACAAATTTACACCCTCTTTTTAGTTCTCATAGATTTTTTATACTTCACTCACTATTGATTGTTCTATGTCAAGAATGTTATCCCCGATTTTTTATGTGATAAAATGTTTATAAATATATTTTTTATGATTTGAAAACCATTCTTTTCTATGTGTTATTTAATGTTTATGTTTGACATATGTTCAATTTTTCATTCATGATAATGTGTAATTTATGATGTGATGTGTGTGCTCAAAATTATATAGCATGATATGGATGTTATGATGTGATGGGTGTGCTGGGAACTATAAAACACTCCAATGCATTGGGTATTTTTCTAAAACTCATGATTTAAAGGGAAATGATGTGTGAACATATTTCTAGCATTTTTCACAACTATGTTTGTTAGTTAACAACAAAGACTCGATGTATCATTTTTATGCATCACCACATTTCTTGTCTTTTATTAATTCTTCCACTCATGTTCATGATCCAGTTCCTTTGTTATGATTGTGCTCACCAATTGTTATATTTTTCATATCTAGCCACATACTGGGATTTTATCTCCCCCCATTTTGATTTATATTTTTAGGTGAATACATGTACTAATGAGAGGTCAAGTTCCAATAAGAAGATAGAGAAGAATGAATTAAATAACTTTTTATTATTGAGGTTGTAAATGTTATGTTTGGTCATATTTTTCCTAGAACACTAAACTTATGGATAATCATCGAGTAATTATATTATGTTATTTATTTTTATAATGATGTAATAGTAATGCAAAAAAGGTAGGGTTTCTACAAACATCACACAAAGGGTACATGAGGTGATGATTTTTCAAGATGAAAGTTATTTAATGGAGGTTTGGTGCAGATCATGTTTACTAATTATACTCCATCATATGTTATTTTACAGCATAGGAGATTTCACATGATGATGACTAATATAGACTTGTTTCACTTTCATCGTTAACACACAATTGGGAAGCGATGTTAATATGAGTGTGCCTTTATTTGGGGAATATCAAGGTGGATCCAAAGGATGTGAGGTACCAAATACTCAGTGAGGATATTTAAAAAATTGATTTGGGAATATTCCATTATTCTACTCTGAATGTTGAAAAAACAATATCCGAGCAGGGGCGAATTTCCAAGGTACTGTAGTAGTACTGTAGCAGGTACTGTTGCAGCGGTGGCACTGTAGCAGTGGTAGAACTATAGCGGTGGAGGACTGTAGCAGATAATGTAGCGGTGGCGGTACTGTAGCAGAATGGGTACTGTAGCAGTACAGTTCACTGAAGGGTCCTTTGGGCCAAAAAAATGGGCTTTCAAGCCGTGTATTCAGGCCACTTGGCCTTGGGACTTTGGGCTATGTAATGGGTCTCCCTCTACCCAATCTAAAGAGTTCATTGCTTTCAAATAATAAATTGAGGCTTCGACCCCAACCTTTATAAAAATAATAATAATAAGGATAAGGATTGAAAATCATACAAATTTTAATTTCCAAGGAATTCCAATGTAGTGTTCTCACACAGGGTACGTAAGCATCAACATTCATGACCACACTATTCAATTGCATGAGAAAGACACATTAGAAAGTCACCAAATGAAGATAACCTCTCATACTAAGGCCCTATATTTTTATTATAAGTAGAAAAAATGGTGTCTTCATTTTTATGGAAAAATAATTCCAATGTCCAATTGATGATATATTTCACCATTGTGATTCACTAAAGCCATCTAAAACCTTCTTGATAGATTTATAAAACCTGAATATAAAGGAATAAAATGGGAAAAATGAATTTAAATTTATCCCAGGGTTTAAAATAAACAATTCTTATGAGTGTAAATTTCTCAACCCATGATTCATGAAGACTAGCACGAGGTACCCTTCCCCAACTAGGGACCTATGTGAGTGAATTCCATGAACCCTTCTTCTGATTCTTGAATTGATGAGGCAGGTTCCTCCAAAGTGTTTTTTCCCATGAGTTTAATCTCCCAAGATGAATCCATTTCACCATAGACTACCAGTGTGAAACATCCCTTGTGCACAACTTCTTTTTTCACCCTAACCTACAGCGTGTGTGAGCCTCCTTGGTTCTCCCTTACCTCTATCCTATATGAAATTATCAACATGACTTTATCAAATCCATCCCTGGTAGTCCCTATCCTTTTTTGGATCCCATTTTTGAAGAAGATAAAATTGACCACCAATTTCAACCACTTTAAGATCATGTACCTTGAATGTGAAAACAAGAAATTATCGTATATCAGGGAGGTGGATCAAGAGGCTACATTTGACCTCATTTCATGATCTTGTCACTATAACGTGACTACCAACCCCTCTGGTGATTACCACTAATAAGATTGGTGGAAAATTGTGATCGGGAACATACACCCATATTCCATTATTTATCCTTCCCTCAAAATCTCTTCAAAACATTCAATGATTTCCACAAACTAGATACTGAAGAATCCATGAAAAAATAACATAAACATTTCTTTACGAACCAATATAACCATCAGACTTATTTTGTATTACTCAAATAAGCCCTCAAATAATGTTTGGTGTCCAATAGTGAGAATGCACATAGAACAACCTCCATTCATCATTCCATCCAGTATCCCCATATAGAATCCCTTAGAGAAAATAGTCATAAATTCTTAATGGCATGCATGGATTGGACCCTACAATGTATCCCCCACACATGAGTACTAGCAATATTCACTAACCAAAAAGGGAGGACAGAAGCAAGCACATACACCTAAATGATATTAAAAATGGTTATATATGTAGATTCAAATTAGTGAAGTCATCAAGAATATCATAACAAAGGTGAACGAGAATACAAAAGTACCTACCCACATCCTAAATAATTGTAAATACATGTTAATGGTGTTTAACATAGTTCTTGAGGAACGTACACATAACTATGGCCCCACAAGTGGGGTGGATCATCAGAATTTCACTCTAGATAATATACGTGTATCTATTCCCATCAAGGAAATGAGGTAAATTCCCCCATAATATATAGATAACATGGTTAGGAATATACACCCACTCCCATCATAGGTAATCGTCCTATCCTAATGGCCACTCAAATGTAATCACAAATACATGCCCATGTCAACAACTTCTCCAAGTTAGTGTCCCCATTTGCTAACTATATTTAATATAAATGTATGACTCAACAAATACATTTTTTAGTCAAATAGATAATTTAAAATCCCTCTTTACTCAGTGTTAATGTTTGTAATTCCATTAGACATTTATAAATGGAATATCATGGAACTAATCTCCCATTAAAAAAATTCGGGAGTAGCAGTAGTAATTTTGAATATCCTCCAGAAACACATCACCATTAGTTATTTATCGATTTCTATAATCTAAATGATATCAATAGTCTATATCACGTTGTCAACTATAATTTCACTTAGTGTGGCCAAAAGTTCATGAACAATGTTATTATTCCCCTTGTTATAATCCACCACGACGGTCTTCTTAATGATGGAATCCACACTGAATGTTCTATATGCAGTTATATTTCATGTTTTCATGAGAATTATATAATTGGAAATGTAATAATAATAAATCCCTCATAATGTGAGGTACTTTACAGCTTAAGTACAATCATATACAATTAATTGTCATTAGAATATGAAAAAATTTCTCAATATGAAGACATCCTGAGGAAACAGTCATTCTCCAAACCTAAATTGCATTGCCGACCTTCTAACATAGTGGAGGAAATATCAACCAATCTCACTACTTGTGATAAATCATCCGTGAAGAGTAAATTTTGGTTAGACCATCAAGACGATCATATTATGAAATACGAATAAGGTATGATATATATTAGTTTTTATTTTTCTAACACTGACATACACAATTTGTTCGGAATCATGGCCACCGTTCAATAAAATATTCTAGAGACATTTTCCTATGATTGTGTTCAAGAAATCCTCCTCAACATACAGAATACTATTTTCACATGAAAAAAAACAGATAAATCACTTTGATGAGTATCAATGTAATGACAAGTTAGTTAAAGGATTTAAATTCAAAATTATATTGGACTCTCTCCTAGATTAACCACTTCTAAATAATTTTAAATTTCAATTATTTGTTCAATGTGAAAGACTATACATTCATGATGTTATGAAGATGATTGTAGATAACACAAATGGTTTTCGAATCAGAAATATGGTGAACCAGAATTCATTAATTTCACTACACTCTCAAAATAGAAAAGTTCGTCAATGGTTGTAACATGATATTTTATATGTACTTAAAGGCTTAAAAATTAATCATCTCAGAACCAAATACATGATAAGAAAGAATACTCCTTGGCCAAATCTCATCGATGTTGGTCCATAGGGGAGGATGATATTGAAATACACCTACATCCGACATCATTGAATATCAAGAAATCCTCTAGTTTGGTAGAAATTCTTAATTAGATAAAAAATTTCAAAAATAGGATAAATACCTTTATAAATGGGGTATTATTGTGAATATTTAATGATCCACCCATCACATGATTGAAAAAAAATCTGTAAAATCATAAGAGGGAATTTTTTAACCAACACTCTGGGACAGTAAAGCAGGTCCAATGTCTTGTGATTGAAAAGTGTGAATTGAAACATCCGTTAGGGATAGGGGATTTTCCCCCTTAATAATCCCCTATATTATTTGAATAAATAATATCATGATTAGTAAAAGATAATGAAGACTGGATCGTCCTGGATTGTCCCATCCCGTGATCTGATACCTCTTCTTGGAACATGAATGACTAGACAATCATGAGACTCCAATAAAATTAATGTCTATCATGAAACTGCAAGATAATATTAAAAAGATAGTTCAAGGACTCAATGGTGATTCAAAAGTAGAAAATCCTGAAAATATACTGATATAGTAACTAAAAATCAAGTCACATTAGTTAATGTTATAAACACCACCCTCACAGATTCTATAGAACAAGAGGCTAACTTAGAGAAGTTGACATTAGAGGACTTTCTAATCCCCAATGTTGTCTATGCCAAATAAAATTAAGGATATGGTCATACCCAGAACTAGAGGTTAGCCTTATGTTTGGGAACTCCCTAAAAAGTCATCATTAACTCTTTGAAATGAATATAGTATGAAGAAGGTAAGGGTTCAATTATTACTCACCCACCCTTGGAGAACATGAGTCAATTTCCCTGGATAAAATAATTTCTCTCAAAGATAAAGAAATTATGGAAGTGATAAGACAAAATAATGAGCTACATAGAGGTATAATTATTAATATATATGATCACCATAAAACTCCTCAACTCACACTTACTAATAGTGAATCTCAATTGATGGGGTTTTCTATAATAAATAATGTAGATATAGAACATTCAATCAATGTGGCATATCAACCAATATATTTGGATCCCATTGCAGTAGATTTTGATATCCCCCTACCGTGTTCACAAAAAGAATAAAATCAATCACATCCTTATCGGCCTTCCCTTATAGGTTTCCCTAGGAATATACCTATGGGACTACTTCCATTGTCCCTATTGGTTGTCATTCATGTTTAAGATCCAAAAACATCACTTTATTAGGTCCAAGTTTAGAAAGGTATTACTCTAATTCTTATGAACAATATTTAGTTATTAATAGCTCTATTGGAGTATATTGTATAATTAAGTACAGTGATATGGCCTGAAAAGAATCCATATCCTGAATGGGAAGATCCAAATCTTCACCATCCAATTATTAGAAACTCAACATTTACATTTTTTAATGTCTTGGGAGATCCATAGTATCATTTGACACATTATTTCCCTCATTCTGAGAATATTATGGGTATTCATGAGCAACAGGAAGCAATTAAACTCGTGTGCTTCATGAAATTGCTGAATGTACCAACCTTTATATGGTACACGAGATTGCAGTATTACCCAATCACTGGATGGGAAGACCTCCAATAAAAATTAAACATCTATTATAGATAAATGTTGTATAATAAAACAATATTTAATCTCATAGACTATAAGATATGTGATAATTAAGGGGTCTAAGATTTCATTACATGTTACAATTCACTTTGATCCCACCATTCCCTCAATATGTTTTACTTATCATATTTGTAGAGAATCATTGTTTTGAGTTATGTACATCACAAACACATGTGAAATTAATATAAGGGTTTCAAAAACATTATGTGATTTCTCAAAAAGTAAAAATATACAATGAAGAAAAAGGAAATGACCCAATTAATTCAATCTACTCAGGGACTAAGAGTGGGAAAAGAATAGGATGCTATTATTACACTTAACATTGCTCCATATCCCAGTCCTACATTAAATCCCACACCATATTGTATGGTTTCACCTACTGATAATCCACAAAAATACCCACCAGGTCAGGATGATTACAGATATTAGAGGCAGAAATAGTATAAGGAGATGAAAAAAATAGCCTATTCATTCTGAAATATCAATTCCCCCGCTACAACATCTTGGAATTCATAATAACCTTTTGAAGTTTCTAATTCCTAATAATCAAAAAAATAAATGTGAAAAGTACCTACTGAAAAATTTTCCTTCCATAAAATAATGGGTCACCCAAAGTAGTATTTCTTTTGTTCTCCATGAACAACTATAAAATGATGGCGGACTATAGGAAAGGGGAGGTGAAAAATTCACATGTTCAGGTTTTGTATGTTTTTACCACAAATAAGGAAGTTGAAAATTACAATAATTAACTTAAGAGAAAGAGTGCACATAATTTTAGTGAATGGATGGTTAGGAAAACAATAAACTATACTCATGATATTCTCAAAACATAGTTGAAACATCCATCTATAGCCCTAGAAACATCCTGTACAACATGGTAAACTTCATTTAAAACTACTTCTTCTAAAAGATAGTGAACGAAAAAATAATAATGGTTGGATGGTTTAGAATTATATTTAGTATTATTGGACTAAACCAAAATTCTAGTAGTTTTTTACATTATAATAATTCAGGCCTACAATACAATAAGTACTGGAACCACCTAACCATAATGTAAAATGGGGATCCACCCAGCAGACAAAATATTCATCTGATTATGATTTGATCTTCAGTTCCTTTAATGTTATTTTTTTATGTATCACTTTAAAAATGATGATTATTATTATGAAGTCAAATTCATTATGATTTATTAGGTATCATGGAGAAGCGGCTGTCAGAATCGCAGATATAGGGGATGATTCGTTCAAGCCCAATGTGAAAACATTAACCATGCGCCTTCTCAAACCATATACATGGAAATAACTCATGGGAGATACCTAAAGTGAGCTCAACAAGAATTAGGGTTCTCCCCAAAACATGATATTGTCTACACTGACACAGCCACAAAAAAATATTTATTTTAGGATATGTCATGACCTAATCCACCTCGGTGTTTAAGAAGTCCTATCTAACCTAATCCATTAGGAATATAAGAACTTCCAACTCATATTCCATGGGTTGGTCCACCTACATTAGAAATATTATCTCCCAATGTGAATACGAATGAACATCCCCATTCCGGGAAGTTTAGACCTCTTGACGAGAAATATAATTTTTCTATAAACTAACATTTTATGGACATGCTATCCATACTGGATTCTTTATGACTATTAAAAGGCCTTTATGAAGCACTTATAGTGGAATTTTCAATCCCTCAAGAGATTGAATTTTATGTTTCTATTGCTGAAGATTCTCATGATAAAATGATAGAGAAGAATGTCATTCGGTCATTTCTTTAATAGTCTAAGACAAGAATAATAGCATATATGAAAAATGAGGACCTTGTATATAACTTGAAGGATAAATGACTATAATATTTGATGACCCTTATTTTATATGGATTAGAAGCCAAACTAAATTAATTATGGAAACTTATCTAGCTAGGTTTCAATGAATCACACTTCCCCCTTCACTTGAATGTTACATGGTTATGAAATGAATGAGGAAGATCCCCTTGGAGAGATCACACTCATATCATAGATTGATGATCTAGTATCTGTCTAATAATTAAGGGTTGTTGGGATAGATACTAGTTTCAATGTACTTCTAGGGAGACCTAGATAAAATAAATATATCTTTAGCTAGTCTCATCATTGAATTCATTATGTGTTTTGAGGCGCTCATGGGTACATGGACTATATCTGAAAATTCATTGATATTCTTGCAGGAAAGTGTTTTCCCATCAATAAACTAACGAAGAAGGGAGTCACATATCCGTAGAACAAGGAATATTAGGAAAAAATATAAACCCTTCAAAAATACCTCTTATGTTAAAAAATATTAAATATATATGTTGAAGGATTACCACCATCTTATATGTGACGACCCTAGAGCCATCATTGTGTGCCCTACATGTGAAAAAATGATGTTAGGAATGAAAATAGGCTTTATTGTCTATTTTGAACCACACTCAATGTGGAGAAACGATATTCAAATATTGAGAGGAGATTACTGGGGATATTCTTGGTGGTTCAGATGTTGAGGAACTATTTACAGCACCAAGACATCCAATAGGTCTCTAGCAATAACCTGATAAAATATATCATCAACCATAATATATTGAAAATATGTTTATCATGGTGGGTAGTTATTCTATTTCATTTTAAAAAAAAATATATGCCTCCAAAAGTAGTGGTAGTCTATGAATTGAAAGATTTCACTATATATAACACATCTTAAGAAGGGACATCCTTAAATATATAATTACTATATTAAGAGATACTATCAATTGGGGGTTTCCCCGAAATGTGGGATATTTAATTTGAATATCTGTCCATAATCCACACAAGGTAGATAATGGATGACCATATTCATACAAATTAGGGATAGGGATTGTCCTTATCTTATATGAGAGTTAAATATTTCCTTACTCCATCCTATTATCATCAGTTCATAGAAACAATGAGGTAGAATATAAAACCCACATTTTAGGTTTGGAATTGGAAACCCAAATACCAGTAAATCACATAGGGGTAAAGGGAGACATATAGTTGGTAACCTAACATATCAATGGGGATTGATCCATTAGAAAAGTGGTGATGATCCCCATGTTTAACTATGTCTTTGAGTTGATGTTAGATGTCTCTTCATAGCCAACATTTAATCACATCCCCAAATCATAGAATGAACCGAGAGAGGTATTTTCCAATACAACTAAAGCTCTACCAGATCCGATATGGAGAGAAATAATCATCATAATTACATACACAAAAATAGTCTCACATCTTGTTCATATTAGAATGGAAGAAATTAATAAATCCATCCCTGCATATAGCCATATTTCACAACCACTATGTGGATGAAACTGATCATGGACTACCTACAAGATAGGATGCTCAAACTAGATAGATTTAAGAAAAGGAAAATTTAGAACTATCAGTCAATTACCCTCTTTATGATGGACCAAATAAAAATAATTCCCACTATTAATGATTATTTGACAAATTCCTTCGAAGAAATTTAGAAAAATAAGAGACTACAGAAATTATTGAATAAGGAAATGTAGGAACTTTTGGTTCCCTCCAGTCAGGATATAGAATTTCTAATCAAATACAAAGACTTCGATATTTATGTCCATAAATGACACATGTTTGTACATAATTCACCAAAACATTTCATTTATACCATGATTATTATCACTTCATTCATCAACACATTGAATTTCAACATACATCCAAATAATCTATGACTTCTTTCATATGTGGAGCGGATTTTGTGTGGTTGTACCCGATAGCTACTGAAAATTAGTTGAATTACATCTTTACTATTACAAATTTCTTCTATAAATGGGCTAAGACAATAACAGTAAAATAATTTAAGGAGAAATCATTTTTGGAATCATGAAATCCAAAAACATTACTAGATTTGGTGTCCCTCACTCAATATTGATGGATAAGGAAAACAATTTATGTTCTGCTAATGAGGACAATCTATATCAGGGATAAGATTGCAAAAAACCCATTCATCCAACTTTCATGTAGCAGTTAATATATATTTATATATAGTGGACTTCAATATGACTATGTCGGAAAAACTCAAGAAAATAGAGAGAAAAGATGAAATGTCTTGGCTGGACAGGGGGTTTCATGTCGTAAGAGATTAGTGAACTACAGATGATATTGCAAAATGGGATCCCCCGTACTCATTGGTATACGGAATTGAAGCAGTCCTTCCCATTTAGGTTCTATTACTAGCACTCCTCGATTACATTTGTGACCATATATCTATGGATGAACTATCCCAAAAGTAGTGAAATAAATTGTAGTGACTCGATGAAAAGAGATTTTCACTTGATGAATCACATAGAGGTCTGTCAAAATTGAATATTTTGATCCTTTTAAAATATTTTCCACCTATATTAAATCCTCAATGGTGATTTAGTGTTGCCAATTATGAATCCAATGATACTATGAAATAATATTCCTAAGCTTTATCAGAAGTGGGAGGGACCATACTCGATACACAAAGTCCACTCTGATGCATCATATTCTTTAATCTCAATGCATGGAGAAGTAATCATGACTCAAACCCATTAACGTTTATTTAAGGTGTAAATCATATAATCACAAGATTGTTCATCCTATATGCATGACCTTATACTTCATAGCACCACACACATCCCAAATGTACGAAGTTAAACTACGTAGTTGGTATTTTTCAGAAAAAAATGAAAATGATTGACATAATTTTCATGTCACATGATTTAAACAACATTGAATCATGTTCTTTTAAACATCTTGATAAACATAATGACATTGGGTCCCAATATTATGACCGAAAACAGCTAGACACCATCCATCCTCCCTACATGATGCTAAACTAGTTGACATACATCCCCCTAATTCAATGTTAAGAAACCACCAAGATACCATGAGATAATACTCCCTGTAGAACCTCAAATATAAAGAATAATGGATAGGAATATCCCATGTATATGACTCATTCAGATCACACCCACTTAATAGTATCCCTTTGTCCCCATTATGAGAATATGCCCCAATTTCACCTACATTCTTATTACAAGTTTTTAAATTGCATTGTAACTCTTTGAACTATTTATTGAATTATTATCATTCCTAGGATATATATGGTGGATCTAGGATCTCCAATATCAAGTCCAAAAAAGAAATCTTTTCCATTTTTACGAATTAGAACAACACATGGAAGTTTTTCAAGAACGAAACATGCAATTATTTTACCTCAATAATAAATGTAATGGAAACTTGGTCTTATCCCCTTGCCTATAAATAATAATGTAAATGTCCCTTTCAGTCCTTATGTATACATATCATTTCATCATAAGGAACATTTTTGAGAACATTGTGTGGCATGATTCACATTCTAATGAGATATGTTGAAATTCCACCCTAGTCCAGCCATATTTCCCCATGTTCCCTTTTCATATCAGGAATCCTACATCATTTATCTATGATTTCAATCTTCTTGGATATTTTCAAAACTGCATGTTCCATTATTCTCAATCAACTGAGATATGTTTTGATTACTAGATCTCCTAAAATTGTCCCAGTAGTAATTAATGAATAAAAAACTCTCTTTATATTCAACATGCATCAATCAGATCTACACTAGGAATATATCATTGACATTATATTTATTCAAATTACAATATGATGTTTAATGATACTAAAAATAATGTTTTATGGAGAAAAAAATTCCTGGAAAAATAAATATCTCATTTACCCATGAAAAAACGTGAATGATGTGGGTGAGAAATTTTGAAGAGATATATATGTCATTATTATCTTCCTAAGGAAATAAATACCAATGCATGGATCATATATCCTAGACCATCCCCCACATAATCAAAATTAATTTATCCATAACTTTTGTTACCCTCATACAAAAGAATAAAACATTTGAAATATTTATTGCTCACATCGATAAGAGATCAGGGGGGTTTGGATTTTTGTAAAAATGTTCTCTACACAGGTGATGCATATCCATTAAAATTGAGGATATCTTGGTCATGGCTGCAAAACCCTTAAAGTAACACCATATGTCTTCATCACATGATCATAAATTGTGCCATCTTTTTCATAAATATGTACAGCTTGATTGATTCCACAAAATGATACATAGTGACACCTAGGACCTACACCTTGGTCTATCTACAATATACGCTCTCATATCTAAATCAACCACTTCCTCCAACATGAAAACAAAAAGAAAAATTATTCATGAACTACATATGGATTGATTATCACCTTTATGAGATACATAGTTACACCTAGATCGTCAATTCCTGTCCCAGTCATATCATGATATGGGAAACTCCCCAATTCTACCATATACGTGTTAGATATACAAGAGGTGATCAAAACGAGGTCTCACCCTACACATGATCCTGTATCCAAAACCCCCACATACTCTACAAATGAATTAAATAAGTATGGGGGAAATTTATTCTGAGATCTATTAGTGGATTGATTCTTATCATATCGAGATACATTTTAACTCTTTTTCCTTGGCTCTCTTCCTAGATATATGGTAAATAAATCAGTATATCCTAGATAAAATCGACGGTCCATATCAAATATTTTATTTTGGGTACCCCACATTAGGAAGAAATCTATAAAAACAAATATTTCACCTTATACATATGGATCGGTTTTATAAAAGGGAATTCCAAATAATTTCAAATATCAATATAAATGATTTATTTTTATTAGATATACCCCTTCCTCACTTCATACTCCAAATCATGATTTTTTAATCTTCATAATATCTCCTCTACTTTTCTTCAATAATGTCTGATACCTATGAAAACTTTTTCCCGATTAAGTTTTAATATTCCCTAGTTTATTTCATAAAATGGAAAGAAACTAATGTGTTGGTCAGCCAATGGATGCAACATTTTGACTTTATTGTATGGATCCTAGTTGGCCTTGCATAAGAAATCTGACAAAATGGGGTTTTCAAATATAATATATTTTACCATTGGGGAAGCCTTGTTATCCCTATAAACATTGATGAAAATATAATGGAACTAATGATTCAAAGTCAGTATCCATCCCACATATTTTTTTACTATTTCCTCCCTCACAATCTGAAAACCTCCAAGACTATGGTTTATAATTTCCACCATTTGGTCTAATGTATATAGTAACGACCATGGTAATGTATGAACACACACCTCTAGTTTTTCAATGATATTATGGTCCTATTCCAATATACTAAAAATATAGATTCCCTATTTTCAACACTTGGGTCAGACCTACGTGGATACCTATTATACAAATTCATTGAAATGTTTTACATGAAACCCCCATTCTGTGTTTAGGTACAATCCTCCCACAAACCAAAAACTATTCCTAGGGATATCCAAATGTCAAAAAACATACAATACAAATTTTTTGATAGAATTTTGGGATTATCAAGTATTTATTTTCTTTATTGTGTTATAAGAAACCACTATTTTCATTTCATAAGACGGTCAAAAAAATTTGAGCATGTCAGTCAAAGGATTCTATTAGTGACTGTGTTGTATGAACACTAATTGGTCTTACATAAAATATTCCACATAATGTGTTTTTTTACCAGTGTTATGTTCGTTCATGGGAAACAAATCCTATGGTATCATAATACATTTTCCCATATAATCTATAGGATCCATGATTCCAAAAATCACATCTTATAATTTTCTTCTCTCACTCCTTAATATAGTAGCACATTTTCAACCAAATAACCATGAATGGGAGAACCGAAAAAATCGATTTAAGGTAATGATATTAAATTATAAACCATAAAATATCATTTTTATGTGAATCTAAATATTATAAAGAAATTTCAATTCAATGCTAATTGAAACTACCTAGAATAATATACATCTTGTATGAATTTAAAATCCAAAACATAATGACTTTGTTCAATGACATTAAACAACATAGTATAACATCCTATTTTTATGATGTTAAACTAAACATTCAATATCTTATTCTATTGATATTAAAATGAATTATATATTAACCCTTGTTAGAATGGGCCCTTTACCCAGGACATTAACTACCTCACAAAAGATACCCTCTTACACTCGAACCAAATCCTTGTAGGTGCAGTTTCAAATTCACAACCATCACCAACGTAAGGATTACCTCCATTCTCATCCACCACTGGTAGGAAAAACCACATATCATGTTATTGAAAAATATTGAATATTAAACTCCCTTAGAATGTTGAAAATAGTGTTCCAAAAATCATATGAACCATTTTTCTTAACTACACCATAGTATTACCTAATAGGATTTGAATAAATGTTTTATATACTTTAGGGCTTGTCCGCCATAGGATTCCATTTTATGGCTATAAAGTAACATGACCCAACTGGCTCTACATAGAACAACCCAAAAATGATGTTTTTAATTAGTGATAATGTCAATATCATGATATACCTCCACTATTCAATAATATATTGTATTGAATTTATGTACCACAAAATACTGGTTCAAAATTCCCCCACAAAATATATAATGAATTACAGAACATTCTTGGAACACAATACCAGTCTGGGCCATCATCTCAAAACATATGGTCAAAACTATTAAATCTAAAACACAAACCATAACTGTCTATACAACATGACATGAAATTGACCATAAAAATTTATATAGTAATATATATATTAAAAACCTTACAAAGGTAACTTTTAACAAAATGTCGATTCTCAACTCGATACACCTATTTTCTTTATAGTTTTGGAAAAATAACAGGGGATAAAAAATAAAAAGAACTAAACATTATTTTGTAGAAACCTAAAATGGTCGGTCATAGAAAAATCCAGTCATATCCCCCTAAGTCTTCTTTATAACGATCTTATGAAAAAAAATTAGGCGATGAAAAAAAATTATAGTTCACATGGTTTTCCATATGACCCTAATTGTAGATGAACCAAGCTCGCTTGGACTAATGGAATAAGAAAAAATAAATATCATTTCCTCATCCCACCACTGTGGATACAACTAGTTGATAAAAATATAATTTGTTTATGAAAATAATTACAATGTTAGGTTGTGATTTTAGGGAGAATATAGGGATGAGGACAAAGATGATTGGGAAATAAATGTCTTCTATTATGTAGAAATATATGGGATAATCCAATAGATTAATTATAGATTCCATGATCTAAATGAAACTATCAACACAAATCTCCACCCTTTTAATCAATTCCCAAGCCCCACCATCCACTAATTGAAGACAAGTCAGCCAAATTGCTTTAGTCTCCCTGGCTTGCAGAACCACATCCACTACATCCAAAGTGTAATTTTTACCTAATATTTTTGAATATTCTAATTATATATGGAGTTATACAAGATTCCCTAAACCGAAATCAAATTCCACTAGATGAAATGATACTTCAATATATTTCTCACTAATCTTATATATAAATTTCACCAACTTATTGTTATTGTTGGACTCTTATTGGTAAAATGCATCCTAAAGATCCCCATTTCTTATGTGAATATTCACATTTATGAGGACATACTGTAGTTCATGATATAAATCCATTTTGAAAATTATCTATTTCATATAAATTTTAAATCATTTGGAAATAAAATCCACTATATTAAATTATTAAAATTAAAAATAAATGTTGGTAGATTTGAGAATTCACGCTTTCAAGAATATTCTCAAAGACTATCCCTCATAGATCCTCTCATGCCTTATGGTGTGTGATCTGAAGATCATTATGTAGATACAAATCCATATTAGAGGAATTTTCATAGGAAGAGATATAACATAGTATTAGTTTACTTGTTAAATCACATTTCCTTATTCCCTATTGATCAATATTTACTTCTTGTTCAGGTATTGACATTGTTTTCATAAAGGTTTCCCCTTCAAACCTAACCAAATAAGTTTATGAATCTAAAAAATGTAATGACTAATATTTATCCCCGAAAAGGATAGTGTGTAAAAGAAATAAAGGATAATTATAATACATTGCACTAACCATGTAATGGGTTATATGTTGGGGTAGTTTTGACCCAAATGCCCTCAACTCTAGAAGAATGAGCAGAAACCTATTGATGAGGGGAACTCTCCTAGGTCTACTTGGGGATCCCCAAATGAGGTTCATAATGACAACCCATTCAATGGTATTGCTAATATAGCCTTCACACAACAATGGGACTGAGATGGTCTTAAATATTTGGCCTATGCAGCGTCACTATGACTTTTTCTGCAAACGGAGCATTGTATTCCAATTAGTTCAAATCAGTGAATCATGCATAAAAGGATGTATGGAAAAAAAGTAAATACTCAAGTCCATTCAATTTCCTATTAAGACCCAAAAATTATTCAAATTTTGTATGAATATTATTATGTTACAAAATTCCATCAAAATACATGGAATTATTCTTCATGACATGTATTACGTCCCATGACCAATGGTAATATCACCTTTTGTGATGATTGTATTTATTGTCTTGGGACATGCCATGTCACCCTATGACAAATTGAGTCATCAGATAGCTTTTTCGGTGATAGATTTTGGGTCAGCATTAGTCATCGCAGGTTCCTCTAGTCAATGAGTGGATCCTGAAATATTATAGAGATGGAAGTCAAAAATGGGTATATGACATCCCCTTATTTACAATTGAAATTTAAAATGTCTTACTGTTTCTCCATACTAGTTATAAGAACAATGATATTGGTGTGATAGGAACATATGGTGCATCCTAAACCCTCGATATTCCTTCTTATGGTAGAGACCAATCACTCATATAGATTCGTGATTCGTCTGAATATTCCTCCACATTTCATGTAGTATCTTTTGTATGTTTCTTGAGAGAGGTGAGAAACAGAATTACTATATTCCATGGGTTTTTAGACACATGTTCGCGATAAAGTAGTGATTAATGGTGCTATGATTACTTACCTCTGCCAATGAGTAATTTACCTGAAGATTTCACCATCATGTGTTTCTTTTTTTTTTGTATTTTGAAATGGATGTAGTATAGAATCAACCTACTCAAAGAGAGATATAGGTGGGGGAAAACAGAGTTTCACCTTCCATCATAGACTACATTTATTGATTCCCTTGGGATATTTTGCCTAATTTGATATATGATTCATAGACCCCATGTGGGGTACTATTTGTGACATATTTTTAGAGGGATTATTAGGTGATTTCCCCTTAGCCTTCTTCAAATCAATGTGATATTCCCCCTCAGTAAAAATAAATTGATCCAAATAATATAAAACAAGAGAAAAATGGTGAAGGGGTGGTTTCGTCTTATGGAACGACGTAGTCAATCATTTCATAAGAAGATGTGTGGTTAAACCCTTTTTAAATACCCCATATATCCATATCCACATCCCATCTTATGGCCAAAATTCATCCCTCAGTATCATAAATAAGAACATATAGCTCCTAGATAGAAATTGTCACCTTAGTGGGATTGTTCTCAATGAAAATATTATTAATTTATTAGGAATATACTATCCCTAGAATCCACAGTCCTTCTTGAAGGAGAAAACAAATGTTTTAAGCATTGGAGGACATGTCCTTCCAGAATTGGACTTCTATTGGTCTTACATTTTCCAAAAAATACTAGTTTATCCTGATTATGGTTCAAAATATTTAGATTTAATGTGCTTAAAAACCCTCTGTATCACATAAGATGGATGACAAAAGAGAAACTGAGTCTCTTATTTAAAGAGACTAAATGACCACCTTGGTGAAATCTCAATTGGTCTAGCCATTTTAATGGTGGAAGTTGGACTATTCCTTTCATTATTCCATTTGGATGAACATAGTACACCATCATCTTCATCCTCTGAAGAGGATGAAGAATCCCTTGGGGGAGAAGAATCATCCTCTATTAGAGATGAAGCATCCCCCATTTTATACACATAGATGATTGTGTTTCCTTAACTCAAGGAATAGTACCCTCGAACACCCATTCAACCTATAGTGTAATTCCGGACAAGAAAAACTAAGAGGAATGTATATTAGACACACCTATTTGAGGATGGTTGATTAATTCTTGAATCATTTCCATGGTAGTAAGAATCCAAAGAAATCAAGATACAATTGGATTATTTTAAGATCCAATGCACAATGCAGGAGATAAGGTTATCTATAACAGTTATTTAATATGGCATGAAAACATTTATAGAGAGTCTACCTCACATAATCATTTCCATAAACATGATTCACTATTACACCATACTTATAAACTTTAATATATGAGCTTATCTCATCACAATCCTTACTATCATCAATAACTCTCCATGTTGGTGGTTCCTCATATGGGATGAAATTAAACTCCTTGAACATGATCAGCCTCAATAAGGTCTCAATGGTTTTCAGGGATAGGTGAAGAACAACAGAAATATCCTAAACATATGGTCAGAATGGGATCCAAGGGACCTCAACCCAACTCAACATAGAATTGGTTCTAATTTTGTAATCCAAGCATCCCACAAAATGGACCTACAATTCACAGTGGTGTACCCCTCATATGATCAGGAAACATTTTTTTTTAAATTTTCACCAAGAAGAGGATTTCCAACACCCTAAACTTCTTCAACACTATCTAGGAATACAAAACATATATCTCTGGCCTAATTACACCATTGGAATCACTGTAGTGTAGGTAAATGCTTAGCCATATGGATAGAAATCTTATGAGACCAGTCTTCCTGGGAATGCTAGAGCATGACCTATATCCCCAATTTTCATACTCCCCATTTTTTATACTCCCCATTTTCTAGTGTTAATCAGAATATAAAATGAATGATTTTCATTGTCATATATGGGAATGCATTTGGATTACTCCATGTGGTGACTCCCCTTATTGTTCTAAGAAAATTTTCATCTACACTTCCGGTTGGATAATCCCACTAATACGGGGATCCTCACCCTATAATTTCATGGTCCATTTATAGTATCACATTCCCTATATGTGATTTCCTTTAGAAATCATACCACATAACCTTTAGGGGGATGAATTAATCACACACATATCCAATAATGGGGAGACTATAGATTTAATGGAAATCCAAAAACTGAAACTGAATTCTCCATGCATTAAGTGGTAACAAAACATTGAGGGCTCCACATGCTTACCAATTGAGGAATGAAATTGGCATTATTGTATACATAAGTCTACCATGCTGGAAAAGCCTCATAAATTCCAACATCTTACAGATCCTTTTATAACTCTAGACAAGTTTATCCAACCCAATATGCCCACATCCACAATAGATTAACACACCTACCTAGAAGATGTCCCAATAGTTCAAACAACAAATTGAAATATCAGTTTGAGAATCCTGAATGCTAGTTGAATAAAAAAAATTATTTTCATTAGGCATGTATGAATTCAGAACTAGATAACATTACCTATGGTTTATGAAATAGGCTGTGGAGGATGTACTGACATTAATATATGAACCCCAGATGGAAGCATTAGACATTGTGAAATTATTGTAGTCTTGAAACCAGGAGAGATGAGTATAATTGTTTGATCATGGTATCATGATATATTTTAGATAACCATGGATATAAAGATGTAGATAACTACTCTCAGTGAATTAACATTTTAATTTCATCAAATGAATTAGGAAATCTGGTAGATTTATAACACAATCATCGCAGTAGTCACGATATACATTTTTCATCATTTATATATATCACTTTCCATCTAGTTAATAAAAAACTATTGTCTTTGTGGATATAATTGTTAAATCAAAGAGATTATACTTTTTTAGTGACAAAATGTTTATTTCATGGAAAACATTGAAGAAATTAAAATTTTGTTTTCAAGGGAATGAACTCGGATATGTTCCTTGCCCATGTGCCTTGAAAAAATGAATCATGTCAGAACATCACCCATGATAAACATAAAATTAATGTGTCCAACCATTTACGTCACATGTACAAATGAAAACAGTGTCTACTGAAATTTTAACTTTAGAATAAAATTATTATCGGAGGGTTAGCATGGGTGACTAGAACGATGAGCCCTTAATGTATAGAGTTTGAAGGGTCTACCTTTGAAACGAATACCATATTTATAGACAATAATGATTCAGTACAAATCTCATGTATGCACCGTTAAGTTGCATATTACACTCATGGACTATATGCATGGATTACCTAAATGGAATACATGTGGGATCTGACCACCCTTTTGATCCATTTACCTTAGGATTAGACCCTATTCATTCAATCAGATCAATTATTAAGAGTGGTGGTATATTTTATTGGCACTCCATTTTTTCACGTGGAAAAAAATAAAAACGAAAGGAAATAACATATAAAGAATATAAGAAGTTAAATAAATATGTAAAAGGATTGAAACATTCTTAAAAGGTGATTCTCTTAGGTAACCCAATGCATTGTCATCTCACAGATAACTTACATGCCTTCTTGTGCTACTGGAGTACATGATAGCCTATGTGGTACACCTAAGTGAGCCACCATAATGACATTACCCATTTTCCCAAGGTCCTATATTTTCCTATAAATAAGACCACATGACCTTCATTTGTGTGGAATGTAATATCAAAGACGATGCAAGACATTTTCACCCATGTGCATCTCTAAATCCATCAGAAACAATATAGGTATATTTATTAAACCTGGATAAGTGAAAATAAAATTCAAATAGGGAAATTAAATTCCTTGGATTATTTAAAATATACAATACCTCCATGTGGCAGAAAATCACCACATTATTAACCATGAATAGCAATAGGTACCCTTCCTCGAACAATGACCTATGTGAATCACTTACGGGGACACCTATGGACATTCTTGAAGGGTTGGGAATGGTATCCCCCATATATAGTGTGTTAGGTGGTTCATCTTCCTTGGTGAAACCAGTTCTCAAAGGCCTACCTACATGAAACACACCCTGCACAAGCCTCCATGGTTCTCTATAACATATTACATGTTTGAGCCTCTTTGGGTCTCCCTAACCTCCACCCCACATGACCCCCTCATCAGTCCTTCTTTAAATCCATGAATAGATGGACCACTCCTCAATTTTCTCGAGTGACTATGTGGGATCAAGATTATGACTCTACCAAAACCACCCAAATTCCACAACTATGGTAAAATAAACACCACATTTTCCCCCATTTCGGTGTTTATTCCTATGGTCAACAATTTATAACACTTTTCCATTCAGTCTGTCAGGTTTTTAAGGGTTCATGTGAGTGTGAATCACTATATTCATGAGGAACATTACACAAGGGAAATGCTAGGGAGTTATTGATCTTAGATAATAGGTTTAGAACCATAACATACCCCTATATTTTGTAATCCCATAACCCTATTTTTCTAGGCATGGAGGAAGACGATTGGACATTTTTTCAATTCAAAATGGAGTGAGGTAATCTTTCCTCTATGTAGATAAAATTTTAAGGAATACCTCATGGAATAAACCCCTAGACATTATCACAGGATGTTGCACTCTTTCTTATCTCTACCCATTGGAATCCACAGAGGGCCCTTCTTCGTTCTCCATACCCTATACTCATTTCAAGGTAAGGTTAAAAGTGGAAGAACTATAGACCTATCATCTTTCATCACCAGAAGAGGGGGTAGATGAGGTGGGCACAATAAACACCCCATACCTCTCTCTTTGGACATTCTCTCCATGTACACATGTACCCAAAAATCATATTTTATGTTATGTTGGATCATCCTATGTCTTTTTTTGTCACACTGAGCATGAGTCATTTAGTATTAGATTTTAATGGTGATCATGAAATTTACACATTCGATGAAAAAAATTGATCATTGGGGACACTGATTCCAATTATAATCAATATAAATATGACACCCATCTAGGTGGTGGTATCAATGGGAATCCACAATAATAGTATGATCCAATCATAATCAAACCAATTTGGGAATCCTCCTTAGGAGTAATCCCTAATGTAATCCTAAAAAAGCCATGAGAAATGAAATTCATCTTGATCTCATTAAAGGGAATCCTCTACTTGAGTAAGCCCCAAATTAGTCACTCAAGGGGATATACTCTGATACAAGATAAAAAATCATGTGCCTCTATAGGTATAGGTCATTGACACCGAACTATGTGGGTTTTGAATCCCATCCAAAAGGGATATGTAGAAAGACTACATGAGGTTTAGACCCCGAATAAAAAATAAACCCTATTATCTCATGGAAGAATTTAAAGAAGCATCTAATCCAAGTTTGAAATTTATATCCATTACTGGTCTGTCGGGCTACATCATCATAAATCCCTAAATAAGGATTTAACTAGACACCTTCGTTCTAGAATGACAATCCAAATGATGTTAAATGGTATGGTTAAATACATATAAAATGGTATTAAAAGGTATTATGTGTCATTTTATGTTACACAAAAAATAATTGGTTTTGATTCCTCTCATGATTATGTGTAGGAAGACCATTTCACTGGTCGAATCCAAAAATCATAACAAACATAGTCATTATAAATGATAATACACTTAATAGTATCCCACTGTGTGTGTAGAAAACAATCATCATCAAAAACAAGGAACATAGAATATATAACTAGTATATAAGAGGAAACCATCATTGAAAAACCTCATATACATACATATATATTCATTGATGATGACCCTCAGATATATACATTGATTATAAATTCCAAACAAGATAATAATTGATTGTTATTTCTTGGGTGACTAACATCATACATCAAAATTAATAAAGGATTCATGATTATAACCTAAATATATATGAGATGCACAAATTAGGTAATAATTACCTCCAAGAGGATGTGATGTACTTGAACATATATCCTCTCTACTAATTTGAATTATTATTCATTGTTGTCAAAACTCCCCAACAAGTGTGTGTCTTTTGAATAAAGGTCCACATGGATACATAACTATTGGATGTTTCTGCTTCCACAAATAAATCCATTGGAAACTATTTGAAATAGTGATTCCTAGTCCGAACATAATTTAAGAGTAAACAGAGAGATAATATCAGAGGATAATCAAAGTGCCTAGGATTGAGCAGAGTCAAGGAAAGGGGGGAAGGTCCTACAAACTAAATTAATGGGAGAAGGACATGTCAAGATGTTGTGAAGAAATAAATGGAAGGATCTTGAAAATAATGCAGCAAAAATGTTGGCAGAAGGAACTGAGGATGAGTCTCTGCTGAGTGTGGATAGCCCTATGGAGTCATAAGTTTTAGACTCATGTATATGCTTCCATTTAACAACGAATAAGGGTTTTTTGAGAAATTATGTTTATAGTAAATTCGAAAAGGAACTTTTTCCTGATGATGAACCCTTGAAGATCATGGGGAGGGATGATACATTGATCAATAATGAAAATGGGCATTTTCGAGTTATACAAAACATTTTTTATATCCATGATTTCAGAAGAAATATTAGATCAGTTTTGTAGCTTGATAATGTAGGTTTTTGTACAACATTCACCGGTGGTGCATGGATTATCACCAAAGGAGATTTTTTCATTGCTATGCGAGTAATGAGTCGTATCCTATACAAAATGTCAAAAAATATCATGGTAATGGTATCATTAATAAATATTGTTATATATTTAGAATTGTTTCAATATATTCTTGAACAAATGTGTGAGAAGTGGGTGAAGGTTTTGGAACAAAAAGATATAATACCATAGCTAAAATTAATCGATGATGGACTATATAAATATAAAATCATTAGAATGTAGAAGAAGGTCGATTTGGATAAATGATGAAGAAAACTGAAGGATTTAAATCATCGCACGGAGCAAAAATATCTTTTACATCATTCACCAGTAAATTCTCTCAGAGGGTAACGATATTTTGTGAAATTTATTGATTAATCAGTCATAATAGTATTAGTTTTCTTGATAAAATTTTTTTTGGGTGTTTTAGGTGTTTCAAAAGTGTAATACCGTGGTGGAAAATGATTTAGTGTAAAACATGAAATTATGGAGACCAAAAAATCATGGAATGTATACTAGTTATGAATTTAGGAAAATCAGTTCTAAAATTGGAATTTGGATGGTGAATACTATTCCATGTACACCACAATAAAACGGTTGGAAAAAATGATGAATATTATATTTAATGAATGTACCATGAGATTGAGGTTACACTAAAGTTTACACATTTCCTTTTGGGAAGTTGTAGTAAACATGGAATTTTTTATCATAAATAAGAGCCCATATATACCTAGGTAAGAATGTCTAAGGAGATCTGGTCTAGTAAGGTGGTAAGAAACCTTGATTTCTAATTCTTTAGTTGTTTGGAATATCATAATATTGTTGATTATGAAATGTTAAAAATTTATTATAAGTACAAGACATGTTTATTTATTGGATATTGTGTTGAGGAGTTCAATTACCTATTTTAGGATGATCTCAACAAGATGGTAATCTATATAAGGAATGTGGTATTTAATGAAGCATTCACATAAAAGGACTATCATCTTTTTAAAATTGATAATGGAAAAAAATAATTAGGGTGAATTGATTAACTAGAGTTTAATGTTTTTCCCGATCAAATGTTGCAATAACTAGAAGATATTACTCCTAATGTGGAGTTGAGGAAATAAAAAAATGTATGAATTCATGAGTAGGTGAATTCACCATCCAAACATCATCTTTTATTCAATGAATGTTGATAAATATAATATTTTGAAAAGTAAATTTCATTGAAGGATTCAAAAAAGTGGTAAGAGGATATGCTATAGTAGATTACCTCATTACATGATATCAAAAATTTAGAATGAGAACCTATTCCATAAGTAAATAATGAACTATGGATAATGTGGGTATAACTATCCAAGGAAGAACACAATGAAAAGTGGAGTTACAGATTAATACTATTGGTGAAATGTATTCAATAGAGGTATACAATGTATTTCACATGAATTTTCTCACGTGTAGTGATTCTTTCCACTATTTTTGTTGTTCTCAACATTGTGAATTCAAAAGACGTCCATTTTGAGCCTCCTAATTTCAATGATTCTTTTTCTTGTATATTTGGAGGGTGCAACCTATATATATAATCCAGATAGATATATTGACTCTATAAAGGACGATAAACATTGAAAACTCCAAAATAGATTTTATGGATTGAAGTGGGATACTAAGTAGTAGAACAAAACTATTGATTCATTTATGAATAATGATGAATAAATTTTTTTTGGTATGGATACATTTTGGAACACCATTTATTTTTATTATGTTGATATTATATATTTTCAGTATGTGGATGATATTCCAAATGCATGATCATATATAAAGAGGATTGATGAGCTGAAAAAGAAGGGTTCATGAAGATTTTGAGATGAAAGATAATAGAGAAGATTGAATGATTTTGGGGATGATGAACAAGAGATACCATGTAGATTCAACATTTATTTTACCATAATCTAACTACATGAGAATTTTTATAAGATGTCTCATTTTGAAGTAAGAAAATCTATTGTACAGTATGAAGGTATGAAATTTGAAAATATCGGAGAAATAATCACCAAATATGGAAGAGTAATTTGAGTTCATGGAAAATATTTCATACATATCATCAATTGGAATCCTAATGTAATAAATGGGGTGTACCTGACCTATAATTTCTCATGCAGTGGGTGTAATGATTGGGTAAATGGATATCTTAGGAAACAAAACATTGTGTTTCATTGAATTGGAAACTGATATACCTAAAGGGAATCATGAAATTAAATCTTTTATTTGGGAAATGAAATTTATTATAGGGGTATATGGATGTTGAACTTGTAGGTGATTTCAATGATAGAAAGAGTAACACGTGTTATATATTTTCCAATAGAGCTACAATGGAGAGATCTCAACTACAATGTTTGTTTCTAAATAAAGCACATACGTAGAATAAATTACAATAAAATAAAATTAAAAGGATATTATTTAGACTAAGAACATCATGCATGAGTTATGTATTATGTGAGAGGAAGATGTATTTCACTGTTATAGTAAATGTGAAATACATATTTCAAAGAACCTGGTGTCTCATGCACGGTGTACACTCATTCAGTTTATGTAACATTTTCTAGTTAACTGATATAGGTTGATTAACTACTATTGAAAAATATTAAAGGAACATTCAATCAAACAAACATGTTGAGGAAGATGATGGTAATAAAAAAGTTCAGGAACTATTATGCATATGTGGGTCTCTATGTATGAATGCATGAAATGAGTTAAAATATGGAAGAACACTTTTGAGGTATAAATGGGAAAAAACTTGTATTTCATTAACCGAATTATTTAAATTGATGTTGTGAATTGAAATATGGAATCAGTGAGTGAAGAACAGGAAGATCAATGAATAATTATGTTTTCAATGTTATTTTCATTGCAACATTTCAGTTTAGTATATTAGTATCCTTGTAGTATATTGTTAGATTAGTGTACCTCAATCAATTTAGATGATGTTGGGATAAATTCTATAGTCCCACACTAAATGATAGACTTCAGGTAACATGGATTGAGCACCAAAATGCGCTCATTGGGGGTGGATGGGAGAAACATTCCACTTATCCATGGGTCTGGGGGCTCAAGGTCCAAATAAATGTTTTTTGGATTTTTAGAAACATTGATTTACTATAATAGAGTTTACTCAGAGGCATACACATGGTATTGTAAATGTGTAGACATTGGCATGACACTATAACATAGTTGACTGGAGACACTGACATGGAACTACAGTAATTTGGAATTTACAGATAGAAGTACTATATCTCTATATACATCTATCTATTACCCACTGTAGTGTCTTGGAAATGGGTTTCTCCAAAGCTATAACACAATGGAATTTCAATTATGTTTGTACAACAATGAATTTTTTTCATTATTACATAATTTTTTCGCAGGTTTTTTGGTTATTGATACTCTCAAAAATACATAATGGCATTCTCTTGATTATATAGATATATATGCCTCTCCATAAAAGTATGGATTATTTCTAAACCACGTCAATTACTATGAATATGTTCCCATTATTCTTCTTTTTTTGTATATTTTCATAATATGAAAACAAAATTTTTGACTAACTCTAGGGATTTTCACAAGATAATCATCTCTATCATTAAATAATCTAACAAAAAATGGGTAAAAATCATTCCATAATTAAAACCATTAATATCACACAATCTAACTGTTATTGTGCCTCATGAAATGGTATTCATAAATATCTGAATATTTAATCCTAAAATATATCAATATAAATAATTTATAGAAAAATTATTCATTCCCCATAATTTAATGATTTTATGTAACTATATTATCTGAAAACAATAGATTTAAATATCTCGGAAATATCCCCATTGAACAAATCATTATCCAATAATTTGAAAAACACATCTTATACAATCCCTTAAAAATTTAAATGATAATATCCTTTAAAAATATCAACCATTAAAACATGTCTCAAAAAATGAATTTAAAATGATCTAAGTTGATTATGTTTTAATCAAAAAAATCCCATCCACTCAGAATATATTCCTAATAATATCCCTATAAATATAGAATGTATAAAAACATAGATTAACCATATTGAAGTAGAGGTGATATGAATTTCAACATTGTAAAAAATTGGGTATCTTATCATAACCTCTCATTCATCAAAACTATTACTACCAATGTATTATTATCATATCATGATAAAGGTAACCTTAAATAAATATTTAATGACTCAATATGATGGGTTACACACATGTATTATCTCTTTAGGTTCACTATCATTCCATTTTAAATCATTACTCTAGTTATGGAAAACATTCTACACCAGTTTCCAGCAAACTATGTTATATATAATGAAAATCAATTTTATTTATTTGTTCACATATAGTGTAATTCATGGAAATGTAATATATAATTAATCAATATGATTCAACCCAAATCCAATTCAGATCCTATGTAATATCGAAGCTGTGAGTGTGACCAATATCTCATGTCAATGTTGGTCGTGTTCGTCAATTTGAGTGGTGATGCTGAAAAAAGAGTTTACTTATACTTTGATTCCATGAATTCATATTTCAGTGTCAAAATAAGTATATAAAATGTTTTGTTTTATTTAGATTCTACAATCTTATACCATTTTGTTATGTTTCTGTATAAAAATCTCCATACTGTATAATGTGAACTCCTCAATTTTAAAATTTGAAGCTTGTAATACTATATTTTTTTTCTTAATATTGAGAGATGCTTCAACTAATTTTACATATCACGATTATAGTGAGAAAATATTATCCATTCTGATTGATCATTTATTTAATGATATATTTGACATAACAAAAAATCATGAAATCCAAAAAAATAATCCTTTATCTATTGTGAAACATTTGATTGTTTTTATTTTAATAGTTGTAGTATTTCATATGAATTTACACATTACTTTGTAGTATGCCTCACATTCCCATAAAAATTATTTCCTTTAACAAATTTTTAAATCATAAAACACCTAATGACGTGACATTACTATTATTAATTCCACTATCATGTTCATCATACATTCACATAATTTAAATAAGTCCTCTTCCCATTATAAAAAAATAATTCCATGAGTGATTGAACCATTTTGTAAGACTTTCATTCTAATAATATGAAACATTAGTTCACCATAAAATTAATTTTACATCAATGAGTGTGACATTGTAATGTTTTTTTGAGACTTATCATTTCATAAATCATCGCCACATTTTTAACCCTTTAAATCATTACTATAAAAATACATAGAAACAATAAATTATTTATCTGTTTCATATCAGAAGATTCATGGAATTCTTTGACCCATTAAAAATCGTATTTTGAATATATTTTATCTTTATTATATTAAATAAATTATTTTTATTTAAAATAAAAAAAATCCTTAATCGAAACCCATTAATTGTCCATAGTTTTGTGTAGTAGTGGTCATCTAAGAATCCAACACCAAAAATATGAAGAATCCTTCATTTGAAGTAAGCAAGCCTCAATTGAATCATTGGATGGTTTCTATCGACCATGGAAAAATGTTTATTTTTTAATAACCCCAATTAAACTTGTATTCCGTCAATAAAATTTTGGAATCCTAGTGTCTTATCAATGTGATCAAAAAATCCTCATATTCAATGTCTTAGTATTTATAATTATCATGGAGTATAATTATGATATATGAAATCTCATCAATATTTTATTATTAATCCTCATACTCAACTTCTTGGAACAGATTCTGGTTAATGGAATCCATGGACTCAGGTTCATTATAAATTTACCCCTTTCACCAGGACATAATTGGGTCTCTAAAGACAACATGCAAGGAGGCACCACTATTTTTTCCACGATAACTGACACATGTCCCTAAAACATTTGGGAGCCTAAATATGTAGATGATCATCTAGATGGAACAATAGAAAAGGAATATAAATTCAATTATGCATTTTTATTTGATAGATATTTTATTTTAGGCAGCTTTAGGTAAAGATGATTGATTCTTCATCGGGAGGAGAGACAATGAGGATAAATATGAAGGTTTGAATTGATGGCAATCATTCCTATCTTCATCACCAATTTAAGAATATGTTTGTAATATCATAAATGAAATATAATTCTTTCTCTAGGAAATCCATTTGTTAAGAAGCATGAGACAACGATGTCTAGATGATGATTAGAGCCAATATAGGTCCACCACAATGATCTACTGGTTCATTTTTTTAATTACAGAATTTTTTTAAAGACCTGGATAATATATTTTTTCAATTGAATCATTATATAGTTTTTAATATGTTTATTCTAATTTTCAGTATTCATTTGAATTTTTTTTTTAATTTTTAACAATAAAAAATTTATACAATGACAGACTAGAAATTTCATGAGTAGAAATGAATAGGGGGTTTTTTATATATAATGGAATGAATGGGTACAATAATATATGTATATTATTTTGGAATAATTTCTTTAACAAGAGATGTTTGTATGGTGGAAAAATTATTAGGTATATATAATTTGTTTGTTGCAATGGTGGAGAAGGAAATGTGAGATAATGTCATAAACATAATTGGTTTGATGATATTAGGAGAGAGGAGGAAATAATCCCCTCAAAAGTGGAGAGAAAAAAGAAGCTTAGTACCACCATTTTCTAGTATGTGACCCTTTCTGGATGTTTTTTTTGGATTTAAGGTTAAGGGTGATGAATGGGGGAGTCGGGAGAACATTAAATGTTGTTTTGAGGCAAAGGGGAAGTCGCACGGGCGACACACAGGTTGTCTAAACCGAGTAGCCAAACCATGCGTAGTTGGTCTTGGAGGAAGTTCCTTGTGCATGGGTGGTGCACGATTTGTCTAACCATGCGGCCAAACCGTGCGTGGAGTGTCTACCGAGGTAGTGGCTAATGCATGGTTAGCGCACAGTTTGTCTAATCGAATGGGAAAACCATGTGGCCACATAAATGAGATCCTATAAAAGTGGATCTCACACGTTTTTGCCTCTAAGTGCTTCGTTTAAGCTAATAAGTGGCCATAACTCGTGATTTTTCTTCTCCTAAGGTCATAGAAGGTTCTCCCATAATTCTAGAGGCGATCTGAATTCTTCTCTTGGGGAATCGACACTGAATCCTTGAGGTTTGTGATCGTTCTTCCTCATTCATGTTCTATTTCTTAGATCTACATAGATCTAATTCTCCTATTCTCTCAATTTTTTTAGATATATGACATTTATGGGTATATCTACATGTGTGGATCGAAAATATGATGAGATTTGGTCTTGATCGCGTTAGGAGAAGAGATCTAAGGCGGGTTTTTGGATAATCGACCCAGGTTTCTTGAGCATTCTTCAACCGTTGTGGTTTTCATCAAAACCATTGAGGTAGGTGGTTTCACGCTCAAATAATCTTGTTATAATTGATTGAAATAGACTCAAATTGGTTTGTTTGAATGGATTTGATTATGAAAAACATGGAATAATGCTTAATTAGTGATGATTTATGGTTTTGATGAAATTGTGAAATCGTGGTGAATTGTCGTGAAAAGTGATTTGGCTTCTTTAATTTAAAATGTTGCTTTAAATTATGGATTTTCTGAAATTGTAAATGGTTTGAGAAAAAAATGGGTTTTCAATAAAAAGGGCGTTTTATTGAAATGGTTTTATATTGAAATGTCTTTGATAGAATTGGTTTTCAATAAAAAGGTAGTTTTTTTAAATGGTTTGAATTGGTTGAACACATATGGAAGTTGACATGATCGTTGAGTGTGTTGAAGGGTATGTGGGACAGATAAGGGTTAGAGGTCTCCCCCAACACTGTTGGGATGGATAAGTGTTAGGGATCTCCACTGTCAAACTATCATATTGCATTCAGGACGGATAAGTTTTAGGGGTATCCCCCATCATTGTTGGGATAGATAAGGGTTATGGCTCTCCCCCATCAAGATTTCATGTGCATTTGGGTTGGATAAGGGTAAGAAGTCACCCCCATTATGGTAGGGATGGATTAGGGTTAGGGCTTCTCCACTCTTCTAGGTATCATGCATGGTTGGTTGCATCGGTTTGCGGAATAGTTAGGTATGCTAAAAAAGAATGTTTGTAAAATGATTCTAAAGCTTGTTTAGTTTTTTTTTGGAAAATAACTTGTAGGAATTTTTTTTAAAATTTCTCTTGGAATGCCTAGGGTTATGAATGTTTTTGTAATCTTTTTTATATTCAGTTATAAACTTCTTCTGAGGAAATTTTTTATAAAAAATGTTTTTATATAAATGTTTCTAACTCTTCTATCATAGTGGCATGAGTAGGGAAGTCAATGGGTAAACCTATTATGTTTTATACTCACCCCTGTGTTGGCACATTGGTTCTTTTGCAGATGTTGTGTTTTGGGATACAGGTAAAGGTAAATCATCATATTACTATTGGCTCCTCGCGATCCTTGGGAGATGTTGTGGAGTTTGGAGCTTGGGGACCACAGAGTCATGGTGTCTTTTTAGTGTCTTGAGTTATTCATCCGCTGGGTACTTTGATGCTTGGTTTGGTTTTCCTTTGTTGTGTACTTGATATGGTTTGACATAAATCAATTTGTTTAATTGACATACATTTGTCCATGCATCATATAGTGAATTTTTGGTTATGTATGTTTCGTTTATGGGTTATTTCATAAAGGGTAAATTGTCCCCAACTTGTATTTGAAACCATTCGGCATTTATTACCAGCCATTTGGCATCTTGGGGATTTATCATAAAGCCTAGTAATGACTCATTGTACTCTCAAGCCAATGAGAATTGGCAGGTAATTACAAGTGGTATCATCTTGAACTATCCTTTCCTAACACATTGTCATAGAATTTCTTGGTCTTGGAGTTGAAATTCTTTCATGTCTATTCCTTGGGTAAAAATCATAGACATGAGTAGGATTTCTGGAACATGAAATGTATTGCATAAAAGGATGTAGCTAACCCGTTTATGTTGAACATAATGTTACCAGGGTTTTTGGTACATAAGTTTTTTGGATACACTTCTACAATATTTGGAAATATCATTGTCATGTTTTTAGCCAATGAGATGAGCATGGAATGCTAGGTAGAGGACTGATTTCCCACTTGGAATGCATATCACATTATAAGGAATGATTAAGGATTACGTGCATGGTGAAAAATTTCGAAACATGCAGAAATTGTTTTCAAGTAAAAGATTTTGAAAAAATGGTATTTGGTGTATTTTGAAAATGGGTTGATTTTCGAAAGGCATGTTTAATGTTTTCAAAAATGATAGAACATGGTAAAAAATTGTTTTGAAAACTATGTTGTGATAGATGATGTGATAGAATTTGAAAATCTATCCCATCAGTTGATAGAGAGTGAGATTGACATAGTTTGTTGTTGGCTTAGAGAATGGAACCCATTAGGCGTCATCGAAACTAACCTGAAGAAGATGTAGAGAATGTGGTCGCACCTGAACCACAGATGACCCAAGATTTGGTTCACAGTATTGTCCAGGCTTTTCATGCTACGAATATGGGGAACCGGAGGAATGAACCAAGTCATGTGGATCTTACAATCCATTTCATGAAGCAGAATCCACCGAACATTTGGGGTGATGTTTAACCCAATAATGTGGAGGTGTGTCTATGTAGAATGAATCGTATATTTGATTTCATCGACACTCCATTAGAGATGAAAGTAAAGATGGCGATGTATATGCTCGAGGATCTTGCACGTCAGTGGTGGGATTTAGTGGTGTAGGCTAAATTTGATTAAGGGCATACCTGGGAGGATTTTGAAGAATTTTTCAACAAGATATTCTATCCTCACATTTCAAGATCCAGAAAATGACAGACTTCTTCAGCTTGAAACAAGTGACTCTCTCTATCACATAGTATTGGTTAAATTCATTAATTTAGTCTGTTTTTTACCAGAGGCCAGGGAAAGTACGTCGTTGGAGGAACGCATCTTCGAATCGAGGATACGTCAAGAGATTCTATCAAAGATTGCGGTGCCCAATAATATCTATTATACAGAGATGGTGGACAGAGTGAACGTGGCTGAACATGATATCTCAGGATCGATTGGAGGACGAATGTTGATACCTTCATGATACAGTGGGAACTCATCCACTAGGAACAAGCAGAAAAGGGACACCTATTTTATGGCCATCTCATTTCTGAGAAATACATTTCTCTTGATCCTGAAAAGATAGAGGCTGTTATATCATGGAATCCACTGAAGAATGTTTTCAATATTCAATTTTTTCTTGGTTTAACTAGTTACTAACGACGCTTTGTGCATGATTTCTCATGACTATATTTTCCAATGATAGCTTTGACAAATAAGAATGTTCCATTCAAATGGATAGATGAATGTCAGAAGTCTTTCCCGGAACATAAAGTTTTTCTCACATCGGAACCTATCTTGATCTTTCCTGAATCAGGACTTGGGTATGTGGTTTATTGTGATGCTTTGAGATCAGGGTTGGGTTTTATTCTCATTCACAGAGATCATGCGGTTGATTATGAATCAAGGAATTTGAGGGTGCATGAGAAAAATTACCCAAAACATTATTTGGATTTGGCAGCAGTCGTCCATGATTTTAAAACATAGAGACATTAAAACTTTGGTGAGAAATTTACTGTGTTATGGATCAGGAAAGATTGAGGCACATTTTATCACAATGAGATTTGAATATTATGCAAAGGGGATGGATGGAGTATGTCCAAATATTTCACTTTGACATAATGTACACACTAGAAATAGGGAATTCGATTGTGGATGCACTGAGTAGTAAGTCATATGATCAGTTGGCATAATAAGCTTCAGATAAACGGATGTTGATGTCGGTATTAGCCGACAAGCAAGTGGAATGTGAAAACTGAAGTGGGGTTGCAGTATTCTTCTCAGTTACGCATGTTTCTGATTTACTAAAAATGATCAAAGTGGCACAACTATCTGATGTTGAATTTCTGGAGGTATGTTCGAAACTCAATGGTGGGGAGACCATTGTGGGCTTGGAACTGGATGGGGGTTCAATTCTATGTTTTAGAGATTAGATGGTGGTACCTATGGTTTTTCAGGAACAACTCATTCATGCTTACCACCATTCAAGATGTGTTGTACATCCAAGAACACATAAAATGTATAACGTGTTGAAGGAGCAGTTTTGGTGGAGCGGTATGGAATGGAAGGTGGCCGAGTTCATCTTGCGTTGCTTAACTTGTTAGCTAGTTAAACTAGAGAATCAGAGAGAAGCTGGTATGTTACAGTCATTACCTATCCCAGTGTGGAAATGGGATCAAATAGCAATGTATTTTGTTATTGGTCTTCCAAGATTACTCTGGAAACATGATGTCATTTGGGTGATAGTGTATCATATATCCTAGTCGTCACATTTCATCCATATTTGTGACACCCATATGGTGAAATATCATTCAAAAGTCTATATATGAGACGTGGTAAAGAGGAATGGTTTACCTCTGTCTAAATTCTCAGATTGAGATATGAGGTTCACATCTCATTTCTGGAAATCATTACAGCAAGCCCTTAGAACTCAGTGGACTATGAGAACAGCATATCATCCTCAGATGGATGGGTGTTGAGGATCCTTTTCGTCATAGAGTCTAACGACTGAAAAAGAGAAATACCTTAATACAAAGTGATTCATCCTTTGAATAAACATAAAATATCGACAAAGGCATGAAGAAGGATTCCTTCCCACTTCAGTCGCGCATGTTCCCTCATGGTCGTGAAAGTATACTTGCGTGCCGCATATTTGCCGCATAGGTGACTTGCGTGCCCTCTTTGAATTTCACCCGGGTTCTTCACCAGCTTATAAATACCGCTAGTGGGCCCCCCATTTCAGGATGGAAAATTCCAGAAATTCCGATTTGAGCTCCCCGCACCCTAGTCTCTTCTCAAATCTTTCTGAACACTTCTAAGGTAATTTATTACCTAGAACAGAAGCTCTAAAGAGGCAAAACAAGGCCTATGTGTTAAAACTCATCAACACTAGATCACCTAAGTGTCTGTCCCTTATGGGAAATGGCCACATTTGCGCACCGCCTTACCCCTTCAATAGAACATGCACACCACCCTTCTGGAAGCCTCTAGGGATAGTACTAAGGGCTTGAGCCAAGTCTCGCCCAAGTATTACCTTATGGGTTGACCGTCACTCAAGTACACATGTGTCGCGTAGGTACACCGGCATGACCAGGACATGCACGCCGACGTAGGACTTGCGCGTCCACGCAGGACATGCGTGCCCATCTCTTTTTGGGTGCCCTTCCTACCTATTTCACCTCTCTTATGCCTATCCACGACTCATATTCAAGATTCAGCCTTCAAAACCCTATTTAATGTCATTTCCTACAGAATGGTTCCCTTGTTGGCTTCATTATCTGAAAGGAATTCTGTGGGACATCTCTCAAAACCTAGTGATTTACATATCATTATGGCACTAAGGTTAGAGATTTCATTCATTCAACCTCATCATTTATGATGAGAGAATCCTTAACCTGGGCCTCCTTTTTAGGAGTAAGCCCTAGTCCAAGTTCTCTTAATTTGGGCATCCTCCGTAGGAGCATGTCCCAATTCCCCTAACCTGGGCATCCTGCATAGGAGTAAGCCCAATCCATAAATTCCCAAATCCGGGATTCCTTTTCAGGAGTAATCCCCAGTCTCAAAATACAAAAATTTGGGCATCTTCCTTAGAAGTAATCCCCAACCATAATTCCCTTAGTCTAGGCTTTCTTTTCAAGAGTAAGCCACAGTATCCAAGTTCCCAAATCTGGGCTTCCTTTTAAGGAGTATGCCCCAACAATAATTCCCTTAACTTGGGCTTCCATTTCAGGAGTAATCCCTAGTGTCAATGTCTACAAATATGGGCATCCTCCTTAAGATTAAGCCATAATTCCCTTAATTCTAAAATTCCCTTAACCTGGGCCTCCTCCTTAAGAGTAAGCACTAGTTTTCAAATCCCTTTAACCTGGGACTACTTCTCAGGAATAATCCCCATTCATAATTTCTCTTAACTAGTATTAATTTACTTTTTGATTGGGATTCCTTCTTAGGAATAAAACCCATCATAGGTCCCTCCTAATTTGGGAATCTTTCTCAGGAGTAAGCCCCAAGTTATTATATCCAAATCTCCATAAATGCACATATACCATTATGGACCTTGTTCCCATACTTCTTCTCTATAATAATTCTTGATCTCTTTCAATTTGGACAATCATACAAACATAAGCCCCATTTCATTTCTTATGATTGCGTGTTTCATGGAACAATTTTCTGGTTTTACAAATACCTCTTATTTATCACACCGAGCATGACTCACGTGAGCATAGAGTGTAAAAGTATTTATGACATCTTTCTTTGAGCCAGAAATCATGCATAAACATCATATTTCATTACTCGAACTACGTGGGTTTTGATTCCTTTTCTAAACAAGGATACGTAGGTATCCCATCTATGGGTATGATCCCAACTCTTAAATAATCCATGTCCTTATGAATGACAATAAACATCAAGTGTCCCACTTAGTGGCTTTAAAACCAGTATGGTCATCATAATGACCAAGAGACTTTTATCTAATGTATTAAAGGAAACCATTGACTAAGAATCTCTAACAAATAAATATGATTCTCAATAGATGAAGAACCTTAAATACATATAAAAGATTCTCTAAATTTCCTACATATCAATCATTGATTGTTAGATCTAAAGGAAATCTCATTTTATACTTGGTAATTTAATAATGATTCACGAACAGAACTTAAATCTATAAAGAGAGTCCCGAAGTAGACAATAATTCCCCTAAAAAAGGTGTTGTAAGAACCCGGATCTTCGTGCAGGTACGTTTTTCCTTTTTCTATAATTTATTTGAGAAAAATAAATTTTCTGGAAATTTCAGAAGTACACACCATGTACGTTCTATGTACACGCCGTGTACTCTGTTCCGGCTCGAAGCCGTGTGCTGGCCGTGTCCGGACAACACACACGGTGTGTAAGGCTGAGGTGGAGTCCAGTTATTTCAGACTATGGAAAATTCTAAGTACAAGCAGTGTACTATAAAATTACACGTCGTGTACTTTATTTTTATTCATTAAATGGACCGGGGTCGCGCCTAACACCCATATTTGTCTTCTTCTTCAGTTTTCAACCGTCTAAGAGTGACCGTATGACCAGATCTTCGACAGAGTCCTACCTCGCCGTCCGTTTTCCGATTTGAGCATGGTCAGTTGCGTTGGAATCGCAGCGGTGATGTCTTCCTTCTTCTTGAGCCTTGTTTCTTGATTCATCGTTGTTTTTAAGTTATCGTGGGATGAATGTTTTGTGCGTTTTCTCATATCTACGCCATTCTAAGGGGAATCCATCGTCGAGGTTCACGTATATCGATCTCATACGATCGAGGTAGGTGGTTTGTGCCTTTTTGTTGAATGTCTTTGAGTATTTTGTGCAAATTCCACCAATACCCATGAACGGGGTATTGCGTGTATCCTGTTTTTCCCTTGTTTCTTGCTTTCTTTTCTTGATTTCTTTAGTAGAGGTTATTTCATGTGATTAGAGTTTTTTTTTTGTGATCAGATTTCTTTTCCATGCTTGTTCTGCCTGTTTGATGTTTTTCCAGTTGCCATGCCTAGTCGTAGGATAGTGGAACTATTGTTTTATTATTGCTGTTAAGCCTTAGTTGATAGACAAGTAGTTCTTGAGGTTTACTTAGATGGTATACATGCACTGAACATGTTTAGTTACTCAGGACTGTGAGAACCTAGAGTAGTAGACCAGAGGGAGAATTGACGGAAGGACTTCTCCAGAGTGTCTTTTAATCAAGATGTGAGACCAAGTGGAGAATTGACGGAAGGGCTTCCCCAGAGTGTATTTTAATTACGATGCGGGGCTATAGGGGGAATTGACTTTTGAGTGCTTCCCCAGAGAGCCTTTAGCACAATACAAGACTATAGGGGGAATTGACGGTGAGTGCTTCCTCAGAGAGTCTGCTTAATTTACATAGTTGAACCAGAGGGGTGAGACTGTGTGTTCCTCCCAGAGGGTCCCTAGTACTTAGAGGTTGATCCTTAGTGTTTAGACTGTGAGAGCTACCCAAAGGGTTATCTGTTTTCTTCTTGTTGTTGGCTGCTTACTTGTGTGCTATATTTTCTAGAACTGTGGATTGTAGTTGTTTGTGCTTTTCTGTCTACTGCTTCTTGTTTTAGTACTGCCATGTATTCATTGACTGTTAGGCACAAATCTTTGGATGATTGCCTACTGGGATTGTATCTCACACCTTGTTTGGTCCATGCATTTGGGCCCAAGAAAATTATGTTGCTGCAGGTTTAGACAAGGGAAAGCACCCTTCTACTTCAGGATCTTGATTGCACCAGGAGCTGGGGAGCATGGGACCGAGCTGTGGCTCGTGATGCTGAGGAGAATATTTTTTTCTTTTGCACTTGGTTTCAGTTTTATTCCATCACTTTGATTTGTTTAATATTTCCATAGATACTAGTACCTGCTGCATTATTATCATCATTGTTATATATCTTCATTTCTTCCGTTGTTTGGTTTCTGTTGTTATGCATGTTGGTTGCTGCTTCCGCTGTTTATTGTTGTTTATTACCTTGTATATCTTACCGAATGATGGAATATTTTCACCACCGACTCACCAAGGTCCTCAATGCTTATCGGCAGCCTCTGGCATTCGGGGGAATGCTCTTGAGGTCATGTGGCAAACCGAGTATCGGGCACCAGTTGAGGGGCTCCAGACTTAGGTCATTACAAAGTGATATCAGAGGAGTTCTTTTCTCTTGATTTACTATTTAGAGACCTTAGCCAGGGATTGGACAGATTCGGTACTTGGTATTTAGTTGTGCTTGGGAGTAGCTAACCTTTGTATATGGAAAACCATACTACCTCGTTAATTGCAGTTTTCTGGTTTTGAGATTTTATGGTTGGTATGTTTTCACCTAGAGTGATTCATATGACTTGTGTGGTTACTGTTTTGATATTTTGGTTCTATTTATGTCGTATCCTGATGAGATGAGGGTATTCCATCTCATGCATCATATAGGAATTTGTAGAAATCATATTTCATGCATTATTGCCATTACATCTAGGGTGCATTAGCGATTGCATGTTGTTGTGATAGGCTCTGTGTAAACTATGAATGCTGTTGTGATAGTTTCTTGATAGATTCTCTATTGTTATGTTAGAAAACTTTTTATTTTGTTCCTATTATAAAAATGAACACCTAATTTTGGGTTCTTGAGGTGTTATGAGCCCTCACGGATCGGAATATGGCACTTTTTCCCTTGTTTTTAGTGTTTCTAGAATTCTGCGCAATTTATGAGCTACTGCCCAGAAAAACACAGAATACACGGTGTGTACTTTTCGGGCACACACCGTGTAATTTTCAGGCCGTGTCACTGACTGTGTGAGAAGAACACGGTGTCGTAGGAGTAACTTCGGGAACACGCCGTGTACCATTGGTACACGTCGTGTGAGTTCGGAGCCGTGTACCCCGACCATGTCCCTAACAACACGGGTTGGGGAAGCTCAAGTAGAACACGCCGTGTCCATAGGGAACACGCCGTGTAGTCTTGTCCATGTACCCGGCCGTGTCACGAACAACACAGGCTGGCATGACCTTCTTTTCCACACGCCATGTCCTTAGGGAACACACCGTGTAGTCTTTTCCAGGTACCCGTTCGTGTCATGAACAACACGGGTCGGCGTTACCTTCCTTTCCACACACTGTGTTTGTTCGGAACACGCCATGTAGTCTTTCCCAGGTACCCGACCGTGTCACGAACAGCACGGGATGATGTCTCTTTCACATATGCACGTTGTTCTTGTTCGGGCACGCCGTGTAAGGTCCAGCCGTGTAGACGACCGTGTACTCAACAACATAGACCACCAGAGCCTTGTCTAGTGCACGCCGTGTTTTTTTCGAACACGCCGTGTAGTCTCGGGTTGAGTCGGACCGTGTGGGTTAGCCGTGAAAGGAGACTCAGGCAGGGGGATAGTTTTCAAGTACACTCCGTGTGTGAGGGTCAACACGCCGTGTAGTTTGTAGTATACACAACTTGAGGGGCAGGACAGCACGCCTATGTCAGTGGTTTAAGAAGACACACCGTGTAGTTTTATACACGCCTTGTAGTTGTGTTTTTGCAATCATGTGTGTTTTTCATCCCCTGTTCCCTTTTTTTACCCTTGTGTTCTCTATCCTTGTTTTCCTGATATAAGGTGTGATTTTGATCCTTCAGAGATATGCCTCCGAGACATCCTCTGGTCCTACGTCTGTCGTCAGGCAGTGATAAAACGCCAGACCGGGCTGATCAAGGACTTCCTATCGATCCCCCAGCCGAGCCAGCCTTGGCACCAGTTGTTGTACCCGTCATGGGCGCTGATGTGAAGTTCAGGGAAGGTCTCATGAGGATGATGCATGCCTTACAGGGAGCACCACCTCCTGCCTCGTCTATGGCAGACTTGACGCAGGTCTTTCAGTAGCAGCTTCCTCCCACGTTCTTCGGGGATGGAGGACCTCAGGCTGCAAAGTCATGGCTGGAAGCTATGCTGACTATATTCAAGAATCGAGAGACGCCTCCGAAGAGGAGGGTCAGGCTCACCACCTACATGCTCTGAGACTCCACCAAGAGGTGGTGGGATGTGATCTCACAGGCTGGTCAGCAGCAGGCTATGGCTTGGGAGGAGTTCCAGCGCATGTTCTATGACTACTTCTACCCGGAGACCTTGAGGGCCGATTGAGCCCAGGAGTTCATGAGCATAGAGTAGGGTACACTATCTATCATGGAGTATTCCTCTCATTTCACTGAGCTGCAGCGTTTTACACCCCTTCGGGATGGGAGTGGGGTGTTATTGGTGAGGAAGTTTTAGGATGGACTAAGACGAGAGATCCGCTCGTAGGTGAACATCTTCCAGCTGACATCCATTACTTCCATCGTCAACCAGGCACTGATTACGGAGCGCAATCTGAGAGACTCTGGAGCTGCGAGCCAGAGCGGTTTTGCTTCCAGATAGAGCTTTCCTTCGGATGACAGCAAGAAGGGCCGTAGGGAGCCTACGCACGGTGACGCGAGGAAGTGAGACACATCATCAGGCAGCCAGGTGACATGCTACCAGTGTGGCCGAACAGGGCACACGAGGCCGCAATGCTAGAGAGACCCCATGGAGTGCCGATCATGCAGCAAGATGGGTCACCTTTAGCGTTTCCGACAGGTTTTCCCACAAGCAGCAGGTGACCGGGGATCTTCCACGACTCCTCGTTCAGGAGAAGCCACACCAGTCTCTCATCAGTCATGGAACTGGAGTTCTTTCGGCTGTTCGGGCTGAGGTAGAGGTCGAGGCCGTGGCGTTCAGCCACCAGTCCCTCAGAACCAGCAGGGAGGTTCAGCTCAGAGTGGTCATCCAGGGGCGCAGGGTCGCGGTGCAGGCCAGTCTTTCACCGTGGAGCAGACTTATCATGAGTAGGATCCTGACCCTTATACTATTCGATGTACGATTTTAGTAGCCTCAGTTTTATCTTCAGCCCTTTTCGATACTAGTGATACGCATAGCTTTATCTCAGTTGCTGTTGTGGAGAGCCTTGGACTCTACATCTTTTCTTCTGTCGACTCGTTGACATTGGACACACCTTTGGGAACGAGGAAATCTAGTGTACTCCAGTGTAGAGAGTGCCATCTCAAGGTTGCAGGGTATCATTTCTTATGGGATCTCTATGTCCTAGAGATGACAGGCTATGATGTCATCCTTTGCATGGACTAGTTGATTCCCGCCCAAGAAGTTGTTGACTGTTATCGTCATAGAGTCGGTTTCATTTCACCAGAAGGTGAATCTTTCCTTCATAGAGGCGAATGGGACATTCGGGCGAGTCCAGCGAGACTCGAGCATCTTGGGCTAGGAGGGGTGACAACCCAGATTTCTAGTCTTTATCTAGATGATCAGGAGACTCCACAGATGGAAGTTCGTCCAGTGGTGGATCACTTTAGGGATGTCTTTATAGAGGTCTTTTAAGGTTTTCCTCTAGAGCGTGAGGTAGAATTCTCTATTGAGCTCATTCCAGGAGCGGCACCGGTGTCCATTCCTCCCTATAGGATGGACACACCTGAGTTGTAGGAGCTCAAGAAGCAGTTGGAGGAGTTACAGGCTAAGGGTTTCATCCGACCCAGTACTTGTTCGTGGGGTTTGTCTATTCTATTTGAAAAGAATGCAGACGGTACCCTTCATATTTGTGTGGATTATTAGAAGTTGAAACAGTTGACGGTCAAGAAACGATATCCTTTGCCGAGGATTGATAACCTTTTCGATCAGCTTCGAGGATCACAAGTTTTCTTGAAGATCGACATGAGGTCCGGTTATCATCAGTTTCGCGTTAGACCATCAGATATACCTTTGAATTCCTTCGGGAGCATGTATGGTCTATACGAGTACACAGTCATGTTGTTCGGTCTCAAAAACACACCTGCAGCTTTCATGGCACTGATGAACCGAGTGTTCCATCATTACTTGGACTCATTCGTTGTGGTCGTCATGGGTGATATCTTGGTGTACTCTCACACTCGACACAACCATGCCACACATCTTGAGATCGTTCTGAGTACACTGAGATAGAATCAGATTTATGCTAAACTCTCGAAGTGACACTTCATGATGGATCAGATTCACTTCATGGTTGAAGTCATCTCAGAGGAAGGAGTATCTGTGGACCCAGAGAAAGTGAGATTTGTAGTTTCCTGGGAGAATCCGAAGAACTTCTTTGAGGTACGGATTTTCCTAGGGTTGGCTGGATACTACAGATGCTTCATTCGGGAATTTTCCCATTTAGCAGCACCTTTGACAGGTCTGACCAAGAAGGGGGAGAAGTTCTTATGGTCATATTCTTACGATTCAGCCTTTCAGGAGTTGAAAGGGAGGTTGACATCAGCATCGATACTATCTTGCCAGAGCCAGGCAAGATCTACACTTTTAACTGTGATGCTTCAGGTGTCGGGCTAGGAGATGTGATTATGCAGGCATATGGAGTCGTTGTGTACAGGTCTCGGCAGTTGAGGCCACATGATAAGAACTACCCTACGCACGACCTGGAGTTGGAAACTATTGTTCATGCCTTGCGCTGTCGGAGACACTATCTTCTGGGAGAGCACTTCGTGTTCTTCACTGACCATAAGAGTCTCATGTATATCTTCACTCAGCGTGATCTGAATCTGAGGAAGCATAGGTGGGTTGAGTGTCTACAGTCTTTAGATTTCGAGCTTGCCTATACACCGGGAAAGGGAAATGCCATGGCTGATGTGTTGAGTAGGAGAGATCAAATTCAGGCAGTTCAGGAGGCTATTAGTGAGTTGCATCTGATTGCTCTGTTCTCTGAGATGCATCTGAAGGTGCACAACAGACAGGGACATGCCTTTCTTTCTTCCGTAGCTGTTACCTCCACGCTACTTGATCAGGTACGGATGAGGAAACTATCAGACTCAGAAGGCTTAGTCCTACGGGAGAGTGTGTCAGGAGGGGACCCTATTCCTGGATGGAAAGTGGGATAGGATGAGATCATCCGTTTCCAAGAACGCGTATGGGTTCCAGAAGACATACGTGAGGAGCTGATGCGGGATTTTCATTCCTCAGTTTGGGCAGTTCATCCTACGTCACCAAGATGTATCAGAATCTTCATCGCCAGTACTGGTGGCCAGGTATGAAGAAGGATGTTGCTGGTTTTGTCATGAGATGTTCTACTTGTCAGCAGGTGAAAGCAGAGCATCAGCGACCACCATGCCTCTTACAACAGTTACCCATTCCGGTGTGGAAGTGGAACGATGTTGTGACGGACTTCGTGACTGGGTTGCTGAGGTCACCGCGAGGGAAGGATACTGTTTGGGTTGTCGTCAAAATACTTATGATGCTTTCTCACTTCTTTCCGATCAAGGAGACCTTCAGTGTCGATGATCTGGGATGACTTTACATCAGAGAGATTATGCGTCTGCATGGAGTTCTGCGCTCTATTATTTTAGACAGATATGCGCACTTTACCTGTCTGTTCTGAAAGGGACTTCAGAAGGCCATGGGTACACATGTACTATTGAGTACAGTATACCATCCCCAGACTAATGGATAGTCCGAGCGCATGATCCAGGTGCTTGAGGATATGCTCCAGGCTTGCATCCTTGACTTTGGCGGTTCTTGGGAGAAGCATATTCCTCTGGTGGATTTCTCCTACAACAACAGTTTTCAGGAGACCATTCAGATGGCACCATACGAGACTTTGTACGGTAGTCCATGCCGATCACCCTTATGCTGGATGGAGGTAGGAGAGGAAACTTTGTTGGGACCTCGTCTTGTTCAAGAGACTTCAGAGCAGATATAGCTGATTTGGAAAAGGATGGCTACATCGAAGTCTTGACAAAAGTCTTATGCTGATCAGCGGAGACGGCCAATGGATTTCGAGGTCGGTGATAAGGTTTTCCAATGTGTTTCACCGAGGTTGGGATAGAAAAGGATTCGAAGACAAGGTAATCTTTCACCACGGTAATTCGTGTGGTTTGAGGTCTTGGAGAGAGTGGCTACGGTCACCTATCGGTTGCAACTACCTCAGAGGTATCGGTACATGCACGACATCTTCCATGTCTTTCAACTTTGACGTTACTTTTCAGACCCTTCTCACGTCTTCCAGCCCGAGGATGTCACGCTTGAAGAGGATGCGTCGTTCGAGGAGCATCCTGTCCGGATTTTCAATTATAGTACGAAGGTCCTCCACGGGCGGTCTTTTCTTTTGGTACGAGTGCTATGGAAGCACATGCGAGTACAAGACGAGACCTGGGAGAGCGAGGACGATGTACGATCGCAGTGGCCGGAGCTGTTCGGGGATTCTTCTTCTCCACCTCGTTAAGGAAATTCGAGGAAGAATTTCTTTAAGGGGGGAAGTTTCTAAGATCCCGGATCTTCGTGCAGGTATGTTTTTCCTTTTTCTGGAATTTCTATTGAGAATAATGAATTTTCTGGAAATTTCAGATGTACACGCCATGTACTTTCTGAGTACACACCATGTACTCTGTTCCGGCTCGAAGCCGTGTGCTGGCTGTGTCCGGGCCACACACACAGTGTGTAAGGCTGAGGTGGAGGCCGGTTATTTCGGAGTACGGAAAATTCGAAGTACACGTCGTGTACTCAAAAAGTAAACGCCTTTTACTTTCTTTTTTTTCATTAAACAGACCGGGGTCATGCCTAACCCCCATATTCGTCTTCTTCTTCAGTTTTCGACCGTCCGAGAGCGACCGTATGGCCGGATCTTCGACGGAGTCCTACCTCGTCGTCCGTTCTCCGATTCTAGCACGGTTAGTTGCATTGGAATCGCAGCGGTGATTTCTTCCTTCTACTTTAGCCTTGCTTCTTGATTCCTCCTTGTTTTCAAGTTATCGTGGGATGTACGTTTTGTGCATTTTCTCAGATCTACGTCGTTCTAAGGGGAATCGGTCATTGAGGTTCACGTATATCAATCTCCTAGGATCGAGGTAGGTGATTTGTGCCTTTATGTAGAATGTCTTTGAGTATTTTGTGAAAATTCCACCAATACCCTTGAACGGGGAATTGTGTGTTTCCTGTTTTGCCCTTGTTTCTTGCCTTCTTTTCTTTATTGCTTTAGTAGAGGTTATTGCTTGTGATTATAGTATTTTTTTTGTGCTCATATTTCTTTTCCATGATTGTTCTACCTATTTGGCGTTTTCTAGTTTCCATGCCTAGTCGTAGGATAGTGGAAATGTTGTTTTATTATTGCTACTGAGCCTTAGTTGATAGCCAAGTAGTTCTTGAGGTTTACTTGGACGGTATACACGCGCTGAGCATGTTTAGTTACTCAGGGCTGTGAGAACCTAGAGTAGTAGACCAAAGGGAGAATTGACTGAAGGGCTTCTCCAGAGTGTCTTTTAATCACGATGTGAGACCAAGTGGAGAATTGACGGAAGAGCTTCTCCAGAGTGTATTTTAATTATGACGTGGGCTACAGGGGGAATTGATGTTGATTTTTTCCCCAGAGATCCTTTAGCACGATACGAGACTATAGGGGGAATTGACGGTGAGTGCTTCCCCAGAGAGTCTGCCTAATTTTCGTAGCTGAACCAGAGGGGTGAGACTGTGTGTGCCTCCCAGATGGTTGCTAGTACTTGGAGGTTGAGCCATAGGGGTTAGAATGTGAGAGCTACCCAGAGGGTTACCTGTTTTCTTCTTGTTGTTGGCTATTAACTTGTGTGTTATACTTGTCAGAACTGTGGATTGTATCTATTTTTTATTTTCTATCTACTGCTTCTTGTTTTAGTACTGCCATGTATTCATGGACTGTTAGGCACAACACTTTGGGTGATTGCCTACTGTGATTGTATCTCACACCCTGTTTGGGCCATGCTTTTGGGCCCAAGAAAATTATGTTTCTACCGGTATAGACAAGGTCAAGCGCCCTTCTACATTAGGATCATGATTGCACCAAGAGATGGGGAGCATGGGACCGAGCTGTGGCTCGCGATGCTGAGGAGATTATTTTTTTTTCTTTTTCACTTGGTTTCAGTTGTATTCTAGAACATTGTTGTGTTTTCTGCTTTCCATATATACTGGTACCTACTGCATTATTATCATCATTGTTAGATATCTGCAATGCTTCCGCTGTTTGGTTTCTATTGTTATGCATGTTGGTTGCTGCTTCCGCTTTTTATTGTTGTTTCTTACCTTGTATACCTTACTAAATGAAGGCATAGTTTCCCAACCGACTCACCAAGGCCATCGCTTCTAGTCGGCAGCCTCTGGCATTCGGGGAAACGTGCTTGAGGTCATGTGGTGAACTGGGTACGGGGCACCAGTGGAGGGGTTCCGGACTCGGTTCATTAAAGGTGTGATGAGTCCGAACTCCCATCCACTCAACCAATGTAAATTCATATGTCTCATCGGACCATAGCTAATGAGAACCTACCTTTGGAAACTAGGTATATAGGGATATGGAATCATTGGATGTTTCTGGTTCTACGAACAAACCCGTTAGAAACCGATTGGAATGTTTGACCCTTAAACCAACGAGGTCATCCCCATTTTCAGAGGAAACAAAAAATGGTGAACCCGACGTGAATCCTTAACCAAGTTAATATGATGTGTTACTTATTTGTTAGGCCCCTATTTAAACTAAATGAGAGGGCCAACAAAACAATCAATAAAATATGTTCTTATCCAAAAGATGTAGTGGCCGAACATATCTTCATTACGTCTGTTATATCTAACAGGCACTCTTTTCCAAGATATTTTGTGTTAAAAATGTCTTCTTTTAAGTTCACACCAGTGAATACTGCTGCTGTGAATACTTCTACTGTGAATTCCTCTGCTGCTACTCCTGCTGGATCGTCGTCCGCTCTAAGGATGACATCACCTACTCAGAGTCTTCAACGCTGGGTATCAAATGTGCTGGTCAAGGAGTACTGTCAAAACAATACTCTTCCGACTCTGTAGGCCACCCGACAAGCCCTCCATGTCAATAATTCACCTTGTTCGTCCAGACAGCGATGACCAGCGATCAAGAAGCAGGTGGTGCCAACCACCGTTTCCAATTGTTTCGGGTTGTTATCCCTGGAATACAATCCCCATACCCTCACATATTCTAGGGAGGTGAATGAGCAAGTCCCTCAGTGGCTTAATTCAAGGAAGCAGGAGTCCTTCCTGAGGGCTCCCGCCAATAATCACCGCCAGACTTGTACGGTAGTGTGCCCTCAACATGATGAGGGTGCTGTCTCCAGGCGTTTGGCTTAGGTTCCTCGAACCCAAGTAGGGAACATGATCCACCAGAGGTGACGACCATTCAACAGTGAGAATGTTCTAAACTCTTCCATCTCTTATGAAATCTACCAACCTAACTTGGTGGCAAGAAATGAGCGAGCACACACACCCGTCCGTTTTAATTCCACTATCTAGTAGACTCGTCTGACAGCAGCACGCCAATCCCACCAAGAAATTCTGGTGGAGTATTATAGACATGAACATACACCTTTTTAGAAATCATCAGCTAGTCAGCAGGCTCGTCTGACTACATACGATGGAGCCCGCCAACCCAATGTGTTGACAACTGGTAAACAGGCACATACACCTGTTTACCCTCATCAATCCTCCAAGCAGCCACTTCTTTTAGTATTTATGGAATCTATTCAACCACGTTTGGCAGAGTGCAATCAGCAGGAACATACACCTGCTAATATTGATCAATCCTACTGATAGTCTCGTTTGAAATCAGTCGGAGAAGTCATTCGGAAAGCTCTTGTGACTAACAAGTGGCAGACTAAACTCTATGCCCCCACACATGAGTACTGTTAGGATTCACTGATAAGAAAATGAGGATAGGAGTAGGAATACACACATACTCCATGGAAGGAATTGACGTATATCTCCGTTATGGCAGCTGAAGTCACCAACAACATTTTGTCTATGGTGAAAGTGAAAACGCAAATCCCTGCTCATATTCTGGATGCTTGCTGGGATATTATAACACATTCAGTAGAATCATAGGGAAAGACATGTAAATCTATCCATACCAGTGGAGTGACACATCAATATATCACTCCGGAACAGACACACACCTCTTTTCCCATCCAAGAGGGTTGTGTGGCATACTCCCCCATATCATACGGACATCCAAGTCAGGCAAAAACACCTGATTTGAGTGGACATAATCAGCCTAACCAGTTCATTTTTCCTGAGCAGGCATATACACCTGCCCAAAATGACCACTTTCATCAACAAGTGGTCCCTAAATTGAGTAATAAGGTGTCTAAAAAAGACCCTCCCAACACAATCAATAAATAAATAGCCTATTTTTAATAAGTCCTTGATCGATGATGGAGTTCTTGATGCACTTAAAAAATTATCTGTTGGAATTAAATAATCTACTGACTCATTTACAAATAGAGGGAAAATTGATTCCGAAGGTCCTCATCAGACACATCCTCATGAAGGCATGCTTCATGACTGTTTGATCAATCTCAAAGTTTCATTTTCAGGTGAGCACTACAATAACGCTCTGTGTAGCCAGAATATCATGAAGTAAGAGGTTTTATCTTCTGTTGTAACCCACCATGGTGGTCCTCCCCCTGATGATGAATTTATCTGTGAAAGTCCTATCCGTAGTAGTAATTCACATTGCCTGGAAAATTCTTCAGAGTACAATGTAGAGATGAGATAGACCTCTTATCTTAAGGCACTTGTAAATATGAAGCCAGTCATGTTTGATGCTTTACCATTAGAAAGTGAAATAATTTATCAATCAGAAGGTAACCTGAGGTATAGGTTATTCTCCGAACCACCCCTGGGTCATTCATCTTCTAGTTTGATCAGTGAATTCTCTACCAATCTTGTTGAATTTGATGAAGAAACAAAGAATCACCAACTCTGGTCTAATCAGGTAGAAGAATCATTATTGAATGATAAAGAGGAAGTACTGAATATGAGAAAACAATTGGAAAAAGGTGTTGTTCCAGTCATGTTTTGGCCTTCGACTGACTCTCAGTATGACATTACAGAGATGTTGATGGAAGATGGAATTCAGGATATTCATATCAACATATAGAAAACACTTTGTTAGTTGTAAAAGAAAATATAATATTATGATGAATATGAAAATCATTTCAAGAAAATAGAAGGGTTATAACACCAAATTGACTTGGCATCTCTCTCAGTTTCTCGATATCCGAAGGCTGAAAAGCAGTAGAGAGCCCTTCAGCATTCATGACTTGGCTTGCTAAGAAGATTGCGCCAGTTGATTGCGAATGCCACATCTGGTTTTCATATAAGGGGATGGGGTGTTCTTGGAGCATTACATTTCACTGTGCTCTCTAGTAAGCAAAGCCTGCCGAAAATGGTCTCATGAAATGTTATTTCCCATTTCCAGTGACAGACAATTGGCTTTGTTTGTAATCAAATTCTTGCCCAAGAATAGGTCTCAACTAGTTCTTCTTAAAATCAAGCATACATAGAACAAGTTGTTGAATTATTCAGCATCAAGAAAATGAGAATATTGAACATTCCTCTCATCTGGAGAAAGCACATCATCAAGTGACATAAGCGTTAGAAATCATCCAATGGACTTTTGAGCAGGGTGATAAAAGTGGATGCAGGTTGATGCATCCAACCAATTTATGGACTAAAGTCCGCAAGATCAAGAGATCTTTCAAGAAAGTCTCAGATATAGAATGTCAAGTACTACCCCATCATTCCAGACTAGGAACTATTTTATCAAACCCTCAGAATCAACAAATAGAATTTGAGGACTTGAGCGGTAACCGCAGGAACAGCCCCAGTCCACCGGACAGGGGACTTTTTCAAATCCTCAATCTCTTCCACAGAGAAATACAGTCTTCTCTCGATTAGTGAAGAATCCCCCAGAGGAAAAAAGATCCAAATTAACAGGATATTCTCTCCAAATTACGATTCATCAAAAAGTTCCAGAGGGATCGAATCATCAAAAGGCAATGTCTCATCGGGGACATGGTAGAAGTCATTATCGCAGAAATTCCGTTAGAAGGGATGAAATTAATTTTGCATCAATTAATGTCATCAATGACGTTGTTGTTGTTTCACGAAATTAGGCTCACTTAGAGGGATCAGATGAAGAGGTTCCAACTCCAGAAGTTGTACGCATAGACACAAATAAAGAAGGTGTGCGTACACGAAATTAAAGGCTTACCCATAATCCGGGCATTCCTTCCAGTAACCCACTCCCCCCTCTCCGAAATGGATCCATCAAGGGGAATGGAAAGAACCATGTTACATACCCTTCCTCTAGAGAAGGACAATATCTCTCTCTAGAGAAAAGATTTGCACAATAGGAGGAAGAAATGAAGGAATTGAGGAGGATGAATGCAGAACTACTTCAGGGTAGTCTTCCTCCTATGCGTGGTGGAGTTAGTCAGCCAAGGGAATTTGTTGAAGCTACTGATATGGGTCAATAATATCCCCAGTTATCAGTACACTCTCACTGGTCTAATCATATGGGTCAGGTGTAACAACAATCGGCGGTGCTACCATCAGTTGCAGTACCAACCAGTGCATCTGTCCAAGCTCTATTCATTGCACCTATTTAGGTCCAAGCTCAACCATATTTTTCTCAAAAGTTAATAAGTACTATTGAGTCATTAACAGCTTGGTTGGAAGCTATTGAGGGAAAGCGTTCTCCAATTCAACTAGTAAATATAGCTAACCCTGAATGGGTTGATGAAATTCCTCCCCCATCAAATTTTGCAAGTACCACATTCCCAATAATTAATGGTTCAGGAGATCCAGAGCAACACGTAACACATTTTGTTTCTTGTTGTGATCTCATGATGGGAACCCTTTAGCAACAAGAATCATTTATGCTTAGATGTTTTGTACAGTCATTAGAAGGACCTTTTTTTGACTGGTATAGAAGCTTGCAATCCCTTTCAATTACCGGATTGGGAGATCTCCGTCAATGATTTCTTCTTCCATTCAGCTCAACTTTTCCCAAGAGAACAGTTTTTGATCTTACAAACTGTAAGAAAATGGTTAATGAAGGGGTTTTAGATTTAATTTCTTGTTGGAAGGGATTAACATATTCCCTAATCTTAGCACTCCATCAAGAGGAACTATTGCCAATCTATGTGGAAAATCTGTGTGATGAGTTACGCACACCGTTAATCCTTGTGAAATACATAAGAGGGTTTCGTGAACTTACATCAATTGCTCAACAGATTGAAGATGCTCTTATGAAGACTAAGGATAAAACTCGTGTAATTCCATTAGCTCATGGAAGGAGAATGGGTAGATATGAGACTACTACAGTCATGATTAAACAAGCATCTGTGACTGCTCCTACTTCAAAACCTTTATCTTCTCGAAGGGATCTGCCTCTTGAATGTCAGCAACAAAGGCCATTTTGTCAAGATGAAAAAATAGATCAAAGACAAAAACAATTTTAGGATCTGAATAGAAATGTTTACTCTTTCCAAAATGAACAATTTCCTGGTTACATCATTTCAGCTCTGGAAAATAATTTTGTTCAATTACCAAGGCCAAAGAAGTCGAATAAAGAAGGAGATAAAGACCGTCCCAATTATTTCCCACTTCATCAGATTTTGGGGCATCCCATTAAAGAGTGTTTTTTCTTCAAATACCTTCTTCAAAAAATTGTCAACTCGGGACAAGTAAAATTTAAAGGTTCTTCATCTCAGGTAGCAGGTGTTACTGATACAAATCCAGAGGAATAAGGTGAGTTTCAAGAAGTCAAACAAAAAATGCCCATAAATATGATGATTGGATGGTCAGAAAAATGATCAACCGAGCTCATGCCATTTTGCGAATGTAATTGAAGAGACCAATTGTGTCTTCTAATATGAATGCCACATCAAATCCCTCTTCATAAAGGAAAAAATCCTCAAAGGGGAAGTGTAATACAAATAAAGAAGATTAATCATATGAAGATGAGTATGTGTCAAAGGTCAAGTTGTCTTTGACTCTAGTAGATTTTATTCCATCTATATTAAAGCAACGGGCACCGCCCCACCAAAGAGCACAACCAAAATTGGCTAGTCAGGAAGAGTCTTCATCAGATGAATAGTTGATCTTCAGTTGTGTTAATATGATTCACTTAACAGATTCTTATTCCTATCGCAGTTTTGATTTCGATGAGCCCGAGTTCCATGTATCAAACAGAGGAATTTGAGGGAATTCTAGAGGTCTGAGATATAGAGGAAGATGTGGATATCCGAAAAGCCACTATTCCAATTCTACCCCTTCCAGAATTGTGTATGTAGCATAAAATCATGTCAGATCCCTTCAATGAGCTCAAAAAGAACAAGCAAGTTCTTCCACAAATGGCAGATTCAGTCCAAGCATAGTTATTCTGGACGATCGGTTAGAGGTTCCATCTTCTTCCTCTCAGCATGTAAATAGACATAATCGGTCTAATCTTCCAAATCCAGGAGTATTGCCTACTCCTATCCCAATATAGGAAGCATCTACTTCCAAAGCATCAACTTCCAAGGTACATGCAAATCCATATGTTCCTGTTGGGAAATACAGACCTTTGGATAAAAAGTATGATGTATTGAAACTCAAGCACCGAGTACCAGCCTTGTTATCAACTACGAATTCTTTTAATCTATCAAAAGATCTTCGGGAGGCATTCATCAAGGATTTGTCAAGTCCTTGGGAGTTTGAAACTAAAATTGCTGCAGATGAAGTCTACCATGTAGTGAATAATTCTACATCATGTCATGCAGTGATATCCTTCAAAGATGAAGATGATGATGATGTTGTTCACGGACATATTAGACCTTTGTACTTATCTGGAAGGGTCAATGGTGTAGACATCCGAAGAGCTTTCATTGACAATGGTCCAACAGTCATCCTTATCCCAATTCGTAAACTTTGTCAATTGGGACTCACTGAGTCTGATTTGTCTCCATCTACTTTGATGTTGCAAGGGTATGATAAAAATTAAGAAGAACCACTGGGTGAGATTACACTCAGAACTCAGTTTGGAGATCTTGTATCCATTTCATATTTCATGGTTGTTGACCATGATACAGCATTCAATATTTTTCTTAGAAGACCCCAGCTACATCAACATGCATTTATCCCTTCATCATACCATCAATGTCTAAAATATTGTTTTGATGGTCAAATTGGGACATTGTATGGTTATTAAACCCCGTTCAAGACATGTGAATCTCAATATATTGAGGCGGAATTCTAGCACATTAAGGGAGAGGAGAAATTCACAACATGGGAGGTTACTAAGGTTAATGCTCCATTTGGTTTGGAAAAGATTCTAGTAAATCCATTTTCAAATGTGACTTCAGATTATGTGTTGCCTATATGTCAAATTGGCAAGATAGACCCAAATCAAAATACTCTTATGGAAACTTCCATAATGTCAATTACGATAATCATGCTAGATAGCATGGGAGAAATTGGTGATTCACCAAGCAATGATGAAAGCCCAAATGGAGATGTCTTCATTTCATGTATTAAAATTCAGCAAGTCCATACTTCTCCAACCAGGACAGAAGAAGTTATAGCAATGTCAGAGGTGAACGATGATGTCGATTCTCAATCCATTATCTCCTCTTTAATACCCAAGAAAGACCCTTCATCATCAATCGGGCCAAAATGGAAGCTTCTTCTTCAAGATGTTCAATTTTTTACATCTCTTCTGATCATGGAAATTCTATCATCTACTATGCAAGTAGAAATAGAAGAAATAACACATGTTGAAGAAGAAGAGGAAGATCCCAGAGATGCTCCTCTAGCCTTTGAAGAGGGTATCTCTACCACTGTGGATGAATTCAAGGAGATAAATATGGGTACAAAAGAAGATCCACAACCCACTTTAATTAGTGCGGCAATGACTCTTGAAGAGAAAGAGATGTATATTTTATTTTTAAAGAAAAATTGGGATATAATTTCATGGAACTATACAAAGATTCCATGCCTTGATCTTGATGTTGCAACTCATCATTTGGGTTTTCTAAAAGAACTTAGAGGATTTAAGCAAGCTGCGAGAAGAACACACCCAAATTATGCTTCCAAAATTGAATCTAATGTGGATAAGCTTATCAAATCTAAATACGTCAGAGAAGTTCAATATCCAAAATGGTTTGCTAATATTGTCCCTGTGAAAAAGAAGAAAGAAAAAATTAGTGTTTTCATTGATTTCAGAGATCTTAATAGGCATTGTCCTGAGGAATATTTTCCAGTTCTGATTATAGAACTGTTAATTAATGAAATTGCTTGATATGACGCACTTTCCTTCATGGATGGAAATTACAGGTATAATAAAATCTGAATGACACCAGAAGATAAAGAATCTACAGCATTCAGAGCCACTCAGGGTGTGTTTTTCTATCGGTTAATGCCCTTTGGCCTAAAGAATGCAGGTGAAACATATCAGTGTGCAATGCATCATATCTTCAAACCCTTTTTAGGGAAATTTGTTGAATTTTATGTGGATGATTTGGTGGATAAATCCAAACAACATTATAATCACTTGGCTGATTTGGAAGTCATATTCCACAAAATTAGACAACATAACTTGAAGATGAACCCCTTAAAATGTGCTTTTGGGGTAACCTCAGGAAAATTTCTCCCCTTTGTTGTATGCCATAGTGGTATCGATTACAATCCTGAGAAGACAAAGTCAATACATTGTATGTCACATCCTCCAAATTTGAAATAATTAAGAGGACTTCAAGGGAACTTAGCCTATATTCAGCGTTTCATCACCAATTTGGTAGGAAAAAGTTTACCCTTCATCAAGTTGATGAAGAAGGGAGTTACTTACCAGTGGACTGAAGAATGTAATGAAGCATTCGATATTCTCAAGAAATACCTCTTAAGTCCATCGGTACATATGACACCTGTTGAAAGAAGACCACTTATCCTTTATGTGACAGCTTTGGAGCGATCACTGGGTGCCTTTATTGCTCATAAGAATGATGTTGGGAACGAAAACAACCTCTACTATCTCAGTCGGACAATGCATGAAGCCGAAAACCGATATTCAAGTATTGAGAAGTGCAAAATAGTATCAATATTTTCAGTTCAAAAGTTTACACACTACCTGCAGCATCACGATGTCCAATTGGTATCTCGTAAAAGCCTTCTCAAATTTATCCTTAGTCGTCCAATGCTTACAGGACGTCTGGCAAGGTGAGATGTTATTTTGCTGTAATTTGATATCCAGTATGTGTCCCGAAAGGCAATAAAGGCCAAGCACTGGCTGATTTCGTTGCTGAAAATCCTTCAGTAGAAGATAAATCTTCAGATATTGAACTCCCTAATGAGGAAGTCTTCTCTATTCAAGACATTCCTCAAGTATGGGAAATGTACTTTGCTGGTGCTTCGAGAAGTCCAAAAGGGGAGAAAATGGAGAATCCTAAATTCAACAAAATTTGGTTAGGAATTATACTTATTTCCCCAGAAAAAGAAGTGTTACCTTATTCCTTCTCATTGTTGGGAGGCGAGACAAATAATAAAGCTGAATACTAAGCTCTCATTGCAGGTTTGGAGTTAGCGCATCAAGAACAAGTGAATCACTTAAAGGTGAGAGGTGATTCAGACCTGGTAACCAAACAATTCAATGGGGATAACACTATTATAAAAGAAAAACTAATCCTTTTGTATGATTACGTCAGATAGTTAATGGAGTAATTTTTTACAGAACCGACATTGTTTATGTCCCGTGATCACAAAATTCCCAAGTGGATGCATTGGCTAAAATAGCCACAACTCTAGCAGATCCAAATAGGGATGAGACAACCATCGGTATTGATCACCGTTATACAATTTCACTTTATGTTCAAACCATCACAGAGGAAATCAATGAAATTAGTCCCATATCAGAACCATATGGTCATACTACAGTATGGATGACACCTATCTGTGAATACCTTCAAAATGGAACACTTCCACCAAATAGAGCTGGGAAATAACAAATACGGTGACGTGTGGTCAATTTCATTCCTTATGATAGCCCAGACCACCTTGAGAAAATTCTCTACAAGCATGGTTTTGATGGAGTTCTCTTCATATGCATTGATGGTGAAGAGACAATGGCTGTCATGAAAGAAGTACATGCAAGAGTCTGTGTTTCCCACCAGTATGGACATATTATTTCTGATCAAATTCAAAAGATTGGGTAATTTTGTCCTTAAATGATACAAGATTGTGTTGATTTGACAGAGAAGTGTCATTCATTCCACGTACATTCCAATTTAATTCATCAGCCCCTAGAGCAGCTCCAAACAGCTAAATACTAAGGGCCATTTTCCACATGGGGAATGGATGTGGTGGGACCTTACCCTTCATCTATAGCCAAGCAGTTTAAGCATATTCTTACTGCTACTGACTTATTTACCAAATAGACAGAGGCAATATCTATAAGGAAGTTGTTTCTAAAGGAATTTTTAACTTCATCAAGTGTAACATCATTACCAGATTTGGTATCCTTCATACCATATTGACGGACAATGGAACCAAATTCTGTTCATCTGAGGTGAATAAGTTGTATCAAGAATACAACATCAAATCCAACCATTCATCTTAGTATCATGCAGTGGCCAATGGCCAGATTGAATCCCTCAACAAGACTCTTTCAAACATACTACAAAATATGGTGGATAAAGATAAAAAGTCATGGCCCGATAAACTCTTTCTTGCTTTATGGGCTTATAGGACCACCACCTGCAATGCAATGCGGTCAACTCCATATTCACTGGTATATGGAAAGGAAGCAGTCTTTCCTATTGAAGTACAATTACCTTTGCTCAGAGTAGCCATTTGTGATCAGTAATCTACAGATGAAAAATCTCAAAAGCTATTGGATGAATTGGAACAGCTAGATGAGAAAATATTGTGCAGTCTACACCACATGGAAGTCTACCAGAATCGAATAGCAAGAGATTTCAACAGAAAAGTTCATCTTCTTTAATTAGTTCGGGGAAAATTTGTACTAGTTCTCAGAAATCCAATGATACCAGGAAAGAAACCTCCCAAGCTTGTGCCATAATGGGATGGACCATACTCAATACATAAGGTCTACTCTAATGGAGCTTATTCATTAATCTCAAGGGATGGAGAACTAATCACTACTCCAACCAATGCCAGATTTCCAAATAGGTATTTTGTGTAAACACAAAATAAATCACCAATGGTCCATGCATACATCCTTAAACTATTTTCATTTGTATTGTGTCTAGTAAGACGTTAAACTGCACATCTAACGGTCCATGCATATGACCTTAATCTATTCTCACTTTTTCCCAACATGACGTTAAACTATTTCATCGTCCAACATGATGTTAAACTATGTCCCCTTCAATGGTCCATGCATACTACCTTAAACTCTTTTCATTTCTCTTACTTCCATTAAGACGTTAAAATGCACATCCAACAGTCCATTCATATGACCTTAAACTATTCTCACTTTCGTCCAACATGACGTTAAACTGTGAAAAAGTCCCTAATATGTCGAACATGACGTTAAACTATGTCCTCTTTGGTCCTTAATGCATGACATTAAACTGCACAATCCCCCTTTCATTCAACATGATGTTAAACTATATTGTCCACATCATCTTAGCTACATGATGCTAAACTGTACAACACCCTTTTTTTCTAACATGACATTAAACTGTGCCCCTACATTCGTCCTAGATACATGACGCTAAACTGTACAAAAGTCCCTATAAAACGTACTACATGACATTAAACTATATTTTGCCCCTACTACATGACACTAAACTGTGTAGCACCAATAGTCCTAACTGAAATACTTTAAACTGTATAGTCCCTTCATATGTCCTACATGACATTAAACTGTGAATCATTAAGGTTGTTGCTACCTCTTGTTTCTCATACCAAGTATGACTCATATGAGCTTAGAGACAAATTCAACAATAACACCCTCTCTGGGCCGCTAACCACGCATAAGTCCCAACACCATTTTTTAGGAAATTGTCCCCAAGAACAACTTGATCACTAATTCATTCTTTAATTGAACTACGCAGACTTTGATCCTTGACTTCTAGGATGGGTACGTTGGCAACCTACCGAGGATCACGCCCAAAACCAATATCTTCACATCAGTTCACTCCCATCTCATATGATGTTAATTCATGAAGACGCCACTAGAACCAATAATTTTCACGTTGGTTCACATTCATCGTTGTAATACGACGTTAAACTGAACATCACCTTTGTCATGTATGATAATAAACTACAACATTTTTGGATACCCTCACCAGAGGGAGAATCATTATTTACATTTATCTCCAATCATGTTATATTCCAAAGACTATATGCATACATGGAAATGCCCGAGCCTTTTATCTTGGGTCAAATCATCATTGCACTAAAGTCCCCTTTCACCCTTCACAAGTACGAACCAAATCTGTACAGAGGGTATTTCAATAACTATGTATGGATTGATTTCCATCCTTATGGGATACGTAGTAACGTTCGAGTGTCCCTCAAATCCATCCCCATGTCTTTTGGGCCTAACCCTAAATTCCCCTTTCAGTCTCTTGGATGAAAAGTCCCTGTCAAAACACACATTGTGTATTCATTATTATGGTCCGATCTCTATAAACCTAAACTAATATCTCTTACAATGTCATCCAACATGATGTTAAACTTTATCTTCAGAAATATGTATGGATTGATTCCCATCCTTAAGGGATATGTAGTGAAGTCCAGCATCTCAATTCAGGACCCAACCACAACATGATTATGGTTAGCATTGATATGTATATCTCTACATACATTGGAAAATACCCATTTTTTATGTGTCAAAATACTAACCATATATATTTGCAGATCTTTATAACCCTTTTCTCGACTTCTGGTCACAAAATGACCGAAACCCGAGAGTTCTTTTTCTTGACTATGCATCACGTTCCCTTAAAATGCCTTGCATAAAATAGTCTACATAACGGACCAGTTAGCCAAAAGATGATATTATTTGACTATTCAGCCAATGCACTTAGGTGGCCCTGCATAATCCAACCCGTAACGGGTTTTTCAAATAATGGTAACTTCATTATTGGGAAGAAAACAACTTTTTTCCTTAGTTGTCTTAACGACAATATGTAAGGATATGCAAAAAAATAAACATCCTTAATATTTTTGACCCATAATATTTTTCATGATATGAAAGTATTCATGTCTTTGGTTTATATTTTCCTTCCCTATGTTTGGGTCAGACCTTCGTAGGAGTGACATTCATCCAGTTCTTAGAAAATATTAATTGGAAATATCTTCTCCATATTCACGTACCTCTTTCCATACAACAAAGTCCATGCTTTAGAAAAGTTGAATCTCCATAAACTTCCACTAGATTTTTAGTAGTATAAAAGTAAATTTATAAGAGTTCTTTTTCCTGACTATGCAGCACGTGCCCTTAGGTGGCCCTACATAAGTAGTATACATAACGGACATGTCAGCCAAAAGATGCAATTATTTGACTATGCAGCCAATGCCCATAGGTGGCCCTGCATAATTCAACCCCCTAACAGGTTTGTTAGACAATGGTAACTTCATTCTTATTAACTACTAATTCTAATTCCTTTTATCACTTTTTCATATCAATCCTTAGATTAAAAATTACTTAAGTCATAGTTTACATGTTTTCCCTCATACATGAGTGTGGTAATATATTTTTAGACAAATTTTCATGGAATGGATTCAATTTTAATTTATTCGGTCAAAGATATTTTGACCTTAAAATTATCCTTTTTATGTCTGACATGCATGAATTTAAATTGCCAATAAGAGAATAGAAGAACAAATTATTGAATATGAATGTTTTTTTCATTGATGCACAATAGTTAGAAGGACATCCACAGATTGGAGTCTCTTCACTTTTTCAAGGAATTACAAGAGACTTTCAACAAAACGCTTCATTTTCTTTAAATAATCCCAAGCTTCATCAGCAGCCACCTGGAATTCATTCAGTCAACTAGATACAACAAGAGATGTATTGATACCATATCTTCTTGGAACAATTGTAAAAGGATGTTCTTGAGTGTGGTTTGAGAAAATTTTCTGCAGATCAAACAGTGACTGTGTTTCTGTCCACGAGACTTTGAAGATTGATACATGGATTTGAGAATGGAGCATTAAAAGTAAAGATCCTTTTGGAGAGATTACTCTTTTCAGATATTTTTCTAATTCCATGGTAGTCTTCTCTCCACCAACCGGTAACGGAAAACATTTCTACCCATGGGTTTTCCATTTTCATATCTACAAGGAAATGACATGGAGGAAAATTTTAAAAGTTCACACCATTGTTGTTGCTATTAATGGAAAGCATAACAAAAATAGAGGAGTAGCTGTGCAGCTGCATCTCGAGTGTATGATTATTCAACCCTGTTGTGTTTACTCCTTGCAGATGACCATGGCCATACAGAGGCAGATTGATACTCTGTGGGAAGTTGATATGATATTTCTTCAAATAATTATCCAAATCTGGGAGATTAATGTCACAGAAAGTATTATAATCATGGCCAACAACATTCATCAGGTCATCAATTCACTTTCTCTTCAGTTCATCAGTAGTTCTGATTCTTCTAGGAGCCATTGAATCTGTATAATGGTTGAATAATTAACTCTTTACTAATTTGTTTTTTAATAAAATTTGTGATGAAAAAGTGAAAAAATGGCTAAGGAATTAAGGCACGCATGTCTCATGGCTGCACACAAGTCTTCTTCGGTCAAACATGTTTGGTCATGCAGGTACCACCGCGCAAGTCCAAATACCTTTGTGGAAGAACAACATGAATAAAAGTAGTGAACCGCGGACAATAACACTTGCACGGATGAGAAGAAAGATGAGAGCATGTTGCGCGCCGAGAGTGAGAATCTTCGAAAGCCGAATGCTTTGTAGGGAAATAGAGCAGCATATTTATAGGCCAAATCTGTACCCTATGCACCAAAGTTTTCCCCTACTAGAAGTAGTGTGCCACTACCTATGCACCATACCCAGCGCGCCCCAATTTCCTTTTGTTTCTCATTTTCCTCAGAGTCAAATCCTCATTTCTATCGGATCCAACACTGAGGGGGGACTTTTGTTGATGCCCCTTTTTGTCACAGAGTCTAACGACTAAAAAATACAAATACAGTAATCCAAAGTGATTCATCCTTTAAAGAAACATCAAAAATTCACAAAGGCATGAAGAAGGATTCCATCCCACTTGGGTCACGCAATTTCCCTCATGGTCACACAAGTATACTTGCGCATCGCATATTGGACACGCAGGTGACTTGCACGCCATCTTTGAATTTCTCCCGAGGTCTTCACCAGCCAATAAATACCTCCGGTGGGCCCCAAATTTCAGGAGGAAACATTCCATAAATTCGGATTTGAGCTCCTAGTGCCCTAGTCTCTTCTCAAATCTTTACGAAAACATCTAAGGTAATTTTTTACCTAGAACGGAAGCTCTAAAGAGGGGAAACAAGGCCTAAGTGTTGAAACTCATCATCACTTGCATGCCTAAGTGGCCATCCCTTATGGGAAATGGCCACACATGCGCGCTGCCATACCCCTTCAACATACCTTGCACACCACCCTTCTGGAAGCCTCTAGGGATAGTACTAAGGGATTGAGGCAAGACTCTCCCATGTATTACCTTAAGGGTTGACCATCGCGCAAGAACACATGTGTCTCGCAGGGACACCTGTGCGACTAGGATGTGCGTGCCCACGCAGGACTTGCGCTCCCACACAGGACATGCGCCCCCTCTTTTTTTGGGTACCCTTCCTGCATATTTCACCTCTCTTATGCCTATCCAATTCTCATATTCATGATTCAGCCTTCAAAAACCTCTTTAATGTCATTTCCTTCAGCTAGGTTCCCTTTTTGGCTTCATTATCTGAAAGGAATTCTGTGGAACATCTCTAGAAAAATAGTGATTTAAATATATTTATGTCAATAAGGTTATATATTTCATTCATTCATCCTCATCCTTTAAGGTGACATAATCCTTAACCTTGGCCTCCTTTACATGAGTAAGCCCCGGTCCATGTTCTCTTTATTTGGGATTCCTCCTTAGGAGTAATCCCTAAGTCCCCGAACCTGGGAATCCTCCTCAGGAGTATGCCCCAGTCATAGATTCCCAAATATAGGCATCCTTTTCAGGAGTAAGCCCCAGTCTCAAAATTCCCAAATCTAGGCATCCTCTTTAGATGTAAGCCCCAACTATAATTCCCTTAACTTGGGCTTCTTTTTCAGGAGTAATCCCCAGTCTCAATGTTCCCAAATCTGGGCTTCCTTTTCAAGAGTATGCCCCAACCATTATTCACTTAACCTTGGATTCCTTTTCAGGAGTACTCCCCAGTCTCAATGTCTACAAATATGGGCATCCTCCTTAAGAGTAAGCCCCAAATCCCTTAATTCGAAAATTCCCTTAACCTGACCCTCCTCCTTAGGAGTAAGCCCTAGTTTTCAAATCCCTTTTACCTAGGCCTCCTTCTCAGGAATAAGCTCCAGTCATAATTTCTCTTAACCAGTCTTAATTTACTTTTTGATATGGGATTCCTTCTTAGGAATAAAACCCAATCATAGGTCCCTCCTAATTTGGGCATCATCCTCAGGAGTAAGAGCCAACATATAGTATCCAAATCTCCATAAAAGCACATATACCTTTATAGACCATGTTCCTGGACTTCTTCTCTGAATCAAGTCTCGATCTCTATCTATTTGGGAAATCATACAATCATAAGCCCGACATCATTTAATATGATTGCATATTTTGTGGCACAATTTTCTAGTTTTACCAATACCTCTTGTTTCTCACACCGAGCATGACTCAAGTGAGCTTAGAGTGTAAATATAATTATGACATCTTTCATTGAGCCATTAATCATGAATAAACATCATATTCTTTTACTCGAACTACATGGTCTCTGATTCCTTTTCTAAATAAGGATACGTAGGTATCCCATCTGCAGGTACAATCCAAACTCTGAAATAATCCATGTCCTTCGGAATGACAATAATCATCAAGTTCCCCACTGAGTGGCTTTGAAACCAGTATGGTCATCATAATGACCAAGAGAATTTTACATAATGTATTAAAGGATACCCTTGACTAAGAATCTCTAACAAATATAGATGATTCTCTGTTGATGAAGAACCTAAAATACATATAAAAGATTCTCTAAATTTTATTACATATCAATCATTGATTGTTAGATCTAAAGGAATCTCATTTTATACATGGTAATTTAATAAGTATTATCGAACATTACTTAAATCTATAAAGAGTGTCCTAGAGTAGACAATAATTCCCCTCAAAAGGGGTGATGAGTCCGACCTCCCATCTACTCGACCAATGCAAATTATTAAATCTAATCAGCCCATAACTAATGAGCACCTACCATTGGAATATAGGTCCAATTGGATATAGAATCATTGGATATTTATGGTTATCTGAACAATCCCATTAGAAACCGATTGGAATATTTGAACGTTAAACCTACGAGGTCATCCCCAATTCCAGAGGAAACAATGGGAAATCTGAGAGGACGATATGAACATTGGAAGATATGTTGTGGTATTGTGTAATGGATTCTGGTGGCTCATGGGAGGATCATATACCCTTAATTAAGTTCTCATACAATAACTGTTATCATGCCTCGATATGCATCGCTTCGTTTGAAACATTGTATGGGCATCCTTGTCATTCTCCACAATACTGGGTGGAAGCTAGTGAAACATCCCTAGTCGGAAGAAGCCTCATCCAAGATACAATAGAGTGGATCCAGTTGATTAGAGAGAGGATGGAGATGGCTCAGAGTAGTCAGAAATCTTATGAAGATCACCGTCGAAGACTACTGTCGTTCGTTGTGGGTGATCATGTCTTCTTGAGGATCTCTATAAGGCTTGGGCATCATCATTTCGATAAGAAGGGAAAATTATCTTTTAGATACATTGGCCATTTTGAGATAGTGGAACGAGGTTTAGTGGTGTCATATTGGTTGGAATTACCACCACAATTTAGTTCGGGACATAATGTTTTCCATATATCTCAGTTGAAAAAGTATCATCCTGATCTTGACCATGTGATCAGATGGGATGGCGTTGACCTAGAACTGGATGCTTTAGTGTTACCTATCCTAGTGTGGATTGTGGATAGGAAAGAGAAAGTCTTGTGTGGATAAACCATCGGTCTAGTGCGGGTTTTATGGCAGCATGGTCAGATTCAGGTAGAGACTTGGGAATGTGATATAGAAATGAAAGAGCAGTGGCGAGAACTCATTCAGTTGGGTGAAGGTTTTCTACTTTCCGAGGACTGAAAGACCAATGTCGGGGAGAATGTAGTACCCCTTGGTTACTGGTATTTAACCTTTATTGAGGCTTTTAGTTATTTTAATGTTAAGGGTGAAAAATGAGAGAGTTGGGAGAACATTGAATGTTGTTTTGAGGCAAAGGGGAAGTTTCACGGGCAGCGCACAGGTTGTATAAACTGTACAGCCAAACCGTGCGTAGTTGGTCTTGGAGGTAGTAGCTTCCGCATGGGTGGCACATAGTTTGTCTAACTGTGAGTCCAAAACGTGGGTGGAGTGTCTGCCGAGGCAATGGCTAATGCACGATTAGCACACAGTTTGTCTAACTGTGCGAGAAAACCATGTGTCTACTTAAATGAGATCCTATAAAAGTGTATTTCACTCGTTTTTACCTCTAAGTGCCTCGTTTAAGCTCTTAAGTGTCCATAACTCGGGATTTCACTTCCCCTACGTTCATAAATGTTTCTTCCATCATTCTAATGGTGATGCAAAGGCTTCTCTTGGTGAATCGACACCATATTCTTGAGGTATGTGATCGTTCTTCATCATTCTTGATCGGTTTCATAGATCTACTTAGTTCTACTTATCGTCTTCTCCCGGTTTCATAGATCTACACCCTTTATAGGTATATCTAAATGTTAGGATTCAAAATATGATGATATTTTTTAATGAACTTTCTAGGAGAAGATATCTAAGTTGGGTTTTTGGAGAGTTGACCCGGGTTTCTTCAGCGTTCTTCGACAATTGTGGTTTTCATCAAAACCTTTGAGGTAGGTGGCTTCACTCTCAACTCCTCTTGTTTGAATTGATTTTAATCATTTAAAATTGGTTTGTTTGAATGGATTTGATTGTGAAAAGTATGGAATAAATCTTTTTTAGTGATGATGTATGGTTTTGATGAAATTGTGAAATATTAGTGAATTGGTGTGCAAAGTGATATGGCTTATTGAATTTGAAATGTTTACTTTAAATTATGTATTTTTTGATATCATAAATGGTTTGATGAAAAATGGGTTTTCAATAAAAATGGAATTTTATTTAAATGGTTTGATATTGAAATGACTTTGATGGAATTTATTTTCAATAATAAGGTTGTTTTATTGAAATGGTTTGAATTTGTTGAACAGACATGGTAGTTGACATGATGGTTGTGTGTGTTGAAGGGTATATGGGATGGATAGGGGTTAGGGGTCTCCCCCATCAGTGTTGGCATGGATAATGGTTATGTCACTCCCCCATCAAACATTCATATTGATTTCGAGATGGATAAGGGTTAGGGGTATCCCTTATCTGGGTTAAGATGGATAAGGGTTATGGATCTCCCCCATCAAGAATTCATGTGCATTTGGGTTGGATAAGGGTAAGAAGTCTCCCTGGTCATGGTTGGGATGGATAATGGTTAGGTCTTCTCCCCTCTTCCAGGTAGCATGAATGGTTGGATGCCTGGGTTTGTGGAATGGTTGGGTATGCCAAAATGGAATGTTTGTGAAATAGTTCTAAATCTTGTTTGGTAATTTAATTTGAAAATAAATTGCAAAAAAAATTTGTTGAAATTTCTCTTGGAGTGCCTTTGGTTATGAATGGTTTTGGAAACATGTTTATATTCAGTTATAAACTACTTTTGAGAAAATGCCTTATATAAGTTGTTTTTATATAAATGTTGAAAACACTTCTATCATAGTATAATGAGTAGGGAAGTCATTCATGAAACCAACTGAATTTTATACTCACCCCTGCGTTGGCACTTTTGTACTTTTTTAGATGTCGTGTTCTGGGATATAGGTAAATGTAAAGAATCTTATTTCTAGTGGCTCGTGGTGATGTTGGGGACATGTTGTGGAGTTTGGAGCTTGTGGATCATAAAGCCATGTTGTCTTTTGAGAGTTATGAGTTTTTCATCTGTTGTGTACTTTAATGCTTGGTTTGGTTTTCCACTGTTGTGTACATGATGCGCTTTGACATAAATAAAGTTTTTTAATTGTCATTAATTTGTTCATGAATCATATAGTGAATGTTTGGTTATGCATGGTTGGTTTATGGGTTATTTCATAAAGGGAAAATCATCCCCATGAAATGTATTTGAAACCCTTAGGAATTTATTACCAGCCTTTGGCATCTTGGGGAGTTCTCTTAAGGAATATTAATGACTAGTTGTACTCTCAAGACAATGAGAATTGGCGGGTCATTATAATGGTATCATCTTTCTTGGTCATTTCCTCACAATTCTTCATCGATGTTCTTGATATTGGAGTTGAAATTCATTCTTATCTATTCCTTGGGTAGAAATATTAGATTGGAGTAGGATTGTAGGAACATGAATTCTATTGTATAAAAGGGCGTAGCTAACCCATTTATGTTGGAATTCAAGTTACTAGTATGTTGGGTACATAAGTGTTTTGGATACACATCTAGAATGTTGGGAAATCTCATTGTCATGGTTTTAGACAATTATATGATAATGACATGCATTGTATAGGAATGATTTCCCACTATGATTTTATATTTCATTTGGAGGAAAGATTAAGGATTTTGTGCAATGTGAAAATTTTCAAAAAATGAAGAAAATCTTTTCATGAAAAAGATGTAGAAAACAGGGTATCTGGAGTATTTTGAAAATGGGTTTATTTTCAAAAGGCATGTGGAATGTTTTAAAAAATGTTTGAACATGAGAAAAAGGTTTTTTTGGATACAATGTTGTGATAGATGATTTGATAGAATATGAACAACAATTCCATCCGTTGATAGAGAGAAATATTGACAGAGTTTGTTGATGGTTTAGAGAATAGCACTCCGTGGGCGTTGTCGAAACCAACCCTATGAAGCTGTTGAGAATGTGGTTGCACCTGAACCACAGGTGAACCAAGAGATGGTTCAGAGTATTGTCCTGGATTATCATGATGTGGATATGGGGAACTTGAGGAATGAACCAATGCATGTGGATCATAACATTTAGTTCATGAAGCAGAATCCACTGACCTTTTGGGGTGATGCTGAACCCATGAAGTCGGAGGTGTGGCTAAGTAGGATGAATTGTATCTTTGATTTCATCAAGACACTGGTAGAGATGAATGTAAATCATGCGATGTATATGCTCTAGGATCTTACACGTCAGTGGTGGGATTTAGCGGTGCATGCTAAATTGGATGAAGGCATTACCTTGGAGGATTATGAAGAATTGTTCAACAAACAATTCTATCCTCTCACGTTCAAGATCTCGAAAACAACGAACATCTTCAACATGAAACAAGAGACTCTCTCTGTCACAGAGTATGCGGATAAATTCGTTAATTTAGTCTATTTTGCATTAGAGGTCATGACAAGTGCGTCATTGAAGGAACACGTCTTCGAATCGGGGCTAAGGAATGTGATTTGATCAAATATTTCAGTGCTCTGTATTACATATTATATAGAGATGGTGAACAGAGTGAACGTGGTTGAACGTGATATCTCAGGATCGATTGGAGGAGGAATGTTGATACCATCAAGAAATGGTTGGAACATATCTGATCGGAACAAGCGGAAAAGTGACACCTATTTCCTTTGACATGTCATTTCTGAGAAAAATGTTTTTATTGATCCTGAAAAGATATAAGCTGTTATCTCATGGAAACCAACGAAGAATGTTTTCGAGATACAATGTTTTATTGGCCTAGTTGGTTACTGCCGACACTTTTTGTATGATTTCACATGACTATATTCTCCTTTGAAAGTACTGACAAAGAAGAATTCTCCATTCCAATGGACATAGGAATGTCATAAATCATTCTAGGTACTGAATGTTTGGCTCACATCAGCACCTATCGTGATCATTTCAGAATCACGAAATGGGTATGTGGTGTATTGTGATGCTTCGAGAGCAGGGTTGGGTTGTGTTATAATGAATAGAGATCATGTGGTTACTTATGGATCAAGGTAGTTGAGGGTGCATGAGAAAAATTACCCCACATATGATTTGGAGTTGGTTGTAGTCGTCCATTCTTTGAAAACATTGATACATAATATCTTTGGTGAGATATTTACTGTGTTTACGGATCACAAACGTTTGAAAAACATTTTCTCACATCGAGATTTGAATCTGAGGAAAAGGAGATGGATGGAGTATCTCTAGATGATGGAATTTTACATGATGTACACACTAGGAAAAGGGAATTCAGTGGCAGATGAATTCAATAGAAATTCATATGATCAGTTGGTGAAAGAAGCTTCAGATGAATGGAAGATGATGTCGGTCTTAGCCGACATGCAAGAGGAATGTGAAATCCAAATTGGTGTTGCAGTATTCTTCTCAGTTAATCCTGTTCCAGATTTTGTAATAATGATCAATGAGGCACAAACATCTGATGCAGAATGTCTGGAGGTTAGTTCAAAACACAATGGTGGGGAGACCATTGAGGGATGAGAACTGGATAGGGGTTTAGTTCTCTATTTCTGAGATCAGGTCGTGGTACCTATGGTTTTTCAGGAACAACATCTTCATGGTTAGCACCATTCAAGATGGGTTGTACATCCAAAAACGCATAAAATTCATAATGCGTTGAAAGCGTAGTTTTCGTGGAGAGACATGAAATGGTTGGTGGCCGAGTTCATCAGGTAGTGCTTGACTTGTCAGAAGGTTAAAGCAGAGCATTACAGAACAACAGGTATGTTGCAGTATTTACCTATCCTAGTGTGGAAATGGGATCAAATAGAAATAGATTTTGTTACAGGCCATCCATGAATGGTCTGGAAACATGATGCCATTTGGTTGTCAGTGGATCGTCTAACCATGTTGGCCAATTTCATCCCTATTCGTAAAACCCATATGGTGAAAGATCATTAAAAAATCCATATACGATACATGGTAAAGAGGCATGGTGTACCAGTGTTTATAGTATCAGATAGAGATCCAAGGATCACATATCATTTTTGGGAATCATTACAACAAGCCCTGGAAACTCAGTTGACTATGAGCACATCATATCATCCTCAGACAGATGGGCAATCTGAGAAGATGATAATACTTTGGAAGATATGTTACGGGCTTGTGTAATGGATTTTGGTGGCTCATGGGTGGATAATAAACCCTTAATAGAGTTCTTATACAATAACATCTATCAAGCCTCAATACACATGGCTCTGTTTGAAGCATTTTATGGCTGTCTTAATCGTTCTCCACTATGCTTGGTGGAAACTAGTGAAACATCACTAGTTGGACCAAGCCTCAACCAAGAAACAACAGAGAAGATCCAACTGACTAGAAAGTGGATAGAGACAGCTCAAAGTAGTTAGAAATCTTATGGAGATCATCGTCGAAGACTGCTGTCGTTCGTTGTGGGTGATCATGTCTTTTTGAGGATCTCTACAAGGCATGGACATCGTCGTTTCGGGAAACAGGGAAAGTTATCTCCAAGATACATTGGATCTTTTGAGATACTGGAACACTTTTTAGAGGTGAAATATCTTTTGGAATTACCACCATGGTTTAGTTTGGTGCATAATGTGTTACATATATCACAGTTGAACAAGTATCAGCCTGATCCTGACCATGTGATCAGATGGGATCATGTTGACCTAGATCCAGATGCTTCATTGATACATATCCTGGAACGGATTACAGATAGGCAAGAGAATGTCTTTTGTGGAACAAACATCGTTATATTATGGGTTTTATGGAAGCATGTTCAGATTTAGGAAGATACTTGGGAACATAAGAAGGAAATGAAAGAGCAGTGGATGAAACTCATTCATTTGGGTGAAGGTTTTCAACTTTTGGATGATGGAAAGACTAATGGTGGGGAGAATTTAGTACCAATAGTTTCTAGTATGAAACCCTTTCTTGATGTTTTTAGCAGTTTAAAAGATATGGGTGATGAATGGGAGAGTCAGGAGAACTTTAAATGTTGTTTTGAGGTAAATGGGAAGTCACAAGGGAGTCGCACGAGTTGTCTAAAATGTGTAGCCGAACCGTGCGTTGTTGGTCTTGGAGGCAGTAGATTTTTCACGAGAAGCACATAGTTTGTCTAAGCCTGTGGCCAAACCATGCGTGGAGTGTCTGTAGAGGTAGCGCCTAACGCACGGTTAGCGCACTTTTTGTTCAAACCATGCGGGTAAACCGTTTGGCTACTTAATTGATATCCTATAAAAGTGGATCTCACTCATTTTTGCCTCTTAGTGAATCATTTAAGCTTCTAAGTGTCCATAAATCTGGATTTAGCTTCTCCTATGGTCATAAAAAGGTTCCCCATTTATTTTGGATGTGACATGAAGGCTTCTCTTTGTGAATCAACGCCGGATTCTTGAGGTATGTTATCGTTCATCAACGTTCTTGATCAGTTTCATAGATCTACTTAGATCTACTTCTACTATTTTGTCGGTTTCTTAGATCTATGCCTGTTATGGGTATATCTCAGTGTTTGGATGACAAATATGATGATATTTGGTATTTATCTTTCTAGGATAAGTGATCTATGGTGAGTTTTTGGAGAATCGACCTGGGTTTCTTGAGCATTCTTCGACCATTGTGGTTTTCGTCAAAACCATTGAGGTATGTGGCTTTACTCTGGAATCCTCTTGTTAGAATTGACTGTCTTAATTTCAAATTGGTTTGTTTGAATCGGTTTGATTGTGAAAATAATGGAATAAATCTTCTTTAGAGATGATTTATGGTTTTGATGAAATTGTGAAATCTTGGTGAATTGTTGTGCAAAGTTATTTGGCTTATTGAATTTAAAATGTCGACTTAAAATTATTGATTTTCAAAAATCGTAAATGTTTTGATGAAAAATGGGGTTTCAATAAAAACGGAATTTTATTGAAATGGTTTGACATTGAAATGACTTTGATGTAATTTTTTTTCAATATATAGGATGTTTTAATGAAATGGTTTGAATTGGTTGAACACACATGGTAGTTGACATGATGGTTGTGTGTGTTGAAGGGTATGTGGGATGAATAAGAGTTAGGGGTCTCTCCCATCAGTGTTAGGATGGATAAGGGTTAGGGATATCCCCCGCCAAACATTAATATTGAATTCGGGATGTATAAGTGTTTGGGGTCTCCCCCATTAGTGTTGGGATGGATAAGGGTTAGGGCTCTCCCCTATCAAGCATTCATGTTCATTTTGGGTTGGATAAGGGTAAGAAGTCTCCCCCATCATGGTTGGGATGGATAAGGGTTAGGGATTCTTCCCTCTTCCATGTAGCATTCATGGTTTGTTACATGTGTTTGTTGAATGGTTGGGTATGCTAAAAAGGAAGCTTTGTGAAATGGTTCAAAGCTTGTTTGGTTATTTTTCTGGAAAATAACTTCCAGGAAAATTGGTTTAAATTTCTCTTCGAATGTCTTTTGTTATGATTGGTTTTGGAAACAAGTTTATATTCATTAATAAACTGGTTTTGAGAAAATGTTTAATTTAAATAGTTTTTATATAAACGTTTCTAACTCTTTTATCTAAGGAGCGTGATTAGGGAAGTCATTGTTGAAACATACTGAGTTTTATACTCACCCCTACATTGGCACTTTGGTGCTTTTGCAGATGTAGTGTTCCAGGATACAGGTAAATGTTAATCATCCTATTTCTAGTGGCTCGTGGCGATTCATGGGAGATTTTGTGGATTTTGGAGCTTGTGGAGCACAAAGCCTTGGTGTTTTCTGAGAGTCTTGAGTTGTTCATCCATTGTGTACTTTGATGCTTGGTTTTGTTTTCCACTGTTGTGTACTTGATGTTGTTTGACAGAAATAAAGTTGTTTTGTTGTAATTCATTTTTTAATGCATCATACAGTGAATGTTTGGTTATTCTTGGTTGGTTTATGGGTTATTTCATAAAGGGTAAATTGTCCCCCAACTAGTATTTGAAACCCTTCCGCATTTATTTCTATCCTTTGGTGTCTTTGGGATGTTCCCTAAGGCCTAGTAATGACTTATTGTACTCTCAAGCCAATGATAATTGGTGGGTAAATACAAGTAGTATGAGATTATGGGAAGGGGAATAAACTATTGAATAATTTAAAAAAATATTCAAAAACAGTTGGAATAAACAGAGGGAAAACAATGTGTTAATATGGTGGAATGAACTTAAACTATACATCATCTTCATTTCTACTGTAACAACTGGTCAGTTTAATGACTCGCAAATATCTACCAAAATAGATCACCTTCAAATCCTTTAATAACACTGAAGATGGATTATCTAGCTGTAAAGGAAGATAAAAAATCAGTCATAGATCACTAGAGGTGATCAAAGGAATAAAATACAACAGTATTAGGAAATATACTAGTTCATTTCTTAAACATGGATTAAAAAACAAGACACACCACATACCCTATTTATATGGATTAAAAACACTTGAAATGAAAATTATGAAATCTAATCATTTTTAATAGTCTATTGTATATTATTGTTGGATGGGAAAATGCATCCAACCCCAAACAAGTCTAAAAGAATTGGTTTGACATCATCAAGCCTATATTTTATTAGAGGATGGTTGGTTGAGACCAATGAAGACATGTCTATTTTCTATAAAACTTTCAATAAAATTTTTGAGTACCTAAACCACAATGGCATCCATCCATACAGTTGAATGAAATGTAATGAACTATATTATATATCCATCTCATCATGAATTGTATAACTTTAATGAATTAATTTTGAGACATAATTTAAAAAATCAACTATGAATTAGAAATATGTTGTATAAATGAAGACATTTAGTAAATTTAATTAATATTTCCACATCTATATGAATGAATCATCTTTAATAAAAAGTAAATAGTAGATAATCTTATTAACATTATATATAAATGAATGGCATAAAATTTTTTAGAAATATTTCACATTATATAAACAAAATAAATAGGATAATAAATTTGATATTTTAATAAATAACAGACATTGTAAAGATTTTATCCTATAATAAAATTTATTCGCCTAAATAATAATCAAATATAATATTAATAAACCCCCATAATAATAAATTAATTTTAAAAAATAAATGATAACATAGGAAAATATTGATTAACATTATCATTTCATATTATAATAAATATAATCATATTAGACCACATATGAGATATTTAATAAGGAATAATAAAATCAAGGAAAAACACTTAAATCAAAGAGAGGATGATGTTATAATAAAATATTAACAAATATTTTTGAATGGATCCATGCAATAGTGTCAAGATATGAACTTTTGAGGATTTAAAGTGTTGGTTGAATAACAATATCAAATGGACATAGTACATGGTGAAAACTAGAGATTCTGAATATGAAAATGGTATATGGAGAACCATGTTATCTATTAAAAGGAATCATGTTTAATAAAAATACTATGTTATGTTATGTTGTTTTCAAGGAAGATAACAAGGAAATGATCTTGCATCATTGTTTTAAATTATTTTTTTCATTGGGTTAGACAATTAGAATTAATGTAATTTGAGTCATATTAATTAATTAACCTAAAATATTTAATATTTTGTGTTGAGGGATCCCTATTTTTTTATTTTGTATGTAGGCCTCCAGGTAAACTTCCCCATCAAGTACATAATCATAATTCTTTATTAGATAATCCAAATAATTTTTTTATAGTGAACGTTCATGTTGATGTCACATTGAATTGGACAATATATGAGTTTTCAACCCTAGGTCTATAGAATAATGAATGTTCAGTTTTGGACATGGACATTAAGGATAAGTTAATAATATGAAAAAATTAAATATTTTCATGACTTTTTTGGGGATTAGTACTGTTTTTAACCTCATATAAATGAATTCATGATGCTTTTGAAAACACAATGTGAAATATTTTTTCATAAAATATTCAATATAATATTCAATTTTTTAATTAAATGTTTTATTTTCACTATTAATATTCATTTTTAGTGACAAATTTTGATTAATTATTTGATGTTTTTGGTGGATCAAAATTTAGTGGTAGTTTTTCATCATAAAAATATTTAATAGAATACATTTTTACTACTGTTCTTTTTTATATGGGAATTTTTTTATCAGTTTAAATCACTACTAAATATGTAAATTTACAGAATTTTGTGTTGGTTTAAATTGTAAAATATATTATATATTGTGGTTATTACTTCTAATAACTAAACACGAGTGGTTAATGTAGAGACCCGAAGCCTGACGTACATGAACATTACATTACTTTTGCGGAATACTTAGTACATAACAAAAATACACACACAAGGATCGTAATAGTTTAGTGTCTTTGGAAACTCGGAATAAAATCTTCTAATCGTGGTGAAAGATCTTCAACATCTCACATAAAGATCTTCCTTTTTTTACCTAAAACCTTTCTTTATATCCTGGGGAAAAGAAAACATAAAAGGGTGAGCTCAAATGCTCAGTAAGGGTAAAAAAAATAAATATCAATCACATCATATTCATAAGAACATAACATTTTGGAAATCATAACCTGGAAAAGAGAGAGCATAATTTCATAACATGGGATAAATCATGGCCGTGAAATGTAATCACAATAATCATAACTTAAAACATGAAACTTTGTGGCATTCACACATAATCATAGAGAATCATTTCTTGTTAGTCAAGACTCATTGCCAAGACTATCTTAGTGGACAAAGTCCCTTTCTGAATCGAGTAACCCTCGTTTCAGTCCTGTTTCACTGAACCGGTATAACCTACCATTTCAGCCATGTTTATCTCATGAGATATAAAATCTTTACCCAATGCATTGGAGGGAGATATAGGTCCCACCCATCTCATAATGATACCATTCTTATGTGTGCCACAAAATCATAAATCATACATCATTGCATAACCCATGTAATAAAAATGGGATTCTTAAAACAACATGACATCATAAAACCATTCATATAAGATAAAGGAATTCATAAACATAATTCCATCACAACATAGTCAAATAAATGGAAAAATATGGATAGAAACAGAACCCTTTATTATCTTAGATGGAAAGTAATTTTGATAAAACACTTGAATTGAATTCTTGAGGAAAATATCCTTTCTTCTTCAAAATCAATTTCTTTTCACAAAACATCATGCAATTTTAAAAGAAATATATTTTATTGAAAATAGTCATGAAATCTTTTGGAGGAAGCTTCATGAAAATAAGGATTTATAAAACCGTAAAAATCCGTTCGTGCCGTATAAGTTAAAAAAACATTCTTCGTACTTTTGTCGGAAAAGTCAAAAAGTACCTCGTACGGAAAAAACGACAAAAGATTCCTTTCATATTCTTCACTAAAAACTCACCTAAGGGTAAAATTAGATTTAAACAATTGCAAGTGGATGGAAACAATATTACATATTGAGGGAACATGGATGTGGATGATAAAATACACCCCAGTAAATACTTACGAATAAAGAATCTCGGATAAAAATGAGATTGTGATATTTCCCTTACCTTAGGTCTGATTTGCTTCGTATGTGTCCGAACCTCCTGTATAATGATTTAAATAATGTCATTGACTTATTAAAGAATCATATTCATTGTTATGATATCATATATGGTTCACTTGTGACATTATATTACCCATTCTTTTGTAAATTCCATGTTAAAGAAGCGTTTTGGGTAAAATCGTTTCATTTATCGTAGGTGTTTTGACCTGTTGTTCTTGACATCATTATTACATATATAATGATTTACTCACTTCCAGAATATAAAATATGATTTATATATCATATATATTCAGTATATATATATATAATAGGTAGATAAATAAAATGAAAAACACCGTTCATGGAGACGGTAGTCCGTACGTACGCATGAACGCTGTTTTCCTTTCCTTGTTGTCTTGAAATGGAAGTAAGTAGATGACATACATATATATATATATACATAAATCCAGTAGCTTTATAATGTCATATATTTCATTATTATTTCTTATATATACTTTATAATCATTCTTAAATGGTTAACATGGAGAATGAATCTCATCGCGTCGTGGAGACGGTAGTCCGTACGTACGCACGAGCGATGATATCATTTCCATAAATATTGAATTGAATTGGAGTGGATTATACAATATATCAGAATCAATATGATGTTGTAATAACTATGTATAGTTATTCTTTACACCCTTATACCCATCCATGTAAGGTGGTGGTGGAAAATAGATTACACCACGGCGTGGAGATGGTATTCCGTACGTACGCACGAGTGATGATATCATTCCTATGATCGTGGAATTGTATTGGAGTATATGTATATTATTTCAGTATCAATATTACTTTATAATAATCATAAATAGTTACTCATTACACCATTATACCCATCCTTGTAAGGTGGTGGTGGAAAATAGATTACACCACGGCGTGGAGACGGTATTCCGTACGTACGCACGCGCGGTGATTTCATTTTTCCGTAGGATGGATAGAAGGTGAATTAGGGTTGTTTCATATTTATAATAACATATCAGTATGTAAGTAATACTGATGTTATTACTTTATCATGAAACAACTAAATAAGAAGAAGTTCAAGAAGAAAGAAATTGAAAAGATCGGTAACAGATATTACCTCTTCTTTGGAACGCCTCTTTGAATCCTCCACTTAAGGAACTAAAATTGTTCTTTGGAGAAGACCAGGACCTCTAGGATTATTCTAGGGAAGTGGAGAGGAGAAAATGGCAGGGGTTGGCCGAGCTTCAGTGCTCAAATTGGTGTGAGGAGGAGGGGGAGGAGGTGCCCTTTTATAAGGGAGGAGAGGGGCACCTTAGGAATATCTCAAAATATTATTTTATATTAAAGTCAAAATCGGTTTATAATGGTTCCAAAGGGTCTTATTTCGAAGCTAAAGTGGGGATGAGTCGGAATCCTATCAACCAATAGGATTTAGACAAGTTTAAGGTATTATTTTAACCTTATCAATTAGATTTAACTCTAAGTTAAATAATTTAACTTTTACCATGTCTTTTTGTTTTCTTTCACTATATGGTTAATAAACTTACTATAACATGCCAAACGAACCCCAAATTGTTTATTATTAATATATATATCCTTATCTAAGTCATTTGGCCGAACCTTAGATTTTTAGGAATACAAAAACAATTAATAATATAATATTTGATTTAAAAACTATTTTGTGTCAATTTTGACACTATTTGACATATGATTTTTTTTAAAGTCATAACAGAATTATATGTTCGAACCAAGTTGATTAAATCAACATTAATATATCATAGTAACCTAGAAAATTAGTGGAATTCATAAAAAGTCTTAAATTACATTTATTTTGGTATTTATATTATCAATTATGTCAATATTTCATTAATAAGATAATTACTGCATCATCTTTGTGTCATAAATAAATTAACTTATTTGATGTCTAAAAATTACAAATAAAATACCATCATGTAAGAAATCATTTTAGCTTTCTAATGAATATTTACAATCGAATTTATCTTATGTATAACCCCATATTTAAAATGATTTACTTATTAAAATTTGATTTTAACTATTTTAACCCTTCTTTAAATAAATTAATAATAAATGTCCTAATCTAATCCAAGTGGGCCTAAATGGTCATATTTTATTCCTAAGTTTGTTTTTGGTCGAATTACACTTGTCCAATAAAATTAGGACATGTGTTAGGGTAATATTGATATCATATTTACCCTTAGTTACCCTATTTACTATTAACCGCGGTAAAAAAAGTAAAAAGTTACTATTCACCAAAAAATTATTTTCATCTCATTGAACCACATTTTAGTCCTTGATATTAACCGTGTCTCTCGGATTTTAGAAATTCCATTCACAGAAGCGGTAAAATTAAGTTTTATGCAAAATTCAGTTTTTTTAACCTACCACTTTGTGGTTTCACTATTAATCAAAAATTGAAAGTTTTTAGAAAAATACCAAAATTTCACCCTAGGCTAATTTCGATATTATGAGTCCAAAAATGAAGTCCATTTTGAAAAATAAAATTTCTAAAATTTAAAAAGTGGTTATTACTATTCATAACGGCTAGTTTTAATAATATCTTAATAGCATATCGTTGTTTAGCGAAACTTGGTGTTGCGTACAACACACGCTATCGTGGAAGGTCGCGATTGCGTGTAATGGAAGGAAAGTCAAGGATGCTTGTTGTGAAAGCTCCTTTTGGTGTAGCGTACAACACAATACATTAATAAAATCTCGGGCTGTTACATTCTACCCCCCTTAAAATGAATTTCGCCCTCGAAATTTGTCGTGGTTATAAATGGTTTACTATTCGAAAGTTTCTTTAATAGAAACCCACATCATAAAAAAAATACCAAAACATGGCTTTAAAAACTAAATTATGAAATTTAATGATTACCCAAATAAACTTATCACTGGGTTTCCACATAGGTGAAAATATGGATATGGAAGAGAAATCTAACCATCATGTTCTGATGGAGAGTGGTAGAGAACATGGCTACGGAAAAGCCAACAATCACAAATCCCTAAATTTGTGACGATCTAAGGTACCATCCGATTCATCAGGTATAAGATTACTAGGACAACATTTTTGGTTTTTAAAATCATTTCCCTAAAGTTGAAAATTTTAATTAGAATAAATACTTTCATTATTTTGGTACAATCTCACTGTTGTTCATGCCTTGATCAATTTCCACTTCATCTCTTAAATAAATGAAGTTGAATTTGTTATTCGTGAAGTGTTAGCAGATCATGTGATAGAATGACGGGTCATTCCATCTGTCTCAAACAAAAGGTTAGCAAAAATTATATACATAAGTCGATCTATAATGAGATTAATCACATATGGTTCCTAAAATGGACTTATACTTCATATATCATACTGCTTAATATAATAAAACTAGTTTCTACTAAACAGGGACTTCCTGTAGGCCAGTGGTAGGCGATAAAGGCCAGTCGCACTTCGGTTGTGGGTTCGATTCCCATAGCCTTGTCCGACGCGATGGGCTGTCGCCCGTCCTGCAGGTTGTCCTTTTTCGAAAACTACATTACTATAACATCCTATCAATAATATCAAAAAAAAGAACTTCTTTAGGCTTATCCATAATACTGTATTCCACTTTCATAACATAGTGAAAATGATTACTAGATATTTAATACCATCGTTGATCCCCATATATCATAAGATATGTCTTGTTGGTCACATTCTAAACATTTAAAGTCCTTAATCATGTATTCTCTTGAATACCCATTGAACCTTAGTGAAAAGATGAATGATGTTAAACGTTAACACTTTCCACATACCAAAATCCTCAAAATTCTTTATAATCAAACCATGATATCACTTAGTCCTTATATCAATCATGAGCTCATGAATACTGTTAAACATTTCGTTTTCTCGTTTTCCCTTCCTTATGCGCATATCATCTTATTTCCAAAAATATCTGAATAACCTTTCATGGATACTGGTAGCATTAATCACACACTTTCAAAACTCAAGGAAAGACAACAATGTTTCAATCCTTAGATGTCTCTTTATTCCATAGTACCATGAGATTCTTTATACAACATTACACTTGATAAACATGTAATCATTCCACTACCTTCTTAAACCATTGACCGAGCTTCAACAATTGTTTCATCTCACATATCATTTGTAGTCTCTTTGTCATCATCAACATAAATACTACCCATACGACCATACTGATTCTCTTCATGAGACATTCCCTTAGGGCATTGGTTTGCATAATGCCCGTACATTCCACATTTAAAACATTTAACCTTTGTTGATGTCGTAGCAATACCATTAACCTCATCCATGGTGTTAACTGAACCTTTTCCTTTGCACTTACTTTCTTTGTGTCCTTCTTTTCCACACCCAAAGCATCTTCCAGTTCCTTTGAAACATTCTCCTTGATGCCTCTTCCCACATGATTTACATAGGGAAAATTGAACTTTCTTTCCTCTATGATCATCATGAAACTCCATCTTTCTCTTATTAGCCGAGTCAGGAAACTTACCAAATTTTACTTTATTGATCATATTATGAGATTGCTGATTCGGCATAATAATAATGTTTGGACTTCCAAATCCCATTTCATTCTGAAGAATATCATTCCATTGTCCATCATATCCTCCATTATCGTGAATCATCTTGTTTCCAGCCATTTTCTAAAACCCAGAAAAGAATAGTGTGAGAGGAAAAAATCATGCTAGGGAAAACAACATAATAAAGGTGGAGTATCCTCAATATCTAACATCTTAGGTTAAATTCTATGATCTTTACCGTAGTTCTAGGACTGTATCCTATACGTATACTTATCCTTAGGGACATCCCTAGACATACCTTATAAATATCTCTAGGGATCTCACTAAAGTTCTCGCATCCTAGTTTCCAAAGGTTGACTAAACCTTTCCTCTGATACCAACTGTAGAGACCCGAAGCCTGACGTACATGAACATTACATTACTTTTGCGGAATACTTAGTAGATAACAAAAATACACACACAAGGATCGTAATAGTTTAGTGTCTTTGGAAACTCGGAATAAAATCTTCTAATCGTGGTGAAAGATCTTCAACATCTCACATAAAGATCTTCCTTTTTTTACCTAAAACCTTTCTTTATATCCTGGGGAAAAGAAAACATAAAAGGGTGAGCTCAAATGCTCAGTAAGGGTAAACAAAATAAATATCAATCACATCATATTCATAAGAACATAACATTTTGGAAATCATAACCTGCAAAAGAGAGAGCATAGTTTCATAACATGGGATAAATCATGGCAGTGAAATGTAATAACAATAATCATAACTTAAAACATGAAACTTTGTGGCATTCACACATAATCATAGAGAATCATTTCTTGTTAGTCAAGACTCATTGCCAAGACTATCTTAGTGGACAAAGTCCCTTTCTGAATCGAGTAACCCTCGTTTCAGTCCTGTTTCACTGAACCGGTATAACCTACCATTTAAGCCATGTCTATCTCATGAGATATAAAATCTTTACCCAATGCATTGGAGGGAGATATAGGTCCCACCCATCTCATAATGATACCATTCTTATGTGTGCCACAAAATCATAAATCATACATCATTGCATAACCCATGTAATAAAAATGGGATTCTTAAAACAACATGACATCATAAAACTATTCATATAAGATAAAGGAATTCATAAACATAATTCCATCACAACATAGTAAAATCAATGGAAAAATATGGATAGAAACAGAACCCTTTATTATCTTAGATGGAAAGTAATTTTGATAAAACACTTGAATTGAATTCTTGAGGAAAATATCCTTTCTTCTTCAAAATCAATTTCTTTTCACAAAACATCATGCAATTTTAAAAGAAATATATTTTATTGAAAATAGTCATGAAATCTTTTGGAGGAAGCTTCATGAAAATAAGGATTTATAAAACCGTAAAAATCCGTTCGTGCCGTATAAGTTAAAAAAAACATTCTTCGTACTTTTGTCGGAAAAGTCAAAAAGTACCTCGTACGGAAAAAACGACAAAAGATTCCTTTCATATTCTTCACTAAAAACTCACCTAAGGGTAAAATTGGATTTAAACAATTGCAAGTGGATGGAAACAATATTACATATTGAGGGAACATGGATGTGGATGATATAATACACCCCAGTAAATACTTACGAATAAACAATCTCGGATAAAAATGAGATTGTGATATTTCCCTTACCTTAGGTCTGATTTGCTTCGTATGTTTCCGAACCTCCTGTATAATGATTTAAATAATGTCATTGACTTATTACAGAATCATATTCATTGTTATGATATCATATATGGTTCACTTATGACATTATATTACCCATTCTTTTGTAAATTCCTTGTTAAAGAAGCGTTTTGGGTATAATCGTTTCATTTATCGTAGGTGTTTTGACCTGTTGTTCTTGACATCATTATTACTTATATCATGATTTACTCACTTCCAGAATATAAAATATGATTTATATATCATATATATTCACTATATATATATATATAATAGGTAGATAAATAAAATGAAAAACGCCGTTCATGGAGACAGTAGTCCGTACGTACGCATGAACGCTGTTTTCCTTTCCTTATTGTCTTGAAATGGAAGTAAGTAGATGACATACATATATATATATACATAAATCCAGTAGCTTTATAATGTCATATATTTCATTATTATTTCTTATATATACTTTATAATCATTCTTAAATGGTTAACATGGAGAATGAATCTCATCGCGTCGTGGAGACGGTAGTCCGTACGTACGCACGAGCGATGATATCATTTCCATAAATATTGAATTGAATTGGAGTGGATTATACAATATATCAGAATCAATATGATGTTGTAATAACTATGTATAGTTATTCTTTACACCCTTATACCCATCCATGTAAGGTGGTGGTGGAAAATAGATTACACCACGGCGTGGAGATGGTATTCCGTACGTACGCATGAGTGATGATATCATTCCTATGATCGTGGAATTGTATTGGAGTATATGTATATTATTTCAGTATCAATATTACTTTATAATAATCATAAATAGTTACTCATTACACCATTATACCCATCCTTGTAAGGTGGTGGTGGAAAATAGATTACACCACGGCGTGGAGACGGTATTCCGTACGTACGCACGCGCGGTGATTTCATTTTTCCGTAGGATGGATAGAATGTGAATTAGGGTTGTTTCATATTTATAATAACATATCAGTATGTAAGTAATACTGATGTTATTACATTATCATGAAACAACTAAAGAAGAAGAAGTTGAAGAAGAATGAAATTGAAAAGATCGGTAATGGATATTACCTCTTCTTTGGAACGCCTCTTTGAATCCTCCACTTAAGGAACTAAAATTGTTCTTTGGAGAAGACCAGGACCTCTAGGATTATTCTAGGGAAGTGGAGAGGAGAAAATGGCAGGGGTTGGCCGAGCTTGAGTGCTCAAATTGGTGTGAGGAGGAGGGGGAGGAGGTGCCCTTTTATAAGGGAGGAGAGGGGCACCTTAGGAATATCTCAAAATATTATTTTATATTAAAGTCAAAATCGGTTTATAATGGTTCCAAAGGGTCTTATTTCGAAGCTAAAGTGGGGATGGGTCGAAATACTATCAACCAATAGGATTTAGACAAGTTTAGGGTATTATTTTAACCTTATCAATTAGATTTAACTCTAAGTTAAATAATTTAACTTTTACCATGTCTTTTTGTTTTCTTTCACTATATGGTTAATACACTTACTATAACATGCCAAAAGAACCCCAAATTGTTTATTATTAATATATATATCCTTATCTAAGTCATTTGGCCGAACCTTAGATTTTTAGGAATACAAAAACAATTAATAATATAATATTTGATTTAAAAACTATTTTGTGTCAATTTTGACACTATTTGATATATGATTTTTTTGAAAGTCATAACAGAATTATATGTTCGAACAAAGTAGATTAAATCAACATTAATATATCATAGTAACCTAGAAAATTAGTGGAATTCATAAAAAGTCTTAAATTACATTTATTTTGGTATTTATATTATCAATTATGTCAATATTTCATTAATAAGATAATTACTGCATCATCTTTGTGTCATAAATAAATTAACTTATATGATGTCTAAAAATTACAAATAAAATACCATCATGTAGGAAATCTTTTTAGATTTCTAATGAATATTTACAATCGAATTTATCTTGCGTATAACCCCATATTTAAAATGATTTACTTATTAAACTTTGATTTTAACTATTTTAACCCTTCTTTAAATAAATTAATAATAAATGTCCTAATCTAATCCAAGTGGGCCTAAATGGTCATATTTTATTCCTAAGTTTGTTTTTGGTCGAATTACACTTGTCCAATAGAATTAGGACATGTGTTAGGGTAATATTGATATCATATGTACCCTTAGTTACCCTATTTACTATTAACCGCGGTAAAAAAAAGTAAAAAGTTACTATTCACCAAAAAGTTATTTTCATCTCATTGAACCACATTTTAGTCCTTGATATTAACCGTGTCTCTAGGATTTTAGAAATTCCATTCACAGAAGCGGTAAAATTAAGTTTTATGCAAAATTCAGTTTTTTTAACCTACCACTTAGTGGTTTCACTATTCATCAAAAATTGAAAGTTTTTAGAAAAATACCAAAATTTCACCCTAGGCTAATTTCGATATTCTGAGTCCAAAAATGAAGTCCATTTTGAAAAATAAAATTTCTAAAATTTAAAAAGTGGTTATTACTATTCATAACGGCTAGTTTTAATAATATCTTAATAGCATATCGTTGTTTAGCGAAACTTGGTGTTGCGTACAACACACGCTATCGTGGAAGGTCGCGATTGCGTGTAATGGAAGGAAAGTCAAGGATGCGTGTTGTGAAAGCTCCTTTTGGTGTAGCGTACAACACAATACATTAATAAAATCTCGGGCTGTTACAGTTAAAACCAGCACAAGTAATTTGGTTTCATAATCAGTAAAATATATTGTCGCTATATCCACCAAAAAATAGTACACAAAAATTATTAAAATATTAGAAGCACAATAGGGTATAGAAAAACAATAACATTTATAATTTTTTAACATTAAATTACATGTAATTAAATAAAAATAAATATCACCATAGTTTACAAAATTTCTTGTTTCAAAAAATTTGAACACAAACATGCATCATAGGTACTGTATAGTGATGTACACCACTCAACCTCATTTTCTCAGAAATGATGATACCTGTCACATCTTTCCCCACTTCTTGCCCCGAGTACCTATATATAACGATGTTAACTGAAAATTAGTAATGATCATATTCAATGAATAATAAATGAATTAGAATACAAATAGTATATGATTTGATATAAATTTAGTTCATATGATGGTACACTAATGAATAATTGGTTTCCATACATATTAAAATAGTTATCATAAAATATGATATCCGTACTTTATTTGGAATATACATGACATTGTATGGTATGAAAAACCTAAATTTTAAAATTTTTACATACGAAATCATCAGTTTATTTGGACGTTATATACCTTTTTTACATTATATTGAATTTGAAAACATATATAATTAAATTAATAAATATCTTCATTTATGATTGGATCTTGAATATCCTCAAACACTATGTCCACGTTTCCACATCATTTTCATGTTATGATAACCATCATATCAAATAACTATATCCATTATGATAATTTGATCAATGGTTGAAAACTATTTAAAAAAATTACTTTTATAAACTCAAAAGAGCATTTGAACATTATTAATTAATTTAAATGACCAATGAAAATAATTCCTTCAATTATCTTAATACAAAATACACTAAAACCATAAACATCGTACCCATTATAACCATTTTCTCCAAAAGGAATGAATGTATAAACATAAAATCATTACTGGAATTTATATATTTGATATTCAAATAATTTTTTCATGTTAACAACACAATTACTATATTATCATTCCTTTGGTAAACCATTTCATTTTTTCCATCATAAGAAGCTATTTTTTGAAACTAAATAATTAGGAATTCCAATTTCCTTGGTATAAATTATCTTTTATTTGAACATATAAACACATTAATCTGTCATGTTGAACCTATAAATTATTTTCTAAAACATAGTACCATATCATTGAATGTAAAATTAATCCTTAATAATAAATTTCAATCTGTGAAAAATTAATGAATGTGATAATAATTTATCACACTTATTATGACTGAAATAGTTCTATAATGAAATAATTTTATTTGGAACCACTAGAATACATTACTGTAGTTTTGATCACATCCTAGATTTTTACAATATAATTAAAGTATATTATAAATATAAGATATATAAATCAAATTTGATAAATAAGTATCAATTTGGGATACTTCTCACCATATCAAATATTTACTAAGAAACTATAATAGAACAAAACACATGATGTTTTAGAGAATAAAGGACTATGTCATCCATATAACACAAAAAATGGATTACTTTTTGGGGTTTGGAAAATTCCCTAAATACATAATGAAATACATTAATCAATTAGAAGGATCAAATATATGAATGATTACATATCAAATATTATTACATCCTTATATAATTTTTAATATTTGTAAATTAAATTTCATAAGATTATGAAATCCTATGTGTTATAACAATTATTATGATATTATGATGTGAATTATTCAATGAATTGAAGTGAAATTTTTTTGGCCACATAAAATAAATCTGTATTGTCCCTTTAAATATAATATTTACAGAACAAAGAAAATAACTCAAAAAATGTTGAATATAAGTCTAAATTTATGAAATTTAATGATCATTCACACTAGATGTCTGTTGTTATTTCTTCAGTAATACTTTATCCATCTTATGAAACATTTTTTTGAACAAAAATTCTAATTTGGTGTGGTATTCTGAGGCCAACAGAGAAATAGTTTAGCGATATGAAAAATATTAAATATTTTATTTTATGTGAACATTATTTTTATTAAAAATGTTTAAAATATATTGATTATATTTTCTATTTGAAAATATATGACCACATTTTGATAGATTAATTTGGTACCCTACGCATGAAAAAATATTTTTTAGCATGGAATGACCACTCATAGGTGAACATTTGCGAGCTATCAAATGGGGGAGCATATTAATTAAATAAATTTAAATAAAAAAACTATGGCTACCCCATTGGGGTATCATTTTTGTAAGTTATGTGGTGGGAGTAGTATCCCAAAGGTAGGGATGAACCATGGTAAGAGGAGGATCCATTGAACTTATCTCTTAATGTATATTGACATCAGATCATGGTTCAATGACATCCATGCATTGGGTTGGACTTGAATCGTCAGTGTTGTTCCATGAGGTAAGTATATATACAATAATAAAACCATGATATGGGTTTTTAAAATTTTTATGGTTTTATAGCCTTAACATATATACTAGAGATCCACTAGGGTGGATTTTTAGGTTTCAGGTGGAAATTAGGTGTTTAATGTTTCTTGTAGGGATTTCCTAATCACATAGTGTATAGTGTATGATCACACATCAGGTGTTATTCCTATTTTATTAGGATGATTGTTGAGGGATCGACATTGTATTCTATGGTTACACACCATGTATTGATTCTAGGCAGTAGGTCTAAGGACATGGGAAGAAAATCCATATAAGGTGAGATGGTCATCTAAAAATAAATGGAATGTCCCTCAATTGTACATGGTTTGAAGGATATAACCAGCTATAGAGACACATGATTTGGTGGAGTGAAATAGGTATACATAAATGTTAATGTACAGATACATGGACTTGGTATGGTCCATAATGTACATGTTGTGTACCCTATGGGGACACACAATGTATTAATACATGTCCAACAAGGTTGTGTGTGGGTGAGGAGTTAACCAGTTGTTTGGAAGAGGTAACATGACTTCTTTTATTGGATAAACTCCATGTATATTACAATTTACACACCAATTATTAGGAGGGGGAATGTTGAAGAGTTAGTATAGAGAGACACACCATATACTTTAGTTTAATTCCATATATTTCCTTTATATATTCCACATTTACACATATCTTGTAATAGGACTTTAATGGAGGATTTTGATTTGTCTATCATGAGCAGTTTTCCATGAGAGGTTTGATGATGGAAATGGTTTTTGTGTTAAAATGTGAGGTAAGGTGATCCTTTTGATGCTCTTTTTAGTGATGCATTGGTGGGTTTCTGTGAGTTGTATTCAATCGGTCTATCCCTGTGACGGTATAATGTGTAATTATGTCTTTAGTATAGGAATGGTATCCTCTAAATGGAATCAGTTCAGATAGTGAACATGTATACCTCTAAAAATTCAAGGTGGGATCCTCAATAGTTCATATTCCCTAGGTGGGACATCATGAACAACATACATATGATAAAGAATACCTATCTATCATGATGTCTGAGTAGGGGTCTTTGTATCATTTTTGAAGGATCCTATATATATCGGTCAGTTTCAGAAGGGTTTGTGGTGTCATTGAATATATGATACCATACATGGAAAGTTACACCAAATGGGCTTTGTGGTGTCACCCAGTGGTCCATGGTTTAATCCCCTATCTGAGTGATATGATCTATAGTGTTCTTCATTGGGTTAATGGTGTACCCTAAGAGTATTAGGTGCGATATTCTATCTATGTGATGATATATTATTATTTTTAGAATGGTCCATGGTGTCCCCCATGAGTAATGAGTTCTTTACGGAATATATGTTTCAGGATTTTATGTGTTCTAGCATGACATTATCCATGGTGATACCCAATGAGCATTTTCTCTCATATGTACACCATGGGAGATCGTAGGGATTTTCTAATATATTATCGATTCAGGGTGTGTGTGATTCCACATTTTAGGGCCATCATGGATGGTTGGGATCATGGAGTGTTTTTTCACAAACATGCATTGGCTTTGACCGTTGATTATATGCATGTCACTGGAAGCGATGCTGGGACTATTTAATGAGTATATATAGGTTATTATTATAAACCATCTGGTAATGTATCACATAAAATTAGAGTAAAATGTTGAGATGATATTATTATTCATGTACAACCATGTTGTGTAGGTGGACTTTTTGGTCACTCTCATTAGGGTTTTATGTACCCTCAGGAAATGGGCCAATGTGAAATTTTCCATTTATTTTAAACAATTTATTTTGGGTTTTTGGAAATTCAATTTTGTATTTTGATAATAAACCATTCATGGGATATTCCTACAAATGATGTGTATTTTTCTAATGATAGGATCATTGACAGAGTCCACATATGTTCGAGAGCAGGTAGAGCATAAAGAGCTTGATAGAATGAAGTGTGTACCAGTGGTTGACTATGGAGTGTACCAGTTATTGTGTTTAACAATATCCCCCAGAATTTGAATAGGATTTATTATTTTATAGTATTAGTAGGATTTTATTTCTTCCATTTATTCTTTCAGGAAATTTTTCATACTCAGATGTGGGATAGATGTTTCCTTCCATTTTCTGTTTTGTAATTTTCTCTACACTATTTCATGGAGATGGATATATGTCTGTTGAAAAAGGTATCATATTATAATTCCTCCCATGTATTAGATATACATTCTAGATGTCGATATCTAGCACATGGTCTATTTTATATAGGATTGGGGTGTCAGACCAGGTCAATCACTATCCTGATGGGCCCTGGTGGGTCGGGTCGTGATAGAGTGGTATTAAATTGGTTTTTCCATAGGACTAGTTTTGGAGTGTTCCATATGCGAGGATTTGTTTTGGATTTATAGTAGTACTTTTAAAAAAAATTCAATATCATATTACAGACCATGGACACTAGTGTTGTGGGGGAATTTGACGTATCGAGTCACCCAGACTCAAACAACCTACTAGATTACCCAGTATGTGTGGGAACTGGTTATATAGAAAAATTAGTACATGGATCATATAGGAATGAGTTTTGGTTCAATTTATTTAATGAACCATCACCCTATATATACTATATGATTGTGGTATATATTGAATTTAATTTATGATGCTATTGTTTAGACAACCAAACATGATTCTATATTAGGATCATGAAAATGATTCACCTAATGATGAGGCTTTAGTATTGGGAACTGTGTTGATGGTGCTACCTCTAGGATAGACTCCAATTGAAGAAACACCCATTGGGTAGCATGTATTACTAGAATAACCCATCGATGATGTGCACAGGCTTGAGAATGTAATAAATTCCCTATAGGAAGTGACCTATTAGGTTTTAGGGAGAGGTACATCATTAGGGAGAAAAGTATTTTCTTATTGTATGGGCCTGCTTTTTATAGTTATTAAGGACAGATCTAGATCAGATAGTGGTCATAAATTCATGTATCATTAAGAGATTAGTTGATTGAAGGGGTAATATTTTGATGCAGTCCCGTGATGAGATAATTCTCACATTTATAGAGTTGTAGAGGATCTTGATGAAAATTTTTTATACAGTCTTATTGTGAAAATTTTATATCCAAAAGCTTATGCTACATTATCAAGCTAGAATTACCATGTAGTAGTATTTAGAAAGGTTCACTAACCTTTTGATACACTATGATGATATGGTTAGAGGTCGATTTAATAGATGAGATACCATAGAGTAGGGTTTATGTTGAGATATCATGGCATCAGTGATATGTATTTTTGTTCCCAGCTATGTTGGAGTGCTAGAGCGAGACATGTAAGTTGAGATCTCTCTAGATGAGTAGACACTGATTGGTCATGCTGATATAGGGGACATAGTAGTGGAGACCTCTATTGATTATTTTCTACAACAAGACCAATGATAATTTCAAGCGAGACACTTATAGAGATATTCCTAGGATATATGATCATCATATTTGGGCTCTTCGGATAATTATATTCAATGAGATTGAGGAAATGTTTATCTTGGGACTATCAGTTACTACGTTGATTGTGTTTTCTGACATGCAGAGTTGTTGATATCCAGATAGCTAATAAACTGCTGAGGTAGGTGCACTGTTTAGATCATGTTCCTTAAGCGTACTAGTAGGTGGTTGGGGAGAGGAGTTGGAGGTGGAAGACGTTTCATATTATTTTCACCACCCCCACCAGGTGGATTGTTCGGCTCCTATAGCTAGTGGATGAGGTATAGGGAAATTCAATGATGTATAGGACTAAAAACTATAGGATCCATGGATTATTAGATTAATGATCAATTTACATTCTAATTTTTATAGTAGTATTATTAGGAACATTTTTGGGATCACATTTTTCTGTCAATTAATTCTCCATGCATTAACAATGTGATTTGGGGAAATTGTGAGACCCTATAATGTTGAGGATTGATGTTACTTCTATCTCAAATTAGTTAGGGATGTTTCAACCAACAATATTCAATATTATGGTGCAATTAAAATCCATAAAAATTATTCAATTCATCACAATGTGTATATTGTTGTGGTGTGGTGGGTGAGTTAAAATTACTTTTGTGTTTGGGAATTTGTGTGTTTTGAGGTGTTAGAGCATACCCTAGATATACTGTGCAGGCTTTCATGATAAATTATGAGGTTTTAGTGGAACAATGTTTTATCTTGAGGGTGGTAGTATGTTTTGAGGATAGAAATTTAACTTCATTTCCCATGACCCAATATTGTGTAGATTCCTAATATGCATTCCAAGAACATAAACCTTTTATTTGGAGTTTTAATATTTTTGGAGACATTTTTCTCATTCTATATACTTAAAAGATCCATTAGATATGATAAGAGGTCATACAGTCTTATAAAACGTGTGACCAAACTATAGAGGATAAGGAGACTTGAATAGAATATTTTTATAATTAAATGGAAATTCTATTTTTATTACATTAGTTTAGATTGATTTTATACAATTAATTCATCGATAGATACCTCAAATCAATTTGTTTCATTATTTTTCTTTTGGTATTTAGTTTTCCACCACTGAGAATAGATCCCATATTAAGCTGGATGATCTCATGTGGGAGAGGATAAATATAAATGTTTATCATTTTGTTAGTATTACCCACAGAACATTAGACGATATGAGCTACGAGTTTCCTATAACAGTTTCGATGTTTGGGGACGTCTTTCAAAGGAAATTCCTAGTACACCTCTCTATCCTGAGTTTGAATTTTTATTTCAATTTCATTCATCGATTATCCCAATATTTGTGTTAGCATATTGGATGTCTCTCATAGAGCATCCGGAGTTGAGGTGATGTTTGAAGTCTATATAAGGAGGACATGGTAAGTCATAGTTTTTCCACTTGGGTGGCCCTGTGTTGTTCACCTAAGTGATAAAATATTGTCTTCTAAACAAAGTTCTTTCAATTTTGGAATAGATCATGGTAGTCTTATTCATTGGAACCCTCTTGTTCATGGCATCAGAGATGAACATGATAAAAATGAGGATGTATTATGGACATTTTCTGAGATTACTAGCATATTTGGAAACATTATTATTGTATGTTCAATATTTAGGGGTTCCCCATATTTTGGTATTTATAGTAAAACCTGGGAGTGATAGTGGACCCAATTGAGTTCATGTTCATTCTAGATTGAGACACTCCTAAGGTGTGATCATAGTAGTTGATACACATTGTGGGTTTTATGTTATCTCTTGTTGAAAAAGGTGTATTACAATTAACCACTTGGAAATCGGACCATGTGTGAGTGGATAGTGCACCATACCTCTAATATATTTTTGTTTACCCACCTTTTTCTCGTTTGTGAGGTAGTGAGGTTCAAATCATATATTTTTCAACTGTGGTCACATGCGATTGGGTATCTAGAGGATATGTTCATGATGGGTTTTTCAATGTTGGGGATTATGTCATACATTCATGGATAGATAGTGACACTAATCACACTATGAGATGATGTGTTGAAGATGTTTATCTACAGTAGTATTACATCAAAGAAAGGGGATGTTTTACATAGATCATTTGAAAATAGATTTGGGGAAAAAGGATATGAATCATGATTCTATGTTAGATAATGATGTCTCACCTAGCAATTTGAGGTGACCTGGGTTTCTATATAATAGATGAATTGGGGTGGAATTTATTGTTTTTTATTTTGGGGTTTTGAATATCATCATGAGTTAACAAAACTATATGTGTGATTTTGGATGGATAAATAAGTTGGAATACTTGTTGATCATCAAAGGATTTATTTACAGAGATTTAATTGGGTTTATAATCAATATAGGGTTTCTATAGGACCTTTTAGAGTTTTTTTGCGGGTTAGTGAGATTGTGTACAACTATACCTACTAATATCAGTTAGACTGGATGCTTGGTGTTTTCCATGTGTCGTAGATGAGGACACTTATTCATAACAAGCTTCATATTGTTCACTCAAATGATCTGGGCAATGGGTGTTGAGTTTCCTTTCATGGTACTAGGTGTTATATATGCTATGGATTTAGAAGACCCTCTATAGGATGTTGATTCCCCTGATGAGTGTTTTTAGATACCATTGGAACCTTTTATATTGCTTATCAGAGTGGGATACCTAGTTTAGATATTAGTATCCCCCTTTTAGTTGGATTTCACATTTCAAGAGGAAAATTCTTTAATGTGATGAGAGTTTAATTGCTCTATTTTTAACCATTTATGATTTTAAAAAAATTTCAAAAATATTTTTTGATCTTGGTACTAACTCAGTGTGGGTTTCTAAGGCCCATAGAGCCTTAGTGGGGTGAAATTAAAAATTTTATGTATTTTTTCACATGACTAGTGTTTTGAGGAAATCTAAAATAACACAAGAGGAGAGTCTCTAATTGTAAATACGAGATGAAAAATTAGTCTAGAACATTGTATTTGCCAAATTTCCGACATAATTTCGGTCAACATCGAACACCTAGTCATAGGAAACCATTGGTGTGGTGTTAAGCAGTGAGAGATTATTAATTAGAAATAATTAAAAAATGTACCCCTCCAACATTTGGTTTTCAAATTTACAATAAAGGAAGGGGTGGTCATCTCTCACGGTTATGGATGAACCATGGATAGAGGAGGTGTCAACATATTTTTTCCATAACGTCAATAAGAACCATATTGGGGTCCCACGGCTTCCAGGCACTGCGTTGGAGCCATAACTTCATTGTTTTTTAATTATGAAGGTGAAATTATAGTATTTACATCTCAACACCATTTTTATTATTTTTTACAGTTTTATATCCTAAATATTCTGCTAAATATACCCTTTGGGGTATATATGTGTGTTTTATGTAGAAATCCGAGATTTAGGGTGGCTCGTTGGGAATTCCCATTTCTAATTCTCGATCAAACTACATATAGTACATAAGAACACACATTTTTTTCTTCCCATATAGGTATGATGATATTTATAAACTACATGTTCTTTATAGGGGGTTCACACTATGTAGTGATCTTAGGCCATTTGACCATGGAAATCAATTGGCACACTATTTATGGGGTTATGGTCATGAGAAATTACATAGTCCGACCCTCAGTTGTACATGGGTTGAAAGACAGATCCATGTACGAGGACATGGGCTATGGAACCCAGTAAGTGGTTTTCGTAGATGGGGGATTCCATGGACTTGGACTTGGGATGGGATAAGACGTATATGTACTACACTCTAGCAGGACATGACATGTATGATAACATGGAAGGCTATCCTATGTTTGGGAAAGGACACAATCAAGTGTTTGAAAGATGTCACACATCATGGGACATGGGGTACACACCATGATTATTCCATTTTACACACTGATTTCCACAATGGGGATTTTTTAGGTGTCATCCTAATGAGAAACGTTGGGTATTAGGTTACACACATTGTACAAACCTCATAGTTTTATCTCATTAGCATCTTAATCTACAATACTCAGATAGAGGCCTATGAGTAACATGTCATGAGTATCATTCCATGTAGGGCATGATTGTGAAAATGGGCTTGGTGTTATATAAGAAAAGTGAGATGATACTCAGGGAATTTTTATTAGCTTTACGTACATGAGTATCATTGGGGTGTGTTCCTTCTGTCCATCCATATGACATTACGTTGGGAAATTATAACCTTTACATAATATTTTGATCCCCTATACATGATGAGTTCAGTTTGAATTCATGTATCCACCATGGAATTTGGGGAGTTATAATATACCATATCTTATTCTCTATGTGGCGACTGTGATATTTTAACTTCAACTATACACAATTTGATGATCACTATCTTGGAGGATGGCTGAGTAAGGTTTATAATATTTTCAAATATATGATACCCTACATAGTGGGAATTTTTATTAGGGATTATAGTGTAATTGTACATATGATCCCCAACATGGTATGTTATTCTAGATGGGGTTTGTGATGACCACACTAATCCTAGGATTGATCACAGATAGGAATGTTATGATATACAAATGTCCAGATTGGGAATTTTGTTACCCTCAATAGTCTTGGGTGTGATACCCTATCTGTGTAATGTGCGTTTCTATGTTTAATGTAGGGTTTACAGAGTATATAATGTGAAATCTCTTTGATACCATATCAAATTTTCATGGTGTAATTTTTTTCAGTGTAACTTTATCCATTTAGATACTTGACGATAAATTTCACACTAATGGATGCTACTATAGTTTTTACGTATTTTCAACTGTCTTAGTTTTTGTTGAATAATGTGATCTATTGGATGAGTTCAATAAGGGTTGGTATTGATCTTGGAGTGTTCACTATTGGATAAGCCTTACATTTTATCGTTTAGTAGAGTCATGTGGATAGAATTGAAATTAGAAACCTCTTGAGACTATAAATTTTTTGATAATTATATATTAGTTATTATAGAAAACATTGTGCTCATGAATCAATATTAATTAGAATTCCAATTTTGTGATTAGCAAACTATTCAGGTACAACTGATCAGTGGAGGTTGAGTGGATGGTCTCTCTCAATAGGTTTATCTATTTCCTTAGGATATGGGCCAAGATGACTATCCCCTGTCGGTTATTCATTTTTATTTTGGGTTTTTTGGTACACCTATTTATTGTTGTTATACTCACCCATCCTTGGACTCTTATGTATATGTCATGTCTTATGCAACCAATAGGATTGTTGATGGTGTCGTTAGAGGACTTAGAGAAGGCGTGGAATGCTGTTCTAGAATGAAAATGGTGTGTCTTAGTGGTTCAACAAGTAGATGAAATGTCATATAGCTGGAAGACATTCCCATCCTATTGAGCAGATTGGACACTTTTTCTATGTTGGGGGGCTTGTGTTATTTCTTTTTATTAATTTAATTAGTAAATTTTATTCTTTTATGGGATAGTTTTATGAATGAATTTTCAGTTATATTATTTTATATGTATTTTTTAATATATATTGATGTATATTTTAAATATAGGAACCATAGTCTAATTTATCTAATGCGTGAGGTGTTCTTTCTATTAACTAGTTTCCAACACCTGTCCATTTGAAGGTAGGCTTGGGGTGACACACTTGGCCTATCAATGGGATTGAAGTAATGATTAGGGTAGGATATGGTATTATTGCAAAAATAACATTCCTTTCAGTTATTCGTATCAAAATCAATGCATGAATTTATTAATATAATAAATAAATTACATAAATTAAATAATATAAAAAACCATAAAAAATATATTTTTAGTTTTTCATGTTTTTATCAAGATCCATTATTAAAATTACTTCTTCTTATTATGTTGAGTTATCTTCTTCTATAATCATTCTCAAAAGTAAGATATTTTAAGTATAAGTAGTCACATACAATGTCTTCTATTTTTTATGGGGTTTCCTATCACAAATTAGCTCACCATAGTCACATAAATAATATATTACTCCTGATTTTATATTGAGAAAAAAACTCAACCCATCAAATACTATATTATGAAAATTATAAAACAAATATTGGGAATCTATAATATATGTATGGTGTTCTTATGGATCTCTATAAACAATCAAATGTGACTTTTTGAAAAAACAATATGTTAATATATTTCTTATACCCCTATTATTATTGAAATAGTGACATTTAAATAATATAAACTGAAAATTTACCATGATAATTTAACTAATTAATATAAAAGAAATTCCCATAGTAACAATGATATGAAACTATGAATACAAGACTATTTTTTTTGTATTCAATCCTTAATTTTAATCAATATTACAAAACAACTAAACCACCAATATTTTAATAATTGATCTCCTAAAATTCTTCAATGGACCACTAGGTAAAAAAATCATTGGATAGTTCATCTTGATTGTCATTATTAGTTACCAAAAAATGTTTATATAATAATTGTCACCAAATTATGATACTTTTTTATTTGTTAAAACTATGTATTAGATAGTGAATATAAATGATGTTAAAACTATTCAATAATTTTTTGGTGTCATCTTTTGTTATCTCTATCTGATTCTGAGTTCTACACATAATGAGTATTTTCATTTATGTACTTTTTTCTTTGAAATAGGGATTCAAATTATCAATAATGAGTATTTCAATTTTTTTTATTATACTAGCAAAATTTATATTAATGAAAATAATGATACTCTTCAAAAATCATTTCCTAATTTTGAATAAATTTATAACTCATTATTATCCCCTAATGAACATGGATTACCATCAATATATCCCAATTGATTGAATATTCAATCTATCAAATCCAAATTCACTGAAAAAAATATTAACAACTCATTATAAAGGTATCCTTATTTAATATAACCTTTTGGTTGAGCCATATTTTTCTTATAATACTTCAAATTATAATGATACCTAATGATAAAAAGAATGTGTAAGGACTTGTCCTTAAAAATTACATAATCTTCAATTATGTTAATAATTCACATTAATGATATTTTTAGGATTTTATCGTAACTAAATTAGGTCATAAATTATACAAAACATCTTAAATATGACATTTAGACACTTCTACAATGTATGGATTATTTTTTAAAATAAAAACACTTAAAAGAAAAGAAACATGTTTAGTTTCATGTTTTAAACAAGATGACTTTTACATGATCCCATCTGTGACCGTATTCCACCATAAGAAATATAAAAAAAAATTCAATAACATGGGATGAGCATTAAAAGCTCATTAAGGGATACATAATGAAGGGAAAATGTTTGTTTTCAAAACAACATGTAAACCATGAATACTAAATAATAATGAAATAATTTTCAAGTAATAGAATTCGAAAAAAGTCAAAGAATATAAGATAATTGCATACCATTTTTGGAACTAATATATTACCATAAATCCCATAGAATGAAACATATATAATATAAAGGTTACTTGGTACAGAAAAATAATTAAATATAAAAATGATAATTTCGACTTCTAAACATATCACTAAATGGAATTGTCATATGTCCGATTTACATTACCTATGCATTTGAGTATTTAATATATCCAACTATCCTTGGTTTATCACAAAACCACCCATATTTTGGTTTATCACATAACCACCCATCAAATTTCCATGTACCATTATATAATCATAGCACAAAAAATATTTAAAATATAAACATTTCACTAATAAATTTTCATTTTCATTTAAAAGAAATCAATTCAAGATATTGATATACTCAATCCATTGAAAAATCAAATTTCAATAACAATATACGTAAAAAGGGAAATACGGGGTTTCTTTTTTTTCTTTTAAAACATTACGGCTCATAGAGGATTCAAAATAGGTTACGATGATGATGGAAAAAATTCGTTGTCACTGCAAAACAATAAAACAAAATATTCCATTTTTTTATAGTATCCTACTATGTAGAAAAATTATTCCCATATAATGAAGTTAAAATTCATAGGGGTTTATACACTGTATAAAAATAAAGCTATGTATAAATAAAATTATCCATTAAAGAAGGGAGATTGATACAATGTTCCATACCTCAGGTCTCACTTGACTCGTTCGTTCTTTAATTTCCTGAATAATAAACATATGTAAATTAATACTTGTTTCTGAACTGTTTCATTTTTATTATACATTTTATATCACTTATTACCGTGTTATAAAATTTATTTAACTATTTTAGTTCATATATGGCATTTTGTCAATGATCAGAACTTTAGTTAAAAATGAACTTATTATTATGAGAATAAAACATTAAGTTAAACGTACACCATCTCCATAATGATATTCATTATTTTAATAAAACTTAAATATCATTTATATATATATATATTAATAATAATCAATTGTATTTGGATATGAGAAATGAAATGCGTCGTTCATCGAGATGGTAGGTCATACGTACACATTAACACTACTTTCATTTCGTTGTCATTTTAAAAGAATGGAACTAATATGATAAACATGTATAATATAAATTCATTATGATATCCATTTTATACAGTTTATATTATTTTCTTATTTCCATCCCTAATAAATTCCATGTATGGCATGAACGAGTCATATCACATTGAGGGGGCAGTTTCTTGCACTTCATCAAATGAAATTATCGTAATTACCCCACATGAAAAGCATAAAAGTAAAATTTAAATAAAAATTAAAGAAGAATATATAAGATATAAATATAATATATATCATAAATAAATATAGTTCTGTCATAATGGTTACCATGATAGGTGGTTGGAGATAAATGAACAATCATTATTTCGTGTGTCAACAGTTTATCATCCACAAAAACAGTATGTCTGTATCCATTAGATAGTGATTTGTGTGACTGTAGTTCGAATCATTATAATAACAACATCATAGTGTATTGAGGATACTAGTGTTGTTATGTAATCACATAATAATAATATCATAGGGAGTGAAGAAGACATATAAAAAGAAGAAACTTGAGAAAGAGAGCATTACCTCAAAATAGAGAAACTACTTTTGATTTAATCCAGAATGATTTCTTTAATTTTTTACAGCCCAATGTAATTCTTCTAGGAGGAAGGTAGGGATGTTTGGAGTTTTTTTAGTAGAGTTTTGATGAGCCATGGGGCTTGAGAGGTGATTTCCTTTTATAGGAGGGAGGTTGTACTATTTAGAAAACTCAAGAAACATTATTTTATTATAAATTCATTTTCAGTTTCTAATGGATATAATGTTAGTAAATTCTATGATTAGATTAGGATGAATCTAAAAAGCCTCAACCAATTAGTTTTATCCATGTTTAGGTCAAAAAATTAAACTGAAATTTTAGCATTAACCCTAAGTTAACTAAATTAATGTTTACCATATCTTCTTTGATATGGTTAAAATACATATGATAAAATTCATAAAGACCAAAAAATGGATCATTAATTATATTTGTCACATCACATATATCAGATGGCCGATTCATATATTTATTGGATTATTATATCATTTAATAATATAATATTTATTTTTAAAAACACTTTTATTTCAATTTTGACACTATTTATTTCATTCTATTTGTTAAAGTCGTAACAACGTGATTCATTGATATAAAATTAATCTATACAAATATAATATGTCTTAATTGTCTATAAAATTTGAGGATTGATTTAAATGTTCCAAAATTATTTTATTTTAAAATTTATACGTTCATTTATTTAAATCATTCATTAATTAGTTAATAACAACAACATCTTTGCGTCAAAAAATAATTAATTAATATAAAGTCTAAAAAATATAAAAAAATAACATTATGTATGAAATTTATTCATCATTTTAATTACTAATTATAGTAGAATTGATCACTTATATCACGACATTTAAAATATTTTTTACTAAACGATAATTTTATGTTACATTTTATTTAACATTAAATTAATATTTATAAAAATTCTTTTTCACTTACCATTTGCTCCTTGGGGACCCAAAATAGACACTTGAAATTCCATGGTTGGACATATATCATAAATTTGAGTTAGGACACGTGTAAAGGTAATTTAATAATATTATAATATTATTTTTCCTTTATATACCAAATTTACCCTTTAACCATGATAAATAAAATATTCAATGGAGTTAATATTCATTATTTCTAAAAAAATTCAATATTTATAAAATTTGGATCTCAAAATTTCAAATATAGAATAAATATTAACAAATTCAAAACAGTGAGGTGGAAAGAAATAATTTAATTTTAATTTTAGTTGTCAAAACCAAATACCATGATTTTATAAAACAATAATTATCAAAATATTTACATTTTTATATGACCAATTTCCTAGTGAAATTACATCCAATAACAAAATTTTTATTAAATGATAAAAATATAATCTAGTTATACTTTTAAACCACTTAAAAGTTAAATCTAACTATACAACTAAATCAGATTAAAAGAATGTTTTGAAAAAAAGTGCAATATATTTAACTATTAATTAAAAATGAACTTTATCTAGAAATTACCCAAAAATTACCCAAAGTAAATTTGATGTCCTCCTTCTAAATAAGAATTTTATTTTTCTAAATGGAATGTATAAAACTAAAAAAACTATATTTAATATATTTTCACCATTAAAGGGTGATAAATCCACCTTTTAAGAATATTAGAGTATTTATGAATAAAATTGGATTCATTCCCATTTTAGGACACTAATTTAGTTGGATAAATTTAAAAACATTTAATAAACATATATAATTATAATATTGTTAGTTCTATTCATTCACACCAATACAATGTTTTGGAGATAAATACCATTAATAATAATATTATTATGTTATTATTTTTTAGTATTACTCAGTCTTGTGTGCCACATGATATTTCAAAGAAATCCCTTGTTGTGTGTTGAGTATGCCATCGTACATAGAATCCCCTCTAAGTAAAATTAATATCTTATTTATAAGTATTAATTGAAATAAAAATTATTATTCAATAGATACCTATATCATTACATCCTTCTCCTCTATTGGGAATTGGATCCCTCGCAATTATATTATATTTTATAATAAGTTGGTATATTTGTCCCTCATAAAATTTTCTGATTCCCATGTTTCCTCTTCTACCATGTGGTTTTCCCTCCAAAACATTACATGATATATTACATTATTCCATAACACATTCCCACTATGGTCATTAATCTTGGACTAGTCGTTCCTCATAAGAGAGATTCCTTACCAACTGAACCACCTCTAGTCTCAAATAAAGAGATGGATCTGGAATATACATTCTAAACATTGAAACTTGAATAAACGATTTTCATCCTGGGATAAAATTGGGGGTAAAGCCACTAGGTACACAACTGGTCCAATAGTCTCCATAATTTTATAAGTTCTAACTAACCAGTAAAGTTAGAAATATCTCTTATCATTCCATCCCACCAGTTAAACTCTCGAAGATCTCTATACATATTAGTAATACTAGGATTATCTTAAAATGAAGAATTATGAGCTTCACATAACAACTCTTTTTAAAAATATGAATAACAACACACACATATTATCTTACCAAATCTCAAAACACATTCTTTATCAATGTTAAATTCAGGAAACATACCCTTCAGATCCATCTCTACCTCTTTCTCCTCCTCACTACCTTCCTTCTGTTCTTTCTTAACACTATTTGATATAGATTATATCACTGTAACCTGAAAAAAATAGTGTAATTTTCAACACAAGAAACTTTAATTCCTATTTTCATCAAGTCTTCAATCAAAGTATCTTGTTTCTAATGTAACACAGTTAATGTAGCATTACCTTTACGACTAAAAGAATTGTCCACATTATTTTCTTTCCTAAGACGGTAGTGAATCATGAAATAATAATCAATGATTAATTTAAGCCATCTCCTCTATTTCATATTCAATTATTTTTGATTAAATATATACTTCAGGCATTTGTGGTAAGTATATATTTCAAAATTTATTCCTTAAAAATGATGCCTCCCAATTATTATTGAAAAAACTACATCAGATAATTCCAAATCATGTGTAGGGTAATTTAATTCATGAGTTTTAAACTTATGTGAAGCATAAGAAATTATCTAATAATTATAATTAGGACATGACCATGTTCGTACAACTATGAATAATTGTATATAACAACCTCAACATCTCTAAAATGTAATGCCAAAACAAGTTCATTCACAAATATTCTTTTCTATTTTTAAAAAAAATCATCAAATTACTTGGCCCAGATAAATTTAACAACTTTTTGAGTTAACATAGTCATTGGGCTTGGTAACTATGAAAAAATATTAAACAAACCTTCGATAATAGCCATCCAAACCAAAAATACAATGGATCTATTTGATATTTGAAGGTCTTTTCCACTTTTAAACACAATCTAATTTGGAAGGGTCAATAGTTATGCCATATTTAGAAAAAATATGACCAAGGAATGTAATTTTTTGTAATCAAATCTCACACTTGTGGAGTTTACCATACAACTTCTTTTCATTTTAGGTTTTCAAGAAAACCCATAAACGACTTTCAATTTACTCTTTGATTTTGGAATATACCAAAATTTCATAAATAATAACAACCAATAACTTATCCAAGAACTCAAAGAATATTCTATTCATAATATCCATGAATACAGTAGGTGAATTAGATAACCCAAAATGCGTAACTATAAATTAATAATGGCCATATCTAGTATGAAACACAGTTATCAGAATGTCTCGTTACATTACATCCAACTAATTGTACACTGACCTAATTTAAATCTTCTAAAAATACAGATCTGCCTATAGTTGATCAATCAAATCAACAATATGAGGAAAATGATACTTAATCGTAATAGTGATATTATTCAATTCTCTATAATAAATGAAATGTATCATTGAACCATAATTCATTTTAACAAACATGACAGGATTATCGAATGGTGATTTGCTCGGTGGAATGAATCATTTATATAACAACTCTTGCATTTCATTCTTTAAAACTAAAAATTCATTTTGAGCCATTCGATAAGGGGGTTCTAAAATTTTCTTAACATGAGGAACTAAGTCAATTATAAATTAAACTTCATGATAAGTTATATTACCAGGAAAATCATTAGGAAAAACATCAAGATACTCATTTAATAACGGCACATCATTAATATGAACAATTTCATTGTTTTCAGAAATATTTGCAAAGAAACATTCATTTCCATATTTCACTAGTTTCTTAGCGTCCTGATATATTATCAGAGATAAGGGTTTCTTCTTGTACACAATATGAAAGTCTTTATGAAAAGAAACCTCTTTATATATACTATCAATCATATAAAAATAAATAGAAATCCAATCCATTCCCAAAATAACATCAAAATATACTAAAGGAAAACCAGTAAGGTTTGTTGGTAAATTATTCCCAAAAATTATTATATAAAAATTATTATAATTTCATTTTTCCTGAACAATTACCTGATCTGTTTTCACCACAAGTTTAGGATTTGTATCTTAACATTAAATTCCCAGTTTTTTAGAAAATTTCTCATAAATGAATGAATGTGTAGATTCTAAATCAAATAAAACATTGGAATAATTATAAAAAACAAAAAATGTACCTGATACCCCATCATTTGATGGTCCCACATCAAACATAGTAGTAGAAAAATATTTTTACCTATTATTCTACTTTTTATCTAATTGGTTTCCTCCCTTGGTATTCAACTGGGACACACTTTTTCATAATGTCCAAACTCATTTCCACAAAAATATCATACAACTGGCTTTTCACTATCTGCCTGATTATCTTCCATATAGTTGTGAGAAATATCAAAAGTCTTACCATACTTTAATCTCTTTCCATATTTTAGGATACATTCTCCGGGATAATTTTTACCACATTTCCCACAAGATAGAATTTTAATATTTTAATATCTAGGCTTCTTTGATCAGTTCATTACCTTTTCCTACCAACTTGACTTCTTTTTTTCTTGCTCTCTTGGAACACCTGATCATCCAAAAACTCAATTTCTACCTACATGTCACATATGATAGGTTTCTCATTGCTTTTTTATTAAATAAAGGCTACTGATCTTCGATTTCATGGATTCTCTCTAGTGTGTAATTGATTTATCTTACTATCAAAATCTCTTATAAAATTTTTAGAATACATTAAAGTCGAGGGAACTTTTCCTCGTATGCAGCCACTAATTAATCCTCCTTCCTCAATTCAAATTGTTTTTCCATCCTATTTTGAACCACATAAGGGAAATATTTCTCAAGAAACATACATTTTAATTCATCCCAATCATGAAAATCAATCTACTCACTAACCATGATATTTTTAACCATCGACCACCGCTGATAGGATTCACCTTCAAAAATATAAACAAGATTCCAAATAATTTGATGTTATGAACACCCCATGATAATGAATATGTTTTCAAGTGATTTAATCCACCCTTCAGCTAGCACATGGTAAGATTATACTATGAATTATGGGAGATGCTTCCTCATGAAATGCTCCACTAATGACATAATCCATTGTGGTTGGTCTGGATGATCTCGTGCATGGACACCACCACCATATAACAGTTGATTCAACTATTCCATCACTGCAAGATACTAGTCAGTTACAATTCTGACGATTTCTAGATACTGATTTGGAAGGTTATTTTTTTTGTATTCTGTCCCAAAATAATTGTTCTTCTTCCTATCTGGTAAACCATTATTAACAAAAATATCGTAGATGAATCAATAAGGTAATATCAAATGCTATATCATAATGTAAAAACATTTATGGATATTATATTCACAAAATCCTAACTCTTAATGTTATCTAAACTGACCTTTGATACAAATTGTAAGACCCAAACATAAATACAAAATAATATTTATTTATGTTAATAAATAACTTTTATGATCTTTTCAGGTTTTGAGATATAGATAATATGGTCATAACTTATAAAAAATATCAAGAATATTACACATATAGACTTCTACTCATTATATATTTTTTCATATAATAAAAAATCATAAAAGAAAAGAAACATATTTAATACCATGTTTTAAATATAATTAGTTTTAATTGATCCCATATATAACCATATTCCACCATAAGACCTATGAAAAATATTTCATGAATTTTGGTTGAGCATAAAAATCTCATTAATAGATACAAAAAAAAAAGAAAACATGTTAGTTTTCAAAACAACACGTAAACTAGGCATACTTGGTCATAAATTAATACATTACATCTTAAAGAAGTAGAAAAAACAATTCACTTAATATAAGATCATTTCTTACCCTATGTTTTATCTAATGGATTACCATAATAGACATAGAAAACAACATATAGCATATAAGGGTAACTTGTAAGATAAATATACATAAATAGAATAACAATATGGTCGACTTCTACATGTATCACTAAATGGAATTGCCATACGACCAACTTCCATAACCAATGTAGTGGAGGTTATAACATAACCACACATCCTTGGATTATCACATCACCACCCATCATTTTTTAACATGTAACCACTAGTAAAATTTCCAAATACCATTATACAAGCATAACACATAAAATTTTGGAAATATCAATATTTCACTAATAAATTCGCATTCCAAATCATAAGAAATAATTTCATGAGATTGTAATAATAATTCCATTTCAAAAACTATTTTCAATTACATAATACATAAAAATGTATCTATGTGGTTTTTTCAGTTCAAAAACATTAAGTCTTATAGAAGAAACAAAATATCTAGTAATCGGGACTATGATAGAAAAGTCCTTGTTTCCATAATATGATAAAAACTACCATTCCCTTATTCCTTTATTAAAATTATACATATAAATAGGATTAAATTAGAATTTTATTAAAATTAAAAGTTGTTTATACACTCTAGAAAAACAAAGTTGTGTATAAATCAAAATATTCCTCAAATAAAGCAGATGGAGACCATGTCCCTTACATCGTGTCCGACATGACTCATTTGTTAGTTAATTTCAAAAACAATAAACTATATTAAATTTATACTCACTTCATAAACCTTTTCAATTTTATTATTCCTTTTGTATCACTTATTAAAATGTTATAATCGTTTTTTAATTATTTTAGTTCATATCAAACATTTCATCGATGTTTTGAACATGAGTCAAAAATGAACTTGTTATTATGAGAATTAACCATGTAGTTATAAGTACATGATCTCCAGAATGATATTCATGATTTAAAAAACACATAAATAATATATATATATATATATAATCCATAGTATTTGGATATGTGAAATGAAATAAACCATTCATGGAGATGGTAGGTCGTACGTACACAGGAATTCTACATTCATTTCATTTTCATATTATGAGAATGAAAAATAAAAGTATTCATATATATATTATAAATCAAGTATAATGATCATGATATAAAGGTTATATAATTTCATTAATTTATTCATTTTTACGTTCCATGTAATTTATCAATCAGTCATATCACATTGAGGTGCGGTTGTCCATACATCCTCAATTGAAATTATCTTAATTAAACGACATTAAATGCATATGGGTATGATTTAAATAAAAGTTACTAAACCATAGATTATATATAAATACAATATATATCATAATTAATATATTTTCACAATAATGGCCATCAAGGGAGGCTGTAGTAGATACATGAACAATCATCGTTTCGTGAGGTAGTTCTTCGTCGTCAACAGAAACATTACGTTCTTATCCATTAGATGGAGGGTTGTGTGAGTTTAGTTAGAATAATTTTCATAAAAAATTCATAGTATATTTAGGATACTGGTTTTTTACATAATAAATTAATAATAATATCATAGGGAGTGAAGATGAAGAATAAAAGGATGGAACTTGAGTGAAAGTGTTACCTCTAAAATGGGTAACTTCGTTGGATTTGAGCCAAAATGATTTCTTGAATGGTCTAAATCCTAAATTAAATATTATAGGTGGAAGTTAGTGATGTTTATAGGTTATTTGAGTATAGTTTTGACGATATAATGGTCTTGATAGGTGTGATTAAAGGGTTAGAGGTGAAGTCGTTTTATAGGAGAGTGGGTGTAATATTTAGAAATCTCTAGAAACATTATTTTATTATAAATTAATTTTATATTTTTGGAGGTTCCAATGATAGTAATGTTAAAGATAAATTGTGTATGGATCTAAATCCTCAAAAAAACATTATTTAGACATTTTTGGTCATAAAATAATCCTTATCATTTAGTCTTAACCCTATGATAACTAATTTATCTTTTACTATGTCATCCCATATATTGTTAAAATACATATTAAAATATTCCAATAGACCCAAAAATGTATCATTAATTGAAACATTATACTTAATATATGTCAGATGGATGAAAATGAGATTTTTAGTATTATCTATAATTTATAAAATTAAAATATGTTTTAAAACCTCATTTTTGTCAATTTTGATACTATTTAGTACATGATTTTTGTTAAAGTCATAGAAGCATGATTACTTCAAATAAAATTCATTTAATCAATGATTATATGTCATACATATCTATAAAATTCATTTATGGAATCAGAAAATTTAAAATAAAATTATTTAAATAGTAATACAATCATTTTTTTAAATCAGTCACTAATAAGGTAATCATTACTTCATTAATGTGTCATAAATAAATTTATGTATTTAATGTCTAAAAATTATAAATAAAATACCTTGATGTATGAAGTATTTTAATATTTATAATGACCATTAATAGTAGAAATGATAACCTGTATAATGCCATATAAAAATTGTTCTACTAAAAGATATATATTTATGTTACATTTTCGTTATCTTTAAGTTAATATTTATAAAAAGTCATTTTCACTTACAAGTAGCTGCATGGGGTCCCCAAATAGACCAAAGGATGAACATTTTAGTACATGTATCATCCAATAGATTTTGGACACATGTAAGGGTAATTTAATAATATTATAATATTATTTTTTACCCAAATTTACAAGATTTACCATTTAACTTTGGTAAATAAAATATTTACTAATGTTACTATTCATAATTTCTATAAAGAAAAGTTACCTATTTACATAATTTGGACCTCATGATTCCAAATATTGAATCCATTTTTCAAATTAAAAACACAGATGTTGTAAAAATTAAATCTACAAAAATTATCCTTGTCAAAACCAAATAACTTGTTTTTAAGAAATAATTATTATCAAAAGATTGACATTTGTATGTATATAATTTCAACGTGAAAATAAATAAAATGAAATTTTTTTTATTAAATTATAAAAATATAATCCTATTACAAAATAAATCCAATTAAAAGTACAATATAACTATATAAATTAATCTGATGAAGAAGATTTTTTTGACATAAAATGTAGTATTTGTAATTTTTTATTAGAAAATTAACATTTTTATAAAAATACCAATAAATTACCCAATGTAAATTTTGAATTTCATGTTTATAAATAAGAAGTTTATTTTTTCAAATTTAAAATTTTAATGTGACAAAAAATATATTTAGATGGGTTTCTCCACCAATAGTCAATAAAACTACTTTTTAAAAATATCAGAGTATATATGATTAAAATATGATTTATTCAAATTTTAATACTCTAATTTTTTAGGATAAATTTAAAAACATTTGATAAACATTTTTAATAATAATATTGTTAGTTATATTCAATCCCGCAAATACAACAGTTATGCGTAAACTACTATTTAAACTAATAATATTATGTTATTATTTTTCAGGATTATGCTGCATTGTGTGCAACATGAGATGTCAAAGAAACCCATAGTAGCATGTTAGGTATTCCATATAATATATCATCCTCTTTAAAGTAATATTAATATTTTATTTATAAATATGAATTAAAATAACATTTATTATTCTATATATAAATGTGTCTTTATAGAATGAAATTAGTAAATATTGTTTTTATATATTTTCTTAGAAAATTTGAATTTTTAATGGGAAAATATTAAAATAAAATAACTCCTTATTGAATAGATCCATAAATAATATACATAACCTCTAATTTTAGCTTTTTTTGAAAATTAAATCATCATATTAATCTGCTCGGTGATCAATTTTAGGTGAAAAAATAATATCTATAGATGATATATAATCCATAAAATTATTTCTTAATGTTTAGAAAATACATTATGGTATAATATCTTCCCAAAAATCCATGTAACGAATGTGTTAAATTCTTATAAGATGTTTTTTACTTTTCTAGGTAATAACTTATACATTTCCAAATATATCAATTACTCCATCATTACAAAAGAGTCATACATTTTAAATCTATGCATTATACAATGATAAAAATCATAAAATAATGATATAATAAAAAAAATATACCAGGAACTGTCACATTTTTTAATTATATAAAAAACATCTTTCCAATGAAATTTAATTATGAAAATAAAAATTGGATATATACTATTATTATTTTTCCATATATCGTGTTTGATATTGATTTCATATAAGTCATTTTGTGCATTTAAATTATAAATTGATTTTCCCTAATCATTAAAATATGTAACCAACACATTATCACACACATTATTCTCAATGTATATAAATCTATATTATGATGTAAAAAGTTAAATTCTCATTATCCATGTTTAAAAAATATTCCATTTTCTTCCATTGTTGGGCTCCAATATTATCTGATAGTGTTCTAACCCATTTTTCACTTTCATTCGGTTAAAAAAAATCCAAACTCTATTCCATCATATGATTATTGTAATATGATTTATGATCTGAACAATAATTTTAGTGGAATCCTCAAATTGGGTATAATATTTTAGAAAAAGAAATTTAAAACATTTGTTTCGTAGATAAATATTATTTTCCCATACCATCATTTTAAAACCACTATAATTATTATTTAAATCGTTGTTGGTGTAAATCATTTTGATTAATAGGAAATATATTTCCAAGAATAATCATTAATATATTGAATAAATTATGTTTGATACACATCAAAAGAGGTAGATTATATGTGATATAAAACCTAGATAAATTATGCAGCTACTACTTAAAGACCCTAAAGGACTCAATTTATCAGATTTTGATTTTAAGAATAAATTTCAAGGATCATTAGTCACATTTGGAAAAAATTAATTAAAGGCATTCCATGATTTTGATTATCCGGTATTTTACATGAAATCATTGTTAATATTATGATAACTATTCCAAATTACAATGTCATTCGTTTAAGAGTACATAAAAAATAATTATAATTGTGATTTTAATTTAATTTAACTTTTAAAATCATATTAATTTTGGTTTTCTATTTCTTTGTGGGAGTACATAGATTCAATCTCAGATAATTATTTATTGATTTATATCTAGAAGTATATCATCTTTTCACTTTTCACTATTTTAGTATTATTTCTAATAAATAATTCTATAATTGGTACATTCTTGTATCTCATGAAATTGAGTCGCATATGGATAATAATCTTTATCATATCATAAAATTATACTGGGTTCTTAGCTTATGGAAATCCATTGCACATGAATTCTATAATCATGAATATTTGTTTATTTGTAATTACACAGAAATATTTGATATGGTGAAACATATTAAAAAACAAAATTTTGAATATTTGACACATCCATCAAACAATTCCAAACATCTATTTTCTACTAATAGATAAATATCAATTATTTTCTCTATTAACTTCACCCTTGTGTTAGTCTCATTATCATCATTCAGTAATTTGATATTGTCTAGATTAAGATGTCTTGTTTTTCTAGAATAATCATTAATATATAAAAAATAAATAAAAAAATAATCAAATGTGGAACATTGTCCATGAAATTTCCCTTCATTGACTAAAGCATCATTTATGATGTTTTTAATTTCAATGTTCACTATCATGGAATTAACTTGTTTATGTTGACTTTTTACATAACTAATCAAAATTTATATAATGTATGATATTTTATGAAAAATACTATACACATAATGATGAGTATATTGTTTCAATATCATGTGATAAAACAATTCATATATATTAAACTATCCCCTGGATTTGAAATTAAGACATTAAAATTAGTTTATTCAATCCATTGATCGATTTTCAAATGAAAAATCCAAAATCATGTTACCGACCATTACATATGGATATCTATTTAGAGGTAACTTAATCCATATTTTATCCCTATGTATATGAACTAATAAACTATCAAATATAAATTATAAATATATTAAATTATATATGCAATATATTTATTGTAAAAATGAAGACAGATTTAATTTTTAATATTGTGATAAAAATATTAAGACACTTAATTAGTCATTCACATCATATTTTATTTATATATTTATATTAAAATATGATATACCTATTAGAACAATAAAATAAAATATTTTGAGAATCTATACTCTCAATTTATATCCAATCACTCGTTTAATGATTTATTTCACCATTATTAATAATAAAACACACTGTAAAATCAATATAGTGAATTATTTCACCATTTACCCAATTAATAATATTTTAACCTGTAATTTTAAAATACATGACTTTAAATTATTTCATATATTATATTTATTACTTATAAATTAATGTAAAATAATTATCAATCAATAAAATTCAATCATAAAATCATTAATCTCACACTAAAAATTCAAACATAAGATAAGTTCTTATTTCATAAAAATCATCCAAATAAATAGTATAGTGTCTAGGATGTCACATATCTAAAATTAGTTAAAAATTCATATCCATGAAGCGATACCAATATAACCAAAAAAATAACTATTTCATAAATTTAGAAAACATCTTAAATTGACGTAGAATTAGAATATGTTAATTATAAAACATTATTATATTTCATGACTGTGCCCCAAAACCGAGAAAAAAATCAAATACATCTAATTTGAGTAAAATTAATTTGACAAATCCTACCCCAAATCATAGAGAGGGTATAATTGAATGATGTAAGATATGGAATCAGATAGGGTGATTCAATATTAAGTCTCATAGGGTAGCTAGTCTAGTTTTGACCGACGTTGAAGCTGTAGTTGAGAGGGGGTCTGAGATCAAGAAGATGTGATGGGAGAGAGAGATGGATCATCCACCTTGAAGTTGAGTGGGAGATTCTAAGGAAGATCTAGAAGCCATAGACTAGTGTTTAGTGGTATTAAGGTAGGGTGAATTTCCATGTGTATTTGACTATCAATGAGTGGCAATGAGAGAGTGGTTGAGGCAATGATTTTGAGTGGGGGGGAGGGGGTCGAGGTGTAGTGTTTTTTTTTGAAAAACAAATATAGTGGAATTTCATAAGAAATCTCTAAAAAATCATTTAGAAGTTTTTTTAAACAAAATTAAAACAAAATATAAAGGATTTTTGAAATTATCCTTAAAATATGGGTAGAATATATGGTTTATCTTTTTTAAGACTGATTTTAAAATCATCACTAAAAACCACCAAAATTTTCTAAATTTATTATATTGGTTGTAGGTGGTAATGATTCATTTCAGATTGATCCATTAATGTAATTATAATTGGGAATTCATAGTTTTGTTGATGATATATGGGGTTGCTAAAAATTAGTGGCTCCTAATCCTTTCAGACCATTATGTGTGGGTTGTTACACTATAGATGTCCAATGTTTAGTTTCTGCAAAACATACCTTATTTAACCATGAAAATTCTTATTGGTAGGATATTACTACCCTTTACAAGGGATTTTTATTTTATATTAGTACAATATCTAGAATTAAAACTTCTTTTCTATTCTTTTAATGTTCTTCCATATGATGAGGTTAGGGAGATGCATTTTTATGAGGTATTTAATAAGTAGATCTACTGTCATGTCACCCAATTTTTGGTTAAATACATACTATTACGTTTTAGTAAGGGTATATTTCTTTGATATTGTGAAATACATGACTTAATAATATATGTAGGGGAGTCTTTAAAACTCTCAAATGAGCTGGGATGTGGAAATATGTTTTCATTTTTCATTCCAGACAATGATGTTTTAGATATAGTCGAATCAATTCAAGTCTTTTTCATCTCATTTCATTGGGGAAGTATGTTAAAATTGCCCTTAATGTGTACTTATTATTATGTTTTGATGATGTGAATGTCATCTGTATTAGAATAATGCCTATATAACCTTCTACAAATGTTTTCATATAGTTGAAGTGGCTTTTCAGGCTCATCTATTACAATTATATCATTTCAAGAAACAAATATAGTAGGGGATCAATGATTATATTGGTAGAGTGGGTGGTGGAAATCCCTATGAGTCCCATTTAACTTATGTATAGTGTGAAAACCATGTTTTTGTAGTTGGTGAGCATTATAGTTAAATATGTTGTAGAGAAGGATGTAGTAAGATGCATGTCTTGGAGTTTTCATCACCAGGGGAACCAAACCTTATGTGAGGTATTGTTTTCAAATTTTTTACATGGTTTTAGACTTATATTATTTTATATCCACATAATCCTTTATTAAACCATCACTATTATATATTTTGATACATGATATAGAAAGACGTATAGTTCCCTTTATATTTTCTACGCTAATTGGAGTACATTTAGGCTCGTATGATATATTTAGATATTGGGAGTTGATGCCCAGAAACAAATCTCTAGAAGAGACTTCTAATGTTTGTTTAAATATCCATATCATAATTTATTTGTAAATTTTTTTTGGTAATAATTTATTTACGATCAATTTAGGCAGAATTTCATGTTCTATGATTTTGATAAATAGGATTCTGTGTTTTTGGGTGATAAAAACCTTATATGGGACAATGGTGTGATGATTCCTAGTATTCCTTGAGAAAAGATAAGTTTTTTAGTTCATAATAAGATCAAAAAATTCTACTTTATAGGGTTATGGGATATTACCTTGTTGTTTTTTAATATTATTTTTGAATTTTACCACCTCATTAAGTGATATAGTTTCAGATAGATTTGATAATGTGAATTTATTCTATATCAATGTATTTACATAGGAATAAACCATATGAGTTTCTAGATCAATGAAATAATATTTATTATCTACTACAACATGGATTAATTTTATCTATTGTGTCACCCTGGGGTTCTCTAGGTATGTTAGTGAAGAAGATAGATGAATGTTATTTATGTATCAATTATTATCACTGAAATAATGTGAAAATTAAGAACTTATATAATATCACATAGATTTCTAATTTATTAAAACATTTTATCTGATATATCTAGTTATTTAAGATCAATATAATATTAGGATATAATCATAATTGATTGATGGATGAGTATATCTCAATGAATGTATTCATAAATTATTATAGGAATTATGAGTTCATTGTAATGTCATTAGTTTTCACAATCACTCCAACAATTTTCATGTGATGAATTAAATGATTTTTGAGTTTTTTCTCAATTCAGGGTGTTTTTTATTGATGATATCCTTGTGTTTTTGTGTTTTTGTAAGAGGGACATGTAATATGTGAGCTATTTTTGGAATTATTCAAATCTAGTAGTAGCTAATGATATTGTTTAAGTGTAATCTATGGGGGAATTCGTCCCTTTTGGAGAGAAATGTTTTGTATAATATTGAATTACCCATGTATCATTTGATGTGTTATGTAGATGTTTCTTTTGTATCCCTCAAGAACATTATAGAGGTGCAGAGTGGTGACTTGGTTTTTAGTATCCCTCAACAATTTCCATCCTTTTATGGTGGTGGTTAAAAAAATATTACATCACAGTGTGTAGTTGGTAAGTCGTACATACACCTGAGTGGTGACTTGGTTTTTAGTAGAATGGATAGAAAGTGGAATATTGGTCATCTATATTAATAATTACATTTCAGTATATTTGTAATGTCTTAGACCTCTCATGTCCATTCCTTTGTGAAATGTGGTGTTGTAGGTGTTCCAGGAGGTCAATGTGACTTGGGGGTTCATTTGATAGGACTTTTAAGGAAAGCTAAAGGGTAATATCTTTCGCACGGTTGGCACTCGGTATGTCTAAACTGTGCTGCCAAACCATGCCAGGTTCGTTTTGGAGGCAGTGGATAACACACGGTTAGAGCATGAATTGTCTAACCATGCGTACTAACCATGCGAGGAGGTGTTGTCGAGGCAGAAGCTAACGCACGGTTAGCACACGGTTTGTTAAACCGTGCGGACTGACCATGCAGGCACTTAATGTTAGATCCAAAAATTGTGGATCTAACTCATTTTGCCTTTATTCACCCCGTATAAGCCCCTAAGCGGCCATAACTCGGGATTACCCTTCCTTGGATGTGGAAGAACCTCTCCCAAGTGATTTGGAGGTGATCCAGAGGCATCCCTTGGGGGATTGAAGCTGGTTTCTTGAGGTATGTGGTCGTTCTTCCTCATTCTTGTTTGGTTCTCTTAGATCTACTTAGATCTACTCCTCCTCTTCTCTCTTCTTCTTAGATATTTTCCCGTTATGGTTAGATCTACGTATGTGGATGTCGTAAATGAGGAGATTTGGTCTGGGTTGTGTTAGGAGAGGAGATCTAAGGAGGAATCATGGAGAATCGACCCAGTTGTTTGAGTGTTCGTTGACCCTTGAGGTAGGTGATTCGTGGCTTCACTATTTGTTTATGTGCAATTGTAGAGTTAGCATGATTTATCACTTTGGATCACAATGGAATTGACCTAATTAAATATTTGAACCAGATTAAGAAATTTCATTGAAATCATGTTATTGCCTCATGATTGCTAGATAGTGTGATATCTATGCCTTGCTTGTTAGCATGTTGTTCTTGATGAATTGGTAAAGAACGTTAAGCTGTAATTAAATGATAATTAATTGAAAAAAAATAAAGAGGCATGAAAAAGAATTTGGTTATTGTGGTAATTTGATGTCGAATAAGTTGGCATAGTAAGCATGTTTCATCATTGTGAAGGATTGTTGTTTTGGTTCATTATGTCGAAACAAATGAAGTGAATATGTTACTTCAAGATGTATTTATGAGCTTGATTGATTGAATTCCCTGAAGGGTTCTGAGTTACTCGCTTGTTGTGAATTAGGTATGACAGCCCAATTGATGTAATGTGTTGTTTTCCTACTGTTTGTGTTGTGATGCGACCATGGGAGGGTGTTGTGATATGTAGAGGTAGGGAGGCCTTATGGTTGTGGCAGCGGATGATGCCTAGAGTGGCGAGATGCATTAGTTTATGCATGTGGGGTCGGGGAGGAAACCATGGATGATGATATGGAATTGATGTGTTGGCTTAATGTTTGGTGGTTTGTTTGGTTGTTATCTGCTATACCTTTCCCCACTTCTCAATGAAGATAGTTTTTCTTACCCTTCTTCCGAAGGGGGTGAAGATGTGCGGGGTATGCCACTTGCATTTCGTGTTTAGCCTCTCGAGGGGGAGTGGGCCTACGATCTTGTTATAGGCGGCACAGACTCGACAGGTAGTATATCTACTCACCGTGTTGCACCCCTTGTGTTTAGCAGAATAGGTTGATTTTTTAGAATGCCTTGGAATATGGGAAAGTAATTATGAAATGAAAGTTTGATTAAATGATGATAATCCATGGGGATGGAGATGTTGGATTTTAATGGTGATGTTGGAACTTTAAAGGAACTGTGAATCTTGAATGTGATGCCGAGAATGTTTAAATGTGGTTTTGTTCATCTTTAATTAACATGGAAATGATTAATTAACCTAAAGTGGAATTGATGAAAAAGGTAATGAAGTAACCTAATGAAGTTCTTTAACTGTTTGTGTGCTTATATAATTCCTAGTCTTAGAAATAGTAGCCCGGAGTCCGAGAGACGTTAGTTTCAGTTGAGGTTAAGACTAGGTTATGCCCATTGTGTGGTTCTGAGTTATATATATTCTGTACTTTTTGTGTTTCTATACGCTACTGCACCCTTTTGGTAAGGGTAACTGACACCCTGGGGATTCTGAGCCATGGGGGGTGTTTCCCCAACATTCTGATGGGAGGATGAATGGATGACTACCCCCTTTGACCTTGCTCTCTTCTCTCGGTAGATACTAGTGATGTGGGCACAGCGGTTAGCTTTCCCAATATATGTGTGTTGAGGGCTATAAGGGCTTGTGGTTATTTCCATACATATATTCTAGATATAGTATTCTAGAGACAACTATATGTGTAACATTTATAGGCTGTGATGGCTTGAGGATCCTTACTCGGCATATGGGCTGTAATGGCATGAGGTACAATACCTGATGTATGATACATGTTATGCAGGCTGTGGTGGATCCTGGAACCTAAATGGTTACTTTTGGTTGTGAGGATGGTTTGGAGCTTAGCCCAAGTGTCTGTGGGCAAGCCTTTTTGGTGCACGTGGTGCAGATTGTGGAGCTTAGCCCTAGTTATACGGGTAAGCCCTTGTAGAGAGATGCACAAGACATATGTCATTGGGGAAAAGTGGCAAACTAATGGGGAAGTAGTAGCGGGGTACCCTTGATATTCTTTACTATATGATATATTCTTGTATGTGTAACTTGGTGAGAGTATCCATGGTGAGGTTGGGAACATAGTATACCTGTTTAGGTGATGAGTTAGTTTCACTTGTTGATCACTGTGCTTTCGCATGCTTTCATTACTTTTGCACGAGAGGCATTAGGGAGGATCCTACTGAGTATACTGTTATACTCACCCAATGTATATATAAACTGTTTTCAGGTAACTTGGAGCAAGTTGGAGATCATTCTAGTGACTACTAGCTTGTGGTTTCAGAAGCTGTTCCGGCTTGTGGTCGCTGCTGTTTTACTTTCTTTTGGGTACTTGTAGTTTTCCCCCTTTTAGATGTAGTACTTTTGCATGGCATCTCATATACGTACTTCAGTTTGTTTTATAATTTCAGTTGGAGTTGGTTTGTGTCTATATTATCTCTCTCTTCTTCATGTCTTCTCTTAGAGGGTAATTCCTCCGATTTGTTTGTTTACTATACACTCGGTGCTAGTCTCCAACCCGAGGCCTACTGGAGGTGGGACTCGGGGGGTCATTATATTTTTCTCACATTGTCGGCCCAGTAGGGGTACAAATTTTGGGGAGGGGGTCATGACAGAGTGGTATCAGGGTGAGGTTGAGGGATATGATGGAGATTAGAGTTTGGCACATGTGATGTTTCATGGGATGGTATGGAAATGGTGTCATTCATGTTTAGAAAGTGGGGTAAACACTGGAGACCAGCTGAGACATAGGCGTTTAGAGCCCCCTATGATATGATGTACTGACTTTTAAGTTTACCATGGCTACTAAACAAGGTGATACTCGTTTCAGGGTAGAGACCTATGAATGAATCATGCATCATTATTCTTTGTTCTTGTGTGTGAATGGGTTGACATTGGGATTGGTTAACATAAACGAATTAATGAAAACAATTAATTAATTAGTACCGAGTCTTCCATATTACAGGCATAGGAGCTCTAAGTGTTTGTTATTTTGCAGGTTTGGCTCCAGGTCGACGTCCTCGTCAGTTTTGTGTAGAAGATGTCCAGAAGGCTATTCCAGCAGGTCGCTGTAGGGTAGATGTTGACAAAGACGACACATTAAGGAAGAAACTCTATGAGTTTAAGCAACAGAGTTTGCAGAAGCATGAGGGATCCGTTTTAGATGCAGTCATGGAAGTCTGGTTGGAGGATGTCGAGATCGGTTTCAGTTCAATTCGTGCTCGGAAGGATCCCTGGGTGTCCTTGGTGGTGACGGTGCTCTTTGGAGTAGTGAGGTAGTGGTGGTTATTTTTCCTCAGGGATCATGAGGAGTCAGCGATCTCATGGGAGGAGTTTCGAGACAAGTTCAGGGATGGGTTCCTTTCTTCGACTGTGAAGGCGTTCGGTTGCTAGGATCTTCTTACCCTTCGAAAGGGGAGCTCCAGTGTTTGGGAGTTTGGAATCTGTTTCAGGAACCTTCTACGATATTCTTTGGACCTGTTACCCAACGAGGAGGCCAGGCTGAGGCATTTTGAGGAGGCTTTGCATCTAGAGATCCAACACCCGGTCACCCCATTTATGCTGAAGACATATCATGAGGTGCTGGAGAGGGCAGAGGTTGTCGAGAGGACTATGGCCAAGACCTGATCGTCATAAGAGGGGAATCAGAATGATTCCTCACGAACTAGATTAGTGGTATGAGGTTTCTAGTTTTTAGGGTAGAAGAGTTTCCATTCAGCCGGGAGTAGGTCCCAGCCCTTCGCATATTGTTTCTCCAAAGGAAGAAACTCTCATACCTATGCCAAGGGACCAGGAACCTGTTTTTCTTGTGGTGTTCGTGGCCATCAACAACGGGAGTGACCGACTTTTCAGAGCAGTTTTCGTATACCGGGTGCTCCGCTCTATGTTCCTCTATTGAGGAAGTTCCAGCCGAGGCAACAGCAGTTGAAGTTTACACCCACTTTTGATCACCAGAGGGTAGATGGGGTAGGCAGAGGACAGCCCCATGACGCTCACCTTCCTCAGAGAGCATAGCACGGCCATGGAGGTGGTCGTCATCAGGGTCAGAGAGGCTGTGGAGGAGGCCGTGGTCAGCTTTATGCTCTAGCGTTTCCAGCACTAGACGATCCATATGTCGTTCGAGGTAACCTTTTCTTGTTTTCTACCTTGGTTTATGCATTGTTTGATTCAGGAGCGACACACTCATTCATATCACCTACCATAGTCCATGATTTGGGACTTGAGGTAGAGAGGCTTCCAGTTCCCTTGGTGTTGACTATTCAAGTTGGAGGTCGAGCTGACTTGTTTCAAGTATGTAGAGACTGTGAGCTAGTGTTGGGGTAGCACCGCTCTTGGGGAGATTTCCTATGTTTATGGATACAACCATATGATGTCATCCTTAGCATTGATTAGTTGTATTCGGTGCAGGATATCGTGGATTTCTTCAAGAAGAAGGTTATCTTCATCAGTACGGACGGAGAGCAGGTGGTGTTTGTTGGTGAGTGAGATCCTCAGAAGGGTCATAGGCGCGTTCCATCCTTTTCATCCTTGATGGAGGATATGATGCTGAGTTCTTCAGAGATTTGGCAGTTGGCATTTCCTAGAGTCGTGGGGGAGTACCCTAATGTCTTTCCAGAAGAGGTTGTGGCATTACCCCCTCGATGAGAGATTGATTTTGGGATCGAGCTACAGCCAGGAGCATCTCATATCTCTATGTCTCCATATAGGATGTCCCCATCTAAGTTACGAGAGCTATGTATACAGCTTGATGGTCTGTCGCAGTGCAGTTTTGTTCAGCCAAGTGTGTCACCATGGGGTGCCCCAGTTTTTTTCGTAAAGAAGGCCGACAGTAGTCTGCGGTTGTGTGTCGATTATCATCACCTAACCAAAGTGACAATAAAGAACTGCTATCCTCTTTCTCAGATTGTTGATTTATTCGATAAACTGAAGGGTGAAAGTTGGTTCTCAATGATCAACTTGTAGTAAGGATATCACCAGATGCGTGTGAAGGATGAGGATATCTTGAAGACTGCTTTCTATTGTCATCATGGGCATTATGAGTTCGTTGTGAAGCCGTTCGGTGTGAAAAATGCTCCAGCTATGTTCATGGGATTGATGAATGCTGTATTCCATGAGTTCCTGGACAAGTTCGTTGTGGTCTTCATCGATAACATCCTTATGTACTACACATCTAAAGAGGACCATGCTGAGCATCTACAAGCCGTTTTGGGAGTCCTTCGTCGAAATAAGCTATTTGGGAAGCTGTCGAAATGTGAGTTTTTGGCTTGAGAAGTACGTTTATTTGGTCATGTGGTGTCCCAACAGAGAGTTGTTGTGGATCCATCAACGATAGAAGCAGTAGTGTCTTGGGAAGCTCCCAAGGAAGTTTCAGAGGTGTGAAGTTTCCTTTGTATCGCAGGATACTATAGGAGGTTTGCGGACAATTTCTCACGGGTTGTGGCTCATCTGACATGTTTGACCAAGAAGGATCAGCCATTCATATGGACTAATCAGTGTCAGGGATCTTTCGAGTATCTAAAGGAGATGTTAGTAAGTTCTCTAGTCCTTTGTCTTCCAGCTGAAGGAGTTCATTTTGATGTTTTCTGCGATACATCGCATCTGGGGTTAGGTTGTGTTCTTATTCAGCAGAGGTCAGTTTTTTCTTAGGGGTCTCGGCAGTTACTTCCCCATGAAGGAAACTATTAAACCCATGAACTCGAGTTTTCATCCATGGTGTTTGCTCTGATGTTTTGGAGACATTACCTCATTGGTGAGCGCTTTGTGGTTTTCACCGATCATAAGAGTTTGAGGTATGTTTTCTCCCAGCATGACATGAATTTAAGACAGTGTCGGTGGATGGAGTTCTTGTAGGAAAATGACTTTGAAATATCATATACACATGGGAAGGGGAATGTTGTAGCTGATGCACTGAGCCGAAAGTCATATAGTGATGATGTGCATGAATCTGGTGATTCATGGAGAGTAATGGAGGATCTGTCACCTTTTCATCTTGATATGGGTGATGTTGGGGGTAGAGGTTGTCTTTTCTAGATGACGGTGAATTAATCCCTGCTGTAGAAGGTGGAAGAGTCCTAGATGGGAGATCTTGAGGTAGAGGTTTGGAGAGACCGAGTTGTTTGTGGTGAGGCCCTTGATGGTTGGTCGGAAGATGAACAACACCGAGTGTTGTATCATGATAGGATTCTTGTTCCATTGGCGATGTGCGAGACAGTTCTCAAAGAGTTCCACATTTCTCCTTTAGCAGTACATCCTGGTGTGACAAAGATGTACAGATCTTTGAAAAGTCGGTTTTGGTGGCCTGGGGTGAAGTGTGTGGTTTCATAGTTTGTGTCTCAATGTTTGGTCTACCAGAAGGTGATGGCCGAACACTGTGTTCCTAGTGGTCTTCTCCAGCCATTAGAGATTCCTCAGTGGATGTGGGAGGATATAACAATGGTCTTTATTACAGGTTTACCTCGAGCTCCGGGAGGTAATGATGTTATTTGGGTGGTAGTGGATCATTTAACAAAATCGGCTCACTTCATAGCAATCAAGGAGTCGAGCTTAGTGGAAGTTTTGTCGAGGGAGTATCTGGAGGTGGTGGTGAGGCTTCATGGAGTTCCAAGGAGGATCATTTCTAATATAGATCCTCATTTTACCTCCAGGGTGTGGAGGGGTCTCCAACATGATTTTGGTTCTCAGCTATGCCTTAGAACTTCTTGTCATCCTCAAAAGGATGGTCAGACAGAGGGAACTATCCAAATATTGAAGACATGTTTCTCTCTTGTTCTCTTTATTTTGGAGGCTCATGGATTAGGAACTAACCCTTGGTGGAGTTCGCTTACTATAATATTCTTTACTCTACTATCGATATGGTGCAGTTTGAAGCCTTGTATGGTTGGCCTTTCCGTTCTCCATGGTACTGGACTGGGGTCGGAGAGTCAGCAATTCTCGGACCAGAACTAGTTCAGAGTACAATAGAGATGGTTCCGGTGATTTGTGAGAGGATGAAGGCAGCGCAAAATCATCATAAATCCTATGCTGGTCAAAGGAGGAGACCCTTAGAGTTTAATGTTGGGGATCATGTGTTTCTGAAGGTGACTCCCCGTTGTGGGCAGTGAAGCTTTAGTCGTGGAAGTAATCTTTCTTCCCTTTTTGTTGGGACTTTTGAGGTGTTAGCTTGTGTTGGAGTTGTGGCATATCGAGTAGCACTTTCCCCTCAGATGAGTTGGATGCATGATGTTTTCCATGTATCGCAGCTCCATCATTATCTTCATGATGACTCTCTTGTCCTTGATTGGGGAGAGATCGATGTTGATGATGGTGCAACTTGTGAGGAGCGACTTGTGTAGATCCAAGACCACAAGGAAAAGGTGTTGCATGGACATTCCATACCCTCAGTTCGTGTCTTGTGGTGACACGGTGGTATGGAGGGGAGTACATGAGAACGTGAGTCACATATGCGTGATCAGTGCCCAGAGTTGTTTTTTATTTAAGTATTTCATGAAATGACAATTCCTTCTATGGTTATGAAACCTTCATGTTAATTAGATTTCTCCCTTTGTGTATTTGGTGGAGTGCTCTCTTTTGAGAGGTATCTCAGTGGGTGGTTTGTTCAGACCCTATTTCATTTTCTCTTTAGATGGGTTTTGGATTCTCAAGGGTGTGAATGTTTTGAGAGGTATCCGATGTAATGGACCGGACCTCACTGGTCCATTCCTTTGTGAAATGTGGTTCTGGAGGTTTTTCAGGAGGTCATGGTTACTTGGGGTGAATTTGGGTGGACTTTTATATAAAGCTAAAGGGTAATAGATTTCGCACGGTTGGCACACGGTTTGCCTAAACAGTGCGGCCAAACCCTGCAAGGTTGGTTTTGGAGGCAGTGGCTATCACACAGTTAGCGCATGGTTTGTCTAACCGTGCAGACTAACCTTGCGAGGAGGGGTTGTCGAGGTAGAAGCAAACACACGGTCAGCGCACGTTTTGTTAAACCGTGGGGACTAACCATGCATGCACTCTAAGTTACATCCTAAAATTGTGGATCTAACTCGTTTTGCCTTTAATAACCATGTTTAAGCCCCTAAGTGGCCATAACTCAGGATTACCCTTCCTTGGAGGTGGAAGAACCTCTATAAAGCCTTTTGGAGCCAATCCGGAGGCATCCCTTGGTGGATCAAAGTTGGTTTCTCTAAGTATGTGGTCGTTCATCCTCGTTCTTGTTTGTTTGTCTTAGATCTTCTTAGATCTACTCCTCCTTTTCTCTCGTCTTCTTAGATCTATGCCCGTTATGGGTAGATCTACGTATGTGGATGTCGTAAATGATGAGATTTGTTCTTGGTTGTGTTAGGAGAGGGGATCTAAGGAGGAATCATAGAGAATCGATCCAATTGCTTGAGTGTTCCTTGACCCTTGAGGTAGGGGATTTGTGGCTTCTCTATTTGGTTATGTGAAATCATAGTGTTGGCATGATTTAGCCCTTTGGAACACAATGGAATTGACCTAATTAAATATTTAAACCAGATTTAGAAATTTCTTTGATCTTATGTTGTTACCTCATGTTTTATAGATAGTGTTATATGTATTCCTTGGTTTTTAGCATGTTTTAATTAATGAATTGATAAATAACGTTAAGCCAGAATTTATAGATAATTAATTGGAAAAAAAGAAAGATGCATGAAAAATAATCTGGTTCTTATGGTATTTTGATGTTGAATAAGTTGGCATAGTAAGCATGTTTAAACTTTGTGATAGCTTACTATTTTGGTTCATTATGTTGGAACCAACTAAGTGAATATTTTATTTCAAGATGGATTTATGGGAATGATTGATTGAATTCCCTGAAGGGTTATGAGTTACCCTCTTGTTGTGAATTAGGATGAGATACCAATTGATGTAATGTGTTGTTTTCATACTGCTTGTGTTTTGATGCGACCCTGGGATGGTGTTGTTATATGTGGAGGTAGGGAGGACTTGTGGTTGTGGTATTGGATCATGCCTAGAGTGGCGAGATGTATCGGTTTATGCATGTGGGTGTCGGGGAGGACACCGAGGATGATGGTATGGAATTGAAGTGTCGGCTGAATTTTTGGTGGTTTGTTTGGTTGTTATCTGCTTTACCTTTCTCCACTGCTCAAGGCAATTGGTTTTTCTTACCCTTCTTCTGAAGGGGGTGAAGACGTGCGTGTTATGCCACGTGCTTTCCGTGTTTAGCCTCTCGTGGGAGAATGAGAATATGCTTTTTCTATAGGCGTCAAAGTCACGACAGGTAGTATATCTACTCACTGTGTTGAGCCCCATTGTGTTTAGTAGCATAGGATTCTTTTCTAGAATTCCTGGGAATATGGGAAATTAATTCTGATATAAAATTTTTATTAAATTATGATAATCAATGGGGATGGAGATTATGGAATTTAATGGTGATGTTGGAACATTAAACAAACCTTAAATCTTGAATGTGATGCCGAGAAAGATTAAATGTGGTTTTGGTCGTGGTTAATTAACATGAAAAGAAATAATTATCATAAAGTGGAATTGATGAAAAAGGGAATGAAGTAACCTAATGAAGTTCTTTAACTGGTTGTGTGCTTATAAGATGCCTAGTCTTAGAAATAGCAGCCCAGAGACTGAGAGATGTTAGCTGCAGTTGAGGCTAAGACTAGGTTATGCCCATAGTGTGGTTGTGAGTTATATATATTTTGTACGTTTTGTGTTTCTATATGCTACTCCACCCTGTCGGTAAGGGAAAATGACACCTTGGGGATTTTGAGCCCTAGGGCGGGGTGTGTTTTCCCCAACATTCCGATGGGAGGATGAATGGATGACTACCTCCTGTGACCCCGCTCTCTTCTCATGGTAGATACTAGTGTCATGGGAACATCGGTTAGTTTTCCCCATATATGTGTGTTGAGGGCTGTAATGGTTTGTGGTTATTTCCACACATATATTATGGATATAGAATTATATGGACTACTATAGGTGTTACATGTATAGGCTATGATGACTTGAGGATCCTTACTCGGCGTATGGGCTGTAATGGCTTGAGGTACAATACCTGACGTATGATACACGTTATGCGGGCTGTGGTGGCTCCCGGAACCTACGTGGTTACTTTTGGTTATGAGGATGGTGTGGATCTTCGCCCAGGTGTCTTCGGGAAATCATTTGTGGTGCATGTGGTGCAGATTGTGGATATTAGCCCTAGTTTATACGGGTAAGCCCTTGGAGAGAGATGCACAAGACGTATTTCGTTGGGGAAAAGTGGCATACCGGTGGGGAAGTATTAGCAGGGTACCCTTGATATTCTTTACTATATGATATATTCTTGTATGTGTTTTTTGGTGAGAGTATCCATGGTGAGTTTGGGAACATAGTATACCTATTTAGGTGACGAGTTAGTTTCACTTGTTGTTCACTGTGATTTAGCATGATTTCTTTACTTTTTCATGAGAGGCTTCAGGGAGGATCCTAATGAGTATACATTTATACTCACCCTACGTATATATAAACAGTTTTTCAGGACACTTGGAGCAAGTTGGATATCATGCTAGTTACTACTAGCTTGTGGTTTCAGAAGATGTTCGGGCTTGTGGTCGCTGCTGTTTTACTTTCTCTTGGGTACTTGTAGATTTCCCCTTTTCAGTTGTAGTAATTTTTCATGGCATCTCATATGCGTACTTCAGTTTCTTTTATAATTTCAGTTGGAGTTGGTTGGTGTCTATATTATCTATGACAACCCTGCTTTTTATTACAACTTAAACATGCTTTATTACATAAAACTTCACTTGATACAACAAAGAAGATCGAGAGGTTTAGTGTATTTGGGGCTTAGGATCATTACATAAAAACTTTAAACTTGAAATACAACATCCTTATTGAAAACTTCCTTTACATGACCACTACATTCCTTCGTACTTAGCATTTCATGGGATAACCTGAGGACATGCATAAGAAAAGGGTGAGCTATAAACCCCAGTAAGGGAGTACACAATGAATAACATGAGGAGTACAATACATGTTATGCAATAGTCATATCAATAGAGCATAAGAGATACGTGAACATAAAGGCATGATAAAGCATGATAATCATAACATGGAAATGTGGGAACAACACTTAACATTGAATTAGCATGAGCCAAGGCTCATTGCACATGGAGCATGAGTAAACCCTCATTACACTTGAAGCACGAGTAAACCCTCGTTGCACTTGAATTAGAATGAGTCAACACTCATTGCACATGACGTATCATGATACTATACTTTACCCAATGCATTGGAGCGCTATCAGGGCGCACCCTTCTTAAACATTTCATTTCATGCATAAGTGTGCCACATGGATCATAAAACATGGATTCATAAAACATAATCATTTCTTCCACGATAAAGGAATGTGGAATTCATACATGAAACATTATAATCAATATGTAAATGTGCATAAGGGTGAATACCCTTGATGGAGAAATGGGCATGGTATTCACTACACAAAGGCATTGGCTTAGAAAATCGGTGCGATTTCGGCAGCGTAACGGCGTGACATAAGAATTCATAAAAAAGGTTGATGAGAGAGAAAGAGGTTCCTCATCATATTTACATGTAATGGAAAGTAAGGAGATCATATATATACATGTCCCAACAATACAAATGGAATTTAGATTCATGATACAAAAGTATTGCTTGAATATAAAAGAAGAGAGAGAAGTTCCTTTCGGAATTTCGGCATAGTAACGGGTGTACATGGGAGGCATTTAATGAGAGAGAAAGGGTTCTCCCATCATTCAAACAATAAGAGGGCAGTATGGGGGAGGTGCGAAACCACACCCCAACATTCATAATTTAAATAAAAAGGGCAATACAACTTAAAGAAAATTGACAAAAAAAGAGAAAGGAAGAAAACCCCTTACTTGGAAGTGTGCTTCCAAAGGCTAGAGAGAGGCTTGTGAGAGGCTTCTTGGGAGCTTGGAGCACCTTTAGAGGATTCTAGAGAGAGTAGGTCAGAGGTTGGACGAACTTCAAGGGCTTTGGGTGAGGAGGAAGTGGGAGCTTGGGTGGGTTTATATAGGAAAGGTGAGAGAATTCTTTATTATTTAGGTTTGGGACCCCTTATATTAAAATAATCCAAACCACAAACCATCCCATGGTATTTGCCCATGGTTTCTGGAAAAGGAAAGAGGAAAACAATATTTTACAAGGCCAAGGTACGAACTTATTAAAAAATTAGGGTTGCTTATGTGGAGGTGAGTCACACTCCCATGGAAATTAATTTAAAAAGGCAAAGTGTTGAATAAGTCTTGAGGGCTCCATTAATGCTTTGAAAAGTGAGTCAAAAAAACCCAAAACCTCATTATTTTAATGATAAAACACATATTGGCCGAACATAAGGATTATGGTATTTTATTACATCACCATTGGGTCATTATGATGTCATAAAACACATTATATATTTAAATGGTATTTAATTTTTACCCAAAAATTTGACTGTCTCAGAAAATTATGAAAAATTCACTGTTGGATAATTTCGACGTCCTGATTCCAAAAATAATATTTATTTTATCTAAATAATTTTCTAAATATGTGGATTTTCAATTTTAAAATAAAAACCGACATTTATAAAAAAATTCACGGGTTTTGACAGAAATGGCTTTTAAACCTTAATAAAAAATTTAATTGCATTCATAAAATTATAAGATCATTTATATTTAATAAAAATTAATTTAATATTAATAATAATATTTTATTAAAATATTATTTAATTCAAAAATCCTTTAATTTAATAAAATATAATTCTTAATTAAATAATAACTAAAAACACCGTTTGTACTTTAAAAACTAATTACAATGTATCAAAAATGACTAGAAATTATATTCATTATTATATACAAAAATAATGTACATGAACATGGTGATACTTATTTGTTACATAACCCCTTAAAATAGCCGCATAAGACCTAAGGGTAAGGTGTGCGATGGTGACAGACTCTTGGGGTTGCTCGGATAACATCGCTAGAGTGGTAATCTCTATCAACTTCCATTTTTCCCATAGACGATCACGTTCGAGCTTGACTTGATGAAGCTCAGCTTGGGCTTGGTCAAGGGCAAAGCCCAAAGATGCCACCTCCTTTCCGAGCTACGACAAATGGGCTTCGTAAGGGGAAATTCTACTGGATGAGGCCATCGTTTCCTTTGTCTGAGTAGAAAATTGGTTCGTTAAAGCCTTATATTTAAACTACCCAGATGATCACTGTTCAACAGCTATAAAAGTAACGGTCACAAATCATAAAGTAAAATTAAAAAAGTTGATATCATATAAAAACTTTTTTTTTCATAAAGAAACATTTAACTGGATCAAGAGGGATTTTCCATTAATGAAATTTTGGGTCGTTACAACATTCCCCCCTTAAGAAATTTCGCCCTCTAAATTTTCCTTTTCCCACACTAAAACAAATGTGGGTAACTTAGCTTCATCATATCCTCCGACTCCCAAGTTTCTTCTTCAAACTTGTGGTTTCTCCACAACACCTTGATGTGGGGCATTGTCTTATTTCGTAGAACTTTTTTTCTACGATCCAAGATCTTCACTGGTTGCTCCTCATAAGAAAGATCGTCTTCTAATTGTACCACCTCAGAAGAGAGTACATGTGAAGGGTCTGGTATGTACTTCCTTAAGAGGGATACATGGAAGACATCATGCACCTTGTCCATAGTAGGTGGAAGTGCTAGTCGATAGGCCACAGCCCCAACACGATCAAGAATCTCGAAGGGGCCGATGTACCTTGGACATAACTTCCCTTTCTTTCCAAACCTCATGACCTTCATCCACGGAGATATGCGTAAAAACACCATGTCTCCGACTTTAAACTCAAGGTCTCGTCGAAGATTATCTGCATAACTCTTCTGTCGACTTTGGGCTGCCTTGATATGCTGCTGAATGGTTTTCACCTTCTCCACCATTTCTTCGACCATTTCTGGTCCAAGCAGCTTACGTTCACCGACCTCATCCCAACATGCCGGTGTTCTACACCTTTTCCCATACAGGGCTTCATATGGTGCCATTTGGATGCTCGAGTGGAAACTATTATTATAAGAGAACTCAACTAGAGGAAGATGTTGATCCCATCCTCCTTTAAAGTCCATTGAGCATGCTCTCAACATAACCTCAAGTTTTTGGATAGTCCGCTCGGATTGGCCATCAGTTTGAGGATGATAGGCTGTACTAAAGTTCAGTTCAGTATTCAGAGCATGTTGAAGACTCTTCCAAAACATAGAGGTAAATCATGGATCTCGGTCAGACACAATAGATAGTGGTACTCCACGCAACCGTACCACTTCCCTGATATATATCCGTGCCAGTTGATCCAAAGTGAAATCCTATCGAATAGCAATGAAGTGTGCAGTCTTTGTAAGACGATCCACAACAACCCAGATTGCATTGTTGCCTTTGGATGTCCTTGGAAGTCCAGTGACGATGTCCATGGTGATGTTCTCCCATTTCCATTCTGGTATGGGCAATGGTTGCATCATCCCCTTAGACTTCTGCCTCTCTGCCTTCACTTGCTGACACACCAGGCACTTTGATGTATATTCGGCGAACTCCTTCTTCATATTATCCCACCAAAAGTTTTCTCGTAGATCTCGATAAATCTTTGTGCTCCCTGGGTGAATAGAGAAATTTGAACTATGTGCATCGTCCAAAAGTTCCTTCTTCAGCTCCGAACTTGATGGGACACATAGTCTTTTCACAAACCGCACAATTCCTTCTTCATTAACATTAAACTCTGAGGATTTTCCCTTTTTGATAGCTTCCACTTTTTCTTGGATTCTCGCATCATCCTTTTGAGAATCCTTTAACCTTTCCAAAAGAGATGGTTGAGCAATCATTTGTGAAAGGATTGATGATGTTCCCTTCTTTATGATTCCCACGTCCATCTTCATCAAGTCTAAGAAGATTGGATCCTTCTCAATTCTCATCATTGATAGAATTGCTGGATCCTTTCTACTTAGAGCATCCGCCACCTTGTTCGCCTTCCCAGGGTGGTAATGTATTGAACAGTCATAATCCTTTATGAGCTCTATCCATCTTCTCTGGTGCATATTAAGCTCTTTCTGTGTGAATATATATTTAAGACTCTTGTGGTCAGTATATATCTCACATTTCTCTCCATAGAGATAATGCCGCCAGATTTTCAAGGCAAAGATCACCGCCGCCAACTCCAGATCATGCGTTGGATAGTTTCGCTCATGGATTTTCAACTGTCTTGAGGCATAGGATATCACTTTATCATTATGCATCAGCACACATCCTAAGCCCTTCTTCGAATCATCACTGAATACCACAAAAAGCTCCCCACTTGTGGGTAAAGTGAGCACAGGTGCAGTGATAAGCCTCCTTTTCAACTCCTTAAAGCTTTCCTCGCATTCATCACTCCAAGAAAACTTTACTCCCTTTCGAGTTATCTTGGTAAGAGGGTTGGACAATCGTGAGAAGTTTCTCACAAATCGTCGATAATATCCAGCTAACCCCAAGAAGCTACGGATATCAGTTACTGATGTTGGCCTCGGCCATCCCTCAATTGCATCTGTTTTGGAGGGGTCCACAGATATCCCATTGCTTGTGATGATATGGCCCAAGAATGAGACCTCCTTCAACCAGAACTCACACTTGCTGTACTTGGCATAAAGCTTCTCCTTGCGCAAAGTCTCCAGTACAGTTCTTAAATGCTCCTCATGGTCCTCCTTGGTTTTGAGGTATATTAGAATATCATCTATAAAGACTACCACAAATTTATCTAGGTAATCTCTAAAGACTCTATTCATCAATTCCATGAATATTTCTGGAGCATTGGTGAGTCCAAAAGGCATTACTATGAATTCATAGTGCCCGTACCTTGTACGAAAAGCAGTCTTGGGGATATCTTCCTTCTTCACCCTTACTTGATAATATCCCGACCGCAAGTCGACCTTGGAGAAGTATTGTGCTCCACGCCGATGATCAAACAAGTCATCGATTCTTGGGAGAGGATACTTGTTCTTTATCGTGATTTTGTTAAGTTCACGATAATCGATGCAAAGCCGCATTGACCCATCCTTCTTCTTGACGAAGAGGACTGGTGCACACCATGGTGATGCACTTGGGCGTATAAACCCTTTATCCAGATTCTCCTGTAGTTGTTTCTTCAGTTCATCAAGCTCAACCACAACCATTTTATATGGAGTCTTGGATATTGGTAGCGCCCCAGGTATAAGTTCAATTGAGAACTCAACATCTCTTCTTGGAGGAAGACCAGGAAGTTCCTCGGGAAATACTTCAGCGAATTCCCTCACAATAGGCATTTATTCAAGGGTGGTTTCTTCCTTGGACTCAATCATCTGAGCCAGATATGCGTGCTCATAAGGCAGTAATATCCATGCTTGAGATGATGGAGCTAAAGGAGATTCATCTTCCTCCTGACACTTGTAAAGAATCGGGGGTCGATTCTCTATATGGAGTGTGATTTCCCTCTCCCGACAATTTATGTTGGCTCTATATAAGGAAAGCCAATCCATTCCAAGAATTGCATCAAATTCCACCAAAGGGAGTATGACGAGGTTCTCCGGGAAATTCAATCCACAGATTATAACAGGGGAGGACTTATACTCATGGGATGCAATGATTTCCCCATTTTTCGTACTCACCGACATCTTTACTTCCATGATTTGTGGTGGTGCAGGGATTGTTCTACTAAACATTTGAGATATAAAATAATGCGTAGAACCTGAATCAAAAAGTACATTCGCTATTCTTGAATGAATAACTAGCGTACCTGTCACCACTTCGTTGTCGGGGTTCACTTCGGCAGAAGTGACGGCAAAAGCTCTTCCTTGCTGTCTTGGAGGTTGTTGATTGCCTCCGATAACCCTCGGATTAGGGCACTGATTCGCAAAATGACCCGGTTCTTTGAATTTGAAGCATTGAACAACGCATTGAGGTTCGAACGGAGCGTTCCTCCCCTCCTCCGCAGCCGCGGGTCTTTCTTGCTGACAGTTAACAGCTAGGTGCCCTTCTCTTCCACACTTGAAGCATTTTCTTGTCCCCCTAAGGCAATTTCCAGGGTGCTTTTTTCCACACTTTTGGGAAGTGGGGTGCTGGAATTTCTTAGCGCCGTTGGATTTATCCATCGGACCACCAGCATTGAAGTCCACCTTCCGCTTCATGTCCCCATGATACCCCTGTGATTCTCCGATCTCCATTTCAACCTTGAGGGCACATCGGACAATTTCCTCATAGCTGTCGAATTCACGGATCGCTAATGCTTTCTGAAAGCTAGGCTTCAACCCACCAAAGAAGAGGTCAACCTTGCATTCGGGGGTAACGACAAAGCCGGAAGCGTATCATGCAAGCCTTGTGAAGTTTTCCTCGTACGATCCCACAGATTCCTCATCTTTCTGCTTGAGGGAAAGGAAGTCCCTTTCCATCTTAAGATGGAGGGTGCGTGGAAAATATTTATCGAAAAACATCTTCCGGAATACCTTCCATTCCAAAGCCTCGATATCCTCCTCAGGCTTCGTATTTTTTATCAACGTCCACCATTGATTAGCTTCACCCTCCATACGATAAGCCGCTAGGAGAACCTTCTCTTTTTCAGAGCATTGGAGGATGGAGAATATCTTATCAATGGAGTTGATCCATTGTTCAGAAATCGTGGGATCGGATGATCCACTAAAAGTAGGAGTCCTTTGTCTCATGAAGCTTTCAATAGCGAGTTTTTCTTTCTTAGGGGGGGTTGAACGTTCCTCTTGACCAGTGTTTCTATTCAAAACTTGAGTTAGCTGAGAGAGAAGCGTGACAAAGTTCGCGATTCCCGCTCCCATTGGATTGGACATCTCATCAGTACAATCATCACACTGATCTTCACAACAGTTGTTAGCCCGAGTTCTCCTATTACCGGCCATTGGCTGGAATAAAAGAAAGTTAGGGGTAACACATAAAGGTTAATCCAAAGACAAAAGTTTATGACTTATAAATAAACTTTAATCTCTTTAACTCATGAGTCTATAGGATTCAATCCAGGCTTTTCATGATCTTCCTTCTAACATATATCCTTAGGGTCATTTTTTCCTTAATAAGGGTTCATACTAAGATTGTGAATTTATCAAAACATATCCCCCGGGAGTGTCGTAACCAAGAGTGCAGCAAGGCCCGTTGTCGTGCACCAGTTCCCGTTCGAGTCTATCTCAAAGCGGTGTTTTCGGGTTTTACCCCTAGGATACATCTGTGCCAGAGCCGCCTCTACCTGCTGGTATCCAGACAGGGATGTATTTGTTTGATAAACCACTTACATAGTATTTACCAAAACTTAGGGATGTTTTTATTATGATTAGTCTTGTATCTAAGGCTTTACTAGGGTTTCCTAATCCCAAAAATAACTAAACCTCCCTCTGATACCAACTATGACAACCCTGCTTTTTATTACAACTTAAACATGCTTTATTACATAAAACATCACTTGATACAACAAATAAGATCGAGAGGTTTAGTGTCTTTGGGGCTTAGGATCATTACATAAAAACATTAAACTTGAAATACAACATTCTTATTGAAAACTTCCTTTACATGACCACTACATTCCTTCGTACTTAGCATTGCATGGGATAACCTGAGGACATGCATAAGAAAAGGGTGAGCTATAAAGCCCAGTAAGGGAGTACACAATGACTAACATGAGGAGTACAATACATGTTAGGCAATAGTCATATCAATAGAGAATAAGAGAGACATGAACATAAAGGCATGATAAAGCATGATAATCATAACATGGAAATGTGGAAACAACACTTAACATTGAATTAGCATGAGCCAAGGCTCATTGCACATGGAGCATGAGTAAACCCTCATTGCACTTGAAACACGAGTAAACCCTCGTTGCACTTGAATTAGCATGAGTCAACACTCATTGCACATGAGGTATCATGATACTATACTTTACCCAATGCATTGGAGCGCTATCAGGGCGCACCCTTCTTAAACATTTCATTTCATGCATAAGTGTGCCACATGGATCATAAAACATGGATTCATAAAACATAATCATTTCTTCCACGATAAAGGAATGTGGAATTCATACATGAAACTTTATAATCAATATGTAAATGTGCATAAAGGTGAATACCCTTGATGGAGAAATGGGCATGGTATTCACTACACAAAGACATTGGCTTAGAAAATCGGTGCGATTTCGGCAGCGTAACGGCGTGACATAAGAATTCATAATAAAGGTTGATGAGAGAGAAAGGGGTTCCTCATCATATTTACATGTAATGTACAGTAAGGAGATCATATATATACATGTCCCAACAATAGAAATGGAATTTAGATTCATGATACAAAAGTATTGCTTGAATATAAAAGAAGAGAGAGAAGTTCCTTTCGGAATTTCGGCATAGTAACGGGTGTACATGGGAGGCATTTAATGAGAGAGAAAGGGTTCTCCCATCATTAAAACAATAAGAGGGAAGTATGGGGGAGGTGCGAAACCACACCCCAAAATTCATAATTGAAATAAAAAGGGCAGTACAACTTAATGAAAATTGACAAAAAAAGAGAAAGGAAGAAAACCCCTTACTTGGAAGTGTGCTTCCAAAGGCTAGAGAGAGGCTTGTGAGAGGCTTCTTGGGAGCTTGGGGCACCTTGAGAGGATTCTAGAGAGAGTAGGGCAGAGGTTGGACGAACTTCAAGGGCTTTGGGTGAGGAGGAAGTGGGAGCTTGGGTGTGTTTATATAGGAAAGGTGAGAGAATTCTTTATTATTTAGGTTTGGGACCCCTTATATTAAAATAATCCAAACCACAAACCATCCCATGGTATTTTCCCATGGTTTCTGGAAAAGGAAAGAGGAAAACAATATTTTACAAGGCCAAGGTCCGAACGTATTAAAAAATTAGGGTTGCTTATGTGGAGGTGAGTCACACTCCCATGGAAATTAATTTAAAAAGGCAAAGTGTTGAATAAGTCTTGAGGGATCCATTAATGCTTTGAAAAGTGAGTCAAACAAACCCAAAACCTCATTATTTTAATGATGAAACACATATTGGCCGAACATAAGGATTATGGTATTTTATTACATCACCATTGGGTCATTATGATGTCATAAAACACATTATATATTTAAATGGTATTTAATTTTTATCCAAAAATTTGACTGTCTCAGAAAATTATGAAAAATTCACCGTTGGATAATTTCGATGTCCTGATTCCAAAAATAATATTTATTTTATCTAAATAATTTTCTAAATATGTGAATTTTCAATTTAAAAAAAACCAACATTTATAAAAAAATTCACGAGTTTTGACAGAAATGGCTTTTAAACCTTAATAAAAATTTTAATTGCATTCATAAAATTATAAGATCATTTATATTTAATAAAAATTAATTTAATATTAATAATAATATTTTATTAAAATATTATTTAATTCAAAAATCCTTTAATTTAATAAAATATAATTCTTAATTAAATAATAACTAAAAACACCGTTTGTACTTTAAAAACTAATTACAATGTATCAAAAATGACTAGAAATTATATTCATTATTATATACAAAAATAATGTACATGAACATGGTGCTACTTCTTTGTTACATAACCCCTTAAAATAGCCGCATAAGACCTAAGGGTAAGGTGTGCGATGGTGACAGACTCTTGGGGTTGCTCGGATAACATCGCTCGAGTGGTAATCTCTATCAACTTCCATTTTTCCCGTAGACGATCACGTTCGAGCTTGACTTGATGAAGGTTAGCTTGGGCTTGGTCAAGGGCAAAGCCCAAAGACGCCACCTCCTTTCCGAGCTCCGACAAATGGGCTTCGTAAGGGGCAATTCTACTGGATGAGGCCATCACTTCCTTTGTCTGAGTAGAAAATTGGTTCGTTAAAGCCTTATATTTAAACTACCCAGATGATCACTGTTCAACGGCTATAAAAGTAACGGTCACAAATCTTAAAGTAACACTAAAAAAGTTGATATCTTATAAAAACATTTTTTTTCATAAAGAAACATTTAACTGGATCAAGATGGATTTTCCATTAATGAAATTTTGGGTCGTTACATTATCTCTCTCTTCCGCATGTGTTCTCTTAGAGGGTAATGCCTCCCATTTGAGTGTTTACTACACCCTCGGTGCTAGTCGCCAACCCAGGGCCAACAGGAGGTGGGACTCGAGGGTCATTATCCCCCTTCTCACATTTCCAGCCAAGGAGGGGTACAATTTGTGGGGAGGGGGTAATGAAAATATATGTAATACTGTACTTATTACATTATAATGAATCATCTCATGAATATGAGGTAGAAAAAATAATGAAGTTTGAAAAAATTGGTAGAAGATATTATGTCCTATTCTATGTGCTTATGCTAAATCTCCACATAAAGCACAAGAATTTTTTCTTGAATAAGTCCATAAACTATAGATTTTAATGAGGTAAGTTGATATGGGAAACATTTATGGGATAAAAGAGTTATAAGGGTCAATATAAGGTGAATATGTTATGGAGGAGGTGCCCTTTTGTAATTGTGGTGAGGGGAAAATTTGGGATCTCAAAAAATATTAATTTATAACAAAATGAAACCACTTCCAAAAAACATCCAAAATGAAACAAATTTTAATATGAGATGAGATATTGTGTTAATATGATTAACTAATAAATTTTTTACATGTTTTAATGTCAGTTTAAATAGTATAATTTTAATTAACACTTAGTAATTCTATTTAATTTTTAACTTGGGCAACAAATATTTCAATATTAAAAGGGTGAAATATTTACTTCATTGATTCCATATATACCATAAATCAAGATCGTAGAAAATTTTATAACAAATAATAGATATTCTATATTTTATAATAACAAATTTTATGGTTTTAAAATAATTTAGTAAAATTATATTGGGATAAACAATCAATATTGTCATTTTTGACACTATTAAATTCAATGATTTATAAAAATAGTTATATAACATACTAAAATTTAAGAAAAAATACTATTATTTTTATAATAGTTAAAGGCCATCTAGAAAATTCATTATACAAATTAATTTTCCAAAATTATATTTATTTTAATATTTTTAATAACATTTATTTGTTATATCTATAATAAAATAAGTAGTAATTTTTTTATTATTTAATATAAATATTTTTTAATAATAATTTAAAATAAAATAATATGACGAGTACAAATCCCCAAGATTTTATAAGAATATTTGTAGTTGAATATATCTTTTGTAAAATCTAACAGTTAAATTTTTATTATTATTAAATTATGAATGTGATAACTTTATCATCAAATCAAATAAAATAATACAATAGGAATAATCTTTAATATAATGCACCAGATGGTCAATAACTCGACCCATTGAGGGTTATGGTTGTGGTATACATGAAAAACAATATTTCGTCATGTTTTTTGGTCTTTTGAGTGTTAATAATATTTTAAAAAATTATGGATTTCTCATTAATTAATAACATTTTACATCAACAATGTATTTGATAGTATGATATTTATTTATTTCCATAAAATTACAAATAAATATCTAGGATAAGGAAATAAAATATTTCATTTCAGATTTATAATTGAATTTATATTTTGTATATCGTTATAGAAAAAATTATTTATTTATTAAAATTAGAGTGAGACGTATTTAACTTTTCATTAAATAAAATTAAATTAAATGTACCAATATCATCAAATTGGCTTCCAAATGACACCATTTAGACGAAAAATGACTTAGGTATAAAAAAATCATCCAATGATATTAAAAAGGGGTTAATGTGAATTTATTATATTATTCATACACTTAATTACATGATTTACCCATTTACATTTTTAATAAAATTAATCGACTGTACAATTCATAATACCCAAAAAAATTATCTTATATAAATAATTTAGATCTACTAATTACATTTATAGAATCCATTTTTCAATATTCATAACACCGATGTTGCAGTAATTAATTAAACATTAATATCATTGTCTAGAAGAGAAAATGAGTTTAAAAAGTTAAAATATTGCAAATGACAGAAATGTTCTTACATCTGAATCCAATGTAAAATTAAGTATAATGACATAAATTGTACGTAATGGTGAAATATATTATATTTTTTAGATTTAATTAATTAAATATTATTATTTTAACATATTTTTTATTTAAATTAAGAATGATTGTTTAAATTAAAATTTAGTGTATTTTTACTATTCCTCAAAATTAGAATGATTTTAGAAAAATATTAAAATTTCCTCCAACTTTAATATTTATATTCTTATTCTAAAGAACATGTTTATGTTTTAATTGAAAAATTATTAATGTGTCAAAATATTATTTTAAAAGGGTTTCTTCTTTAAAGTTGAAAAATTACCCCTTTGAAAAATATAGGTTTTTATACATTAAATAGGGTTTATTCACACCCTATGATAAAAATATCAATTGGATGAATATGAAAAATTCCTTATTATGTATATAAAATATATATTTCATTAATTTCAATTATTAATAGTAATTAACTGAATTTATTAATACAAAAATATGAATACATAAATGATATATATTTTTCTTAAATAATTTGTGGCGAATGACTTCAACATACATTTTCATAAGTTAGTTATCTTTTTTCCCACTAACATAATTTATAGGTTACAAATTTTATTTTATAAAAGGAATCTATTGGTTCACTTAAACTCTTCATTGTGTGAAATTCATGATAATGAAGAAAACAATTATTTAAATAAAATATTTCAAAAATACAGCATGGTATTACATTACACCGCCATTACCATGAATATCACCATCCAAATTCATCACATGGATACAGACAGATGAAGAAAAATATCCCTAATCATATCCTCATGTTTCCATGTATCTTCACCCAATTTTTGGTTCCACCACAATAGTCTAACAGAGCGATTTGACTTGTTTCACAGAAATGTTTTGCTATGATACCAAATATGTATCGGTTGTTCATAAAAATAATGAACATTATAATGTGGCAAGACATATGATTTTAGTACATGTGGTAGATTTTTTATTTAATATCATAGTATAGATACATAGAACACATTTAGAACATGGGAGAGATTCAGTGGATGCACCAATCAGTATGCAACCTTCCTAACCCGATCCAGAATTTCAGAGGACCGACATACCAAGGGCTTAGATTTTCCTTCCTTCCAAATATCAGTTCCCAATTCTTGGGAGATGTTTATAGACACCCTTTTTCAAAAAAATTAAATTATTTTGATTTTATTTAGTTTTTATATAAACTATTTTGTTGAACTTGAGTTTCTCTATTGTGTCGTTGAATTTATCTAATATTTTCTGCCATTTCATTAAAAAGATATGTTCTTAATAGATTTCATTACCCAACATCATTTTAGAAAGTTGAGGTTATAAAATTATTTCCATAGAGGGTTTCATAAAGAGAAATAATAATAATATATTTAAAGATGTTATTGTATTAAAATTCCCCCAATGGTTGGTGTTGATCCAAAAAATAATTGAAATCCATAGAGTATTCTATCAGCATTTATTCTAGAGTATAAATTGTCCTCTTACATAAACCGTCTTTATATGGATGAAATGATTTGATGAAACCTAACTCTGTATCAAGATCCCACAGAACACTTCACCAGAACATCACAGTAAACCTTAGATCCCGATTAGATATAATGGAAAGTGGTACTCCATGCAGTCTTTCCACATCCTTTACATAAATCATGAAATGATAGTCAGGGGAGAAATTTTTTATAATAATAATGAAGTGTTATTAAATTTTTAGTTCATCAGCTATAACCAATATAGAATTATGGCCCTTATAAATATTGGGAAGTCAGGCCACAAAGTCCTTATTGATGATTTCTCATTTTCATTCTAGTGGGGGTAATAGTTGCAACTTCAGCATATACATATATCTCTCACTATTATCTTGCTGACAAACTAATCACTGAGAGGCATATTCAGTGACTTCTCTTTTCGTTCCATCTAACCATAAATAATCCTCTATGTCTTTATACATATTTTTTCATCCAATATGATGAGTAAATGATGAACTATTGGCCTAATCCAATATCTACACTATTAATTCTAGTATGTGAAGAATACAAACGCGGTTCCTAAAAATTATTATTTTATCACAACCATGGTTTAATTTGGGACTATTTACCACCTTGTTTCATTGCTCTACATCTTTATTATGCACATCCTTAATCTTTATTTTATAAATGGTCGAAAAATCAATTAAAAAAATATATCCAAAAATATCGATAATATCCATCGATAACACGAAAACATAGGATCTCACTTATCGTAATTGGTATATTCCAACATTAAATAAAATAAATTTTTGATGGATTAATTATTATCCCCATATGATGGAATTATTTGACCCAAAAGTGTAACTATCTGATTCAAAAATTCAAACACGGTAAATTCTACATAATGTTTCTCCTTTTTCAGGGACAATAGTACAATTCTATTTTAATGGTTATTCTCTCCCTTTCTATTTTAATAGAAAAGAATATATTATTTAAAAATTAACACAAACTAATCATGATAGTCTATAAAGACACTTTTCATTATATACATTATGATAGTAGGGGAATTAGGATGCAAAAAAGGTGTCACTATAAATTCATAGTCTCCATACCTTATACAGAATGCTGGCTTTATTATATCCTACTTAGTTGACCCTTAATTGTTGATATCATGAATGGTGATTAATCTTGGAAAATTATTGAGCTATATATAGTTGGTTGAATAAGTCATCAATTTAGATAATATGTTATTTTTTATAGTGTTCTTTTTAAGTTCATAATAATCAACGCATAATCTTATTGATAAATATTTCTTATTAAACATAACTAGTACTCCCCATGGTGACACACTAGGGAATTTGAATCCCTGGTAAATATTATCATGGAGTGTATTCTTAAATTCCTTAAAAGAATTTTAGTTATTAAATAAAAAATATATGAAATAGGAATACCACCTGGTATAATGTCAATTTAAAACTCAAATTCATTATTTAGTGTAAGACATGGTAATTCATTTTAATAGATGCCATCAGAATCCCATAAAGTGGTTGAATTTTTAATTTTTAGTTTCTCACAACCATTTTGATATATTGCCTTTATTTATTGGGATCAAGACCAATAATATGGAAGAAATTTCTACTTGATGGTTATATTCATCCTTGCATTGATATAAGATCATTGATTGTTCTAGACTATGAAATTTGACATCCCTTATTTGGAAATTTAAATATGATCCATATTCAATGTCCAATCCATTACAATAATGATATCAAATTCCACAATAGGAAGGATTATACTATTTTCAGGAAACAAATTCCCAATAACATCAACCAGTGAAGAATTTTAAACTTTTTATGTGATTGTTGTGCCATTAGGATTTGTCACATATATCTAAACATATAATTGTAGACATAATATAGAAATACCATTATAAATTTAATAAAAAAGGATTGGGTGGATCTATAATCAAATAAAAAAATTTCATCTTTATAGTTGACGGTAATTGTACATTTCACCACTTCATTATCATACTCTACATCTATGATAGTGATCACAAGTGACATTCCATTTTTTGGCCTTAATAATTTGATGACATTAATTATCATTAATAACCCTTGGATTTGGGAACATATTGGGATAATTACTCATTTCCATATACTTGTAACATTTAAGTGTTTGAGGTAAATTCACAGTATCCCTTTCTTTATTGGTTTCATTAGACATATATTTCCCATCATATTGGATTTGAACTAGCCAATAAAATTATTTTTAACACTTAAAACATTTACTGGTCCATTTATGATAATTTCCTCCATATTTATTTCCAAAAATTGACCATAATTGAAAATTCATCTTATTTTTAGTGTTTTATTTAGATATTTCAATGAATCAAAATTTTCTATTTTTACAAGCCTATTGGCCTAATGGGTTACTCTAAGCTTCATCCCATCCCTGAGAGAACATCAAACAATTTATTTATAGCTATTGATGTCTAATATGGTTAATTCCCTTTGGATACATGGTTTTAAGCTACAAAAAATTGATAAATTTTACTATCAGGATGTATAAAAATTCTAGAAACGTACCTTGATAGTCATATAAAATTTTCTCTCAGGTAAGAATAGATTCATCAACTTTTTTGTTATGATCAGGGAACATCATTATCTTGCTTAGACGAATAAAAGGAAAAAGTTATTTAAAAATAATTTCTTGAACTCATCACATTCCATATTTTCAATTTCATCTCATAACTGTGTATTTTTAATAAAATTACTCCATTGATCAGATTCACTTTCAAAAAGATAGTCTTCTAGGATGGCATTATCATGTACTGAACATTAGATAATTGAAAATATCTTTTCAGTGGTACCGATCCATTGTTAATTCATTAATGGATCCGAAGATCCTATAAAATAAGGGGGAAGATACCTCCCAAAAGTCTCAATAAAATTTTGTTCCTTACCTTGTTTGTGTTTCCTTTATTATTCTTATCTTGAGAACATTATTTGAGCATAGCTAAAATATTATTTATTCCAGCTCCCATAACATTAGGTTACCTAGAAGAAAAACAATTTCCTTACACGTCACATTCTTCATTAACATGGTTCCTTTAGGTTCCATCCATTAACTAAATTCATGAATAATGGTGTGATGAATAGTAATCAAAATGTTAAAACCACATAACCAAGAATTAAAGTTCAAATTTGGAAACATTATATTTTATCATGGGATATTCATGATCATTTCAAAAACACTAGGATTGTACCCAATACTTTAAAAAATATTTTGGGTTCTTAAAAAATATTTATCATCCTAGTTTCCAAAGGATTAATATAGCTTTTCTCTGATACAAACAATAAAGACCCATACATTAAATACATTCATATTAATTCAATGTTGAAGATTATTCATTACAAAAATATAACAAATCCATGATAAGAACATATTGGTATAGAGTATTTAGAAACTAGGAAACATAACAAACTAGGTCATACAACAATTTCGTTGTCTCCCACAATATTCATCATAACGAGACCCCTTTTTTACATAACTTACACAATAACATTCTTCATAACCTACGAAAAAGATGCATATGAAAGGGTAAAATCAGACGCTTAGTAATTATAAACAATTTTTATATCAATAATATCATAATACTAATACATTAGAATATAACATTTGAAAATTTATTCATAAATATGAATGATTGTGATATCATTACATGGCATAAATCATGATCTTTCTTAAGAATCAATGATTGTAATCCAGAAATTCATAGTGGTTGGCATCAAGTTACATGGGATCAATGTTTAAGGATACCTAGGTTCAAAATGGGATATTCTCAACAACATGATGCATATATGGGATTTTTCATCCAGGTGTCCTAGTGGGTCCCACTTGTGGACAAGTGTGGGAATTCCTGCTGTATAAGGGTTACGATCCCAGTATCAGTGGGGATCCAAGATAATGCTCCCTAGATGGTCCCACTGGGGCCCCACATCATATAAGATATAAAGTTTAGAGGAATACTTGTAAGAATATAAAATCATTTCATATTAGTCAAAGCTAATTTATAATACCATCATAGTAGAAAAATACCATTACTAAAACAGGTTCACTCCCCATTCCAGCCCAGTATTATAGAACTGAGATCATTTTTCATTAAAACCATATCTATCTCATGAGATAATAATATTTAATCAATTAATTTGTGGTATATATAGGTCCTACACATATCATAATGAAATCATTCTTATATGTTCCCAAATATCATAAATCATTCATCATAACCCATGGATTAAAATATATTTCCTTAAAAATCAGTCCACCATAACATAATCTACATAAATAAAATGGATTTCATATATATATATTCATCTTAAAAACAATAAAATCATAGGAATAATAATTATATTACAATTTAAAAATTTCCATATTAAATAATTCGATCTGTAATGTCCCGGTTCCAGAAGCCACCCAGAGGCACCCCGTACCCGGTTGGTCACATGGCCTCAAGTTCATTTCCTAGAATGCCAGAGGTTGCCGAATAGCATCAAGGTACTTGTATGTGATAGTGGTGAAACCATTCCCTCATTGGGAAAGTAAAAAATTGAAATAAACAAATACCTACATTAAGGGAAGCAGTAAATAGGCCACAACAGTATGAATGAAGACTAATAAAGGAAAGAACTGGAGCAGATATATATAAATGATGCATGATACATATATGTATATGAAAACAACCAAAAAAGTCACAATGCTTGAATATAATAGTGCTAAAACAATATGAAAAAATAAATATGATAAACTCCTTAGCATCGCAAGCCATACCATGGTTCCATGCTTTCTAGCTCCATGACTGTCAAGAACCTGATGTCGATGGGTGCTTGCATTTATGAATACATGCAAAAATTTAATCTGTTTAGCCGCAAAAGAATTACCCAAACATGGTGTGTGACAAAATCTCAGTAGGTAACTACCCGAAGATCTGTGCCTAATAGTTACTTAATATATGGCAGGTAAAAGTATTGAAAAACAATAAACCAAAAAGTACTTAGCAATAAACAATCCACAGATTCTTGAATATAATTTACAGACAAGTATGCAGCCACTCAAGTAAGTAGAACAAATAGGTAAACCTCTGGGTAGTTCTCACAACCTAACCACTATGGTTCAACCAACAACTACTAGAAACCCTCTTGGAGGAACTCACAGTCTCACCCCTCTGGTTCAGCTAAAGAATAGACTTTTTGGGAAAGCACACACCTTCAAATCCCTCTATTGTCTCATATCATACTAAAGGTGCTCTAGGGAAGCACTCAACATCTCATTCCCCTTGTGGCCCATGTCAAGGAACTACAAAAACTCTGAGGAATCACTCAACATCAATTCCCCCTATGGTCTCGCATCGTATTATAAAGACTCTCTAGAGAAGCCCTTACGTCCATTCTCTCTATGGTCTACTACACTATGCTCCTGCAACCCTGTGTAAAGTTAGCAAGTATCACATCGTGTAATAGCCAAAGTGAAGCTCATGAAATACTTGGCTAGCAGTATATAGAAAAAAAACATGTCAGGAAAATAACTCTCCATCCTACAATACTAGGCATGGAAACTGGAAAAGTCCTAATAGGAAAAACTAGACCAAACGGTAATAAATAGGAAAATTATGCATGGAAAACGTCCAAATCATAGTGAATTACCCTATTCAAAAACAATAACCTCTACTCAGTAATATATGCAAAGTAGGAAAACAACAAGGGAAAAACAGAAACACGTAATACCCCATTCAAGGGTATTGGTTGATTTTGCACAAAATCCTCAATGAATTTATACAGAATAACAAAAAACACCTACCTCAATGATAATGATCGATATAATTGAGCCACGATGACTAAATGGAAAAGAAAATCGAAGATATACAAAAACGTCTAAAACATTCAACTGACGATAACCTAGAAAAGAGAAGGAATTGGGAAACAAAGTTCTAGAAGAAGATAGAACTCACTGTTGTAATTGCAATGTAATCAATGGGGTTTAATTCAGAGGAAATATGATTGCTCAGGGGTTCATCGAAAATCTACGGCCATTCAGGATATCTTGAATGAATGATACCTAAAATGAGGTGTTTCTGGGGATAAGACGTGACCCGGTGCATTTAATGGAAAAAAATAATAATACACGACGTGTACTTTTGTTCCGTACCCCGCTTTATACAGACTCCAAACACCCTTACCCGAATGTGTGTGTGGCCCCTACACGGCCTCCCCACAGCCTTCAATGGCAATGAAGTACATGGTGTGTACTCATAATGTACATGATGTGTACTTCAAAAATTTCCAGAAACTTCCCTTTTCTCAAAAACTCCATAAAATGTAAAAACTTATCTTAAAAGGGGATCAAAGTTCTTAGAAACATCCCCCTTAATGAAATTTGTCCCCAAATTTCCATAGTGAGGCTTCAAAGAAGAAACCTCGAACTTCTCCGGCCACTGCGATCATACATCAGCCTCCCTCTCCCAAGTGTCATCCTGTACTCACCCGTGCTTCCATAGCACTCGTACCAGAGGAACAGACAGGCCACACAGAACCTTTGTACTTTGATCGACAATCCGAATAGGATGCTCCTCAAATGATGCATCCACTTTGATCTCAAATTCCTTAGGTTGAAAGACATGAGATGGGTCAGAAAATTAACGTCCGAGTTGAAAAACATGGAAGACGTCGTGCATAGCCAGGTACCTCTGAGGTAACTTCAACCGATAGGCAGCCGGCCCAACTCTCTCCAACACCTAAAATAGCCCAACGTACCTTGGTGAATGTTTACCCTATCTTTGAATCCTCTTATGTCCCAACCTCAGTGCGACACATAGGAAAACCTGATCACCAACCACTAACTCCACACGTCATCTCCACCGATTAGCATAAGAATCTTGATGAGATTTTGCAGTAGCCATACTATTCCAAATCAACTATATATGCTCTAATGTCTCCTGAACAAGACGAGGTCCCCATCAAATTTGTCTCTCCTACCACCAGCCAACACAAGGGTGATCAACATGGCCTACTGTAAAAAGCTTCATAAGGTTCCATCTGAATAGTAGCTTCATAAAAATTATTTTAGGCAAACTCCACAAGAAGTATATGCTTCTCCCAAGAACCTTAAATGTCTATAATCCAAGCTCAGAGCATATCCTCAAGCCCCAGAATCGTACTATCGGATTGGCCATCTGTCTGGGGATGGTAAGATATACTGAAATGTACTTGTGTACCCAAATCTTTCTGAATCCCCTACCAGAACCGAGAAGTAAAATGTGCATCCCTGTATGAAACAATGGAGTATGGAACTTGATGTAGACGTACAACCTCTCAGATGTATAACAGCCCCAACTCATCAACACTAAACGTCTCCTAGATTGGAAATAAGTGAGAAACCTTTGTGTTTTTATCGATGAAAACCCACACAATTCCATTCCCTCAAGGATACCTCGATAACCCAGTCACGAAGTCCATCATGACATCATTCCACTTACACTCTAGAATGGGTAACTTCTATAAAAGACCTTCTGGTCACTGATGCTCCACTTTCACCTACTGACAAGTAGAACACCTCATGACAAAAAAGGAGCATCTCTCTTCATACCTGGCCACCAATACTGGCGGTGTAGATCATGATACATCCTGGTGAGGGCAGGATGAACTACCCCAAATGAGGAATGAGAATCCCACATCATCTCCTATTGTATATCTCCTGGTACCCATATGCGTCCCTGAATGGAAGAATCTCATCCTCGCCTATGGTCCACCTAGTAATAGGGTCCTCTCTTGACACTCTTTCCCATAGGAATAGGCCTTTATAATCTGATAGCTTCCTCATTTTAACTCGATCATGAAGCGTAGAGGTAACAACTACAGATGAAAGGAATGTCTTCCCTTGTTTGTCATGCACTTCCATATGCATATCAGAAAAAAGAGCCATAAGCTTCCACTCACTGCTAGCCTCCATAACTTCTTATATCTTAGTCATCATGCTCAATGTATCAGCCACTGAATTTCTCATTCCCTATGTATAGGCAAGCTCAAAGACAAAGGATAGAAGATACTCGACCCACGTGCGCTGTCTCAGATTCAAGTGAAGCTGTATGAAGACGTACTTGAGACTTTTGTGGTCAGGGAAAAACAAAAAATGCACTCCCATAAGATAATGTCTCCAACAACGTAAGGCATGAAAAACATATTCCAAATATAGATTGTGTGTCAGGTAGTTCCTCTCATGTGGCCTCAACTGCCGAGACACATACGCAACGACTCCATCTCCCTGTATAAGCAAAGGTCCTAGCCCGATTCCTGAGGCGTCACAGTAGATAGTGTACCTCTTGCATTGCTCTGGAAAGACTAGTATCGGTGTTGATGTAAACCTCCCTTTCAGATCCTGAAAGGATGACTCATAAGAATTTGACCATATGAACTTATCACCCATCTTAGTTAGACCTTTCAGCGGTGCTACTAAGCATGAAAAGTTCGGTATGAAGCGTCTTTAGTATCCAGCCATCCCTAGAAAACTCTGTACATCGAAGATGTTCTTTGGCTCCTCCCAAGAATCTACGGCTCTCACTTTCTCTGGATCCATTGATACTCCTGTATCTAAGATAACATGACCCAAGAAGTGAATATAATACACTCAAAAGTGTAATTTTGAGAGCATATCATATAACTGATTCTCTCTTAGTGTACTCAGAATTATCTCAAGATGGGTAGCATGGTCATTTAGAGTGTGAGAGTACATCAAGATATCGTTCATGTAGACAACCATGAATGAATCCAAATATGTATGGAACACTTGGTTCATCAGTTCCATGAAAACTGACGGCGTGTTCGTGAGGCCGAACAACATAACCATATACTCGCATAGACCATACCTGCTCCTGAAGTCTTTGAGAGGTATATTAGATGGTCTAGAGCACAACTGATGATAACCGGACCTCATATAGATCATCACGAACACCCGGACTCCTCAAAGAAGATCAAAGAGGTAATCAATCATAGGAAAATGATATCAGTTCTTGACCTTCAACTAGTTCAGCTTTTGATAATCCACACAAAGCCTAAGGGTTCCATCATCCTTCTTCACAAACAGGATAGGCGAGCCCTAAAGAGAAGTACTAGGTCAGATGAAACCCTTTACCTGTAACTTCACCAACTTCTTCTAGAACTTCTGAAACTCAGGTGTAGCCATCCTATAAGGACGAATGGACACTGATGCCACTCCGACTACGAGATTATTAGAAAAGTATACCTCACGCTTCAGAGGGAAACCTGAAAATTCCTCTGGAAAGACATCCCTAAAACAATCCACCACTGGAGGAAAGTCTAACTACGAAGTCCCTTGGTCATGAAGATACATACTGACAATATGATCTGTAACTCCATCTAGCCCATGATTCTTGGGTCCTACTCTACTCTCTTATACATCCCACTCTCCTCAATGAAGAAAAGATCAATCCTTTAGTGATATGAAACTCACCCTGCAGTGATAACAGTCGACGACTGCCTGGAACGGAACGAGCCAGTCCATTATGAGAATGAAATCATATCATGTCATCTCTTGGACATAGAGATCCCATAGAATGTGATACCCATCCACCTCTAGAGGTCACTCCTTCCACCAACTTACACTAGCCATCTTAGTCCCCAAAGGTGTGTCTTGAGTCAATGTATCAGTAGAGGAAAAGATGCAGAGCCCATGTCTCTCCATAACAGCAATAGAAATAAAATTATGGGAATCCCTTATATCAAAAAGCGAAGAAGATAATTCTGAGGCCACTAAGATCGTACCTCGAACTGTAGAGGGTCCTGGATCCTACTCCTGCTTGGTTTGCTGCACTGCAAATGCCTGACATATACCACAACCCTATGAACCTGCCTCACCGCTCTGAGCTGATCCACCCTGTTTTCGCAAAAAGGCCATTGACTAACCACCATGGCCTCGACCTCCACCACGGCCTGAACGGCCAGAATAACACTAGTTCCAAGACCGATGAGAAACTGGTGGTGCTGCTCTGGAACAAGGACTCATGGATGAACCCCATTCACTAGCTACTGGTGAGAAAAACCTGATAGAAGTGGTGATGGTGACCAATCTTGTTGTAAGATCGGAACTCCACTAGGTATCTCTGTTACTATGGCCTTGTATTCCCAGCCCTTCCACACTGGAATCATACCACCTGGCTACATGAAGATGTCTCTCACTGCCTCGGATCACCGCACGTAGACTCCCTATGGTGCTTCCTACTATTATCTGGTGAAGCATTAATTCTAGAATCAGAACCACCCTCTCTCTCAGCTCCAGAATATCTCAGATTGTGCTCCGCAATCAGTGCATGGTTGATGATGGTTGCGATGGAAGTCGGCCTGAAGATATTCAACTGTGAGAGAATCTCATGTCTGAGACCATCCTCACACTTTCATTCCAAGAAAAACCCATATCCACCCTGGAGTGGTGTGAAATGCTGAATCTTGGTGAAAGAAGAGGAATAATCCTTGAAAAAATGAGTACCATGCTCTAGGATCATGAAATCATGGGATCGGTCATCCCACAATGTCCCCAGATAGAAGTAGTCATAAAAGACGTGCTGAAACTCCTCCCACACCATAACTTCCTCATGAACCTCCTATGAGATCACGTCCGACCAACTCTTGGCAGAGTCTCATAGCATGTAGGTAGCAAGTTAGGCCTGCCTTTCTGGAGGCATCACCAGATGCAGAAAAATCGTCATCATGGCTTCTAGCCATGACTCTACAACCTGAGGTACTCCTTCCCCTGAGAAGGTTGGAGGATGCTGCTTCTGGAAAACCTGTGTCAAGTCCTCCATAGTCGAGGCAGGATGTGGTGATCCCTAGAAGGTCTGCATAATCCTCAGAAATCCTTCGCTAAATTTCGCATCAGCGCCTGTAACCGGTATCACTACTGGTTCCATGGATGGAACCAGAGGGGGACCTGTGAGAAGTCACTGATCAACCATATCTGGCATATGATCACAGCCTTGTAGCTGGCGTGAAACCAGAGGACATCTCTGTGCCATGAATCTACAAGGTCAAACACACACCTTAGATCAACATTATCAATAACTGAAAATGAGGAGGTTAGTAAGTGAAGAAAATGAATAAAACATTCATGTTTTACTAAACATGACTACATGGCGTGTTCACTACCTACATGGTGTGTTTCTTGAGGATATTCACATGGACGTGTACCTCAGTTTAAAATTGTCCTATAAGACCACAAACAAATGGAGTGTTCTCAAAACACACAGCATGTACTTGAATCCTCTTCCCCTACCTAGTTCCTTCTACACGGTCCAGCCACATGGCTCTCCGAAGGCAAGACTACACGGCCTGTTCGAGGTAGACAAGGTGTGTACTCAATAAGATTCCTCGCCCGTGTTTTTAGTGACACAGCTTGTGTACCCAAGTCTTACTACCCGGAGTTCATCATAATGATATGTCGTGTACTAAGAAGTCCCAACAGACCCTTTGGTCAGCTACACAACTAGCTACATGGATTACACTACATGGAGTGTTCCAGGTGGACATGGCATGTACGAGAAAAGACGAAACTGACCCATGTTGTTCGTGACACGGCCGGGTACCTGGGTCAGACAACATGGTGTGTTCATGGTGTACACGGTGTGTATAAGAAGAGACTCCACCGACTGTGTTTTTAGTTACATGGGTTTACACACGGTCTCTACAACACGGCTTGTACTTACCGTACACAGTGTGTTCTTGGATTATTTTTCATAACCCTCTGTCCCTTCCCACATAGTCAGTGACATGGTTAAAAACTACACAATTTTTATTCATAATTTACATGGAATGTTTTTTGGGTTTTTTTGCGCAGTAGCCTCAGAAACTGCTCCAGAGCCCAGAAAATGCATAAAACCAATGTTAAGGTGCCAAATTCCGATCCTTGAGGGAGCATACTCCCCGCGAATCAAAGCTTGGATTCTTATAAAATTTATAACAAGGAAAAAAAGAAATGATCCACCAAATTCTTGTCCATGAGGGCCCATAACACCTCAAGAACCAACGTTTGTTTTCCATCTAAGAAAAGCACTATACGAAAAAATTCCCGATCAACCATATGGGATTCTAACAAAGCATTTATCACAACATTATGCATAATCAACACAATGTCTATCAAAACAACATGTGATCGCTAATGCATCATAGATGGCATGGAAAGAATGCATGGGATGTGATTTCTAACAAGAACATATATGATGAATGAGATGGAATACCCTCATCTCATCGGGATGCGTCAGAAATAGAACTGTGATAACAACAACGGTAACAACACATAGAATGTGAATCACCCAATGGTGAAATAAATCAACTTTAAAATTAAAAACCAATAATATTAAAATAAACGAGGTAGTATGGATTTTCCATGTACATGGGTTAGCTACTCCCAGGTATAGAAAATTACCATGTACCTATTCCATCCTATCCCTGACAATAGGTTTCAAAAAGTAATTGAAGAGAAAAGAAACACCTCTTATACCACTTTGTGACGTCTCAGATCCAGAAGCCACCTAGAGGTGCCCCGTACCCGATTGGTGACATGGCCTTAAGCTCATTTCCATGAATGCCAGAGGTTGCAGACTACCAGTGAGGGCCTTGGGTGTGATAGTGGGGAAACTATTCCCTTATTGGCAAAGTACACAATAGAAATACACAAATACATACAATAGCGGAAGCAGTAATTTCCAAAAAACAGAAACAGCTAAATACTGATAAAGGAAAAAACTAGAGTAGATATATATAAATGATGCATGATACATATATGTCTAGGAAAACAGCCAAACAAGTCACAATGATGGAATACAACAGTGATAATCCAAAGTGAAAAAGAAATCAGATAAACTCCTCAGGATTGCAATCCATAGCTTGGTCCCATGCTCCCCAGTTCCACAAAAATCATGAACCTAAAGTCGAAGGTAGCATGACCTTATCAATACCTGTAATAATATAATCTTATAGGGCCCAAAATCATGACCCAAATAGGGTGTGAGACAAAACATCCGTAGGCAACCACCCGAAGATCTTTTCCTAACAGTCAGTGAATATATGGTAGGTAAAATTACATTAAATAAATAAATAGAAACGTACTCAATAAAAATAAATACATAGTTTCTAGAATATAATTTACAGACAAGTAAGTAGTCACTAAAGAAATTAGAACAAACAGGTAACCCTGTGGATTGTTTTCACAACCTAACCCCAATGGCTCAACCAACAATTACTAGAGACCATCTGGGAGGCATGCACAGTCTCACCCATCCGGTTCAGCTAATGAATAGACTCTATGGGGAATCACTCACTGCAAATTCCCCCTATAGTCTTGTATCTTACTAAAGGCACTCTGGGGAAGCACTCATTGTCTCATTCCCCCTGTGGCCTGCATCGAGGAACTACATACACTCTGTGGAAGCACTCAATGTCAATATACCCTATGGTCTCACATCATATTATAAATACACTCTAGAGAAGCACTTATGCCCATTCTCTCTATGGTCTAATACACTAGGTTCCCATAGCCCTGTGTAAAGTCAGCAAGTATCGCATCGCATAACGGAAAAAGAGAACCTCAGGAACTACTTGGCAAGCAGTATACATCATAACAACATTTTAGAAAAAAAACTCTCCATACTATAATACTAGGCATTGAAACATGAAAAATCCTAACAGGGAAAACTTGAGCAAACTGTCATAAACAAGAAAATTATTCATGGAAAACATCGAAATCGTAGCGAATTACCCTATTCACAAACACTGATCTCTACTGAGGCATATAAGCAATGTAGGAAAATAACAAGCGCTAAACAGGAAACACACAATACCCCGTTCAAGGGTATTGGTGGAATCTGCACAAAATATTCAAAGACGTTCTACAGAAATGCACAAACCACCTACCTCAATGCTAGGAGATCGATATACTTGAGCCACGGGGCTTGAATCTCCTTATAATGTTGAAGATCTAAAAAAATGTCTAAAAAGTTCAACCCATGATAACCTGGAAAAGAGAAGGAATTGGGAAATGAGGTTCCACAGAAGAGATAACACACCGATGTGGTTCCAATGCAATCAACGTGGTTCGATTTAGAGGACGGATGATCGATCGTGGGTTTGTCGAAGATCTGCGGCCGTTCGGGAGCTCTCGGAGGAACGAGACCTAAAAAGAGGTGTTTTTGGCTAGTAAGATGCGAACCTAGTGTGTTTAATGAAAACAATACACTATGTGTACTTTGGGGAACACTGCGTGTACTCACCTTTTCCGTACCCACTTTAAGAGGCCTCTAAAAACCCTTATATAGCCTTGTGAGTGGCCCCTACATGGCCAGACTAGGGCCTTCAGCAGTAAGGAAGTTCACGACATGTACTCATAAAGTACACGATGTGTACTTCAAAAATTTCGAAAAACTCATATTTTTTAAAAAACACCAGAAAATAGTAAAAACATACATGAAAAGAAGATATAGGTTCTTACACTACTTATAGGAAAAGAAATTTTCATATAACAAATGAAATTAATTCTTGAGGAAAATATCTTTTATCCTTTGAAAAAATAATATTCTAAAAACCCCACACGATTCAAAAAGAAAATAATTAATTTGAAAATAAAATTGAATTTATATTGAAGAATATTCATGTAATAAATGTTTTATGATGATATATTATTTTTCATTCAATTTAAGGTAAAAATATTCTCCTTCTACTTTTGTGTGAAATTGTCAAAAACCACCGTGTATCTAATAAAGATAAAATATTCCATCCATAAAATTTAATAAAAATTAACCAATGTGTAAAAAATAACATATAATATTTTATAAGAATAAAAATATTTGTACAAATTATCAAAAATTTTATGTGGTTGATAAAACATCCCCAATAAATACGTACAAATAAACAATCTCAGATAATTATGCGATTGTGAAATTATTCCGTACCTTTTAGGTCTGATATCCTTTGTATGTATTTGAACCTACTTCATAATGGTTTAAATAATTGCATCGAATTATTTAATAATTATAATCATTTTTATGATATCATATATGATCATATTATCATCTTTTTGTTAATAACATTTCATAATTTCCAATTATTTGAGAATTTGGTGCATCATTTTCTTATGAATGTTTTTTCAAATATCTAATGGTTATCTTAAATTGTTCATATATATATCATTAAAAAATGATATTAACGTTATAAATATAATATATATTCATTATATAAATTTATATCAATATTATTTAATGAATATCATGTAGAATTAATTGCATCGCATTGTGGAGATGTCGTGTTGTACATACACATGAGGGACAATATCAATCCCATAATAGTTGAATGTTATTGAATTTTACATTTTATAATATTTCATAATATATATCAAGATATTATAATCATATATAGTTATTACATTCATCATTATAACCATCCATGTAAGGTGGTGGTGAAAAACATATTACACCACAATGAGATGACGGTAAGATGTACATACACACATGTGGTGATTTAATTTTTCACAGGATGGATAGAAAGAAGAATGTGGATTCTACACAATAAAAATAAAATAAAAATATATAATAAATATTGAATTTATTTCATTTAAATTAAACAACTCATGAATAGAATGTATAAAAAGAAGGAATATTGAAAGAATCGATAGAAGAGATTAACACTTCTTCGACGTTCTTCCATTAAATCTCTTCATAGGGAACTAAATATTTCCTTTATATAAGACCAAATCAACTATAATGTAACTATGAAAATTTATAATTCAAAAGAAAAGGTTGTGGATGAAATTGGAGGCTAAAATTGAAGTTAAGCATTGGGGGAGGAGGTTCCCCTTTATAATTTATGTGAGGGAACATTTGGTATATCCTAAAATATTAATTTATAATAAAATCATACCCCATATAAAACCCACCAGATCTCCTTATTTTGAATATTAGATTATATATGATTTTTATCTCATAAAATAATGAAAAGTTTACAATTTTTTATGTCATCTTAAACATTATCATTTTTATTAATACATAGTAATTCAATAGAATTTTTAAGTAGGGTACCAAATATTTCAACATTAAAAGGGTATAATATTTAAATATTTTATATCAATAGGACCATTAAAAAATACATTAGAAATTTTTGACCAGATGATAATTATTATATATATATATATATTAAATAAATAATTTATGATTTTTAAATGATTTAAAAAAAATTATTTTGATAAATAATCAATAGTGTAAATTTTGACACTATTCAATTCCTTGATTTTTAAATATACAAATATGAAAGTTTCACAAAAAAAGAAATTTTATTATCTTTATAATAGGTAAAGAACATATATAAAATTCATTGTACATTTACATTATCCCATTGTATTTTTAATTTAACATTTTTAATAACATTTTTTTGTTATATCTATTTATAAAATAATTACTACATCAATTTTTTGTAATTAATCAGTATACTAATTAATTGGATAATAATTACAAATAAAATACTATGATTTCTATAATTCCACTATAATTCAAAAAAATATTTTTAGTTGAATTTATCTTTTATAAAATCAAACATTTAAAATGTTATACTTATTAAATTATAAATGATGCGACATTATCATCCCTTTAAATATAAAAATATAAGTGTCATAACCTCTTCTATAAGGCTCCAAATTCTCATTAACTCTACCCATAGATAGATATGGCTGACATATAATCATAAAATAATATTTGGTCAAGTTATTAAGAATTTTTTTATATTTTTTTAATAAAAAGTTCTTTGTTAATATCTCATAAATTAATTAATTTTTTCATCATCAAAGTATAAGTCATTTATATAATTATTTATATTAGAAAAATTAAATAATTTACCATGATAAAAAAAATTCTTTTAAAATGATTATTTATAACAGAATTTATCTTTTGTATATCCTTAAATAACGAATGATTTAGTTACTAAAATTTGAGTTAGAAAAATTTTACCATTCATTAAATGAAAATAAATTAAATGTCCAAATCTTCTACATGTTTCACCTAAAGGACCCAATTACAACCAAGTAATATTTATGTCAAAACATAGTCATCCAATTATATTAATACAAGTGTCAGGGAAAATATATAATACTATTATTACAATTAATTACTCGTTTTAACCTCTTGCTGTATAAATAATAATTACCAAAGTTAATATACAGAATTCCCAAAAATAAAATAATGTTAATTAAATAATTTTTTATTTTTTATTTCTCATATTGAATCCATTTTCCAATCTTCAAAACATATAAATTTAAAAAAAAATTTAAAATTAATCCCGTTGAAGGAAATGGAGAACACGTTTTAATAGTTAAAACATTTCGAAATATTGAATTTTTTTTACATTTTAATTCATTGTAAAATTATTTCTAATGAAAAAAATTATATTTAATTATAAAATTATATTATATTTATATTTTTATACCATTAAATATTTTAATTTATCAATATAAATTATTTCTATAGGGTGATGATCAGGAATTGTGTTCCAAGTGGGTTACATAAACCACTTGATGTTTTCAAATTAGAGTGGTATTCAATATATATGTATTTCATCATTGCATTAAATATATGTCAGGGAATCATTGACATTTTATAGGTGATCATGGAATGCTTAAAAATTTCTGGAAATTTCTTATAGATTATGTATTTGATCTCAGTGAAGGTTTTTTGTAGTTAGTATCTTGAGAATGTGGTGGGGCTTATTGAGTTTCTAAAGGTTATCATGTTTGATCGTGACACCTATTTAACCTAATACATTTTTGGAGGACTCCAAAATAATTCTCAATATAAATTATATCTTATACTTTCTTCTAATCCACTGGGGGACAGTTAAGTGGTGTGGATTATCAAAACTATAGAGGAATGTTTTTATAAATCATTTTGGATTTTTGAGTTTTATGTGTGAGGAACTAAACCCACACAGAGTATTAATATAATAGAATTTATAACACCGTTATTTTTATTTATCTATTTGTATAATATTATTCTATATTTTTGAAAATATCATTATGTTGGAATGAGGATAGAGATTCTATAATTGTTTCATTGAAATATGTCTAACGCATGACAGAGAAGGTGTTTGTGGTCCTATAAAAAATTATTCTGATATAGAATCATCATAATTAATATGTTTATCAATTTATTATGAGTATATAGTTATATAATAAAGATAATTTGTTCATAAAGTTATCTCTTAGTCGTATAAAAAATGATTTAGTCATTAGAATATTCTTTCTAACAGATTTGTTGAATTTTTTTGAGGCATTTGATCATTTTGGTGTTATTGTTTAATAGTTAGTGTTAAATCTATATAGGATATGGATAAATGAAATATTTAATATTTTTTATAATAATTATAATCTTTCTGATGATTCACATATCCTAAATTTTATCCTGATAGATTTTGAATATGATGATTCTGTTGAGGATAATCGTATTGATATTTTGAACAGTTATGAAAAGGTGTTGTAAAATCATGTTATTCAATTATTTTGTCTCTTGTGGGGGTATGATTATGTGAAATGGGGAAAATATAATGATATTTATTCATATTATATCAATATCTTGAGTTGTTTAATCTTTGATCAATTTTATGATTAATTGTTTATACAATTAGTGTATTTTGATAGGGATACTTGGGTTCTATATTGACAAGATCATTCCTCAGGATGCATTGGTTGGGTGCTAGATTTAGTTAGACCATTTACAGTTATCTCAGGGGGTGTTTTTTGGTCTCTAATTCATTAATTTTAGGGGTTATTTTTAAACTCTCTTGGTTAATAATTTTTAGATAGGTATACGATATAAAGGAATAGTTTCTAAATCCATCTGAAAGCATTTTTCCAATGTCAAGAGGTACCAAAAGGGAGCTTCATAATGTTTTTGATGCATGAGAAGACTATTTTGAGAACCAAACAAATGTAATATATTGTCATATAAAGTTAAAATATAATGTTCCATGGTTAGTTATGTCAGGTTTGGCATGATATTTATAGACTCACATAATGGTTTTCTTGTAAGGGTATTCATGCTAGAGTCATTCATGTCAGGGTCCTTGTAGGGATTCCAACCTAACATGGGGTACATAACATTATAGATGTTCTATATCACATTAAGGTAGAACACAACCCATGTTATGGATGTGACATGATTAGAATTATATCTAATTTATTGGTGAGGGAATATTGTTTTGAGTAGGTTTTTTGGTGGTGGGGAACTCCATGAGGATAAAAACACCTTGTGGGGTTGTTTTTCAAGGAGATTTTATTAGATTTTCCCATTTATGAAATGTGAGGGAGAACCACACCTAATATTGGTCATAGTTTCATGAGTGGTTCTTTGGATCTTGAATAATTGAAACGATATGTGCAGAAACCCCCACAAAACATATATGATAATTTATGGTATTGAAAACTTGAGTTTCTCATGGGTATTAGGAAATGGAAATCTAGAGCTATACACATCAATGTCATTGATGTGGTTAGTCAAAATGGAAAGGGGACATTCCCCAGGTCATGTTGAAGTTCGTGGCTGCCTATTGGGAATATTAAAGTCCTTTCACCGCATCATAGTATATGTAATGATAGTGGTTAAAGGTTTTAAATATTATTTAAAATGTGTAAATAAATTCCAGGTTCAACATATTTCAAACTATGTGGCAATAAGATACCTATGAAAATATATGAACCATGGGAATAATGAGATTCGCTACTAGCTGGTAGAGGCCTTATGATCATCCTTTATAAATAAATATTCATCTACCCCTTGGTTGGATTTTCCATATTTTAACTTGAACAACAGACAACCCCTAGAACACACAATACTATCTAGTTATCTTCCTTGTGTGTCTAAACATGATATATAATTCTTCAAATTATGATGCATAATCATATTCTCTCTACTAACCTTCACCTCATCATTAAACCCATATAGTTTTCAATAGGATAATGTGACGAGGCTTCTCTAGTTTTTGTTTGAGATTATAGAAATACTTGATATTTTTTATTGATTTACAAGATAGTGTGATATCTTTTTTAGGATGTTTTCAGCAGTTAAAATTATTGATATGATGTATTTTGTTTAGAAATTTTAAAAAACAATAATAATGTAATGATTGATGATAGAGTAATGTAAATTGACTTCATTTTTACCCTGAATGAGTATTAAATACAGATATATTGGTTAAACCAAGTGTGTTGTTATTTATTATTATAAAAAATTATTTGTTATAGGTTTCATGAAAACTAAAAATAATTCATAACTAATTGGTTAATTTAAAATATAAATGAAATGGTTGTTTGAAAAGATAATTTTTGGGTTGAGATAGCTTATCCTTGTTTGTGAAAGGCATCAATTTATTAATGATAAGACCTTTGATGCATATTGAATTTTCCATAGTGAAAATAATATTTTTCAATGTATTATTTATTGATAATTATATATCATTGAGGTTATTTATAAAACTATGGTGGATGGATAGTTTATGAATAATGATTTTTCATTCCTAGATTCTATTGCTGGCATTATCCTAGTGGTGATGAGATGTAATGTATTATGAGTAATGGTATTAGAGAGGACACCATGGTCATTTGAATGATATAACTAGAATGATTTATCACTAGGTCTTTCTTGATTATTTCATTAATTAGTAATTTATGGAGGAATGTTTTTATATTTTCCTATATCATAATACATTATGATTCTATACGCAGAAAGTCTCTATTTGGATGTGGTTTCTTAGGATGATTCTTAGAGTACAAAAAATTATATAATGATAATTGGATTTAAATAAACTGATGGTATTTAGTTATATTAAAGTAGTTGATGATAAATAACTACTAAATTAATGAGAACCACGCCATGGTTTAATGGTATACTTGGGAAGGATGGGTATTGAATATAGAAATAGAATATTGTTTATGGAATTATGTTGTATTTGAATAAACATTAATTGATTAAAATTAAAATGGGGTTTAATGAATGAAATTTAATTTATCATTTATAAATATATTCTTAATGGTTTACATTATTTATTTTGTGGATGTTTGGGATATATACCTTATTAGTGGAAGATGGTTATCATTGGAGCTAACATTTGTAGATGAGTTTAAGGATAAGCAGTTTAACATAGTGTGGTTGTGTGTGATATATCATATATTTTTTGTTTCCATATTATTTTCCACCTAGGTTTAGAGACAAACCCACACACAAATATGGAGGGGTGATTTTTTCCAACATCAACATTTGTGAGTGAATAGATTCAGATTACACCCTTATACCCACTATCCCTTTTGATGTATCATATTATGGGGGTCATACTCAGGTTATGATAGTTTAAGGTTTAGGGTAGGGGATCACATGGGATGTGATGGATCTCATTTTAGGACACATTTAAGGGTAATATATAATGGTTTAATGTTATAACACTTACATTTATCTAACTATAGTGAATACGGTTTACCATTAGTTTATATGAATGATATTTTCTTTCTTGAGGTAAAATGCATGATACACATGTTTTTCTGGTTATATAATTATAATTGGTTAGGGGGTGTTGGTTGAGATATTTGAATGACACACATCATATAGTTTGTGATATTAATACTAGGATTAGGTCATGCTGACTTATTGTAGGGTTATCATAGTTTATGTGTTCTTGGGTAATAAGGGAAACCCAAAAGAGGGTATGTGGGATTAGAGTACCTATATTTATGTATTTTATGATTTGGATATTTTATGATGTATGTTTATTGTAATGGGAGTTCATTTTTTATTATAGAATATAATTTTTCATGGTTATGTGATGAGTTGATTAAATTTGTACAATCAATGTGCTTTATATTCTTTATTCACATATTACACAAGGGGTTCCATTTGGAAACCAAAGAGTACACTTGAATCCTCCACCTAAATATATAATAACTATTTTTATTTTTCACAGGAGCTTCTTGGGGATCAAGATGAGAATTACTTTCTTACATAGTTATTATTTAATTCATAGAGTTTGTGGTAACTTCTTATAGTTGTTTTTTTATTTTTAGTTTTTTTCTTTGATATAACATTATTTTAATAAATTGAGGTTACCATTATTCCTATATGTTTCTTATTGACAGATTTAATCTTGTATCATATTTTTTAAATTATATTTTGAGGGTTATAGATCCGATTTTATTAATTATATACTCTCGGTTATAGTCACCCAATCGTGATAGTATCAAATTCCAAACTTATTTGAGGAAGGCTTTAGTGTTCAACATCCATATATTCACTGTAGACCTCATATGGTTACCCATTGAGGGGTGGGGGTGGGTTCATGATAATCAAATTATAAAAAAATTATTTCTTATACATTTTTCATCCATTTAAATAAAATATACATAAATTAAATGTTAATTGTTGTTAGACGGACAAAAAATGTGTTTTTCATTTTAAAAGGGGTGTCTATGTTTAAAACACAGGTAAAATAACCAAATCAATTAAAATTTCTATGAAGTGTCAAATAATACTATGGAAAATATATTAAATTAATTTATTAATGTTAAAAAAATTTCTCATGTTATTAATTTACAATGGGTGGTGATAATGATTAAAATATTTTGTTAACAATTTAAAGGTGATTTTTTGTTAATAAAATGTGTCACATGGTAAAAACCATGAAAATATGTCCATATTTTCAAAAAATTATAGATAAATAATAAAAAAATTATTTGTGTCTTTTAAGTATAATACTTGAGTAATATAAACACATTTAATTAATAAATTTTTTGAATAAAACTTTTTATTTATCTTATGTATTATTTAAATAAAAAACGTGAAGCACATGATCAAAAAGAATATTTTTTCTAGTTGTCAGTAAACTATAGAGGAACAAAATATTGTCAATGTTTAATATTTTGTAATTCAGCAAAATCATTTTTTCATGTGATATAGACCAAATAAAGTAATTTTTATTTTTTCCATTTTAAAAGATTTATCAAAATTAATAATAGTCTCACAACCTAAAAAATTAAGAACACATCCCTTGATTTTTGTGAATATATATTAAAATTTCGGAATATTATTCTACAACATGCTGTAATGAAATTTAAATCATTGTAATGTGTTATTATTTTAAAAAGAAAAAAATCAGTTTTTTTGTTAAAAACACTCATTAATATTTCAATCCCCCACAAACGAGTCCTTATTATTACAAAACTATAATAAAATGAGCTTGATTTAATATATTATACATATATATATATATGAAATTTATATAATTTAAATGAACAATGTGTTTAGAATATCCAAAAATACATTTTCTATTTTATGTGTCATCAAAGTCAAAAACATGCATCACATGCTCAAAAGAGTGAAAAAGAGATCAAATCGTTGTTAAAAACTATGTAAATGATCATGAATTGATTTTAAACATGTAATCATAATTCTCATATCATTATGATGAGTTTTTTTGGAAATATATAAACCTATATTTATTCATTTTAAAAGAATTTTTTCTATTGAAAATGTTTGTTAAATGATTTAAATATCTAAAATATGTCCTAAATATAATAAAATTCTTTTAAAATGATCAATTAATTTTTTGGGTCCTGAATAAATTATTTTCAAATAATTATAGCATTCAATGATGTTAGAATTGAATAATGTGTTTTTTCTAAATTGTAATGTGATATTAAGTATAAAATATGCATACATTCTCAAAATTGAGAAAAATATATTGTATTTCCGTGAAACTCATTGAAAATAATCTGAAATTTAGTTTTAAACTATTGTAATGAATCGCATTTCATTCTAAAATTTATTGTTTTCAAATTGATTTAAATCACATAATCTTAATTTAAACTAAATATTTTGTTAATAAAGTGAGTTAGTTACTAAAATCTATGGAAATGATATATGTTATATTAATTGATTTTGAAAAAATTATATTATGAATTTAAAAAGTTGTATGCGAATTTCATTTTTTCATGATATTTTTTTATTATATTTTTATTAAAAAAATTTAAGGTAGTATTTATTAAATTATCAATCAATGGTTAAAAAACGAAAATTGTTTATTATTACAATTATCTAAAATTCATTACACTATAGAAACATTTCATTGGTATGTTAAAAGTTAAAGGATGTTTGATGATTCACCAACATTAAACTCTTTATGTGATGCAAAATTTTTTAGTCACAATTTTTCTTTTTTAAAAATATTAGATAATTTTAATATCATAGATCATTATAATATAAATAAATAAAAAATTTATTTCAATTATGATGTCATATTTTTTATTTATGGTTTTAGCTATTGTTATTTTATTATGTTGCTATAAATTTCATTATTTATGATTCACAACACTAAATGGTAACAAAAAATATCCCCTCTAATATTGTTAATCTTGTTTTTAGAAAGAAACTCATTCCCTTTAAAAGAAATATTTATTCATATCTATCACTAAAAAATTCATTTTTTAGCATGGAGAGAAAATATTTTTTGTTGTATAAGACTATATCTATCATCCCTGATTGTTGAGCTAGTAATCATACTCAATATTTGATTATCATATCTCTTAAACATTAATTATGATCTTACATGGATATTTCAAAACACATTATAAATTTTAAATTTTATAATAAAATGATAATGATGTTAGTGTATCAAATTTTATTTCTAAATACAATGATACTAACCTCTAAATTTATTAATACAATATGTCTCTATAAAGCTATGGTATGTGAAATTGAATTTGGATTCATAGCGGTGATTAATTCATGTTCGTTTCATTAATTGTTTTAAGTGTATTCAAATAATTTTATATGTATTTGGAATATAAAAACAACTAATCTAAAAATATAGATAAATAATCACATAAGAAAATAATTACTCTTATTTTTAATTAATTATTTATACTTTAATTAATATCATATTATGATTATGTAAACTATTATTTTTAAGTGTTAGTCAATAAATATATTTTTCGATACTTTATAATCATGTAATTTCACTCATATATATTAATCTAATTAAATTTCACTAATGTTTTATTTGTATCAGATAATTCTTAAATCCTTTTAAACTCTTTAGCCACATATCACAAAATTCATAAAAATCTGCACCATCATATTTTATTTGAAAAAATAACTAAACTTAATCTCACGACATATATTATCATTTATCCATTATTCATAACTCACTTTCCTTGTCCCTTTATAATTGGAGGTAAAAACCTAATATGTGTTTTTATGGATCATTTTATTTGATTTAAAAAGATTTAATGTATTGGGTATATCATATATTGATATACATATTAAGCATGTCCATCTGTATACCATTAGGTAGTTTTATTATCTTTATTTTATATTATTTACAAGGTTGTATTGATAAGATTTCAATAATGATTTTCAAGTCTTAATCAGTTGAAATTGAAAAAAATCAAAATAAATTATAAATTAATTTAAGTGAATCTATAGGAGAACCCCTTCATCAAGTTTATTCATATAAGCGTGTAACTCAATAAAATAACATTAATAATTATTTATATATATAATGTTTGGTGAAATGAGATTCCTATAACATAATTATTTTTTAAATTTATTTGAGGAAAAAAATAATTTCTTAAATGGGATTAAAAAATGTGAAATTATTTTGTACTTTTACTATGGTGTCATTAACTGTAAAATGATTTCTAATTTTTTTATAGCTTTTGTGAAAAGTAAATGCACTAAATCATTTCAGGGTTTTTCATTAATAGTAAATGAAATGTGTGTAATGATTCATGATTTTCATACATAATATAAACTAAAAACCTGAATTGGTTTACTCCTCCTCCTCTTTAAACTAATCCTAATTTAGTTTTTGAACTATCATTTTATGGTATCTATATTTATATTTTTTATATTTGAGAAAATTATTTTATTTACTTGTTTATTTATTATATAAATAATTTATTATAAATTATATTTTTTTAATTTTTTTAATTTTTTAAAGATGAAGATCGTAATTATAAATTAATTCATGATTTAAATATATAAATATAAATATTATACTAAATTTTTAAAAAATTAAAATATATTATAATTACATTTTAATGAAAGGTAAATAAAATATTAATTTTTTCCAATATAAATAAAATTAATATCTTGAAGGTTTCAATGGTTCTATATCAATAAAAATATCAATTTTTTATTAAATTGATGATTTCTGGTGATTTGTTTTGGGATTGATTACTCTAGTAAGGGGTGAAAAACTTTTAACCTCTCCTATATCAATTTCAGGGAATTTCCTTAACTATGGATTGTGGGATGTCTAGTTATTACTCAAATAGACTCACAAAAAATAATATATATAGAAGTTATTAATTAAAGGAATTTTTTTAATAGAATGTTATCATTGATTTGAATAATAATATATTTAATTCCTATATTATAAATAAATGAAAATTATTAAATAAATTTTAAGGAATTTTTAATTACATTATTTTGTAAAATTTTGTTAGATAAATATTACCACTCAAAATATAGATAAAATGATACATAATAATATTTATAATGCTGCAAGACTAATTCATAATGGAAAAAGAATCTTTATTATTAGAAAAATATAATGAGATTTAAAACAAAAATATTGTATATATTTTAATGTTTCATAGCTAAAAATTAATTGATGGTTAATCTGAAAACAATCTATCCATTATTGACATCTACATTACAATGATTTTTTCATGGCATACATCAACTACATTATTGATGATAGGGGAATGAAAGAATTATATTCACTGTTTGTTAATATATTTGATAGTCCAATTATTGATTTTGTATCGTTATATTTATCATCAAATAAGATAAGTTGCTAATAAATTTTATAAAATTTGATGTTGTAGTTATTAGTGGTTCATCACAACCATATGAAACCGTGACATAAAATGAAATAATTGAACAACCTATTGAAAATGAATCCTCTATTGAATTTTCTCAATATTTTGTCGATATGTTGGTTGATAATTTAACAAATTATTATTATTATTATTATGATATGATCTCTAATTATGTGGATGGAGAATAATAATATTATTTCAAATAATATCATCTAATAAATCCTATATTTTTACAGAAAATATTGAATAATGCCCAACCATTATATTCATGATCAAAGGATGGTATTCCCTGATTATTTAAATTTTATGGATCTATCACATTTTGTATAAAAAATCCACTTAATTATTGGAATCATGCAACGATTAGTGGATGAAAATTTGTTTTATATTAAGAAAGAAACTAAAAGCAAAAAATTGATTAAGACTGTGAAAATATAGTATCACATTGTGTAATAATTTATTTATGTTAATGAATAATCAAATATAGGTCACTATATTCATCAATGTGATATGTATACTTCTGATTGTTGGTTGTTTTTATAGGATATACTTGCTAAAAAAATAATGTTTTGAGGATTTATAGGATTCCAAGAACATAATTGTGAAACTAATCCCAACAATGGGTAAAATTTTTTTATATAATGAGTTCAATTCAGTAGTCATTATTAAAATACAAACATTATATTTGGATAATCTAGTGGTTATTTAGAAGTAGAGAATATAATAACCATTCAAATATGAGACATCTTAATAAAAGGCGTTGTTGGTATGATTAAAAAACTATTTTGAAAGCCAATTGAGACCATGATGATTTCTATTCAATTTTAATATAATATATTGACATGTTTTTTTAATTAAAAATTCATTTTTTCGTCTAGTAACATATTATGGAATATGTCAACGAATAAACTCGAGTTGACCAATCAACTGTGGAGTATAATAAATTGTTTTTGGAATCATCACATTCCATGGATGAATTAATGCATTGAAATCGGTTTATCTAGATCAATGGAACAATTATATACAGATATTATACGTGAAAAATATTAGTTTCCTCCATTAAATATAAAAATCATGTTATGTTACCATTGTAATTCACTATCATTGAGAATGATAGCTTTTTATCTTGGAGTTGTTTTAAATATTATATCTGAGAGTATTCAAGGAACATCAATGTAATTTTCCTAGTATCTTATTGATATTGAATGATCATGGAAGTGATACATTCTCCTGATCTTATATTGATACATCTATAATCTTATCAATGATTCTATATTGGAAATATTTCAATGAAAATGTGAAATAATTTCAAGGATGAGTCTATGAAAAAGGAAATAATAAATATGATCAAATATATAAATTTATTATATAATCATATTATTAAAATTTTAAAAAAAATCAACAAATTAAAATTAATTTATTTACAGAATAAAAAATCTACCATTAGGGATATTTGAGTGATTTGAAGGAAAAAAAATCTAATCAAGAAATAATTTAATAAATGAATAAAATTTTACGAGAAGAATGTTAAATCAAATATGATATGTGATGGTTATATTATTATCGTGTAAAAAATATCATTGAATACATTAATAGAATCACTGAGGGAGTTGAGATGTTTCAAATAACAATTTTCATACATGAATATTTCTATACCAAAATAAAGTACAACACAGTCAGTGGAAATTATTATTAATAGGGTCTTTATAGAATGATTTAATATAGAGTGAATGTATATAGTAATTGATACAACACCTAACCTATGATGAGTAACATGGATTACTAATAAAAAATGTGTTCCTAAAAAATAACCTAGATTTTGGTCAAATATCAGCGTTAATCCAAATCATGGTTCACCATATATAGTGAGTGATTTGTTAGTGAAATTGTTTTAGCAAAATTATATGTGGAATAATTTTTTACACATGAGATTATTAAATATTCATTATATCATGTTAAAATTGATGATTACAAATTATAGAAACTCAAATCTATCATTAATGCTTATCCTCAAAAAAAATAAAAGATAAATAGAAATAACATCATTTACGAGTATATAATGTTGATGATATCAATGTAAAATGATAAAATTATTTCAAGATTAAAAATACCCAAAAAATATTTTGGTTCAACTCATACAGATTATGAAACATATAATTTGTATATTGAGGATGTTAATGATGTTTCTTGTCTCATGATAGAGGCCATGAAATCAGAGTCACAATACCAAAAATTAATTTATTGAAACCATTAATATGATGGAATATTAAATGCAGTTTTATATAAAGAAGAAAATCCATTAGTTATATAAAATATATATGGAGTTATTTAAATTTATAATCGGAAATGGTATATAAATAGACCGACATGATCTGTGAAAAATCATCAAGAGGGTGAAACACTGATGAAAAATCTATAATATGTTTCATCCTAAATCAACTCATTTAATATTTTCATGTGATTAGATGATTAATTTCACCCATAAAAACAGGCACATACATCAGGAACATCACAGTTTTACATGTTTTTTTGTCTAAACAAATAGGTATATTTCATAGAATAATTTATATTCACTTAATATCATATGATCCACTGATATTAATATGTGGATTTTAATTAGAAGGGGTTTTTCCTCGAACTCTGTTTCCAAATAGTATATTGGATGTATAAAATATTCACCCTTGATATTTTATAATGTTATAAAATATTTTTACATGATGTGAGACATACATATAATAATAATTCCATCATGTTATTACTTTTTTGTTCTTTTTTTTATTTTTCGTCTATAGATTATGCAGGAATAAGTATATTCATCAATCATTTATTTTACCTCTCTTAGATAATTGGTTTCATTTTTACGTCACAAAATATTAATCATATACACTATTTTCACATCCCTAAAAATATTATTTTCTTCTTATGTAATGATTTGTATCTTCCAAATTAGAATTTATAATAATAAATAATTTAAAATTACTTCACATTAATATATTTCATATTCTTATAATTCTTCTTATTTATTCCAAATTAATTCAAATATTATCTTGGTTATTCTGGTGTAATATCATTTTATTGTGTGGGAAAGAATTTTATCATTACAAAATCTATATTTCTTATTGAATCGTCTTCATTACAAGAAATTTACACATCTTTATTCCTTTCATGATTCACAAATTACCTTTTGTGATATATAGTCCATTCATTCAAAGAATTAGAAACATTAAATTTAATTTTCGTCAAAATTATTCATTATTGTATTCCTATTATTTTTTAATTATTATAGAAATTATAATTTTATAGTGTATATGACTTATACAATGTTTATATTACTCTTATGTAGTCCCTAATGACACATAAGATGTGAAAAAGGACACTTACTAAGTCCAACTTTTCTTCTAACTTTTTTTATTTCCTCAATAAGTCCAAAAATGACCCTTTTAATGTTCAAAAATTATCTATAAGAATTAATAAAATTGTTTTTATTAATTTAGAAATGTCCCATATGAATTCATGGAGTCATCCTTATGAAATCTATAAATTAATCTTTATAAAGTCTTAATGACTATTATGGTATTGAAAATGTACTGTCTGAAGTCATTGCCGATTCTTATTAAGTAATAAAATTACTTTTATATAGAGTGGGATGTGTCTTTTGACCTATTTTCATTATCTAATTTGCAATATCAACTATAGTAGATGAATATTACCCAGTTTTGAGGATGAAAAATGTCCTACCAAAACTACTAAACTCCAAAAACACTATTATACATCACCAATCATATCAATATCTCTTGCAATCAACTTTTATTACTCTATATCATTGTAATATACTTCACCACAAATGAAACACCAAATTTCACTTGAAATTTATTATGATTTATTAATTGATTAATTAATATAACAAAATAAACATATCCACTACATATTAAATTGTTATTTTCTACTAGTAAAAATACCAAATTATAGTGAAAATTTATATTAAACTATATTCCAAAAGACCCTCCTTGAGTCTAAAAAATATTCCCAAAACCTACCATTGTCAAAAAAATAGTACTCAATGGATTTTTAGAAATGATGAAACATAAAAATTATTTAAACACTGTAAAAGAATAAATGAGTCATAATTCAATTTCTAAAATCTTACAAAAGGGAACATAGTGTATGCAACTAGATTTTTTTAAAAAGAAATTATGTTTTCTTTAAAATAGTGATCTATAATCACATATTTAATCCACTAAATTTGACTTGTGATACCTCTTAAGAATAACTTTTTTTATTCACATTTCATGATCCTGGTTATATTAATTTAAAAACAAAATCTCCCTGGCCCTTGATTCATATTTATATAAAAAACGAATCAAGAATTCTTATTTTTAGAATATTTTTCCTTAAAACATTTTTATGACTAATTTTTTCACAAATACTCCCAAAAACTAATAGAACATTTAATATGAATCAAAAACCCATAATCTGACCATATTGTTTTTGACACTTAATAACTCATCCTAAATACATATTATCCTGAAAAATTTACCTCTCAAAAAATAGGTGAAAAATGTATCTCTAGATTTTTATTTCATATAGACCCCTACCATAACATTTACATTGAATTTTTAACCTCATAATGTATCAAAAGATAATGTGAGAGAGGGTAGGGATTCAATATACATTATTCATTTAGAGGATGTATTTTGAGATCCCTTCATCAACTACCATTTTTGAAATACAATGTTCAATAATGGTTTAATGGATTAATCATATATTTTATTTTTCTATTAAACAAATTCCATCTTCAACACATTCATATTCATATAAATATTGTTAAATTGGTATCTTATATAAATTTTTTAATAGATGTTGAAAATCCTCTCTAAATAAAACAATGACACATTGATTTTCATGGAATACAATGATTTAAATCAATACTTATATATTGAAATCCTATCATAGATTTATAATACATTTCAACTGGGTTGCGGATTAAGTTGCAGCCAAACAATATTCTTCATTACTACTCATGGTAACAAAGTATTTCTTCTTTGAATGAAAATAGATGTACAAACTATTAAAAAAGTAAAACGCCATCAGATTTAGACATTATATCATCAATATTTGTAACCCAATATTAATCAATATTGTTTAATATATTTACCCTTATATTACTTTGATAAAACAAACTACAAACAATTTTTCTTTTAGTGTACATGCGAATTAATTTTTCAGTTTATGAACATATATTATTTTTGGTGAACATTGATAAAATTAACACAATTTTACTACTTATAAAATGTAAGTAAATTAACATATCAAGTATATAAATATTTAAATTAGTTTTCTTAACAATATTGGTTTGACTTTTTTCATTTTTCAAACTTTTACTCTTTCTTTACTTATGAAATTTGAGTAGAAATTCGATTTTAATCACATATTGCAATATTTTTGAAAATCACTGATGCCTGATTAAATTGAGAAAGAAACATGTTGAGATCCTATTAGAAAATATTTAAATCTATAAAATATCTTATTACTCTATGAATATAAATTTAAAACAACTTCTTTATCATTATATAAAAATCATCACAAATTTCTTCATAATTTTTAATTTTTTTAATATATTTATTAACAATGGCAATATGGGATACCTGGTTATCATCATTGATGTAGTTATTGTTTTCAATTCATAAAATCTTGAACATCATCTATTTCCAAATTGAATATAATATGGTATACTAAGATCATATGAATTTATTTAACCTACATTGAGACTTCTTTATCCAAACCCATATTTTCCATCTTCCCCACAACAAAAGTCAATGATTTTAACAATATATTTATCATATTAACTCTTTTTATTAGAGAAGACATACATTATACCATTTGAAATATCTTCAATTGAATTTTTTATACAATAAAAAGAAACTTACTAATGGTTTATAGTCAACATACCAATACGAAGGTCTCAAAAAACTAATCACACTCTACTTGTTAGTACCACTTTAACACAATTTTTACCATGTATATAAAAAATCTCCTTTTGTAATGGCCCGAGGTTTTGGGGTCCATTACATGGTGAAAACATGATGTTTGGTGTGTTCTGGTGGTCTGGAAGGCCATCCCAAATTCTCGGTGAAGCTTAGACTCCTAGTGGTAGCCTCGGCCTAACGATGGCCTTGGCCTACTGGTAGCATCGGTCTACCGGTAGCCTCTGTCTACTGGTAGCCTCGACATACCGGTAGCCTCTGCCTACCGGTTACCTAGGCCTACTAGTCTCCTATACCTACCGGTAGCCTCGACCTACTGGTTTCCTCGGCATACCGGTAGCCTCAGCCTACAGGTGGACTTGGCCTACCGGTGGCCTCGGCATAGCGGTCACCTCAGAATATCGGTCTCCATGGCCTACTGGTCTCCTCGGCCTATGGGTCACCTTAGACAACTGGTCACCTCAGTCTATCGGTATCCTCAGCCCACCGGTAGCCTCGGTCGACCGGTGGCCTCGACCGACCGGTGGCCTCGACCTACCGGTCGCCTCAGCCTAACGGTCGCCTCGGCCTACCAGTCGCCTCAGCCTAATGGTAGCCTCAACTAACTGGTAACTTGGACTTCCAGTAGACCAAGCCTACTGGTGACCATGGGGTACCGGTAGCTATAGCCATCCGGTGGCCTTGGTGTAATGGTGACCTCTCCACGGGTTTTCCAGTAGCTCCTCCTTTTTGCGTGAATTGGTTTTTAAACCGTGTTGTCACCCCATTAAGCATGTTTTAATGCCCATTAATGGTGTTTAATTAAATGATTGGTGAGGTACCCTCCTTAAATGAAAACCATGCATTTTGGTCATGCCTTTAACCACGTTTTCAGAGACTCCTGTATCGCATCCTATGTGGAGTCCTTCCTAGGTTAAGGAGGTGTGAGTCAGTTTTAACTGCCCCGAAGGGCGGGGACCTTTTAAGTTGGACGTGTGGGGTGGGAGTTCTATGGTTCCCACGTGGCGGTTAATTAATTCTGTAATGAAGATAATAACAGGTTAAAGAACAGGGATGAGGATGTTTTTTAATATTGTAACATGTTTTTTCCCATGCATTCCCTATGATGTTGTTATGAATTAAATGGGATTAGGCCTAATGAAAATCCCGGCCGTTGGGGGCCTTTGTTTGTGCACCGATTCTATGATCTGTTTTATGCTATTTCAGGTTATTGGGAATCATGAATGAATCAGATAAAAACATAAACTTGTCTATTGAATATGAATGCCCATAACCTTATGTGATCACCCAAGTTGAAAAAAATAATATAAAAGAATGAATTCTGAACATTGAGATGGTTCAGTTATGAAATGGTGAAGTAGTGAATGTGTTTTGTTATGGATAGGTGAACAACGAGGCTGTGTTTTGTTATGGATGGGTGAACTGCTGGGTTGTGAATGGTGTGGTTGGAATGACATGAGTTGTTGTGTGGCTATGGTGGTGTTTGGCAGTAGGGCTGCTTGTTGGGTTATGAACATGAATAAAAGTGGAATGTCAATAATGAAATGGATGGAATGGTAATGAATTAATGTGGTGATAACCAATGGTTTGTTGTATTTTTCATTGGTTCCAGTTTTTCGAGGGATCCCACTGATTCCACTTTGATGTTATTATTTACAAGAGTATCGGGTGTGAAGGATTAAAATACCTGATGGTTTCCCTTCCTCATTATTGTTGTTTCATATGTGATTGTGCATATTAGTTTCCCAATAGTGAAGGGATTAAGTCATAGTGAACTGTTATGAAATTATAACCTGAATAGGGAAACTGGTAACTATTTGTTGTGTGCCTATTTTCTGAGGTAGCAGTGCACAAGGACCTGCTTGTATCTATTTGAGGAGCCATAGGTTGGGCTGTGTGTTGGTATATATGTGTAACTTTATGTTTTCTGTTTAGTCTCACCCCACCAGTGATGGGCACTTAGTGTCGGACACACCATCTAATGGGGAAGGGTGTTTCCCCTAGTTACTATCCTTCCTAATCCATCTTCCCTAGGCTGTTATGGCTGGAGGCGACCTTACACCCAAGGATCTTCAGGTCGGTTTTGATTGGTGTGTTGTTATCCTAGGACTCTTCGGGAAGGTTATTTTCCCAAGAATCTTCGGGATGAGGCCCAGGTGTTTTCGAGCTGGGGATCTGGTTATGGTATGTTTTCCTAGGTGTTTTCGGTATGAAGCCCAGGTGTGTGTGGGCATGGATGTGTGTTTGTTAGGACCAGGTGTGTGAGAGTAGCGATGTGGATGGTTGTGAGCACCAGGTGTGTGTGGGAAAGAAGAGCATGGTAGGATTAGGACATTTTCTGGTTGGGATGAGCACCTAGCTAGTAGGGGAAATGGTGGTGTGGGTACCGAAATGTTATGTTCTTACTATTACATTACTGCTTGTGTTATTTGGTGAGTGTGGCCAGTGAGGAGGGATGGATAAATTCCATGATAGATGATGTTTCTTCTATTTCTCACGGGACATTAGGACGTCTCCCCACTTGTTCATGAGAGCATTAGGTTTCCCTACTGAGTATACTTTGTATGCTCAACCTACGTTTACTTTTAGGTTTCCAGGAGGGCTTCAGAGGTCATGCAGGACCTTACAAGTCTGAAAATTGGAGTTACTGTTGGTCTCTGTTGGATTTTTCTTAGCCGTTTCCTTTCCTTTTTGGTATTTTACTTTGGAGTTTTTTTACTTTGTTCATTTTTTATTATTAAAACATGCATGTGGTTTGGTTTTTACATTGAGTTTTCCATATAGGGTGGTGGTTGGTGTTGAATCATTCTTTCTCCCAATACTGGTTAACTAAAAAGGGTAATGCATCCCATATTGTTAAATTGTTATACCCTTGGTGCTAGTCTCCACTCTGGGGCCTACTAGAGGTAGTACTCAGTGGTCATTATCTCATCTTCAACTAGAGGAAGGAAGGGCAGTGACCTTTGCCTCCCCTTCCATCATCTTGCCGAAAGCAGGTCATGAAAGAATGGTATCAGAGGCAAGGTTGAGGGATAGGATGGAGTCTAGAGTTATGTACAACGATGATTGCATGGGATGGTAGGGACACAATGTTAGGTTACCTTGGTGTGTGAATTAGGCGAGGGAAGACCAGCTAGGACACGGGATTTTAGGCCCCCCATGATCCGATGCAAGGACACTGGACCTACTGAACGACAAAGTGAGGCTACACTGATTTCAGGGTAGAGACCCTAGGAAAGGTACATGCATCATAATGACGTGTATTCCTGTGTTTCAGGGGTGTATTGGGGATTTAAAAGAATAATAAGTCAAAGAAAATTTAAGAACAATATTCGACACTACTCGGGCTTAGGCATTCCTTGATTAAATTGCAGCTATGTCACCTGGGAGAAGACCACGAGTGCTGAAGGAGATTGAGGCCCAAGAGGTTGACTTGGACGATCAGTAGAGGAATGACCGAGAGGATGAGTATGATCAGTGGAAGAAGACACATCGAGCCTTTCTGCGACAGACCCTCGAGAAGTACTAGGGCATCATTTCTAACTCAGTGACGGAGGGATAGCTCGAGAAGCTAGCCATCAACATCTCCTTGATCCGTCCTCTAAGGGAGTAATGGGTTCCAATTGTCGTTAGTCTGCAGAGAGGAGCAGCGCGTCAGTGGCGGACGCTTTTCCTAGGAGAGAAGATAGAGGCAGAGGTTTCATGGGCCTGTTTCGAGAAGGAATTTCATGAGGAGTTCATGTCCTCTACGGTGAAGGCTGAGAAGAGATATGAGTTGCTCTCCCTTTAGCTGTGAAGAATGTCAGTGAGGGAGTTCGGGATCATGTTCAATGATCTATAGTTCTTTTCCCCAGATCTCTTTCCGGATGAGGAGTCCTAGGATAGACTGTTAGATGAGGCACTTCGTCCTTCTCGTCAGTACGCTGCCACTCCCTTCACCCTTCCGACGTACCTTGGAGTACAGAAGATGGCCGATATAGTAGAGAGGATGCACTCGAAGGGAGGCATGCAATGAGAGGGGAACCAACTGGGTTCATCAAAGGGGGAAGCAGTCAGCAGCAGGTCACCAGGGACAGATACTTCTATGTTTCTACTAGCAGGGTGTAGGCCCCATCAGTTCCAGTTCCGAGCTTCTTTCCCTCACCACTTTTCCATAGGTCTTGGATCGAAGTGTTTCTCTTATGGAGTTTTTGGGCATATCCAGAGAAGGTGTATGACTCGAGCTCCACATGGTGGTGGTGGGAAGTTTCAGCACCCACTTCCGCAGCATCCATCGCCGGCGAGGCCTTTCCAGCAGTAGCAGTAGGCCCCTGACCCTCAGAGGGATGACATTGCAGGAGGAGACTGACATCAGGGTGCTCCTCAGGGACCTCAACCAGGGCGTGGTCGGGAAGGTGGTCGAAAAAAGCGAGGTAGAGGAGTTGGGCGTGGATAGTTGCATTCCGCAGAGTTAGTAGCTCCGATAGGACCAGAGGTCTTTCAAGGTATGATCAGTTTATTCATCACTATTGTTTCTGCCTTGTTTGATTTGGTAGCTTCACACTCCTTTGTTACACCCGAATTATCCCATGCTCTGATTCTGGATGCCGAGAGACCTTTTGTGCCCCTAGTGTTGAGAACACCAGTTGGGGGTCAGACCATCATATCTTACTTTTTATGGGTATGTAGACTGATGTTGGGACCACATCAATCCAGTGGAGACCTTCTTTCATTGCAGATGCAGCAATACGATGTCATTCTACGCATCAACTCGTTATTCTCTAGGCATGACATCATCTATTGATATCAGAGAAGGATTGAACACTCCAACAAGGATGGATGGCGTGTGGATTGTATTGGAGACCAGATTTATCAGGTGGGGAGTCGACATGTGGAGCCACTCCATTCAATGCTTGATGGGGTGTCTGTGGAGTCGGCGGACGCAGGAATGATGGATGTCCCAAATGTCGTAAGATAATTCGCTGATGTCTTTATTGATGAGGTTGTGACTATACCCCCTCGACGTGACGTTGAGTTTGGGATAGACTTAATACCTGGTGCCCACCCGATCTTGATGGCTCCTTATCAGATGGCACCTTCTGAGTTGCGGGAGTTGGGGATTCAGATTGACGATCTGATGGAGAAGGAATTTGTTCGACCCATCGTGTCACCTTGGGGTGCCCCAGTTTTGTTTTTAAAGAATTAATATGGTAGTATACGACTCTGCATAGACTACCGGAGGTTGAATGAGGTGATGGTCAAGAATCGTTACCCCCTCCTTAGGATAGACGATCTATTCGACAAGCTGAGGGGAGCAGGTGGGTTCTCTAAGATCGATCCGTGGTATGGATACCACCAGTTGAGATTGAAAGAAGGTGATATCTCGAAGATGGATTTCAGGTGTAGATATGGCCTCTTTGAGTTCGTGGTCATGCTGTTGGGAATTATGAACTCACCATCAATGTTCATGAACCTCATTAACTCTGTCTTCCAAGTATTTCTGGACCAGTTCATTGTGGTGTTCATCAACAACATCCTTATCTACTCAAGATCAGAGGAAGAACAAGTTGATCATCTTATGGAAGTTTTGGGAGTCCTTCGACACCCCCATATTTATGGGAAACTGTCTAAGTGCAAGTTCTTAACGCGAGAAGTACATTTCCTTGGACAAAAAGTGTCTCAGAAGGGAATAGTAGTATACCTATCGATGGTCAAGGAAGTCATTTCATGGGTAGCACCCAAGAATGTTGCGGAAGTTTGTAGTTTCCTGGGTTGGGCAGGCTATTACTGGAGGTTTGTGGATGACTTATCTTGAGTTGTAGCTCCTTTGAATTCTTTGACTAGGAATGACCAGGCCTTCGTGTGGAGGGACCAGTGCCTGACAGCTTTTGGCTTCCTAAATGAGAAGCTGGTTAGTGCTTCTGTACTCAGATTACCAGAGGAAGGGGTGTTGTTTGAAGTGTTCGGTGATGCTTCTGGCCTTGGGTTGGGATGTTTGTTGGTGTAATAGCGAAGAGTGATCTCTTATGGGTTTAGGAAATTATGTCATCATAAACGTAACTATGCCACCCACGATCTAGAGATTGCAGCCTTAGTGTTCACATTGATGGTGTGTCTACATTATCTCATCGGAGAGCGCTTTGTTGTCTTCTCAGATCAGAAGAGATTGCATTATGTCTTTTCCCAGTGGGATCTGAACATGCGGATGTAGAGATGAGTTGAGTTCCTCTAATACTATGACTTCGAGATATCATATACTTAGGGAAATGGTAATGTTGTGGATAATGACATGAGAAGGAAATTGCAGGAGGAAGTAGTTCTGGAATCTGCATTTGCTTGGATAGCGATGGAAGAGTTAGTGGCCTTGCATTTGGATGTAAGTTTGGAAGGTGGAAGAGGCTGTTTGTTTCAGATGAATGTAGTTTCCTCTTTAGTGGTGTAGGTGGATGAGTCTCCGGGGGGGACACATAGGTAGAAGTGATGCGAGATCGTGTTTTTCAGGGAAATGCTTCTGAGGAATGGTCAGAGAACGGTCAGCATCAGATGTTTTTCCGTGGAAGGATATTTTTTCTGTAGATGATGCATAAAGGGGTTCTCCGTGAGTTCCATGGATCAGCTTTAGCAGTACATCCTGGGGTCTCAAAGATGTAATAAGGCCTAAGGGTACAGTTTTGGTGGTCCGGGGTAAAGAGGACGGTGGCAGAGTTTGTGGCTAATTGCCTAGTGTGTCCTCAACTTAAGGATGAACACTGTTTTCCTTGAGGGTTTTTATAGCCTTTAGATGTTCCTAAGTGGAAATGGGATGATATCTTGATAGACTTTTTTACAGGACTACCCAAGACTCAGGGAAGCTATAATTCCATCTGGGTAGTGGTGGATCAGTTGAAAAAATCATCTCACTTCTTAGCGATTAAGGAGTCGAGCCCACTGAGTACTTTAGCCCAGGGGTACGTTGATGCGGTGGTGCGGTTTCATGTGATTCTGAGATCTATTGTCTCCGATCGAGACACACAGTTTACCTCCCGTGTCTGGAGGGGATTACAACATGGCTTTGGAACCCAATTACACCTTAGCACTTCTTTCCATCCTCAGACTGATGGGCAGACAGAACGAACGGTCCAGACGTTGGAATACATGCCGTGAGCATGTGTTCTAGATTTTGGGGGATCATGGGTATGACAATTTCCTCTGGTGGAGTTTTCTTATAACAATAGATTCCACTCCACTATCGTCATTACACCATTTGTGGCCATTTATAGAAGGATTTTTCGTTCACCCATTTGCTGGACAGAAATTGGGGAAGCAGCTGTTCTTGAGCCAGAAGTGGTGCAGGGAACCACTGAGAAGGTTCTGCTCATGCTTGAGAGGATGAAGGCATCCCAGGACCGACAGAAGTCTTATGCCGATCGTAGGAGAAGGCCTTTGGAGTTTCAGGTTAAAAATAATGTGTTCTTGAAGGATTCCCCTCGACGTGGGAAGCGCTGGTTTGGGAAGGGCAGTAATCACTCTCCTAGGTTCATTAGACCTTTTGAGGTGCTGAGATGAGTTGGTGAGGTGGTGTATCAGCTAGCATTTTGACCTTAGTTGGATAATGTTCACAACGTCTTTCATGTCTCCCATCTTCATCAATATCTACACGACGACTCCCATGTCATTGATTGGGGAGAGTTAGATGTAGAAAACGATGCGACCTTCGTAGAACAACCGATCAAGATCGAGGATCATAAAGAGAAAGTGCTTCGTGGACGAATTATCCCCTTGGTTCATGTGTTGTGGAGGAATGGCATCCTCGAGTAGAGCACTTGGGATAGGGAGGTCCAGTTACGCTATCAGTACCCAGAGCTGTTTTGCATTCCATGTTGTTATTGTTCTGAGTTTTGTTGAGATGTTTTACCTTGTTATTTAATATATAAAATGATTTTTTTTCTTTTCTATTAGATGATGTGTTCCTTATCCTCTCTGTGTCTGTTTTTTTGTGTCTGAATGTGTGATGATGGGAAAACCTGACCGTTAATCAGGACACATTAATATAGAAGCGATTAAACCCATGCAGGCGAGTCATTGCCGCCCAAAGCGGAAAATATCATGACATGTAGGAAGGGACCCCCTGACTCATGTGTTGGACAATGTTATCCTTGTGCTGATTGGGGATGTTTGGGGTTGACAACTCATGGGGGAGTATTTTTGGATGTAGGGGGTTTTTTTTCCTGCTTTCGAACAACTCAGGGGTTTTCCCTTGAGAAGTATCAGTAGAGAGTGGTTGTTTGGACCCCTCTTCTCTCCTTTATGGATTGTTCATATATATTCGGGGACAAGAATAGTTTGAGAAGTATCTGATGTAACTTCTTGTGGTTTTGGGGTCCATTACATGGTGAAAACATGATGTTTGGTGTGTTCTGGGTGGTTTGGTAGGCCATCCCAACTTCTCAAGGAATCTTAGACTCCCAGCGGTAGCCTTGGCCTACCAGTGACCTCGGCCAACCAGTGGCCTCGGCCTACCAGTGGCATCGGTATACCGGTATCCTTGGCATACTGGTCACCTCGGCATATCGGTAGCCTTGGCCTACCGGTGGCCTCGGCCTATAGGTAGCTCTCGCATACTCGTGGCCTTGGTGTAATGGTGACCTCTCCATGAGTTTTCCAGTAGGACCTCTTTTTTTCACGAATTGGTTTTTAAATCGTATTTTGACCACTTTAAGCCTATTTTAAATCCCACTAATGGAGTTTAATTAAATGGTTTGTTAGGTACCCTCCTTAAATTAAAAGCCATGCATTGTGCTCATGCCTTTATCCGCGTTTTCAGAAACGCTTGTACAACATCAGGTGAGGAGTCCTTCTTTGGTTAAGGAGGTATGCGTCGGTTTTAACCGCCCCGAATGGTATTTACCTTTTATGTTGGACGTGTGGGGGTGGCCTAGCTGCATGGTCAACCTACGATCCCACTTCATCCACAAATTCGAGTTTTTCTCCATATCTTAATTGTCCTGGGAATGTTGTATCTCATCCTTTATAACCTAAAGGCTTCTCTTCTCCCTGAGTTTCTTTTTTTTCTATCACCCTCCACTCGAATTACCCTTCCTCCCGATGATTTGTACCCCCTTTGTGAAGTTTTCCTTGATCGCGTTCCATCGAGTTCCTGATACTCCTGATTTCCAGTTTCCACGCGAGGACTTAACATAGTTCCATGATCAATCAGGTAGGGATATTTCCTTTTTCTATCCGCCCAGGGTATTATGTGGGGTGGGTGTTCTATGGTTCCCATGAGGCAGTTAATAAATTCTATAATGAAGATAATAACCAGTCAAATAACGGGGATGAGGATTTTTGTTAATGTTGTTACAAGTATTTACCAATTCCTTCCCTATGAAGTTGTTATGAATTTAATGGGATTAGGCCTACTGAAAATAATGGTCGTTGGGGGCCTTTGATTGCGCACTTATGCAATGCACTGTTTTACGCTTTTTCTGGTGAATGGGAATCATGCATGAATCATTTAAACACCTAAACTCAGCTGTTTAATATGAATGCTCCTAACCTTGTTTGATCACCCCAGTTGAACTAAATAATATATAAGAAAGAATTATGAATGATGGGATGGTTTAGTTATGAAATGGGTGAAGTGGTGAAGGGGTTTTTTTATGGATGGGTGAATAGTGGGGCTGTGTTTTATTATTGATGGGTAAACATCGGGGGTTGTGAATGGTGTGGTTGGAATGGCATGAGTTGTTGTGTGGCTGTGGTGTGTTTGGCAGTAGGGTTGTAGGTTGGGTTGTGAACATGAATAAAATTGGAATGATAATAATGAACTTGGTGGAATGGTAATGAATTAATGTGGCGATAACAAATGGTTTTTTGGTTTTTCATTGGTTCATGTTTTTCAAGGGATCCCACTAATCCCACTTTGATGTTATTATTTACAAGCGAACCTGGTGTGAATGCTTAAATTACCCGATGGTTTCCATTCATTCTTATTGTTGTTTCATTTGTGATTGTGCATGTTAGTTTCCAAGTAGTGAAAGGATTAACTCATACTAAGCTGTTATGAAATGATATATTGAATAGGGATGCTGGGAACTGTTTGTTCTGTGCCTATTTTCTTAGGCAGCAATGCTTGGGAACCTGCTTGTATCTGTTTGAGGAGCCATAGATTGGGGTTTGTGTTGGTATTTATGGGTAAATATATGTTTTGTGTTTAGTCAGACCCCACCCACATTGGACACTTAGAGTCAGACACCCCATCTAATGGGGATGGGTGTTTCCCCATAGTTACTCTCCTTCCTGCTCCCTCTTCCCTAGGCTGTGATGGATGGAGGTGACCTTACATCCAAGGCTATTCGGGTAGGCTTCCATTAGTGTGTTGTTAACCCATGAATCTTTGGGAAGATTGTTTTCCCAAGAATATTTGGGATGAGGCCCATATGTTTTCGAGAAAGGGTTATGGTTATGGTTTCTTTTCCCAGGTTTCTTCGGGATGAGGCCTAGTTGTTGCAGGCAGGAATGTGTGGTTGTGAGGCCCTGGTGTGTGCGGGCAGGAAGAGAGTGGTAGCTTCAGGACGTTTTCTGTTATGGATGAGTAGCAAGCTTGTAACACCCCAGGTAAATAAAGAATATGACATTTTCATATTTATCCATATTTGTGAATAAAATATTAATATTACTTTAAGGGGAACACTATGCTCGATGGCATACCCAATACGCGACAATGAGCTTCTTTGAAATCTTACGTTGCACTCTAATAATAAAATAATATTATTTTAAATGGTAGTTAACGCCTAGCCATTGTAATGGCAGGAATTAACAGAACTAACTACAAAATGATTATATATGTTTGTCAATTATTTTTTACTTTTATCCAATAAATGATAGAGGCTTAAAATGAAAATGAATCCAATTTTAAGCATAAATATTCTAATAATCTTTAAAAGGATGATTAACTGAGTTTTGATGGAGATCCCTTTTTAAATATACTTTTGGAAATTTTATATGTTTTATTTGACAAAATAAAATCCTTCATTAGAATTAGGATATAAAAATTTACTTTGTGTAAAATTTTTTATTTTTCCAATAAAGATCATTATTAGTGAAAATGTTACCTTTTAATTCAAAAAATCCTTTTAATCTGATTTATTTATATGGATATGTTATATTAATATTTGAGATTTAAGTGTATTTAGAAAATATTTTTACCATTTAATCCAATGGCGGTCATTGGAATAAATTTTTACTTTGAAATTGTACTTAAACTAGTGTCAATCTTTTAATAGATATTGTTTCTTAAAAACACGCTATTTGTTTTGACAGCGGGAATTAATTATTAAATAAATTAAGGCAACTTATAAGTTTTTAATTTTGTAAAATAGACATCATTTTTGAATTTGGAATATCAAATATATCTTAGGGTGAATTTTTTTTATTTTTCTGAAAAACATCAAATGTAGATGAATAGTGAATCCTCTAAGTGGTAGTTAAAGAAACCGATTTTTCATTTAAATTAAACTTTACCACTTATGTGATTTGATTTTAAAAAATCTGACATACATGGTTGTCATTAAGATGTAAAATGTGGTTCAATAAGATTAAAATAATTTTTTGGTGAATAGTAACTTTTATGTTTTATTAATCATGATTAATGGTAATTAGTGTAATTTAAGGTAATGATAATGTCATAATAATATGAAATGACATTGAAAAATATCCTACCATTATTGTATGAGTCATGTAAGACCAATAAAATCCATGGTTCAACTTGGGGACCCCATGGAGCCACTTTGTTTGGAAAATGACATTAATAACTTTTTATTTAAAGTTAAAATTAAAATGTCACAAACATGTATTGGTTTACTAAAACAATTTTTACATGGGGTAATATAAGTCATAGTTTTTACTATAAATATTCATTAAAAATCTAAAAATATTTCCTACATCATGATATTTGTTTTATAATTTTTAGAAATTAAATAAATTTATTTATTTATGACACTGTGATGATGCAGTGATTACCTCATAAATGAACGCTTTAAATAAAATGAGAATATAGGGTAAACTCTAAGTTGTAAACCTGTCACAATCCTATAGGATGAGTGGATTTCGAAACCATATAACCTCATCCTAGAAATATATACTTTTTGGACCTTTAAAATCTGAAAAGCATTTTATAATATAGTAATATTTTATAACATTCCAAGAGTGCCCCTCCTCTTCTCTTATAAAAGGCCCCCACCTCTACCACCTTACCCAAACCTATAAATCATTTGACTTGGAGAAAACCTACCCATTTCATCTCTCCACATCCCTATCTTCATCATTGAAGCTTCACCTTTGGCAGAAAGCTCTTCATGAAACCCTCTTGGTTCAAACCAAGAGGAGTTACCCGATTTAAAGCTATTGTCTTCACTTGTGTTATCTTGTTTTATTTTTCGTCTCCAAACCCCTAAAATCTTTTTATTCCTTTATTGTGTAAAAAAACAGTATCTTAAATATACTAGGATGTTGTTATGTGAATTATTTGAGCTACACTTACACACAACTCTGTCTAATGGTTAAAGAACATATTGTTTCTGTGGATGGTGAATTACTGTCTCACGAAACGATGATTGATCAATCTTCTCTTAACACCATTCATGGTGGCCATTATTATGTCACTATATTATATAAATGATATATATGGTATTTATGTTTTCTATATTCTTCTGTATTTTATATTTAAAACATACCTTTATGCTTTGCATGATGTGAAAATGCAATAATTTTATACGGGTAAATGTGGACTACCACCCCCTCAAGTGATATGACTCGTTTATGAAATACATGGAATGTATAAAAATGAAATTAATGAACATATGTGACCAATATAACATATATGTTATACTGGAATTATAATATATATATCTCTCTAATTTAGTTTTAATTCCATTAATATGCCAAAGTAATGAAATTAGCGTTCAAGCGTACGTACGGCCTACCATCTCCATGAACGGTGCATTTCATTTCTTTTTATCTCCAAATATTATGGAATAAGTATAAAACGAATATATACTCAATATATAAGATATTTACATCATTAATACTATTATTAATATGATGTACATACAACTATATTGACAATGCTTTTCAAACAAGATCATTTTTTGACTCATGTACCGAACATCGACAAAACGTATGATATGAACTCAAATAATTTAACTAATTATTATAACATGATAATATATGATATTAATTGAATTATAAACTTTAAATTATGCCCTTAGGCAATTATAAATTGAAAAAACTTTATTATTCAGGAATATAAATAAATGAACAAGACAAGTCAGACTTGAGGTAAGGGATCTGACATCTCTCTTTCTTTTCAAGTACCATCTTTTATGTAATTTCATTTATGCTCCATGTTCTTATGTTGGAGGATGTTATTTTATATTATCCATACTGTGTTTTTTATTTTAATATTATGAGATACCCCCTCTTACTCTCATCAATTCAATTTTATAATTTTTAAGTGGTGCCGTTAGGCTGCCTAATTTTCGTAAGGGGTCCTACCTCTCTCTTTATTTTTAAGTACTCTGCGTTATGTCATTTTATTTAAGCTCATATTTATTATGTTTGGGGATGTTCTTTTATATTCCTCATTCTGTACTTATATTTTAATATTATGAGAGACCCAATTTGATCTCATAAATCCATTTTTCGATGTTTTAAGTGGCATTGTTAGGCTGGCGAGTTTTTGTAAGGGATTTTCATCTCACTTTTTATTCCCATGAAATTCATGATACATTGGCCACTATTTCGTTTTTTGTGGTGTCTGTACAGCCCATTGTCTTACTATTTGTGTAATACACTCTCATTCTTGGGTATTTACATCTTCATTTTATGACCCTTCTTTCATGGGGTGTAGATTTCGAAAGTTTCCCAAATCGGTAAGGGAAACTTTCACACTCCTCTTTTTAAAAGACTTACTTTGTTATGTCTTTTAATTTACATATTTCTATGTTGGGATATGTTCTTCTATATCCTTATTGATATAAATTTTATGTCCAAGTGATGAGATACCAGTTTCTCTCTCATCAACAAATTTTATGAATTTTGATGTGATTCCGTTAGGCTGACAAATTTTAGCAAGGGAACTTCTTAACCCAATTTCAATTTCATTGGGTTCAACTTATAGTTATTGAATATGTCATCCTATGAATATGTGTGAATGACCTAAGGTTGTTTTACACTTAAAATCCACTGATATTGGGTTTATTTATATTTGTCACAGATAATTATGAGATTGATTTATCCTTAATTTAAGGATACCTTCTTTATAAGGGATTTCATCTCATTTTACATTTCTGTTGAGACTTCATAGTTGTTATGCACCAATTCCCAATTAGATGCTGTATATACTGTCCTTTTTAATATTATATCATTAATCCCTTTATTTTCATGATATTATAATGTTCTGATTAAATAATATTCCTCAATTATTGTATTCCAGTGTCTCTCATTTTGGTAAAAACACTTTAACTAAAATATCGTTTTAAAGGTTTTAAAGATTTATTATTATAAATATTTTTAATTAATATCCATGTTTTAAAAATGGTTATAATGATTTATTTATATGAATATTAATGGTTTAAAATGTTAAAATCTTCAATGTGGTATGGGACACTTTTATTCAAAAATCTTTTTATTAAATGTTTTAAATAGTTTTGAAAAATGTTTTTAGAATGGGTTCATTATTTCAATATCTTAAAATGTTATATTGTTATTAAAATATGGGAATGTTACATTTCCTTTATTCTTAAGTTATGTGCTATGATTATGTTATGGTTCTTGGGATTTGTTTATGAAGATGTGTGGTTCCGTGATAAACTAAGGGCGGGTGAGCCCGGTATAGCTCTCCAATGCATTGAGTAACGTGAAGGGGTTAAACGTTAAGCTATCTCCGAAGAGATTTAGTGAATATACTATGATGGGTATTCCAAACATAACCATAAGGGTTACTCCCTACGTAAGAATGTTATGAATGCCTCATGTTACCTTTTTGTCTTATGATTTCTATGATTTATTCGTAAATCATATGATTTCATGAGGTATGTTAAATTTATTATGTTTTATGAGTAATGTATGATTTAATTGATTCTTATTATACATAGACTAATGTTTCCTTTTCGTATTGTTATAACCCTTACTGATATTTTTATGATCATCCCATGTTTTTTTGAAATGTTTTTCATAGGACATAAAGATGAATAGGGTCAAGGATGGGATCAAGGAAATGTCAAGCTGTCTAAAACTAGGAACTAGACATGAGTATTGTGTTCAAGAGTTTTTATTTTGTAAAAAAAATCGAAGCTGAGTAGATGTGTCTACATTGTAATCTTTGAGATGTAATAGTTATGATCTAATTTGCTAAAACTCCAAACCTAAAAAGATCCTAAATGTGAATTATTCATTTAATTCAATAATAAGTAATGTTTAAGGCCGGGTCCTTATAGTTGGTATCAAATGTCAGTTGAGATAACTTTAGAGGTTACAGTATTTTTTATGTATAAGTGACATTACCATAATGACTAGGATTTCAGAAAGGGTCATAGTTTTTAGATAAAGTGAATGAGTACATATATCTTAGTGTTTATCTTCCTCATTAGTAGATGATGATTTTGTTGATAAACTCACACTGACATTTTTGGTTTTAGTAAATGGATGGATCTAGAAGGCACCAAAGTGACACTGGGTTTGAAGGAAACTATGGTGGTTCTCTGATTAAGAGACTGGATGAAATGGGGGATTCAATGATAAATCTCGTGGTTATTCTAAACCAACTATCAGGAGTCATGATCAACCACATGAACCTTGGTGAGTTCTCTAATGCATCATGTATGAGAGATCCAACTCAACGTGGATGTTCAGGTAATAAATATAAAGGTAACCATTTGGATTTATATGATCCTTACTATTGAGGTAATTATGTGTTACTATATGTTATGATGGAATATGAACGACATGAGATAAACTTGAGGTTAAATTATGTTATGGTTATTTTTGATTATTTTATCCCTTTTTGGGGAATGTTATAAGAATTATATAGTATTGGAAAAAGGACAACACGCAGACCGTGTGACAACCCATCGCGTAGGAAAAAGCAACAGGAATCGAACCCACAACCAAAGTGTGACTCCTATTTATCACCTACCACTAGACTAAGTGAAGTCCCTGGTTAGTTTAACTAATTATTTTTAGTTATATGATCTTATGAATCAAGAATAAGTTTATTTTGGGTTATCTATGGAAATTATTAACCTATCATGGAGGATATGTGATTAGGTTAATTACATTTCAGTATGAGACTTTAAGAGTAACTGATGTTATTTGGAGATAAATGTTAATGTTTATCTTGGAAGACTATGTGATTAAATCCTTCAGAGATTTGGTTTTCGGTCTTAGTATTGATTACTTTGAAGAATTTTTTGGATAGATGTTTATTGAATGGTCTTTGCTGAACTTTGGGTATTTTTTGACAAATTTGGGAGATTAAGAATATATATTTTTTATAAAGGATTATCCTTTTTGGGTATTATCTGATCCCATACTAACCTTTTTGGTTTTAAATTTGGTTAAGGTCTAAAGACATGGGAATTATATAGTTATCTTTTGTGGATTAGGTGATTATATAGAAGTTGATTATTGCTCTCTTAATGTGAACAAGTCATCCTAAATACTCGTCTTCTGGAGAAAATATGAGTTCGTGTAAGAAATCTTGTAAAAGTTGAAAGTCAACATGATATGTAATAATGTTTCACTATGATTCAGTTAGGCTCATAAAAAAATTCCTCAATGAAAAGTATCTTAAAATCAAAAATGTTTTCTGTTAACTTTTCTTACTGGGGAATCAAATACCATTTAACCCATCACCAGTTTGTGATTTTCTGGTGGTTAACTTTATCCTAAAAATGTTTTCTATACTCTCCCTCAGAACACGAACCTTTGTTTTTTCTTCCGTATCAATGTTTTCCTACATGGAATCCTATTATGGGTTATCTCGGGTGACCTTTGTACTTCCCTTTCTTTCTTTAAAAGTGTCATTTTAATTTACTCCTTTTCTGATGTGGGGGATTCAATGAATTTCTGAATCCTAATTTTTAAAATTGTGAGGACGCAATTCGCAAAAGGGGGAGGATGTAACACCCCAGGTAAATAAAGAATATGGAATTTTCATATTTCTCCATATTTGTGAATAAAATATTAATATTACTTTAAAGGCTAGTCTATTCTCGATGGCGTACCCAATACGCGACAACGAGTTTCTCTGAAATCTTACGTTGCACTCTAATAATAAAATAATATTATTTTAAATGGTTGTTAAGTCATAGATGTTGTAATGGTAGGAATGAATGTAACTAACTACAAAATGATTATATATGTTTGTAAAATATTTTTTACTTTTATCCAATAAATGTTAGAGGCTTAAAATGAAAATGAATCCAATTTTCAACATAAATCTTCTAATATTCTTTAAAAGGTCGATTTACCGCCTTTTGTTGGAGAACCCTTTTTAAATATAATTTTGGAAATTTTATATGTTTTATTTGACAAAATAAAACCCTTCTTTATAATAAAGACATCAAAATTTACTTTGTGTATATTTTTGATATTTTTCCAATAAAGATCATTTTTAGTGAAAATGGTGCCTTTTAATTCAAAACCACCTTTTAATATGATTTATTTATATGGATAGATTATATTTTTAGTTCATATTAAAGTGTATTTAGAATATAGTTTTACCATTTAATCCAATGGTGGTCATTGGAATTAATTTCACTTTGAAATTGGACTTAAACTAGTGTCAATCTTTTAATAGATATTTATTCTCAAAAACACACTATTTGTTTTGACAGCAGGAATTAATTATTAAATTAATTAATTCAACTTATATGTTTTGATTTTTGTAAAATATACATCAATTTAGAATTCATAAAATCAAATATATCTTAGGTTGAATTTTTGGTATTTTTCTGAAAAACATCAACTTTTGATGAATAGTGAAACCACTAAGTGGTAGTTAAAGAAATTGTTTTTACATTTAAATGAAACGTTACCACTTCTGTGATTTTATTTTACAAAATCAGACATACATGGTTTTCATTAATAAAAAAAATGTGGATCAATGAGATTAAAATAATTATTTGCTGAATAGTAACTTTTAAGTTTTATTAATCACGTTTAATGGTAATTAGTGTATGTTAAGGTAAAGATAATGTTATAATAATATGAAATAACCTTGACACATGTCCTAACATTATGGGATGAGTCATGGCCAACCAATAATATCCGTGGGTCAACATGGGGACCCTATGGAGCCACGTTGGTTGGAAAATGACATTAATAACTTTTTATTTAAAGTTAAAATTAAAATGTCACAAACATGTATTGTTTTACTAAAAAAAATTTTACATGGGGTTATACAATTCATATTTTTTACTATAAAAATTAATTAGAAATATAAAAAGATTTAATAAATCATGATATTTTTTTTATAATTTTTATACATTAAATAAATTAATTTATTTATGACACCGTGATGATTTAGTAATTACCTCATAAATGAACGATTTAAATAAAATGAGAATATAAGGTAAAATATAAGTCTCACACATGTCAAAAACCTATTAGATGAGTGGATTTAGAAACATTATCACCTTATCCTCTAAATATATCCTTTTGGGACCTTTAAAATCCCAAAATCATTTTATAATAAAGTAATATTTTATAACTTTCCAAGAGTGCCCATCCTCTTCTCTTATAAAAGGCCCCCACCTCTACCACCTTACCCGCACCCCTAAATCCATTTTCTTGGACAAACCCTGACAATTTCATCTCTTCACATCCCTCTCTTCATCATTGAAGCCTCAACATTGGCAAAATTCTCTTCAAGAAACCCTTTTGGTTCAAACCAAGAGGAGTTACCTGATTTAAAGGTAATGTCTTCACTTGTGTTCTTTTGTTTTATTTTGATTCTCCAAACCCATAAACTATTTTTATTCCTTTATTTTGTAACAAAAACAGTATATTAAATATACTAGGATGTTGTTATGTGAATTATTCGAGCTACACATAAACACATCACTGTCTAATGGTTAAAAACCAAACTGTTTCTGTGGATGGAGAATTACTGCCCCACGAAACGATGATTGTTCAATCTTCTCTTAACACCTTTCATGGTGGCCATTATGATGTCACCGTATTTTATATATGATATATATGGTATTTATGTTTTCTATATTCTTCTTTATTTTATATTTATGACATACCTTTATGCTTTTCATGTTGTGCAAATGCGATAATTTAATACGAGGAAGTGTGGACTACCGCCCCCTCAAGTGATGTGACTCGTTTATGCAATACATGGAATGTATAAAAATGCAAATAATGAATATATGTGACCTATATAACATATATATTAAACATTAATTATAATATATATATATATATATCTCTCTCATTTAGTTTTAATTCAATTAATATTCCAATGCAATGAAAGTAGCGTTCATTCGTAATTACGACCTACCGTCTCCATGAACGGTGCATTTCACTTCTTTTTATCTCAAAATATTATGGAATAAGTATAAAACGAATATATACTGGATATATATGATATTTACATCATTAATAATATTCTGGATATGATGTACATACAAATAAAATGACAATGCTTTCAAACAAGATCATTTTTGACTCATGTACCGAACATCGAAAAAAGGCATGATATGAACTCACATAATTTAACTAATTATTATAACATGATAATATAGGATATTAATTGAATAATAAACTTTAAATTATTTCCTTAAGCAATTATAAATTGAAAAAAGTTTATCATTCATGAATATAAAGAAATGAACAAGACAAGTCGAACTTGAGGTAAGGGATCCGACCTCTCTCTTTCTTTTCAAGTACCCTCTTTTATGTCATTTCATTTATTCTCCATGATGTAATGTAAGAGGATGTTATTTTATATTAAACATAATGTGATTTTTATTTTAATATAATGAGATACCCCCTCTTACTCTCATCAATTCATTTTTAGAATTTTTAAGTGGCGCCGTTAGGCTTCTGAATTTTCATAAGGGGTCTTACCTCTCTCTTTCATTTTATGTACTCTCTTTTATGTCATTTCGTTTAGGCTCATATTTCTTTATTTGTGGGGTTGTTATTTTATATAACAAATTCTGTACTTTTATTTTAATATTATTAGAGACCCTATTTGTTCTCATAAATTCATTTTTGGATGTTTTATGTGGCATCGTTAGGCCGGTGAGTTTTCGTAAGGTATTTTCATCTCACTTTTTATTCCCGTGAGATTCATGCTACATTGGACACTATTTCGTTTTGTGTTGTGTATTTACTGCCCATTATCATACTATTTTTGTAATACACTCTCATTTATTGGTATTTACATCTTCATTGTATGACCCTTCTTTCATGGGGTGTACGTTTCAATAGTTTCCCAAATCGGTAAGGGAACTTTTCACACTCTGCTTTTTAAAAGACTTATTTTTTACGTCTTTTAATTTACCTATTATTATGTTGGGATATTTTCTTATATATCTTTATTGATGTAAATTTTATGTCCAAGTGATGTGATACCATTTTCTCTCTCATCAACTAACTTTATGAATTTTAAAGTGACGCCGTTAGGCTGTCGAATTTTACCAAGGGAACTTCTTAACCCAATTTCGATTTCTTTGGCTTCAACTTATAGTTATTGAATATGTCATCCTATGAATATGGGTGAATGACCACAGGTTGTTTTACACTTAAAATATGCTTATATTGGGTGTATTTATATTTCTCACAGATAATTATGAGATTGATTTATCCTTAATTTAAGGATACATTCTTTGTAAGGGATTTCATCTCATTTTACATTTCTATTGAGACTTCATTGTTATTGTGCATAAATTTACTCTTAGATGGTGTATATACTATACTTTGTAATATTATATCATTAATCCCTTTATTCTCATGATATTATACTGTTCTGATAAAATTTTATTCCTTAATTATTGTATTCTAGTGTCTCTAATTTTGTTAATAACCCTTTAATTGAAATATTGTTTTAAATGTTTTAAGGATTTATTCTTATAAATATTTCTCATTAATATCCATGTTTTCAAAATTGATTTAATGATTTATTTATATGAATATTAATGGTTTAAAATGTTAAAAGCTTCAAAGTGGTATGAGACACTTTAATTAAAAAAATATTTTTATTAAATGTTTTAAATGGTTTTGAAAAAGGAATTTAGAAAGGATTCATTATTTAAATATCTTAAAATTTTATATTGTTATTGAAATATGGGAATGTTATCTTTCCTTTATGCCTAAGTTATGTGCTATGATTATGTTATGGTTATTGGGAATTGTTTATGAAGACGGGTGGTTCCATGATAAACTAAGGGCGGGTGAGCCCGAAATAGCTCTCTAATGCATTGGGTAACATGAAGGGGTTAAACGTTAAGGTTTATCTAAAGATATTTATGGAATATACTGTGATGGGTATTCCAGGCCTAACCATGAGGGTTAATCCCTACGTAATAATGTTATGAATGCCTCAAGTTACCTTTATGTCTTATGATTTCTATGATTTATTCATAAATCTTATGATTTCATGAGGTATGGAACATTTATTATGTTTTATGAGTAAAGTATGATTTCATTGATTCTTATGTATACATAGACTAATGTTTTCTTTCCATATTGTTATAACCCTTACGGAGCTTTTTATGCTAATCCCAATTTTTTTTAAATGATTTTCATAGGACATAAATATGAATAGGCTCAAGGATGGGATCAAGGAAATGTCAGGCTGTCTAAAACAATGAACTAGACATGACCCTTGTGTTCAAGAGTTTTTATTTTGTGAAAAACATGGAAGCTGAGTAGATGTGTCAACTTTGTAATCTTTGAGATGTAATAGTTATGTCTTAATTCTCTAATACTCTAAACCTGAAAAGATACTCAATGTGAATTATTCATTTAATTAAATAATAAGTAATCTTTATGGTTGGGTCCTTATAGTTGGTATCAAAGGTTGGTTTAGATAACTATAGAGGTTAGGGTATTCATTAAGCATAAGTGACATTATCATAATGGCTAGGATTTCATAAAGAGTCATAGTTTTTAGATAAAGTGAATGATTAAGTATATCTTAGTGTTTATCTTACTCATTAGTACATGATGATTTTTTTGATATACTCACACTGACATTTTTGGTTTTAGTAAATGGATGGATCTAGCAGGCACCAAAGTGACACTGGGTTTGAAGGAAACTGTGGTGGTTCTCTGATTAAGAGACTAGATGAAATGGGGGATTCAATTAGAAATCTCGTGGTTATTCTAAACCAACAATAAAGAGTCATGATCAACCACTTGTACCTTGGTGAGTTCTCTAATGCATCATGTACGAGAGGAATAACTCATCATGGATGTTCATGTAATAATTATAAAGGTAAACATTAGGGTTTATATGATCCTTACTTTTGAGGTAATTATTGGTTACTATATGTTATGATGGAATATGAACGACATGAGATAAAACTGAGGATAAATTATGTTATGGCTATTATTGATGATTTTATCACTTTTGGAGAATGTTTAAGAATTATATAGTTTTGGAAAAAGGACAACACGCAGACCGTGTGACAACCCGTCGCGTTGGACAAATCTGTAGGAATCGAACCCACAACCAAAGTGCGACTGGTATTTATCACCTACCCCTGGACTACGTGAAGTACCTGGTTTGTTTGACTAATTCTTTTTAGTTAGATGATCTTATGAATCTAGAATATGTTGATTTTGGGTTATCTATGGAAACTATTAATCCTTCATGGAGGATATGTGATTAGGTTAATTACTTTTCAGTATGAGACTTTAAGAGTAACTAATGTAATTTGGAGATAAATGTTAAGGTTTATCTTGGATGACTATGTGATTAAATCCTTCAGAGATTTGGGTTTCGGTCTTAGTTTTGATTACTTTGAATAATTTTATGGATAGATGTTTATTGAATGGTATTTTTTTGAAATTTGGGTATTTTTTTGAGACATTTTGGAGATTAAGAATAGATTTTTTTTTATAAAGGATTATCCTTTTTGGGTATTATCTGATCTCATAATAACCTTTTTGGTTTTAGATTTGGTTAAGGTCTAAATACATGGGAAGTATATATTTCCCTTTTGTGGATTAGGTGATTCTCTAGAAGTTGATTATTTCTCTCTTAATGTGAACAAGTCATCCTAAATATTCGTCTTTTGGAGAAAATATGATTTCGTGTACAAAATCTAGTAAAAGATTAAAGATAACATGACAAGTAAGTATGTTTCACTATGATTTATTTAGGCTCATAAAAAAATTCCTAAATGAAAAGTAACTTAAAAACAAAAATGTTGTCTGTCAACTTTTCCCACTTGGGAATCAAATACCGTTTAACCCATCACCAGTTTGTGATTTTCTGGTGGTTAACTTTCTCCTAAACATGTTTTCTATCACTCTCCCTCAGAACACGACCCTTTGTTTTTTCTTCCATATCCATGTTTTCCTACATGGAATCTTATTATGGGTAAACTCAGGTGACCTTTTAAATTCCATTTCTTTCTTTAAAAGTGACAGTTTAATTTACTCCTTTTCCGATGTGGGGAATTCAATGATTTTTCCAATCCTAATTTTTAAAATTGCGAGGATGCAATTCCCAAAGGGGGGAAGGATGTACCACCCAAGGTAAATAAAGAATATGAAATTTTCATATTTAACCATATTTGTGAATAAAATATTAATATAAATTTAAATCAAATTCTATGCTCGATGGCATACCCAATACCCGACAACGAGTTTCTTTGAAATCTAACATTGCACTCTAATAATAAAATAATATTATTTTAAATGGTAGTTAACGCCTAGCTATTGTAATTGCAGGAATGATCAAAACTAAATTCAAAATTATTATATATGTTTGTCAAATATTTTTTACTTTTATCCAATAAATGTTAGAGGCTTAAAATGAAAATGAATCCAATTTTAAGCATAAATCTTCGAATATTCTTTAAAAGGTCGACTTACCGACTTTTGATGCAGAACTCTATTTAAATATACTTTTGGAAATATTATTTTTTGTATTTTACAAAATAAAATCCATTTTGAGAATCATGACATCAAAATATACTTTGTGTAATTTTTTTTTATTTTTCCAATAAAGATCATTTTAGAGAAAATGATGCCTTTTAGTTCAAAACCTCCTTTTAATCTGATTTATTTATATGGATAGATTATATTTTTAATTGATATTAAATTTTATTTAGAATATATTTTTACCATTTAATCCAATTGTGGTCATTGGAAATAATTTCACATTGAAATTGGACTTAAACTACTGTCAATCTTTTAATAGATATTGTTTCTTAAAAACACGCTATTTGTCTTGACAGCGGGAATTAATTATTAAATTAATTAATTCATCTTATAAGTTTTTAATTTTTTAATATAGAAATCATTTTTGAATTTGGAATATCAAAGATAGCTTAGGGTGAATTTTTGGTATTTTTCTGAAAAACTTCAAATTTTGATGAATAGTGAAACCACTAAGTGGTAGTCAATGAAACTGATTTTTCATTAAAATGAATATTTACCACTTATGTGATTTGATTTTAAAAAATCTGACATAAATGGTTGTCATTAGGAAGTAAAATGTGGTTCAATGAGATTAAAATAATTCTTTGGTGAATATTAATTTTTATGTTTTATTAATTGCGGTTAATGGTAATTAGTGTAATTTAAGGTAATGATAATGTTATAATAATATGAAATAACCTTGAAACATGTCATACCCTTATTGGATGAGTCATGGAAAACCAAGAAAATCCATGGGTCAACATGGGGACCCCGTGGATCCACTTTGGTTGGAAAATGACATTAATAACTATTTATTTAAAGATAATATTAAAATGTCACAAACATGTATTGTTTTACTAAACCAATTTTTACATGGGGTTATACAAGTCATATTTTTTACTATAAATATTATTTATAAAGATACAAATATTTCCTAAATCATGATATTTTTTTATAATTTTTAGACATTAAATAAATTAATTTATTTATGGCACCGTGATGAGAGAGTGATTACCTCATAAATGAACGATTTAAATAAAATGGGAATATAGGGTAAAATATAAGTCTTACACTTGTAACAAACATATTGTATGAGTGGATTTAGAAACCTTATCACCTTAGACTAGAAATATATCCTTTTGGGACCTTTAAAATCCGAAAAGGATTTTATAATAAATTAATATTTTATAACATTTCAAGAGTGCCCCTCCTCTTCTCTTATAAAAGGCCCCCACCTCTACCACCATACCCACACCTCTGAATAATTTGTCTTGGTCAAAAACTTCCCATTTCATGTCTCCACATCCCTCTTTTGTTCATTTAAGCCTCACCTTTGGCATAATGCTCTTCAAGAAACCCTTTTGGTTCAAACCAAGAGGAGTTACCCGATTTAAAGGTAATGTCTTCACTTGTGTTCTTTTGTTTTATTTTTCTTCTCTAAACCCCTAAACACTTTTTATTCATTTATTTTGTAACAACAACAGTATCTTCAATATACTAGGCTGTTTTTATGTGATTTATTAGAGCTACACTTACACACACATCCATCTAATGGTTAATGAATGTACTATTTCTGTGGATGGCGAATTACTGCCTCACAAAACGCTGATTATTCAATATTCTCTTAAAACCTTTCATGATGTACATTATGATGTAACATTATTTTATATACGATATATATGGTATTTATGTTTTCTATATGCTTCTTTATTTTATATTTAAGACATACCTTTATGATTTTCATGTTGTGAAAATGCGATAATTTCATACGAGGAAGTGTGGACTACCGCCCCCTCATGTGATGTGACTCGTTTATGCAATACATGGAATTTATAAAAATGTAATTAATGAACATATGTGACATATATAACATATATATTATACTGTAATTATTATATATATATATATATATATCTCATTTAGTTTTAATTCCATTAATATTCCAAAGTAATGAAAGTAGCGTTCATGCGTAATTACGGCCAACCGTCTCCATGAACGGTGCATTTCATTTATGTTTATCTCCAAATATTATGGAATCCAAATATTATGGAATCAGTATAACAATAATATATACTGGATATATATGATATTTACACAATTAATACTATTATGGATATGATGTACATACCACTACATTTACAATGCTTTTCAAACAAGATCATTTATGACTCATTTACCGAACATCGAAAAAACGTATGATATGAACTCACATAATTTAACTAATTTTTATAACATGATAATATATGATATTAATTGAATAATAAACTTTAACTTATGTCCTTAATCAATTATAAATTGACCAAAGTTTATTATTCTGTAATATAAAGAAATGAACAAGACGAGTCGGACTTGAAGTAAGGGATCTGACCTCTCTCTTTCTTTTCAAGTACCCTCTTTTATGTCATTTCATTTATGCTCCATGTTCTTATGTTGGAGGATGATATTTTATATTAACCATACTGTGATTTTTATTTTAATATTATGGGATACCCCTCTTTTACTCCCATCAATTCATTTTTATAATTTTTAAGTGGCACGGTTATGCTGCCGAATTTTTTTAAGGGATCCTACCTCTCTCATTCTTTTTAAGTACTCTCCTTTATGTCATTTCGTTTAAGTTCATATTTATTATTTTTTGGGATGTTATTTTATATTACTCATTATTTACTTTTATGTTAATATTATTAGAGACCCTATTTGATCTCATAAAACCATTTTTGGATGTTTTAAGTTGCATCGTTAGGCTGGCGAGTTTTCGTAAGGGATTTTCATCTCACTTTTTATTCCCATGAGATTCATGCTACATTGGAAACTATTTCGGTTTGTGTGGTGTATGTAATGAACATTATCTTAAAATATGTGTAATACACTCTCATTTATGGGTATTTACATCTTCATTGTATGACCCTTCTCTCATGAGGTGTACGTTTCGAAAGTTTCCCAAATCGGTAAGGGAACCTTTCACACTCCTCTCTTTAAAAGACTTATTTTGTTATGTATTTTAATTTACATCTTTTTATGTTGGGATATGTTATTATATATCTTTTTTGATGTAAATTTTATGGCCATGTGATGAGATAAAATTTTCTCTCTCCTCAACTAATTTTATGAAATTTGATGTGACGTCGTTAGGCTGTCAAATTTTACCAAGGGAACTTCTTAACCCAATTTTGATTTCTTTGTGATAAATTTATACTCATTGAATATGTCATCCGATGAATATGTGTGAATGACCTATGGTTGTTTTACAATTAAAATACACTTATATTGGGTGTATTTATATTTTTCACAGATAATTATGAGATAGATTTATCCTTAATTTAAGGATAGATTCTTTATAACAGAGTTCATCTAATTTTAAATTTCTATTGAGACTTCATTGTTGTTATGCACCAATTCACTATTAGATGGTGTAAATACTATCCTCTGTAATAATATATCATGAATCCCTTTATTCTCATGATATTAAAAAGTTCTGATTAAATGTTATTCCTCAATTATTGTATTCTAGTGTCTCTCATTTTGTTAAAAACCCTTTAAATAAAATATCGTTTTAAATGTTTTAAGGATTTACTCTTATAAATATTTATAATTAATATCCATGTTTTCAAAATGGTTTGAATGATTTATTTATATGAATATTAATTGTTTAAAATTTTAATGGCTTAAGAGTTGTATGTGACTCTTTGATTCAAAAATATTTTTATTAAATGTTTTAAATGGTTTTGAAAAAGGGTTTTAGAATGGATTCTTTATTTCAATATCTTAAAATGTTATATTGTTATTACAATATGGGAATGTTATATTTTCTTTTATGCTTAAGTTATATTCTATGATTATGTTATGGTTCTTGAGCATTGTTTATGAAGATATGTGGTTCTGTGATAAACTAAGGGCGAGTGTGCCCGATATAGCTGTCCAATGCATTAGGTAATGCGAATGGGTTAAACGTTAAGGTTTCTCTGAAAAGATTTAGGGAATATACTGTGATGGGTATTCCAAACGTAACCATGAGGGTTACTCCATACGAAAGAATGTTATTAATTCCTCAAGATACATTTATGTCTTATGATTTCTATGTTTTATTCATAAATATTATGATTTCATGAGGTATGATTAATTTCATATGTTTTATGAGTAAAGTATAATTTCATTGATTCTTATGTATACATGGACTAATGTTTTCATTCCGTATTGTTATAACCCTTACTTAGATTTTTATGTTCATCCCATGTTTTTTTGAAATGTTTTTCACAGGACATAAAGATGAATAAGGTCATGGATGGGATCAAGGAAATGTCAGGCTGTCTAAAACAAGGAACTAGATATGACTCTTGTGTTCAAGAGTTTTTATTTTGTGATAAAAAATGGAAGCTGAGTAGATGTGTCTACTTTGTATTCTTTGAGATGTAATAGTTATGTCCTAATTCTCTAAAACTCTAAACCTGAAATGATACTCAATGTGAATTATTCATTTAATTCAATAAAAAGTAATATTTAAGGCTTGGTACTTATAAAGCTAGCGGGGGAAATGGTGGTGCAGGGTATCCAAATTTTTTGTTCGTTACTATTATATTACTGATTGTATTATTTAGTGAGCGTGGTTGGTGAGGTGGGATGGATAGATTCCTTGATAAATGATGTTTCTTCTACTTCTCACGAGACTTTAGGATGTCGCCCACTTGTGCACGAGAGCTTTAGGTTTTCCTACTGAGTATAATTTGTATGTCACCCAACATTTACTTTCAGGTTTCCAGGAGGGCTTCAGAGGCCGTCCAAGAACTTACAAGTCCGGATGTTGGAGTTGTTGTTGGTCGCTGTTGGATTCTGCTTAGCCTTTTCCTTTTTTGTTTGGTATTTTACTTTGGATTTCTTGTAATTTGTTCATTTTTTATTATTAAAACATTCTTTCGGTTTGGGTTTTTACTTTGAATTTTCTATACATGGTGGTGGTTGGTGTTTACTCATTATTTCTCCCAATCCTGGTTAACTAAAAAGGGTAATGCCACAGATATTGTGAAAATGTTATACCCTTGGTGCTATTCGCCACTCCGGGGGCTACTGGAGGTGGGACTCGGGGGTCATTATCTCATCTTCAACTAGAGTAAAGAAGGTCGGGGACCTTTTCCACCCCTTCCATCATCTTGTCGAAGGTGGTTCGTGACACCTTTTTACTCAAATTATTCACAAACTACATGTTATTTATAATAAAACTATTATTTTTCATTATTTGGATTCAACACCGAATATTCATTTTTCTCAAGACGGTTTAATATTTTATACATAAAATCAATCCACTATTAATTCTATCATGTTTCCTTTATAATATTGGTTCAATTATGGAAAATAATGGGAAACATGTTTCTATCCTTAATTTTATTCCTCTATAAAAGTTTTTACCTTATTCTATAATAATATTTCATGACCTCAACATAAATTATTATCCTTATATGCGATTATAGAGGTTTATATCTATTATAAAAATCTGGTGAATCATTATATTCACTTGTATCATCTTTTAACCTTAAATAATTTTACAGAACCCTCATCCTATTTTCCAATTAAAAAGATTCATAACTATCACTTTTATTACAGACTTCATGATGTGTGATTTTATTTTTTAATGTGTTATAAGACCCAAACATAGATAATAAAAAAGCATTCCTTATTTAATTTTTATAACAATGATATTATTTCAATTTTCATGTAGTCTAAGGAATATATTATATTCTTAAATCTTCTCAAATTCCCTATGATTTTATTCATACACATAAATAGAAAAAGGGATGTAGAAATAATCAAATATTTAACAATATTACATTTCTTATAATAAATATAACATGGAGACCTAGAAAATTTAATTTTGAAAAAAATATGGTTTTGAATATGAAATGATGCACAAATATCTTATCTCCACAAATACCAAGAAGTATCATGATTAATCCATAAGGTTTGAGACATTGTTACTAAAATTATATTATCCCATTCAGATACGCGAAGTTGTTGGGGTGTATAATGTACATGAATTTCTTATTGAATACCATTGTTCACCAGATAAGTATCAAATATTATACTAATATATTCAATACATTATATATTTCATTCATCTTCAAGGGAAAACCACAATACATTTCCACAATGTTTCTTGAAATTATTATTTATATTTAGAGACTATATGTTATGATTCATAAACATAATAAATGTGATAAAAGGGATGTCATAAATAATTGAAACTATTTATTTATCTCTTTTTTTTATAACTTCCTAATTTAGCTATAAATGGTTGAATAGATATGATCTATTGGTTGAGATTTTGAATGAAAATTTTCTTTTGTACAGAATTAATAATTTTACCCTTTGGAAATGTAGAGAGTATCCAGTTTCTCCCTTTTCGCATAAAAGGCACATCACACTTTTGATTCATCATGTTGAAATTATAAATTAATTTTGTCTAAGATAACTAATTATTTTATTCCTAAATTAAGTTTTTCATTAATTTTGATGTAGTTTGAAATTTCAAAATCTAGAACCTAATTTTTTTGAACATTTTAAACTATCCTCTTATCAAGGCACACCCATTTTTTTAAACCATTTACCTATAATACATCATTTTGGAAAAAAAATATCCTCAACTTATTTAAATAGTTGAGTTATAATTAATATAATGTTATTCCACCCATTAAAATATAATGTATTCTTGGATTTCAACTTCTTTTTTACAATCACCATTTAACACAGATTATTAAATTAGAGTGGCCCATTATTTATAATGGTCACTAAAAGTTCCTATAAATTTTAATCATAATTTAATATATTTAAATTTATTAGGTTTGATGATCACTGACAATATAGACTCCATTATAATTCCCATCTTTTATAGTTCTGTGAAATGTCAACCATTAATGATTTTTCATTACCTTTTTACTTATTCTTATAAAAATTCATAGTATTAAATTGAAAAATCAATTATGTTGGTTAGATTGTGAGATAATACTATTAATTGAGACCCATCTAGTAACTTCTTCCAAAAAATACTACTAATAGATATAATTTATTTTCAATCTTCAATGCATATTTTTCTTTCCTCTTCTATATTTTAATTCTTTATGAATGATGAATGAACCTAAAATTCAATCATATAAAATATTATAAACTAAAAATAATATTGTCAATTAAATAAAAAATTTATTTACATCTATCCATATCCTCTAATGATCCAAAATGATCGATAAAAATATTATTTCAATTCATAAATAGTTATATGTCATGATCTTGAGAACCCAACTTATAACTTATTTTGATTGTAAATCATAGATGAAATTTAATAACAATTTTTTTGTAGACTAAAAAAATTCAATGATCTATGATTCAATATAACCCTTTAAAAAAATTGTTGTATTTTATGCCTTCATGTCATTGTGCTCCAAAATTTTAGATTGTTATGATTTCCATTGTTTTTGAATAAATTTGATCTTCTTCACTAATATCTCTAAATAATAATTTCATCAAACGTTTTCGAGGAAAATATCCCCAATTGAGTGTGTATTTTTTTTATTACATAATAGACATATATCTATGAAACATTAACATTTTTCATATCATGATTTTTTGAATTTTAATCATATTCTTGAAAAAAATATAAAATATATGATTTTTAATTCTAGATTTGTTATGTCTTCATCAAATTATACTAGAGACTATCAAGATTCTTCACCTTAGTATTTAATTTCTCTTCTATTAGAGCCATTCTATAATTCAATTTAATGATATATGTTTCTACATTTGAGATATTTAGATAGAAAACATGGGTTTATAACTTTGACATAAATCCCATTTCAGTTAATATGTCAAACTAAGAATTAATGTTTTTTTCATTAGTCAACTCTTCTTCAATAAATTAAGAAATGAATGGTTTTTCTTCAATATTAATGGTTTTCACAACATCCTCATAATCTTCATGAATATTATCCTTATCCTATATTAATTTTTAATTTCTATTATAAATTTTATATATGTCCATAAGATTAACATTTTTATAAAATATTTAACTGTTAAATGTTTTTTCTTTTATATTAGATAATATCATTTACATTTCATCCTTATATTTAATGTATTTTTCTTCATTAAAATTTTTAAAACATTTTATGAAATGATTACTTGAACCACACTTGATACACATTGGTAAAATATTTCCCTTAAACATACCTTGTTATATTCTCATACTACTATAAATAAGTGGCATATTTTTTCAACCTTCTATTTATTATCACCATATTTAGGAAAACCATCTTATTATATATTTGATTTATTCTTAATAATATCATAAATTAATTCTTTAATTGAAATTTACTTTTCAAATTTATACATATTTTTAGAAAAAACATCAATTAAATATTTAATATGTTATAAAAAAGTTCTGTAACACATTTAAAAGAAGATCACATAGGTCACTATCATTTTGTGATGAAAATTATCTCTGAAATCTATCTAGAATAATTTATAATAAAATTTCAATAACCATTCTGCCATCCATTTTTCCACAAAATAATTAACTATGCTTGTAAACTTATTAAACCTTGTGAATATTTCATCCATAACATCATATCCTATTATTTTTATTTATTCATTATATAACCTAAAACCCAATGAATAGATTGATTTAAAATTTTATTTCTTTCATAAATATTATCTACTTTATAATATATGAATTTATTTTTCTATATTCATTTAAATGTAAAAATTTATTTCACTGAATTTTTAGATTGAATGAAATTACAAGAACAACAACCACTATATTATTCACCGAATTAATTATTATCATCTAACAATCTCCAATATGATAACTAATTAATCAATGTTTTCCTCTATAATTTCCCAAATACTTGTTAAAATATTATGAAACATTACATAATTTTATTTACAATAGTTCTTATAAAAAAATGTTGGAATCGTCTATCTATTTATTTTAATATGGATTTCAAAATTTACAAAAAAAGTTAGGGACAATAAATTCTCTAAATAATAGAGAAATACCTTATCTTAAAACATTGAAAAATAAATCAACATCAACGAAATCCATAGATTGGATACCATTATGAAATACCCTAATTGAAAATGGTAAACCACTGGAAAAAACTAGTTATGTAAAGTTAATTTTAGGATTCTTCTATGAACAACCATCACCACCTATTAATGTTATTACACAATCACAATCACACAAGCACACACGTTAAGGTCATGTTATATTTTTTATATGTTTGACCAATCACGATGAGATGTCCAATCAATGTCATGCTTTATATTTACATATGATCACACGCTCCACTAGTATTAACTTGTTTTTTACACCCAACATGGTTTATATTAGAAATAAATTTAAACAAATAGCTCACACCTACCTCATATATTCTTCCCACATATCTACGATGATATAAGATATTTTAACAACAAGTAATTCTTCTGTAGAATAATACTTCCATCAATATGTCACGGTATTGTTCTTTTTTTATTTTTTTTCACAAAATATATGGTATAATGTATAATAGTTTAATTCATAAATTCAATATCAATGATAATATATGTATTTTAACATCATAACATATCAGTCATGTATTATGTTTTCCGAAAATAAAAAATATTATTGTCTAAAATTGAAATTATGTATATATAAAAATCAAAATATTTGAAATTTGAAATCCCGTAATATAACTTTTTTTATCATATTTTTTCATTTTATTGTTCGTCCAAGTTATTTAATATTCTGTTAAATATATTATAGTTTATCTCAATACAATAAAAATTGTATCATAACTATGTAGTTTCTCTATAAATTATTATCTCTACCATTGTGAAAAATATTACCGTAATAGAAAAATCACTCGCCTCTCAATTATCTCAATAAAAAACCCTTTTAAATATGTAAGACATTAATACATTGTTTTTGAAACAATAGATTTATTATCCTATATAAAAATTCATTATGGTATTTTTCATATTTTTCATTCTTCATATAAAACTAAATTTCAAAAATGAAATGACTCATATAGTGTTGGGAATGACTCAAATGAAGTAAAAAATGCTAGTTATGTAGATATAAATGCCTCTTATGATGTTCAAAGAGTTATATTCTTTTTCATATTCTGTGTGCATCATATATTGACTCTTATAATGATTTTAAATAATCCTTATAGATACATATAATGAACCTAAATTTTTTTCTAACGATTCATATAATATCATGTAATCATCATTACAAACCAAATAAAATAATCCTTATGAAATGTGAATGAATCTAACGAACTCATCAATGTAACTCATGAATACAATGGATAATCATTAAAAATTAATATAATAAATCATAAAAATTATTTAATGACTCTTACGAAGTCATTAATTACTATTTAATTTGTTAATAGCTACACTAGAAGACTCTTAAAAGCCTTGAGGACATAGATATATTTCATAAAAACATAGATCCATTTAAAAAACATCCAAAAACCACAATAATTCTACAGATATCTTCTGATTACCATTATAAACTCTAAAACCATGCAATATACTTTACATAAAATTAAACACCAAATATTATTTGAGTTTAAATGAGACGTATGTATTTAAAATATAATCCAACATAATAAACGTATCCACTCCATTTATATCTTTTATTCTTCTATAATAAAATATCAAATGGAAGATGAAATTTATATTAATAATGATCTAAAAACCCTCACATTGAGTATCAAATATGTTCCCAAAACACATTCTATGTTCAATATGATGCACATTTAATATCTTTTATTGACTATGGTTTTGTGAATTGACCATTTTGTGAGATTATAATTTCTAATCCAGAATTAATTAGCTGTAGAAATAGTCCTAAATTTATTCCCAAGGACATTTAATTATTACATTTTTAATTAAATCATGTCTGAGATTAATAAGCCTATCATTTTTCAATTTAATTTACAAAGGACTTTGGAAGTTAAAATATATGGTTCACAACAAAATTTGTTTATTGAAATGGAGAAAAAAAATTAAATAAAATGGGTGAGAATAATAATAGTATAAAAATTACTAACAATTATTATCCTATTATAAAACATCATTAAAAATATCTAATGTGGAATATTTTTTCCATTATATAATTTAATGGAATGGATGTTGGATTATAAGAAATTTCCAAAATATATTTAATAACATAACAGAAACTGTGATTATAAACCTAGACTTTTATAATAAATGTAATTTTCATCTCATTAATTCATTGGTAATGGATAATAGTTTTAGTATCAAAATTATATAAATATGTAATAGTTATAATGTAATAAGGAGTTAGTGATGGTAGTGGTATATATCCATATTTTTAAGAGGTAAATATTTTACTCACCATATGTAAATTCCATTTATACAATACAATTTATAAAATACCTATTCATTTTTGGTTTAATTAATATGTATGAAAATTTTTATTTTACAAAAACTATAAATATAAATTTAATTAATGAATCATGTATTTATATTAATTGATTTTAAATTTCAAATTCACTGATAAAAATTTTCCTATGTTATTAAATGTAATATATTATGATGGAGAGAATTTTATTTCTCGAAAATATTAACTATATAATGAAAATACAAAATATAACATAGATGTTAAACATGCCAAGTAAAATTATTCTAATCCATCATAAATGTGGAATTAACCACTGGGTCACAATAAGGAGAATATAAATTGATAAATCCCTTTATGTGGCCTCTTAGAATCAATTTATAAGGAATCATACAATATAATAAACGTTTATTGAGAGGATTATCTGACCAATAAGACATTTTCATAAAAAGGTTAGAGATAAGAGGTTTTATTGGACCTTAGATACATTGATTCATATATACAACAAAATATTCTATATTATAACAGTTTATAATAAATCATTTCCTTTACCAATAACTATAATTGGTATGTGGATATGTTTCTTATAAGACAAAAGTCTGACTACAATGGGAAATTTAAGGAGTACAGTCATATAGTATCGTATCAAATTGAAAATTCTTTCAAACATATTTTATTAGACCAATGTGGTTAATACATTAGCTAAACATTTCATAAAAATCTAATATTGTGATAAATTATGTAAAAATAAATAAATCATATAGGAACACTATAATGTAATGGTTGGTCTAAATGGACATATGAAACAATTTTCAATACACTTCTATCAAAGAGGAGACATTCTAGAAACTGATATATTTTTGGTGTTATGATCTATATTTGATGTTCTTTACAATAAATATGTCCCATATGATATAATATAACATAAAATATGATATCTATGGAATGTATTTAATTAAAATTTTCTTTTTATTAGATTTAATTTTTTAAAGAATATGTTATTTGAATGAATTAATTTTATTTAGGACACAAATTAGATAAGTGTATCTTTCCAGTTCATCCTACATCCATTGTGGTAATAGTTTTATAATACATCTATGTATAATTTATTTAGTAGATTAATATATTACTTTTAGGTAAATCAGTGGATTTCCAATAAACATTTTTGGAGGGACTAAAGATTCAAAAATTTCTAGGAAAATAAGGGAAAATTTTGGATGATTTTGGTTATTGGTTTTACAATTGGTTGTTAATAAAGAAAAAAATTAATATACCATCGAAATATAATGTTGAATTATGATTTATCAAATTTCCAACGGGTATGATATTCTCATGTATAATGATAATAATTTTTTTTCCATTTATGATGATCCAACATCCATGGAGGAATATATTTTATGTTCTAAATATAAGGAATTTATTGGATTCATGTACTTGAGATAGAATTTGAGTACACTGCAATTTTTCAAATTTAGCTGTTTTACCTAATGTGTAGTTAAATTATTTGTGAAAATGGGAATTTTTTAGAAAAAACTTATATGGAAGGTAATGTATCATCGATTATATTATACAGTGTGGAAAAATATTAAAAGAATAGTCATAGAATTTATTATGATGAAACCATATCACTAATTGAAAAAATTAAATCTATTGGATCTATCCTAACCCATATAACATTATATAATTATGAAATATAACAGATGTTTGTCAACAAACCAATCCTTAATGATAATTTATTTAGTGATGTGTTCATGACACAATTTTCGGGTTTTTAATACGCTGAATTATATGAAGATATGTAAGATAAAAATATCAATTTGTGGAAATAATAATCATTCTTCGATTTTTAATATTTTTATTATTAAATAAATAAATTTTAATTAATTATTTAATAATAAATTAAAAATTTCTTTTATAAATATATTTGTGGGAATATAATTTCATTTCTCATATCCTATATTTATAAAATATGAATAATTAGAAAATAAAACACTAATAAAAAATCATTATATTTTCATCTTGGGAAAATATTCTCAAAAAATGACATATAATAAGAATTATATATATTAACAAAGAAGATCTACCATGATAGATCAATGAAGATTATTTTGAATGATTTAGGTCACAATGAGTATCAAAATATCATTTATATCTACAAAACCAGTATAGAAGTGATAGTTCAAGACCAACGGTGTGAGGGTGGTGTAACATCCCAGTTCTGAAAGCCACATAGAGGTGCCCCATACCCGGTTGGTCACATGTCCTCAAGCGCAATTCCACAAATTCCATAGGCTGACACCTAGTAGCGAGGGCCATGGGTTTAATGGGAGGGGGGAAACTATGCCCTCATTGGTAGAGTACACAGCGGAAAAGAGAAATAATAAACATCAACAGAAATAGTAAACAATCCATACACAAGTAAATTGTGGAAGAAAAAAAATATGATAATCATCTGGAGAACACATATATTTATGGAATGATTCATCATACATATGTATAGGAAAGTAGACAAAAAAGTCACAATGCTAAATACATTACTAAAACAATGTACAAAACAAAAACAAAAAAATTACTCCTTAGTATCACAAGCCTCAGCTTTGTCCCAAGCTGTCATGATCCAATGCAAGTCAAGAACCTAATGCAGAAGGTAACTTTACCTTATCTATAATTGCAAAAGAATAATCTATTTGGGTGTAAAGCATGACCCAAACAGGATGTGATACAAAATCCCAATAGGGAACCACCTGAAGATCTGTGCCTAACTATCAGTGACTATATGGTAGGTAATGTACAATAAACAGTTAGAAGTAATAGTATAATACACAACAGTAAAAAATCCATAGATCAAACAAGAAACAATGAAGCAAACAGCCAAACAAAACATGTAACCCTCTTGGAAGTACTCATAGCCATCCCCTCTGGTCCTATCCATGAAGTACTAACAACCCTTTGGGAAGTACACTCAGCCTAACCCCTCTGGTTTGGTCCAACGAAATTATATGACTCTGAGGAAGAACACTCAGTCAATTCGCTTTATAGTCTAGGGTAGTCAGGGACTCTCTGAGGTAGATCACACGGTCTAATCCCCATATAAACCAAAGGTCTAGAGACACTCTAAGGAAGCTCACCCAGTTTATTTCTATTATAGCCTCAGGTCTATCACATACACTCTGATAAAGCACACTCGGTCAATTCCTCTTATAGCATGGAATGGTTTATGGAAAATCAAACAAAACAAAGACTCGCTAAGTAAGCTCACTTGGTCTATCCTCTTATAGTCTATAAAACTCAAGACTCTCTGAGGAAGCTCACTCGGTATACCCTCATATATTCTATAATATTCAAAACTCTCTGGGAAGCTCACTTAGTCTATCCCCAATAGTCTATAATGTCCAAGACTCTCTGAGGATACTCACTTGGTCTATCCCCTTATAGTCAATAGCACCAGGTTCTCATGACCCTGTTCCACTTAGTGCATAATAATTCTATAAGGAAAATTTAAACCTACAGACCTACTTGGATAAATAGTCTACAGCATAACAAGGGGTGTCAGGTAAGTGCAGTCCATCCTATGGTCAGAAGGTAGGGAAAACAGGTATAATGAGCAATAGGCTGAACAAGGCCAAAAGGTTGTAAATAAAATAAGGCATGAAAAAAAAATCCAAGCATAGAAGTTATCCTTAAAAATAGAAAAAATACCTCTACACAAGCATACAAGCAAAGTAGGAAAACAAAAGTGAAAAAACGGTAAACATGCAATACCTCATTCACGGGTATTGGTGGAATTTTCACATAAATCTCAAGTACATTGAACGGAAAGGAAAAACCCAACTACCTATATACTAGGAGATCCATATACTTGAAACACGAGGATTGAATCTCCTTAGGTATTCTTACATATATTAAAATGCACAAAACACTCATTCCACGATAACTAGAGAAAGAGGTGTAATTGGAAAACGATGATCTAGAAGAAGGAAGAGCATACCGCTGCGGTTCCAATTCAATCGACGACAGTCGATTCAGATAACGGACAGAGGCTCGGGGTCATGGAGATGATTCGCGGTTGTACCCTCGTTCTCAGTGGAAGAAGATGGAGAAGAAGTCGGTTCTAGGGTTCAGACGTGACCCCGGTCCATTTAATGAAAAAAAGAAATTACACGGAAGGTAATTTTGGAGTACACGACATGTACTAGAATTTTCTGTACTCCACTTTAAGTGGTCTCCACAGCACCACTACATGGCCATTTGTGTGAACATGACATGGCCAACACACAGCCTCAAGCGACATCAATATACACGGCGTGTACTTATAAAGTACACAAATTTTACTCAAAAATTTCCAGAAACTCATTTTTTACTCAAAAACACAAAAAAATGGAAAAACTTGATAGAAACAAAGGTATGGGTTCTTACAAAATTCCCCCATTAATGAAATTCATCCCTGAATGTCCCTAGTGAGTCGTGGAAGAAGATACCCTAAACAGCTCTGACCACTACGATCGTACATCATCCTCTATATCCCAAGTCTCATCTTGTACTCGCATGTGTTTCCAGAGCACCCATACTAGAGGATCATACCGTCCACGGAGATCCTCTGTACTTTGATCGACAATCCGGATAGGATTATACTCAAACTATTCATTTGCTTCAAGCTCAACCTCTTTATGTTGAAAGACATGAGAGGGGTCTGAAAAGTAACATTGGAGCAGACGTACCAATAGACAACCGGCCCAACTCTCTCCAAAACCTCAAACGGCCCGACGTACCGTGGTGAATGTTTACCCTGTCAAAGGATCCTATTATGTCCAAACCTCGGTGTGACACACATGAAATCCTAATCCCTGTCCTCGAACTCCAGTGGTCGTCTCCGCTGTTCAGCATAAGACTTTTGTCTAGACTGTGCCGCAACCATCCTCTTCTGAATCAACACTATCTGCTCAGTGGTCTCGTGAACAGGACGAGGTCCTACTAAAGATTCCTCTCCTGCCTCCATCCAACATATGGGTGATCGGCATGGCCTACCATACAAAGACTCGTAAGGTGCCATCTGAATAGTCTTCTAGAAATTATGGTTGTAGGAGAACTCCGCAAGAGGTATATTCTTCTCCCAAGAACCTACAAAGTATAGAATGCAAGATCTGAGAATATCCACAAGCACCTGAATCGTACGTTCGGACTGGCCATCAGTCTGGTGATGGTATGGTGTACTCATAAGTACCTGTGTACCCAAAGCCTTCTAAATCCCCTGCTAGAACTAATAAGTAAAACATGCATCCCTGACTGAAACAATGTAGTGTGGAACTCCATGCATATGTACAATCTCTCGGATGTACAACTTCCCAGCTCATCAACACTAATGGTCTCCTTGATCGAAAAGATGTGAGCAACATCTGTTAGTCTATCAACGACAACCCATACTACATCATTTACTCGAGGAGACCTCAAAAACCCTATTACGAAATCCATCGCAACATCATTCCACTTCTACTCCATAATGGGTAACTACTTCAAAAGAAATGCTGGTCATTGATGCTCCACATTCACCTACTAACATGTGGAACACCTCATGAAAAAACCATAAAAATCTCTCTTCATACCTAACCACCAATACAGGCGGTGTAGATCATGATACATCATGGTGACGCCAGGATGAACAACCCAAACTGAGGAATGAATGTCCTGCATCACCTCCTCACATATGTTTGCTAGCACCCATATGTGTCCCTGGAAATGAAAGATCGTATCCTCACCTACTATCCATCTAGGATGATGGTCCTCACATGACACACTCTCCCACAGGACTCGCCCTTCTGAGTCTAATAACTCCATCATTCATACCCGATCAAGATGATTATAGGTAACAACTACCGAAGATAGAGAGGTCTACCCCTGCCTGTCATGAATCTCCAAATGTATCTCAGAGAACATATCCATAAGCTTCCACTCACTGATGTCCTCCTAAACTTCCTATATATGAGTTATCCTACACAAGGAGTCAGCCACTACGTTGCCATTCCTAGGTGTATAGGCAATCTCAAAGTCAAAGAACTAGAAGTACTCGACCCACCAGCACTGTCTCAAATTCAGATCACACTGAAAGAAGATGTACTTGAGACTCTTATGGTCAGTGAACATCCAAAATGTGATCTCCCAGAAGATAATGTCTCCAACAGCATATGGCATGAACAACCACTGCCAACTCCAGATCGTGCATCAGGTAATTCTTCTCGTGTACCCTAAACTGTCGAGACCCATACACAACGACTCCATCTCCCTACATAAGCACAGTTCCCAGCCTGATACATGATGCATCTAAATAAATAGTATATCTCTTGCCCGACTTTGGAAAGACTAGTATAGGTGATGACATCAACCCCCCTTTCAACTCTTCAAAGGCCGAATCACAAGAATCTTCCATAAGAACATCGCCCCTTTCTTTGTCAGACCTGTCAGTAGTGCTGCTAGATATGAAAAGATCTGTATGTAATGCCTGTAGTATCCAGCCAGCCCTAGAAAAATCCACACCTCAAAGACATTCTTCGGATGCTCCATGGAAACTAATGCCTTCACTTTCTATGAACTATTGATAATTCTGTCTCTAAGATGACATGACCCAAAAATTGAATGTGATCCATCCAAAAGTGGAATTTAGAGAGCATAACATATAACTGATTCTCTCTCAGTGTACTCAAAATGATCTCAAGATGAGTATCATAGTCATGTTGAGTGTGAGAGTACACCAAGATGTAGTCCATGAAAACCACTATGAAGGAATCCAAGTATAGATGGAACACTCGGTTCCTCAGTGCCATGAAAACTGCAGGCGCATTTGTGAGACCGAACGGAAATAACCATATACTCGTATAGACCATACCTGCTTATGAAGGCTGTAAGTAATATATCAGATGGAATAACGCGCAACTGATGATAACTGGATCTCAAATCAATATTTGAGAACACTCGAGCTCTATGAAGCTGATCGAAGAGATCATCAATCCTCTGTAAGGGATATCTATTCTTGACTGTCAACTGGTTCAACTTCTGACAGTCCACAAAAATCCTTAGGGTACTATCTTCCTTCTTCTATAATAGAATAGGCGAATCGCAAGGGGAAGTACTGGGTCCAATGCAACCCTTTTCCTGAAACTCCTTCAAATTCTTCTTATGCACCTGCAACTATGGTGTAGCAATCCAATATGGATGAATGGACACTCGTGCTGCTCCTAGCATGAGCTCAATAGAAAAGTCTAACTCACACTATAGAGGCAAACCTGAAAAGTCCTCTGGAAAGTCATCTCTGAAACAATCCTCCCCTGGAGGAAAGTCTAACTATGATGTCCCCAAGTCATCCATATATAGACTAGAAATATGGGTTGTAAATCCTCTTATCCCATGATGCTCGGGTCCTTCTCGACTTGCCTGGACATCCCACTTAGCTCTATAAACAATAGATCCACCCTCTGGTGATACGAAACTCACCCTTGGTGATAAAAATCAATGACTACATGGAAGGGGACAAACCAGTCCATTCTAAGAATGACATCATAGATCATAATTTATAGTACGTAGAGGTCCCATACAAAGTGACACCCCACAACCTCAATAGGGAATGCTCTGCACTGACATACGCTAACCGATCTATACCCCAATGGTGTGTCTAGAATCAATGAATCAGCAGAGGAAATAATGTAGAGCCCATGGATTTCCACAACAACAACAAAGATAAAGCTATGTGTAGCACCAGTATCGAATAGTGCTGATGATAAAACTGAGGCTACTATGATCGTACCTCTAACTGTAGAAGGTCTAGGATCCTACTCATGATTGGTCTACCCCATTACAATAGTCAGACCTCTACCGCGGTCCTACCACCCTGCCTGACCACTCTGAGCAGATCCACTATGCTATCGCTGATAGCCTGGTGACTGACCACCATAGCGATGACTTCTACCTTAGCCGGAACGACTAGAAGAATTCCAGTTCCTAGACTGGTGAGAAACTGGCAATGCATCTCCTATATGTGGGGTCATTGAAGAACCCCTACTACCAGCTGTAGGTGAGAAGATCAAGAAAAAACCAGAAGATGACCATGCTTTCCATAAGATCGGCACTCCATCAGATCTCTCTGGCACTAAGGCGTAGTATTCCATCTCCTCCTGCATTGGTAGCATTCTACATGGCTTCCCGAAGATACATTCCGCCTACTCAGATCTCCTCGAGCAGACTCCCTGTGGTGCTTCCTACTATCAGTAGGAGGAAGACTAACTCTGGATGTCGAACCGGCCTAGATCACTGCTCCAGAATCCCTCATGTTGCGCTCAGTGATCTGTAGTTGGTTGACGATAGAGGATATCGAAGTCAACTAGAATATGTTTACCAAGGAACAAATCTCCTACCTGAGACCGTCCTCCAATTATCTATCAAGGAAAAACACTTCATCTGCTGGAATCGGCATGAAACACTGCATCTCGGTAAAGAGAGACGAGTTCTCCATAACCAAAAGAGTACCTTGCTGCAGACTCATAAACTCCCAAGATCGATCAACCCTCAAGGTCTCCGGGAAGAAGATATCATAGAAGATGTTCCGAAACTCATCACAATTCATATTCTACTAGCGACCTGACTTCGAGATCACCTCCCACCACCTCTTGGTGGAGTCTCAGAGCATATAGGTCACGATATTCACCCTATTCTCTGGAGGAATCTTAATATGAAAGGAAATTGTGAGCATGGCCTCTATCCACAACTACGCATCCTGAGGTCCTCCTTCCACTGTGTTGGTGGGAGGATTATGCTATTGGAAAACCCGTGTTAATTCTACCATCAACGAGGCAAGAGGCGTCACTCCCTGGAAGTTCTGCATCATCCTCAGAAAATCTTCCTGAAACTACGCATCGGTGCCTAAAACAGGTATAACCACTGGTACCGAGGCTGGTGCAGCAGGAGGATATGTAGGAGGTCCCTGATCAGCCATATATGGTGTCAGATCATCGTCTAGTAGCAGATGTACAATTGAAGGATGTCTCAGGGTCATAACTCCGAAATGTCAAATGCACACCTTAGATCAAGATAATCAAATACAAAACACAAGAGTACAAAAGAAAAATCTGAGAAAGAAACATTGAAGTTCTAAAAAACATGAGTACACAATGTGTATAAAAACTACATGGCGTGTTCTATTAAGCCATTCACATGGTCGTGTACATCTACCACAACTGTTCGTGTAACCCCCAAACCACACGGTGTGTTGTCCCAACACATGGTGTGTACTTGAACTCTATCCCCCCCCTGCCCGAGTCTCCTTACACGGCTAACCCACACGATCCTGTTATCCGAGGCTACACGGAGTGTTTAATATGGAAAGGACATGTACTATATATGGTTTTTTCAACCCGTGTTGTTAGTTACAAGTCTGGATACAGGGCTCTCTCTACACAGTGTTATCCATGGAAGCACGACATGTACATGATGGACATTACCTGACCCTTGTTGTTCGTGACATGACCGACTACTTAGATTACATGGCACAACATGTGAAAATAGGACATGACGTGTAATGTCCACGTTTCATCCATCTGTGTCATTAGTCACATGGGTAGACACACTGTCAAAAAAATGGCGTTTACCAACCGTACAAGGAATGTTCCTAACGATTTTCCATAACCACGTGTTCTATCCCACACAGTCAGTGACACGATTTAAAAACTACAAGACATGTATTCATAATGTACACACCGTGTATTTTGAGTTTTTCCCGGCAGTCGCTCAGAAACTACACCGAAGCCATTAAAACACAGAAAAGAAGCATGAAGGTGCCAAATTCCAATCCGTGAGATCCCATACTCCATGTGAATCAATGCTTGGAATATCTTACATGTCATATACAAGGTAAACAAGTCGATTATCCACCAAATTCCGATTCATGAGATCCCATAACACCACAAGAATCAAAATTTTTCATAATTTCTAGTAAGTACAATACAAACAAATTCCCTATCAAATATCAGAAGTCATATCAAATCATCTATCACAACAACATGCATAATCTATACAACATCTATCACAATAACATGAAAAAGGTAATGCATCCTAGATGACAAGGTAAGAATGCATGGCATGTGATTTCTAAAAAATTATTATAAGATGCATGAGATGGAATCCCCACATCTCAATGGGTTGTGACTAAAATAGAACCACAATAACAACAATGGTAACTGAATAAATCATGTGAATCACCCAATGGTGAAATCAATTCAACTGTAAAATTAAAAACTAGTAAAACTACAATAAACGAGGTATTATGGATTTTCTATGTATGCGGGTTAGCTACTCTCAGGAAAAACATATTACCAAGTACCTATTCCATCCAATCCCTGGATATAAGCTCCAAACAGTATGTCAAGAGAAATTAATTCTTCTAATACCACTTTGTAACGTCATTATCCAGATAAAACCCAGAGGTTCCCCGTACCCGGTTAGTCACATGGCCTCAAGCGCATTTCCCAGAATTCCAAAGGATACTAACTAGAAGCGAGGGCCTTGGGTGTGATGTTGGGGAAACTATGCCCTAATTGGAAGAGTACATAGTGGAAATGTAAAATAAAAAACAATAATGGAAACATTAAACAATCCATACACATGTAAACAACAGATGAATATATATGATAAACAGAAGGAGCACACACATATATATTGAATGATTCAGGATACATATGTCTTGGAATGCAGCTGAACAAGTCAAAATGATGAATACAGTACTAAACCAAAGTTCAAAATAAAATCAAAAAAGCAACTCTTTAGAATCACAAGCCTCAGCTTCGTCCCAGGATCTCCTGATCCAATGCAAGTGAAGAACCGGAAGTAGAAGGGTTCTTTCCCTTATCTATAAATGAAACAAAATAATTTTTTTTGGCCCAAAAGCATGAGCCAAATAGTGTGTGAGACTAAATCCCAGTAGGAAACCACCCGAAGATCTGTGCCTAACAGTCAATGAGTATATGGAATGTAATGTATAGTAAGAAATAAGTAGTAACAGGATAATACATAGCAGTAAAAAATCTACATATCAAACAAGAAACAGTGATGCAAACAACCAACCACAATAGGTATAAATTTTGGATGTACTCACAGCCATCCTCTCTAGTCCTAACCAAGATGTACCAACAACCCTCTGGGAAGAACACTCAGCCTAACCCCTCTGGTTTGGTCATACGAAATTATAAGACTCTATGAGGAAGCAAACTCAGTCAATTCCCCTTATAGTCGAGGGTAGTCAGGGACACTCTGAGGTAGATCAAGTGTCTAATACCCTTATACCCTCAAGGTCTAGAGACTCCTTGAGAAAGCTCACTTGGTTAATTTCTCATATCGCCTCAGGTCTATCACAGACTGTCTGAGGAAGCTCACTCTATCAATTCCTCCTATGGCCTACAATTGTTTATGGATATTCAAAAAAAAAGAATCTGTGAGGCAGCTCACTCGGTCTATCCTCCTGCAGTCTATAAAGCTCAAGAATCTCTAAGGAAGCTCACTCGATCAATCCACGATAACATTATAAATAAGAGGAATTGGAAAATGATGCTCTAGAAGAACGAAGAGCTTGTCACTGCGGTTCCAACACAATCGATGACGGTCGATTTCGAGAACAGACAGAGGCTCGAGGGCTTGGAGATGATCTGCGGCCATACCCTTACTCTCAGCCGATGAAGTTGGAGAAGAAGACAGTTTTGGGGTTAAGACGCAACCCCAATCCATTTAATGAAAAAAATATGGTACACGACATGTACTTTTGGAGTACACGACGTGTAAAAGACTTTTCCTTACTCTGTTTAAGCTGTCTCCAGATCACCTCTAGATGGCTATGTGTGTGGCCATGACACAACAAGCACATTGCCTCGAGTGGCATCAATGTACAAAGTTTGTACTTAAAAAATTTCCAGAAACTCCCCTTTTCTCAATAACTTCAGAAAAAATAAAAACATACCTGAAACGAAGGACCGGGTTCTTATAGGTGGGAGGTCGAAAAGGGTAATTAAAAAAATATTTATTTGAAATATTGAATCAATGCAACGTTGAAAAATATAAGGGAATGAATATGAAAATTGTGGAATGAAGTATGAGTGTGTGGTGTTAGTAATAAAATATCCCATGCTAAGGAATAATGTGTATGAGGAATGCATGAAATATTTTTGAGAATAAAGTTTATTAATGTGACATGTACATTTAATGATGCTATAAATAATTGTTCCCTACAAGATGTTGCCCTAAAAAATCAATAATTTCATCATGAATTTAAATTATTTATAAATAAATTTCATTAATATATTATTCTGGTGAAAGGACTCAAAAAATTATAATAATTTTTTCTTCTACCATAAATATATCAAAAGAAAATAAATAGCAGTATTGAAAAATGAATTCCTAATATGAATGAAGTTTAATATCTTCAAGAGAATTAAAAAATATAAAAATGAGAATATACTTGAATAGTTTCATTACCCTCAATGAGTTCAGTTATAATATATGTTTGAATAAGAGGACACCAGAAAAAAAAAATATGAAATATAACAGGAAATTATTGAGAACGAAGATGGGTAATCCTCTATCGAGGTGGAAACTCCAGTCCACCATATATTAACTTCCTTCTTCCTTCTTGAAACCTAACATGTATAACCAATCAACTTACTCCATTACTATTTGTACTTCAGTTACTCCATCTATAAAATCCATTGATCAGACATCATTGGGATTTTGTAGAGTTTCATTATTATTTATCCTTATTCTATCTTAATTATTATGCATCGTATTTTTATACTTAATTTTAGGTAATGTGGGGAAAAATATATTTCTTACAAAATATATACATTGGATATTGAAATTCGAATAGATTAAATTTCTCCAAATTCATCGATTGTATATTTATTTATATAATCATAAAATAGAGTAGGAAAACATGCTCGTTGAGAACTTCATCAATCAAATACCACAAATGACATCCAACCAGTAATACATGATATATTTATGGTACTGAACTCAAAAATTGGTTATTCTATCTACAATATGTGCCTTTTGTTTCTTCAATCAATCTTTATCCAACATAAAAAAACATTAATGAACCATCTTACTTGGTGGATCATGGTTTTTTTGGAACATAGTTCATTCATTTTTCAAGAAATTAGTGTGTGTGTATCAAATAGCATTTATCTGCTACACTTGTATGAAAAAAAATATCCTCATTATTCATCCGAAAAACTCTACCAAAAAATGATGTAACCCAAAAAAATATCTATCCAAAAATGCATCAAATATATATTCATGTTCTAAAATAATCTCCCAAAATGTAATATGCCTGAGCCCTTGAATGAAACGTTCTTTTTAGTAACATGATATTGTATCAAAAGATACTCAAGATCATACCATTCTATATTTTGGTTTTTTCTGGTTCTTATAGATTGAATATAATCAATGGATTTCCTCATGATTATCTTTTAAAGTATCAATTAGCTTCCATTTTTGAAAATGGTGAACACATATCCATTATTGAATTATTTCTGGTACTATAATGGTGAAATATTTTTCTTATTCTACATATAAATGTATTCATTAATTTATTTGAACGATTCAATTGAAACTGGTGTATTTAATTTTTTAAGATCTTCAATCACTATGTCCTATAGCTCATTATTTACTAATTTTTTTTTAAATTTCCCCATAGATTAAATTGGTTATTTGAAGGATTATAGTTCTCTGGGATAGATTTATTTTCATAACCTGACTTCAATGATCTTTACTCAAGGTACTCTTAGGTTCAATAATGAAAATTATTTAACCACAATCATTGATTAGATAACATAACATAACTTTACTGGCTAATCAAGATCATTAAAAAAATTATTGGTATAATTTTTTTTCACTCAATGTATTATAAGAATTTTAATAACTATTATGAGATTGAGAGGAAAAAATTGAAAAAATATGAATTAGATGAGTATTAAATGGTTATTTATATAGAATATTTTTGGGTTCTAATTTCAAACAATAATTTATTAAATTATTATTCAATGAACCAAATTCTTAGGAAAAACTAAAATGTATCATAAGAATTTACTAAACATTATGATATGTCACTATTATAAAATGATATGAGATTAAACTATGTTTAAAATAAATTAATATACTATATAATGTTAATCCATGAATTCCAAAATTTCCAAAAAAATGAATATTCATTCCAAAAAAGTATTTTTATAATTTGAACATATAATATTAGATGAATTGCTTCCAAAAAAATAATTGGAATCACATAAAAGTTTTCTTTCACTAAAAACTAACCAAAAACACTATAATATTATTCTTAAAAATAGTAAATTAAAATAAAAAGAATAATTTAATTTAATTCTAAAAGATCAAATATTAGAAAAAAATATTAGAAGAATTAGATATTTGACCTGAAATGAAGAATATTGAAAAATTATCAATTATTATTTTATCATCTAGAAAATGTTGTTATTTTTGTATATAAAATGTGGAAGGCATATAATAAAAATGAGGCCAAATAAAGTCCCCCATACCTGAATCATTTTTCCACTAAATCAAATAATTAATTTAATTTAGTGGAATACAGTTTATGTTAACAGTGAAATATTTTCATTACTAATAACCAAGGTATTTTGAAAAATATTTCCCCCCACAGACTATTTAATAATTCATTGTTCGGTTTCTCCTATAAGAAAATAATGTTTTTTCCTAAATGTGTTTTCTAGTTTTTAAAATTGATTGAATTTCAAATATTGAAATAAAAAATTAATCTTCACATTTCATTCAAATGATCTTCAAAATTTTTCCTTTTCCCTAGGATGAATGGAGTCACAAATTCTAATAAATAGAACAATTATAAAACCCTGAATGGATATGTGATTTTAAAAAAGACCATTTATTGTAACTAAAGTATTTAATGGTCTGCAAATGAAGAATAAAAATATCAACTATGATTATGATCCCATTTATTAGATCATATGGATTCAAAGATCATTATTTTAACCCGACGAAAGATGATCAAATATAACAAAAATAATAAATACAACTCCCAAAATAATACTAAATGAATTTTCTAGGGGAAATATAATTATGTTACTAGATGAATCCATTCTATAATAGAAAATATTAACCAATATATTTATCAAACAATTATCCATGTTTAAGAAAAATTTACAACCACTAAAAAGAAAAATTAAGTACTGAAAACGAACTCAAATTTGAATCATTATATGGGTGTTTGCAATACATAATATTTTAATTATAAATTATCCTCAAAAATACCCACCATCAAACAAAAAACTAATAATTATATCAATTTCTTAATTTTAAGGTGGATGAAATTCTTTTATAGTATTAATTAAAAAATTATTTCAATTTTAAAATATTCAAAATCATGCTCAGGGGTCATAGAAAACTCAAATAGTATTTCTTCCACAAACCGATGTAAAAAATAATCATCCAAATCCTGAAAAATGATATCCCATATTTTTATAATATATTATTAATTTCAGTATGAATTCTTGATTATAGAAATAATACATTATTAATGTTTGTTATTAGAAGTATTTATAATGAGCCATAATAATTCCACATAAAAAGAATTTTTTTCATTATATAATGACATTAGACTACATCCAAATCATTCAAAAAAATTTGTGCAGTTTCTCAAATATCATTTGTTTCAAAATATTATTAGAATTTCTTAGGATTTGAATAGTATAAAAATGTTTTCATTTCTTTTCTTTGTGAAAAAAAATTCAAAACTGATTTAAAACTGATTTTTTATTGTATAAACATAAAAAATATTAGAACTATTTCTCTTAAAAAAATTCATATTTTCAATATGTTTTGATTAAGAAAAAATCTTCACAACACATATGTTCTAAAAAGGTTCTATTTTAAAAAAAGTATTAAATTTTAAATTAATTATTAATATATAATAAACTGGTTTACAAACATTAAAAAATAAAATACAATGACAACTATTAGAATAATTACTCTCCTAAAAATTGTTAGGTTGTTTCCTTAGTTAAAATTATAGATAAGTCTTATTTATAATTAAATTACCAATTAGTTTCTCTGTTTAAGAACCTCCATATTTAAAATCGAGTAATCATTATAGTAAAATATCATGAATTAAAAAAATAATCAATGTTAAAAGGGATGTTATGTTACTGTAATGTTTATATCATAAGAAATACATGATTACTTAGAAAGATGACTATCATTTATATTTTCAAAATAAGGAATATATGAGAAAGAGTTTAGTAATGATACATCAAACACAATGGTGAGGGAATTTTATTTAAAAGGGAATAAAATTAATAATATGGATTTAATTAATACAATGGTTTACTCCCATTCCATTCTTATTTAATAGTCTATAGTAGAAATTACTAACAATTTTACCATAATAACAAGAAGGATATGGTTTCTTATAATGGAACAAACTCATGTGTTTTTCTCAACTATATGAAATATATATTATACATGTTCCAAAATATATTGAAAAAATAATAATCGCAATTTGCATCAATAGTACCATAGAAACACACTAATACAGTAGTTGGAATCATTACTTCATCTTATATTTTATAATATTGGATGATTATAATGATATTTCATTATTCCCAAAAATCTATAACAAATTTAATAGAATATATTAATTACAAATAATGGTGAATATATTTATGTTGTAGAAAACAAAACCAAGAAGAGATTTTACAATAATGTACTGAGAATTTACTAAAATAATATATAGCAGAATGGGTTTTCATCCATGTTAATCTAATCATATAGGTGATAATCAATAGAAAAATTACTAGAGGAATATAATAAACAACATAGAATATTTTTATATCTTCATCAAAAAGTTTAAATAGATTAATATTTTCTAACAAAAAATATTAATCTAAAAAATTTAAAATAATTGATTCTTTCATTATCAACTTGTTTGTGATCTACCATATATTGAGTTTCAATTTCCAAAATAGAATCCCCCAATCTAGAATCCTAGATTATTCTAATTCCATTTTATGTGAGTTAAATTCCAATTCAGCAATCAAAATATTTGATTCATGTGATTATAAATGAAAGGTATTTATCCTTAATGGAAAAATATTAAATAAATTTCCATTGAGTAATGATTTTTAGAAATCATTTTTAAGAGGATTAGAAATTGAATTCTATCAAATTAAGAACTATTCAAATAATATGTTCATAATGTAAAAATCAGAAAACAATATAATATTTTCTTGGTAAAAATCATCAAAATATGGATGATTTTTCTCAAATCATGGTTAAAATTATCAAATTAATTTTTTTCAAATTAAATTTGTTTTTCCAATAACTATATGAAAGGAAAATATAATAAACCATTCAACTCCTCATAAATTCAGATTGGATGGGTTTTAAAATTTAAATATTCTCTTCTATTATTCCATTAATCTATGCTATCTTTCACTAAAAAATATTATAAATAAATGTTTTTTTAATTTTTCAGTGAATAAAAAAATGGTTTATTCATCTTTTAGTTCTTTTTTATGCACAAAATAATTCACTTTTATCTCTTTTCGGGTTTCCTTACATTTATGATAGTATATTATTTAATTAGAGAGTGTATCAATGTGAAAATTTATTTTTACATTATATCCTAAAAATTATCTTCTAATTTTGTTATATATTTCTTAATTTATGTTAGGAATTGTCATAAACTCTAATTCTCAATGTCACCAAGTTTATTTTTATCATCACCCCTTTAAATTTGATCATGTTCATTCATTTTTCCATGTAACACCAAAACCATATTTTTTATCCTTTTAATTTAATGCTCCTAATATTGTAATGTTTTAATTTTGTATTCATTATATTAGTAAACCCTAATAGTACTCCTTATTATGATTTGTTTTAGGTATTATATTTTTGGAAATTCAATATCATAAAAATTTGTTTTCATCATAGTGTTGGGGCTAATATGGATAATTATGTGAAATCTACCATGTTTAATGCCTATAATGACCCCAAAAAATAAATTAGTTTTTATTATGTTATTTTAAATCCACACATTTTTCCATTTTTAATCTAAAATTAAAAACAAAAAATCATATAAATAATAATATCAGCTTGATATAATCTAAATAGCACTAATAATTAGTGATTAATAGATCAAAAATTAAATAAAACATATTTCAAATTTTTTATAACAAATAGTTGTAAATAAAAAAATTCCCAACATAAAAACACTTTAAAATAATGTTGATTATGAAATTTAATAACCTAGAAACATATTGAATTAAAAATTATTAAACCAAATATGTTTTTCAGTTATTTTATATTTATTTGTTTTTTAAACCCTTTGAATTCAACACCAGTCATCACCGAAAATAATGCCATGTATTTATGAGAATAGTGGTAATAACGACTGTTAAAATGACATTTTTATCACATTCTATATTATATATATGAATTATAGGACCCGAGAGAATTTTTCTGAGTGGTCAAATGATTAAATTAAAAAAAATCTACTAGAAATAGTTAAGGATTCTAATCAAGGAAAAGTAATAGTGTAGATGAAAAAACGTGCAAGAATGAAAGGTCTGTTATATTAGTAATCAAATACACTATGTTATGGGTTATTGGTTTGACAAATACATGAAATATGATTGAAAACATATTATATTAATGTATCCCAGTAAATGAATTTTGTTCAATAGAATGGTTTTCAAATGAGAAAATCCACTCTGGATGGAAAATTATAATGTAGTCATAAATACAATTTATTTATAATTTCATTTTCATTACCTATAGATATATTATAATAGGTTAAATAACTCTAAAAAATTGAAATTATTATTCATCCAATAATTCATAAACCAGAATGATGAAATAATTGTAAAGATAAATTAATAAATAGAATGAACTGTAGTAGATAATAGATAAATTAACAACATTAATGGAAAATAGACTACATTAATTGCATACTCATAAAAAATTCAGTAATAGTTTATTTATTCACATCCTTATACTATATTAATCATATTGATTTTTATATCAATTCCTTCCTTTCTAGTGACAACATATAATGAAATAAATTATGTACTAGAAATAGAAAACCTAACATGACTAGCTTTATCTTCCAAAAATTATTTGTCTTGACTCATTCATGTTAATTCCAAATGAAAAAATACGATGAAGATTTTATTTTCAGTCCATTTTTCAATTCACTAGAAATATATACATATTTTATTTAATTTTTCCCATCCATTACACATCATATATATACCATCAATCCTCTACAATATTTTTTTCTTCCATTAGAAAATGATCTACAGAATCCATCATTAACAAGAGTGACTATTGATAAAAAATAATGGTATATATCTAGATCATGTCACATATAAATCAACATAAATGTATAATATTTATTAATAGTGACACCAAATCTCTAATACAAATGACATCGGGAGGATTATTATCTCAAATATTAAATATATCAATGTCACCTTTTCTGAAAAAATAATATAATTCCGTCTTTGGTTATAAAATTTTCAAATATGATGAATTAATCAATCTTTCATGATATATATTTTGTCATTTGACAATTATCATCCACTAATTGTCATCCAACCTCACCATATATACAACATATAATAGTTTCTATAAAAATATGTAACATGTAATTTCTTTTATTCTTTATGCTTCCTCAAAGAATAAAATTTTATCTGTAGATGTCCATCATTATAAAAATATATTCACTTAACCTTTCTTTTAGTATTAGAACTCTCTATATGATTACTATTACCATCATTCACATATAGATTATGTCTACTAGTTGAGGTATCACCATTATTAAAATTCTAGTGACCCCCATTCATAATGAATGATTAAATAGCATCATCCCACATTAGAACGTATTTCCTTAACTGTAATATGGTGAAGATATAATTATAGAGACCTAGGCTTCACATAAATTGATAATAAATATTAATAACATTACAAAAACACACTCCATTATACCATGATATTTTAGTCCTTAGGGAAACATTTCACACAACTTTATAATTTGGTGATATATTTTAAATATCTCTCCAAAAGATCATATCTCATAGTACTCCCCTTAGTCATACCCAACCTAAAATTCTCTACATAACCTGGGGATAGAATCATATGAAAGGGTGATCATAGATTCATAGTTTGTTTAAACATAGTATATTTAAATAAATGCTTATATAATAGCGTAGAACAATCATATGGGGATGTGATCTTGAGAAAACATATGAAGTTCAAACCCATCCTATCATGGAATATCTGCATCAGATATTGAATAATGATTGGAAATTTATAGTATAAGAATCATGAGGAAATCAAGAAATGTGATCCATGATAAAATAAAATTGGAATAAGACTTAGTCTTGTGGAATACCCATCAGCTTATAACATTGTGAACATGTGTAAATAGACGCATGTTCTCTCCTCAGATTAAGGATATGAAATCAGGACATTTCATAAACATATGAAAATTAAAAATTACCACACATATCATTTTTAACAATTAATTATGTTCATACGTAACATTATGATATTTTTTTATGGTTCATTCATTATATTTTGAACATGTAATCTAGTACCTCTATTGTATTGTAATCATGTAATCATGTTCATGCATTGGTAGCTACACCTCCTTGGTGAGACACACCACCATCCTCAGTGGATTCTATGTCGTACTATAATAGGTTTATATCCCATTCTATCAATGACTTTTTCATGAGTTAGATAAATATAAAACGAATTCATTAGATAGAGATATAGCTCCCACTAATAAATAATGTTATCTATATTTATATATTCCCAAATATCATAAATTTTCCTCATATGATAACCCAAGAAATGAAATGGGCATTATAATTACTTCATTATATCACAACCTATGGGGAGGGGACATGTTTCGTAATAATTTCATTATAGAAAAACTAATGATGAGAATAATATTTCATAAACAATTAGTAGGGTGTATCCCATGGAAGATAGACTAGTTTCATAAATGTTTTCTATAAAAACATAAATAATTTTAATAAATAATATGAATGATATCCTTGGATCATATGCCTAATAAAACATAAATTATATCAAATGATGTCATCTTAGATGCGGAAGGATTTTGAAATATCAAATGAAATATTTCTTAATAAAATTAACCATTCCTTGAAAATCACTTTTAGGAATCATTTTCAAAATATTTTCTTTTTGAAAATAAAACTACCATATTATAATAAATGATTAAAAATTAATTAGAAACATTTATTTTGGAAAATATATTTTCCAACTTGAAAATTGTTTCTAAGAATTTGAAATGATTTTAAAAAAATTATCTTTGAAAATATTATTATTAACATATAAATGTGTCTTCAAAATAATTATTGGACAATATGTCATGAAATATTTTCATAACATACTATTGAAAAAAATGAATCCTTTCAAATTTTTGGTAAAATAAAAATGAGAATTTTTTTGGATAATAATATGAAGATAACATAAAAAAAATCTGAAATAAAAAATGCTTACAAATTTCTTTCAAAAATCGTAAGCGAGGGATAGAATATTCAAATAAAAAATTGTTTTGAATTAAAATAGATTTTCAACCAAAGATAGATATAAATAATAATTTTATCGAATTTTATTTATTATATTAAGCACCAATGTGTGGTTAAATGGTACCATTACAAGAATATATCAATAACACCCCAACAATCCTAAAATTTATGAAAATTATATAAGTTTATATAATGATATTTTTACATTGAAGGCTCTATCATAGATAACCTCGCTAAGTGATGAGATAGTATCATAAAATCAATACCACTTGGGTAACCTTGAATCATAAAACCCATAAAGGAAGAACATAATATATGGGATTCTAATATCACTATTAAATTTAAATTAATTATTTTATATTTCAATTGGATAATATATACACGTCATGATTGAATATAATCTCAGAATAATATATACATCTAAAAGAAGAAAAATTGAAAAAATACCCTTACTATATGAGTAGCATTTGTATTATAATCCCTATGAATGAATAAAAATAAATGGGGACCATAATAATTATAAATATTTTTATATAACATATCTACCTTTTAATAGGATGTATATACACAGCATAAAATAAAAAAGTGTTGAATATGGCATAAGTCTCCTAGAAATAAATGTTTGACAAGAAGTCCCATTACATTATGTATGGACTTCCATCATAATAATTAAAAAAATTATATAATAACAATATGTTTATTATTAATATATTACAAAACCACATTCCTCTATAAAATAAAATATGTTATTTAATTATGAATTTCAATTTTCGATTTATTAATAAGATCTTGTTAAAGTTATCTTTTTGGTTATAACTACATTGTTTTCTTATATGTTTTGACTTTCCATTTTTTGTACCCTAACATATAACATGGATTATTAATATCTATAATTTAAACCATACTATAAATATCATATATATGAATTATATTTTTTATCTATAAAATCTAGTGATATGAAATAGAAGACACTATTGAGGGACTGGGTAGATTGTACGTATGTATTAACATTGATTCCATTTTCATTCCATACTGAAATATATAAAAATAAATTACATATACATATACATGTATATAATATCATAAAATTCTCATTATTATTTCATATATATCACTTAAATTTAATATACTCGTACTTAATAAATTCCATGAAAAGGATGAAAGAATCACATCACATCATGAAGCAGTAACCCGATAATGATGGTATATGTGATATTAAAATTAGAAAATAATAAAAATTTCATTAATATTTACATCATTATTACAAACCTTGATAGGTGGTAATCAAAAAATAACGACATCATTTTGTGAGAAGATAGTTCGTCAGACAGAGGAATGAAAATTTCATTACTTATTTGATGGAAGTGTATATGGTTGTAGGTCATACTATTAACATAAAAATATCTCTATATATGTAATATAATTATTATATTTAATAATAATTATATATTAGTAATTGATGGGGGTTGAGAAAGAAATATATCAAAAAAGTGAATTGATGAATGATAAATCTTCATTGGGTGTCTCTATTTTTTTTCCATCAAGGCCTTCCTATAACGGATTTATGAACAATATATGTAACATAATATTATATTTTGTAATTTTAGAATTTATTTGGCCATTTATTGGATTAAAATTTGGGTTTTAGGCATGAATAAAGGGTTTGGGGTGGCCTTTTTTAAGTGGGGTGAGTGGAAAATATTTTAATTTTTTAATGAGTGAAGACCCCAAAAATTCATATAGAAAAAGTGTCAAAAATGAATAATATTATGAATTATAAATAATAATTTAAATAAATAAACAAAAAAATTAACAATTTTTCAGTCATTATCAAACCTTATATTTGATTTTTAACAACTATTTAATGTTGTTTTAACCTTAATTGATTAATTAATTTTGAGGTATTTTTACTAATAAATTTGTTATAAATTAATTTATCACCATTAGAGAATATAAATAATTAAAATTAAAAAATGGAATCCATTTTTTCAAATTTTAATTAAAAAATGGGAAAAATAATTTAAAACTAGTCTCATAGACGTGACAAGATAGATGTTTTTGAAAGTTAAAATGAAAAAAGTGTACAATGATTTTCTAATAAATTTGAATATAAAAAGGTTAAAAATTAAATAAATTGGAATAATATATTTATAATAAATCTACTTACACACTAAAAAAATTATAATATATCATTATAATTAAATTCAATGAAAATACAATTTTTAATTAAAATTCTGGATTTTTCTCTATTCAACAAAAAATGATTCTTTCACAAAAAATCCCGAAAATTCATCCGAAGATAATATTTATATTCAAATTATAAATAATATTTATAATTTATCAAATAAATTTTCAAATATTTTCAAAATTTAGTTCTAAAATATGGGCACCATAATATATATATATATATATATATTATTTATTGAAATATTTTTTATTTTAAGAAAAAAATTGGATTTATCTTTATATCTTATCTTGAAAATATATAAAATTTGTATTAAAAAATAAATAAATATATAATTTATATAGATTAAATTAAAATAATTTAAAAATTTATTAGGTTAACTTATTGATATAAAACACAATTGTGCGCATGAAAATAGTTTTTTCAAAGAAATATTTTTCTTTTGTTAACAATGGGTTTTATTTTAATACATATTTAATTGGTCACCAATGATTAAATTATATATATCAGTTTAGACCACATTTTTATAATTTACGTAATCCTATTTATACCCTTAATTACAATATCTAGGTGATAACTATCATATAGTAATATTATTATAATATTTATTGTTTTTTCCACATTGGAGTTTCCTGTAAAAGAAGATAAACATAGTAATTTATGTAAGAAAAGAAAATTGCATCTACTGTGTAATGAAATCTAAAAATAGTGTTATTTATATGGAAAGTAAAAATTATATTTCTGTGAAAGACAAAATATAAAAAAAATTAAAACCATCAAAAAATATATTTCACAAAAGAAATGTGTATTTCATTCCACACCCATAAAATTAATTATCACCCTAAAAATCCATCACTTTCTTTAGATGATTAATAGTTGAAAACTATTTCATTAAAAATAACATATTAAAAATGATTAAAAAAATTAATTTAAAATGGACTGTTATAAACATTAAAATTACCTATGTAACTAGTAAATTGGTTTCCAAATAAGAGAAAACTAGTTTGAAGTGATGACTTGGACATGAATGAAAATTGCAAATAATTATAGTAATTAATGGACATCAATAAAAATAAAAAAGTGGGTGATCAATATAAAGTTAAAAACCATACAACCATAATATAATAAGATGTGAAATGGTCATTAATATCATGAAAATGATAATCCATGATAACAATTCATTTCATTATCATTATCATAATGTTTATAATCTTTCACAAGATGATAAAATTTATTTATTTAATTAAATTTTATATGCACAATACCAGCCTTTAGTTTTGAATTGGTCAATTTAAACATTATATCATACTTTGAAAATTGAAGGCGAATTAGTCTTCCATTAATAGGTAACGGATCTTAAGATCAATAAATATAATTATAATTCATTCTGTCCACCTATATAATTTATCCCAAGAAAATGGTTATAAAATGTTATCGAATATGAATAAATCCTAATATTGAGAAATAATAATTTATTATATAAACCAACATTCAAAATTCAAAAAAAAACATTTCATAAATTATTATCCGTTTTGAAACTTCTAAAAGATGAAAATCCATTATTTTTGGAATTTGGTCACTATAATTTAAAATTTAGAATAAAATAAATCCCCCGTATATCATAATTTATCTCTTGATTATAATGCACCAAACATGTGGATACATTTATCTTGTATTTTCTTGATTCATGGTAACAAACTAAATTACAATAAAACCATATTAAAAACATACATGCTTCATCATTCATATTGTAGAATATTGACTATTGGATGTATTTGTTATTTTTTTAAAAATATGAACTTTATCCATCATAGAACGCACCAAATTGCGTATGAATCATTAATTAATTCCATGGTAATCAATGATATCCCATTTACGTTATTCTAATACAATATATCATTATCATAAACAAGTACAATTTTCTCAATACGAGGAACAAATTAATGTATAATTTTACATTTATTATGTTTTATAGGAAATATAACCTCTCTATTTAATAAATTTTCTTCTTTATAAACATCATTGAACCAATTATTTCATATCCTTAATGAAAAACATACAAAAAACGATCATTATATATTACATAATTCTTCAACCGAAATAAAAAATAATTAAATCTTAACATTTTATTATTGAAAATTTGACTATATATCATAATATTATTCATTAATACCTATTTGCATTAATATTTAATTCATAGTCTATTCATCATCAATTGAAAATTCTATACACATAAAATCATTCTAAATATTTTAAATATTTTATAATTTAATAAATTGATTACCTTAGTTTTCAAATACATTACACTTTAAACAAAGTAGTGTAGGTGGTGAATTAGATGTAATATTCTATACCTCAATTTCATTTACTATTACTTTAATAACATTTATACATTATTAGGAATTTTGACCTTCCCATCCACAATTAATTCACCTCATAGTTCCATTCAGTAAATTTTCATGATACTTATTTTCAAATTTCTGGAATATAATAAATTGAATATTCTTTCTTCTATAGTCACTATTACCCATACCCTCATTTTACTCTATCATTCACTTCTTTGGTGAGTATGAGAGTTTTTTAAGGTTAATGTTCATTATCATGTTATGTGATGAAGAATTACACCCAATATCGTTCAACTCAGTCATCATCACATTTGGATATTCATCATTAATTTTTTCTTCGCATCTTATGTTATCATTGATCATTCTAGTTACCATAATTGATTAATACCAAAAATAATTTTGTGATAAAACCTATTTATATTGGAAAACCACATAATCATTAAAAATCACTTTTATGATGTCTAAATCATAACTCCTTTTTTTAATATATGAAAATATATATTTATACTAGATTATTAATATACATAATATATTTAAAAAATTCATGATTTTTAATAAAGAGTTTGTGAATTTCAAAATCCATATCCCTTAGGAGTGTAAAATGACGAGTGCTACTAGACTTGAATTCAATCACTATTTTCTGATTGATTCTATCTCAATATAATGTTTTTAGGGTTTTTACCCCTATGTACAAAGATATTGGATCCACATCAACTTGTAATATCCATATCAGGATGTAATTTCATAGATACCACTCTCAAAATCCTTTACAAGATGACCATGACATTTTCTTGAACATTAAATCATCCATAGACATATCCTTCAATACATACCTATATGTATCCTTATAAATATCATTGGGAATCTCACTAATGTTTTCCCATCCATGTTTCCAAAGGATAACTAAAAAATTTAAATTATGACAACTATATTGACCTCGTCATCATAAACATGTATTATACATATTTTTATATACATATTAATAACAATACAAAAATACATACCAAAGGACCATAACATATTTGTGCATTTGAAACATGCAATATATTCATCAATTTTGGTGAAATGTATTCAATATATCCCAAAAATAACATATCACATAGTACTCCTCTTTGGTATAACCTTCATAAACCAATATTCATAACTTGGGGAAGGAAACATAAGATATTTTGATGTCAGTTAATCATTATGGGTAATACTAATAAATGTCGATATATGATCATATAAAAGAATAAGATAATCAGATAGGTATGTGATCATGGCCAAAACATATGATATTCATACTCAACATGTCATAGATAATAATCATGTGTCGTGGAATAAATATAGGAATTTCGAAAGACATGAATAATAATGAAATCAGAAAACAAGAATAATGGGATCTTTAATATGACATCATAAGTATAATTATTATATAAACATCATCTTATAACATTGTGACCAATTATAATTAAAAATATGTTTACACATTAAGTTAAATGAATCAAATCATTCCCTTTCTTAAATATATAGATATGAAACCAAGTACGCTTATATCATTTTGAACATGTAACCATTTTCAATGTAACATTGTGAACATGTAATATGGTTCACTCATAACAATGTGGAAATATAATTAGGATTTTTCATGAGATTTTTATCATGTAATCAGATTCATGCATTGGAGTCAACACCACCTTGGTGGGACACACCACCATCCGCAGTGGAAGCAATGACTTACTGTACTAGGTTCAATCACATCACACCCATGATTATATAATGATATATATAAATATTTGCACAATTCATTAGAGGGATATATGGGTCTCACATATAATATAATGAAAACCATATTTATGTTTTCTATAATATCATAAAAAAAATTATTTATCAACCAATGATATGTAATATGTATCATAAACATTTAATCATACTATAATCTTTGGAAAAGAGATAGGTTGCATTATCATTTCATCATAGAATAACCATTGATATGAACTGGGCTTCATAAGAATTTTATCATATTACAACCCTTGGAATAGAAATTGTTTTCACACACATAATAACATTAAACTATAAACCAATCAAAGATATAATATGAATGCTATCCTTGGATCATATCTATAGAAAATCATAAATTATTACAAATAATGTCATCATAGATAGAGAGTTATTCTAAAATAGAACTGAGAATATTTCATAATAAAAATAATCATTATTTGGTATTCACCTCCCTAAAACATTTTAACAATGCATTTAATGTAATATAACATTAGATACTTGTAAATAAATCCTTGAATATTAATTTAAATAAAATTTTGAGGAGAATATTTGTTTCTCATTGATAATTTTAGACATTAAATTATTTGAAATTTTAAAAATAAATTTTAATACACAAAAAGTAATCATATAAGAAATATTTCATATAAATCCTTTCATACTATTTATATAAAATAGATTATTACTTCTACATAGTTGGTAATATTAAACCAGACATTGTTTTATAAATGGAAATCCAGATTACATTTAATTTTTTTAAAGAATAAATGCATATAAATTTATTTTAAAAACATAATTGAGTACTACTATATTTTTTAAATGATTTTTTTAGAAAACATTGTTTTGAAATAAAATATATTCTTTACCAAACGGATAAATAAAGCAAGATTTTATAAGAAATATTATCTTTAATATATTATGTAATAATGGTTGGAATAATTGACACATTAATTTAATATATCATTGAAAAGTATTGGAGAATAAATTCATTATAATTAATTAGAGGTAGATCTTGATATTTCAACATTGGAGACTCGTTCCGAATTATTCTAAATGGGAGAAGAGATTATAACATAAAAATGATACCACTTTTGTTACCTTGAATCATACACCCCATGATGAGAGAACACAAAATTCATATTTAGATATCATTAGAATAAATAAATTTATCATAATACATGTCAAATTTTATGTTTATACAAAAATTCAATTATATAGGCATACGATATAACATACATCTCGAAGAAGGAAAATTGAGACAAAATTCCTTATCACTGGAGTAGTTTTTGAATCGTAATCCCAATGAAGAAATACCTATGATGGATGCATTAATTTTAATTAAATGAGTTATATTTGAGATATATCTTTTCATGGAAATTTATTTACACCACATAAAATAAACAAGTATTGAATATTTAAAAAGTCTATTAGAAATAAATGTGATACTAGAATTCCCCTTACTTTAAGTAGTAAATTTTTTCACATTTCTATAAACTATTTAATAATAAATAAAAGGTTATTATATATATATATATATTAAACAACCATATTCATGTATATCATTATGAATTTTATTCTCTTATGAATTTTATTAAATATTTATTAACACGTTCGTGGAAAAGTTTCTAATTGGGTAATAACCAAATTGTTTTTTAAATGTTTTACTTATATTTTTTTCTATCCTATTACTTAAATCTAGGTTTTCTCATCTCCAGAATTTTAACCATTATATAAATTTCATAAATATTCATTATCTATATATTTATATTAATCTATAAAATTTTGCGATTGGAAATGGAATACATTGTTCATTGAGACGGTTGGTCGTACATACACAAGAATATTGTTTCCATTTTCATTTCATATAGAGAGAATTAAAATTAATAGATAAATATAAATATATTATAAATAAATTTTATTTATTATTAAATATATATATAATATTTGAAATAAACCCATAATTAGTACATTCAATGTAATGCGTGAATGAATGAAATCTCTTTGCGGGGTGGTAGTTCGTTGTACACCTAAATAACATTATTATACTCTCTAATGATGGAATTCATGAATGTATGTGGGATATAAGAACTTAAAAATAATAATAATATAATTAATGACATATATATAATATTAAATCTGAGTTTCCATGATACTTCCATACAATGAGAGTGGTAATGAAAAAAGGGACGACATCGGTTCGTGAGGTGGTAGATTTTCATTCACATGAAAGTAGATTTTGTTATCTATTTGAAGAAATTGTGTTTGGTTTTAGGTTGTACCATTAAAATAATGAAAAATTAGTATATTTAATATTATTTATAATTAAATATTGAAATGTATATTATTTATTGTTTCTAGGAGGATATAAAACGAAATGTCTTGTTGTTGAATGTTACTTATATTTTTGGTATTTTGTTTTGGTATATGATAAGGCATTCCTTGGACGGATTTATACAAAAATTAATAATTATATGATTAAATCAGAGAATTATATAAATTATTTGTGTAGGTATTTTCTGAACAAATTTGTTTATAAGGTGTGAAAAGTGTGGGGGAGTGGGTGGCCTTTCATAAGTAGGGTGAGTGACAAACATGTAAATTTTCTATAGAGAGAATTTCTCTCATTTTTTCTATATGATAAAAGGGTAAAAAATGGTTCAAATTAGAACCTTATAAATTATAGTTTCAAAATAAATCCATAAAATACGTTTTTTTAAAATTATTGGGACATTTTTATAGATTATATTATATGTTTAACCACATAGTAAATCAGTTTTCAACTTAATCGTTTTTTATTTTAATTATTATCATTATTCACATTGGTAAAAAATTATGATGACCACAATAGATTATATAAATTGTGATTTTTAAAAATATTTAATACAATTTATGAAATTCTAATAACATAAGTGGAAATAATTTATTTAAAATCAATCCTGTAGGTGTGGGGAAAATGGGGTTTTTAAATCGAAAATGACCAAAAGTTTACCGAGTTGTTATATTAAAAATCGATAAAAAATTATATCAAATGACCATAATTAGACTAATTTATGTATATATTATATAAATATCCTTTTAAAAAAATTTAATATATAAATTCATATTATTAATAAATTAAATTAAAAGGTAGTTTTCAATTAATATTTTGTATTTTAACTATTTATAGAGACATTATACATTTTATAAAATGTAAACAATTAAAAATAATATAATTCTAATATTATTATTCTAAATGTTATGGATAATTTATCCAATTAATGTCCTAAAAATTTGAAAATTAATTTTATAAATAATTTCCCCATAAAAAGGTGACACAACTACTTTATAGAAAAAGTACAATATTTATGTGTAAAATTGGATTTATATTTTATATTTCATATAAAAGATATAATAATAATGTTAAGAACATTATTGAATATATAATGTATTTATATATTGGTAAAAATATTAAACAAAAGTTTTTTTTGAAATCTATTAATAAAATGCACACTTTTGTGTATAAAATATTTTCTTTCTGAAAAAATATCCTTTTATTTTAAAGAGGATTTTATTTCCATATCTAGTTAATTAGTCACCAAATGATGAGTTATATTGAAATGTGTAAATAATATTTTAATAATGTAGATAATAATATTTATACCCCCCATTCAAATGAATAAATGATAACTATCTTCTAATAACATTTTAAAAATATTTTATCATTCATTCAAACTCATTGTTTCGTGTAACGAAAGGTAAAATCATTTTTTTTATAACTAAATCTTGAATTTTATATTTTCTAAACATAATTCTATAATATGTTTTACTTTTATAGATATTGAAAATATGTAATGTTTGTGACAATGAATATCAAAAACATTAAATACATTTGGAATAAAAATATTTCACAAAATCTCAATGTGTTATAATTATCAAATAAATCGTGTAATAATCCCAAGATTAAAAAATATTTTTATTGTCATTCTATTCAAATGGGAATATCATTAACTTTATCATTGATCTGGATCACCACAAAAGGATGCTCCATCGGAATTTGGGAGAACTTATCCAAATGGTGAACTACATATAAATTTTATGTCATTTAAAAATTATGTTATCATTTTTTAAAATATAACCTTTTTAGGCATTTTGATTAATACCTTATTTGTACCTTCACCCGTATATGCACTGGATAATTGAAATTTATCACCCCTTGATGATTATTGTAAGATGAATACATCAGAATCAATTTATTCACTAATTTTCCAATATCCATCCAATCACTAGAGCTCATCATATTTGACGTCACTTATTTTATATATAGTACCATTACTATTCTATCACATACCAATGTATTTTTTTAATAATTTTTTAAGGGATTAAAATCAATATTTTCATTAAATAGTATGATATGGGTTGAAATATCATGGTTGGAAAAACTCATATCCAATAATCAAAAATCATTGATAACTTCTTTTGATAATATTATTTTGTTCTAGTATCCTTCGATGTGCATTGAAATCAAATATATGATGAAGAAATCAATATTTGAATTTAATTGTAAGGGGATGATGTCAGGGTTCAATCATATTTTCAAGAAGATGTTATCATATTTATTTCATAGAATGACGGTTGGTGTGATACCAACTATATTACAATCCAACAATGATTTGGGAAATTTACCTCATTATTTGATTATTTGATGTGGGTGATTGACTGAGTTTAACACATATCACATGTGAAGATAAAAGAATATATTTTTTTAATTTTGTGTTTGAAATCAATTAATCCTTATGGCATCACAAGTTATTCAAAATGGATAGATATTTTTCATCTCTGTTTTTAAAATGGTTAAGATGGAACATAAGGGGATATTGAATGGTTTACGAGAGCCAACAATGTAGATAAATGAGGTGACACATTGGTGGAGTAATAGGTGTATCAGAATGAATATTCATGGGAAACAGTTTTTAGGCATGAGTTGCAGTGGGAAGTGGGAAATTGGATTGTGTAATGGGCTGTTTCAACAACACTCTATCTTCTATTTTGACTTCTAAATGTTGAATCATATCGAGAAAAGATTATTCGAGAGGTGATGGATACATATTAGGTTTTATTTATTCAAACATGTTTTCTACATTGTATTTATAAATCATGGTTATGTAATTACAATAATTTTCTTTACATTCATTATTACCGTAGTTTTTTGGGAGTTTCCATGTGATTTTTTATCCTTCACATTAGGTGGTTTTTAATCATTAAAATATTACTCTTAATTTATAACAAATAAAATTTTTTTTACATTTATTTTTCATCATAGAATTGTATATTTTTTGGAAACTGAGTCTTTATTCTGGGGTTGATCTATTTCCTCTCAAACAGGTCCTTCAATAATGCTCATTACTGGTTTTATCATGATTTTATTGTCTATGAATTATTTAAATCTCCATTATAAATATTTTTTCCATTATAATAAAATTATTTTGTATTATTTTTTCTTTTCATAAAAATTTAGAATTTTTATAAGAAATCTTTATACACTTCTACCACAAGAACCTAAATAATAATTACTCTATTAGTAAATTGAATGAGCATAAAATCAATAGGATTTATCAATATCATCAGAAATACTATGAAATTAACTTTCATGGTGTAGGGAACTATTATGTTCGATAAAATATGGGTTTACGATATTAAAAATCTACCATATTCACTTTATTTGAATTTAGTTATAACATATTTCTTTATAATCCTTATATAACTATAAAGTACCACATACTAGTTGAGATATCAAACAATTGATGAACATGAAAAAAATCAAACTAGAAATTCATAAAATCATTCTTGTACCTATGTCACTATTTGGGACATCACTCTAGATGATCGAACTTTTGTCACTTGAATCAGCTTTAACCTACTTCATGACAAAAGGGATCAAATTGATACTATAGTTTCTCATAGCCATTTTGGATCATCATTGACTCATTTCGTCATGCAATTGGAAAGTGAATATCATATATGTTTTATGAACAATGCATATAAGAAATAAGTCCCCATATGTTCTTCATCATATTGACACTAATATAAAAAAACCCAACGAATAAATCATTGTTATTGGATGATTATATTATTCCTTATAAGTCAAATATATTCTTCCAAAACCGACTATGATTATTCAATTGAATTCCGGAATGTTCTTCAAAAACCTAATATTTAATTTAATGTTTCTCTTAATCATCAAATTACATATATATGTCAACATCGATTAATTCAAATTAATGATCATCACTTGATTTCATTTTTCACTATCACATTTTAGCTCATTAACAATGAATAAAAGGGAATTAACAACACTAAAAAAGCATTTTTTTCATTAGATCCATTAATGGGCCCCCTTCACCATCTCTAAAATTGTGCTCATAAGGGGGCCTCTATCCGTGATTTTTTAGTCATGAAAATGGAAACATTTTATAATCTCTTTAATTTTCATTGATAATGTTTCATTTATCAAAGGTAGTAATATTTATAATAAGGGCCCTACTACTACTATTTTTTTGATGAAAAATACACTGTAGAAAATATTCCTTTATAAACTTGTAAGAAAATACACCTATATGAATGTATATAATTTAACATGAATAAATTTTAGGTCAAAAACCTATTATATACATTTGAAACGATCTTTGGTTTCATTAAATTTTCAATTACAATAGAAAACATTTAAAAACATTAATAATTCATCATATTTGGAACCCATGAACCCACAGCAAAATTCACAACCATTGTATATATTCCCAAACAAACAACATAATCGTGAGAAAAATAATTCACCTATATAAGAAAAAACATTATGTTATTAATACTATAATGAAATAAGTTAATAATAATTATAAATTAATACATTAATAAAATGAAAATTTTAAATAAAAGTTCACACTTAGGGAGACTCCATTATTTAGTGGTCTTTAGATTTGAACTCTATTTTGTTTGGAATGATCTTATTGTTTCCATTGGATGAAGCCAAAATCTGTGCATGGTTCTTTAGATCATTATTCATAAAGTTAGGAATGCCTCATCATCATGAATGGACAATGTATTTTAATTTTCAAGTGTCAATATACCTTTTTCAAAGGTATGTATCCAATTTCTGGGTCTGAACTATATTTTATTTCATCTTGAAATATTGAATGATATTACTAATTAAATTTGAATTAAGGATAGTCTGGATAATGAGAGAGAGAATGTTGGGTATGGTTACTTTTGTGAGAATTATGGTGTAAATTTATTTAATATTCAGTATTATTAAGAGCAAGGAATTCAATAAAATTAATGATTATATTCATATTAGTATTGTGTTTTAGAATTTGGATGAATTCTATAGAAACAAGAAATATGTTGATCGTACGGATAAGAAATGCAGTAGGAATCCGTCAAAGGGATCCAGTTATAATTATAATGTTAATTCATCTAGAACTAATGGGGATTCAGTACCATTGAATGCAATGAATTGAATGGTGGAATATCTGGATAAATAGTGACAATATCAAGGGGATTTAATTCCAACGTATTGATCTCTAATGGTGAATCAAGAAATGTCAAGAACGTCACAAGTAGTTATTTCCATTCCCAGACATGTCATTGTTATAGGAACTAGGATGTCTTATTGGTGTTGTTCCCAGGTTTTCTCTTATTCCTATTTAAGAGCATGGTTTCATTTTTCACTCTCTTAATACTGACTTCAGAAGACATGTTCCACAAGATGATGATACCCAAAAATCATAGGTTTATCAAAGCATTGATTATCATCAAGTGATTTAGAATGTCATCAACTCTTCAGTAATTTCTATTAAAGGGTGAAATGTTTCAGATGATGTATGTGACATGGAAAAGTGGATAGTTATTCATGATACATTTAATCTATAATATTCAGGAATTTGTGAAACTGTTTTTTTTTAGTATAATTTTTTTCATGGAATGATTAAGATGGTCATTAATGATGTTATTTCTCTGGTTCCTCCAAATACATGGTTGTTGGGGGATTACTCCAACATGCCCAAGATTGTGGCTACTATATCATCTTCCAATTCATTATAGATCTAGATCACACTAGATTATGAAAGGTATAAGTACATGGTCCTTAGGATTATCTATAAAGGAAATTTACAATCAGAGTTGGAAAGGGTTGATGATGATGATTTATATTACGATTATGGTAATGATCCTACTTTTATTGATCCATTGTTCTCTTTACAAATATGGGAAAGACTTTTCTTATTACCTTATTTTTAGTCATGTTTTCATGTTACATTTTCTTCTTCCTTAATAAATTTTGTTGAGCGTTGGCTTATGATAAGAAATTTTTTTATTAATATATTTATTATAATTACATACTTATTTAAATTTATATTTATTAATCTATAATTTCAATAATTATTTTTTAAAATAATATATATATATATATAATTAAAAATAGAAGATAAAAGGATTTTTATTAGTGATGATACAGATAGGTTTTATTAAGACATTCCTATTAAGGATAATAATGAATAATTTTACATTAATTTTATGATTATTCATATATATATTTGTTTATAATTACAGTAAAAAATAAATATATTTAAAAAATTTCTATAAAACTATATAAATTTATAGAATTATTTATATTTATATAATTATATATCATGGTGTCCACCAAATTAGTTTTTTTATATAATTAGTAATATCTATATAAATATATAATTATATATATATGTAACTATAAAAATTATACTTTTTATTTAAAAACATTTCTTATAATTTTATAATTATTTAAACATATATAAATTTATTTATAATTGTAATTACATATAAATATATTTAAAACGTAATTATAGAGGATTATAATTATATAATTATAAATATAATAAATATATTTATTATATAAATAAATAAATTATTATATTATAATTATTTAAATATATATTTATTTATGTAAAATTTTAATTATAAATTAATCTATTGAAAAGGTACTTGTACCTAATTATATATATATATGTGAATATATATTTATTAATATATAATAATAAATATAAATAATATATTATATATATATATATATTATAATTTTGTAATTAGTAAAATATACCAGTATATATTAATTTATAGTTTCATAAATATTGTCTAAACAAATTATATATATATATAATTATATAATTAAAAATTTATATTAATAACTATTTTAAATAATTGAAATTGAATAATTATTGATATTTTATACATATTCTAAATGAAAACTTAATAAATAATAATGAATAATTATTATTTATATAAATTGGAGATATATTATAAATATTACATGTATATGAAATAAAGATATGCCTACATAAATATTAATAAAATATTAAATTCATTTTTCACAATATTAATGAATATAAAATGATAAATTGATAAATTAAATTAAATAATTTACAAAATTTTAAAAAATAAAATTGGAAAGTTGTCGAATAATATATGAAAAATCATTAATGTGTGTCATAGGAGATTGATTTTATCTTCTAATCAAATGAATGGCCATTCTATATAACAGTATTGTAAAAAGTAGGTTCCCATAATAGAAGATGGTAGAGTTCTAGTAGTGCATGTTCGGACGAAAACCCAGGGTAGGGGGACTTATGGGAATGTATTATTCATGCTAAAGGAAATGGAAGAAACCTTCAAGATTATGTGGATATTCTTTTATAGTTTTATGAATGTGGTCTCCTAATGGATCACATCAATGAAAATTTTGACTTGTTCAGAACCCAAAAGATGACTCGGGAGGGGCTTGTATCACCAATTATTAATGAGAAAGAAGAATTTCCTCATCATTTTAAGATTGGTACTACTGAGGAATATCGTCATTTTGTTTTAATTAATGTTAAATATACACAAAATGAAGTGTGGTACATAAAGGATGAACATGGCCTGGATGCATCTGAATTATAAGAGGGAATCATTTATAATGATAGTGGTAGAAAAGATAAAAAGGGAGCAATTTTTTTGAACCCTCCTATACAGATGAAAAAATTAAATTGTTAGGTGGTAGGTTTCCCACATCTATAAAATATTTTTTGGGAACATTATCTAAAAAATGAGAATGAGTTGACAACCATTTACATCAATACTCTTAAACATAAATCCCATTCTAATCTGGATTTGGTAGGCATATAAGGGGTTCATAAAATCTACAATACACCTATAAGTTTATAGCATGACACATTTTATAAGACACTTTCTTAATCAATAAAGGTTTTACAAAATTCACCATATGTAATTTTTTTAATATGGTCGATCATATTTATTTCATTACAAGTAGGGAATCCTACCTGCAAGAAGTGAACAATGAATGGGGATTTGTAAAAAGTAACATATTTGTAAGGTTTCCTCAACTTGATTTGGTAAGAAGTAGTGCCAAGGGTTTATTTGAATCTTTCCTTAGGATGAGATAATTTCTAATCAATCTATTCTTGGGGAAGTAGAAAATTCACATAGAGTAACTCATAATGATGTTAGAGAAAAGGGAACTGGAAAATAAGTCACACATTACACCAATGATTTAAAATCTCACACGAATGTGACCCAAAATTAATAGATTATTATAATAGGTATGATTGATCAATAAACCTGGATTACTCTCAAATAATGGAGATTAAACTCCCTCATGGAAGGGGGGTGGGTCAAGATGGAAGTTTTCTATGGGTCTTGTTTTTTTAATAAAATATCCTTCCATTTACTTTTATTTCATTTTATTTTTAATAATTTTTTGGAACCATGGTTTACTCATGGTTCACACAATTTTGTGTAAAAGCATGCATATGTAAAAAAACATATGCACACAGTCAAATAATTACATGTAGTTATACCTGTATATATAGTTTATGTCATATATATATATATAAATATATATTTATATATCCAAATAAGTATATTCATTTATATTTTCTATAATTTTTTAAATAATATATTATTATATTGTATTTATTTTAATTATTTTTATTTGTAATCAGTGTATATTAATAAACTATTAAACATTTTCACTACTAAAAAATTGATAATTATAATTATATATATATATATATAATTATAATAATATTTTTTTTATGATATATAATTCATATTGGTATGTTACATTATTATATATTTATATATATTTATATATTGTAATATATATCATTTGTACATATGTATAAATATTTATTTAATTTTTTATATTTATTATTATATATGAATATATTTCTATATATTTCTATATAATTATATATATATATATTATTATTATAAAAAAACATTCATAGATATTTGTGTATATAAAAAATATATTTATAGAATTATATATATTTATTAATTTATAAGTACATATAACTATAAATAAAATATGTATATATATATATATATTTTAAATATAATTATTATAATTGTATAATTATTTAAATATATATATTTATTTATAAATATATTTATAAATAATTATATTTATAAATATTTGTATATAAAAATAAATGAATATTTATACTAATATATAATTAGATATTGATAAATATATAAGAGGTATTAGATGCTGAGCGAATTATTAATAAAAAGAAACCTACAACTGAGGTAGAGAAGCTATAGAGCTATAAAAGACATTATAATATAGATTCAAATTCCAGGGGGGGTGTTCTTAGGGGTAGTGATAAGTTCGCAAGAAGTTTTATTTTTATAAAGTAACATCTCAATTAACAAAGTCTGTTTTCTACTAGTCCCTATTTGGATGGTCAGAACATCTTCTTCTCATCAGCGCATGTCACATATTCCGATGATGATAATGACATGGCCTTGACTCATCTATGATTTCTAATTCAAATGGAACATCCAAAAACCATCAACCCATAATGGTAGTTAGAATCTGTCTTTTCTATTTTTCTTGATGACCCTCCAAAAATATGTGTATGGATTAGGAATCCCAAATGAGTATCATGTTACAACATCAAAAAACATTGGGATCATAAATCATGTTAAAGAGGATAAAAATCATTCATATGAAAATGAAGTATAGGTGGCCTTACAAAATATAATATCTTGACCCTCCTACACAAAATGGGATAATGATGTTTTGGAAGGAGTTGTTTTGGTGGAGGTGCAAGAAGGTAGGTTGGACTAGACCCCTTAATTTAAAGCTTCGTTATATTCCCCCTAAAAGGATTGAGGAAAAATCTAATTCTTGGAATTCTAATTAAGGAATCACTGACATTCAATTCCTCTTGAAATAAGAGAAAATGTGGTGTAGATAATGAAATACAAGGGGTTGAGGCCACAATCGTGGGTGAGAAATAATTGATTTTTAGACAATATGTGATGAGGAGAACATTATTGATGTTCGAGTTAGATAATTTCTTGGTCTCATTCTATTTTATGAGGGTATTTTTTCATATTTGTCTGCATCTCATTATTTCTAGTTTTTTCTATTTTTTTTAATAATAGGGGCCATTCCCCTACTTTTAAAAAATATATATATTTGAATAAATATATTTACCATAATTTAATTATAATTAAAATCTATATATATATAAATTTATTCATAATTTAATAATTTTATGAAAACTAAATTTAAAACAGTATACATATTTATTTAAATTATTTATTTTAATAAATTAAAATATCATAGTTATATTAATTATAAACTTTCATTTTTTAATTAAAATATATTAATATATTTTTTAATATAAATATAATTATTTTATATGTATTTATAAATTTCATACTAAAGGATTTTATCCACTAGTCTAATCACCCTTCTTCAAATAAATATTCATATTATTTTCCACAAATTGAGTTCATTCTATAATGGCTTATACTTCATTGGATATAATTGATGTTATTCAAACTTTCTCACATGTTGCACTCCCAAGTCCCTCTTATCTTCCACAGAGATATTGATTTCACTATAATTTTTAATATCATGGCTTTGGGTAGTCTTCTTGGCTCTTTATGAAAACTCGAAATGATATATTGATTTCGATATGGCTTCAGATCAAATTCCCAAGTGACATTCAAGAATGTATAATGATATTGAGAGTAATGGAATATAAATAAAAACAATGGGAATAATCAATCATGTGACTCCTAGATTAGTATTACGGGTTCTAAATGTCAAATAACACTATTTCAATGTCTCATGCAATAATCCACATGTATTATAAAAAATATGTCTTATAAAAACATCCTTCACATAATATTATATCACTATAATTTCAATAATATATGATAAAATTAATACCAAATTAAAATGAAACTATACATCATATTAATTTATGAGTTGTGAAATTTTATAATAAAAAAATAATTCCAAAAAAATATATTTTAAATTAGAATACAAATCAAAAACCAAACTACCTAAAAAATATAAAATTATCCGGAGTATTACAACTAATAAAAATAATAATATTGTTATAATAAAAATTAGGAAATTTAAATACATGAGCATCGAATATATTTTTCATTAAAAATCAGAATTTTTATAAAAATATAAAATAAGTAAAAATTTTCCTTAAAATAATTAATACTAAAAACTTGATCCATCAAATCACATATCCTAATAAATTTTTTGATATTTTCAAGGAAACTAAATTGAAATGATGTATTAAAAATAAATCTAGATACACTATTAAACTAAGTCATGGTATATATATTGATAAAAAATTATTAATTCATTCAAGTTGAATGATTTCAAGAAGTGAAATAATTCAATTTTAATTAAAAGGGTTACCGAAATACTAAATTTAATTCTACTAACGGAGAAAGAAAACATATTAATGAATTGTCTTATGAATAATCCATATAATCTATCATGTATTTAATAATATAATCTAACTTAAATGGGTTGAATATATTGATCATTACAAGAAGATAATAATATGACAATGATTAATAAAATTGGATCACTATTAAAAATATAATAAATTTCTTCAAATAACTACAGACATAAATTTCTATATATATTGGTAAAAAAAATTTACAGTGTTTTGGTGAATAAATATTAAAAAATTATAACTCTTTCAAACCATTGTTTTAATTTTTGTTTTTCATAAATACATGTTTTATTAGAAAAATACTAACAAATTGGATAAATTTATAATAATAGTGGACTATTTTTTCTTCTCATAATTGAGGATATTTAGATTTATAAAGTTATTATTCCATTATCATTAATTATTGTTATCATTTTTTGTCATCCTAATCGTGTTAATAATCCTTGAAGTACTTGATATATTTGTTTTTACATAGTTGAAAACAATAATGGAAATATTGCAATGTGTGGTTATCAGAAATAATTCTTGCATATATTAAGATACAAAAAAAATGATCATTAAGGATACATATGATACCTATTGAGTCAGATGTGACATTACTTTGGAAACACCATATGAGTTGTCCTATTTATATAGTTGGTCTATATATAGAGAATTATAATTCATGATGCCTTTGATATTTGGGTACAAGGTATGCTATCCATGAGAACATCCATAATTGGTTTTTAATCTATGAAATATTTTAATTCATTCTAAAAATATAGTTATAGCAATAATATTGTTCATTGGTGGGACATCACATAAGGAAATATTGGGAATCATCCAAATGGGGGAAAAGTTTGATATCAAAATAATCATTTTAGCAATACTAATAAAGTTAATACTAGGGTTAACACATTGGACATATTAAGTAATTGTATTTGTATTATTTTAAACAAAACAAACACACACATATATATGGTATCTATATATTTTTTATATATTGTAGGTATCACATATTTATTTATAATACATATAATTATAAAATTTTTCACAAAGCATTATATATATATATATGAGCGATATATAAATATTTATAAATGAGGTCAATTAATTATTCATGGTGGATATTTATTCATCCAATTAAATTAATCATCGATGGATGAGATTCATTAGAAATAATATATTATTAATATATCCTTGAACATATACATTAAATGTAATAATTTACATAAAAAATATTTTCTTGTGATGCCTATAAAAATGGGGGAAAAGGGTTCATCATAAAAAAATAAGGTAAGGAAAAATATATCTATTTTGATTATCTCCTTCACAAAGGATCATTTATTCTACACTTTAATTGAGTAATTATTCATCACAAAGATCTTAGAAAAAATAATAGATGACAAAGATCATATTTTTTTATGAGTGAAAAACATTATTTCAACATTATATTATTTTTTATTTTTTATTATAGACTTTAAAATTCTAGGGGATCTATTTTTGGTAATTTGTTTTAATATTTACACTACGATAAATATTCTTAGACAATACATCAAATTGAATAAAAATTCGGTTTCCCTGTTTGTATTATATTTATTTATTTCATTTACAATTTTTTATATAATTGATCATGTACGTTCCAAAAGGCATTTATTCGTAATTATGTTTTATTCATGTTTTCATAATATTTCACACACAGATATATATATATATATGTTAATTTATATCTATAAATTACTAAATACATTTATCAATTTTTTTGGTTTATAATGAATAGTAGTTTCTATTCTAGCTTATATAATTTTTGTTAAATTTTTTGATGTAAATGTTTGTAAATCGATTAATAAATCCTTTATGTATTTTAGATAAATAAATTATTTAAAATATTTAGATGATAATATATTTAATGAAAGAAAAAGTATCTAAAATAATATTTTTAACAATATTTTTTTCACATAATTCATGTTCTATAATATATGATGGTTTTTATGAATATATGATGGATGGAAACCAACATTTTTAACACATATATATTGAGAATACGATGATAAAATTACTATAATATATTAAAATACATTTGGTTTTATATATTATGGTTATATAATATAATGTTTATATATAATGTTAAAAAGGTGAGCACGTATGATTGTTAAATAAAAACTTTTTGACAAATATATATATATATATATATATATATTTGTGTGTGTGAGAGGTTTTTTTAAATTATAATGTTATATAAATGTTATATTGCTATATTATATTCCATTTTCTATTCTGAAGTGGTGATTAACAATAAATAAAAAATCACCAAAAAATTAAATTGAATAAATCTTAAATTATAGAAGAAAACTACATAAATAAATAAATAAACACAACTTCTTTCTGAAATATAGAAAATAATTATACAAAAAAACTAAATAATTTTACACATAATTTTTAATTTAATAAAATGAATATAGATATTAATGAAATTTTTAGAATTATAATTAATCATTGAATACCACATGTTATGATTTTTTATATCCCTAATGAGAAGGAATATTTATATTTTAGAAATAATAAAAATGAAACATTATTGGTAAAATTAACCATACCAGATCTCCCCTAGTTTTTTATCTCTAGTGGTTTATTTCATGAATACTGAGATTATGTTAATTTTATAAATCATTATTTAACACTATTATGTAATTTTGATACGATTTTCCAATTCATAGCCACTTTAGAAAAATATTTTGATACAATTATACTAACAATCAGGAATGTAATGTTTCTAAATTAAATTATCATTCTTCTTAAATTTTATAATGAGGAAAAATTATATCATTGTTAGAAAATAAGAATGTGTAACATTATAAGACTAATTAGGATAATGTAAAGATGGTCACTATATGGGGAATATCGAGCTAGTTCCCTAATGATTCCATTATTAGCTGCACTAGTTTTACTATTGATTTTTCTATTTAAATATAAACCACATGGTTTTATTTCCAAATTATTATGAAAATAGAACAATGTTGATTCAATAATGAAGCTTTTGAATCACCATTGAATTTTCCAATTGTTTTTTATTAGATTCCTCAACCATGATCTATCAATAAATTTAGATTCAGAATTGAAAAATTATATTTTTACGTTCTATTTATGAATATTTAACTTCAATAAGTTTCATATATATATTCTTAAGATAATAATGTTATATATACCATTATAAAATATGTGTATATGATGAAGACTATGGAGTTAGATTATCAGGCTAGGAATATAGAGGAATAGAAAGAAGTGGACTGTTAGTGGCCATCACATTAATTTTGTGGTGTGGTTGGGTTATTTGGGGATTAATAAGAAACATCCTTTAGAAAATATATTATAGAATAACATAATATATTTTATTAATTATATGAAGAATGAAATTTTTTTAATTTTGAATGTGATATTATTCACATGAACAATTAACATAGTATAATGTTATTTGGGTTTTGAAAAGAAGAGTGTCGGGAATCCAATATTTGAAGGGATTCCCCAATAATGTAGTAGGGTTTTGAAATAGATTCCATTTTGGATCCTAAAAAAATTAAAAAAGATAATTTATGTGGAACCATTGATTGATATATATTTTATAGTGTTAAATAATTTTGATTTTAGCTTTGTGAATTTTTCTTATTTGGAACATCTAACAACCTCTTTCAATAACAAGGACAATGGGATGACAACTATCATTTATTATGTATGATTCAAAATTTTCTACAAAAAATAATGCATAGAATGAATACATTAATCTATATATCGAATAAAAATGGAAATAATAAAAATGAATAAGTTATTAAAAGAACATATTATTAATTGAATTGATCATATTAATATAGATATTCATTTTTCTATTGATTGATTATTAACAATATGAATAGATGGATACTATATAACCCATTAAATGTTTTTATCAATAAATAATAATCATTTATTTTTAATTAATAAGATAATGTTTTTCATATTTTTATTTTATCTCATGTTATATTATTGTTGAATAATACTTGAAAATATATAACAGTTTCATTATTAGAATGCATGATAACATAATAACGTACTCTATTTTTAATCAATATTCTTCAATTGAAATATTTATTAATGATAGTTATACCCAATAAAGAATCATGGACATGAATGTATTTAACCTGTGACTTGGAATTATAACCTTGATGTTGTATTTTCCTCTTATATTATTCTACATTATGGGTACATCACATGTTTCTTATTATTTTATTTTTTGTTTTTAGAAAAAAAAGAAATAGAAATGGGAATGTATCTTATATATCTAGAGAGGGAGATAACTGAAGGAGGAATATATCTAATTCTATTTTCCTAAAAAATATAGTTGAGGGAAACTAAATGGGGATGTATAGGGACAATTAACTCTTGGAATTTAATGTATCCTATATTCATATTATCATTTGATATATCTCACTAATATTTATTCAATGTTGTATAGGAGGACAAGATTTTAAATAGAATAAAATGTTTAAATTTTATTTTTTAAACTATTATGGGATGTCTTTTCTATACATTTTTTAGGCATCGATAGGGTTTGTAGGTATTTTTGGGTGTTGGGAGTGTTTAAAGAATGTTAGGAGTTGAATTGGGGTAAAATAATGGAGTGATGGGAAAATTCCCCTAAGACTACATGGTTCAAAAAACCATAATGGAGAACCATGCATCTTGAATTTTTTATATATATAGATTGATATGTATTGTTCCATGCACATTATATGATACAATTTTTTTGAGTAATTATTTCTTTAAAAATTTCATTAAAATATCATATTTTAGTCAAAATATATCCTTCCCTCCTTTATTTTTCACCCAATTTGTGAGTAGTTTTTTTTTAAAATACATGATGTGTTTATGGTATTTTATTACACTATAACCCTCATGTATCTCAGTAGAGTCAATTACATAAATTTTTTTCCATTTTTATTATTAAAATACTATAATAATAGTAGTTTGATGTCTACATTGGAAGTTATATGATTTAACGAGGCATTTAGATACCCTCTAAATGGCTAATGATTTTATTCATAATGGTCATAGTATATAATAGAATGGAATTATTAGGTTGATAGAATCTGTATTTATAGAGATTCAAATCTAGATGCTATTTTCATTCATTTTTTATTATTTGGGTGGAATTTCATGAAATATTAAGAGTTAAACATGGATTTTTCGCAGTGGACGGTATTATATAGGACCCATCATACATGGATTAACTAGAAATGAAATTGTGAAAATTTTTGTGGCTTATCATTCTTGGTATTTTATTATAAAATGGATGGATTTCTATGTTGGTTTTAAAAATAAATATTTTTATTATATTTTAATGGGTTTATTAAAATAGTTGATTTTCCAAAATATATCTATTTTTTTGTGATACAAATTATAGGAAATGAAATTTTTAATTTTTTGGTATGCAATTATTTTTAATAACAAAAGATTTTATAGAATTTGGGGATTGTTAAATAATATGTTTTTAATATAATTATTAATAAAATACTTTAGTTTATTTTATTTATTAAAGGGATAGCATATCTGAATAGAGAATCTTTGTTGTGGATTCGGAATTTCTAGGTAATAGTACATTGGTATTAGGTCTTGTTGGTATGATAATGGTTGAATTGTGAGGGAGTTATCAAAATGGTTCTAAATTTGGAAAAGAGTTACTATAGAGACCCAGCCTTTTCTTACATTACTATTACATCATTTCAAAGATAAACAAAATAATAGTATTATACATGGAGGATCCATAGGTTTACTGTCTTGGGAAAACTAGGACAACACATAACAAGTACAACATCAAGCATAAAAATTCATTTAATCTCTTCTTCAATAGCTTCTTAGTAGCACTTGTCCTCTCCTTAGTACATGAAGCCACCTGAGGATATACTTCAAAATGGGTGAGCTAAAAGCCCAGTAAGAGGATAGATAAGAACAATATAGCATGGAGTGAGCATAATCATAACATAGGAAGAAGATCTTGAACATGATAAGAGCATAAACAATAAACTTGAAATGTGGAAAAGCATAAAAATGAAACATCATGTCTTAGTGGTTAACTACCACACATAATTGTGAAAAAAGCTAGCATCATTTTAACGCATCATTTCACATTTACTCATGAGATTAATCACTTTACCCAATGCATTGGAGCGCTATATAATTCCGGGCGCACCCGTCACATTTAAACATTCATATTGCGCTATATAATTCCAGGCGCACCTGTCACATCATAACTTTATCATTATCCTGCTTGCCACATAGAACACATATCAAACATGTACATAAATAACCCATGGAAAGGAATGGGTTTCATATCATAATAACACATTCATAAGCTTTGGGTTCCCAAAATAAAGAGGGAACAACATACTGGATATAAGAACGATCAACCTTGAATGAGAGGTAAAAGGTGAGATCTTGAAAGAAGAGTTATTTTGCAAAACATTTTGATGGACATAAAAACTAGTGACAAACATTTATATCCCATAAAAGTAAAGGAAATGATGAAAAAAAGACCTTTGAGGATTAACCATATCAAAAATGGAGTGAAAGAGGGAGAACCCGAAGGAAGCAAATTGGGTTCGAGATTTCCCCTTACCTTGTACTCGAATGCCTCCTTCTCTTTAATGACCTTTATAATGACATTATATTCAGTAATTAGAAATTCAGGAACCTTTAATACATTAATAGGGTTCATTATGGTTCCATTATTTCATATTATGTTCCTTTGGATGACTTATAGAGTTTAAAAACATTGATCGAGGATGTTCTTTTTCTTGGTTTTCTTGAGCGGTCCACTTGTATTCTTAATTTTACGTCTGGGTAGATCATGAGTAAACATCCAGAATGGATATTACATGTAATTAATGATATTACAGAAGCTTGAATGATTTTATAATGAGTTATATTAGATCCATGTGGCCGAATCATTAGATAAGAATTTAATGATGGTTATTTGGGTTAATTTGAGCGGTTTTTGGATCACAACGATCTTGTTTTAGTATTTAACTTAGTAATAAGGCCATAGGTTATTTACAGAACATAAAATAGAACATAATACATATAAAACATTCTGGTTCAACCATAAAAATGGTTTCATGACCATATTGAAGGTATAAATGGAAGAAGAGAGCATGTTGTTTTTGAAGGTGATAAATTATCACCACATGAACAACGTTCTCTTTAATAAAATAAAAGGAAGGGGGAAAGGGTGTGGGGAGATATAATATAACATTTGAATCATAATATTATAGTATATATATAATAATGGATTTACAGAACAATTTTGATGATGATAGGTAGGGAGAGATCAAGAAAGTAACTTGAACTTGAAAGGAAATTAAAGGAGAAGAGAGAGAGAAATTACCTTTAGAATCCTTCTCTTGAGATCCTCTTTAAGGAAGCTAGGCTTGGTCTTTTGATGAGACCAGCAGATTTTGGAAGTGGGGGATGAGCTAAGGAAGGTGTTTGGGCAGAGTGTAGAGAAGGCTTGGAGCTTGAGAGGTGTGAGGAAAAGAGGGAGTGAAGGGTGGCTTTTATAGTGGAGGGGAGAGGGGTTTCCTTAATATAAAATTGATTAGTTTATTAATTTCACCTATGACAAGGAATAGTGAGTCTTGGATGACTAAGAATAGTAAATTTGACTTTTTAATTCTGTATTTGGGTGCTTACATCACTTGTGATGTCAGGAATAGTGGGTTTTAATTAAAATGTATATATATGATAAATTAATGTATTCTACTATTCATCAAAAATTCAAGTATCTCAGAAAAATCCCAAAATTTTACCCCAACCATTTTTTGACTTGTAGAATCCAAAAATGAAGTCCATTTTTCAAAAATAATTTTCTATGTATTATTAATTTAATATTTAAAAAAAATCATAATTTATTTAAAAAAACAGTTTTTAATATTAAAACCGATTTTATAGTTCTTTCAAAAATTACGTAGGGTCTTATAAAATTATCTAAAAATTATTAGACATTGATTCAATACTATATGAATACATTCCAGGGGAATAAATATTCTTTTAAATTAATTAATTAATTATAATTAATTATTTATGACTTATAAAATACCAAAAACGTTTACTAAGGTCAAATTATCACTTTCTATGATGTCCAAATTTTATTTTATTATTCATAGGTAATGTTACTCATATTTACTATTCATAAGGGTCATATTACTATTCATAAAGGTAGGTTACTATTCATAAGGGTAGGTTACTATTCACCAAAAATTATTTTTGTTTCATTAGACTCCAAAAACTATCTTGAACACAACCGTGTATGTCGGATTTTTAAAATTCCGAACATAGGGGTGACAAATTTATGTTTAAATGTCACTCATCACATAGTAGTTCATTATTTTGTGTTTTTATGACATAGATATAAGAAGGGAATTTTCCATTGAAATACTTTGGGTCGTTACATTCTTCCCCCCTTAAGAAATTTCGCCCCCGAAATTTTACTTCACACAAAAAGGTGAGGGTACTTCTCCTTCATTGACTCTTTCGGTTCCCATGTTGCTTCCTCAAACTTTTGGTTCCTCCACAACACTTTGAAAAGGCGGGTTGTCTTGTTGCGTAGAACCTTATCACTTCGGTCCATAATTTTTACCGGCTGCTCCTCAAATGAGAGATCATCTTCCAACTGTACCACCTATGAGATTAGTACATGTGAGGGGTCTGGAATGTACTTCTCAGTAGTGATACGTGAAACACGTCATGAACTTGATCCATATTCGGTGGAAGTGCCAGACGATAGGCCACGGCTCCTATACGATCAAGGATCTCAAAGGGGCCAATGTACCTTGGGCTTAGCTTCCCTTTCTTCCCGAATCGCATGACTCTCTTCCATGGAGATATTCGAAGGAAGACTTTATCTCCAACGTCGAACTCCAAGTCCCTTCGACGATTGTCAGCATAGCTCTTTTGCCGACTTTGAGCAGCTTTGATATGTTTCTGGATGACTTGAACCTTCTCTGTCATCTCTTGATCAAGATCGGGACCCAGTAGTTTTCGTTCTCCAACTTCATCCCAACAGGTTGGAGTTCTACATCGCTTCCCAAAAAGAGCTTCATACGGAGCCATCTGAATACACGAGTGGAAGCTATTGTTGTATGAGAACTCAACCAATGGGAGATGCTGATCCCAACCACTTTTGAATTCAAGAGAGAAGGATCTTAGCATATCTTCAAGTGTTTGAATAGTCCTTTCAGACTGGCCATCAGTTTGGGGGTGATAGGTCGTGCTGAAATTTAATTCAGTACTCAAAGCATGTTGAAGGCTCCTCCAGAATTTAGAAGTGAACCTTGGATCACGGTTAGAGACAATTGAGAGTGGAAAACCATGCAATCTCACTACTTCCATCACATATATCCTTGCAAGTTGTTCAAGTGAGAGGTCTTCCCGAATAGCGATAAAATGGGTAGTCTTGGTGAGTCGATCAACCACAACCCATTCGCATTATTTCCTCTTGACATTTTCGGGAGACCCATGACAAAGTCCATAGTGACATTTTTCAATTTCCACATGGGTATAGACAATGGATGCATCATACCATTGGACTTTTTCCACTCAGCTTTAACTTTCTGACACACCAAGCACCTTGATATATATGTCGCAATCTCCTTCTTCATGTTATCCCACCAGAAGTGTTCTCGGAGATCACGATACATCATGGTACTTCCAGGATGAATAGAGAAAGTTGAGCTATGTGCATTATCCAATAGATCCTTCTTTATTCCGGGTGATGAAGGCACACAAAGCCACGTTCCAAACCAAATCACACCATCATCGTCGATATGGAACTCTTGCAGCTTCCCTTCCTTTACTGCATTCACCCTCTTTTATATCTCTACATCATCCCTTTGTGCTTCCTTAATCTTCTGTTTGATGGATGATTGCACAATCATTTGGGCAAGGTAGGATGTATCCCCTTCCCTTACGATTCCCAAATCCATCCTTTGCATATCCAAGAAGATAGGGTCTTTCTCAATCCTCAACATGGATAGAGTAGCAGGTTCTTTCCTGCTTAGAGCATCAGCTACCTTATTCGCCTTTCAAGGATGATGGTGAATATAGAAATCATAATCCTTGATTATCTCTAACCATCTCCTTTGACGCATGTTGATCTCCTTTTGTGTGAATATATACTTTAGGCTCTTGTGGTCGGTGTATATGTCACACTTCTCACCATAAAGGTAATGCCACCATATTTTCTGGGAAACAATCACGGCTGCCAGCTCTAGATCATGCGTTGGGTAGTTCTGCTCATGGATCTTCAACTTTCGTGATGCGTAGGCTATCACATTATCATTTTGCGTGAGTACAAAACCCAAGCCTTTCTTTGAAGCATCACTGTATATCACAAAACTTTCTCCACTTTTCGGTAGTGTGAGTACAGGTGCAGTGATCAGCCTTCACTTTAGCTCCTTGAAACTTCCCTCACATTCATCCGTCTGGACATACTTTACCCCTTTCCTTGTTAACTAAGTTAGTGGGATTGAAAATCATGAGACGTTTCTCAAAAAACGTCGATAGTACCTAGCTAATCCAAGAAAACTACAGATTTCTGTGACACTAGAGGGCCTGGGAAATTCTTCAATCGCCTTTGTCTTTGAAGGGTCCACAGAAATTCCCTCGCTTGTGATCACATGTCCCAAGAACATGACTTGATTCATCCAAAAGTCACACTTTCTGAACATGGCGTACAACTTCTCCTTTCTAAATGTCGCCAAAACATGTCTTACATGTTCTTCATGTTCATCCTTAATCTTGGAGTAAATGAGAATATCATCAATAAACACTACCAAAAATTTGTCGAGGTAATTCCTAAAGACTATATTCATCAAATTCATGAAGATTGTAGGGGAATTAGTAAGTCTGAAGGGCATCACCAAAAACTCATAGTGCCCATACCTTGTACGGAAGGTAGTCTTCTGAATATCTTCCTTCTTCACCTTTACTTCATGATATCCAGAATAAAGATCCATCTTTGAGAAGTATTGAGCTCCTCTTAACTGATCGAACAGGTCATCAATCCTTGGGAGAGGATACTTGTTCTTTATGGTGATCTTGTTGAGTTCCCGATAATCGATACACAGCCGCATGGTTCCATCCTTCTTCTTTACAAAGAACATTCGCGCACCCCAAGGTGATGCACTAGGGTGTATGATCCCTTTGTCCAGATTCTCTTGCAGCTTCTTCTTTAAGTCCGCTAGTTCGATAGGATCCATCCTATATGGGCACTTCGTGATAGGAGTAGCTCCGGGTATGAGTTCAATTGAGAATTCTACCTCACGATCCGGGGGAATTCCGGGTAACTCTTCAGGAAATACATCGCCGTATTCCATTACGATGGGAATTTCCTCAAGGTTGGAACTTTCCTTTGACTCAAACATTTGGGAGAGGTATGCTTCTTCATAGGGAATCATCACCCACGCCATTGAAGTATTTCTCAAAGGAGATTCATGATCTTCCTTCCATTTGTAGAGGAGCATGGGATGGTTCAGAATATGAAAATATATTTCCTTTTCCCGACAGTTGATATGTTCTCTATATAACGAGAGTCAATCCATTCCCATTATAGAGTCGAATTCCACCAAGGGAAGTATTATGAGATTTGCTGGAAGAATCTTCCCACATACGTCAACAGGAGAAGAATCAAACACTTGGGTTTCAATGATTGCACCACTTGGTGTTTTTACAGATATCTCTACTTCAAGGTTTCGGGGCTTCGATTCTATAGTTCTAGAAAACATGCAAGATATAAAGGAATGCGTAGAACCAGAATCAAATAAGACTTTTGGAATTCTTGAGTGAATAGGATGTGTACCTTGTACGAATTCATTATCATGTTCCAGCTCGGCAGTAGTGATGACATAAGCCTTCCCTTGTTCCTTTGGATTTGGTGGTTGTTGGCGCTGATAACCCTTGAAAGCTCGAGGTTTAGTGCACTGGTTTGAATAGTGCCCTAGCTCCTTACAGTTGTAGCATTGAACCACGAGTGGTTCTCTCCTTTCATCGGCTACATTATCCTTCCTTTTCATGTCTCTTCGACACTCGTGAGCTAGGTGTCCTTCTTTCCCACACTTGAATCATTTCCCCGTCCCTTTGAGGCTGATCCCATTGTGCAACTTCCCACATTTTTGGCAAGTGGGTCATTGTGTTTTCTTCCCATGTTTATCACTAGATCCACCAGCTTGAAACTCCATCTTTCTTTTCTTATCACCATAGCCATGGGACCATTCTCCAAACTCCATCTCCACTTTGATAGCACACCGAACAACTTCTTCATAACTCCCAATGTCTCGAATTGCAATAGCTTTTCGAATATGTGGTTTTAATCCACTAAAGAATCTATCAATTTTTATATCATTGTTGATAACAAAACCCGAAGCATACCTTGCGAGCCTTGTGAAATTTGATTCATAGGTTGTGACAGATTCTCCTTCTTTTTTCTTGAGCTCTATGAATTCTCTCCCCATCTTCGTGCGAAGAGTTCTTGGGAAGTACTTATTAAGAAAAATTGTCTTAAAGTCTGTCCATTCCATCTCTTCAATTTCATCCCTTGGATTGGTGTTCATAATCAAAGCCCACAATTGATCAGCTTCTCCATCTAGACGATAAACAGATAGAGTCACCTTCTCCGTCTCGGAATAGTGAAGAACAGAAAAGATCATCTCCATGGAGTTGACCCACTGTTCCGCAACTAGTGGATCACAAGATCCACAAAACGTCGGTGGTCGTTGCCGCATAAAACATTCGATAGCTAGATGCTCCCTCTTTGGTGAAGGAGGAAGTTCCCCATTATTATGGTTATTATTCATAAACCGGGATAATTGGGCAAGAATCTTCATGATGTTTTGAACTCCACCTCCAATATCATTGGGGATGTCGTTTGGGAAATCGTTGCATTGGCTTTCGCAAGAGTTGTTGGCCCGATTTCTCCTGGTTCCCACCATTTTCTAAAATTGAAAAGGTTAGAACAAAACATAAGTAAAGAAGTCATGAATAACTTATCCTTTTAAACAATTATACCAAAACATAACATATGGGATCCCTAGGTAAATATCCTTGTGTGCATATTTGTACTTAGTCTCATGCTAGAGGTTTTCTTTAGGGTTCACTAATCCTAATTCTCAAATTAACTAAACCTTTCCTTTGATACCAACTATAGCGACCCGTCATTTTCATAAATTACTATTACATAATTTCAAAGATAAACAACATAATAGTATTATACATGGAGGATCCATAGGTTTAGTGTCTTGGGAAAACTAGGAAAACACATAACAAGTACAACATCAAGCATAAAAATTCATTTAATCTCTTCTTCGATAGCATCATAGTAGCACTTGTCCTATCCTTAGTACATGTAGCCACCTGAGGATATACATCAAAAGGGGTGAGCTAAAAGACCAATAAGAGGATAGATAAGAACAATATAGCATGGAGTGAGCATAATCATGACATTGGAAGAAGATCTTGAACATGAGAAGAGCATAAACAATAAACTTGAAATGTGGCAAAGCATAAAAATGAAACATCATGTCTTAGTGGTTAACTACCACACATACTCGTGAACAAAGCTAACATAATGTTCACGCATCATTTCAAATTTACTCATGAGATTCATCATTTTACCCAATGCATTGGAGTGCTATATAATTCTGGGCGCACCCGTCACATTTAAACATTCATATTGCGCTATATAATTCCGGGCGCACCCGTCACATCATAACATTATCATTATCATGCTTGCCACATAGAACACATATAAAACATGTAAATAAATAACCCCTGGAAAGGAATGGGTTTCATCTAATAATAACACATTCATAAGCTTTGGGTTCCCAAAAGAAAGAGGGAACAACATACTGGATATAAGAACCATCAACCTTGAATGAGAGGTAAAAGGTGAGATCTTGAAAGAAGAGTTCTTTTGGAAAACATTTTGATGGAAATAAAAACCAGTGACAAAAATTTATATCCCATAAAATTAAAGTAAATGATGAACAAAAGACCTTTGAGGAGTAACCATATCAAAAATGGAGTGAAAGAGGGAGAACCCGAAGGAAGCAAATTGGGTTCGAGATTTCCCCTTACCTTGTACTCGAATGCCTCCTTCTCTTTATTGTCCTATATAATGACATTATATTCATTAATAAGAAATTCCAGAACCTTTATACATTAATAGGGGTCATTCTGGTTTCATTATTTCATATTATGTTCCTTTGGATGACTTATAGATTTTAAAAACATTGATCGGGGATGTTCTTTTTCATGGTTTTCTTGAGCGATCCACCTGTATTCTTAATTTTATGTTTGGGTAGATCATGGGTAAACATCCAGAATGGATATTACATTTAATTAATGATATTACAGAAGCTTTAATGATTTTATAATTAGTTATATTAGATCCATGTGGCCGAATCATTAGATATGAATTTAATGATGGTTATTTGGGTTAATTTGAGCGGTTTTTGAATCACAATGATCTTGTTTTAACATTTAACATAGTAATAAGGACATAGGTTATTTCCAGAACTTAAAATAGAACATAATACATATAAAACATTCTGTTTCAACCATAAAAATGGTTTCATGACCAGATTGATGGTATAAATGGATGAAGAGAGCATGTTGTTTTTGAAGGTGATAAATTATCACCACATGACCAACGTTCTCTTTAATAAAATAAAAGGAATGGGGAAAGGGTGTGGGGAGATATAATGTAACATTAGAATCAAAATATTACAGTATATATATAATACTGGATTTACAGAACAATTTGGATGGAGATAGGTAGGGAGAGATCAAGAAAGGAACTTGAACTTGAAAGGAAATTAAAGGAGAAGAGAGAGAGAAATTACCTTTAGAATCCTTCTCTTGAGATCCTCTTTAAGGAAGCTAGGCTTGGTCTTTTGATGAGACCAGAAGATTTTGGACGTGGGGGATGAGCTAGGGAAGGTTTTTGGGCAGAGTTTAGGGAAGGCTTGGAGCTTGAGAGATGTGAGGAAAAGAGGGAGTGAAGGGTGGCTTTTATAGTGGAGGGGAGAGGGGTTTCCTTAATATAAAATTGATTAGATTATTAATTTCACCTAAGACAAGCAATAGTGAGTCTTGGATGACTAAGAATAGTAAATTTGACTTGTGAATTCGGGATTTGGGTGCTTACATCACTTGTGATGTCCGGAATAGTGGGTTTTAATTAAAATGTATATATATGAAAAATTAATGTATTCTACTATTCATCAAAATTTCAAGTATCTCAGAAAAATCCCAAAACTTTACCCCAAACATTTTTCGATGTGTAGAATCCAAAAATGAAGTCCATTTTTCAAAAATAATTTTCTATGTATTATTATTTTAATATTTAAATAAAATCATAATTTACTTAAAAAAACAGTTTTTAAGATTAAAACCGATTTTATAGTTCTTTCAAAAATTACGTAGGGTCTTATAAAATTATCTAAAAACTATTAGACATTGATTCAATACTATATGAATACATTCCAGGGGAATAAATATTCTTTTAAATGAATTAATTAATTATAATTAATTATTTATGTCTTATAAAATACAAAAAACGTTTACTAATGTCAAATTATCACTTTCTATGATGTCCAAATTTTATTTTATTATTCATATGTAATATTACTCATATTTACTATTCATAAGGGCCATATTACTATTCATAGGGGTAGGTTACTATTCACCAAAAATTATTTTGGTTTCATTAGACTCCAAAAACTATCTTGAACAGAACCGTGTATGTCGGATTTTTAAAATTCCAAACATAGGGGTGACAAATTTATGTTTAAAGGTCACTCATCACTCAGTAGTTCATTATTTTGTGTTTTTATGACATAGATATAAGAAGGGAATTTTCCATTGAAATACTTTGGGTCGTTACAGTTACCATGGTATTATGGTGGAAAATATGTTGAGATTATGTTGACATGTGATTAGGGGTGGTATGTATTTTTTGTTATTATTTTAAGAAAATCATATTATTTTAGTCAATTATGCAATATGATGATTGAGATTTAAATTTAATGATTCATATTATATCTAATGATATTGATTAGGTTTGTGGTCATAAAATGAAAATGAGTTGATTGGTTTTCACTTGGATGGGGTTTGTGGGATTTCATCAGATACAACCGTCCAAGTTATTACACTAACCCCTACATGGGAATCTTGGTGTACCAAATACGATGTTTTTCTTATATTGCAGGTTTTCGGAATTATTTATTATCATAACTGTATAAAGTAGTTCCAATCGATAATTATTGTTTAGTGGTGGTGATCCCATCAATGGTGGGTAGGTGTTAATAAAAGATTTCATATTTATAATCATTTATATTATTAATATTATTGCATGTATTTTTATATGCATTTATATTCAATATTTTACAAACTATTATCTATACATTTGTGTGGTTGGAGGTTTAGTTGGGTTTTTACACTATTCCCCACAAAATTTGATAATTGTTGGTATTATTATTTAGCCTCTCGTGATTATTGGATTATTCCAAACATTATGTAAAATTCTTACATGAGTTGGGGCCATGGATGAGTGCTCGAGTATGGTTGGGATGATAAAAAAAATATCATTTTGATATTGTATTAGTAATTTATGTGAGGATATGGGATTTATTGGGACTCAAGAAAAAATATATAAAAATCCAGGGTTAATTTCTCTATATTGAGACTTGAGGTTTATGGAAGTCTAAAAATGGGAGGTATCAGTTAACAAGGAATCAGTTGGTATGTTTTTATTTCACCCATGTAATTTTTCTTGGAATGTATTTTCCATGATGAACGTTTCTTCTTATTCATCACGTGTTATCATAATTGTTGTTTCATGGATTCTATTTGACTATGTGTGATAGTAAATGTGAATTTGACGAAATGAATTTATAATTAGAAAATAGAAAAGTTTATTTAATAGTTATATAATTTTCATAAATAAAACACATGATTGATGAAATTTATTATTATTGGTGTACTAAAAATTTTGAGAAATCATTAATATTATATGTAAATGATTTTGAAAGTATACTTGGTAATTATGGATTTTTGATATTTATATTTGTAAATAATTTTATCACGTATCAATTAAAATATGATGGATTTCACCGCATTCTATCTTTATCACAAATATTGATTATTAGTGATAATTTTAGTTATTTTATAATGTGATAAGGACATAATATTAAGTTCAAAATCACAAAAACTCTTTATATTTATGGATTAATAGTCTATTTGGTGGTGACCTAATTGTTTCCATGTTGGTGTTCCAGTTGGTGGATTATTGAAATTTTTGTAGTAAATTATGTTATACAATCATATCATGTCTTCTTGGAATATTAAAAAAGGATTTTTCAGTTTTAAAATTTTATATGAAATATTTATTAATTTTTTTCATAAATAATTAGTTTCTTTTATTAGGAAATTAGAATATTATGTGGGACCATTTTAGTCTAAAATTAATTTTTTAAAATTAAATGAGTTTTGGATTTTCAAATGGAATTTTAATTTATGTACACTATTGTAATTAGATTGGGAGATTATATATGTTTTTTATGGTTTAATTAGGTTTTTATAAATTCAAATTGTTAGTGTAGATAAATATGTTTTAGATTTGATTTTAATCAATTTTATGATAATTTTTATTCTAGTAATTTTTATTTTTTTCAATGTTCAGAAATATTTTTCTTATTGGAAAAGATTATATTTTTTATATGATATTCAATTTAATTTTTTCTAAATGTGTAGCGGTTACATGTTATGTTTTAGAAAATGTGGGAATATTCCTTTAATGGATTTAGTGGAGTAAAATTATTACTTTCAATTCAAAATTGTGGTATTGTTGGATTTTATAGTGTCATTTTGGGTGAAAATTTGAAATTATAATTTGAATATAGAATTAGTTTTCTTAAAAATAGGCCATTGTTTGGTTTTTTTAAAATGGTGAATTTTAAGATATATTTTATAAAATACATAGTATATTTTAAAAATATGGGAAAATTGTTTTATAAACAAAATAGGAAAATGGATTAAAATATTTTTTGGTTTGTTTTATTTCATTGATATGCGGATGGTCTAAATTTTTATTCTGTCAATTACATTGTTGGAATGGTTATGTGGTTTATTAGAGTGTAGGATTTTCCATCATAAAAAATATCTTACAATTGGATTACATTTTTATAAATAATTTGTGGCTACATTATAATGGAATATTTGGGAAGTGTAAATATATATCATATGGACATACATATATATCCTTTACATTATGTAACTTTATGGAAAGATTATGGATATGGGTATGATAATTATTTTATTTCTATGATGGAATCTCATGGATTGATGTGTCTCTCCAGGGAGTGTGCATTGGGTGATGAATAATTGGGAGAAGGTTGGATGTCTATAATCATGAGTTAAAAGTTTTTCATTATCTAAGATTCTCGTGTGATGTTACTAAATAAGAATAAATATTATTATGGAAATATGGACGCATTGATAATAAAAATTTAGTATATATTAAATTAATGTTTGATTTCTAAGATGGGGACATAACCTAACATATTAAAAAAGGATACTATATGGTTTGTCTAGGTGTTATTTGGGATGCATTGGATATTGTAATTGTAGTTAGGATTGTAGTCATTATTATGTATTTTTTTGGATAATTATTTTTGGAATTTGTTTATATGTTTGTGTGTCCCTTCACTTCAGGGTTTAAAAATGACTAAATTATAATATCATTTTTTTATATGGTGAATTAATGCGATTTACTTAGGATTTTTGGGTCATTCCCTTGGTTCAAGTGACTTTAATGTATTGGTTAATTTTTTTCAGGTAATTTTTTAGTGGTTGTGTAGATGGGATTCATCCAAGAAGCATATTGTTCTCTACACATAGAATAATAATAATTAGGAATCTAGTATACATATATATATATTCACAATACATTGATGAGATTGTTAATTTTTGATGTTTTTGTTATTTGATCAGTACAATCATAATATAATAGTTGTAATATTTATGTTTAGTGAGTATTTATTTTGGATAATAGTTGATGGTTTCATGGTTATAGAATGTTTTACAATTTATTGGTGGTGTGTTAGGGAATATGTGTTTTTTAGATTATTGTTATTCACACTCTAATGATGGATAAAATTTTATAATTATTAAATAATATTGATGTATTTATGAGGTATATATAATATTTTTAGATGAATTGAATGTTTTCCCAGTTTCAACCATGGGTTTTGGGACTCTTATAGAGTGTTGGGTGAATTTTGAGACCAGTTACTTGGCTTCATTTGAAGTATGAAATCTGTTTCTAATGTGTGTTTATAGTATGGATGGATGGTTTTCCATTTGTTAAATGATATGTATCCCATTGACTCAAGGTTTTGTTTAATTTTTTTGGTTTTCTAAATATGGTGTAAGTGACTCCTTGAATGAATATAATGGTTCAATTTAGATTGATCAAAATGACCAAACACATCATTGACAATGTGGTTTAATGTTTCAGATACTTATCAAAGATTATTTGAATTAAAATTATTTGGTTTCTTATCAATAATGTGTTTATGGTGGGTAGATTGAATGAAAATATTGGGTTTTTGTGGACAATTAGAATATAACTTCTTTATGTGAGTTGGTATGATGAATTAAATTTCTTCCACAAATTAGGATTTCTTTTTAACAACCATGTTAGGAAGGATTATTCGTTTTAGTGCAAAGGTTTTTATTAAATACGATATTTTTTTAAAATAGTGATATTTTATTTGGTTATAAATAGTCACTTTGGAGCACATTTTTGGTTGTGGTAAAAATTATTGTTGAATATCACATTTGGGAGGGACTTGATGTTTTATCGTCGTGTCTATTGGTTTTATTATATCAAAATGTGGGTAAAGGTTAATATTATAGAGACACACCATTGAATGGAGTGATTTATGGATGTTTTAAATAGATATTGTAAGTAATGATGTTCCTTAGACACTATTAAATATGTCTGATAATGAATACATAGCGACCAAATGTTTAATTGTAATATTAGTTTCTTGAAATAAATGTGGGTTATGTAGTACTATACAAATACAAAAACATAGTGAAATTTATAAAACTTTATATCTTTTATGAATATTCATACATTTTCCTGCTATAAAACTATTGAAAATTATAAACATTAATATTACATAATTTATGTAACATTTGAAGGATAAATCCGAAAATATAGATCACTCTAATATTCTTGTACCATATCCCTTGTTAAAAAAACAAATTAAACAAAAAAAAATATTTGAAAACCAATCAATATATGAGAAAATAAAACTATAAAAATCTAGGATTATTCCTCTAAAATTTAGAATAAATTAATTATTAGTCCTTCCTAGGTTTTAATATTAGCATTCGAATAATAATTCTGCTGTTACAAATTGTATCATTGTAGTTAGGAATAGTAACCAGACAATCAAAAATAGTAATTTGGAATCTAAATAATAAAATTTAATTTAGATAATATATATATTGATTTAGTTAGAAAAATGTAAATATTGTAATTCAATATAATAAATAATAATCTCAAAAACTCAGTGAAAATAAAAGCACATTTTTCTAATAAATTTAATTTTAAAGTAATATATAAAAATCATAATTTTTAATTTAAACATGAAAATTACAAATTGGAGAAGTTTTTTTATTTTAAATTAATTAAATTTTTATAATTAAAATATCAAAATATTCCATATGTGATTTTGGGTAATTTTCAGAAATACTTCTATTTTAACATGAATAGAAAAATTGCAGTTTTATCATAACCAGTGTGTCCAAAATTACATCATTCGTGATGTAATAATGAAAAAACAATATATTAGACATGAGGATATACTGAAATATATATAATTTTATAATATTTTTTTTAAATATAGTTAAAATTATTTCCAAACCTGAAAATTATATTCTAGAGTATAATGTCAAAAGAATTACATTAAAAAAATTGTTTTTTCCATTTTTTATATTAATATTTAATATACTAGTGAATTTTAAAAATAATGTTTTTTAAAATCATACATACATTATATTGTATTTATATGTGAATAAGTATTTAAAAAATATGAATATTAAAATGATTACCTTTGATATAATATTTCATTAAATATTTTATTTTGAAAACACCCCTCCCATACAGTATAAATAACCCTATCTATGTCCATGAAAATCAATCGCACCACACTTACCATAAAAACTATTCTACAAAAATACCATCTATAAATTCCTTTATAATAATTTAGGATGTCCTAGAGTAAACTAACTTCAACCATAATGGAATTTTATTATTGTACATGAGAAGCAACACCGAAAATGAGTATGTTTTATCAACTGTTTTCTCATTGTCATTTTCTCTTATATTTTTATTGTATATTTAATAAATATCATATTAACATAAATAAGTAGTATGTTAACATAATATTAATTATTTTAACGAGTTTATTATTTTTATATTTGATTTATTTATGTTTTATACTCCTCTTTCTTCTAATTAAGACAAAGATCTCGGTAATGGTCAGTTAATTTACCAATGTGGATGTATCAATTTATATCATATAAAAAGACTATGGGTGGTTGTAATTAATTATTTACGATATATTAATTTATAAATATATTTATTTTAACCTTATGTAATTAATACTACTCATATATAAATGATCTCAAACATAATAGTAAAATCGAAGCAAAAATGGATTTTTCAATGAAATGTGACATCAAAAATCTTATACGTAAACAATTGAAAATATAAAATAAAATATAATTTATGTAAATGATAAATAGTAACATTAATTAACATTATTAAATTCTATATCAAATATTTGAAATAAATCTTTGCCTATTGTTCATAATGTGCGAAAGTTGTAAAATTAATATTGATTTATGGTAATGGTATTATTGAACCCAATTATTTTTTTGGGATTATATTATTTCCAAATTTTTTATAGATGATATTATAATATATATAACATACATTTTTAGATTTATTTCATGGATTTACATTTATTTAACAAACATGTCCCTTTTGTTGGTTAAAAATGATTTCATATTCAGGCCTTAATTTAAATGTTTATGATATGAATTTATTTGATTTTTTTATTTTCACAAGGATTCATTGAATTATGATTATATATCAAATATAGAATGATTTTTATAGATTCAAGAGGTTCATATGACTTGTAAAAGAACTATCTTATATATATAAAGGATTTATTTTAAAAGATAAATTAAATATTCCAGATAATATTTTTGAAAATATCGTAATAAATATGTATATTTTACATGAATTTAGGGATTTATGTAATATTAAAAATAATTGAATGTATGAAATAAATAATAGGATCATAGTTAACATGGCCAGAAATATTTGGTGGAATATGACACCTCGCGTTATTATTGGTTTCAAGAAATCGAAACAATAAGAATAATTCAGAATTGGTGTATCATAATATAGAACCAATAGATGAATACATATGAGATTTTTTTTAAAAGAATGAAAATTTTAAAATATTATATTGTATTTCGAAGTCAATGTTTGATCAATAGAATGAAAAAAGTTTGAGGAATGTTTTATGATAAGCCATAAAATGAATTTTATATTGTGTACATGAAAAATGATTAATTATATCGGTGTCACAATAACTGATCCAAAAAGACTATTGATAATGATGATGTCACAATATTTGAAAATGATAAAGGCTCATGAAAAAAATATTTTTTTTGATGATGAGGATTATTTTCATATCTTTGAACTTGTTGAAGAAACAAATAAAATTAAAAAAATCTGAACAAAAACGTAGATTATTCTTTTTCTATAGATGAAGTTATAGAAGGGAAGATGAACGAGATGTGTAATTGACTAAGAAAACAAGTTCATACTGAGAATATTTTTGGGATCTAAATCTAGATGTACAGATAATAAAGAACATCATGCCTATTATACATTCAAATATTTTATCAAATGAACATAGAGTTGAGGAAGCCTTTGAATACAGGATTTGAGATGATGTCATGAATGTAGAATTAGACTAGATTTAATTGATTTAATATTTAGAATGGATAATGAATCCTATAGAATATAATGTGGTTGAATCCAAAAGGGTTTTCAAACAAAGGTTGATAATAATGGTAATGTGATTAAAAATTATCCAAAATCAAATGCAACAGATACTAACAAATTTGAGTGGTTGAACTTGATGAAATTTTTTCTCTCGAGTACATACTTGAATCTCCCAAAATATTCAATTCCATAACATCTCACACAATCATAGAGATATTTTATATTGTTATTAAATCAAATTTTCATAATAGGGAACATGATGTAGAAGATTATATGAAATAATTTTATTTCATTAGGATTAATTTCATTGGATTTATGATAAAAATTTTAATATATATATATGGATTTATGTAGGATCCAAAAGATTTTGATTTTATGATTTATGTATATATAAATGTCCTGAAAGATCCCAAATTGTATGTGGAAAAATATTTTTTTGTGACGAATTCAAACACCCCCACCCTTTGTGATTTTATATATAGATGATGTTATATTTTAGGGTAATGAATAATTTTTATGTAAGTAATTATCACGAAATGTGATATAATGGTTTAAAAGTTCAATCTTGTTCAAAATGATTTTTTTATTAGGGATACAAAATTTCCAACCAATATGGTACATCATTGTATCATTAGAAAAAATATTATTAAATTTATAGAAAAGGGATGACATGTAGAAGTATAGAGGAATATTCACACTAATTATTGTGGGAGATAATCTAAGCAGGAATAATGAAGAAAATTCTATTAATAATAAAACAATTTCTTGTTTTATTATATTTTTAACAAATTTATTAGATTTATGATCTGACATTGTTTATTTCATCACACTTGGTTCCCAATATCAATCTAATCCCTAAAAACTCATATTTTGGCCTAAAATAGATTATATACATATATAAAAAAATAATTATGCTTTATTTAATTAGATATATGTCATCAGTAATTAAGGGTTTTACTAATTAAAAATGGGAAGTTGTATTTTATGACCAAAAATCCACATGCAGAGGAGTATTTTTTAATAAAAGAAGTTGTATGTATTAGAATTAAAATTAGAAAAAATTAATGAAATTAAGATCAATTGAGATAGATTATATAGATAAATCACTATAATCTATAATGTTTATATGGATGAAGACACAGTTGAATGACCTATTTGATGAAATAACTTATCATCTGATTATATTTTCTGACAATCTGAGTTCCATAAACCTACACATGATCTAGTGAGATACTCTACATCAAAGAATAGTTATATGAAGTACCATTTTTAGAAGATTTATTCTAAATAGTTCATCTTGAGAATACAATTTGATTCTTTTCTATAACAGGTCTCCAATATTTTGACAAAACCACTCACAAATAAATAATTATTGAAGCTTATGATGAAAATAATAGTACACCCCATTCCAAGTAATTGATTTAGGACCTAATTTGATCTTTATTCATTTCCCATTCAGTTTAAAAAACATACTGTTAGATTTTTCTATTAGGGGGAGAACATTATCATCATTTTGTAAGATTTATTTAATTTTTTAGTCATGTATGAAATAGAAAATTATTTCTGATCTAATTTATTCTATGGTTTATTATGATGTGTGTCAAGGAGAACATCGATTAATTATTCAATCACATATTTTTTTTATAAAGTGGATTTTCATGTAGGCCTAAATATGAATGAATATTGGTTCATTTTATTTCAATAGGTTGTATTGGTCCCTAATAGTTAAACAGATTAGTTATATTTTCAATAAGGGGGAGAATAATGTGTGAAATTTACAAAAAAGAAAAATGTGGAGATTGTTGAATATTTGGTAATGATGTTGTGATTTTTAAAAAAAAATATTTGAATATTTAAATTTTTGTAAGGATACTAATGGAAATATTAATTTTTTTAGTTCTAATCTAACATATAATAATAGTTTAGAATTACTTTATTTATTTGATACTGTGAAAAAAACGAATTTTTCTTTTTTGAATGAAAACTATGTATCTAAATAATTATTGTATCCATACATGAAATAATGAGATTACAAAACACTATAAAGACTCATTAAAAGATTACTTCATAAGATAAAATAGTCTAATTGATGTTTATTAGAAATCATATAATTGATTTCATTAATCTCATAGTTGATTTAATGAAATGATGGAATTATTATTCTTGAGATAAAAAAGGATCAAGAATTTTTCTTATAGAGTCCCACATATGTATAATCTAAAACAATATATTATACTTTTTGTAAAATTACCTTGAGTACGAGTTTTGAAATATTAAAATTATTTTACCATATGCATGTTATATATTACGAACAACATGTGATATTTTTAGTGCCTGTAAGTAAATTAATTTATTTTATAAGAGAATTAAAACAATGTACGTAAATTGAGTAATGACAAGTGAAATTTTAGTCATAAAAAATTATCATATTAATTTATCTTAGGAACTAAATCTATTATAATATTTAAGATAATTTAGATATGATGATAACATATTATGTTTTACTCTGGAAGATTTTTAGAATCCATAATCGAGATATATATGGGGTGAAAATAAATAATATATATTCTGATATGAAAATGGTGATCATATGAGATATAAATTATACTATTATTATGATATTTTCTTCAGGGATAAAGTATCATGATCGAACACATGATCATGATTCTTAATGAATTTATAATAATTCTTGAAGAAGAAAAGTTATAGAGTGACTAGAGGAGTTCTATTCCATAGAATGAAATACAACATCCCCATGAAAATATGGAAATGTAAAGAAAAAATAAATACATTATTTGTTTTGATAAATTTTAAAATAAATAATCATGTGATATTTAAAATTTTCCTACAAAGTAATAAACAAATTATTCACACATAATATTATGATGATTTTTTGAGTATTATATAAGAAGAAGTTTATGAAAATTAATAATTGAGATTTAAGAGAGATTCCATTTGATAAATATCTAATGTTGCAACAAAATCTCTATATTTATTTGTATAGTTTGAATAATACATATTATGTAATTTCTAATATGTCTAATTTGGAGTGAACATACACAATTTTTTCTAATGATAAATAATACATGAGAAACCATAGTATCATGTTTTGAAAGGAAGATGAAGCGGAAGAAGATCATAATTCAGCGTCCATTTGGAGGATTATATTCTCCACATTGATCTCTCTTCATCAAATGTGTTAATTATTTTACGGTTCTGAAATTGTAACTTGTTGTTTCCATAAATATGTACATTTTTAAGGTGATACCCTTAGTTGAGTTCCTTTTGATAAAAAATTGTACATTATAGTGGGGTAATAACCATGAATAACCATATATGCAGTCATAAACACAGAGTTGAAGATAATTAATAATTTTCAAAATATTTTTTTTATTGAAAATTAGATAATCACGATGACAAGTTATGAAGATTCATGAAAGTTGAAGGGTAATCAATTTATTAAAAGAACCTATTCAAACACATTCATTGAGATTCACAATTTACATGTTCTAATTGAAACATTTTCTATTGAGGTCCCAAAAAATGAATACAATATATATAAGTGAAATACCTACAAAAAGTAGAATCTATTTGTTGGAAGAATGAGAATATTTTGATGTAACCATGCATGATTACATGATATTAATGAGGTCCAATTAATCCATTACTAGACAAGGTGACTTGTTGAGGAAAAATAATAATATTGCGATTGAAAATATAGAATACATTTCTAATAATCAAATTATGAATAAAAACACTTGTATGATCGATAATGAGTGTTCATCACACATGATAATAAATATAAATCTATATAAAAATGTTAAATAATGAGATGATATAACTATATTTTTTTAAAAATGACATATCATTTACGGCCAAGGGGTGTGGGAATAAATATTTAATAGGTGAAAAAATCAATATAATGTTCTCCTTGTGGAAGAGTTTGGTATAGTTTCTAGGTAGATCAAAAGTGATTGATCAGAAATTTACAACATGGATTTTTAGCATATTTATGATTTATTTTAAATTAACATAAGGATAAACATCATTAACAAACAAATAAAATAAAATAATATTTATTAGAGGAAAACAAAAAAACCAAAGAAGAAGATCATCACATATTATTTATAATTAATTAATGAAATAATGTATTTTACATGTGATTAATTAATTCATTGTTGATAAATTTGACAATGTATCTATGTCATATTGTCATTTAGTTTTAAGAATTAGCATTATATTACATATAATAGAGATCCAAATGTTGTCACTAGTCCTTTGAACATGAGAACTAGGATCTCTGGATGCAATCGTGGTAGATCCTAATGTTTTCATCAATTGACTTTTATTGCCGTGAGAATCTATTCATGGGATGGATTTGTTTTTCCTCCCTAAACATGAGAGTAGTGGATAAGGATTTTTCTATAATCATAAGAGTTTTAATTTTCCGGTTCAAGAATATTCCCAAAGATTCCCCATAATCAGTCTGTCACATTGCCATATGCACATTTCCCTAAATTCTAGAGGCTACCGACTAGCACTGAGGTCCCTGGGTGTGATAGTGGGGAAACTATTCCCTCATTGGCAAAGTAACATAGCGAAAGTAAAACATATAAAAAGAGAGGAAGAATCCAAACATTCAATAGGTAAACAACGAAAGTAGTAAACAACTGCAGCACACACACACACACTTATAAGATGCATGGTACATATGTTTAGGAAAGAAGCCAAACAAGTCAAAATGATTGAATACAATACTAAACCAAAGTAAAAAATGAAAAACAAAATAAAATTCTCCACAGCATCACAAGCCTCAGCCTGCCCCCATGCTCTCTAGCTCCACACGAATCAAGTACCTGAAGTAGACGGGTGATTTCCCTTATCTATACCAACAACAATATAATCAGTTTGGGCTCAAAAGAAACCCCCAAATAGGGTGTGAGACTAAATCCTAGTTGGAACCCACCCAATGGTCAATGCCTAACATTCAGGGAATATATATGGAAGGCTATAAAAATTGAATTACTAAACAAGGAAGTACTCAAAAGTAAACAATCCTATAGATTAAAATGAATTCAATAATCAGAAATCAAGTAGGAATCTAATCATAGTAGGGAACCCTCTGGTTAGTACAGAAATCATAACCCCCCTGGTCCAACCAAAACAAACAAAAACAACCCTATGGGAAGTACACATAGTCTAACCCATCATGTTTAGATTTTACACAGACTCTCTGAGGAAGCACACACTGTCAATTTCCCCTGTAGTCTAGTATCTATAACTAAAAGGTTCTCTAGGGAATCACTCATCATCCAATTCCCCATGTGGCCCACATTGAGGAACTATAGAAACTCCGAGGAAGCACTTATGTCAATTCCCCATTTGGTCTCGCATTGTAACAGTAAACATACACTATAGAGAAGCCCTTAATGTACATTATCTCCATGGTCTAATACAAAAGGTTCTCACAGCCCTGTGTTAGTCAATCAAGCATAGAAATATATAACATCCAAATTATACATCAAGAGCTACTTGGATAAACTATTTACTAAATAACAACAAGTTAGAAAAATAATAGTATCACTCTATCATATCAGAAATAAGAATGGAAAGAAAGAATCCTAACAATATAAGAATGAACAAATAGTCATAAACTATACAATAATGGGAATCAAATCCATAGAATATCAATTAACCCAATTCACATTTAATAACCTTTAATCAAGCATATAAATCACAAAAGGAAAAAAGGGTTAAAACCGTAAACACGCAAAACACCAAACGGGGTAATGGGCACTCTTGCACGTATAAATCAAAGACTATCTACAGAAGGAACAAACCACCTACCTCGGAATTGATTGGTCGATATACCTTTGCGTTGGCCCTAGGATCGACCAAGAATGATGTATATCTACAAAGATATCTAAAACGTTCAACCGAGGATAACTCATGAGCGAATATAAATCAGGAAACAAGGTCTAAGAAGAAGAGATAACTCACCGATGAAATTCCAACACAATATATGGAGTTCGATTTAGAGAAAAAATGCTCGATCGAGGGATTGGGGAAGGATCGATGTTTTACATACGCTCTTGGTCGAAGAAGGTGAAGAAGAAGACAACTCTGCCAATTAGATGCAACCTTGGTCCATATAATGAAAAAATAAAGTACAAGGCGTGTACTATATAAGTACACTATCTGTACATGCCCTTATTAGCCCCCTCATTTGTAAGTCTCCAAGCCACCACACAAGTTTGTGTGCTCGGCCGTTACACGGAAAACACATGGATATCTGTGGAAAAAGATTACACAGCGTGTACTTCAATTTTTTTTGAACCTCCTATTTTTCTGGAAAACACCAGAAAAGAGAAAACATTACAGAAAAGAAGATACGAGTTCACAAAAACATCCCTTATTAATGAAATTCATCCCCAAAATTACCGACCAATGCAGAATATAAGGATAAACTTAGAAAAGCTCCAGCCACTAGGATTGTACATCATCCTCCATCTCCCACGTCTCGTCATGTTCACACCCATGCTTCCATAGCACTTGTACCAAATGAATAGACCAGCCATAGAGAACTTTCATACTTTGATCCACAATCTAGATAGTATGCTCCTTGAATGAGGCGTCCGCCTCAAACTCACACTCCTCGGGATGAAAAAAATGAGATAGGTATGAGAACTTACATCGAAGCTAAGAAATGTTGATGAAATCATGCATATCCTGGCACCTTTGAGGTAACTGCAACTGATAGGAAACTGAACCAAATCTCTCCAACTTCTCAAATAGCCCGACATACCTCAATGAAATCTTACACTATCTTCGAATCATCATGTGTACCATCATTTGGGTGACACATAGTAATACCTGATCTACGACCTCGAATTCCATAGGATATATCCATATATCTACATAAGACTTTTTTCGTGATTATATAGTAGACATCCTATTCTGAATCAACTCTATTTACTTTGTGGTCTCATGGGCAAGATGAGGTCCCTGCATAGTTTACTCTTCTTCCTCCATCCAACATAATGGTGATCATCATGACCTATCATACAAATATTCATAAGGTTCCATCATAATAGCTTCTTGAAAAAAATTATTGTAGGAAAACTCCACAAGAGGTATTTACTTCTCCAATGAAATTACAAAATCTAGGATGCATGCTTGAAGCATCTACTCAAGCACCTGAATCATATGCTCGGACTGGCCATCTGTCTGGGGATGGTATGTTGTACTCAGAAATACCTGTATACCTAAAGACTTTTGATGTCCCTTCCAGACCTGAGAAGTAAAATGGGAATCCCTATCAGAAATAATGGTGTGTGTAACTCCATGTACATGAAAAATCTCTCAAATGTACAATAGTTCTATCTCATCAACACTGATGGTATCCTTAATTGGCAAGAATTGAGAATCCTTCATGAGTCTATCAATGACAACTCAACCTACATCATTCCCTCAAGGTGACCCCAATAAACTAGTTATGATGTCCATCGCGACATCATTCCATTTTAACTCAAAATGGTAACTCCTACAAAAGTCCTACTGGTCGCTAATGCTCCTCCTTCACATGTGGACAGGAGGAAAATCTCATGAAAAACTCAGAAACATCTCTCTTCATACATGGCCACCAATACTACGGTGTAGATCACAATACATCTTCGTGACACCAAGATGAACTTCTCTAACTGAGGAATTTAAGTCTCGCATCATCTCATAATGTATGTCTGTTGGCACCCATATTCCCCCATGAAAACACAAGATCTAATACTTTCTTATTGCATGTCTTGTAATATGGTCCCCTCCTAACACACCTTTGTATTGTACTGGGCCTTCTAAATTTGATAACTTCCTCATTCACACTTGATCATGTAGATTTGAGGTAACAGATACCGAAGAAATAAAAGTCTTCCCCTACCTGTCGTGCATATCCTAAAGCATCTTAGAGAATATAACCATAAGCTACCACTCCCTGCTGGCCTCTTGAAATGCTTATACCTGAGTTCACCTACTCAGCGCATCAGCCACAACATTTCCCTTACAAGGTGGGTAGGAAAGATCAATGTCAAAGGACTGAAGGTACTCTACCCTCCTTCATTTTCTCAAATTCTGGTCAGACTGACTGAAGATATACATGAGACATTTTTGGTTGGTGAAAAAATCAAAATGATCTCCCAAAAGGATGCGTCTACAACAACGTAATGCATGAACAACCACAGCTAGCTCGAGATCATGCGTCAGGTAGTTCCTCTCATGTGGCCACAACTGCCGAGACATGTACGCAACAACTACTTCTCCCTGCATAATCACTTCTCTCGGCTCAATACTTTATGCTTCATAATAAATAGTATAGATTTTCCATGGATCTAGAAATACTATTTTTAGTGTTGAGTTCAACTTCTCTTTCAGCTAATGAAAGGATGAATCCCAATAATCATTCCAAAATTACTTCGAACCATTATTAGTCAGGCCCGTCAGTGGCACTGCTATGCATAAGAAGTCTAATATAATATTCATGTAGTAACCAGCCAGCCATTGAAAACATCATACCTCAAAGAAGTTCATTGGTATCTCCAAGAAAAATATATCTCTAAATTTCTCTGGGTCTACTCATAATCCTTTCTGAGAAATAACATTACTAATGAAGTGAATCTAGTCAATACAAAAGTGGCATTTTGAGATCATGGCATATAACTGTTTCTCTCTTAGTGTACTCAAAACGTTATCAAGATGAGAGGAATGATCATGTTTAGTGTGATAGTACACAAAGATATCTTCTATGAAGAAGACCACAAACGAATCCAAGTATGGATAGAATACTAGGTTCATTAGTTCCATGAAAACTACAGGAGTGTTAATGATACCGAACAGCATAACCACATACTTGTATAGACCAAACCATCTATGAAAGGTTGTAACTGGTATATCTTATGGTCTAACATGCAACTGATTGTAATTGCATATCATGTCAGTCTTTGAAAACAATAAGGCTCCTCAAAGTTGATGAAAGATATCATCAATCATCAGCAATGGATATCAGTTCTTGACTGTCAACTACTTCAACTTCCAATAATCCACCAAACGTCTGAGAGTACCATCTACCTTTTTCGCACACAGGACAAGAGATCCCCAAGGAGAAGTTCTTGGTCAAATGAAAAACTTTTCCTGAAACTCATACAACTTCTTCTTGAGCTCCTACAACTCAGTTTTAGCCATCCTATATTGAGTATTGGACACCGGTTTCACTCCTGGAACAATCTCAATAGAGAAACATACCTCATGATCTAGAGGAAAACCATAAATGTACTCTAGAAATACATCCCTAAAACGATCCACCACTGGAGGAAATTAACTTTGTAGATTCACCTATTCATCCATATATAGAATAGAATACTGGGATGTAAGTAATATCAACCCATGATGCTCGGGTACTGCTCTGCTATCCTGGACATCTCATTCTCCCTTATGAAGAAAAAATCTTCCCTATAGTGATGTGAAACTCACCCTACAACTATAGAAATCTATAACTACCTATAAGGGATGTAACCGGTCCATTTTGTGGATAAATACATTTCCTATAATATCTAAGACATAAATTTCCCACAAGAAGTGACACCCACCAACCCATAGAGGTCACTCCCTGCACTATCTTATTGTTGACATTATTTTCCTCAATGGTGTCTCTTGAATCAATATATCATCAGAATAAAAGACACAGATCCGAAGGATCTCCACAACAGAAAAAATATATATTGAAATGGGAAGCCCCCATATTGAACGGAGCAGAAGATAAAACTGAGGCAACTAGGATCATACCACAAACTGTAGAGGGTCTGGGATCCTACTTCTACTTGGTATGCTCTAATTGCAAAAGTCCGACCAGCACTACATCCATGTGACCCTGCCTGACCACTATGACCTGATCCACCCTGTTGTATCTGAAATCCTATCGACTAGCTACCATGGACAAGATCATCATCTCGGACTAAATATCCAGAAGAACTATACTTCCATGATTGAGGAGATACTAGTGGTGCAGCTCCATAACGAGGAGTCATAGAAGATACTCTATACCACATTGTAATGTCTTTATTCTCAAAGCCACAAAAAGGATCCCCATACCAACTTGGTCACTTGGCCTTATGAATATTTCCTCAAAATCTAGAGGCTACTGACTAGCAGCACGAGCCTTGGGAGTGACAGTTGGGAAACTATACCCTCATTGGAAGTGTAACACAAAGGAAGTAATACTGATAGCAATAATGAAAGGAATAAAACATGAAATAGGTAAACAACAGAAGTAGTAAACAACTGATTTACACACACACATGCACACACATATATATATATGTATGATTCATGATACATATGTTTAGGAATGCAGCCAAACATGTCACAATTATTGAATACAATACTAAACCAATGTACAATAGAAAACCTATAAAATGCTCTACAGCATCGCAGGCCTCATCTCAGTCCCATGCTCCCCATCTTTGTAGAAATCAAGTACCTGAAGTAGAAGAGTGCTTTCCCTTATTTATACATGTCAAAATATAATATGTTTGGGCCCAAAATCATGAACCAAATACGGTGTGTGACTAAAATCCAGTAGACAACCACCTAATTATATGTACCAAATAGTCAGTGAAAATATATGGAAGGATATAATCAAAATGAAGCTATAAATAAGGAAGTTCTCAAAATTAAGCAATCCTACATCTTCAAATGCATTCAGTTATCACATATCAAATATAGAGCTAATCATAAGTAGTGAACCCTCTTGGATGTACTCATAGCCTCAACCCTTTGGTCCATCCAAAACAAAACAAGCAACACTTTGGGATGTTCACACAGTCTATCCCCTCTAGTTCAGCTATTACACAAACTCTCTGAGGAAGCACTCTCTGTCAATTCCCCCTATAGTCTCGTATCGGTAACTAAAATGTGCTTGAGGGAAGCACTCAACATCCAATTCGCCATGTGGCCCGCATCAAGGAACTGCAGACACTCTGAGGAAGCACTTACTTCCATTCCCATTATGGTCTCAATTCATAACAGGAAAAAGACACTCTAGAGAATCCCTCAACGTATATTCTCCCTTTGATATACTACAACATGTACTCATGGCCCTATGTTCGTCCATCGAACATAGAGATATATAACAACCATTGTATACCTCAAGAACCACTTGGATATATAGTCAATAACATCACAAAATGATAGATTAAAAATAGTATCAATCCATATGTTCATCAATTGGAATGGAAACCATGAATCCTAATATGGTAAGAAATACCAAACAGTCATAAACAATGCAAGAATAGGAAACAAATCCATCTCAAAGAAATTAACACAATTCAAATTCAGTAGAGCTCTACTCAAGCATATAAATCATGGCAAGAAAAACATGGTTAAAACTGTAAACATGAAATACCCTAAATGGGGTATTGTGGACTCTTTCACATATAACTCAATCACTATCTACGAAAAGGCATAAACCACCAACCTCAGCATTGAATAATTGATATACCCCGGCATCGGCTTGGGGATCAACAAAATGTGGTCGATCTACAAAAACATCTATAACATTCAACCAAGGATAACTCATGAGAGAAGTTAAATTAGGATACAAAGTTCAAGAATAAGATAGAACTCACAGATGTTATTCCAACACAACCGATGGAGTTTGATTCGGAGAATAGATTCTCGATCGAGGTCTTATGGAAGGATCAGTGCATTATGGATGCTCTCAGTTTCCATGTCACCATACACAGCTGTGTGCACATTCATTGCATAGCCAACACATGTCTATGTGCGGCCAAAGAGTACACGGTCTGTACATCAATAATTTCAATAACCACCACTTTTTCTCAGAAACACAACAAAAGATAAATACACAACAGGAAATAAAATCTAGGTACTAACAAGAGTTAACTTGGATATGTATTTCTCTATGGATTCATTGGGATTATCTCTAGATGTCATTTTGAATAACAAAAATATGTTGCCTCTAATTTTAAAATAATATATATGAGTTCATATACAACTAGGGTTAAAAATAATAATTGGTAATGCTCCATAATTATTTATGTAATCCACGTGGGACCCCATTAATTTAATAAAATTTTATTATTATTTATTGAAATGCACTAAATTAATAAAATAAAATAAAATATTATTTATTCATATAAATTTTAATATATATTATTATTTATAAGACCATCAAACTCGGTCTTCTATTCTAGCATAATATATATTAGTCATTGAGTAAAGAATTTTTATTTATTAATCAAAATATCAATAAATTTTCCCCAATAAATAAATAAATAATATTATAAAGAAATAGAAAATAAATATTTATTAAATATTCTTCTCACAATAAAATTCTCTTGAATAACTAGTGAAAGGATATATATGATGATAAAATCATGAATAATTGTTCAAACAAATGGAGGGTTAATATTTATTGATAATTTTGAATAAATATTAAATAATATTATTACATATATATGTTCATGATACACATAGTGTGTGCCACTCTAGGACACTTTATTAGTGTCAATTTTTGATGAAACTAATGATTATGTTTAGTGCCTATAATGATTCCAAGGAACCAATAATGAAATAAATTTAGGTTACTAACACATACAATGTAATATAATCCATTTTTATGACATCTCTAATCAATAAGGTTAAATGTTAGTTCCAAAAACCAATATATTCAATGTCAAACTCTTCAAAATTTTTAAAAAATGATCTTTCCTATAGAACTCAATGGAAGATATTTTTTAGTATATATAATTTACATCATGTGGTCTATGATATCAAATTTTTTTAATAATAAATCGGGAAAAACATTTCTGAAATTATTCATTAATGATGTGTTCTCTATGATGCACATAACATATCATAATTAACCACGAACATGGGAAATTATTGTATTCATTAAAACATAAAAGAACAAGAAACATAATATCCATTAATAACAACATTATAGTTTAAGGATCCATACACATGAACATATATAGTAACATCCAATGACGCATATAATTATTGATTTCCAACTAGAGGGTCCCATTCTCCTAATCTTATATACTAGGAATGACTAAGAGAATACATCATGATAATGAACCTCATATTCCTATCAGTATCCACCATTTTAGCATATTTCATTTATGTGCCTCAAATGAATACATATAGATATAGAGAATATGGTTAAAATAGTGTTGTAGTACCTTTAGTTTCTCTTCGCAGTACAGATCAACTATTACATTTTAGTGTGATAACCACTATATGGACATTATCACATGATATGTTATATATAATAATAATAATCATATCATAATAAGTAAAATAATACTAGAAAATAATGATTATAATGTTATCAAAATGTATATAGAAGTTGGTTTTATTGAACCAACTCTAAAACACTTCCAATTTCACAAGTTCCAATTACTAAGAACCAATAGTTTGTTATCTCTCACAAGATGCTCATTATTTTTATATGAAAGTCCTTTAATCATGGATTATACCCCATTTTATTATAGTGTAACTATACTTGTTGAAACATCATCCCTAAAAAACCACTTTATATGTGATACATATGATAGATGATCTTTTTCTATTGTTTTAACCTTGGCTATTTTTCTAGAGAGACTGCTACAATAATATAATAATTAAATTTTATTGAGTTATTACTACTATGTACCACATCAATATCATAGAAAACGTTTTTATTCCAAATGGAATCCTTGGAAGAATCATAAGACAATTTATACAATTATAAACCATATAATTGATAAAAAAATAGTTATATTGAACTCTTCCAGCTTAATGTTCATACATTGAGATGGAAAATGTTTTATGATTATGCCTCCAGATCATTATGATCTATTGAAATAATAGAATTAGTAAAACCCAATTTGACTAGTTCTTTATATCCCCCTTACACCTGGAACATGTCATTAGTAATTATCAGATAATTAAGTATATCCTTAACATCATACTGTAGTTATTCACCTGGATCATCTTCATATAATCCAACCATGCTCAATGCATAAGAAAAATAATATCTAATAAAAAACATGGAATACATGATATATACTATCATCGAAGCATATGAGATATTACTAATTCTTTATTTATCTTGATAAGTCTAAGGATACATTTTCTAAGAAAATATTATACCTTGTTACATTGAATGAGTTCTATCTTATATATTGGTATACCATATATATTGTAACACCCCAATCTTCCACGGTACGTTTCCCTTCGAATAATGCGATAGCGTGTGTTGTACGCAACCTCGAGTTCTAACACACACCACAACTAATTAAACTAGCCGTTGTGAATACTAATATCTACTTTTTGAAATTATATATATTTTATATTTGAAAATGGACTTCATTTTTGGATTCGGAATATCAAAATTAGCCTAGGGTGAAATTTTGGTACATTTCGGATAACTTTCATATTTTGCTGAATAGTGAAAATTACTAAATTTTAATTAAAAACAACTTTTTTAATCAAAATAATTAATAGTGATAAATTGTGAATTTGAGTGGTTTTAAATTATATTTAGAATATATTTTTACCATTTAATATAATTTTGGTCATTGGACATAATTTTACAATTAAACCGAACATAAACAAGTGTCAATCTTTTTATAGTTATTATCTCTTAAAAACATGCTTTTTGTTTTGACAGCGGAAATTAATTTTAAATTAATTTCTGCCAATTCTGTGTTTTGAATTTGGAAAAATGGATTACATATTTGGAATCAGGATGTCCAAATTATGTAAATAGGTAACTTTTATTTTTACACATTTTGAATAGTTACTGTGGTAAATATTTTATTTACCATGGTTAAAGGGTAAATCCGGTAAATAAGGGTTAAAAAATAATATTATAATAATACAAAATTACCCTAAAACGTGTCCTAACCTTATTGGTGGACACATACCCGACCATGGGCATCCTTGGGTCATTTTGGGGACCCCTTGGAGCCACTTGTATGTGGTAGGGACACATTATATTAATAAAGTTAAAATAAAAATAAAAATGGCATAAGCTTACATATTTTAGAAGAACAATTTTTACATAGGGTTATACATGTTGGATTTTCGATTATAAATATTCATTATAAATCTAAAAATATTTCCTAAATAATGATATTTTATTTATAATTTTTAGACATCAAATAAGTTAAATTATTAATGATACAATAATGATGCAATGTTTACCTCATTAATAAATCATTGAAATAAATAATATTATAATGATTAAAATATTATCTAAAACCTGTCCAATTCTTATTGGTTGATGTTATTTAGAATATGAGTCATCTTATCTTGGACCTCAATGATTTTTGGACCATTATAAACCGAATATAATTATATTATAAAGTAATACTTTCACTCTTTCCTAAAGAGCCCCTCCTCTCCCTTATAAAAGGTGACCACTTCTACTCATTCCTCACACCTCTCAAGCCACTTGCTCGTCCAAACTCTGCCCAACTAAGCTCCCCACATCCCTCTACTCCTCCTTGAAGCTTCCCCTTAGGCAGAAATCATTTCAACAAGTCCTTTGGTTCTAACCAAAGTGAGTTACCTAAATTAAAGGTAACGATTTCTCTTAAATTATTTTCATTTATTTTGCTTCTCCAACCCCCAAACTCTTTTTATTTCCTTTCTTTTGTAACAACACCAGTATCCTCAATATACTAGGATGTTGTTATAATATGGATTCAAACTACACATACACACAACTCCATCTAATGGATGATGAACATAATGTTTCTGTGGATGGCAAACTAACGCCTCACGAAACGATGATTGTTCAAATACATCTTACCGCCTCTCATGGTGGCCATTATGATGGCACTGTAATTAAATATGATATTAATGATATATATTTTATATATAAGCTTCTGTAATTCCATTTTATTTCATACCATTATTCGTTTCATGTTGTATATACATACGATAATTTCATTTGAGGAAGTGCGGACTACCGCCCCCTTAAAATGATATGACTCGTTCATACCACACATGGAACGTATAAAGGATGGTGTTAACGAACTTAAGTAACATATATAAAATATTATATTATACTGGAATAGTAATATACCTATGTATCATTAGGATTCGATTCTTTTAAAATAAAAATTAAATGGAAGTAGCGTTCGTGCGTACGTACGGACTACCGTCTCCACGAACACGATGAGATTCATTCTCCATCGTATCCATTCAAGTATAATTATCATTTAATGATTTAAAAATGATGTTTAAGGACTTGATATCATTCTGGATTTGAATAATATACAACTTATCTTTTACAAACATGGCTTATGTAACAAAACATATAAAAGAAAATGAGTAAGTTAACACCCGAAACGACGATAATTTTAAGATATTATTATCAAATCAGTATTAAAAGATCATATATGATATCATATTAATGTATATGATTCTTGTATAATTTAGTAACAATTATTTCACTATTATACAGGAGGTTAACCTACCCCAACCAAGGAAAAGTACAAGGTAAGGATTTATTTCGCAATCTCTTCATTATCCGAGATTGTTTATACATAATTATCTACTGGGACCTTGTTATCATCCACGTCCATGTTCCTTCAAAATGTATTTCAAAACATTTCTAATATTTAAAATAATATGGGTCAAAGTAATTTATACCCTTGTTTGACTTTTTATAAGAGGTTTATAAGGGAATCTTTCCGTCGTTTTCCAAACAAGGTGCTTTTAACCTTTTCGACAGAATTAAGATAAGAATGTTTTTTTAACTTATACGGCGGGTGCGGTTATTTTCCGCCATTATAAAATCGTCAAGGCTTCCCTTACAAGCTTATAAGAACATTTTCAAGAAAATGATTTATTTTATATGGCTCTTAAATGGTTTCAAAAATAGAAAGAGATATTTCTCTAAAAATTGTTTTGATTTCATCTATGTCAACATCCTTTGATGGATTTTACGCTTATTTGAAGTTGATTTATTATGATACAAAACTTCCATATTGTAATAAAGTTTTGTGATATGTTTGACTGTGGATGTGCCATTTATATAGCATTCATGGTTTATGAGTAAAGTATTGACATTTCATATGCTAGTTCCAATAATAATGTTTATGTTATATTTCAACCTTTACTTCATATGAATGTGTTGGACAAGTATGTTCCAGGTTGGGGACTGGTTAAAGTAAGCCCTCCAGGTTGGGGACTGGTAAAAGTAAGGCCTCCAGGTTAGGGACTGGTAAAAGTAAGCCCTCCGGTTTGGTCTCCGGTTATTAGAAGGACTCCGGGTTGGTGTCCGGTTATTAGAGGCACTCCGGGTTGGTGTCCGGTTATTAGAGGCACTCCGGGTTGGTGTCCGGTTATTAGAGGCACTCCGGGTTGGGTTCCGGTTACAGTTATCCCCAAGGTCTTGGGATGAGGCCTTGACAAAGAAATTAAAGTTCAACATTATGCATTCCAACATTATGATAGTGGTTATTGATTTTGCATGTGATTATTCGATTAGTAGAATATCCATGTGAATAAGTAAATGACATTATTTCATTTTACTTTTTCCATACTATGTTGAAGTTCATGTTTAAAAGGCTTTTGTTTTAGTAATTCATTGCCTTAAATATTTATGCTTATTTTGAATGTTCTGCTATATTGTTATCCTTACTGGGCATTTGAGCTCACCCCTTTTCTATTTTTTATTTTTCCCAGGTAGTGAAGAAGTAAATTATGATTGACTTGCAGGGATATTATGAGGGGTTAATAGTGTGGATATGAAGACTTTGTTGTTGTTGTAGTTTTTCACTTTGAAATGTAATGTAAAACTTTATGAATATATCTAGTGTTTCCAAGGCTACTAAACCAATCGGTCTTTCGAGATTTGATCGTTCTTGTGATCATGCCAATGTTATGTAATAATGCACCGACTCTAGGCAACTAGGGTCGGGGCGTTACAGTTGGTATCAAAGGAAGTTTAGTACAAACCTTGGAAACTAGATTTAGATAAACTCTGATTAGAGCACGTAGACCTAAGATGAACTTTGAGGATTAGTATAGAAGAACTTCCTAGAATTTTGGTATTGTAGAGATTTTGTGAGTTTTTCCGAGCAATACATCCCTGTCTGGATACGAGCAGGTAGAGGCGGCTCTGGCACAGATGTACCTAGGGGTAAAACCCGAAAACACCGCTTTGAGCTAGACTCGAACGGGAACTGGTGCACGACAACGGGCCTTGCTGCACTCTTGGTTACGACACTCCCGGGGGATATGCTTAGGATAACTCTCATTTTCTTTACAAATCATTATGAAGGGTTTATGAGTATATACTTTCTCAAAGAAAACATTTTTATGATTATGGATTATATCCATAAATAGTTCAATTTATGTTAAGTGTTTTATAAGTATGGGATTATGTATTTTGATTCATAAACTGATCTAGTTTATGCCATTGTTTAGAAATGGCGCCTAGTGGAAGAAATGGAAACCGTATCAATGCACGCACTCCATGTAGGGATTGCCCTCCTTCTCAAGATAATTATAGTGGGGCTGGTGATGCAACTGGTGCCGATCAGCTAATCACCATACTGGGACAACTTACTCAGGTTATGAATAATAACCTTACCCGTATGGAGCACCCTGATCCGCAGCGTGGAGGATCAATGTTAGATCGATTCATGAGGCAACAACCACCAACGTTCAATGGGAGTACAAATCCCTTAGTAGCTGAGCAATGGATAAATTCCCTAGAGAAAATATTTCAGGCTTTGGGGAGCAGTGAAAGGGAAAAAGTTATCATGGCAGTTTACCGCCTCACTGGAGATGCTGATCAATGGTGGTCATTGATTCAAAACATGAAGGAAGATGATGAAGAATCAAATATGGAATGGAGGGAATTCAAAGATCTGTTTTTAGAAAAATACTTCCCTCGCGACCATCGAGCGGATATGGAAAGGCAATTTCTGAGTCTGAGACAAAAGGAGGATGAGAATGTCACAAAGTATGAGGCTAACTTTACAAGGTTAGCGAGGTATGCTGGAGATTATATTCGCAACCCAAGAAGTAATATTGATCATTTCTTTGATGGGTTAAAACCATTTCTTCGTCGAGCATTAGTCTCACAATCCTTTTCATCGTACGAAGACATTGTCTCATGTGCTATCAAGACCGAAAAGGAATTCTCTAAGTCTTATGACTTTAAAGCAAAGCAAGAGAAGAAGAGACCTGCTGATCAATCTGGGAATGGAAATAAGGGGAAGAAGGGAAAGGTTGAATATCCATCTTGTGGTAAATGCGGGAAGAAACATCCTGGTACTTGCTTGAAGGGAATGGGAGTCTGTTACAAGTGTGGTGAAAAAGTCCACCAAGCTCATGATTGCAAGGGGAAGAAGGAAGCTACCAACGTTCAGTGCTACAATTGCAGGGATATGGGGCATTATGCAAATGCATGTCCTAAGCGTCAGGAGAACTTACCTCAGAAAAGGCCAAGGGATCAAGGCCAGGCTTATGCTATCACTACTGGTGAGGTAGAAGCTCCGAAAGACGTGGTGGCAGGTAATTTAATGGTTTCCTCAAGTTTAGCAAATGCATTATTTGATTCTGGATCATCGCATTGTTTCATATCTTCCCAGTTTGCTAAGAAAATTAGATATTTCCAATTTGATTTAATAAGGGAGTTGTCAGTTAAAACTCCTAAGGGAAGTATCGTTGCAACAAAGTTTTGTGAATCAGTCCCCATTAGAGCACATAAATTTTCTTTATCTGCTGATTTCATCATCATACCTATGATTGAGTTTGATATAATCCTCGGTATGGACTGGCTTTCGGACTATGATGCGAAGATTTATTGTAAGAAGAAAGAGGTTACGATTCTTGATGATAATGATAAGGAGCACCTTATTTTTAGAGCAGAATCGTCACCACCTAATTCTTATTTAGATCCACCCCCAGTAGCTCAACTTAATTCAATTATTGGGGAGGAAGAGAATGAAATAACTGTCGGTGAGGAAAGGAATGTTCAAATAGAGGATGTACCTGTTGTGAATGAATTTGTAGATGTATTTCCGGAAGATTTACCTGGACATCCTCCAAAACGAGAAGTTGAGTTTTCCATTGATTTGATTCCTGGATCAAGGCCTATATCGAAGACCCCTTATAGAATGGCCACTGTAGAGTTAGTCGAATTAAAGAAACAACTAGAGGAATTGAGTAATAAGGGATTTATTCTCCCTAGTGTTTCTCCATGGGGAGCCCCTGTTCTTTTTGTTAAAAAGAAAGATGGATCTATGAGGTTATGTATTGACTACAGGGAGATCAATGCTATAACGATAAAGAACAATTATCCCCTACCTCGTATTGATGATTTATTTGACCAACTGCATGGAGCTCAATACTTTTCAAAGATTGACCTTCGATCTGGATACCATCAGTTGTGTGTAAAGAAGGAAGACATTCCGAAGACAGCATTTCGAACCAGGTACGGGCATTACGAGTTTACTGTAATGTCGTTTGGATTGACTAATGCACCCTCTGTATTCATGGATCTGATGAGTAGAGTTTTCAAGGAGTATCTCGATGAATTTGTGGTGGTATTTATTGATGATATCTTGGTATACTCCAAAACCTACGACGATCATGAAAATCACTTGCGCATTATCTTGAAGACTCTGAGGAGGCATGAATTATATGGGAAGTTTAGCAAGTGTGAATTCTGGCTTCAGGAGATTTCTTTTCTTGTCCATATTTTCTCAAAAGATGGAATCTCTGTTGATCCTTCTAAGACCAAGGCAATCCAAGAATGGCCAGCACCTACGAGTATAACTGAGGTACGCAGTTTTATTGGTTTGGCAGGTTATTATCGACGTTTCGTCCAGAATTTTGCCCGATTGGCTAACACATTAACGAAGCTCACTCGTAAAGGGGTTAAATTTGTTTGGACAAAAGAGTGTGAAGAATTTTTCGAAGAACTGAAGAGAAGATTATTCAATGCTCCTATATTGACTCTACCATCGGGGAATGATGGGTTCGTTATTTATAGTGATGCATCGAAGAAAGGACTTGGCTGTGTCCTTATGCAGAATGATAGAGTTATTGCATATGCATCACGACAGTTGAAAATTCATGAACAAAACTATCCTACTCATGATCTTGAGTTAGCAGCTGTGATCTTTGCTTTGAAGATATGGAGGCACTACCTCTATGGTGAAAAATGTGAGATTTATACTGATCACAAGAGTTTGAAGTATATTTTTTCTCACAAAAAGAACTCAACATGAGGCAAAGGAGATGGCTTGAATTACTCAAGGACTATGATTGTACGATACACTACCACCCGGGGAAGGCAAACAAGGTGGCAGATGCTTTGAGTAGAAAAGACCATGGAGTTTTGAACAATATGAGATTTGAAAGGGATCCAATTTTCATGGATCTAGTGAAGATGGACATGGGAATAACTAGGGAAGGTGAAACATCAATTCTTTTTCAAATGGTTGCCAAACCATCTTTACTAGAAAGGATTAAGAGTTCTCAGACCAATGATGAAGAATTTAAGAAGAAGATTAAAGCTGTGAATGATGGGAGATTGAGAGACTTTGTGTATGAAGATTGAATTTTGAAATTCAGGAAGAGACTTTGTGTTCCCGATTTACCTGATCTAAAAAGGGAATTGCTGGATGATGCTCATAGTTCCAATTTCTCTATACACCCTGGGAGCACCAAAATGTATAGAGATTTGAAGGAAGATTTTTGGTGGGACAACATGAAGAGGGAGATTGCTGATTTTGTGTCAAGATGTATGGTTTGTCAACAAGTGAAAGCTGGAAGGCAACAGCCTGGAGGAGTCATGCAACCTCTTCCCATACCGGAGTGGAAATGGGACAATATTACGATGGACTTTGTCATGGGGCTAACAAAGACTCCTAGAAGGAACGATGCAATATGGGTTATTGTTGATCGTCTTACCAAGTCAGCACATTTTCTTGCTATAAGAGAAGATCTACCCCTGGAAAGTCTAGCAAGACTATACATTAATGAAGTTGTGAGACTTCATGGAGTACCCCTATCGATTGTTTTTGATCGTGATCCCCGTTTTACTTCAAGATTTTGGAAAAGTCTTCAGAAATCCCTGGATACTGAACTTCATTTGAGCACTGCTTACCACCCTCAGACAGACGGACAATCAGAACGGACTATTCAAACCTTAGAAGACAAGTTGAGATCTTGCTCACTTGACTTTCAGGGTATGTGGGATCAATATTTACCACTAGTAGAATTTTCCTATAACAATAGCTTCCATTCGAGTATTCAGATGGCACCATATGAAGCGTTATATGGAAAGAGATGTCGCACACCAACCTGTTGGGATGACGTTGGTGAAAGAAAACTTGTAGGCCCAGAACTGGTGGAGGAAACGGTGGAAAATGTGAAGGTAATCCAAAATCACATCAAAGCAGCTCAAAGTAGGCAGAAGAGCTATGCCGATAATCGAAGGAAGGATTTGGAATTTCAAGTCGGTGATCATGTTTTCCTAAAGGTATCTCCATGGAAGGGAGTCATACGTTTTGGAAAGAAAGGTAAATTGAGTCCCAGGTACATCAGACCTTTCGAAATTCTAGAACGAATTGGGGCTGTAGCTTACCGATTGGCAATGCCGCCAAGTCTCTCCAAAGTTCACGATGTGTTCCACGTATCTCTGTTGAGAAAATACATACCTGACCCAACGCATGTACTCACCTATGAGGAATTAGAACTGGAACCTGATCTTTCCTATTGTGAAGAGCCCGTCAGGATTCTTGATACAAGAGAACAAGTACTGAGAAACCGGACGACGCGTCTGGTAAAAGTTTTGTGGAGAAATCATAAGATGGAAGAGGCAACGTGGGAACCCGAGGAACTTATGATGAAGAACCACCCGAGTCTTTTTATGCAGTAATACCCTAGAAATTGCGAGGACGCAATTATTTGAAGGAGGGGAGAATGTAACACCCCAAGCTTCCACGGTACGTTTCCTTTCGAATAATGCGATAGCGTGTGTTGTACGCAACCTCGAGTTCTAACACACACCACAACTAATTAAACTAGCCGTTGTGAATACTAATACCTACTTTTTGAAATTATATATATTTTATATTTGAAAATGGACTTCATTTTTGGATTCGGAATATCAAAATTAGCCTAGGGTGAAATTTTGGTACATTTCGGATAACTTTCATATTTTGATGAATAGTGAAAATTACTAAATTTTAATTAAAAACAACTTTTTTAATCAAAATAATTAATAGTGATAAATTGTGAATTTTAGTGGTTTTAAAGTATATTTAGAATATATTTTTACCATTTAATATAATGTTGGTCATTGGACATAATTTTACAATTAAACCGAACATAAACAAGTGTCAATCTTTTTATAGTTATTGTCTCTTAAAAACACGCTTTTTGTTTTGACAGGGGAATTAATTTTAAATTAATTTCTGCCACTTCTGTGTTTTGAATTTGGAAAAATGGATTACATATTTGGAATCAGGATTTCCAAATTATGTAAATAGGTAACTTTTATTTTTACACATTTTGAATAGTTACTGTGGTAAATATTTTATTTACCATGGTTAAAGGGTAAATCCGGTAAATAAGGGTTAAAAAATAATATTATAATAATACAAAATTATCCTAAAACGTGTCCTAACCTTATTGGTGGACACATACCCGACCATGGGCATCCTTGGGTCAATTTGGGGACCCCTTGGAGCCACTTGTATGTGGTAGGGACACATTATATTAATAAAGTTAAAATAAAAATAAAAATGGCATAAGCTTACATATTTTAGAAGAACAATTTTTACATAGGGTTATACATGTTGGATTTTCGATTATAAATATTCATTATAAATCTAAAAAGATTTCCTACATAATGATATTTTATTAATAATTTTTAGACATCAAATAAGTTAAATTATTAATGACACAATAATGATGCAATGTTTACCTCATTAATAAATCATTGAAACAAATAATATTATAATGATTTGAATATTATCTAAAACCGGTCCAATTCTTATTGGTTGATGTTATTTAGAATATGAGTCATCTTATATTCGACCTCAATGATTTTTGGACCATTATAAACCGAATATAATTATATTATAAAGTAATACATTCACTCTTTCCTAAAGAGCCCCTCCTCTCCCTTATAAAAGGAGACCACTTCTACTCATTCCTCACACCTCTCAAGCCACTTGGCTCGTCCAAACTCTGCCCAACTAAGGTCCCCACATCCCTCTTTTCCTCCTTGAAGCTTCCCCTTAGGCAGAAAGCATTTCAACAAGTCCTTTGGTTCAAACCAAAGTGAGTTACCTAAATTAAAGGTAACGATTTCTCTTAAATTATTTTCATTTATTTTGCTTCTCCAACCCCCAAACTCTTTTTATTTCCTTTCTTTTGTAACAACACCAGTATCCTCAATATACTAGGATGTTGTTATAATATGGATTCAAACTACACATACACACAACTCCATCTAATGGATGATGAACATAATGTTTCTGTGGATGGAAAACTAACGCCTCACGAAACGATGATTGTTCAAATACATCTTACCGCCTCTCAAGGTGGCCATTATGATGGAACTGTAATTAAATATGATATTAATGATATATATTTTATATATAAGCTCTTGTAATTCCATTTTATTTCATACCATTATTCGTTTCATGTTTTATATACATACGATAATTTCATTTGAGGAAGTGCGGACTACCGCCCCCTTAAAATGACATGACTCGTTCATACCACACATGGAACATATAAAGGATGGTGTTAATGAACTTAAGTAACATATATAAAATATTATATTATACTGGAATAGTAATATACCTATGTATCATTTGGATTCGATTCTTTTAAAATAAAAATTAAATGGAAGTAGCGTTCGTGCGTACGTACGGACTACCGTCTCCACGAACGCGATGAGATTCATTCTCCATCGTATCCATTCAAGTATAATTATCATTTAATGATTTAAAAATGATGTTTAAGGACTTGATATCATTCTGGATTTGAATAATATACAACTTATCCTTTACAAACATGGCTTATGTAACAAAACATATAAAAGAAAATGAGTAAGTTAACACCCGAAACGACGATAATTTTAAGATATTATTATCAAATCAGTATTAAAAGATCATATATGATATCATATTAATGTATATGATTCTTGTATAATTTAGTAACAATTATTTCACTATTATACAGGAGGTTAACCTACCCCAACCAAGGAAAAGTACAAGGTAAGGATTTATTTCGCAATCTCTTCATTATCCGAGATTGTTTATACATAATTATCTACTGGGACCTTGTTATCATCCACGTCCATGTTCCTTCAAAATGTATTTCAAAACATTTCTAATATTTAAAATAATATGGGTCAAAGTAATTTATACCCTTGTTTGACTTTTTATAAGAGGTTTATAAGGGAATCTTTCCGTTGTTTTCCAAACAAGGTGCTTTTAACCTTTTCGACAGAATTAAGATAAGAATGTTTTTTTAACTTATACGGCGGGTGCGGTTATTTTCCGCCGTTATAAAATCGTCAAAGATTCCCTTACAAGCTTATAAGAAAATTTTCACGAAAATGTTTTATTTTATATGGCTCTTAAATGGTTTCAAAAATAGAAATAGATATTTCTCTAAAAATTGTTTTGATTTCATCTATGTCAACATCCTTTGATGGATTTTACGCTTATTTGAAGTTGATTTATTATGATAAAAAACCTCCATATTGTAATAAAGTTTTGTGATATGTTTGACTGTGAATGTGCCATTTATATAGCATTCATGGTTTATGAGTAAAGTATTGACATTTCGTATGCTAGTTCCAATAATAATGTTTATGTTATATTTCAACCTTTACTTCATATGAATGTGTTGGACAAGTATGTTCCAGGTTGGGGACTGGTTAAAGTAAGCCCTCCAGGTTGGGGACTGGTAAATGTAAGCCCTCCAGGTTAGGGACTGGTAAAAGTAAGCCCTTCGGTTTGGTCTCCGGTTATTAGAAGGACTCCGGGTTGGTGTCCGGTTATTAGAGGCACTCCGGGTTGGTGTCCGGTTCTTAGAGGCACTCCGGGTTGGTGTCCGGTTATTAGAGGCACTCCGGGTTGGGTTCCGGTTACAGTTAGCCCCAAGGTCTTGGGATGAGGCCTTGACAAAGAAATTAAAGATCAACATTATGCATTCCAACATTATGAAAGTGGTTATTGATTTTGCATGTGATTATTCGATTAGTAGAATATCCATGTGAATAAGTAAATGGCATTATTTCATTTTACTTTTGCCATACTATGTTGAAGTTCATGTTTAAAAGGCTTTTGTTTTAGTAATTCATTGCCTTAAATGTTTATGCTTATTTTGAATGTTCCGCTATATTGTTATCCTTACTGGGCATTTGAGCTCACCCCTTTTCTATGTTTTATTTTTCCCAGGTAGTGAAGAAGTAAATTATGATTGACTTGCAGGGATATTATGAGGGGTTAATAGTGTGGATATGAATACTTTGTTGTTGTAGTAGTTTTTCACTTTGAAATGTAATGTAAAACTTTATGAATATATCTAGTGTTTCCAAGGCTACTAAACCAATCGGTCTTTCGAGATTTGATCTTTCTTGTGATCATGCCAATGTTATGTAATAATGCACCGACTCTAGGCAACTAGGGTCGGGGCGTTACATATATTGAGTATATTTCAAATGTATCTACCTTGAAATAATCCAAGAAAACTCTTGTATCTATAATTAATGACCGTGATCTCTCAAATATAAGATATTTTACCAGATTACATCACAAACAAAAAATTTATTAAATAGTCTTTAATAGAAAATAAGACCGTTATTTCATTTCAAATAAATAATATATTATAAAACCACAACGCTATAGACCAATTTCCTAAAAAACCCATATAAATAAATTAAACATAACTTTTTTAATGAATCAAAATTCCATTTCAGTTTCATCGAATAAAATGTTCCCTGATCTAGGTGATTTCTTAATCCATAAATGGAGTTATGAAACAATAAAATCAATTTTGGATTCTTGATGTGTCATGAAACCTTCATGTTTTATTATATATTATTTTTCCAAATGTATCCCATTAAGGAATGATGCTTTGATGTTTATCTTTCAACTTTCATAATCATGGAATGTTACTATTGAATGTAGAATTATGAAGAATTCAAAAATGGATAATGTAGACATGTTTTTATCATAGTAAATTTGTTGATGTTTTTAAACCCTTTTTCCACTATACATTCTTTATAGGTAGTTACTATACCTTCCACAAATAATTTAGCTTGAATATCCATTTAAATAAAATAGGATTTACATCAATAAAAAGATTGACCAGAACCCAGAATTGTATATTATACAAGGAAACCATTTCTAAATTCATAGATTCATTAAATATTAAAGCTTATAATAAAACTGCAAACCCTTTTTATGATATAGGTTCCTTGTTGTTAAAAATTGGGTCATCATATTTAGTGATAATAAAAAAAATATCTATCTGGTTCCCTTACCTATCTAGTTCTCTAATGAAGTACTCATGTTTTGGGAAATAAATCTTCAATAGGGACTTATAGAATATATTCCAATACAAACTTCTATATATCATAATAATAAATTCCATTTAATTCAATCATTATCACACTATCCATATTTATTATGTGATCTTTTTTAATAAATAGATATTGTCAATAGATTGTAACTATCTTTTCTAAGGGGTTTTATTGGTAGTATTACTTTACTTACATAAGATACCAAATAAATATACATAATTTATCCTAGGTACAACATTATTTCTATAAAATTCTTTACCAAATTCCTTATAACCTCGTATATGTGTATGAAACCAAATAGTTTTCCATCAACTCCAACATTTAAATGGAATTCTATTTTCTTATTTTTTTGTACTATGTTTAGTGTGTATGATGTCGTTTGTAATGAATAAAAAAAAGGATAAATGAATAATAAAATAAATCATCATAGACATTACCCATTCTGGTTTTTAGGGTTCCTCATTTCACTAAAACCATTCCATGGTTGTTTGTCAAGTGGAGGTAGTTGAGAAATTATCCTCAGATCCAATAAAATTTCAATAAACTCTCGGATAAGAATTTCAAATACTAGATTTGATCCTACATTAATTATATTCTTTTAATGTTGATTCATTATTTCATTCTTGAACTCTTTTTTTTCAAATGGTTCAAAATTAGATTCTGTAAATTAGACATAACCATATCTACACAAATCTACAAAAAAATATATGATATATGAATACCCACCTCAAGATTCTAAAATAAATGTTTCCCACACATTAGTGTGTACAAATACCAAATACTATGTATACCTTTCAATATGTCCAACAAATGGTGGTTTGGACCTTTTTCCTTGTAAGAAAATTTGTCATATTTTAATTGATTTTTCTCCAATGTGTGTAAATACCTATCTTAATATATGTTTTTCAAATGCATCAAATTTACAAGACAAAGAGGGAAATTCCATAGTTGGGTGTTATATGGGTAACAAAATCATGATCTATTATAAATGGAAAATACCTAATTTTCATTATTTAATATATAAAGTCTTTTCATTAAATGTCCCATATGATAAAATATGTTGTATTTATAAAAGAAACAACTTTTCTGTCTAAATTTTTAAATAAACCATATTTACCTTGGAATGATATCAAAATTATGTTCATTGAAATAGTTATTACATAATAAAAATCAATTAAAACCAATATGATATATATTTGAAATTAAGTGTAGTAGTATACCATGTTTAGAGTAAACAACCACTCACCATTGGAAGATCATACATCCACTTGTACTATTGAAATATTTAATAATATACTTGGTTCCAATATTTGGATATAGATGTTAGAACAAAAATGTTTCCTAATAAGTAAAATTATATATTGAAATATTAAACTCGAAAATGGACACAACATTTGGTTCCCCATACATCTTAGAGAAACTCATATTCCAAAAGACTATATTGATCAATGCTCATATAATGATTAAAAATAAAATTGGAGAAGGAATTGGTTAATGAGGAATGCATAAGGTTTATGTGAAACTCATTAGGGAATTTAATCCCTAAGATGTCTATGTGTTCAATATATACTATAAGAACGACTATAAGAGGCCCATCTAACACTGATTCTCGACGATTATTTTTAAATTGAGCAATGTAGATATCATATATCTCCTGTAATGTATTAACTCAATAAAATTCATGAAGGTGTTACATCATTCAAATTTTCATCAATGAGCTCAAGTTTATTAAAATAATAATTGGTCAGGGATAATAACATGAAACACTAACCTTCTTTGGAATCATTAATATTTTTCTCAAATAGATCCAACCCTTCCTTATCGTCCAAATGATCTAGAATTTCAATAATAAGTTCTTCATACAAATAAAATATACATTCATGGTGTAAGATAACAAATTCATGTATTTTCAACTCATGGAAATTTTTACTCATGAAAAGGTTTTCCTCCTCATGGATGGACCACAATTAAATGTTTGATGTAATTTTATTTCCTTTTCAATAAATAAGATATGATGAATATTGGAACTTTATCATTGAAAATATATATAAGTAAATAAATATTTTACTTATTAATTTCATAATATGTTATCTAAACCCAACAACCCACAACATTGGATTCATGATATCATGTTTCTCATAAATTCTAATGGAAGGTATCTAAAGTACAATTCTCATCACATTAACATTGGTCAATAAAGATATATTTATGCTTTTAGGTAGGCATTTCTAATTACAATATCGTTAACTATGAATTCATGATGTATTGAGTGGACTCCCCAATATTGAGATCTTTTAATTCATTTTCATTTACCTTTTCCACATATTAACACCATGTGATACATAAGAAGTTAACACTTATTTCAAATATGTTATGTAAACCCATCACATCATGTTAGAATTCTCGAGTAAATGAATTCACCCCAACTTTGTATAGTCATTCACTTTGAACTACAATTTAATTTTAACATATGTAGTGGAAGGCTATGATGTCCTTATATATATAACCGAGGTAATTTTAATTATTCATGAAATTTCTATTTTTATTTTTTACATATGTGTAAATATTTAGTGGATTTATATTAGTGATTGACCATTTCTTAGATAATATTTCCACATAAGGCAATTTATTCAATTCGCGTATTGTATTCCTATTAATTTATTAATTATTATGACTGTGATAAAAATATCTATAATGAAATAACCCTAAAAAATAAAATTAAAAAAATAATAAATCTGCACGATATAGAGGTTTTATTATTGGTTAGTTTATTTAGTGGATGATACAATAACCATTGACTAAGGGGGAAACACCTTGAACTATTTCTGGTTCATTTAAATACTTTTCCATTATTCACCAATGTATTTCTCTTGTAATGGTTTCACCTCAACTCCAAACATGAGTTACCTGCAGTAAATTTTATACTCCATCCATTAAATATACCTTTACTCATTTTAAGGAGAGTGGAACCATTGAATTTGTTAAAGGGATTATATAATGTGAAAATATGGGCATGAAATCCCTTATATAAATAATTTAGGGATGTCGTAGAAGCCATAAATTTAATTTAATAACAAATTAAAAGGATCCAGTAATATAGAATGTATGGTATATTATCAAAGTCATCCATATACATTCAAAAAATTATAAATATAATTAAACCCAATTCAGTTATTATAATTTTTTATTCCAAATGAGGCTCGAATCAATTAATCATTTTATTTATGTAAAAATTATTTTATCTAAATTCTCATATGAGTTATTCTTAAGATCCTCATATATCATATTTCCTAAATATTAAATAAATTTATTTAAAATTTTGCGTTTTCATAAAATTAGCATGGATGAAACATAGTGAGAACCCATCCAAGTTACCCAATTATTATAATATTAATATACTATTTACTCTTAGGATATGTTTCATACAAAAATTATCATGAAATTTCATAGTTCAAGCTATTAACTTAACGAACACTTAGAAAAGATGGTTTTTATGTAAATTTTTTTGTTTCAAGGCTAGTTGTTTAATTACTATATTTTTACTTACACAAGATATAAAAATATGTGTATTATACATAACATAATTAAAAACACACACAATAAAAAAACACACACACAAATATATATATATATATATATATATATATATTCAAAACTTATTACATGGAATGTACTATGATCATAATGACAACATAGTACACATGTTTACATGGTATAATTAGTATAATAAATTAATTTTTAATTGTATGTAATATTATATAATACATGTTGGGTAAAACCAAGCTCCATGGTGTAAACATTTCTTACTGTATATATGGGGAGCATACCTAGGGACTCAACACGTAAATTTTCCATTGGAAAAATTGGATTAAACAATATGTACATGAGATAAAAGATGTGTAGTCTCATATTTACATGATGAAGAATCATGTAGGAATTGCAATTGAGTAGATGGAGCATCTGTGAATAATGGACTACACATTGCTCATAGTTGTTATATGCTTTTTTTCCAGGTTGATTGTGTGCCATCCTAGTTTTTTCATCACACGATGTGTATTAAAATATACTACACATAATAAATATAAATGTTTTAAATTATTTACACCATAATTACATAGTGCATTAAATACACGAACAAGGCATGTACCAATGGGAAACATGGAATGTACTCTAGTGTTATAAACCTAGAATCCCTGGCACTTATAAATGAGATATTCAAATGTTAATTGTAAATAAAAAAAATCAATTTGTCTATATTTTAGATAAAAAAGGAGAAGAAGATCAAATATGATGATTCAGATTTAATAATTATTAAACTGGGATAGAAAACTAATTTGAAAGGAAAAAATCATTCAAGGAAATTAATATAACTATAAATATTTTTTTGACCTCTCTATTATATCTTGTATGTTATAGGTATAAAAGAAGGTCAAATTCAGGTATGCGTAACTTAGCTTTTATCATTAGCAATGATGAATATGAGACTTTCCCAATTATAAATACAATGTTCAATGAAATTAAATAAAACAATAATATTGAAAGAAAAAAAATCAAACCATATTTGAAGATCATCAAATATATATTTAAAGATAATTTATGAAATTAAGAATTTACATTTTGATAAATTTTTTCTTGGTTGATGAATCAAATAACGTATCGACATCATATAATCATTTAATTGTAGGAATTAATAGTTCATTTTATCCAATGGTGATTTACAAATTCTCTATGACCCTCTTAATGTCACTGTACGAATATATGAATGCTATCATGGTATATTCTAATGCTTGCATCATATTCCATTGATAACCTTGATGATATCTTTAAGGAAGGGTTCAATTGGATCTCCCTAAACCCGTGATTGGTGGTGGATTAGAATTTCTCTCTGATATTGAGAGCTTTCATGGAGAGTGACCTCTATATGTATTCAAAAGGATTCTCTTGTCATGTCAATCTACACAAAAAATTAATTAAAACTAATAAAAAAATAATATAATTATTTGTACATACCTCTATGGTTAGAAAATAATAATTGTGAATGAACCCTATTTATTTTTTAATCCATGTGGAATGCCATGTCTATATTATTATTATTATTATTATTATTATTTATTTTCATTTTATATAGTCACAAAATAAATCTAATAATATTTATTTTAATGACATAAAATATATATTATTTCTCACTATAGTATCAAACTAATCTCGACAGTCCTTCACAATAATTATCGGGCCTTTAATAATGTATATTTAAGTATGTAATAAATATCACTTCTTTAGTCAGCAATAAATATATAAATATTATATTAACCAAATATAAAATAACAATTTATAAAACATTCAACTAAAAATAATATTATATCAAATAACTTGTGTTGGAAAACATCAAATCAAGAAAGAATGGATAATTATTAAACCAAGTGTGGAAATAACAAGTTTTCATCATGTTAAATCAATAATTATAATAATATTATTTAACTATGGTTCAAGATACACCTATTTTGTAAACTTGTAGGTCCCTTTTTCACTATAATTTGGTGATCTATCCCATATCCAAATATAATATCTATAAATATAGTAAGGCACAAATGTAAAATTATTTTAATGATGTAAGCAACTACAATGTCAAATCAATTTTTACTGAGAAATATAATCCCTTAATCACGAAATTTTAAATTAGGGATGTGGAATTCCAATTACAACAAACTATATTACTGAACTATCATTCTTTGACTTTTAATAAATTAAATTAGCTTATATGTTACAATGAAGATGAAATTCTTTAGTGTGTGTAATTTATATCAAAGGGATTGAGATATCAAATTCTGTTAATGAAAAGAAGGGACAAATCCTTTATCGCATTATTCATCAATGAATTATTACTCATGACACACCTAGAATATCATAATTCCCTAAAAATATATATCATCTTTCTTTACATCAATACATACATTTATGTGAATCATAACATCCATTTATAATAATCATAAAGACTAAGGACAAATACACATGTCCATTGATAGGAATGTCTAATGAAACATATAAATTAGGATTTCAATATAGATGTTCTTGATCTCATAATATGATCAATTGAAAACAAAAAAGGGCTTACCCCATTAAAATTTTCCTCAATGTACTATGGGTATAAAACCTAGATACCCCATATCATTTTTCTTTCAAATTATTTCATCTCACAATAGATGATATTTTATAAGAATACCATCATGGTACTTCAAAATTATCATTATAGAGGGGAAAATCTAAGACCATTTCAGTGAGAAAACTACACATGGTAAATTATGATATTTTATTTTATAAATGAGATCATTTTATATGTGATAAATGGTTTATTAGTATTAAAAAACAATGTATATGTTTTCATCAAAAAGAACACTGAATTTTGATCAATGGAACATACTACAATATTATGACACAACCTTCAATGTGTGAGCCTACAATTTGACTCTATTATTGAGGGTACATTTATATAGAATGTATGTTTAATAAAATGGTGAGTTAGAAACTATCCCATGATAGGATGTATAACTAGCGGTAATCTATACCAGGTGCATAATCATGAAAATACATGTCTCTCTATAGTTACTGAATAATTAAAATTATGGACATTAAAGTTACATCACATACACTAATAAATCATGGAAAACATATCCTATATAATAGAAATCATTGTAATACAAAATTTATACATATACAATTAAAATACATTTGATGTTTTTTATGGGGAAAATTTGTGTAAAATCCGTATCCCTCAACGAATGGGAGGGAATCTAATCTACTTGATATGGTTTACATTGACCTATGTGGCTTAATTAATATAACTAGAATGTATGGAGAAGTTTATTTAATTCGTTTCATCAATGAAAATAATTAAATATCATGTCCCATGTTTTCAAACTGAATGCGATAAGTAATGAGACACTTGAAGAGGTATCTAAGAAGTGTTATAAATGATATTTTCTACACTATTATGGGGCTATTGACTGTAAATGGAATATAGTATTAATATATTTTTCTATGATTATCAATATAAACACTAGACTTGCAAAACAATTTATAGAATAAAATATCACAATGTGATAACAATCAATAAAATTTAAATGAGTTTTTTTAGAAAAATATATATTCATTTCAAAATAAGAAACACATATTATATAAATGGTTTTGTATAAATTAATGGTTATTATATTAGAGAAAATTTCCCCCTAGTTTAATGAATGGATTTAATCAGGGACACTATGGATATGGAATGTTAATGTAGATTTAAGGATTATCCAACGGACTGGAAAATAACATGTTTAACTGGTGTTATTGAAGATTATGTTTTTATTGATCAACATGTAGTATTTCTAATTTTAAATGATTAAAAAATGTTTTATGACTAATGATGGTATAATATGGGATGAATTAGACAACCCAAGCATGGTATTATTGACTAGATTCATTTTTAGAGATGATTATACTCAATAGAGGAGTTGTCAACTATAATATATATATGAATACAACAAAAGAAAACTATTTTATGGATTTAAATTTTGAGAATTTTATAATATTTGGTAGATGAAAGTATATATATCTTAATTATTTTATTTACGATATGAAATTAGAGTTTGAAATGTATTTCATTGGTGAACACATATTATTTAGTTACAACAATCGATTCAAAATAAATAATTAACATTCATATCTCTAGTTGAGAGATACTAAATCATTAAAAAAATGAATGATTCCAAATAGATATCATCTCAAGTAAAATTTTAAAGAAATATTAGGAAGCAAGATTATTTGAAAATTTTGATCTCATTTTATTTAATAAGATAACTAGAAGATTTCATTATTATACAAAAACCTGAAAATATTTCATATTTAAATATTTTTAATGAATGATTTATATGTTAATCCAATGGATGAAACATTTTAAAATTAAAATAATAAAGAGATATATATGAGGTAATTTTAATTTTTTTGTTAAGGATTAGATGTTAAATTGTTTTCAATATTTTCAAATACTGATTGGGAAAGTGATGTGGTGGATATAAAATACACGTGTGGTGGGGAATTATTCATCAATAATATTTGTGTTTGTTGGTTCAAAATTAAGTAAAATAATAAATTATTATTTACATATTAAAAAAATATCATATTTATGAAAATATATATTAATTAGTTATTGATAAATAAATAGATATAAGATATGGGGGTTCTAATGTTGATTTTATCTGATAATAAGAGTGAGATTGATCTTATGATATTTCCAATATAGTTATCTTATTATATAAACATGGACACTATGAATCATTTCCATAATAAAATTGCAGAATATGTTATGGCCACCTTGGAACATTCTCAACAAAATAGCATGTGAAACCCCCAAAAAGTATTTCACTGGCCACTCTAATGAATAAAAACCTTCAATCAATCCTTCTACCTAAACCACAACCTTCAGTATGTGGTGGAGTAATATACATGTATCCCTATATGTTATATTTCTATATCATGAGGTCTAATTATTGGTATGTTCTATCTATTTATTTTTATCATCAAATGGGGAGATAATTATGGGAAATTAAAGGGTTCTTTATGTGGTTCGAGTTGTAAAATAATTCTCTATATAAAAGGAATTTATCATGAGAAAATCAATGGATGATATGAATCATAATGAAATGTAATATGATAGGGGGTGTTCATGAATGAATAATGTCACGGGGAATGGAATAATATTGAATGTGGAATAATATGGGTTGTGGAATCCTCAATAGATATCTAATATTATACATTGATCATTATAAAAATAAAAATCCATTGAATGAATTTCTTCTCAACATTAATTAGAATGATTTGGAGTGTTAGCGTGTAGATGAATCTCGTTTTGGATTTCGATTATACACAAAATGGGAGAACGATGGAAACATGGTGATATGAGAAGTGGTATGATAGTGATTATTATTTAATTTTAATCTTTTCTGGTTTGATAATGGTGAATGAATAATAAGGGATAATTTTTTAATGAAAATTATAACCCAAAACAAATTTTGTAAATAGATTATTTTCCCAATGATTTGAAGAATTAAAAGAATAATTTTTGTTTGTTTTTTTATGATATAGTGATGTTTTGAAGTTTTTTGAAGGAAAATTATGGGGTATTGTGTAATAGATTCATGAATCAATCATAAATTGCACTTGAAATGTATGAATTATGATGATAGAGTAGTAGGAATATCGTTTTCATTGAATGTACACTAGTATTTGTGGTAGGAATCCTATGTAGTTTTTTGGAATATATGTCGGTAATACATGGATTATATAAGAGTAACATGTATTGTTGGTGGTGATACTAAGAAGAAAACAAAGTGTATTGTTCACAAGTTTGGTTTGTGAGGTAATCACACCACACAAAAATCTCACTGTTGGAAGGTGGTTATTCGAAGTTGATTGTGTAGTGGATAGTTCATGTTTTCTTAAAAAGGGTTGAATAGTGATCATGTTGATTAGAATGACTTTTGGATATATATTCCCATTATTATCACCATGATCACATCATCTAAGGGTAAAAATATGTATGATATATGAGTGATGAATAATTGCACTAACAATATTCATTGAATCTTATGTGAGGTTATATCATGGTCATTGAGTATTGTGCTTGTAGTTGGTGGAGGAAGTGTGTGTGTCACATGATTGTAGGAGTACAAAGAATGTGTAAAAATTCAGTGTGTAGAGAATATGTGCACAGAAAATTTTCCAACTGTCATTTCATGGAATGTAGTGTGCATAAGTGATACATGCAGGATGTGGATAGAGGAGTTGTAGACAAAACAAGTTTACATGGGAAAATCATGGTTTATAGTTATTTATGAATGGGTGTGGTGAATAGTGGTTTATATAATATGAATCAATAAAAATTATATAAGAATTTAAAAAATAGAATTCTATGGTTTGTGTTATGTAGACCAATGAGTACATTGAATCATAATAATAAAAATATTATATAACATATCAAACAATATATATTTTATAATAAGGATGTGGCATTGAATACATTTATCTATGGTAGTATTCATCTAGAGAAGTGTGTGAGGAAGAGTCGAGATAAGTGATCTGAGGGAGGTAGTTCAAAATCCCCAAACTCATTGAAATGGTAGTGTACCAATAATAGAGTGAAAACGAATAAACATTTATAAACACTACAATATATTGATTCTTAGTAAATTCTAGTATTGCTGACACACAATTTTTGTATTATCCTTTGAATAACCCTTATTTATAAACCAAGAAAATTATATATATATTTTTTATTTGTAAATTTTTGTGTTTGGGGAATATAAAGTATAATATGATAGTTTTTACACGATCCAACCATCATCGGAATATGATATATTTACTAATTTGATGAAAACATTTACTCGTGATTCACCCCACTCATCTAGAAGATTCTCGTGGTATAATAACCACAGAGTTGGATAAACCATCACCACGTGATAAATCATGACAATATTTATATAGTAGGATGTTATATTAGAGGGTATATTCATGAAAATGAATTTTTTCGGAGATATTTTAGATTATTAATTTATAATTAATGATACATGATAGACCCTTAATTCTACAATGTTCTATTTCTTATGAATTATTATATTTTCCACTAGATACTGACCTCAGAATCAAGATTATACCATTGTTCCCTGGGTGATTGTGGCATGGATTGGGCATGGATTTCTTATTTGGATCGATCTATTCAATGATCCTATAGGAGATCATAGTATTATAGTTATATTAAGTGGACTGGGTATTATTATATTTCTCTTACCATAAAAGGAATATCATAACACAAATAAAGGTGGAAGTTAGGCTCAAATACCATTAATTTGATTCATATAGAGGACTTGAATTTTTCTTTTTGTAGAATATATGATATCAACATAGATATAATTCTTTTCAATATGTATGATGATTTCATTTCACCCAATAACTATCTAAGACAATTGAATGATAACACATTAGTTCAAAAAAATAAGCTTAAAAAATAATGAAAAGCCATAGTAAAGAAGATTCACCAAGAAATTAATATCTCATTTAGTATTTGGATCAATATCTTCATAATTTAAAATGGGTGAGGTCCACAAACAAGGTATCGTTATTCTTGTTTACCCCATATGACCCATGTGAGTCAGGATGTTTACTATATAGTACTATAAAAATGTTTCCACTTGAAATAGAGATGGGTGTTCACCACAAGAGTCAATAAGTTATTTAATATAAAGATATTCTTAGATATTTGCATTAATGGGTTCTGTTTCTTGTTCAAAAATGATATAATGGGGTGTGAATTGGCACTTTTCTAATAAAAGACTAATTAGTGAGTGAAAATTAGAACATTTTTATGGTTCCCATTATTTTTGAACTATACCATCAATATAAAAATATTTGTAGAGGGATGGACTTGTTTTGAATCAATAGTAACTTCCATTTTCAGTGGGGTTGGAATAAATTCAAAATTGGGAGGGTGATTTTGTGATTATCATTGACTAAAAAATATATATTCCTATATTAGAACATTACAATATAGCTTATTTAGATTCAGGACACCCCCACATTATAATAGTGATGTGAGAAAAATGTTAAACCACAAAAAATAATTGATATTATTATCCTATCATTCCCTAAATAGAATCATCATTAACAATATCATTTACAAACACAATGTGTGTGAATATATTATATATTTATGATAGGGTGTGCATGATTCCAAAGTCATTTGGGATTCCATTAGTGAGGGACATATACCATATAGATTTTTGTGAATGTTTTTTTGTTGTGATTAAAAGAATTTCCGTAACTCACCTCCGATTGTTTGAATTAAAAATACCCCACGGGGGACATTAGTTCTGGACGATTCACATGAAGGAAGAAAAAAGCATATGTGTTATTGTCCCACTATTCAATTCAATGTTATTTCATTAAATAACTATACTATGACATGGATTTGGTTATATAATCAATAGATGTTGGATGATTTAGTGACTTAGTTGAAGGGTATTTCAATAACTACGGATGGAGAATATCATATGTAACAGATATTGGTTGGATGGCCCTGTTAGATTAATGTAGTAATGAAATGGTTGTTGGCTCAAATTTCAAAAAATTATCAAGGATCATCTATTGGGATATCAGTTCTTCCAAAAATCCCCTTTTGAATATATATTACAAGTTCCCCAGGGGAGTGTAATTATATGAGGAGTGCCATATATATTAATTATAATTTTATAATTTAATTATTTTCTTTAGTGATTTCCCACTTTAATATCTCATGTGTGAATAATCCTAATGAAAAATAGACATATATTATAGATCATAAATCTATAATACCATCATTTATTGGTCAAAATGTTTTCATAGAACATGTGATTAGGATAATAGACACCATATAGAGGGATGTTTGTTGATATAGTCCTAAATATCCCCAAGATGCAAAAAGTACAACAAGTGACGAAGAATTATAACAATATTAATCTTAAAATGTGTTAACATACCATCTCTTCATAATTATTTATATTTTTTAGAGTATTTATTAATTTCTTATTAGACCATTATAGGAATATAAATGTAATTATTTTCCTTTATTGACACTACAATATTGGGATGTAGGGACATTGATCGACATGAGTTCTTATATGAGTGATATGATTGAAAAAGAATTTTCTCTTAATAAATTAGATTAGCTCCATACATTGTTCATTGAAACTCTCTGGGTGATCCACGTTACACTGAATATAATATTATATTTCATTGAGCCATCATAAAAGGTAGTCATCACATGAGTGAAAGCATGTTAAATAAAAAACCATCATCAACTGAGTATAGTAGGTAAATTCATTATATCAAAACCTAAACCATATAATCCACTTCTATTATTTTGTACAAACCCCTTGGTTTCTACGACATGAATCTAATATTTATAGACCAAATATTATTTCCATACAGATTTTTTTTTCAATTTTCTCCTAAAAGGGCTTCCCACTAGATTGGCATCCAATAAATTTCATGATATTATATGGTCATAGCATGACCTAATTCATCTTGATATTGTGATATCTCATTTAGAATCATTATATGACCACATAGATGGTATGAACCTGGTTATTCATCCTAATCTTGAGGTCTATACATTTTTTTTTCTTATAAGAGGGATAATAATATCAATATCAAACTTTTATCTATCTATCACTCGAACAAGTAATGAGATATATGTGTATATTAAAATTTTTATCCTCATAAAATACCTAGGATGGAGATTCCATTTGGTTTCGTATACCTACAAGAGATTATATGCATTATGAGGTTGATATTACTATTTTAATCACTATTAATGTGATAATGGTTGATAAATACAGTTATCTAAAAAATGAATGTGGTTATCTATACATATTACTAATAAATCCTCTCTTACATTTAATATATAACATACACTATATTTTAATCTCAACATTAATTCTAAAATAAATATAATCTAAATATATGACCTCTTTGGTGTCATAATTTGTGAATTTCATAGGGGTAATAATTATTGTTGTTCATTTTTTCTCAAGATATATTTATTATGTATGTTTTTATAACATTTTTCTCAATTATATTTTTGTTAATATGATTTAATCTCATTTATATATTGAGTATAGTTCATTTTAGAAATGTATGTGACATTGGTTGATAAAATTATTCTATATACTAGTTTTTGTGACTCTTCATGGTGATCTTAGTTTATAATTATATAATGTCCAAAAAACTCATTATAACACCATGATATTTTATTACCTAACTTAATTTAAGTAAACTTAATATTTTCTAAGAGATTGTGTTAAAACCCACACCGAGTCTACGAGAGCCTCATGATGAAATTAATATATTATTATTATACCGAACCCTTTTAGCATAGAAATTAAATTTAATTGTTTTGATAGTAATAAAAACATTTTCAAAATATGAATAACATTTGAACATAAATATTATTTTACTAAAGTTTTTTTTTCATTGAAAATACTTTATTTACAAAAAAAATTTATATCTTATTGTTAGACAATAATAGAAATAATTTTTGTAAAATTTTTATAATTTATTTGAAAAAAAATTATTTTTAAATCATCTTCTCACAATAATGTAATTGTGAATTATTTATAATTATCTAAATATATTTATTTTTCAGTGAAAAGTGAAAAAATTCCGATTTTTATGGACAACTACCCTGTTATTTATAGTATTTGTAAGGTAAATTTTTTTTATATGAAGATTTAAAAATGTTCTCATTTATCTAATATTAATTCACTTTAGGTCAATTTAATCAAATTGATATTTAATTTTGATATAAAATTTTTACCAATGTTGAATGCTTTATCATTTGAAAACCATTTTATCATCTCTTATATAAGTATATTTTTAAATTAAATAACAACAATTATATAATAATTTTTTTCTTAAATATATTGAATATATTAAATAATAATAATTATTATAATATTAAATTTTGAAATATATTATTGACAATAATGAAAATTCATAACTATATAAATTAATTACCAACGTTGAAGTAATAATGGGATTACTGGAAATTAAACAAAAAATATATTTATTAAAAATGTATATAAATATTTTAATTATTTATTAGATAGAAATATTTATACCTTATTTCTTAAATGTTTTAATAATGGGCCATTTTGGAGTCTTTTGGATTGTGAAAAATGTGGGTATATTTGTTTCTTTTCAAATCAGCCAGGTTTGACCTATCTGCCACATTTAAAAGGACACCACATAGACTCTAATCGTGATACTTATAAAAACATTTGGTTTATATAATACCATACCTAATAAATTATTGAATAGTATATAAAAATTATACATTCCATTGTATTATTAGGAAACTATCTTTATAGTTCTTTATCTATAAACATTAAAAGGATCTCTATATAAGAGGTAACGGTTGTAACCTATAGTTTTTTTCACCTCCTTCATATCGTATTAGATAAATATTATATAATAAAATAAATATATCCCATTTAAATAATTGTTTTTATGTATATTTAATATCAAATATAAAACATCTCTTTAATATAATTGTAATCTAAAATTTCAATCATGTGTATGTTGTACTATTATCTCACAGATCGATATTCCATCATTTCCAGTCATAGATTGATATAATAATTTATTTAATATATATTTATATATATATCTAGAAATTTATATAAATATTAAATTATAATATCACATATAACTTTATAACTCTCAATCATTTGAAAAATTATAAGGTCACTCTTGCGTAAGTGTGGACTACCTCCACCATGAAGCTATGTGACATGTTTTTCATTATATTTTTACATGGATTGTTGTAAGAATATATTCTATGAAAAAATTAGGAATATTATATAAAAATAAATTATTATGTGTAAAATTTTATTTACATTTTTGATCCTTTGAAAAGTTATAAATGATATTCATCCATAGATACGACCTACAATCTACATGAATAGTGTAACATAGTTTTCTTTCTCAAAAATTTGGGGATTAACATAAATACATATATAATGGAAATATATGACATTTATATCATGGTTACAATTTTTAATATTATATAACCAGGACCATTGTTCATTTATTCAAACTAAAGAACCAAAAAATCTAATAAAAAAAGTTGTTATTACCATAAACATTGATTTTAACATGAATGATTCAATAAACGTGTGATAAAATAATATAAGTGAATCATATATGGTACTATAACTATTATTATATTTTTTTTAAAAAAATGAATAATAAAGAAATATTTATTTCACGGGAGTTTCAAACATGTATTAATGCAATTTTACCTAATGTAATGGTTTCTCATCTAATTTATACATCTGTCACACATATGTCATATTCTAAAGTTATTTCATTTCCATTGTGTGTATGAGGGCCATTTTATAAGTTATACCATGAATACAATTATATTAATTATATTTGATAATTCATTTTATTTTATCTTTCTCATTTAGGTTATGATAAATGATAAACCATAGTGGTAATGGTGTATATCATAATATGCTCATTATTTCACATCATTTTTATTTATTCCTACTCTAGGGAATTTGTTTGTATTTTAATCCTAATATATTTTACTCTAAATAAATTATTAATAAAATTATAATGAAATAGTACCATTTACTACCTTATTTCTTAAAATTATAGAGAATACGTTTAAAAAATATATTATATCATTTCATTCCTCGGTCAAATGTCTTTTTTCATCGAAATCCATTTTTTCAAAAAAAACTATAAGAATATTTAAAATCATAATTTTTTTTGTTAAAGATAATTTTACTCATAATTTATTCTGAAAAAAAGGATCAAAAGAAATTTCATATAATTTTTTAAACAATGCACTTTTTTTATTCATACCAAAAATTTGAAAGGAATCATTGTTTTAACATACTCAACATGAGTATAATGTATTACAATCATGAAAAAGTAATGTTATAAATATTAATTCAAAGATTTAAAAGAATATTTATAAATAAAAGTGTTTAAAAATATTTGGTAAAATTTTTGTTTTCTAAAGGAATTTTCAATGTGGTAAGTTATAATGATCTCCTTGTGAAATTTTAATTAACTAGTGATGAAAAACTTTATTTTACTTATGATATAATTGGGATATGCTGTAATGAAACCATTATATTTGTTATCTATATATACTATGATCTGTTGGAGGTGGATTTTTATTTTAAATACATTCCCTATATTACGTTGTATGGTTTATGATTACATTTATTGATTGGGGAAGGTATTACCATTTTATAAGACATTTTTTCAAAATAGATGTCTCTGTGAGTTATGTTATACCAATTTCATATGAGGAATTAGTTAGACATAGTATGTAATGGTAATTTCCATCAATATCCCCTCAATGAATCCGTGGGTCACATAAGACAAACTATATGGGGTATTTGGTTGAGGAATTTCCCATTGTTGTAGTGTTTCCTCTAATGACTCCTACATTGTATTAGTATAATGTTTATAATTATGTATCCACACATTATGTGATAATTTATTAATTTAGAATATGATTATTGTATTATTTATAATATCTATGGATATTTTTCTAGCTCATGTGATTATGTATTTGGAATTATTTGAGAATACTTTATCCTTTCCAAACATGATCTTGTTGTGGATTGGATATCACGTGTTTCATCTTATTATCTTTCCTTATTAATTAATTATTATTTATTTATGATATATTATACTATAAAAATACACATAAAGATCATATTATCTCAACCCATTATTATGTTTTATTTTCTCTAGGATTATATATTGTTTTTATGATTAGTATAAAGGGATATACTATGGGGAATAATAGAGGTTCAAAGAAAACTCTATATTGTATTTTAATATTTCAGATATATCTTGAATTTAATCTATGTATCTTGTTTACCAATTATTATAATACATTTAGACATTCAATTTTTTATTCCTTTCTCCAGTTCAAATAAAATAATGTAACCACCATCCCTACACTACTAGAGATTGGGTCCTTATAGTTGGTATCAATGGATGTATAATATAATCCTTGGGAACTAGATTTTAGACAACTTAGATTATCGAATATAACCCTATCACTAACATTCAAAATAAGTATATATATATGATAACATATTAATTCATTGTTAAGCTATATATTATGTGGCTTTAATCAAAATATATCTATTTCGTGCCAAATACATGTGTCTTTGGATCTGACATAGTTTTCCCTAAGGGTAATAACTCTGAAAATTTATCTTTGGGATTTGATTCAATATTCACATCTAACATAATAATGCGCCCTGATTCACACAAGGTTTGATACTCCCACGATATATTATTGTGTAAATTAATGTTTTCTTTACAAACCATTATGAATGATTTAAAATTCTTTTTATGAACATAAATTTTAAAATATAAATCATTTTACTATTATGATTCTTTTCAATTCATATTTTCTTTTAAATTTATCTTATGTTTTAACATGTTTTTGGATTATACATTATGCTTCATAATGTTATAAGCTAATATAATGTATTATATTTTTATGAAATGGTATTTAGAGGAAGGAATGGAATAATTATAAATGCATGTAATCCATATAGGTATTACTCTACTAGGATAGATAATGATATTGGTGTTGGAGTTGTTGATAGAATTGATAAATTTATTACAATAATTGGGAATCTGAATAATGTTATAACCAATAAAATTGATTATCTTATGAAAACAATAAATCCAAAATGTGGTGTGATAATGTTATACCTTTTTATGTGTTTGAATCCTCCATTATTTAATGGGACTTAAAATCCATGTGCAGTGGAGAAATGAATTTTTTCTGTAGGGAAGATATTTCTCACAATTGGATGTAATGAAATGTAGAAGGATCTCATGGAAGTTTGTAAAATAATTAGGATTAAAATAAATTGTATTCATTGATTAATAACCCAATGATGACGTTAAAATAGTAGAAATAGAGTAGAATAATTGTAATTTAATTTTCATTGGAATTTTTTCCCCACAAAAAACAACCAGCTATGGAGAGAAAATTATCGGGTCACAGAAAAATAGAACATGAAAATGTTACTAAGTATAAAGATTAGATTAAAATGTCAATAATTAATTAATAATACAATGTATTTAATCCAAAGAGTAATAAATAACATTTATTATATAATATTAATCTAATAAAAAAAAGGTCACGATAATTTAAATCATTATAATCATATCATTATATAGTGTAATGTGATATAATTATAAGGATTAAATTTCCTTGTCTTATAACATTGAAGGAAAAAATATAAGAAAATAGATAATTATCACTCTATAAATGGAAATATATATAAATTTATGAATTTAAAGAAATTGTTTCTACAATGTAATAATTTGGAAAAGAAACATTATTGAATCTTCTTGCAAGGAATGAGAATTTTCTACAAGTGTGGGGTGAAAGGAAAAGATGCTTAGGATTACATGGGAATGGATGAATCATAAAATTTGTAATGATTAAATTATAAAGAGGAAATAAAATATTGAAATAATTATCCCATTAATTTAGGGAATATACCATAGAATTTGATAACGGATAACGTTCATGAATATGATATTTCTTTAATGATGTGGAATTATTATAATTATTCTGTATATGGAATCAAGAATTATGTATATGTATTTTATCAATGATATATTTTATGTTAGGATTATGAAATATGTAATGATTTTATTGCAATAGTATTATTTAAGTACATGAAAGTATATGTTAAGTGATACCGAAATCGAAGAAAAGTGATACGATGATATTTTAAAGAATACTTGAAGAAGATAAATACAACACATAATATGTTATGGATGTTGAATTAATAATGATTATAATTTTTTAAATATAATATTTAGAATTATGAATTAAATGGGGTAGTATTTGTGACATTTTAAATTATTATTTATTTGGATTCAAATTAATTTATGACTATGTTTACTAAATGATTGGAATTACAGAGTATGTTCAATATTATATGATTTTAATTTATCAATAATTATAATGTTATTTTTTGGAGGAATGAATGGTTTCATTATGTTTTTGAGGTAATTTAGGTTTTTACCATGTCTTAAGAGAATATATTATAGTGTAATTTATATAATTTTTATGTTATATTATGTGATATTTTATTTAATTAATGGTATGTTAATTTTGTAAATTTATATTTTTGGTCAGATATATTTTAGAGGAGTCTCAAGGTTAATATTTTATAAAATTGATTTGGTTTAAATTTGTAGGATTTATTAATAATTAACTTATGATAATTTTTTTATAATTAAGTAGAATGAAGGGATCAATTTCTAATAATAAATGGGTCTTATGTTTCATTAAAAGTATAATTTTATGTTTTAGGCATGAAAAATTTGTCCATCATAATCATCATTTTGAGAAAGGAAGATAATGTAATAATAATTGTGTAGTGGAATAAATTATATTTCCTAAGTGTCCATTTTACTTATTTTCTTGTTATTAATGTTATTCAAATTTCCTAACTCTAAAAAAGGATATTGAGACAATTTTTTTCATATAATTATTTTCTATGATGGATGATGGTATTTTCAACAATTATATATTTATGTTTTTATAGTCATTAAATTTCTAATGGTCATTAAATTTATAATGATTAATGATATATGTAAATAAATATTATTCTATATCTTCACATTTCACTGATTTTATCCTATTTTAAAACATAGTTATGTATTATTACAAATGATCTTTTTTCCCCTTTATCTATTTTCATGAGTATCTTTTTCTATCCGTTTTTACGATGTGGGTTATCCATAATGGGATTTCAAATATTAAACCCTTTATTACCATCCAAATTATCCAATTAATAGTAATATACTTATTTAATGGGAGTAGTGTGTAATATTACCTTTTTTTAGAATATAATTCTCTTAAAATATATATAATTTTTTAATTCGCATTACATGCAACATTGTGTATAAAAGAACAAAGAGATTCTATTCATTTCATTCCATGACCACTTTAACATAAATATATATATATATTAAATTTATTGGTATTACTATGAATAATATACATTTATATAGATGAATAAATGTTTTTGATAAATAAAATATTTTTTAATAAGGAATTATTTACATTAAAAATACATTTTTCTGCAATAATTGTTTTTATTGAATATTGAAAGAAAATAATATAATTAATTTTATTAAATGGTATAAAAATTATTATAAAAACCCATTATTTTTAAAATCATAAAGGGTAAATAATCTTCTAAATTTTTTTAATAAGTTTCTAAAAAAATATTATTTCAGTGAATAGTGAAAATTATAAATTTTATGTAGAAATATTTTTTCAATTAAAGTATGTGAAATATTTAATGTAGTTATAAAATGATGTTAAATTTAACATTAGTAAAATTATATTATAATAAATTAAATTTATTTTAATGTAATCCATTTGATATTCATTATTTATATATAAACATTTAATTGTTTTGATAATATATTTTTTGGAAAATAATTTTTCATAGTGTATATGGGTTTTATTAATTATATTATTCAACATCATAGAGATAAATTTGGTAAAATGGATTCTATATTAGAAATAACAATAATATTATTTTTTAATATGGTCAAATAAATTTCTTACCATACTAAATAGTGAAAATATTAAAAATTAATTATCACGGTTAAGGTAAAAACCGGTTTACATGGTGAAAATATAATGGGTAAAAATTGACCTAAAACATGTAAAATTCTTATTTTTTTCTATATATATATATATATAATATCTTCAAAGTATAGATAATGGAATATTTTTTATCCTTTTTTCATGTAAAAAACATTAGTACACCTTTCTATTAAAAAGTACATGTTTGGGTGTCTCCCTCCCTTGTAAATTGAGACCGCCTATTCAATCATATTCAAAACAGTAAAAAATATACAAAAGTCAACATATACCCAAAATTTATTATTAATTACATACCCATATTATAAATTCCTTTTTTATTAAGAAATAAATCAATGAAGGCATTAGTTATAATCCTAACGAGGCTCTCTGAAGAAGATGTAATGTTCTTAACCAACCATGTTTTCCACCTCCATCATATATTATTCAATAATGATCAGATTTCATCAACTATGAGTTTAAACAATTTATGGTGTGTACGATAGAATAATGCCTTGTGAACTGATGTAATTCATTTTCCATCACCGACACTCATATTTTGATGTAATCATATATATATAAATATATATTCCATACATTACTATATTTATGGAATTATAATATCACATATAACTTATTATGTTCCAATCCATTTAACAATGATAACATTCCTCGCACGTATGTGGGACTACCATAACCTTGAAGCGATGTGAAATGTTTTTCATTATATATTAACATGGATGGTTGTAATACTATATTCAATGAATATATATTTTATTTAATATATTAATTTTTTTATTTAAAAGTATTATCTTATATAATTTTCTTTCATTTCAACCACTAAAAAGTGAAAATGGAATTCATGCATATGTACGATCAATCGTCTTCATGAGTAGTTTAACTACATTTTCTATCTCTACCATTTACAGATTGATATAAATACATATATAATAAATATATTTATTATATAAGATTTTTAAACTGGTATGGCTTAAATCATACCTCATGTAAGGGTTTATAATCTAACTTTTACTTCGGGGAGACATATTAAATATTTAACACTTATTTTTTTCCATGTTGCATATAATTCAAATATAATAAGTTATTTTACAAATATATTTATATAAATTATATTTAATGTATAATTTTAATTTATTTAAATCATCTGGGTTATGAATAAAATGTTTACATAGTGGTAATGGTTTATTTAACACTCTCATTTTTATTTAGAATATTTTATGTTTATGTCTCCAGTAGGGAAATTAATTTTACTTCAAAACCAATATGTATTTTTATATTTGGGATATTCATGAACATTTCATGTAATAGTACCATTTTACATATCTTTGGTACATACAATGATTGATAAGATGTTTTATAGAATTTAAGTCATAATTTCTCTCATCGATTGGTAATGTATTGCCTTCCAAATCAATGGATTCAAAAAAAATATTGCTTTTATTAATATATAATTTAATTATTGAAGATATTAATATCATTTATTATTCATAAAATCATTTTAAGAAGAATATTCCTATCATTTTCATGATAAGGTTCTATTTTATTTTTATACAAAAAATATAAATGTAGTCATTATTTTATCATACTCAACATGAAATATATTTACCAAAATCATTACTAATAAATATTTTAAATATTTATTCATAATATTAAAATGATATTTTCAAATAATGTTACTTTAGAATTATTTTTTCTTTTGTATGTTTTAAAATTAATATTTTCTACATTTAATGGTAATTTATTTCAAGAATATTATAATTATTTTTTATTAAAATTTTAATTTTAAATGAAAAAACACTCATTGTACATATAATCCAATAAGGTTATATTGTAATGAAACAATCCAATTTATTTTTCTAGATGGTTAATGATCAGTTTTATTGGGGTTTAATCATTTGATTCTATTCTCCATGTTACTCTATAGGGATAATATTTATGTTTATTGAATGTGGAATGTAATAACATTTTATATGCTATTTTTTAAATATGAATGTTAGTATTGATTATCTTTCACTTAATTAATATATTAAATACATTGGAATTAGTTATTGAAATTTGAGGCTTGTAATAGCCCTTCAATGCATCAGTTGGTCTAATGAGGTAATCTATCTTGGTTAATAAGAAGAGGCCTTACCGATATATATAATATATATTAGAAAAAGGGTTTGATGGAATAAATATAATGTCCACAATTATGTATTACCTCATTTTGAGATTATTTATTGATATCAATGTGATTATTTAATTTATTAAGATATCAATGGATAATTTTAACGATTTTGTGATTTTTTATATTACATTATTTGGTCATCATATATTCTGTCCATATTTTACTCGAGTTATTGATAAAATGTTATGTGTTTTTGTTAATTACCATTCGATATTTAATATTTTTTTTGTATGATACAATTAACATTACACATAACCTTACTAGGTATCCAATATCACCCATTTATTATTAATTATTTTCCCTATGATACAAGGAAGGGATATGTAATTAATATATAGGGATATCTAAAGGTAATAATGATTTTATCAAAGAAAACATTATCATTTATTTTTGATGATTTAAAATGTAAGATGAATTTCAAGTATGTATCAATTTTACCAAAACAATAAAAATATTACATTCTTTTAGATATAATTACATAATAATGGTTCAGATTTAATAAAGTATCCACATGTTATGGGATACTATTGTTGGAGTCATTACATTCATTGTTCTTGTATTTGGTGTGTATTCTTACTATGTTGTCCACGTTAGTGTGAATGTGGTGATATTTGCTTAATAATTAATAGGAAAAATATAATTTGAGATGTCAAAAATGGAATCTATAACAATCATTCTTATATATAAAAAATCAAACCATATAAAATAATCATATCATATGGAAGTAGTAAATATGTGAATGAATCATATTATGCAGTGGAGAAGACTAGTTGACAGACTCCCTGAATAGTTGGATACCTCTGAACATATTTATGAGAATTCTCAACACCTAGTTGTGGATGTCAATAAGATTAGAATGGATGATTCTACATGGGTAAAGCCAATGTGACTGGATTTAGTAGTAGAAGATGCGTCATTATCTAATACGCGCAATGATATCATTGACTCTTGGTAATAAATGAGTCAGCATTGAGAGTTCCTTTAGTTCACCTTATACCACCATTACAATTGTTGTTTCATTTTTATGAAATTGTATTACATTGAAGTGTGTATGATCCTCACATTTTTAGATCAATTATTGAAAATTATAATATATTTCTATCAACATTCAACTAATTTTTTCTTTCATTTAGTTCCAATAATATATCCATCCTAATCAAAAAAATAGAAAATGTGAAATATGAATATATCAAAATCAAATAGAATCATATCTGATGGTTTGTAAGTAAAATAAAATTTTTTAGATTCTCAATAAAATAATAAAATATAATGAAATCTGGTAACTTTATAGATATGTTCATTCAAACTAATATTCTTAGGACATATATGGTCGAATATATACCATCACTATAATTCATTTTAATTCTATGTGATAAAATTCAATGATATTTGGTCTCCTCTTGATTGTGTTCAATTAAATATATATAAAAAGGTTGAATGTACGAGAACATGTACCACCACAATAAACTATTTATAGATAATTTTTATGTGAGTTATTCCTTTTTCATGGAATAGTTTTTTTTTGGATTTATATTGGTTTTCTTGAGTATGGACACACATGTACCATCATCATAATACTATGTAAGTATATTTGTGTATGAGGGAGGTGAGTGACTCAAAATAATAGAAATCATTAATGGGTATTTTCATATTAGTATTTCAATGTTCAAAAGGGATCAAGTAAATTGAAATTAATTATTTGTTCATTTTTAAAAAAAATTATAATCTAATATATTAGGATTAATAAATTTATATAATTTTTACTATGATAAGGGAACCTAGTATGTATGGATTTAATTTTTTTGGTCAAATGTTAAGAACTATAGGATTTTTATCTTTTTATATTTCACCATAACTATAAACATATTCATATTTGTAATAATGACTAGAGGGTAGGAACAAAAATATTTTCCAAGATACCCATTATGGGATTTAAAAATTAATTTTTTATTAAATTAAATATTAATTTATATTAAATTTATTTTGCAATTCATGGAACATTCCTATAATGTTAAATTTTATCATTTTATTAGGTTATAAATTATGTGATTACAACCTAATTAGAAAAATGTATATCTAATTTGGAATATTAAGGTTAAAAAATCTATACAAATGAACCTAGTGTTTGAGGACAGAAAACATTGGTGGAGTTTTTATTGGCTTTATGAATGATTAAAATTGAAAATTTTCTATTTAATTTTACGGTTATATAACATTATCAAAACGGTTAGATTGATTATGTATCATGGGAATGGAAATCCCATATGTGAAATAATTGACCAATGAATGAATATACCATATTATAGGGTAGTTCTTGTGGTGTAAGGTTATTGTTCGTGGACCGATGACACTGAATGCGATAAAATAACCTAAAAGGGGATAAAGAGTTAATTTAACAAAACAATTTTTTAATAATGAATTATAATTATATAAATCATTACTATGGATATTTGACAATGGAAGTGGTGTTATGAGAAGAAAATATCAACGATGACCAATAACTGGTGTTATAATGTTGGATTATATGGAAAATGTTTCCAAGGGATATGAGGTTAATGGATATTCTCATAAAGATATCAACATAACTCTGACTGGATGTTACATATATAACAAAAAAATCATTTTCAAGTAGGGGTGTCCTTTTAGTGTCAAATATACTGGTTACAACTTTCCATGAAATATTTATGGTGAATCAAAACACTCAAGGTGAAGAATTGTTTCTCAGATGGGGATTTTCAAAAAGTTATTGGGACACACTATCCCCATACTAACCATTGTTGTGCTATTATGGGATGTCTATGTGGAGTGGATTTGGAAGGCGACCTATAACGTTTTTTGAAATTTATAGTCAATATATCCATAAAAAACTATTAAATCATATAATCAAGAAATTCATTTTTCATATTGAAAATTAATCATCCTAAAATAGAGTTCAATATATACTTACCCAATGTGGATAGGAGGACAATTAATTATGATGTTGTTTAATGGTGATAAAATATGCAGTTAAGACCATGTTAGAAAATCCATATGTAACTATATATTATGAAATATCTTGAATCAATACACAGATAGTTTTCAATAAATTAATCTATTTATAAATCTAAGTTATATACATGTAATTATAATTCTATCAGATAGAAGGATTATGTATTGGGACCATATTCTAGTCACCCTCACATATTTCATTCTATCATATAGTTTATTTTGGTTATATAGGACAAAATACTATAATCAATTTGCGGTCATGTAGATTATGTTTCTTGTAATTTTGTTTAATGAACAGTGAAAATGAATTATATTCCACGAAATTATGGACACAATACGATATAAATTTTGTGGTGTGGGACAATGGGTAGATATATCTCATAATAATGTATATTCAACTTTTCCAAGGGATTAATATAGTGGGGAAACATGAAATTAATTAATGTTTTCTAAATTTTTTTTAAACCCAATATTTTTTTGTGACTAGACTTTGGATAAGACTTCATAGTGTAACTACATATCTAAATAAAACATGACTCATGTAACTTATTGTTCATGTATAGTATTATATACAAGTTCTGGGATCATGTGAATGGGGAATATGATGATATATTTATCCTAATATATGTGCATTGAGAAACCTAATGAGAATAAGTGTAATGTTTTGAAATGGGATACCACAGATCATTGACCCAAGATTTGTTTGGAACATGGCCCCAACATCATCTCCCCAAAGGCCAGAGGCTGTCGACTAGTAGCGAGGGCCCATGGTGTGTCTATGAGTATACTATTCCCTCTTATAAACAAAATAATAGTTAAATAATATGTAAAAATCAATAGTGAAATATGGGAATCATATAGAAAGTATATAAACATGAAAAATTTATTGATATATATTACAATTATAGAAGAAATCAAATATATAATGAGGATCATGTAATGTATCGAAAATTCATCCAACCTCGGTATAAGTTGAAGGTGTAAAATAAATATATCAAAATACAAAAAATACCAAATATAGTCCAAGATATAATCAAAAGACTCATCGTGGACTCATGATCCATTACTCATAAACATGGAACACTGTAAAGTGTCGATCTAGGTATAGATCCCCCAATCCCTACATGCATCCAAATTGTCTCTCGAGGTACCCAATAGTAGCATGAACATTGTGTGGGATATAATACTAGTATGTCATCTCTCAATGTGTTTATATTAAATATTTGATGTGAAATACAATAAAAATAGAGTTCAAGGAATATAAAAAATATGAAATTAATAATGCATAATTTAGAGGTAAAAATAATGATGAAACTAATACTATCAATCCAAACATTGATCCTTGGAAAAAAGTATCTAACTACTATAAAAAGAAAGGAATAAAAATGAAGTAATCAACATGAAATTATGGTACACAATATATCATATCACTATTTACATTACTATATAAATTTTATATCAAATCATCCATGACTACACCATATAACCAAAAGTGTCACATTTAACATGGACTGACAATATCATAAGAAATGTATCACTCCTAAGGTTCATATCCAATGACTAAAGAACCATGTTAGCCTCCTTGAGTAACTGGAGCATCTTGATGGACACTCGGTGAGGATTGAGTTTGGATCCTTGTTGTATGTCAACCAACTATTTCTAATATGAACCAAAGATAAATTTGATCCAAGGGAATGGATGTACCATGAAATCCCATGGAATCATGATCAATGGAGAATTACATGTTCATTCCCCCAAAAACCAATTCCAGGAAAAATGTTTTATGATATAAATAGAGTATTATATAATCATTCTACATTCAAGTAATTTACAATTTCCACAATTCATATTCAATCAGTGTACATGGAATTAACTGTTATACTTGATATGTCATTATTTTACTTCCTAAAATAAACACATTATTACGCCCTGTACATGGAATTTCACATGATTTTTTTATTTCAATCAATGGACCAAGTTATCATCTTCAATAAATTGAAGGGACACATTTTTTCCTAAGATATCCATTAATAACAATCTACTCGCGATGCTCGCTACGTACCCTACTTCCCTCCATCTATCAGTGTGACATTTTTTTGTCAATAAATCTAAGTACATGTGTCATGAAAAATATTAATGACAATAGTAAAGTCTAACTATAATTAAAAATTCTCATAGATAATAATATCTGATGAAATCAAATCAATGATAAATCCTACTAGAATATTTGTCATCTTAATCAAATATCTTGGTGATTATTAAGTGAAAACATCATGGGAGAACGTATCATATGTTTACGAGTACTCGCACATGACGGTCTGTATACTATGTGCCCCATAAGATTATGTAATCAATACATAGAACTATATTTTAGAATATTGTTATATCATTTCTATTTTTTCATCATAACAGTGATCTTCCAGGACCATATCAATTAAACAAATATTATATGACATTTCTACATCATAGTCATGCTAAATAGTGAACAAACAGTAATAAGATTTTAATGTATTAATACAATAAATATCCATGAAATCAAAGTAGAAATTGATTGTTCATGGACAACAAATCTAACAACACATTTATTGAACAAATCATTCACACCCTTGGAAAACCATATATCTTATGAGGAGAAACCAAAAGAATTTCTGGACCATCTAGAGAAATTGTTACGAAAAAACACTCAATATATTAATGTTACATTGTTAATATGTCAATTTAAGGAAACTATGTGGACAAATGAGGATGTGATGATGTAGATGTATCCAGACCTATTTATATTATTATGATTAATTTTGATGTTTAAATTCATTTTAAGGGGGGTTGATTTTATCACCCCTAGATATTAGGAATTTTTTCAAATAAACATAAATTCATCAATAGAATTCGTTACACACACTAACGATTATAGACGAATAGAGATATACTATTAGTATTTTATTATTTAATTTTTTCATCATCCACATGGATTAGGGGGTATAAATAGTAATATCAGAATTATAAAAAAAAATTATTTACACCTTTATAAAATAAATTTATATGATATAAAATAACATCAAATGAAAATAAAAATCATATGAAAATTAAGGTGTTTTTTCTGAAAAACTATTTTTATGTTACCATAAATGTTTTAAAAAAATAAATTAAATTAATACCTTTTGAATTTAAAGAAATTTTATAATTATCTATTTATTTAAATTTTTTAACAATCGTGTACTATTTTATCTAGTCATGTGATGACAATAAATCATGTTTTATTCCTAAAATTATATATTTATAAAACAAATTTCAATGAATTTTGTTCACTAATGTCAAAATTAATTTATGTTAATAATATTTATTGAATATGATAAAATGTATTCCATATTTGAAATTATGAGGTCCAAATTTGGTAAATATTTCATTTTTTAAGCATTATGAATAGTAATCGTGGTAAATTTTGTTGCCTTTATAAATGGCCAATTAGTATATTCTAGGATAAAACTAGGTTATAAGGCTACATGTATTTATCATACATATTATCAGATGAATGGATTTATAATTTTATTACTTAATGGACACTTTCCCTTGACATTTACTTTTAATAAATAAATTATTTTTAGAGTATGAGAATAATTTTATTTTACTGATTTAACATTGGAAATGAGTTTTATTTATTAGTATGAAAAAATATTATTAATTTAAATAATTTATATTTAATTCCTGCTTTATTTATATATTTTAAATAAAAATAATTGAATATTGTTAAATTATACATTAATAATATTTTATGAAATTTATAATTTATTAAATTATATAAAATTAAAAAAATTTACAAAATTGGACAAATGGGATAGTATATGGCCTACATTTTAATCCCCCATGCATTTATGGGCTATTTAGAAAAACTTTTCTAAAAAGTGAATTTATTATATTTTAATCATCGAATCCATGTTACTCACTTCATCCCTTCTAAATGGACAGCCCTAAATTCATTTATTCACACAAAATTGATCCTTATAGCTTGTAAATCACATGAAAAATTATCATCACTGCTTTTTATCCATGTTTTTTAGATTTTCACCTCATCAAATGATCAACCATATAATCCATTAGAATATATACAAAGGAGTTCATTAAAAGGATATGTAACCTCCTTAATTGATCATATTAATTGTTACTACTACGTGCAATCCATTAAATTTTTTTTATTTATCAAAAAATATAAAATTTATTATCTTATGTATACTAATTTATTTTATTATTATTATGAAACCACCCTATTTTCATCATAATGGAAGTACATTTATTGCATGTGTGTACGTATGACTTATTGTCTCCATAGAGTGATATAATTCCATTTCCATTACAATATATAATGCATGGATACTATGAGGGGTTTAAAGTTAATATAACATATTTATGAAATAATTATACTACTGATAGAATAATATTATATATACCTTTTTACATTCGTAACTGTTGGTAAATGATAATGTTTGTCACACATATATGTGTCATACCACCTCTATAAAGCGATCAGATTCAAATTTTCTTCTATTTTAGATGTAAGGTAAAATGTATTTATATGATTTCTATTAATAATATATATGATATAATAATGATTATATATTAGATAATTTTTTTATCTTTCTTTTTTTATATCTTGCAAAAAGTGAATAGATTATTCCCGCATACGTATGTCCAACTGCCTCCAAAAAAATAAATTTATTTTATATCAATATGATTGTGGGTAAATGTGTATATATATAAATAATAAATATATATGGTATAATATTCTTGTTATCTGTTATGGTATATAATTATAATAAATTCATTTTTATTATATACGCTGTTAATGACCTTTTGATGCTTGTAGAACGTAATGCAATGCATTTTTATATGATATTTATTTCTAAGGGATTCATGTATTATTCTCCGATCATTATTTTCTGTGTTTTATATACCACCCATGACCGAATTTTATTATACATGTTGTGAACGCTATAGGTTTTTATATTTCAATATATGATCCATTCTTAAATGGGGCTTATGATTGAATTTTTACCAAATGAGTAATGTTTTATTTCACAAAATAATCAACATGAGACATTATTTATTTTTAACTCTTTGATGGGAGAATATTTTTTTCCATATAAATAATTTAAGAAATATGTTTTTAATACTTTTTCCTTTTTGATTATATTTTATCAATGTGATATTTCCCTATGTTTACATATTAAAAATTACTTTAAAATGAGTCATCATTAATTTTTTCAAAATAGGAAACTATTGGGGTTTCTCACAAAAAATAAAAGGTAAATTTTTTACTTATAAAGTGCAATGTAATTTCTCTTCATCATGAAAACTATATTCTTTTAATATCCCTTAATATGTTTTAATTTTTTTTATTTTCAAGGATTTCCATAATATTTTAGAAATATTTTTATTTTAAAAGTGATGTTCAAAATGGAACAGTTATTTTCCTCAATAAGTATTTGATTTATAATTTTAATGTATTATCATATTTGGTATCACGCATTGATTTTAATCATTTTTTATTAAAGATATAATCCATTTATTCCATTCTTAATCTCTATATAAATGGTCAATTATTTTATGTTTGGTTTTTGAAACCCATTTCTATATCATGGGTTATTTTATGATAAAATGATGAGATTTTTATAAACCATATTTTATTTACATGTGTTATTAATAGATTATATGTTGAATTTTTTATAAACGTGTTCCAAACTTATGTATGGTATTATTTAAATTATTGTGTTTATGTTATAGATAATGATGTTGGTTACATTATATCCAAGGATTGTAGTTATGATATAATCAAAGACATTAATACCACGAGAGATGGTTACATTACAACCAAGTATGATGGTTACATTATAATTTTTTTTGTGTTATAAGTAAGGAATAAAGATACATTAACACATAATATGATTGTTATGTTATAAAAATATGATGGTGGTTATTTTGTCACTAATGGTAGATAGGGCCTATATCTCCCTCCAATTCATTGGGTAATGTTTTATATCCCATGATATAGATATTGGAAACAAGGATATGTTCTAGATATCGAATGGGAAACATGTTGATTAATTTGATTCTATAAGGTAAAAATATGTTTATTAATTACCTATTATGATTTTATAGTCATGCTATTTAACTGTAACATATGAAATGGTTTCTAAACATATTATAGTTATATTGATTTATGACATTAACCTAATGTTCATGACTGATTTATGGTGATTTCATACTCTTATGATTCATTTCCAGTAAAATGATAATACTTGATGTCATGAATCTTGTTTATGATCTATGATATATTAGGTATAAACATTGTAGGTTATGTTAATGACCATATATCACTATTCTTATCTTATAGTTTAAAATGAGCACTGATTGATATGTCCAATTTCTACCGTTACCGAGAATTTTTTAAAACTATTTATTATATTTACTTTCCATATGTTATGAAGAAATGTTTTGTATATAAAATTTATATGAAAAGTATGAAATTTGGGGATATTTATGGTGGATGATAAAGTTATTCATGAAATAAAAAAAGGTGTTTCAATACTCTGATGACAAAAACCCTTTACCGTTTGAAGGTGTTTAGTTGGGAATTTTATTAAATATTGACCTAAAATGTGTAATATTTATTTTTGAAAGCACATTGGTTTTAAAAAAGTAATATAATTTCACAATTTGAAGAAGATGTAGCTGATATTTAGTTGAATTATGTTTAATATTAAAATTCTTATTTTAAATTCAAATATAATTTTTTGGGTTTCTATATAGGATACATATTCATAGTAGATATAAGAAATATTTTTCAATTTTTTATGCATAATGAAGACAATACATATTGATTTACTATAGTGGGTGAAAGGAATGAATCATATAAATATAATTTAAAAAATAATTCATAAGAGATGAGCATACAATGTAATGAAATTTATTTCTATCATATAAGATAAATAGAGTAAAAAATCAAAACACAAAAATATTGAAAAATTTCTATTTTAATGGAATATTTAGTTGTTATCATCCTTTTATTTCGATGTAATATGATATGTACTACTCTAAATGATTCGCTAATGAATCGGGGGATGTGTAACATAGGATAAGAAAAATCATAGATTATTTGAAATCATTGGTGATTTTTGATGGGCATGTGATCATGGGTTTTCCCATTCTCTCCATGCATTATACATTTCATTTTGGATGGTGAACCATGTGAATTACTATGCTCTTATGTTGGCATGTATTGTTTTTTTGTGAGAAAAAACATGATTCATCTTAATAGATTGTGACGGTTGATTCCAAATGAACATCATTATTAAATTGGGATAACATATTCTCTCACCATCTATAATATATTCCACATATTTTTTAGGTGGTTCTTAAATTATTATTATAGAATATGTATGCCTAGCATTTTGATATATATTATAATATTAGAATTCAAAATTTATCATAGGTAGAAGAAGATTTATATGATTTTTTTATATGTAATGGAAAACTTTAACTCAATAAAAAACAACTGGATTCCCAGATTTTAAGATAAATATTATCCTACATAGAAGGAAAATTAGTTTTCAAACACATTATATATTATTTATGATGTACTTTAATAAAAATAATTAATGTATTTTCCCAATGTGATCATGGAGACTACATAAATCCAATATATAAGAGGAATAGTGGGTATGATGGTGAGGGGAGAAATGTTATTTTTTTATTTTATTCCAGAGTGAAAAATGATAAAAAAAATCAAGTTATAAAAAGTTATCTTGGAATATTTTTTAACAACTATAAGTAAAAATAAAATGGAACATAGAAAATTTATACATTTGTGTATTAAAATTTTAATATATATAAATTCATGATCATGAGATGATGATATATTATTCTCAAGGGTAAATGATTTTTTAGAATTATTGGAGGATTTAGTGATATGTGGAAATGCTTATTTATTATAAAAAAGATATTATGTTTCTTACCCAAAAAAATATTATTTCAAAATATATACATTGGAAGATAAATATCAATGTGAATTTCCTCTTTATCGCTTATATAGTATTTTTAAATATTTTGAAATGATAGAATATAATGTTGTCAAGAAGAAAGGAATAACTGATATCGATATTTTCATAAAATTCTAAATACCTGAAAAAATTAAAATGAGAGGTTACTGGGGAAAATGAATATTATTTTTGATATTCGAATGAAGTATTGGAAAACAATTTTGATGATGTTCTGCACCATATTTCTAAAAAATGAGAGGTGGAAAAAACATTTGAATTGGAAAATTGTCTTTGAATATTATTTAGTGTATATATATTGTGAATTTCATTTTATTTTCCCCATGATCTATATAAAATGATGATAGTGTCGAGGATGATGATAATGGGTAATTATATATTAATATCTCCAAAAATGATAAATCATTATTCAAAAAAAAATGATGATGATTCTTCTAATTTTAGAAATAAAATATTTTTCTCATTGAAATGTTTAGGAAATGTAGTGTAAATTGGGACATCTGGTGATGATGATGGTAAAATTTCTTTAATGATTAAATTTGGTAGTAAAAATGATACTAGTGATGACGAAAAATAAAAAATTATAGAATAAAAAATTAAAATTAATTTCATTATAAGGAGATAATTTAAATAATTTATCTAATAGATCACTAAACTAAAGAAAGAAATTCTATTTTTGAATGATGATAATTACACTATTGATAAAATTGTATCATTATAGAATATAAAAATAATTTTTTTAAGAAGATATCAAATTTCCCATTAATATCCTTGATAATTGTAAAATTTATAACATAAATATTGAATAATATATGATGTAAAAACTATATCTTTTGGGAGAAATTTTTTAAAAAAAAGTGTCATAATATGATGATTATTTCAAGAAGAATTGAACTAATATTAAAAAATATTATATAGAAGTTGGTGAATTATTAAAAAGAAATTGACTGCAGGAGTCCAAATAAGTAATATTAAAAGGAAGGAAAGAAGAATAAATTCATATGTGAAGTGTCAATAAAGTTAAATAAAATCAATTTGTTAATATTTGTGACTAAATAAAACTTCTCTTAGAACTCTAATAATTAATGGAACCCTAGATCCAACTCCAAAGATTCGACATTTTATGTATCTATGAAAAATAATATGAAAAATAATAGGAATAATAATATTTTAATATTGTATAATAATTTATTTTTATCAAAATGATCTAATATTTATAACTCAATGTAGGATAGAAGATGAAATCCATATCCTGGACAAGAATATGTATAAAAAATAAATTATTACTTATAGGGATTATTCTGGTACGTAAAATGAATTTGGAATTTGAAAAAAAATTGGTTCAATTACCAATCACAAAAAATGACAATATGTCTTCATAAGTAGGGGATTAGTGTCATTTATTCTGTTCAAAGGATGTATGATAATGAATATGTTAAAAATTATGAATTAATATATGATAAAATGTTTTACATTACTCGAGCCACTAGGATAAATATGATATGTTGGGGGGTGTGCCTCTGGGTGTACCTATTTAAAATCATATTACATTTGGATACTTTTTTGTTAAACAATACAATCTTCTCTCTCTTTATAGTATTGTAATGAAACAAATAAAATCATTCATGAGGCATACTAATTTTATATGGTTTTTCCAATCCATGTTAATAGAATGAATATACAAAGGGAATGATCAAATGTACCATAATACAAAAAGGTGTATTGTTGTTACAATTTTTGTTGTAGACTCACTATCCTTCTTACTCTATAACCATTAAAACTTTCAAAGGATTCTAATATATCTACTAAAGTAAAATCACATTTACATTAGTAGAAAACCATTGATGAACTATTTTACCATTGATTACACCTATATTTATGTTTTATATTTCAATTCAAAACTCTAAATGAGGAATTCCAATTTACAACATATATTTTACGCAACACACTTGTGGTTCATGAAACATTTAATTTCATTAAAAACTTTTAAAATGATCACAGAACTGTTAAAGAATCCTTAAACATTTCAATTTTAAGAATCTACCATTATTTCATGAAACTATTAAACATTAATCATATTAAATTGGTAATATAGGAATAAATCCATTTAATTTCACAAATTGTTTTTGTATAAATATTTCTTTCAAGATGTGCATTCATGTATGACTTATTTAAAAACTGACTTGATATTATAAAAGTATAGGAAACAAAAAAAAGGGTGGGTTGTTTCCAATATTAATTAATGGATTGCCTTTTAGGAAACAATTTTATCCCCAATAACCTATCACAAAGCATTAAATTCCTAGAAAACAAGGCACCTATATCATCTATTATTATGATTAAATCAAAGTATTGACAAAATAATCAACTCACATATTCCATGTTCATGTTAATTCATCATATTTTTAAAACAATATAATTCATGATTTCTTTAAAAATTAAAAAAATCTTAAATTATCCCAATATTTATTAGGAATACACAAAACACCACAATATTTATACAAAATTTCTCAAGAAAAAATACATTTGCTGCACTTTTTTTCATTGAAACATTACAAACATATTCTAGAGCTTGAAATACCCAAATTAATTAATGAAAAATGTTTTCTAAAATATTATATCCTTTTCAATAATCCACATCAAAAACATTTTAGGTTCATTTTCAATAATATTTTTTAACAAGAAAAAAAACCCAAATACGTCCATGTAACATCGATATGTATTCTTTTTAATCAAAAATACCTCCCTTATATTTAATGACAATTCATGAACCATTGAAATCAATTCAAACATTCCATTGACATCCTGTTGAAAAATAACGTATACCTTCTTCATGAACCACCATTAAAATTTTGTGACTCCATATATCAATAAAATATTTACTCAACAAATATTGTATGCTCACATGAGACAAGATTAGCCTATGAAACAAGAGTATTGATTCACCCTAAAATGAACCACTTGAATTAAACCAGAGAGAGGACACTACTGGACCTCTGGCATGAATAATCATACTATAATAGATTATAATTAATTGAATGTTAATAATATAGTATTGTGGAAACTATTACATCTAATATAATGAATAGGGGAGATGTGAGTATCTACTGTAATTTAATAATGACCCATCCACACGATATAAATTTTAAAAATACCTATATTCATAAAACATAGATCCTCGTGGGCCCGAAATTTCCCTAATTCTATGTTTTCAATCAATATATATGATACATGAATAATCACAATGTCTAACCAAAAAAAATAAAACAAAACATTATCATTTATAATTATAATATAGTCATTTACATGCCATCACATGCTAAACATTAACTAAAATAAAAATATCTTATAGATCAACTAATATAATCTAAATATTTTATAGTCAGATACCCAAACTCTCTAGTAATTCACCATGAATAAATATATAATATATACATATTTCGTGAATGAAAATAATATTATATAGCCACATATATTGAAACCAATATTATGTTTGTAGGTAAGGGTGATTCCAATGACCAATTTTGTATACCCAATGTCTATAAAATATATTATTTTTCTTTGTTTGAGTATATATTAATGAAATAAATTTATTTGAATTTAACTAATGATCTTGTATGACACTCACCTTCAAATATTTCATTAAATAAATTAAAATAGAAACTATCGGTCATCATGTTTCTAATAGACTAAATCACACTGTGACAATAAAAACTTCTGATAGTTATAGATGCATCGGTCTAGAAGTAACCAATAAGTGGGGGGGACCATTCCCACCCTAAAGAGATAATAATACTTCTTACCTTATTTGGATAGTTCTAGAGTATCTTCAAGAATATAACCATGACCAGTAATCACAATACTCATCCCATGTCCTATCGTGTAGTCTCATGCCCTATTGGCGATTCCTATGAGAATTTTCTAGAAAATCTAAAATATTATAGTAGACCACATAGAATATTCACATCCTGAATTATAATTACAATGAACTCAATTTAATCATTCTTTTATGTATATCCATATGAATCCAAGGAACTCATCTGTGGAATTCTTTAATATTCTTATTCAACTCATGGGGGGGTCAAGTAACAAATCCTCAATTCAATGGAACTCTTTAGTGGAATTCCACAACACTATAATACAATAATGTTATATATAAGGAGATATTGTATGTTTTCCCATGCATCTTGTATACATCTAGTTATTAAGTGTGTCCCACAAAACCATCTATTATAATATAATTTTATGGGGTGGTCATATACCTAAAAATATCCCAGTACTCAGGTTCCATTCTTCCAGGTGTTTACCCCATTTCGATATTGTCCATAATATGAACACAAATGATTTGGTTCATATGATGGTACCCTCAATTTCCTATACTATAATATTGAATTCACCCTCTCTTGTGACCAGGTAGCATGAAGGCACCCACCAGGGTACCCATGGTCACATTACCATAAGGAAACACTATATGGTCTAATGAATCACACATTCATCTCTTAGTTCCAACTCATTTTTCTTATCACAAGTATTCATAAAAATATCAAGGGTTTATTGGACCTATCCTTACCCTTTATGTTTATTTTTCATCAGTAATGATCAACCAGTGACATTGATACCACATAAATGTTCTCATAGGGATGCACACAAAAAACACATCTTCATGAATTAGGTAAAATCAGTAATAATCCAAAATTAGAAAGTGTAAATAATTTATCTTACATTTGAAAAATAATTTATTTCCTTCCCTACATCAAACAGAAAATAACAATTCAAACCAATCCCTTCCATGGATACATTAAAAATAAAATGGAAACCCTTTTTACAACCCATTTGAAAAATAAATAACATTTCATTTTAAACGCAGATCAAACTTGTAAAAAACAACATAAATTATTCTTCAAAAACATCACCTTTATGTTGAGAGACTATTTGAAAAACACATTTCAGTAATAAATATTAACCCTAAAATTTTTACATCTGTCTAAACCAATTTTTAAAAATAAATTATTAAATTTAACACAAAATACTCTTTCAAAACTAACTCACTCTACAAAGAAACCCATAAAAAGTTCCCGCAAATCTCTTTTAACCATAATTCAACCATAGAACCATATAAACATCTATACAGTAGATGTTGAATGTAAGGACAATTCAATCATGTTCCTTCCTTATAGAGGAATCATGGATATTACTGATTTATATACATATATAGTAATATTGTATCAAAAACAGAGAATCAATAATTGTACAAGGGTCTTATAAGGGTAAATTAAAACCACATAAAACATAGATTTAACCAACATTGAAATGAATTATTCCCATCGATACCCAACCTGATCCCTTTCTGAGGTATCTTTCTCAATCAGTAACATAATAGAAAATATATTATTAATATTTATTTTCAGTTATCAAAATCAATTTGATCAATTATACAATTTAATAATTAATCCCAAATTTAAAATATTTAGTAATAACTACTAAATTACTTTCTATAAAAACTTATTTCAACAAAATAGTGACCAATCACACATGGAAGGTTTTCAACAAAGTAAAAAATTCAATCTGAAAAAAACACCTCAGACACAACACTAATTCCATATTAAATTTAATTTAACATAATTAAAAACCTCAAATTAGACCATGAATTGAAACACATCAAGATAAACAATGTACATTTCCATATTAATGCCCTACTATGACCTTAATTATAAAGTGATCATAAATACCCCAGTAATAGGGATGATTTCCACCACGCTATTGTGGAAATCAACAAAAAACCTAAACTAGAGACTAAAAAAATTGAGTGATGAATAGGAAGAAACATTAATAGATTCATCTAATAATGTGATGAAATAACCCAATAACAAGGGGGTTTTATGTGAGAAGGTGAAAGAGGGATGCCTGACCATCACATGAATATGGTGGATAAAAGTTGGATTTTAGGTTTAATGGATATAGGGGTAAAATAATAAATAGATATTTTTAATAATTCATATGGTTTGGAATAACTATTTAACAATCTATAAACCGAAAATGTGGTATTAAATAATAATAATTTCCATATTTCATGGATTGGAAACAAATATTACCAACCCATGCATTAAATATTTAAATTTTCACTATCTCATCCTGTAAAATTGTATATGTTTTTTCTACAATTGTATGAAACCTGTTTTCCAAGACGCGTATATAATTTTTTTTCTTGGTTTTTCACAAGGGCCATATTTTGTCCCTTGGTCATCAAATAATTGTGCATTAAAATTTTTTAATATATAAAATAAACTAAAAATTATCCCTATTTCAAGGTTCCACATAGTTTCTACTAAATATTTCACACTAACCCATTAACCTTAGTAAAAATCCAACAAAACTTCTATAAAATATTTTGAAGATCATGATACTTACATAAGAACCTAAGGTACCTATCAAAACTGAAACTATATAAAAAAATATCATCCATGGTTTCTCTATCTCTTACAAGATAAATCTGAATCTCAATTCAAAAAATGAATCTTACTTTTAAAAATACAATAATTCATGTTTACATTAAAATTCATTAATAAAAATGGAGTGAGGTTTTATAAAACCCCCCACTATAATCATTATTTTTTTGATAATACATCAAAAACCTTGTGAAGAAACACTAATATATCATGGTCATTAGTTCAGAATTTGCACACTTTGTTTCGTCAGTGAAGACCCATCACCCTTTCATAGTGTCATGAAAAACATGTATAATGAGAATAAAAATATCTCCCCAAAACCCGATCTATAAAATTCAAACTCACTTATCACTGCATTACTTTATTAGATAAATATGATTCGTTTAATCCAAAAACATCACCAAACCATTATTACACATGATCCATTTTTATAATTTGAGATGTAGTGTAATTCCATGATTGGTACATTGACTAATCTATTCAATACCACACTATTCTATGGGCACAGACACATTTTTATCCGAATCACACATAAATTCGATCATTTTAACCTAGTTCTATCACTAACATATAAAATTTATCCAACACAAACCCAAAATATTGATCATTTAAAACTATTCACATGAATGCCACCATAATTGTATAAATCTAAAAACTGATATGATTCTTTCCCACTATAGATTTATTTTCATTGTTATATTAAGAAACCGAATAATATAGTATGTACAGATAAATCACCATTAATTACAAGTTGTAATGATTGGAATTGGTCACTCTAATAAACCTGAATTGAAAATTCATACGCCAACTACCATGTTCCATGATTGTTCTTAAATACACATGTTAATCATGAAATATCAAAACACCACTATCAATCCATCTACAAGTTTCTATTTCTCTCAACTATAAGCCTCCTATGAACATTCGATTACAAAAAATAATGATCCATTTCATATGAATCATATACCATAACCAAACCAACTAGACTCATCCTCGTACTGTATTAAAACATGGAGTTGGATACTCGATTAAAACATTATAAATCCACCTCATGAGATGTATACATTAAAATTACATAAAATAAACTTGAAAAATTTACTAAATGCACGAGTCGAATGAATGTGTCACCTCCAGTTAACCACTTGTATCAAGAAATAAAATTCTAAAAATGCATCAGTTTCTCTATATACACCACATCAATCTTGTCAAACACATCTACCAACCTCACTTTTATGATTCCATAAATATATTATATATAAAAAAACACAATTTATGAAATTAGTTATAACATAGTCAATACAATATAAAATCAATAATATATCATCCCTTAATCAAGTATAATAATATCAATATACTAGTTTTCTATAAATAATCATAAAAAATAAGCATTCTAGTTTTACCTGGGATGGGAATTGGAAAAACTATGTGTATTGTGTACATAGTCACTAATAATAAACTACAAAACTATTTCAAAAATATTTTAGTATACAAAAAACTACCCATGTTTTTAAAATTTTCCTTCAAATCTATAATATTTTTACCAAAAAAATTAAATCAATAATAACCCATACCTAGCTGATCTATTTCCAAAAACTAATTTCCTCTTCAAAATCCATTTTGAATTAAAAATTTAAATACTTTAATAAATCTAGTTTCAAAAACCATATTTATTACTAATCAAAAAATTTAATGCCCGAAAACATTTAAAAATCGACAATTTTATGATGCATTTGATGTAAATTTGACTCATAAAACCATTCCATGAGCACCTCACCCCAACACATGATTTTTCTTCCAAAACAAGGTTGTTTGAAAAAAAAACTCTTCCCAATAAAAAACACATTGTGCTGGCATTGAGAAAATAAGGAAAATTACATTCAACAAAAACAAATTAACAAAAATGATCCTCATATCCATTTTTAATCTAACACATCCCTTAAAATATATTAGTGAAACAATTAATTTTTTTATAATATACATCAATTAAAAATGGATTCCATTAATGATTCGTGGAAAACAACAGAATTCATAAATTCGTGTATCTTTCCCTTATAATGGGACTACCATGTTACATGTCTATGTCATTTTATCCAATATAATCTATACGAATAATCTTGAGACTCATCCATAATACTATATGATTATTGGTTAGATACAACACCACACTCATCCTAGTGTAATATTCCAAAAAATATAAATCCCTTAGTGACTTAGGTCTCTATGAAATTCGTATTTTCCTGGCATGAATTTGACCCCCTCCCAAATCATAAAAAGTTGACAACATTACCAATAAATATTTTTCCATCCCAAAAACTTCTTTGATACCACTATTTAATACCCCATCATAGACCGACCAAATTAAACCTAATAGAGGATGTTAATGACCTAATCATTTCCTCTCGAGTGCCAAAGGCCACCAAATAGTATATATGGAAAAATATATTTATAGGGAGACTATTTGATATTATATAAATTCCATGGATCATTTGTAAATCTAATAAAAATTATAGATGACCTGTCTGCATGTTATACATCCCAAAATACATGTACTCAAAAAACCTGGATATCACATGGACCCCATAGTCCACAACAAAAATTGGTAAATTTATCTATATGATGACTAAACGATTATAGGGTATAAAAATAATAAATAACTAAGGACCATATATAAATTAAAATAGTAGTACATTGAATTTTACATACTGAATATTATATAAAATAACAATAACCTCCAACCCAAATCATGTAATCAAATTTTCCAAGTACTCATCCTCCACAACATTCTCAAATTATGACATACATAATGATCTAGAAAATACCAATGTCTTTATAGAAAACTAGAATATAAACTCATATAAATGAAAACACATATCATGAATGATTATTGTAGAAGACTACATCAAACTAGTTGGAATCACCAATGCATGTTCAGTACAAAATATTATTGTGATTAAGTAGATTTGAATGAAAAAAATTATATAATGAGTTATATTCTTATTATGAAACAAATTCAATGTGAAAAATCTTAATAAATCACATCATATATAAATTTAGGATTGTTAGGATTCATATAGTCCACCCTAAACCCCAACCTTACATGCTTCAAGAAGTGGCGTATGTATCTTTAAATAAGTAACCATTTAGGAGGACTAGATCCTACCATGAATCTGGTAGCAAAAATCATTTATGAATCATCCATTTCAATAGATTCTCTAATAACCTCATAGGTACTATTAAATCTTAAAATGTAGCCCATTGATATTATATTAGTCTAACTCTGAACTATATTTTCCACAGAGCCTGTCCCAGTCAATCCCAAACACACCAATATGCCACATGGTAGGGGTTCCTCTCCTATCCCAATAAAAAGGAGCCTATATTGTGATATTAAAAGCATTTGTCCATATGAATATGAGGAACTCATCCGAAAAATTCCAACCGATTCTTGTACTCCATATGGTAGTGTCCCATCACATGTCCCTAACTCCTATAATTTCATTTAACGTAATAAAATCCACTATCAGGAATAAAGGGAGATCAAAGGGACCAGTCCAAGGCATCTCGTGAATCTCAAAATATTTTCAATGGGTAGATGGTCACACAAAAATAATCTATTATAAAATAAATCAAAATTTTTATATCTTCTTGAACCCGTCCCACATTAAAATTACATCCCCTCAAGTGCTTGAATTATAACCATTTCAACCTTAACATTCTCATAAATAAAATTCAGATCTTGAGGTGGAACCTTCAATCCCATATACATGAATCTTTGATGAAATTAATATAGTTTCTACATAAAAAATGGGAACATAGTAGTTTCCCCTGGGCCACATAACTATAAAAACTCATTGTATGGTTTCCTTAGTCACACTTCTATCCATTAGTACAAAATTTTCCTTTTATAAATAATGTGTCTCAACAACCATTGTGGTAATTCAGTCCAATCTATAACCATTAATAGTATATAGATTTCATAGGGATCAACTTGATACTTTTATGTGATAATAATGTTCTCATAGGGATACAAACAGAACACACATCATCAAGAAACAATTTCAATCCACATGAAACCAAAAAAATAAATTAAATAAAAAATAAATCATACAATAAAAAATTGGATCCTTCCCTCAAAATGATAAATATTCAAAAACATTAATTCCAGTCCCATATGAATTTTTTTTAAAAATAAATCAAAAAACCCTATTTCAAAACAATTTGAAAAATGAATGACATATAGTTCTACCCACATAAGGAAGTTATCCAAAATCACACTTGATCGCTATTTAACATCGTTATAAATATTAGGAAATGAAATTTCAATGAAACCATATAAAAATATGCAATTTCCCTTAAAAATCCATTTATTTCAATACTAATTATAAAAAATATTATAATTTAAACATATTTTCTATTTAAAATCCAACCCACACCACCATGATACCCATAAATATGGCCAATAACCCTCGTTTGAATAAAGAACCACTATCACACTGTTTATCAATCTATATGGTATGTGTTGACTGTTTGGATGACGTGAGACCTTATCAATCCTAGATATTAGACATAGGGTTCATGTAATATATATATATATATAAATTAATTATGGAAAATAAATATAAAATCCAAAATCATACAACACACATTGAATGTTAAAGGCCACCAATATTAAGCTCAAAGTCATTTTCCTTTGAAATGAGATCCGAAAATCAATTCAAAAACTCACCCATGTCTAGGAAATACATTTCAAACCATATAATCATAAAATATTAATTATTAGTCAGTATAATTGGTTATACAATTAAATATATCAAATTATTTCAATGAAACATTAATTCATAATATCTACCATATTTGAATAATTGACAAATTTATCACCAAAATACATAATTAGACTGAAACAAAGAGAAACCATAAAAATATGGTTCACATAACACTCAAAATCTCAATCTATTAATAATCCATAATAATAAACATTTATTCCAATGAAAAATTATATTAACATATTCCAGAAACATGAAATTAATCTATGAAATGACATTTGTCTTCCGAAATAATGAATGATAGCTAAATCACATCTTCATGGGACTTTTATTATGATTAGTAGATAAAAAAGATAGATTAGGGACAATTGAAACCATTACATAGTGCAAATCATTATAAATCATATATTATAGATTTTGAAAATCTAAGGTAAATGATGGAAAAGATGAAAAATATGAAATTAAGTGGAACACACATACATTAAATTTATATTTGATGGAAATAAATTACATTAAGAATAATGGGATTTGATGGAAGAAATAGAAAGGGGTTTCTCAACCATAATTCATGATATGAAGGAGAAAATTGGAGTTTTGAGTCATATTTTTTTATCAGTAATATCATAAATACCAATATATAATGATTCATATTGTTTTGATGCATGGTTTAATAAACTACTATGGAAAGAACTATCAATTAAAACATACACTGTATTATTTTCAAATCTATTCATCTTTTTTACAATATGACCGTACCTAAATTTGAATCATTTTACACAATGTTATTGTAACATTGTTTCATCCATGCACTAATCCTGAAGACTAATCAAAGACAAAATGGTTATATTTGGGACCACATAGTTTTTATTTTATTGTTTACTATCGCGGGGTCCTAACTATTTCATTTAGAAAATTAACTGAGAAGAAACTGTTTCACATGGTGCTATATGGTTTCCCCAAATCCATGTACAACAAACATGTTATCTTATAAAAAATCTGAGAATAACTCTTGAAAAATATCATGAAGATCCCAAAACTCACTTGAGACACCAAGGAACCTCTCGACCACCAACATATACCCAAATATTTCTTACCTAGGATCACTAATTCTTAGAATTTAAATCCTCGTTTTTATTCAAAAATTTACCCATGATATAGAAATTAAAAAAACATCAAATTTTACTTAAAATTTATAAATATTATTGTCATTCTTGCTTGTATGAAAATTAATTCAATGAACTACATTATTCATTATAGAAATATTCTAAGTCATAATAAATATTAAAATAATATAATAGATATTTATAAAGCATTATTGATACAAATAATCATCTATTAAAAAAGTGAAATATTTTATGCCTTTGTTGATAATTAATATTGATATATAATAATAGATCATGGATGATATTATGAATTGTTGACCGCGATCTATACCAAAAAATACATAAATTGAAGCTCATTGGAGGATCACATCATTATCCATACATGGTAAAATAATTTCATTAAGAACCAAAAAATGATTCATGATATTTATTTAATGATGAAATAAATTTAAAATTTACTTGATAAACATAAATCCTCCAGTCATTTTTGTCGATATGATTCAATGTAGAAGTGGACTCAATTAATATCAACATTTCTATATTCATGAATAATACTTGTACCTAATTATCAATAAACCCAAATTAATCACTTTATGATTTCCAATGGAGAGAACAATAGATGTTATCACACCTAGAAAATGACACCCAACATTCGATAGTAGGGATTCCATATCTACACTTTTTAAGTATAGTGATCCAACTATACTACATGAGACATTTGATGCCTTTAAAAAGAATCATTAGTATAGGACATCATTATAATGTCTATGAGTTGATGTTCAACTATAACATAATTTAATATCACCCAACAATGTTCTAATATATCCTTTATAAATTGATATTTTTTTAATTATCATCATCCTTCAGTGTTTGAAATTGTTATTAGTAATATTAATAGAAACTTTTATCACAATTTATTCTGATATAATACATTACATCAACTATACCATATTTATTATATTTATTCATCCATGATATAATTGTGTATTCTTGAGTAATCAAAATGTATTTATCTTCTATAGTGTTTACGGAAATTAAATCATGATTTATGTTTATCCAATAAATTTGGAATCTTCCCAGATAAAATGAACCACCAAATTTTGACTTTCTGTTCTATTCTAAAACATCCCAATAGACATCCTTATTTCATAATAACACTTATTTTTACATTTCATGATGAAAAAATATAAAATCTTGTATGCCTTATATATATACAAACAATATTATTCATTTCACTAATAGAATTTTGATTTCATTGGGTTTATGTTGACAAAATGACACTTGAATAATAGACTATAAATTGTTAGGTTCTTTCACTGTTAAATAAAACATGCACCAAATGAACATCCTACAGTACGTGATGTGGATTGGTTTTCTATAACCATCTCTTAAAATCATCATCTGGGTAATAATAATTGTTTCAGGTCAATTAGAATAGTTAAATCCATATTTAATTTGAACCTCCTTAATATACTACGATTTAGAAATTAGTGTACCATGAATTCTGTTTCTCACCAGTAAACCAAGGAAAATCAGCATCTTACCAATCATCATCATTTTGAACTCACATTTCATTAACTCTAGAACCACCATTCATTAAAATATAATTTTTCCACTAAAGATAATGTCATTAACATAAATGAGAACCATTATAATTTTGTCACTCTCATTATTGACACTTTTATTTTAATCAACCATACAACATTAGAAACCATGACTCTTCAAATAGGGTTCAGGACATAAGTACCACTATCTTGGGTCATAATGTAATCTATAAAATTAATTCTATAGTTTGAAACCTTTTCTCTTATATTCATGGATGATAAAACAATATTACTATTTAATGTGCTCATATTCTTCTACAACTAAATAGGAAAATGTTATCTTGAAATCCATGTAAAAATTTGAATTTCCTTGGCACAAAAATTACTATTTTAAATGAATCATATAAATACATTAAATGTGTGAAAATTATTCATATAAATTAATTCTATATGTTTGGGAGCACCCATTTGGAATAATTTATTCCTTTTATTATAATACCCATGCCTAAATTTATTTATTATATTATGGGAGCCCTGTTTTTTATTTTGATCAAATTATATTCTGAAATCCATGAAAAATTTCCCATGCCTGATTCAGCTTTAATTTTTCATGATCATCATTTATCACATTAACCTAGTTCTAATATATGACATATTCTTCAAAATACAATGTATGTACCCATTATTATAAATATGACTTCTATGGAGAATGTATTCATCCAGTTTTCACTAGCACTATTGGGTAACGAATGCTATTTCACGTATCAATTTCATATATTTCTTTTTGAAATAAAAATTTTCTATTTTTTTTCTCCCATAGATATATTTTCCACCATATCACTTTCATAAAGATATTGTTTATTATATTGAGGAAGATTCTCACGATTCTTCTTAATAGTATCATCATTTATTTTTAAAACCATTCCTATTTGATATTGTAACATCCATATACATCTTATTTTCCATAGTATCCAAGGAAATCCATTTGAATCAATGTGACACAAACTTCATGGGATTATCTTTAATGATAATAAATCAATTTCCTCAAAGCATTAGTATGTAATTGAACATCATCTTCTTTCCATACCATAACATGAATGTTGTATTTATTTCCATCAGAAAAATAAAGCAATATTAAAATTGTAGTTTTATGTTAAAACATCTTCCTTTTAATAGATATTTGATAGTTTTTTCTTAATAAGAAACATTCAATCCATGATCTCTATGATCTGGTTTCTCCTGTAACACCAATAAATTTGATAAGGAGTTCTCATTTATGAGACTTCGTTCCTTATAACATGTTTCCAAATATAATCCCCCACTTAACTATTGGTAAAAACTCCACCATTATTGGTCCATAATTTTAAAATTTTCTATCCATAAATATTTTCATCCTCACACATTACTATGTAATGAATCTAAACACCTCATATGTTTAAGTAATGATAATTATCAATTCCATCCAATAATAATTTTCAATTAAAATAATTTACTATCTCTTTCTATGATGGGATCTTAGTGATATATGTCCATATACATTAATTTTTAATAATTCAAGAACACTAGAAAAATAATTTTCCTTTCCCTTTAATATTAATTTAGTAATATTACATTTTGGACAAATTACATGTGTGGGTACTCTCATATGATATCTTTTGGATATCTCATGATATATTCCATTTCCCTATATATTCGTTGGATGATTGGCTCATATAACCTAGATATTTATGCCACAATATGTTTTATTGTCCTTGGATTGATAGAACATATATTTTTCTCTACCTACAAGGTAAATATTAACCATCACATGCATTCCATGCATTTCCACTACCCCATTCATTATATTTATGATACAAGTATTATTGGTTTATTTTATTACATGATCTAAATTACATAGTTGACTAACAATCAAAAAAATATAATTAAGTCCATATACAACTAATAAATCATCCCATAATCTCTCTTGGACTACAAATATGTTTATCTAATATCATATAAATACGATTATTTCATATTTACTAAACAAAATGGATCTTTCATTATCTATCATGGTTCCTATGAAAATATCCCTTTTCCCACCATATTTGATGTTGATCAACTGTTTATCATCTACAAACTTACATGATCTATTTATTTAATGGAAATAGAAGCAACTAACGCCTACTCAACTCTTTTATTTATCACCCACTTCATTAGAGTCACACATGGTGTTGATTGACATGATTCATCACCTTCAAAATATGATGGAATGACATTATCTCAAAAGATATCAAATTAATTTTCTTTTTCTCCCCACAAGAAAATTCATGAAGTTATTGTGTACACTCACACTAGTTCATCATTATTATAATCCTTTGTATTATTGATTGAAAAAATATATCCATATTTTATAATTCTCTACACAAGAAACAATGAAAAATAAAATAATATTGATAATATCGAACTGTAATAGGTTATATTTCTGTCACTAATGAGAATTTGTGTGTTTTGACTATGGAATAATCATTTTGATAATGTCCAATATTTTCCAAAAATAAAAATTGATATGTGGCGTATCAATATATTTATTTGTTCAATAATCAATTTTCCCTTAGGTTGTTTGAGTATTATAAATTTTTGTTATACCCTAATCATTAATCCACATTATAGTAGGTTCTTGTTGACTAGATTGAACTATTTATTAATTCTATTTAGCTTTGATCACCACAACAAATTTGTCATCACGATATGATTTTTATTCTCATGGTGGTTATTTTCATGTTTTTTGGAAATCCATGTACAACTGTTATATTTTATATCCTTTATATGATTTGATTTACAAATTATATACTGGAATTGATGAGTCCACCTTTAAATATTTCTCACATGCTGACAACTTTCTTCTCTATATATTCAAAATGTTTGATCTAATATCACACTATTGTAGTTAAACAATATATTTTTCTATTATATAATTATACTTTTGTGTTGTGCTCAATGAACATAATTTTGTTTTCTAGATTCATATATTTGTGATTCTCAATTAATTTTTTTATTTAAGTCTTCTCATATTAATATTTCCATATAGATATTTTCACACCATTAAAAATTCTATTGGATTTATTCATTTGGTCACTCCAAGGTTATATTTCTTAATGAGGGCAAAAAATTATACATAGAGAAAAACTATTCCTTCCATTAATCCTTCATCATTATCACTATATTTAATTGTAAAATAAATTACCATCCAAGTATATTTTTTTCTAAATTTATTTCATTTTTTACTTCTCCTTCCATTAAAATTGGATGAATATTTTTTAATCAGTTTCTTATAATCCACATAATTAGGTTGTAGAATCATGAGAAATTTTATTGTATATTCACAAAACATTCAACATAAATATCTCAATATTGTAAGTGTTACCTTGAAATTTATATTTTCCCACTACAGATATCTATAATTGGAATTTCATTACATTATCCACCACTTCTTATTCATGACAATAATTTATAGTGAGAATTTTTTAAGTCGAAGTTTACCTCCAGATGAATCCACATTTCAGTAGTATCACCATCGTTTTTTTCCTCTCATATGTAATAAGATTGTTTTGTAAACTATCCATCATTATCTATTTTATATTAGTATCCTTGAGTACAGCCAATTTTATATGTAACCAATGTGAAAATATTTTCTGGATGAGTTTGATGATCTTTAAATCATAATGGGTTCTACTTATACCATTAAGGACCTACATAATATCATTCAAACAATCAAATAACCACTCTGTAGTTTTATTCATGCCTATCATCAATTTCTCATATATGTTCAATATATGTTATAATTTCCCTTCTCTGCATTTTGAATTTACATCATATATGTTTATCATCTTTTCACATTTTTTACGAGGATTTATATACATTCATGTTTGGTAGATTTTGTTGGATAATGATCCCCAAAATAATTTTTCCCTATAGGATTAGTATAAAGTACTCTTTAGTTCATGTTTGATAATACCCTGATATCAATTCTGACCAATATACCCTGATTAATACATATATATACATCAATGATAAATGATCTGAAGTAGTGATTCATCTATTTATTCCCCTATTATAAATTTTTTCAACAAAATATCATAATTCCATTATAATTGAATGCTACTATGACTTCACCAAGGTATGTTCAATAAGTGTAACATTAATATTTGATATGAATTTAAATCCCACAAAGGTTGGATATACTAAGATGGTGTTGAATTATTGCACGTTGGATTTAAATAATTCATACATTTGATATTGTTTTTTTAATGGAACTCTGTATTATCTCCTTATAAAAAAAATGTATTGGTGGAATGGAATGAATGAATGAGGAATAATAATGTTACATTGTTCACCCTAAATGGGAAAATAAAAAGGCAATGAAAAGATGATGTTTCAATGTATTCAAACCCACTAAAGCATACTGCAATTAAAATTTTTACAGTAGAATCACATATGATGTTAGTTGAAAACATATTTAAATATTAATGATCAATTATCAGTCAACTAACATGTAATAACTATTCCTTTATTATAAAACCATTGATGAACTATATCGAATTTTATTCAACCACAATTGTTTTTTCATGGAACTCTTCCTTTATCTAAATTATGAATTCCAATTTTCCAAAATTTATATAGGTAATTCATTTGTGGTTCATATAAAATTTACATTAAATCATACATAGTACAACATTTACTCAACATTAATAACATTCCTGAATTTATTTATATTCAAGCAACCACCATTCATTAAAAAAAACTAACATTTATGAAACACAATGTTTTAAAAAGACATAAGTCCATTTATTTCTGAAAATTAGTTTCACATAAATTTTTTATGAATGATTTAAATCTTCATAAATATTTCATTATAATTATTCTATCATATTATCAAGTTGTCCTGTAGCTACCAAGTAATATGTAAATGCATCATCCTCATCCATCCAACATCTAGGTATCACTCGCTGCCACTACGCTTCTCGACAAAAATCATAGCACTGAAAAAACAATTTCACGTAATTATTTTCCTTATGATATCCATAGCACCAACTCCACTAGTTGACCTAGCCACCACAAAAATCGATGGCACTACCTTTTCCTACCTACACTGTTGGAATATCCAGAACCTATGAATGTCCCTCCCTTCGGTGGATTTCCCTTAATCAACCCCATTTGAGGGTTTTCTAACTGTTAACAATTCTTTCTATCCCATAATGAGTTGGGGAAAGTCCTACTCAACCTAATATACACATGAAATGGCCTTCCCAACCATGAATTTCCCCACATCGGTACTATCTAACCTATAATGGGCATTGGCTATGTCGGACCGACCCCTAATGGGTGTGGGGGACCTGAGGGCCATATGCATAAAAGATATAATAAAATATTTATTTTATAAAAATTTACTCATAATAATAATATTTTTAATATTACATAATAATTATATAATTTTGGAATAAATATAAATTAATTATTTTATAGAAGAAAATGATATAATTAAAAATTAGAATATTTTATTTATTTATTTAAATGTCATATAATTTCATTTATATCATTTTAATTTTTTTAGGAATGTAATTATACTATAGAGTGGTATTTAATATTTATCAAACTTTATTGTTTTGGTATATTATTATTTTATTAATTATTTCAATTGTGGTAAATGATTATAATAATAATTTATATATAACGTGTAATGATATTCTATTCCTTATATTAACATGTATAGGGGCCTACACATCCATTAGTTTTTCTATATTTTTTAATGCTTAATAGGACCCATCACTTACATTTCATTATTAATGTACAATTAATGATGATGTTTTAATATGTGGACCATGTCGTGAATACGATAATATTTAACATTATTCGCTTTGTGTTGTGTCTTCTCCATAGTGTGGAGTATTAGGTGAGGTTTTAAAGATCATTACTTGTAGAAAACTCAAGGAATAGATTTTTCTAAATCTAGAAGTGACATCTACTACGGTTCAATAAAACTGTAGGATAAATATAATGATTCAATTGATAATTAATAATTATTGATAAATAAAAAATTATTAATTTGATAGTGTTTGTATTATTGAAAGAAATAATGTTATACCAAAATTTCACTTCGATTAATTTTGTACAACTAGAATGTTGAATAAAGTGTTTTTTCGGCACTTGTGAAATTCAAATACTATAGTAAATTAAAATTGATGGTTTCTAGAATACTCAGGATCGTCCCTTGCATTCTATGGTGTAAAATATTCTTATTTAAGAATCATGTTTGAAAAATATTAATTTAGACAATAATAAATCCAACAACATATAATTAGTGAATGATACATCACCAGGACACATATGTTACCACGTGTTGTCCCATATTCATGAATTTTGTGGGGAGACATTATTGTAATATATTTATGAGGTGATGATTACTTCATATATTCTTAAATTCGAAGATGAGACATGTATGTTCAATAAATCCATTTTTTATATCATTACATAAAATATTCTATATATTCATTTAAGAATAAAAAACGTACATTATGGTGAGAAATACTTCCTTACAAGTTTACTATGTTTCTATAAGAATATATGAACATAATGATTGATCAATATTTAGTTTTTATAATATAAATGTTGATATACCAGGAGATACGAACATAGAAATGTGTAATTCTAAATAATTATTTATAAAATCCATCAAAACATAATAATTGGGGAATTATACATGAATTTTTTATTATGGTATGTCAATATATAAGTGTATAGAAGTTAAAATTCAATAAATTAAATTAATGAAGCATGTAGTTTCTTATTAATAATGTTTATTCATCATTTTATTTAGTGATCCTAATTTAATTCATGGGTATTAAATATAATAAACCAATCACATAAGTACATTAAAATAATGTAAACATGTAAGAAAAGAAATTTTACAATAAGACACGTGAAATATCCAAGTGGCTAAGAAAGGGTGATTCATATGAAATGGTAAGATGTATTCAAAATCTAATTTCAATGTATTATGATAACATGCAGAAATTTTATTTACTGTGATAAAAATATTTATCTCATTTATACTGTGGGAATATGGAGAAAGTATTTTATTTTTTAAATGAATGTTGTTTGGGGTGTTTTTTTCTAAAATAATGATTTATTAATGACTGAATTATTTGAAATAACTAATGGATATAAAATGTATGACTGTAAAGCACATACTTGGAAAGAAAATTCATTTTAAATTGAAATTAAATGTGGATTTCAATGATAAACTCAATATGTTATTTCAAACCCTTTGTAATTAAATACCTGATGTATTGTCTATACATTTACATATTTAGTTTTGGAAAATTAAATTTTTTGAGATAATGTAATAACACAACGCTATCATAATTAGTCCATCAAGAGAGAATTAATCAATCCATGGTTACACTAATGGAAAATATACTTCTTAGTATTCCACTATGGGTTGTTAAATTAATTAGAAAGTGATGTTTGAAATTTCCATGATCATAATATATGAGTTTATTGGGAATATATGCGTATGAATATCATGAACATGAATTCCTTGATCCATATAATTCAATGTGTATTAATTCATAAATTCAAATTTCCTTATACACATAAATATATGATGTATTCAATGGGGTTTGTTGATGAGTCATAAAAGATTACATTGATTGAAAAATAAGTCATGGAGTAAATATAAAATATAGATACACTCATACACATCAGATTCATGGTGTATGAAATAGGATAATAACAAAAATATTCAAATTCATTTTAGAAACATACATTATTTTTTCAATACATGCTTAAAAAATAGAAGTGATATCCCATAACTATATACCAACTAGTTTTAGAAATAGATATCATATGTGTTATAGGATGATATAAATCCATCTTCTATGAATAACTTATTTTGTAAAAAAATTGACATAAACTAACATTCATCCAGAAAAATACAATGTTCATCTAAAATTATTATCCTATTTTTTTCATAGGATATTGTAGAAAAATATATGATAGAAAAGATATAGGCAGGTAGTAGACTATATTTATATAAAGGTTGAAAATATCTAATTGATTTAGGGAAATATATATAATTGTATTTAGATAATTTCATTGATTAATAAATATTTTTAATAGGTGCACATTAAACCAAATACATTGGAAATGGAATGTTTTAGATGTATATACTACATAAAAAGGATAAAACTAAGGAAATTCTTTTTTATTCAACGTGGTGAGTGATAAATTATATGTTAAGAATAATGGATCATAGAAGTAATAAGTAAATCTAAATCATATATGATTACTATGTTTGATTAGAAATCAAGAATATATTCCATATATCTATATATATAGTATTATTATTTTAAATACTTTAGTGAGTAATCAAGTGAAACTCTTCATGGGTGGTATAATCATGGTTCCAATAATGTTCATTTTTTAATACCATTTTTTATGCCTAAATTAATTACAATTTAAAATTACATTGATACATTCAGTTATCATTAAATTAGATTTTGGATATTAAGACAACCAATCTTGGAATGAGTCTATATGATGTGACAAAAAAGGATTGGTTACAATATAGAATCCATATAAGGGGTGAAAAATATTTGTATACTATCTTGGATTTATGTAATTAAATGTATTATGGAATATTCATTTTGAATTAATTATTTCAATACTTCTACATGATATTTGTTGAAGAAACATTTTTTTCAATGTAAAATATGTTTTATAAAATATACAACCAAGTAATGGTATTATAATTAGTGAAGACCAAAAAAAATTAAATATCCTAGGATTGACATGATAGAGATACTAAATTTAAATGTAACATGATTTGTCTGTGTATATGATATGGGTTTTTGAGAACAAGTGAAAATAACATATAATGATAATGTATTCATAAAATACTTGTTAGAACAATTCCAATAAAAATTGTATCCAATGTAACTTGTAATAAATCTATATAAAATGATATGTTTGATACATAGGTAGATAATAGTGTATTGAGTATAATTAAATACATTTCTATGAGTAATCAATTACATATGATGTTATATATACAAGATATGATGTTGTAAATACATACATTATTGAATTAAATAGTCATAAATTTCAAATGGAACTACATTATATGATTTCATAACTATCCAATTGGACTTGGGATTTTACAAATGATACCATCAGGGTATTTAGAGAGTAAGGGGAAATAGATTAAAGGGACACAAACTAGTCTTCCTTTGAATCCATATGATCTAATGTAATATTAATACAAATGTAATAAGTGAGAGAAGATAATTAAATATAGTTGATTGCATATCATTAATTAATGAGTGTGTTGAGGCTTTAGTTGAAGAAAAATAAGTATTATACAATATGAAAAACATTTTTTCATGTTCATGGAATCACATATAGTAAGTATTCAATTATAATTTTGAAAATAATCATCATTGTATGACTAATACTTTCTATGAATTAATGTATTGACAATGGAAAAAAGAATATTATCAATGATATCATCTATTGGGGAATTATACTTAAGGATCTGGAGTTATAGATTCTAGAATAGTCATATAGTTCATACAAGGAAGAACAATAGATAAATCCATAACTAAATAGAAAAATGATATTATACTGTAAGAGATATCATATATAGTTAGCATGACTGATCTACTATATGTGGGAGTGTTTCAATAGTGGTTTCCCAAGAACCAACATGAAAAGAACATTTATATTACCAAATGATGTATATAGTGAGTTCTTCATTATGTAAACATACCATACTTATGTTGATATTTTTATGTATAATATTTTTATGAAAATTTCATTATATTACATGTCATATATATAAGTCAAATCAATTAAAATGATATAATGAGAAACACCAGATACAATTAAAATAATCCTAAACATAAATCATATGATCATAATACATAATAATAATTGGGAAAAATAAATTTGGACTATCTATTTAAGGGGGATAATAAGTTTTATGACATATACACATGAATTTTTAACATGGTGATCCAATGTAGATGAAATAATTAATACTAAACTGCTACTATGAACCCTGCATGTTACGATGTCATTGGTATTATCTATCAATAAAAACATATAATTGTATCTTTAATTGAGATCATTGTAAATGTTCACCACATGATTATATAAAATGACGTGAGGTAAAAAAGAGGAAATTGATGTTGTGGTGAGGTATTTTGTGTAGGGAGAATCATTGATGATATGATGTTGGTTGAATGGTCAAGATAGGATTTGATTCTTTTGGATGGATGTGATATCCCAAGGAATTTTGATATAGATTGTAGAATGTTTCAGTACTATTACTAGCTGAAAACAAATCATCCTAAGAAATATGTAATAATGATAATAATTAGTTTGTATCTAAAGATAACCATGTTGTGCATATGTGTTGAAATATTATTTTTTGTTTTCAATTTTAAATAGATATTAAATAAACATGGATGGTTTTAAAATCAATTATATAAGTAGTGGTCCAACATTGGATTATTTCATCAATCACTTATTGTACCATTATCTAATTGGTTTATGTTCAACTAATCATCAATTGGATCCAACCAATTACATTCATCATGAAAATTATATTTGGAATGATAAATAAAATAATCATTTTTTTAATACATTTTCCAATCATAGTGATTGGATAACTCTATTCACCTTTGAATTACCGCATTTTTATCTTACTAGTATAGTGGATTTAATCCATATGTCTTGTGAATTCATTTTACAAAATGAGAATATGTAAATAAAATTAAAATTACGAAAGAAAAAATTTCTAATGAACATTATATCTTATAGAGGAGTTATAAAAATTATTGAATGGTGATAATCCTTAAAAGTGGTGAGGGTATTCTACATAGATACACCATAGAGGGTATGGTGTGACATCATCAAAGATTTTCAAAATTGAAAATAAAATATAATAGATATGTACAATCATCCAATCCCTTCCCACCTAAATTCTGACTCATTATATAGTGGAATGCTAGGTTTTCGGGGTTCTATTAATGTGGGGGGAATGTGTTGGGCCATTAAATTAATGAATTTATTCATTTAAATTGTATAATGTATACATTAATCTATATGGATGATTTGTTTCTAAAAAGAAAGGCTCAAATTAATTCTAAAAGTCATCGATGATCTTCTGAATTCTATCAGAATATCCTTCTCATAGGTGGAGTGATCCCATGATTATCACCCAAGTGGGTAACAAAATATTCCCATAATATTTAATTTCTAATCCTCATTATTCATAAAAGGTTCTAGATCATGTTATAATTGTTTTTCTTACATAAATAATGCTTGAAACATACATCTGTTGTTACTATGACATAATGATCAAGGAATTCAAAACAAAACCAACATCATTTCTCCCATATTTTATAAATATTTTAGTATGGTTCATTGTTATGTATATCTAGTGTCAACAATAATAAATATTATTCTTGAATGAGTGGAATTATAGAGAACCCTGAGAGGATATGTACTCTATGTGACCTATCTCATGGAACACTTTCCTAGATCTCCATCATAGGTAAATAAGATCCCAAATTTGATCCAAGAACCACAATAAGTCCCTAGGTAATGTTGTTTTAATCATTCATCATCTCAATCACTTGGGTGGAAGTAGAATGTCAATCATACAAGAAATATGATATCCAATTTTGCATTGGGGTTTCTAAAAAATATGGGTGCAAACATTTCATGTAAAACCCAAACTGTAGATCTCTTTAAAGAATATTTAAAAGGTGATATTTTTCATCAAGGTAAGTGGAGAATTTGAGGATATTGACGATCATATAGAAAAATTCAAAATATAAAGGGGCGGGGAAAATCTAAAGGTATACATTCCTACCATGATGGTCATTAACAGTGAGCTACGAATTATATAGTAGCTAAAAATATTGGGATCGCCGAAGGAATTTCTACTGTATGTGTGGTAGCACAGTGAATAAAATTTAATCATGTAGAAATTTATTTTCTATTTTGTGTAATTTATGAATGCATGATTAGTTGATGGTAGTCAGTGTAGGTATTCCTAAAATGAGAATGTTGTGAGTTAAAGTGTTTAGGTGACTCTGATAAGTGTATATGATTATAAGAATGAATGTTCATTATACCTATGATGTGACAGTCTGTTCATGATGTGGAGGTACATGGTTAGTGTCACGACCCATCCCATGTGTCCCGAACGAGACTACCCTGTGATAGCCTTACATAGGCAATGGGTTGGTCACTAGCACCTGAAGGTATTTTTTGAATAGAGAAGGCATTTCCATATAAATCATTACACACTTGAAATGGGAAACAAAACTAAACGACCAAAAAAAGTAAGGTATAACCATCAGTGTAACGTAAATCTATATGTACAACTGTAAACTGAAAATATTTAGCCGAAATACAAGAACTATAGACTGAAAATAAAGTAAACATCTATCGCATCATCCCTAGAGGTCTACCCGGATGGTAGTAGATGTAAGTATAAATTCAAAGAAGAGGGTTTTGACTTCTCCCATTGCACCATTCTCCACCAAGTCTCAAACCTCTAACTTCCTCCTCAGAGCGTCAGTAGTCTTCCCCAGACACAAATGTGTGGGTGGAGCCCATGTAGGGTTTTGTACAACAATACCTAGTAGTGGACCCCGAGTCCCTCGAAGGTCTCTCAGTAATCCACAATGTAAAACACCACAACAAATACCAAAAAGGTAATATCACAAGAACAATATGAATCATGAAACAAAACACAATAGAGACTGATCAATCATATGGTATAACTTCAGTGTTACTGAGATAAGGATGACTATTCATACAACTAGAACATTTTATCTATTTTAACTGCACTAGTGACCTATATTGGTCACTGTAATATGACATGTATTGGTCGTTGTGTTGACCCATATTGGTCACTAGTGAATACCCAGTTTGGTTGCTGGTGCTGACCCACATAGGTCAATGATACAGAGGTAGAGTGATTATTCGTATATCTTGGTCATCCCAACATGGAGATTTAGATAGTGACCCGTATTAGTCTCTCCTCTACTTCATGTCACAACTGGACCCTTAATTCTCACATGAAGCATGCCTGATATACAGAATACTATCCCCCCAAGACATCTATCATATAACAACCAGTACTATGTCCCACCAAAATAATACCTAAGGGACCGCCACTCCATTGGGGTCACAATTTGATAGAGGGCGCGTCGATCGGACGCACGGTGTGTGAGAAATGGTAACTTTTATAAAAAGGGTCATATCGGATTCAGGTTTGGTCCAACCCAGGTTTCACATAAAAATCCTTCAAAACTCACTTATTGTATCTCCAATGGACCGTGTTGTCACAAATTTTCTTATGCCTCTGATGACACATAGATTAGACACCCGGTCTGTTAGTTGCACCCCTTTCTATTAAATGGTGGTGATTGCACCTCGAGCCATCCTTGCTCAATCGACCCAGCCAGAATATGCCAATGGGTCCATTTACCTAAAAGGGTCCCAACTCCAATGATGGAATGTCAAATGGACACCTGGTTCAATATTTACATGAGTTTCATTATTCGTGGGCCAGTTGGGTAGGAGCCCGATCCGACTTGTTTAGGTCGGCCCGACACAACGGGTCCAGGGGTCTACCAGACCCCACCTAGGGTCTACATAACCCTAATTGGGTCCAAAATTTGATGGGATGTCCTGGTTCATCGGGTCTAGCCTGTCAGGGTTGGCCAAACTACTTCGCGAGCCCATGCAACATTTGGCTTGGCACGTCGGGTGAGGTCTGGCCCACCCATGCTGCCCGCTGGGTCGCGGGTCCGACCCGGCTTGTTGGGAAATTCCAACCTGCATCCGGACCTATCTTCTCAAAGATGGACCAAATTTTCTAGCTATCCCAATGGATGAAGATTCATTTCCTTCAGGCAGGGGTTGGCCACGTGGCCGACCCATCATGGTTGAAGCAGCGGGGAGTGAGGTCCACGCTTCCCCCTCCTACCGCAACCAGCTGGCTGCAGCTACTGCCGCCAGCGACACAAGCTGGCGCCGCCCATCTCCCATATGGCCGGCTCGATTTGGCCACTTCTAGAAACTTTGGAATGCGACAACACCCTGCCTTCCACTGCTCGCAGTAGGTCGCTGCGGGCCTCCTCCGGCCACCATCGGCCGCAGACGGCATAGCACTCCAATGGTAGTTTTTGCGGTCCACTAGAATGCCGCCATCGGTTCGCGTCCCTCAAACACCTTTCCTTGACGTTCATTGTTCCTCCATGAAGAACAGACTAAGGAAAAATTTAGCGGAGGTTCTGTCCCTTATTGGTTTCAGCGTTCTCCCTCTACGTATGGGTTTTAAACATGATGAAAAATTAATAAAAACAAAAAGAATAATAATCCTTGAGTTTAAGATCCTACAAAAAACATCCACTTCATTAACTAGGATACTGATCAACCCATTAGTCCGTTGTTCGACGTTCGTCATATTCTTAAAGAACGTGATGAGAGAGAACATCAAAGCACATAAACCCCATTTATTTTATAACATTCATTATCACACGTTTGTCCTCGAGAGTTTACGGTGTTGACGGCGATTTCTGGTTACTACCTTGAAATGTTGTTTTTTGTCATTCATTACTAGGGTGGAAGAGCATCTGGGAATTTCTCAAGAATCCTCGAAATCCTTTATCCTTATTTTTTCTGACACATTGAACTATTTATAGAACCACGCTGTTGCGTTTCCATAATAATGTGACATCGTGTCATTACACTATTTCATAAATGAAATAGATTTTCTATTTGGAACCATTAAACTCATTTTTACCTTGTGGAATATGGGTCATCCATTTTTTTCATTAATGTTCCTCGTTTCCGGATTGTCGATGCCCCGCAACATCGCCGTCTTCGACACATTGGAGAGAAAATAATAAAATAATTCATTTAAAATATATTATTTTTTTCTCTCAACAAGTTGAAAAATTATCATTTTTACTCGGACCGCTTCGGAGAATGTTAAGTTGTTTCTAGGCATATCCCAGCATTTCGGATTCAACAGTGCCCTAGGGTGTTTAATCCATGCACCAGATGAGAAGATTGAAAATTTTTCCCACGCATTTAATGATCGTACTTGAAAAAGCATAAAAAAATCATACCGGGCACACCAGGCCTAGGAATCATGCGCCGTAAAATTTTACAGACTCTTAATAATCCAAAGTAATTAAAAATTTACATGGAATTTTTTGGTTCTTTACATTCTCCCCAGATTGCGGCATTACATCCCCGAAATTCAAACTAGGCTAAAAAACAAACTGAGGTATTGGGCACACATATGAGCATCTTGTACCCACTATTCTCCTAGAGATTCTTGTGCTACCACTGAATGCACACCAGATGTATCAATCACAAATTAGGGGTCTTATACTGTCGATCCTCTATCTCCACTGGGTATTCTGAAAAAGTCACCCCGTCATAAATCTATATCTCGCAATGGTCGATGATGTGAGATGGGTCATGAACGTATCTCCTCAGATAGGCTACATTGAAGATATTGTGCACCATCTCCAACTACGGTGGTAGTGGAAAGTGGTACACCACCATGCCAAACCTCTGAAATATCAGGAATGATCTGATAATCCTCGATGAGATTTTTTTCACCTCAACCAAATCATTGTAGTTCCCATCGAGGGTATAATCCAATGAATATGTGGGGACCATCGTGGAACAAATGTGGTCTTCATCACCTATCAGAATAGAAATAATTTCAGCTCTGTTCTGTCTTCATCTACTCTTGGATTACCTGCACATTCTTAGTGGTATCATATACCATGTTTGGGCCCATGACTGTTGGATCTCCTGGATTCATCTAGCACATGGAAAATCTGCACAGTCATCCATACAATGAATCATAAGGGGTAATACCAATGGAAGAGTGATAGGTGTCGGTGTACGTGAACTCCACTAAGTGTATGTGGTCCTCCAAACTTCGACCAAAATCTATGACACATGCATTAAGCATGTCTTCCATGGTCTGGATGGTCCGATCAGTCTGACCATCAGTCTGTGGGTGAAAAGTAGTGCTCCCGAAAATCTGAGTCTTGAAATCCTCCCACAATCATTTCCATAACTGGGATGTGAAGCATGTGTAATGGAATCACACTATCGTCGACGAAACCCCATGATGTCGCAGGATCTCCAGAATGTAGAGTCATCCCAGGATCTCTGTCGAACCCCTCTCTCTAATAACATGGAAGTGGGAAAACTTGGTGAGTTGGTCAATGATCACCAAAATGGCATCATACCCTATGTACATATGTGGTAACCCCATCATGAATCCCATTGATGTCCCTTCTCACATCCACTCCTGTACCTTGAGGGGCTGGGTCAAGCCTGCTGGTACATGGTGCATGACCCTCACTTTCTCATAAGTGAGGAATCTTGAAACAAAGTCTTCCACAATTTTCATCATCCCTGGAAACCATTACTGATGACTGAGGTCCTGAAAAATCATTATCATGCCTAGTTTTACTGCCAGGGGGGATTTATGGAACACCCTCAGCACATCCTCTCATAGCGCCACTCGTAAAATTTTATGTCCTTTGAAATTGCTATTGTGATCCCCTACTTCCTAATATCCGTTCGGTGCATGGCCTGAGTCTATATAAGCACATATAGTCTCATAGCTTCTGTCTCCGAGTTGTGCCTCCCTAACTCACTGAAGGAGTGGAGGGGAAACTACAATTAACTGGAGGTAGACTGTCTCATATCTATCCACATAGGATATCTGAAGTGAGGCTAGATGCTCTGAAGCCTCGTTTGGTATCTGCGAACTCAATCTCCGGCTATATGCATCCACCACAATGTTCCCCTTGATTATAGTATATATTGTATTATATTCATATTCTTAGAGAAACTCTAGATAATATTACTTTCATAGATTTAGATCTTTCTGTGTGAAGATATATCTGATACTCTTGTTGTCTGGGTAAACAATGAACCGCTCGACCATCAAGTCGTGTCAAGAGAACATCAAAGTGAAAACTACTTCTGCCAAATCCTAGTTGTGTGTTGCATAATTCTGCTCATGAGGCCTCAGATGTCATGGGATGTAAGAAATAACTGGATCATCCTGCATCAAAACACATCCGATTCTATCCCCTAATGCATCACCGTAAACCATGTTGTCAGTACCCTCATTCAGATACATCAGGATGGGAGCTCTATTCCTTCTGTACAACATCTATTGAAAGCTTTATTGGCTTGTCTCTAACCAAAGGAAGGTTTTCCCCTAATTCTTCAAAGTAGACATAGGTGCTACTACTCATAATAAATCGTGTACTAACCTCTGATAGTAGACTACTTATTCATGTAATCTTTTAACCTCAGTAACACTCCATGGTGGCCCCTATGAAATGATAACCACAATATTCGTAGGATCCACTACAACTCCAGCCTCTGAGATGAAGTGTCCCACGAAGTGGACCTTCCATATTCAAAACTAAAATTTTGAGATCTCCCATATATTTGGTGCACCAAGAGAGTTTCAAACACTATACAAATGTGTACTACGTACTGTTCCTCATATTCTAAGTACACCAAATTTCGTCTATGAAGACCACCAAAAAGCGATCGACATATGGTTGAAAGTTCATATTCATGAGGCGCATGAACACTTCTAGAGTGTTGGTCACCCTGAATAGCATCCCCAAGAACTCTTAATTACCATACCAACATCTGAAGTAAGTTTTCTGTACGTCCTCGTTTGGAACACGAAGTTGGTGATAACCAGATCTGAGGAATATCTTCAAGAACCACTTCACTCCATTCAAATAATCAAACATATCATCAATCCTTGACAGAGGATAATTTTTCTACAGAGTCACCTTTTTTAGGCATATGAAGTCCACACATAGCCTCTTTCACCCATCTCTCAACAAGGAAAACAACATCGGGAATCCTCATGGAGAAACATTGGGACATAAGTATCCCTACCTCTTTATGTCCTCTAACTACACCCTCAGTTCCAAGAACTCCGCAATGGAAATATCATATTCTAGTGTAGATATTGGTGTTGTTCTTGGGTATAGGTCAATACAATACTCTACCACTCTATGATGAGGAAGTCATGGGACATCTTCTAGAATGACATCCTCATACTCATCCACAACTACTAGAAACTGTTGACTCACCTCATCCACTATATCGATGGTCATGAAATCCCGAAGAAATGTAATCAGTTGTAACATCATGAGTGCAAGTTCATATAATGCTACTCTGTTTTCCTTCTCACAAAAAAAGATCAATGGCCTCCATCTCGTTGAGTACCATGCACTGTACGTATCATGAATTCATTATGCGTGTAAATTCCTGATAGCTAATCCATGGCTATAATGATGTCGTAGTTCTTCAACGCTACTACTAGAATTTCCCATCTGAAACTCTATCCTACAAGAGTAAGATCACACTGTCAGCACCAATGCGTGACCACTGAATCTACTCCCATTGGAGTATCTAAACGCAATGGTCGAGCTAAAGTCTATATTGGAATATATGTGTCCTGAAAAAATTCCACAGTATGTAAACAATTTCTAGGACATATGTCAATAATAACTACTGATAAAGTAGAGAACATACATATCATACCTTGTATCATATCAGGGACATCATGATTGTGAGCTTTTAATACTTGTAGCTGGGCATTTTCCAATCCAACCCTTCCCTAAGCTCATGGTGGACTTCCTGTGGGTGGTTGTTGTAGTGCCTTCTAACCCAAACCACCTCCAATTGCACGTCCTGCACCCCCGCCTTATCCACATCCTGGAGGACGCTAATGCTCCTGTCACTACCACTGCCTCAGTGGCCTCTCCACTATCTACCAATCATCCGCTTGGGGAGTCAAACAATCATCAGCTCTATGACCCTGTCCCCCATATGAAAAAAAATCATGCCTTGATAATGTATGTACACATTAGCCGCAACATCAACCATGGAATCTCTATACTAAAAAGCAAAATCAGAAAAATTACTCTATTAACTCATTAAAAGTTGACTCTTAGTTCATCTGGTAGAACCAAATCCCGTTTGATACCAGTATTTCATGACTCGCCCCATGGGGCCCTGAAATGAATTCCCCAAGACCGCCTTCTATATGCTAAGGGATTGTGACTAGAACCTAAAATATTTTCATGAATAGGGAAAGCAGTGCGTTATAGATATGTACACACTCAAAAAATGAAACTGATGTAAACTACCAAAAAAGGTAAGGTGAAACCACAACAGTAATGTTCAACTAAAAGTACTATATTAAAAAAAATGGACAAAAATAATAGACCTAGAAACTGAAAAGATATTAAACAATGGTTTCATCTTCCATGGAGCTATAAATGGAATATAGTAACTATAAGTCAGAAGTCGAAGAAGAGGATCTCGACTACTCCCAGTGCATCAAGCTTTGCCAAGTCCCAAACCTCCAAAGCTTGCCTCATAGTGTCGGTATTCTGCACCATACACACACGTGATGAAGGTGACCGTGTAGGGGTGAGTATAACAATACCCAATAGGGGTCCCAGAGACCCATGAAAATCTCTTAGTAATACAAATAAGAAAAAAACCACATAGAATACCACCATGAAAATATCAGAAGCTTGATCAGAATCATGAAGCACATAGAAAAAGAGATAAATCACTCATACGGTATAACATTAAGGTTATTGGGATAGGGATGACTAGTCGTACAACTATATCATCTTATTTTTAGTTACTATACTACTGGCCTATATAGGTCATTGTTAGATGGCCCTTATTAATTGGTAGATTCTAACACGAACTGGTCACTAGTGTTGATCTATATTATCCATTTATGCTATACATATTAGTCATTGGGGGTGACCTGTATTGGTTTCTAGTGATGACTGCCTTGGTCACTGATATAGAGGTATAGATGATTTTTTCTACATGTATATCATCCCAATCTGGACTTTTTAATGCTGACCATTATTGGTTGATCTTCTTCTCTAGGTCACTATCATCCACTGGATTCCTGTAAAAAGAACACCTGATCTCTATAAGACACTCCCTCTCAAGACATCACTCAAATTTGAACCGTTATGAATATTCTCAAAAAATATACCAATGGGACCACCTCGTCAAAGGGGTGTCTATGTGACCAACATCACATCGATTAGATGCCCGATATATGATGTATGGGAACTTTTGTAAAAAGGCCTAGTTGGATTCATATTTGATCCAACCCAAGTCTCACGTCATACTCAATAATAACTCACTTAAAGTATCTCCAATGGACTACTTTGTCACAAGGTTCCATATTCCTCAAATAGCGTGTCGTTCGGAAGTCTGTTTTGTTATTTACACCCCATATTCTGATAAATGGGTTTTCACTCCTCGGTCCGTCCCAGCCATGTTAGACCCTACAGAATATGGAAAAGGGAATTATTTTCATAAGGGGTTCTAACGCCACTAAAGGCATGTAAAATTAAAACACGATTCGTCAGTCACATACATTTATTTATTCGGGGACTTGTTGGGTCTGGGCCCAGTTTATCATTGTCAGGCCAGCCCGTTGCAAAGGGTTCTAGGGTTTACCTGACCTTGACCAAGTCTAGCCAGTTATGGGAAACCCAGTTCAATGGGTCCATCCCATCGGGGTCAGCCCGACTGGTTCGCGGGCCCATCCCACTATTGGTCCAGACAACCAGGTGGGGCTCATCCCACAAATTGGGCGGTTCTGGCCCAATCAGCCGACCCACATCCAGACTGGTCCAACTGAAGGGGGACAACTTTTCTTTGATGGCCTCATCGATGCATGGCCTTATTCTTCCAGATGGGGTCGTCTAGGTGGTTGACCGGTCCTGGAAAACAAGTCGTGGTGTGACATCCACAGAGCCCCATCCCACCGCGTCCCGCTAGCAGTGGCTGCTGCCACTGGTGGAAACTTCTGATGCAGCCCATATCTCCAATGGAAGGCATGGGCCAGCCGCCTCTAGACACCGCATTTCAGGACATCGCGCCCCTTCCACCACCAGTGACCGGTCACCATGGGACTCCTCTATACACCAACAGTTTCCACCGTCATCCACACCGGAAGTTGTTTTTGTGGACCACCAAAATGCCACCGCCATTTAACATCCCTCAAAATGCCTTACCGCCACGTTCACTGTTACACTACGAAGAATTCCCCAAGGACAAATTTATCAAAGTGTCCGGGCCTTAGTGGTTTTGAATCGCGCCCTCCACATTAGAATTATAAACATTATGAAAAATTAGTAATAAAAAAAGAAGAATAATCCACTAGTTTAAGATCCCTTACCAACCATCCACATGATTAAATAAGACGTGGATCAACCCGTTAGTCAGCTGGTCCACGTTCATCATATTTTTAAAAAATGGGAATGGAGGGAACATCAAAGAACATAAACCTCTATACCTTTAATGACATTTGATTCCACATGTACATCCTTGGGAGTTTAAAATATCGACAACGCTTCCCAGTTCCAACCATCACAAGGTGTTCTTCTTCGTTCTTTTCTGGGGTGGGAGTACGCCATAGCTTCCCCCGATAGTTCTCCAAATCCTTCCTTCTTACTTTTTTCTGACACGTCATACTATTTATAGAACCAATCTCTAGATTTTCCATAATAATTTGGCATCACATAATTATGCTATTTAATTTATGAAATAGTGTCATTGTTTTCCACCATTTAACTCATTGTTACATTGTAGAATACGGGTCATCGATGTGCTTCATTAAAATTTCCTGTCACTGAATCATCGAGGACTCACAACGTCATCTTCCGCCACACAACGGAGAGAAAAGAATAAAATGATACATTTAAACTAATTTATTATTTTTTATCTAAATCTAAATAAATTTTATTTTCCGCTCGGCCCTTGCTGGCTAAAGATAATTTGTTTCTAGCAGAATCTCGGTGTTCTAGAGTCAACATTGCCCTCAATATTTTTAATTTGAGCACTATTTTATAAGATACAAAACAACACCAATTCGTGTACTAAATGTACCATAATTTTTTTTCAAAAAATCATTCCAATCACACTGGGCATTTGAATCATGTGCCATTAAAATTAGCATACTCGTAATAATCCCAAATAATTAAGAAAATTACATAGAATTTTCAGGGTCTTTATAGTCAGCTACTAAGGTAACCGTTATGATTTTGGATTTCATGGCCATTCCAATATTTTTAAATTTCTAAACGATATTTTTCTAATATTTTAATATTTTTGTATTTATCTACAATTAATTTATAGCCTAAAAATTTGATTCAATTTATGGGTACAATATTTATATCAAAATATGTACACAAAAATAAACACCGTATAGAAATCAAACTTCAAATTATGTTCCAATCATAAAGAGTCAAAGAAATTTAATATTAACCAAGGAATTCGACTCAATGTTGAGTAATTATATTTAATAAATGATAGTAACTATTTAAAACTCTATCTCACACCCGTCCCACCAACTTAAACTATTTCACTGCTGAGAAATATATTAATGAATTCATTATCTTTTAAAAACGCATTAATCCTCTCCATATTTAAATTTACCAATAAGGAAATAATTTATCCGAGTCCTATATTCCATGAAACATTATCTTGAATGATATGTGAGTCAAATTACTACACCACATAAAAATAAATAATATTTCAGTTTAGGAGTGGATCCAATTAGATTTATATGTAATCAATGTTTTAACAAAAATATCATTTATTTATCATTATATCATATTTTTTCACAAAACAATGTCATATTTCCAATATTTCTAGGGGTTAAATATTACCCATTGGAAAATGTATTTAGTTTTGACATGGATCTTTATAATTTAAACCATCAGAGGCATATTTTTTTGAAATTCTATATGAATATAACTTATGTAGATGGATTTTATTACCCTAGAAACACATTGATTTCCAATTATTATAGTTATATTATTGGTTCCTAGGTTCCCATTTTTATTCTAGGTTCATTGGTCTTATATATTTTAAATTTATTTTGGAATCCTAAGGTGGTTTGTCTCAAGTAGGTTATGTAAACTTCTCTCAATTTCAATGTTCCAGTGACCTAATGTTATAAATATACTTATACACACAACATTGCACTCACTCTCTATATACTAATTCAAAGACTATACTACAATAGTATATTTGAAATACTCACAAAAAATCATATAACTTCATAAAACTCATACAAAAAATGAATTACTCCACTCTATTGTAGTATTATTAATCTAGTTAACTAAGAATATAGGATGATAGAAATTATTAAAAATAAAGAAATAAGGATATATAAAAAGATTAATGATCATTATATTATTTTTTATTAAATGGTTATTTATTTATATATATTGTTTTATGAATTCCTCCACAACTAGTGTAACGACCCAAAATTTTGAATAAATCTTGTTTCCTAATTTGGTGTGTTATTTTATTTTTGATACTCAACAAAACTGTTTAATTTGATAACATGAGTATAATTAAAATGAGACCATTTGAGTTTGACTATTATATGACTATTGATCAATATGACCACTAGAAACTAAACGTTTTGATTATTGTCTCTAAATACAAGTAATCATGGTTAATTAATATAGAAATAAGAGTTGATGGCCTCACCCAATAGTCTTAGACCGATAGAATCCCATCTAACAGAACTTGGGAAGGAGGTAGCACCATTGGGCTTTGCTCTGGACCAAACCCAAGCCGAACTTCATCATGTGAAGCTAGAACAGAATCGCCTTCGCGATAAGTTCAAACTGATAGAAATTACTACTCGTGCGATGTTGGCCGAGCCTCCCTCAGATTCTCTCAACTTAGCACACCTCACACTTAGGTCCTATGCTGATGTGATAAGGGGCTATGTCAGGAGGCCGTAACTGCCTTGTGTGACCATTTGTTTTAAATAAAATTTTGTTTTCTTCTTATGATGAAGTTTATGATTTTTCAAATGTCTGGATAAATATAGTATGCATATTTTTTATGAATTTTAGAAAGAGGGTATTTTAAAAATGTTTAGGTATACCTTAAATAATTAAAAATTTGTAATGATTTTCAAAAAATGGTCTTCTACAATTATGTTCAATACGAAATATAGAGTCTAATAAGATCAACAAGATTTTCTGATGAATAGTAAATTATGAATAGTGATTTTCTGAGCAGGATTAGTAATGTCTCCAAACGGATTAGTAATCTCACTTAAAGAAATTATTAATATAATCTAGGCACCTTGATTAATTAATGTGATTCAATAAAATGGTAAAATAAAAGATTCATAAATTATTAATCAAGTATCAGGTTTTTCAGGTGAATAGTGTTTTTTAATTAAAAATTAAATTAAAATTATTTATAAAAATATTTTTATAAAATGGATTTCATTTTTGAACTCAGAGAATCGATATTATGTTAAGGTAATTTTTGGGGTTTTTTTATGAAAAAATGAATTTCTGTGAATTGTGTATTTATTTAAAAATAAAATTAAAAATATTTAGAAAATTATTCTTATAAAATGGAGTTACTTTTTGAAATCAGAGCATTGATATTTGGTTAATGTGAAATTTTGGGATTTTTCTGAGAAAGTTGAATTTTCAGTGAATAGTAAAAAATACAGTTTTAGGGTTTCAGTATGTTTAATGACATCATTACTGTGTCATGATGATTCACTGAGATATTTAAAGGTATGGTCTACTAAATGGGATTATGTATTGTATGAGGTGTTCTAAGTGGCCAATAACATGGGAAAATACCATGGGAAAGCCCATAGTTTTGCAAAAACCACCAATGAGGTGTCCCTTGGCCATTAATGCCTTGTCCCCTCACTTTCTCTATAAATACCAAGAAATACCCTCATCCTTTCGACACCCACCTCTCCCCTAACTAAGCTCTGGTATCATTACCTCCCAAGGAGTCCTCCCAAGGTTCCTCCAAGCCCTCAAGGTCCCAACCTTTGAGTTTTAAGTGTTATGTTTTAAGGTTACGGATCCGACCTCTCCCTTTCTTTACAAGTATTCTCCTTTATGTCATTCCTTTTATGCTCCATGTTCTTATGTTAAAGGATGTTCTTTTATATTCCTTTTAATTCCCTTTTCATTTTCTTATAATTATAGATCCCCTCTTACTCTCATTATTTCGTTTTATGAAGTTTAAAGTGGCGCCGTTAGGCTGCCGAATTTTTAAGGGATTCTTTCTCCCTTCCCATTTTTCAAGATCTATTTTCATTTAAGTCTTTAATGTTACTTTTTTATTTTATTGGGGTATGATCTCAATATCTATCATACTGATCTTTTATGATCATATAATGAGATACACCATTTTATCTCTTCAATTAAGTATTTTGATGTTTTAAGTGGCGTCGTTAGGCTGCCGAATTTTTATAAGAGAAATCTTATTTTTGTCTTCCTTTCATGTTCTTCATTCCATATGGTATATTTTCAAATTTCATTAACATGATCATAAATCCCATATATTCTGTCCCTATACTGTTTTATGGTTCATTTATGAATTTTTGACCCATGTCCCCTATCTTTTCAATGTTTTCTAAAACCCTGTAACATAGAAGTTATGCTGCAGAATTTTCGTCTCAAAATGTCTCTCTATTTTTATAAAGTAATTTTATTTTATTAAGTTAATACTCAAATATATCTCTTCTATATGGTTATTCACATATATACCAAAATTTTCTATTTTAAAATCTGGGATTTACATACATGAAACCTGCTTTCCCTTTATGTGGGTTTAAAGTGACATAAAGATCATGTCTTTAAAGCAGTTTTTAAAACATTATGATTATGAAATGAAAACCATTTCATTTATTCTATAAGGGTTGTTTATGAAATGATTGGTGATGATATATGTGGCTCACATGATAATCAAGAAATTTCAAGGGTGCGCCCAGATAGCGTTCCAATGCATTGGGTAAAGACATAATCTCTAGAGATGACCTTTTAGACTAATACCTTTGTGAATAACCTTGGTAATTTTTAATGAAACCTTGGGGATGGACCATGGTGAAACAAAATGATTGTCGATATTAAATTTTGTAGCCACATCTTCAAGTTATGAAAAATGTTATTTTTATTATGATATATCTCATGATTTCTTTCTCATGCCTTAAAGTTCTTTTCATGACCTTATTGAAGTATCTCAAGTTTATATGAAAAATGTCTCTCTTGTTTCCATTACTGGTCCTTCTGCTCACCCTTTCTTTTGATGTATGTCCCCAGGTTATGAGATGCAGTAATCAAACTAGGATGAACATGAGGAGAAGCCTTTCAATTGTTTAAAAAATATGTTTTATGTTCCTAGTTTCCAAGACACTAAACCATAAAGATCCTCAGTTTTGTAAAATGTATTGAAAGTTTATGTGATAAAAAGGCCAGATGCTATAGTTGGTATCAAAGGATGGTTTAGTTATTTGTGGAAATTAGGATATGAAACCTTTTGGATGAAGCCTATAGAAAAGTTTATATATAGGAAATATTTCTGGTATTTTGGTGAATATTAAGTAATGGGTTGCCAAGAAAATACATCCATGTCTGGATACGAGAAGGTAGAGGTGGCTCTGGCACAGATGTACATAGGGGTAAAACTTGAAAACACCACTTTGAGCTAGACTCAAATGGGAACTGGTACACGAAAACGGGCATTGCTGTACTCTTGGTTACGACACTCCCATGGGATATGCTTTGGTAAATTCATAAGCTTAGTTTGAACAATTGTTAAAGGAACAAAGATAAAATAAAATAAAGATTCACATAAGAATATATGATCATGGATAACCTAGATGGGGACCTTGGGGATCACAAGTTAGGGTATACTTTTCTTATACAAGTTATCCTTATATGCTTTAAGTTCAATTTTTTTATTATTGGCTACGTATTTAAGCCCCTAATTATACTTTATCTTCTAAGTTAATGATTGGAAATGGAAGATCATGTCCCAACAACCAATGTGATAGGAAATGCGATTATTTCCATATTAATCTGACACAGATGATTATGGGATTAAAAGATGATTATTATTTTGGAAGACGTTAACTATTTTGAGGTCCATATATGATAGAGGTAAATATATTACTACGGTATTTTCATTGAGGAGTAAGGTTGACTTATATTTTTAAGAATCGATGAATTTAAGGTGGACTTATAGTAATTTAGGTTACTTATGGGAATGATTAACCTATCTTGGGTAAAATATGTTTAGGTTAGCTACTTTTATTATAATATGTTAGGAGTGGTTTATGTTGTTTGTAGATGAACATTGAAGATTATTTTTGAATACTATGTTATCAAATCCTTCTTGTATTTGGGTTTCAATCTTATTTTGGTTTATTTTGATGAATTTTACGGACCATTATTTATGGAATGGTCTATGATGAACTTTGGGTAGTACCATGGAACTTTGAAGATTTAAAATTAGTTTCCATTCCTATGGGATTCTTTCTTTTTGAAGAGTTGTTTTACCTTACCATTTCTATTTTTGGGATAATGAATAAAGATAGAAGAAATATATAGTTAATATTTTGTGGATTATGTGATTCTCTAGAAGATGATTTTTGGGTTTTGATGAGACCAAGTAGTTTTTAATGCTCATCGTTTGGAGAAAAGATTAGTTTTGGTAGAAACTTATTAACGGATTAAACTCTACATGAAGGTAGGTATATTTTCTTATGTTTTTGTTCTATGTAGTAAATTAATTCCACAAAATTATGAAAAGAAATGTAAAACAAAAATGTTTTTGGTTTACGTTTCCTACTAGGTAATCAAAGACCATTTACACACATCATAAGTTTGGGATTTTCTCGTGGTCAAATTTCTCCTAATCATGTTTTCTATCACTCTCCCCCAGAACTTGACCCTTTGTTTTTTCTTCTATATCCATTTTTTCCTCCCTGGAATCCTAGTGTGGGTTAAATCAGGTGACCTTTGTACTTCCCTTTCTTTCAATTAAAGAAATAGTGTTACTGACTCTTTTTCCGATGTGGGACTTTCAATGAAATTTCAAAACCCAATTTTAAAAATTGCGAGGACGTAATTTATTATGGGGGTAAGATTGTAATGACCCAAAATTTTGAATAAATATTGTTTCCAAATTTTTTGTGTTCTTTTATTTGTGATACTCAACAAAACTATTTCATTTGATAACATGAGTATAATTAAAATGAAACTATTGGGTTTGACTGTTATATGACCATTAATCAATATGACCATTGGAAACTAAATGTTTTGATTATTCTATCTAAATACAAGTAATAATGGTTAATTAATATAGAAATAAGATTTGATGCCCTCACCCAGTAGTCTTGGACCGATCAAAGCCCATCTAACAGAACATGGGAAGGAGGTAGCACCATTGGGCATTGCTTTGGACCAAACCCAAGCTGAACTTCATCGTGTAAAGCTAGAATGGAATCGCCTTTGTAAAAAGTTCGAACTGATAGAAATTACTACTAGTTTGATGTTCGTCGAGCCTCCCTCAGATTCTCTCACCTTAGCACACCTTACACTTAGGTCCTATGCTAGTGTGATAAGGGGCTATGTAAGGAGACCATAACTGCCTTGTGTAACCCTTTGTTTTAAATAAAAATTTTGATTTCTTATTGTGATGAAGTTTATAATATTTAAATGTCCTAATAAATATAGTATGCATATATTTGATGAATTTTAGAAAAAGGAAATTTTAAAAATGTTTAGGTAAACCTTAAATAATAAAAAATGTGTAATAATTTTCAAAAAATGGTATTCTACAATTATGTTCAGTAAAAAATATAAATTCTAATAAGATCAGCTTGATTATTGATGAATAGTAAATTTTGAATAGTGATTTTATGATTAGGATTAGTAATGTGTCCAAACGGATTAGTAATCTCACTTAAAGAAAGTATTAATATAATCTAGGCACCTTGATTAAGTAATGTGATTCAATAAAATGGTTAAATAACGGTTTCAAAAATTATTATTCAAGTATTAGTTTTTTCAGGTGAATAGGGTTTTTTAAATAAAAATTAAATTAAAAATATTTAGAAAATTTTTTTTATAAAATGGATTTCATTTTTGAACTCAGAGCATCGATATTATGTTAAGGTAATTTTTGGGGTTTTTTCTGAAAAAATGAATTTTCAGTGAATAGTGTATTTATTTAAAAATTAAATTTAAAATATTTAAAAAATTATTTTTATAAAATGGAGTTCATATTTGAAATCAGAGCATTGATATTTGGTTAATGTGAAATTTTGGGATTTTTCTGAGAAAGTTGAATTTTCAGTGAATAATAAAAAAAATGCGGTTTTAGGGTTTCAGTATGTTTAATGACCTCATAACCGTGTCATGATGATGCCATGAAATATTTTAAGGGATGGTCGACTAAAGGGGATTACATATTGTATGAGGTGTCCCAAGTGGCCAATACCATGGGGAAATACCATGGCCAAGCCCATGGTTTTGACAAAACCACCAATGGGGTGTCCCTTGGCCATTAATGCCTTGTCCCCTCACTTTCCCTATAACTACCAAGAAAGCCTCTCATCCTTTCGACTCCCAACTCTCCCCCAACGAAGCTCTGGTCTTATTACCTCCCAAGGAGTCCTCCCAAGGTTCCCCCAATCCCTCAAGGTCCCAAACGTTGAGTTTTAAGAGTCACGTTTTAAGGTAAAGGATCGAACCTCTCTCTTTCTTTTCAAGTAATCTGTTTTATGTCATTCCTTTTATGCTCCATGTTCTTATGTTAAAGGATATTATTTTATATTCCTATTACTTCCCTTTTCATGTTCATATGATGAGATATACCCTATTACTCTCATTATTTCGTTTCATGATGTTTTAAGTGGCGCCGTTAGGCTGCAGAATTTTTAAGAGATTCTTTCTCCCTTCTCATTTTTCAAGATCTATATTCATGTAAAGTCTTTCAATTTTCTTTTAATTATGTTGGGGTATGATCTATATATCTATAATACTGATCTTTTAGGATCATATTATGAGAGAACCCATTTTATCTCTTCAATTTAGTATTTTGAATTCTTAAGTGGCGCCGTTAGGCTGCCGAATTTTTAAGCGGTTCTTTCACCCTTCTCGTTTTCAAGTTATACTTTCAGGTCAAGTCTTTCAAATTAATTTTTATTATGTTGGGGGTATTATCTCTATATCTATAATACCAATATTTTATGATCATATGATGAGATATCCCATTTGATCTCTTCAATTCAGTATTTTGAAGTTTTAATTGGCGTCGTTAGGCTGCCGAATTTTTAATTGGTTCTTTCACCTTTCTCATTTTTCAATGTTCTAATTCCATGTCATGTCTTGAATGTTCCTTTTTATTATGTTGGGGTATGATCTCTATATCTATCATAATTATCTTTTGTGTTCATATGATAAGAGACCCTGTTTGATCTCATCAATTCATTTTTGGTTGATGTTTCTGTGATGTCGTTAGGCTGCCGAATTTTTATAAGAAAAATATTATTTTTGTCTTCCTTTCATGTTCTTCATTTCATATGGTATATTTTAAAATTTCATTAGAATATTCTTAAATCCCTTATATTCTGTCCCTATACTGTTTTATGGGTCATTTTTGAATGTTTGACCCATGTCCCCTCTCTTTTCAATGTTTTCTAAAACCCTGTAACATAGCCGTTATGCTGCAGAATTTTCATCTCAAAATGTTTCTCTATTTTTATAAAGTTATTTTATTTTATTAATTGAATACTAAATTATATCTCTTCCATATGGGTATTCACATATATACCAAAATGTTCTATTTTAAATTCTGGGATTTACATACATGAAACCCGCTTTCCCTTTACGTGGGTTTAAAGTGACATAAAGATCATGTATTTAAAGAAGTTTTCAAAAACGTTATGATTATGAAATGAAACCCATTTATTTTATGCTATATGGGTTTTTTATGAAATGATTGGTGATGATATATGTGTCTCAAATGATAATAAATATGTCAAGGGTGCGCCCAGATAGCACTCCAATGCATTGGGTAAAGACTTAATCTCTAGATATGACCATTTAGACTGATACCTTGGTGAAAAACCTTGGTAATTTTTAATGACACATTGGGGATGGACCTTCGTGAAATGAAATGATTGTCGATATTAAATTTTGTATCCACATATTCAAGTTATGAAAAATGTTATTTTTATTATGATATATCTCATGATTTCTTTCTCATGCCTTAAAGTTCTTTTCATGGCCTTATTGAAGTATCTCAAGTTCACATATAAAATGTTTCTCTTGTTTCCCATACTGGGCCTTCTGCTCGCCCTTTCATTTGATGTTTGTCCCCAGGTTATGAGATGCAATAATGAATCTAGGATAAAAATTGAGGAGAAACCTTTCAATTGTTTAAGAAAAATTATTTATGTTTTATTGTTTTAATTTCCTGGTTTCCAAGACACTAAACCTTAAAGATCCTCAGTTTTGTAAAATGTAATGAATGTTTATGTGATAAAAAGGTGGGATTCTATAGTTGATATCAAAGTATGGTTTAGTAATTTGTGGAAATTAGGATATGAAAACATTAGGAAGAAGCCTATAGAAAGTTTATATATAGAAATCTTCCTGGTATTTTGGTGAGTATTGAGTATTGGGTTTCCTAGAAAATACATCCCTGTCTGGATACGAGCAGGTTGAGGTAGCTCTGGAATAGATGTACATAGGGGTAAAACCCGAAAACACCGCTTTGAGATAGACTCAAACGGGAAATGGTACACGAAAATGGGCATTGCTGCACTCTTGGTTACGACACTCCCAAGGGATATGCTTTGGTAAATTCATAATCTTAGTATGAACCATTGTTAAAGGAACAAAGATAAAATAAAATAAAGATTCACATAAGAATATATGATCATGGATAACCTAGATGGGAACCTAGGGGATCACAAGTTAGGGTATACTTTTCTTCTACAAGTTATCCGTATATGCTTTAAGTTCCTTTTTATGATTATTGGAAAAGTATTTAAGCCCCTAATTATACTTTCCCTTCTTAGTTAATGGTGGGAAATAGAAGAACATGTCCCAACAACCAATGTGATAAGAAATGCGACGATTGCCATATTAATCTGACAGAGATGATTAGGGGATTAAAAGATGATTATTATTTTGGAAGACGTTCACTATTTTGGGGACTCTATATGATATAGGTAAATAGATTACTACGGTATTTTCATTGAGGAGTAAGGTTGACTTATATTTTGAAGAATCGATAAATTTAAGGTGGAAATATAGTAATTTAGGTTAATTATGGGAATGATTAACCTCTCGTTGGTAAAATATGTTTAGGTTAGCTACTTTTGTTATAATATGTTAGGAGTGGGTGATGTTGATTGGAGATGAACAATGACGTTTTTTTGGAAGACTATGTTATCAAATCCTTCTTGTATTTGGGTTTAAATCATAGTTTGTTTTATTTTGAGTAATTTTAAGGACCGTTATTTATGTAATGGTCTATGATGAACTTTGGGTTGTACCAAGGAGCATTGAAGATTTAAAAGTAGTTTCCATTCCTATGGGATTCTTTATTTTTGAAGAGTTTTTTACCTTACCCTTTCTGTTTGTGGGATAATGTTTAAAAATAGAAGAAATATATAGTTAATATTTTTTGGATTATGTGATTCTCTAGAATATGATTCTTGTGTTTTGATGAGACCAAATAGTTTTGAATGCTAATAGTTTAGAGAAAAGATTAGTTTTGGTAGAAACTTATTAAAGGATGACACTCTACATGAAGGTAGGTATATTTCCTTATGTTTTTGTTCTAAGTAGTAAATTAATTGCTCAAAATTATGAAAAGACACATAAAACAAAAATGTTGTTGGTTTATGTTTCCCACTAGGTAATCAAAGACCGTTTACACACATCATAAATTTGGGATTTTCTCATGGTCAACTTTCTCCTAACCATGTCTTCTATCACTATCCCCCAGAACTTGACCCTTTGTTTTTTCTTCCATATCCATGTTTTCATCCATGGAATCCTAGTATGGGTTAACTCGGGTGACCTTTGTACTTACCTTTCTTTCTTTTAAAGTAATAATGTTACTGAATCTTTTTCCGATATGCGACTTTCAATGAAATTTCAAAACCCCAATTTTAAAAATTGCGAGAACAAAATTTCTTAAGGTGGGTAGATTGTAACAACCCAAAATTTTGAATAAATCTTGTTTCCTAATTTTTTGTGTTATTTTATTTTTGATACTCAACAAAACTGTTTCATTTGATAACATGTGTATAAATAAAATGAGACCGATGAGTTTTGACTGTTATATGACCATTGATCAATATGACCACTGGAAACTAAACGTTATGATTATTGTCTCTAAACACAATTAATCATGTTTAATTAATATAGAAAGAAGATTCGATGGCCTCACCCAGTAGTCTTGGACCGATCGAAGCCCATCTAACTGAACATGGGAAGGAGGTAGCACCACTAGGCTTTTCTCTGGACCAAATCCAATTCGATGTTCATCGTGTGAAGCTAGAATGGAATCGCCTTTGCGATAAGTTCAAACTGATAGAAGTTACTACTCGTGTGATGTTGGCCGAGCCTCACTCGGATTCTCTCACCTTAGCACACCTTACACTTAGGTCCTATGATGATGTGATAAGGGGCTATGTAAGGAGACCGTAACTACCTTGTGTAACCCTTTTTTTAAATAATAATTTTTATTTCTTCTTATGATGAAGTTTTTTAATTTTCAAATGCCCAGATAAATATAGTATGCATATTTTTGATGAATTTTATAAAAAGGATATTTTAAAAATGTTTAGGTAAACCTTAAGTAATTAAAAATGTGTAATGATTTTCAAAAAATGATCTTCTAAAAGTATGTTCAGTATGAAATTTAAAGTCTAATAAGATCAACTTTATTTTTGATGTATATTAAATTAGGAATAGTGATTTTATGTTTAGGATTAGTAATGTGTCCAAACGGATTAGTAATCTCACTTAAAGAATGTATTAATACAATCTAGGAACCTTGATTATGTAATGTGATTCAATAAAATGGTTAAATAACAGTTTCATAAATTATTATTCAAGTATTAGGTTTTTCAGGTGAATAGTGTTTTTTAAATAAAAAATAAATTAAAAATATGTAAAAAATTATTTTTATAAAATGGATTTCATTTTTGATCTCAGAGAATCGATATTATGTTAAGGTACTTTTTGGGGGTTTTTTAAAAAAAATGATTTTTCGGTGAATATTGTATTTATTTAAAAATAAAATTAAAAATATTTAGAAAAATATTTTTATTAAATAGAGTTCAGTTTTGAAATCAGAGAATTGATATTTTTTTAATGTGAAATTTAGGGATTTTCCTGAGAAAGTTAAATTTTTAGGGAATAGTAAAAAATACAGTTTTAGGGTTTCAGTTTGTTTAATGACTTCATAACTGTGTCATGATGAAGCCTTGAGATATTTTAAGGGATGGTCGAATAAAGGGGATAAATTATTGTATTAGTTGTCCCAAGTGGCCAATACCATGGGAAAATACTATGGGCAAGCCCATGGTTTTTCCAAAACCACCAATGAGGTGTCCCTTGGCCACAAATGCCTTGTCCCCTCACTTTCCCCATATATACCATGCAATCCTCTCATCCTTTCGACTCCCAACTCTCCCCAAACTAAGATCTGGTCTCATTATCTACCACAGAGTCCTCCCAAGGTTCCTCCAAGCACTCAAGGTCCCATCCTTTGAGTTTTAAGAGCTACGTTTTACGGTAACGGGTCCGACCTCTCTCTTTCTTTTCAAGTAATCTCTTTTTTGTCATTACTTTTATGATCCATGTTATTATGTTAAAGGATGTTATTTTATATTCCTATGACTTCCCTTATAATTTTAATATAATGATAAATCCCCTCTTACTCTCATTATTTCGTTTTATGATGTTTTAAGTGGCGTCGTTAGTCTGCCAAATTTTTAAGGGATTCTTTCTCCCTTATCATTTTCAAGATCTATTTTCATGTAAAGTCTTTAAAGTTCCTTTTTATTATGTTGGGGTATGACCTCTATATCTATCATAATGATATTTTATGATGATATGATGAGATACCCCATTTTATCTCTTTAATTCAGTATTTTGATATTTTAAGTGGCATCGTTAGGCTGCCGAATTTTCTTAAGAGAAATCTTATTTTTGTCTTCATTTCATATTCTTCATTTCATATGGTATATTTTCAAATTTCATTACCATGTTCTTAAATCCCTTATATTCTTTTTCTATACTATTTTATGGGTCATTTATTAATGTTTGACCCATGTCCCCTCTCTTTTCAATGTTTTCTAAAACCCTGTAACATAGACGTTATGCTACAGAATTTTCGTCCCAAAATGTCTATCTCTTTTTATAAAGTTATTTTATTTTATTAAGTTAATACTCAAAGCTCTCTATACTATATGGGTATTCAAATATATACAAAAATTATTTATTTAAAATTTTGTGATTCACATACATGAAACTCGCTTTCCCTTTCCGTGGGTTTAATGTGACATAAAGATCATGTCTTTAAAGCAGTTTTTAAAACGTTATGATTATGAAATTAAACCCATTTATTTTATTCTATATGGGTTGTTTATGAAATTATTCGTGAGGATATATGTGGCTCACATTATTATAAAGAAATTTCAAGCGTTCTCCCAAATAGCACTCCAATGCTTTGGGTAAAGAATTAATCTCTATAGATGACCTTTTAGACTGATACCATGGTGAATAACCTTGGTAATGTTTAATGAATCCTTGGGGATGGACCTTGGTGAAACGAAATGATTGTCGATATTAAATTTTTTATCCACATCTTCAATTTATGAAAAATGTTATTTTTATTAGGATATATCTCATGATTTCTTTCTCATGCCTTAAAGTTCTATTCATGACCTTATTGAAGTATCTCAAGTTCACATGTACAATGTTTCTCTTGTTTCCCTTACTGGGCCTTCTTCTCACCTTTTCTTTTTATGTATGTCCCCATGTTATGAGATGCAGTAATGAAACTAGGATGAACATGAGGAGAAGCCTTTAAATTGTTTAAGAATAATGTTTTATGTTTTCATGTTTTATGTTCCTAGATTCCAAGACAGTAAACCTTAAATATCCCCAATTTTGTAAAATGTAAAGAAAGCTTATGTGATAAAAAGGTGGGATGCTATAGTTGGTATCAAAGGATGGTTTAGTTATTTGTGGAAATTAGGATAGGAAAACATTAGGAAGAATCCTATAGAAAATTTTATATATAGGAAATATTCCAACTATTTTGGTGAGTATTGAGTAATGGGTTTCCAAGCAAATACATCCCAGTCCGGATACGAGCAGGTAGAGGTGGCTCTGGAACAAATGTACATAGGGGTAAAACCCAAAAACACCTCTTTGAGCTAGACTCAAACAGGAACTGGTACACGACAATGGGTCTTGATGCACTTTTGGTTACGACACTACCAGGGGATATTCTTTGGTAAATTCATAAGAATAGTATGAACCATTGTTATAGGAACAAAATAATATAAAATAAAGATTCACATAAGAATGTATGATCATGGATAACATAGATGGGAAACTAGGGGATCAAAAGTTATGGTATAATTTCTTCTACAAGTTATCCTTATATGATTTAAGTTCCTTTTTATGATTATTGGAAATGTATTTAAGCCCCTAATTATACATTATCTTCTTAGTTAATGGTGGGAAATGGAAGAACATGTCCCAACAAACAATGTGATAGGAAATGCGACGATGGCCATATTAATCTGACAGAGATGATTAGGGGATTAAAAGATTATTATTATTTTGGAAGACGTTCAATATTTTGGGGACCCTATATGATATAGGTAAATAGATTACTACGGTATTTTCATTGAGGAGTAAGGTTGACTTATATTTTGAAGAATCTATGAATTTAAGGTGGAAATATAGTAATTTAGGTTGCTTATGGAAATGATTAACCTATCTTGGGTAAAATATGTTTAAGTTAGCTACTTTTATTATAAGATGTTAGGAATGGTTGATGTTGTATGGAGATGAACAATGAAGTTTATTTTGGAAGACTATGTTATCAAATCCTTCTTGTATTTGGGTTTCAATCTATGTTTGGTTTATTTTGAGGAATTTTAAGGACCGTTATTTATGGAATGGTCTATGATGAACTTTGGGTAGTACCATGGAACTTTGAAGATTTAAAAGTAGTTTCCATTCCTATGGGATTATTTTTTTTAATAGTTGTTTTACCTTAACCTTTCTATTTTTGGGATACTTTTTAAAGATATAACAAATAGATAGTTAATATATTGTGGATTACATGATTCTCTAGAATATGATTCTTGTGTTTTGATGAGACCAAGTAGTATTGAATGCTCATCGTTTGGGGAAAAGATTAGTTTTGGTAGAAAATTATTAAATGATGAAACTCTACATGAAGGTATGTATATTTCCTTATGTTTTTGTTCTTTGTAATACTTTAATTCATCAAAATTATGAAAAGAAATGTAAAACAAAAATGATGTTGGTTTATGTTTCCTACTAGGTAATCAAAGACCGTTTACACACATCATATGTTTGAGATTTTCTTGTGGTCAAATTTCCCCTAATCATGTTTTCAATCACTCTCCCACAGAACATGACCCTTTGTTTTTTCTTCCATATCCATGTTTTCCTCCATAGAATCCTAGTATGGGTTAACTCGGGTGACCTTTGTACTTCCCTTCCTTTCTTTTAAAGTAATATTGTTACTTAATATTTTTCCGATGTGGTAATTTCAATGAAATTTTTAACCCCAATTTTAAAAATTGCGAGGACGCAATTTCTTAAGGGGGATGATTGTAACGACCCAAAATTTTGAATAAATCTTGTTTTCCTAATTTTCTGTGTTATTTTATTTTCGATACTTAACAAAACTGTTTCATTTGATAACATGAGTATAATTAAAATGAGACTCTTGGGTTTTGACTGTTGTATGACCATTGATCAATATGACCACTAGAAACTAAACGTTTTGATTATTGTCTCTAAATACATGTAATCTTGGTTAATTAATACAGAAAGAAGATTCGATGGCCTCACCCAGTAGTCTTGGACTGATCAAATCCCATCTAACAGAACTTGGGAAAGAGGTAGCACCACTGGGCTTTGCTCTGGAACAAACCCAAGCCAAATTTCATCGTGTAAAGCTAGAACGGAATCGCCTTCGCGATAAGTTCAAACTAATAGAAATTACTACGCGTGCGATGTTGGACGAGCCTCCCTCAGATTCTCTCACCTTATCACACCTTACACTTAGGACCTATGCTAGTGTAATAAGGGGCTATGTAAGGAGACCGTAACTTCCTTGTGTAACCCTTTTTTTTAAATAAAAATTTTGATTTCTTCTTATGATGAAGATTATGATTTTTCAAATGTTCGGATAAATATAGTATGCATATTTTTGATGAATTTTAGAAAAAGTATATTTTAAAAATGTTTAGGTAAACATTAAATAATTAAAAATGTGTAATATTTTTCAAAAAATGGTCTTCTACAATTATGATCCGTACAAAATTTAGAGTATAATAAGATCAACATGATTTTTGATGAATAGTAAATTATGAATAGTTATTTTATGATTAGGATTAGTAATGTGTTCAAACGGATTAGTAATCTCACTTAAAGAATGTATTAATATAATCTAGGCACCTTGATTAAGTAATGTGATTCAATAAAATGGTTAAATAATGGTTTCATAAATTATTATTCAAGTATTAGTTTTTTCAGGTAAATAGTGTTTCTTAATTAAAAATTAAATTAAAAATATTTAGAAAATTATTTTTATAAAATGGATTTCATTTTTGAACTCAGAGTATCGATATTATGTTAAGGTAATATTTGGTGTTTTTTCTGAAAAAAATGAATTTTCCGAGAATACTGTATTTATTTAAAAATTATTTTTAAAATATTTAGAAAATTATTTTTATAAAATGGAGTTCATTTATGAAATCAGAGCATTGGTATTTGGTTAATGTAAAATTTTTGGATTTATCTGAGAATGTTGAATTTTCAGTGAATAGTAAAAAAATACAGTTTTAGGGTTTCGGTATGTTTAATGACCTCATAACCGTGTCATGATGATTCCATGACATATTTTAAGGGATTATTGACTAAAGGGGATGAATTATTGTATGAGGTGTCCCATGTGGCCAATACCATGGGAAAATACCATGGGCAAGCCCACGGTTTTGACAAAACCACCAAGGAGGTGTCCCTTCGCCATTAATGCCCTGTCCCCTCACATTTCCTATAAATACCAAGAAATCCTTTCATAATTTCAACTAACAACTCTCCCCCAATGATGTTCTGGTCTCATTAACTCCCAAGGAGTCCTCCCAAGGTTCCCCCAAGCACTAAAGGTCCTAACCTTTGAGTTTTAAGTGTTACGTTTTAAGGTAAGGGATCCGACCTCTCTATTTCTTTTCAAGTAATCTCTTTTATGTCATTCCTTTTATGATCAATGTTCATATGTTAAATGATGTTCTTTTATATTCCTATTACTGCCATTTTTAATTTCATATAATGATAGAACCCCTCTTACTCTCATTATTTCGTTTTATGAAGTTTTAAGTGGCGCTGTTAGGCTGCCGAATTTTTAAGGGATTCTTTCTCCCTTCTCATTTTTCAAGATCTATTTTCATGTAAAGTATTTAAAGTTCCTTTTTATTAGGTTTAGGTATGATCTATATATATATCATACTTATATTTTATGATCATATGATGAGAGACCCCATTTTATCTCTCCAATTCAGTATTTTGATGTTTTAAGTGGCGTTGTTAGGCTGCCGAATTTTTAAGTGGTTCTTTCACCCTTCTCGTTTTCAAGTTCTACTTTCATGTCAAGTCTTTCAAGTTCATTTTTATTATTTTTGGGGTATGATATCAATATATATTATACTGATATTTTACGATCATATGATGACATACCCCATTTGATATCTTCAATTCAGTATTTTGATGTTTTAAGTGGAACTGTTAGGCTGCCGAATTTTTACATGGTTCTTTCACCATTCTCATTTTCAATGATCTAATTCCATTTTATGTCTTGAAAGTTTCTCATTATTATGTTGGGATATGATCTATATATATATCGTACTGATCTTATATGTTCATATGATTAGATACCCAATTTGATATCATCAATTCATTTTTGGTTGAAGTTTATGTGACGTCGTTAGGCTGCCTTATTTTCATAAGAGAAATCTTATTTTTGTCTTCCTTTCATGTTTTTCATTTCATATGTTATATTTTATAATTTCATTACCATGTTCTTAAATCCCTTATATTCAATCCCTCTACTATTGTATGGGTCATTTTATGAATGTTTGACCCATGTCCCCTCTCTTTTCAATGTTTTCTAAAACCCTGTAACATAGCCATTATGCTGCAGAATTTTCGTCTCAAAATGTTTCTCTATTTTTATAAAGTTATTTTATTTTATTATGTGAATACTAAAATCTCTCTCTTCTATATGGGTATTCACAAATATACCAAAATTTTCTATTTTAAATTCTGTGATTTACATACATGAAACCCGCTTTCCTTTCCGTGGGTTTAAAGTGACATAAAGATCATGTCTTTAAAGATGTTTTTAAAACGTTATGATTATGAAATGAAACCAATTTCTTTTATGCTATATGGGTTGTTTATGAAATTATTGGTGATGATATATGTGGCTCACATGATAATAAAGACATGTCAAGGATGTGTCCAGATAGCGCTCCAATGCAATGGGTAATGACTTAATCTCTAGTGATGACCTTTTAGACTGATACCTTTGTTAAAAACCATGGTAATTTTTAATGACACCTTGGGGATGTACCTTGGTGAAGTGAAATGATTGTAGATATTAAATTTTGTATCCACATATTCATGTTATTAAATTTTTTATTTTTATTATAATATATCTCATGATTTCTTTCTCATGCCTGAATGTTCTTTTAATGACCATATTGAAGTATCTCATTTTCACATGTAAAATGTTTCTCTTGTTTCCCTTACTAGGATTTCTGCTCACCCTATCTTTTGATGTTTTTCCCCATGTTATGAGATGCAGTAATGAAACTAGGATGAACATGAGGATAATCCTTTCAATTTTTTAAGAAGAATGATTTATGTCTTCATGTTTTAAGTTCCTGTTTTCCAAGACACTAAACCATAAAGATCCTCAGTTTTGTAAAATGTAATGAATGTTTATGTGATAAAAAGGCGGGAAGATATAGTTGGTATCAAAGTATGGTTTAGTTATTTGTGTAAATTAGGATATGAAAACTTTAGGAATAATCCTATATAAAAGTTTATATATAGGAAATCTTCCGTGTATTTTGGTGAGTATTGAGTAATGGGTTGCCAAGAAAATACATCCCTGTCTGGATACGAGCAGGTAGAGCTGGCTCTGGCACATATGTACATATGGGTAAAACCCAAAAAAACCTCTTTGAGCAAGACTCAAATGGGAAACGGTTCACGACAATGGGCCTTACTTCCCTCTTGGTTATGACACTCCCGGGGGATATGCTTTGGTAAATTCATAATCTTAGTATGAACCATTGTTAAAGGAACAAAGATAAAATAAAATAAAGATTCACATAAGAATATATGATCGTGGATAACCTAGATGGGAACCTAGGGGATCACATGTTAGGGTATACTTTTCTTCTACAAGTTATCCTTATATGATTTAAGTTCCTTTATTATGATTATTAGAAAAGTATTAAAGCCCCTAATTATACTTTCTCTTCTTAGTTAATGGTGGGAAATGGAAGAACATGTCCCAACAACCAATGTTATGGGAAATGAAACGATTACCGAATTAATCTGACAGAGATGATTATGGGATTAAAATATGGTTATTATTTTGGAAGATGTTCACTATTTTGGGGACCCTATATGATAGAGGTAAATAGATTACTACGGTGTTTTCAATGAGGTGTAAGTTTGACTTATATTTTGAAGAATCGATGAATTAATGGTGGACTTATAGTAATTTAGGTTACTTATGGGAATGATTAACATATCTTGGGTAAAATATGATTAGGTTAGCTACTTTTGTTATAAGATGCTAGGGGTGGTTGATGTTGTTTGGAGACGAACAATGATGTTTATTTTGGAAGACTATGTTATCAAATCCTTCTTGTATTTGGGTTTCAATCTTATTTTGGTTTATTTTGAGTAATTTTAAGGACCGTTATTGATGGAATGGTCTATGATGAACTTTGGGTAGTACCAAGGAACATTGATTATTTAAAATCTGTTTCCATTCCTATAAGATTCTTGCTTTTTGAAGAGTTATTTTACCTTACCCTTTCCATTTTTTGGATAATGTTTAAAGATAGAAGAAATAGATAGTTAATCTTTTGTCGATTATGTGATTCTCTAGAAGATGATTCTTGTGTTTTGATGAGACCAAGTAGTTTTTAATGCTCATCATTTAGAGAAAAGATTAGTTTTGGTAGATAATTTTTAAAGGATGAAACTCTACAGGAAGGTAGGTGTATTTCCTTATGTTTTTGTTCTATGTAGTAAATTAATTTCTCAAAATTATGAAAAGAAACATAAATAAAAAAATTTGTTGGTTTACTTTTCCTACTAGGTAATCAAATTCCATTTACACACATCATAAGTTTGGGATTTTCTCATGGTCAACTTTCTCCTAATCATGTTTTATATCACTCTCCCCTAGAACTTGACCCTTTGTTTTTCTTCCATATCCATGTTTTCCACCATGGAATCCTAGTATGGGTTAACTCGGGTGACCTTTGTACTTCCCTTTCTTTATTTTAAAGTAATAGTTTTACTGAATATATTTCCGATGCGGGACTTTCAATGAAATTTCGAAACCAAATTTTAAAAATTGTGAGGACACAATTTCTTAAGGGGGAAGATTGTAACAACCCACAATTTTGAATAAATCTTGTTTCCTAATTTTGTGTGTTATTTTATTTTTGATACTCAACAAAACTGTTTCATTTGATAACATGAGTATAATTAAAATGATACCATTGGGTTTTGACTGTTATATGACCATTGATCAATATTACCACTGGAAACTAAACATTTTGATTATTGTCTCTAAATACAAGTAATCATGGTTAATTAATATAGAAATAAGATTCGATGGCCTCACCCAGTAGTCTTGGACCGATCGAAGCCCATCTAACAGAACTTGGGAAGGAGGTAGCACCAATGGGCTTTTCTCGGGACCAAACCGAATCTGAACTTCATCATGTGAAGCTAGAACAGAATCGCCTTTGCGATATGTTCAAACTGATAAAAATTACTACTCCTGTGATGTTGGTCGAGCCTCCCTCAGATTCTCTCACCTTAGCACACCTTACACTTAGGTCCTATGCTGTTGTGATAAACGGCTATGTAAGGAGACCATAATTGCCTTGTGTAACCATTTGTTTTATATAATAATTTTGATTTCTTCTTAGGATGAAGTTTATGAATTTTCAAATGTCTAGATAAATATAGAATGCATATTTTTGATGAATTTTAGAAAAAGGATATTTTAAAAATGTTTTGGTAAACCTTAAATAATTAAAAATGTGTAATGATTTTCAAAAAATGGTCTTCTACAATTATGTTCAATATGAAATTTAGAGTCTAATAAGATCAACTTGATTTTTTATTAATTGTAAATTATGAATAGTGATGTTATGATTAGGATTAGTAATGTTTCCAAACGGATTAGTAATATCACATAAATAATGTATTAATATAATCTAGGCACCTTGATTAAGTAATGTGATTCAATAAAATGGTTAAATAATGGTTTCATAAATTATTTTTCAAGTATTAGTTTTTTCAAGTGAATAATTTTTTTTAATTTAAAATTAAATCAAATATATTTATAAAATTATTTTTATAAACTGGATTTCATTTTTGAACTCAGAGCCTTGATATTATGTTAAGGTAATTTTTGGGGTTTTTTCTGAAAAAATTAATTTTCTGTGAATTGTGTATTTATTTAAAAATTAAATTAAAAATATTTAAGAAATTATTTTTATAAAATGGAGTACAGTTTTGAAATCAGAGCATTGTTATTTGGTTAATTTTAAATTTTGGTATTTTTCTGAGAAAGTTGAATTTTCAGTGAATAGTAAAAAAATATAGTTTTAGGGTTTCAGTATGTTTAATGACATCATTTATGTTTCATGATGATTCCATGAGATATTTTAAGGGATGGTAGACTAAAGTAGATGAATTATTTTATTAGGTGTCCCATGTGGCCAATATAATGGGTAAATACCATGGGGAAGCCCATGGTTTTCCCAAAACCACCAATGAGATGTCCTTTGGACATTAATGCCTTCTCCCCTCACTTTCCCTATAAATACCAAGCAATACTCTCATCCTTTAGACTCCAAACTATCCCCCAACGAAGCTCTGGTCTCATTACCTCCCAAGGAGAACTCATAAGGTTCCCACAATCTCTCAAGGTCCCAACCCTTGAGTTTTATGAGTTACGTTTTAAGGTAAGGGATCTGACCTCTCTCTTTCTTTTCAAGTAATATCTTTTATGTCATTCCTTTTATACTCCATGTTCCTATGTTAAAGGATGTTCTTTTATATTCCTCTTAATTCCCTTTTCATGTTCATATAATGAGAGATCCCATCTTACTCTCATTATTTCGTTTTATGAAGTATTAAGTGGTGTCGTTAGGCTGCCAAAAATTTAAGGGATTCTTTCTCTCTTCTCATTTTCAAGATCTGTTTTCATGTAAAGTATTTCCAGTTACTTTTTATGATGTTGTGGGTATGATCTATATATATATAATACTTATATTTTTTTATCATATGATGAGAGACCCCATTTTATCTCTTCAATTCATTATTTTGATGTTTTAATTGGCGACGTTAGGCTACCGAATTTTTAAGTGGTTCTTTCACCCTTCTTGTTTTCATGTTCTACTTTCATTTCAAGTATCTCATGTTCATTTTTATTATGTTGGGGGTATTATATTTATATCCATCATACTTATATTTTATGATTATATTATGAGAGACCCCATTTGATCTTATCAATTCAGTATTTTGAAGTTTTAAGTGGCGCCGTTAGGCTGCCGAATTTTTAAGAGGTTATTTCACCTTTCTCATTTTTCAAAGTTCTAATTCCATGTCAAGTCTTGAAAGTTCCATTTTATTATGTTGGTATATTATCTCTATATCTATCATACTGATATTTTATGTTTGTATGATGAGAGTCCCTATTTTATCTCATCAATTCATTTTTGGTTGATGTTTATGTGACGCCATTAGGCTGCCGAATTTTCATAAGAGAAATCTTATTTTTGTCTTCCTTTCATGTTCTTTATTTCATATGGTATATTTTAAAACTTCATTACAATGTTCTTAAATCCCTTATATTCTGTCCCTATACTGTTTTATGGGTCATTTATGAATGTTTGACCCATGTCCCCTCTCTTTTCAATGTTTTCTAAAACCCTGTAACAAAGCCGTTATGCTGCAGAATTTTCGTCTGAAAATGTCTATCTCTTTTTATAAAGTTATTTTATTTTATTAAGTGAATACTCAATGATCTATCTTATATATGGGTATTCACATATATAAAAAAAATTTCAATATTAAATTCTGGGATTTAAATACATGAAACCCACTTTTCCTTTCTGTGGGTTTAAAGTGACATAAAGATCGTGTCATTAAAGCAGTTTTTAAAAAGTTATGATTATTAAATGAAAACCATTTCTTTTATTCTATATGGGTTGTTTATGAAATTCTAGGTGATGATATAAGTGTCTCACATGATAATAAAGACATGTCAAGGGTGCACCCAGATATCACTCCAATGCATTGGTAAAGACTTAATCTCTAGATATGACCTTTTAGACTGATACCTTGGTAAATAAACTTGGTAATTTTTAATGACACCTTGGGGATAGACCTTGGTGAAATGAAATTATTGTTGATATTAAATGTTGTATCCACATCTTCATGTTATGAAAAATGTCATTTTTATTATGATATATCTCATGATTTCAACCTCATACCTTAATGTTCTTTTCATGACTTTATTGAAGTATCTCATGTTCACATGTAAAATGTTTCTCTTGTTTCCCTTATTGGGCCTTCTGCTCACCCTTTCTTTTGATGTTTGTCCCCTGGTTATGAGATTCAGTAATGAAACTAGGATGAAAATGAGGAGAAGCCTTTCAAGAGTTTAAGAATAATTTTTTATGTTTTCATGTTTTAAGTTCATGGTTTCCAAGACACTAAACCTTAAAGATCCTCAATTTTTTAAAATGTAATGAATGTTTATGTGATAAAAAGGCTGGATGCTATAACTAGGTATAAGATAATAAAATATTAATTTTAGTATGTATTTGATTAGTAAATGAAAATTAAAATAATATATAAAAACTAGAATCAAATCGTTTAAATTGAAAACCTTAATGTATGTTTTAGTCAGACGAATTATTAAATAATCATACACATTTTAATTGGAAAATTCTTCATGTTACTTATTTAGTTATTTTCCATTCACCAGGAATGGTTTCTTTTATCTTTATCCTTAAATATCACCTACACCAAAATTAAATCTATTAGACCTTGTGTTTGGTCTGGAAAATTTGGAATGAAGATGTCATGGGAAATGTTTCATCCTTGAAAAAAATTGAAGTAAAATTGTCTCCAAAATAAGCTACTATTTTTTGACAAATATTTCCAGGTATGATTTTTTTTTCTCCTTGTATAGTAGTGAGTTTTCATATTATTCTATCAATAATACCTAACTATCCATTATATGTAGTCTATTTTGTTCCCTAACCTATATATACTTTATTTTTACTAACATCACATCCTAGTAAGCCTTGTATTGTAACTCAATAGGCATGTGATAGTGTTTACCACAAAAATTTTGTTTGTAGTCATTATTAATGGGTTAATATAGGCGGTTCTAAATTCTCACAGTTCATGTTATAATATCATAGCCCAATACTAATGTTCTAGATATATAGTCATCTCCATGATCATTTTTTAATCACTATTGGAGAGCTCTTCGAATCCATTTTTTAGTGGGTGGGGAACTAGACGACTTACGGGGCACTTTATATTTTCTCACGAGGTCCTATATGTTCTTCTGGAGAAATGGGATCCTTGGTCCCATATTCTATCTTGGGGTATTAAAAAAACAAAATATATGTGAGTTCTCCAACTAAATTGTCATCTTTGAGTCATCAAATTGATTGTCTTTGGACTCAATCCATTCATACACATAGTATAATTACAACTATATATTATAAAATTAAAAAGACTTGTGGAAGGGGATTGAGAAATCAATTCATCAGAATTAAAATATCTCAATAAAAATCAATAATTTTTTGTCATTTCTTATCATTTATAAATTCAACTTGTAATTTTAAATTTTTGGTGTTTTTTTATTTATATCATGATAATTTATAAAATTGAAGGTAAAAATTAATCCAAAAACAAAATTTTTTTATTGCCATTAATTGAGGTCCAAAATGGCCTATAAATATTAGTTAATTAAAATATTCAAAAACTATATATCATCATAGATAATTCATCATGGAATGTCTTGGTAGTTGCACTTTTTCTATATATAAGGTTCTTCCCAATCATTGGGTTTGGATTTATTTTTTAATTTATCAATTTCTTTCTTAGAGAATTAATAAGGAACCTTTGTTATCAATATAATATTTACTATGTCATCATACAAGGTAATGTTAGCTTTTTAGTATAATTGTACACTAGGGATGGAGTCATCCAGGCACGGCCTTAGGATTAGTGATACCTTATTAGTGCCTGATATCATATTGGTGTGGTCATCCATGATATTTTCATATCACTTCCTTCCCCAAATTTCATGGAGAAATCATTGTATCCAACACATTCATCAAACAAATCTGTTATTTTCATTAGTATTTATAATCAAATAGAATAAGGATTTAGTGTTATAATATGTAATTACCTTATAATTTATGTGATAAGAACCGATTTTTTATTAGTATTGAATAATGGACACAAACTACTTCATTTTGTTCTGCAGTTAATTTGGGTAGTGTCAAGATTTTTTAAAATGTTTGATATTACCTATGGAATATTAACAATTATTTGGAATACAATGACTAATAAAACACTATTGTATGGATCACACAATATCTAAAAAAGGTGACTCCTGTTTGGTGGTCAAATGACAGGGGTAGTGGTCATGTATTGTTTTAATATTTCAAAGGATTTCATGCATAAATCATTTAATAAAGATAAGTTTCATTCAATAATAAGTTAGTTAGGGAATGTTTTTATTCTAATGTATCAAACTAACCATATATAAAATCCGAAATTCCCTATGAATGATCATATATTACTAAAAAAGATGGTGTGTGGTAGTGTCAAAATGACATCAAAATTGTGATATCAACATCAATTCCTTAGAAAATAAATTTTAAAAAAAATTCCTACTATTTATTTATATTTTAAAAAATTTAAAACCTAGTTTTTCTTAATACATATTTGATAAACAATTTCCATACCCTAGAAATTTTCTAATTCTAGTCGCATAAATAATGAAGTAATCAAGGAATGCCTATATGACACTCTCAATCATTCCTAAGATGATACATAGAACATAGAATATAATGTTAATTGGGGAACGTTCAAGACTAATGACAATTCATCAATAATAAAATGTAAAGAATTTCCATGTTATGATGGCCTTTTTTTATCCCATGGAGTTATTGGAACGTGGAAATATAAACAAAACCATCAAGGAATAAATATTATCCATTCCTTTCCAGTATCTCTATAATTGTTTCTAAAAGGGGTACAATGAATTGGCCTTTTATAATAACTTTTTTTAATCTACTCTAGTTGATACAAACACTCTAATTATTTCTAGATTATAGTGGGTACCAATTAATTTTTTATTCCAAAAAATAATGTAACAATTTTTTTTTGGAATTATGTGAATAAGGATCACCCATTGGAATTCTGAGGTGGTATTTATTATTATAGATATTTAATTTCACTTAATTTCATTTAATTTCTACCATAACGTGTGTTAGATTAATCCCTCTCTAATTTTTTTACTGAATTAGGCCATTTTCTATATAAAATATATTAAATTAGTTGGTGATATTTATTAAAAGAATATGTTACAATTTTTATCCTATATACATAACATATTTTTTTTATTATTTTTTAAAATTTTTTTCCTAGGTATTAAGTGACTAGAAATTATGAATGGAAATATTTTTCGTGTTTTAAAAAGAAATATATTGAGATTTTATTGAAGAAACTTAATCTTATTTAATGTTGTCTTTGAAAGTTGTTCCCATATCATTATTCAATATGTTCGACACCTATGGAATAATTTTGAAATTGTTGCATCTGATTTTTTCATGTCATCAGAATTATTCACATCAAATTCCTCGAATTTATCAAATAATGATATATTATACAAAAAATGGTCATTTTAATAACCAAATTTTCATATAGTATGGGAGTTTCCAAATAATATCCTATAAATTTTATTTCAAAATACATTTAAATCTCCACTATAGAGGACTATGGGAGTTCAAAAATAATTTAATAGGAAAATATAATTTTCATTATGCGGATGTTTCAATGAATCTATGAGGTTGAAAACTAGTGTATATTTACCAAATGTAATGGAAAGGGTTCATCAATTGAAACTTATAATTATTTGAGTATTTTTTAGGAATGTTCTACCTATAATATTGGTAGAATGATCATTACAATTTCTTTCTTCTATGTTGAGAATGTAGAAATCAGTTGGGAATGGGTAACAATGTATACAAACCAGGACATCCTCAGGAAATCGACTAAACAAGGAAAAACTATTTTGTGGTGTTGTACAGTGACACGGGTTGGTTTATGTTATACCATATATAAATAATAATAAATGTAATTATTAATTCCATTAATTGAATCTCTCAATTTTCATATTGCATTGAAAAATGTGAGGCTAACTATTGTGCAATGAATATAACAAATACCATGATCATTGAATAATTTTGGATTTTGAGGAAGGGTTTGTGTAGAAATATTATTACTTATTCGTACGACTTAATTTCAATTTAATATCCTTTAACGAGTGATCATTTTTTATTTAATATTTCATACCATGTAATTTGGTTAATGGAATATTACATGGGGATTGTGATATCTACATCATGGAAGTCTTCATAATTATCGTCCTGTGATGATTACTCATTGGTTCATAGTAGTTCTTTCATTATTATATGGAAGGGTTGTTGGTTATTTTGGATGTTACGTAGTTTTTTTTATTTTTGTGGTCCATTTCCTACCATATCCTTGGGTTCTTTTCCTGTGTAATATTAATTAGATACATACTAAAATTTACTTCAAATTTCAAATTTTGGGGTTAATCTGTTACTGTGTTCATGTTCTTTTCCACACTAAAATCTAATTGCATTGGCTATTCACTTATTTTTTGTAATTTTTTTTGTATTAATATTACCTTATCATTATGTAACAATAATATTTATGATGTTTATGAAGTGGTTGAAAATTTCTTAATCTTTATAATTCTGAACCATTAGTGGAGATGGTTGTGTGTAGATTAATTTGAAATTCTAATGTATATCGCAGCATGTCCATCATGTATTATTTTTTTCATCCTTTTTGGTAGCATATAGATTGATGGAAATTATATATTATTAAAAAATAAATTGAAATGTTTGTTTGAGAATTCTATTCAAATAATTTTCATTAAGTCTGTTATCTTCCCTTTCCAAATATGTTAGTGTGGAATTATATAAATCCTTGGAATCCATTTTCTTCTTTATTGAATTGTCTATTAAACATGTAATCACAGTATTCATTTCCACAAACATGGGGTCATCCATTAGAAAATTTCTCTTGGGTGTAGCAATGTTGGAAGGCCCTTTCAGTTATTGAAGTTTTTGATTCCTATCAATTTTTCATAGAAAATTTTTTTACATGGGAAGTTATTTTTTAAATTTTATTTTTTTTAAATGATATTAAGATATTTTTAAAACATAAAATCCCTTATATGTAGTTTTTAGGCTTTATTATTGGTAATCATTTGATACCCTTTCAATGATTTCACGTATCCCAATTAGCGACTAATCAATCTGTTTTATAGCATCGCTGACCCAGATGCCACTTCCAAATAGTGATCTGGACTAGAGGTCTACTGGGACATAAATAAGACTAACCATAAGAAAATGATTCTAACTAGTAGTGAGTGTGTATGGAGTGATAGTGGGGTGACTATAAAAATTGTTGATGTCATAACATTGGTCTAAAAGATATAGTAATGGATGAAAAAAAGACAAACACAATCCAGTAACCCGCTAATTGTGGATGCACTATCAATATCATATAATAGAAGATGAAATAACTAACAATAACATCATAAAATTAATGAACAATTTAACATTCCATTTTTAGAATCTAAAATATGGAATTTTTACATATTAGCTATTATATAATGATAAACAAAAATTGGTCATCCATGTCTGATATTTGTGTATACATATATATAACATGCTAAATTAGAAAGAATGATAAAAAAGTAACACAAACTAAGGAACCAACTAAAAAATGCATTTCCTTACATCCATTCCAACTAAACAAAAAGGATCCAACTCCAACACCCAATCATTTACCTATACAAGAAATCATAAATTTCATGTGTGGTACAAAGGGCTTTTGTAGGTTGTTAGAAAAAGTATCAGTATACTTCCACCTACATGTGTGTATCTTATTTTTGAGGATATGCAAGTGTATACAGAAAACAATAGGTAGAAACACATTCCTAATGTAAATAAAATCACACATGGTGCCCAACATCCACCCGAAATCTATAATCTTCTTTGGCCATCAATGGAATCACTAAATATGGGAGGAGTATAGCTCATAGATTAAGAAATAACCTAATGTCATAATGAACTAGGTATACCATCAGGTTCCACCTCAATATTTCATCCCATAACATGTGTAACTAACAATGTATCTGATGTCCCATGGGAATTCCCAATAAATACAAATATGGTCCCTCAAACACCTATTGAAAAGTTCAATTCCGCTTGGAGCACCGTGTCTAGAGGGAAAATGATATTTTTCCTCATGAAATATCACTATCGGCTCATATCATGACATCCCAATGAATTAAGATCTATATCCTCCAAAACTAACTCTATACCGATGACCTCAAATACGATGAGCGATAATACACAAATGATATCCTTATTGCTTTAATTTGAAGGCACCTCATGTTCATCACCGATTTCTATGGAAATAACCCCCAAAAATAAACCAATGCCACCCTATTGGGGTATCTACCACCCATGTAGTTAAAACCACCTCATCATTGAGTCAAAATGTGTGCACATGACTCCAATGATGATTTTTCCTATCATGGGTGAGCAATAATAAGAAAAAATTGTAATCTCAACACATTATTTCAGGCCCCTCATTTCCATGGGGCCATGTCTCTTAGTCTGATAGCCACACCATCCAATAAATCATGGACCATACATACCACTTGATGTCTTTTCCACCTCAACCTATGACCATGATGGCCAAATAGTAATCACACAACCTAAGTAACATGGGCCAATCCCAACCTGATGATCACATCTCCCTAACACCCGATGGAACAATCTATCGTAAACCTAGTTCCATGCCCATCATGATCCCATGGATCGTAGCATTATATAGAAATTAAATTTCAATATATATAATTCATTTCAATTTAAAAAAAAACTATAATTTATTTGAACATATAAAAATAAATATAATAATGTAATTTAATATAAAAATCCCCATCATCCTAACATCACAAGGTTCTGAACCCCTCGCTTGGTTCAATCCATTTTAATACACTACTAGGAATTCCCATTAACATCACATAATTTTCAATTAATTAATGACGAATAGACATTGAATTAAAATAGTATCACTCGGTAAATTTTGAGACTTGATAAAATTGGAACTCACAAAAACTGACGAAATATTAAATAAAAGAATATAACACATACCTTTTAGTAATAGATGTAGGCACATCTGATCATATCCTCTAAATAAATCCTATTTGTATGAAATTAAATTTTCAGTAAAATTACATTAAAATAGGCCTAAATGAATCAAATGGATTTAGTGGACTATGAGGTTTGGGGAAATAATAAAAGAGGAATGGGTTAGGAGAACCATAATGAGTAGAATCCAATGTATTCAATGGATAAATAAATATAGGTCGTATGAGTGATATACCTCAAACACATTTCAGAAGAGGAAAAGTAGGAGAGGGGCCCCTAATGTTTGTGACTAAGGAAGAACAAGAAAGAAATAAAATATGAAATATTATGTATGTGAAATTATGTTATTTCACATCCTTATGTGGTGGAGCAGTTAGCTAAAATAGTTTTCCAAACCATTTGAAAAAATTGTGTACTGTAGAATTGAGGTACATCCAAAATTGAACTAGTTGTCCAACTTGAACACAATTTTCCAAAACCTGTATAAAAAGTTTTGATGTACTATACAAACAACATCATAATTCCATGATCAAACTTTTCCCCAAAACACTTGGTTTTCTAAATCATGTGGAATTTCAAAATTGGGATTCATGGGTTTTATTGAAAGGCCACTATGTTTAGCCCAAAATGTACACCTCAACCTAGAACATCCAAAATGTGGCCTCATATGCATCCAAAACAATTCTAAAAACAGTTTTTTCTAAGACTTTAAACACAAAAAAATCACGATTTTTAGTTAAAAAAACTAGGAATTATGTTTTATGGAGGAGAAATATGTTTTCATACCAACCAATCCTCAAAAATTTAAAACGGGTGGGGATTCAAACCCCTCAAAATAATGAGGACCATAAAATCTATAAAAAATATTTTCTATCATCACGGGTCTATAAAACATAAAGCATGTATGGTATCAAACATACCCATCCCATTTAAAAATACTCATTCAACCCCCATCAAAATTTCACATGTCAAATACCTCAAGGTGGGATCCACGACATAGGAGTGACCTACCATAGTCACATCTAAACCTAAATCTCAAATAAAATTGATTGTCGATCGAGAATCCAAGAATTGAAATTTCATACCTTGACACATTATCACTCATCCACCTCCTTAAATTCTCATGTGTCATACCTGACACCCATTTGGATCCCACATTGCATCAATGCATTCTAATGTCACACATTGAACCAATGAAACTGAACATCTTATTAGGTGATAAAAAGTTTTTTTCATTTCACCATAGTCATGTCCCACTTCAAAATGATTCCAAAATTTCAACAAACCTCAGATATCCCAAATATACATGATTCCATGATTCCAATGCACCTTAATAATCATTCATCCAAGGATGATCATATATAATTACAAATTTCATGTCTCCAATATATATATAAATATATAACTCATCTGTTACAACTCCAACATACTATCCAGAATTTGTCCAGTCCATATATATAGATCCTATACTTCATTCATCCAAAAAATGACATGCCATAATGGTACATGAAAAAATAAAAAATACCGAATATCTATCATCCCCACAAAATTACTATAACCATTGTCGCCTCACCATCTTTATCATCACATGGAAGCTCCACATCATGCACCAAGTTTGAATCCTAATTAATTTAAGATTGACCTTTATATAGTTATGCAACATCCACTAGGAAATAACCCCATACTATTTCCCACTAACTATGCCACAACCACCCATGTATCTAAATCTCCTCTACCATCACCTCATACTCCCTATGGGCCTATCCGAGAAAATAGAATATTCCATGTTCCTTGACTATCAGCTATCCAAGAAGGCAACATGCCGAATATCATGAGATGCCTAACCTCTCAATAAGACCATAAATTATTTGGATTATTCTCACAATAATCCTTGATTTGTTGCAGCTTCTCTCTCTAGAATCAAACCATTGACGATTACCTATGAGGTTATCATATCAATTCCATGGACAATTTTCCATGTTATAACTCATCACATCCTATCTTAATTATATATAAAAAATAAACTAGTGTAACAAGAATCTATAACCAATCTATAGAAATAACATTCCATTAAATTTCCATCTTCTATGAATTCTAGATTCACCAACTTAAGAATGAGGCCAAACTAAAGGTGTGTATCTGCACTCAAATTTTGTTCCATAAACCATCAAAACAAATCCACACCCTCTAGGTGTCATCACCCTCCATACCAGGTGAAAATTGATAAAATTATGTGTATTTTTCTACATAGTCTATCCATGAAATGACACCCTATTGAATGATCAAGAACTCTTGAACTCTCTCTTCCATCATCGTGTTCAAGAACATGTACTCGAAGAACCTATCCTCCATGTCCTTTGACTCCCATCCCTAATTTCTACCTTCTAATACATTAATATACCAAAAACAGATATCCATCACTCTGAGCATCAATTTCCCTAGCTTCACCCTCCAACCGGGAGGTATTTTATGCATCTCTAAAATCATCTACAAGGATTCAATCTTGTTCTCAAATTTCATTTGATGACCCTCACCCAGAAAAATAATTTTTTTGTAATTATAATTATTCAGTAGGATATTATTTTTGTGTATTTGGTCATTGGGCATCATTTTTTATCAACTTTATAACACATTGCAAGATCATTATGAGTTTCTTATCAAGCCACGACCTAAAAGAAATAGATCTTGAAGCTTCCTCTAATCCATTACTAGAGCCCATACCTATAGATCATGATTTTCCAGATTCTTATGTATCTCAGACATATCATGATCTTACAACACCATGTCATCTCGTACCTGATGCTTCATCTAATCCACTTATGTGGAAACCATTTAAACACCATTTCATGGTCAAACATCCAAGATAACATTTTTATATATCATATATATAGTTAATGAATTAATAGAATGTGTCAACCCACTACCCTTACCCTATCCCATTGTGACAATGCCACATCAAATCATAGCCTAATAGACTCCTTAAAATCTAAATCATGATACACGTATCAAACAGACCTTTTCCCACACCTACCCTAATAAAACATGACACATCAAACCGATGACCATGTCACCAAACCTAGTGGTCAACATCACAAATTGTAAATGTAAATTCATTATATTATTATATCCGGAACCATATATAAATATAAGTATCACATATCAAAAATCACATTTCATCGGCACATCGGCATACAATTAATAAAACAATTATTTTCTTAATCAGAAGCATAAACATGAATATAAAACATATATTTCCTCACTAGGATGAGATTACCATCACATTCCTTAACCCGATAGGGAAATGAGCATAATCCATAATAATTAACAATGATATTTTTATGTTTTCCACTTTAGGAGGAAATAAAACCACCATAAAAAGTGAAAAAACTTAAGAAACATTTCCACCCAAGAAAACATGGTGTTCCCCATTCATGGGACCGTATGCACCAAATCATCAGAAGTAATCCTTTTATAGAAAAAATCCTAATCTATATTATACAAAATTACAGTAATTAATACAATCATAAAGTTATGCATCCTATATCATTAGTAGTCATTTGAATGATACTACTAATTCCAAGCCAAGAACATCTCTGGTACGATTTATAGAATCATGGGCCTAGATTCCACTTCCAAAAAGGTCTCTAAGATGGAAGGAAAATGGGTAATTGGAATGCCTCCATATCTGCCAAAGGATGCTGACTAGAAGAATGTGTGTAAGTAGTGATATTAGGAAAATGATTCCCTATATTGATGATATAGTAATGGTCTTACAGATATAACAACATAAGAAAATAAATAAAGGATGAAACATGTTACCAGCCAATTGTGGAGGAATAATCAATATTATTAAATATTGGAGGAAATAACTGGAAACAGTAGTGGAATGTAGACGAACATCTAGATATTCTATTTATAAAATCGAAAATGGATAATGCATACATATCAAGTTATATAATAAAATAAAAAAGGGTTACTCCCATTTCTATCCATAATGTATACATATACATAATATGATAAAATAGAAATTAAGATCAAAAGGTAACTCTAGATAGAGAAATAACCCCATGGTCATAGTCCCTCCATCCATTAATAATCAAAAAACTAGGATCCATCTCTCGATCTATAGCATTCACCTGAATGAAAAAGATTAAAGTTAAAACACATCCCAAAATTCTTGTGTTGGGTGTGAGAATGAGTGTGAGTAGGTAACCACCCACATGTACATAATATAAATTTGTGACTAGGAAATTGTATAAAAAAATAAAAATGTAGTATCACATACATAGTAATAAAAATTTCCCTAATGCTTGTCAACCACTATAAAGATGTCACCTTCTTCACCTAATTTTTGATTGACGATTAATTAGAGGATCCGTAGATCATATATTATGGAATACCATGATTTCATACATCTATAAGTGAACTATAGGGATCCAGATCCATATGTCACCTGACTCCACATTACATCAACTGAGTATCTAACATCCTGAAGTCACATGCACGAAAAAAAAACATACCCCATAAGAACCTTTTCAAAAGAACCCACATAATCGATTCAAGATGTTTAGAGGAAAAATAATATTATTCCTCTTTTAACATCAACATATTTCCAAAGTAGGTAATCCAAAGGAATGAAAATCCCCATCCTGCAAAAATAGTTTTATTTCAATGGACTCAAATACGGCGAGCCTCAACCCCCAACATACAGCTGCAAGGATGTCATCTAAAGCCTCCTAAATATCCACTTTTCTTATAAAAAAACACCCTCGAAAATACTACCTAATATGCACTAATTGGTGCCACTACTCACATGATCATTCAAAACAAACCCACCCCTATGTGAACCCTTGGGTACATGAATCCAATGGTGATTTTCCATTCACAGGTGAGGGAAAATGAAGAAAAATAGAACTGCATCCATATCAATTATAGCACTTGGTTCCCCTTCAACAATGTACATCAATTTTAGGGTTAGAAAATCTATTAATTATTAGGTCATACCCACCACCTGATTTCCATGATACATCTACCAAAAACCATGTCTCCCAACTGGTGATCAAATCACCCTTGTAACCCAGGCCAAGCATGGCCCAATGATCATATCACCTCAATTTCCATTATAAATTTCAATCTCAATCATTGGAGAATTCCCATCATGATCCTATGGATATTAGTAGTATATCATAAGAAAAATCATATATATAATTCACATTTATTTAAATAGAAATTCAATATAAATGAAATGAAAAACTAAAAAAAAATAAAACAATGAAATTTAAAATAATGAACACCCTTGCATCATTTCCCAATGTCCTAAGACTCCCACATGGATCATAATATATATAGACTTTAGTGGGAATGAACATTGGCATCCCACAAGGTGATATTAATTAAAATATAATTAACATAAAAATAAATTTTTTTCACTTGAAATCATAATGTAATGAGTGAACCACTTACCTTATATTCATAGATATAAGAACATATGATCTTATACCCTAAATAGAATTGATTTTGAAAATCGTGATGTTTCCATCTAAAAACCTGAAAATAGTGAAATTTATACAAATAGATTAACTTGTCTATGAGGTGGGATAAATATAATGAAGAGGAATAGTGGAGGAGAAATATAGGGAGATATATCCAATTCAACCAATGGATCAACAAACAGTGGTTCGATGGGGGAGATACCACAGCACTAGCTGGAAGAATAAAAGAGTGAGAGAGGGACCATGCTACATGTGAAAAAGGAAGATGATGAAATAAAGAAAAAAATATATATAATGAATGGGAATTCGTTACTTTAACCCATTTATCATTCCACGTGGTTATATCACATGGTTTGAAAACCTGTGTACCAAACATGTGTGCTATATTGATGAAGTAATGCCCAATTAGCCCTACTAATTCCACATGCATAATGTTTTTCAAAACCTGTGAAAACCATGAAAAAACAACTAAAAAACAATGGAATTACACACATAGACATGTACTCTAACCCACATGGTTTTTTAAACATTATGGATATACTGAATTGGGAAACATGTTTTTCATGGAGAGGACTCACAGTTAAAAAAAACAAGGCTCCTCACCTAGAAACTACACAAATAGGAATTTTTGGCCTCCAATGAACCTAAATCACTTCTGAACAATAAATGATTTTTCTTATCATCTAAATCCTTCCAGAATGTTGATATTGGGTTGACCAAATATTGATAAATCGAATCCTATGATTGTGTACGAAGTTGTCACACACATCAAACCTCAAAAATTGTAAATTGGTGAAGATTTTGACTCATTCCAAAAAGATGGGATGACATATATTCTCAAATTAAATAATAATAAAGTTGGTTATAATCATTTTCAATCAATCCTTTTTATGAAAACACTATAAAATGAGGTTTTTCATATGGCTATTATGGGATGGATTTGGATATTTTATGGAACATCACCTAGACCACATAACGAGTCTCTCGAGATACATGTTTGATTTCATTATTTTTTTCTATGCTGAACACATTATTATGTATGAAATAATTATTGGAGTAATTTCTTCAAAAATCTCCCCTCATGGGTATACTTCTCTTGAAAATAAATTATGGAACCACTCATTGGTCGATACTTCATGTGAAAAGGGAAATCCTTTAAAATTATATGATACTCAGTGACTCATTTGGTTATAAATCTGTTATAAAGATTGTTAAATAATATTATATTCATATTAGAGTCTTTAGTGAATATCCCATAAGACATAAACATTATCCCCATAATTCGAATTTTAATTTCATAGTATTGTTGATTATATAATTGTAATTATTGAATTTTAATAATGAATTTTTTTTCATACATTTATCTCAATTTTATATTAACATTTTCAATTTTACCTACAATAGTTTTAATTAGTATTTTATCTTTTGTGGAGGATAAATCTAAGGAGGGAGAAGAAACTGATGGAACTGTGAAATTATATTTTCCTATTGTTCTATGATCCTTAAAATTTTGAGCCTTGTTAGAATATTTCTCTCACCCTCATGATCAAAACTAGTTAGTTTGGATGAACTAGATATATATATTGGAATTATTTTTTAAAACTAAAATAGAAAAATATAAATCCTATAAATAGCAATAGGTTAATTGCATTCCTATCACTAGGTGATTAGGAAATAAAATTTAGAGAAGATAAATTTGAAGAAAAAGTTGGATTTGGGTTTTCTATAGAGAATATAGTGTTGTATGTGTGATGAATTTTAATTTTGTGGCTTCACATTTAAGTATATAATATCTAATCATGGCCATTTTTAATATCAATTAATTAACTTTTCATATACAGTTGTGTTATTTCAACACACATATAATGAATCATTATTCAATTATTTTGTATTCATCCATTAATTAATTGAATCCAAACTATTACCTTAATAAAAAAAAAAATTCAAAATGGAAAACACAATGATCACTATAATCATTACCTTTACTTAGCATGGAAAGTGGAAACCATTATTTTCCCTTGAATTACCAAATTATTCTTTAATTAATGAAGTGTATTTAATCTATTTAATAATAGTGAATGACCAGAATTCACTAATAAGGGATGTGAGGAGATTCTCTGTGCACAAACCAAAGAGGGTATAATATTCATACGACAAATATTTATAATAAATTAAATAAAATACAATATTCTTGGACAGAGATTAATTCCTTTCACACCATTTCTTACTTCATATATTGATTAAAGTATTATTTTCTGATTTATATTCTATTCAGGGGCATGTTTTTTTATTAAATATTGAGATTTCTCCTCTGAGAATGACATTGAATTACATTCTACTTGATGGATGATGCCTGCCTAGAAATAAGGGAATGGATGAATTTTATAAGGAATCAGTTCTCTTCCACGATCCATCCTATTATCCTATTTAGTATATATTGATTATGTTTTTACACCATAAGGGGAATTGAAAAATGGGATTGGAAATTATGTTTTGGCTATATTTTTTTTAATATTTCATGGTAATATTATTTTACCCCTATTAGACATCATAATTTTCCCATTACTAAAACTCATATTCTCCCATAATATGACTATGAATTCCAACTATATCATTATTAGTGGTGCTCCACATACTTTGTAGAATGTAATTTCTTGATTACCTCATAAATTAATATTAAATCTCATTAGTTTTCTTTAATGGTGAATTTATTATCATAAACTAAGTTAATCTATTATCCCTTATTCACTTTTTATAGTATCATAGACCATTGTTGCATGTTTCCAATGTCGATAACTAGTAATCCCAATAATGATAAATGGTAATTCCATATATCTAATATTTGGATATGTATTGTAGTCAACTTCAGTCATGGAAGACATAGCTGGATATCTCCTTCAGTCAAATTAGATCCCATATTGGGGAATATTACTTCCCTAAGTCCATTGGTATATTTAAATTACTCCATAATCATCTCAAACCCATGGGGGCAACTAAATGTTTTGTTTTATGGGTAGGAGGTGTAATGTTTTCATCAGGGTGGTAAAAAAGTAGAGGTATCAATAATATGGAGAAGAAACCACCCTCTGGATCTACTACATGATCTATTAAAAAAATTTCATATTAATTAAGGGATGTGGATTATTGTGGGTTGTTGATAGTTTCTTGGAAATGGAATAACAAGAAGAGTTGGGAAAACTCGTGGTAAGCATGCCTACTTTAATGTTTATGGGAAGTGTTCTAATTGTGAGAGGGTGGATGAAAAAGAAACGCTTATGGTTGGTATTATAGTAGTAATAAATATTAAATAACATGATTATCTAGTTTTTAATTTTAATTAATTTTTAACACACATCATCAAATGGAAGAGATGGTTGATAGAACTATAGTGAGAATTTGGAGTAGTTAGGTGGGAAGTGACAGTGAATAGTTCCTTTGATAATTTAAAGGCACAATTACCATACATACTATTTTGTAGTACGATCATGTAGGGGTAGCACAAAGTTAGTACCCATAGTAATCATTGTGAATGAGAATGTCATGGTCAATTTGGTCTTTGTAATTTCCTAAAGAGAAAAGATCACATTTTTTCATAGTGAAATAATTTTCTATAAATCAAGTATATAATTGAAATTTCCATCGAACCGTGGATGAAAAATTTTGATCAAAAAATATATACATCAATATAAAATATATTTAATGACGATTTCTGATTAATTTACAATGTTTTTAATTTAATTAAGGGTACTATTAACAATGAAATTTCACTATAATGTGAGGTTTTTACAATGAAGAAATGATATAAATGATGATAATTCAAGATCATATTAGAGTACTATTAATATGTCAATGGAAATTGTATGTCATGTTAATTCCACCCAGTAATGTCAATGAATAATAAATAAATAATGTATGATTAAACAATGTATGAATATTTTTTATGAAATATTGATGGAGAAAGATATTATAGTTTATGATGAGTGTTCATATAAAGGTTGTCATTTCTATGACAATTTCATATCTTCATAGGGTCCTTGATGAGATGATAGAATGAACTCTTTTTATGAGAATGGTATTCAATTATGTACCACCCAAATATTTTATAGTACGTTATCTCATCAATGTAACTCAATAGATTGCGCTACACGCAACACCGAGTTCGACTACATCACAACTTAACAAACTAGTCATTCAATAAATGGTTATGAATAGTATTAACTATATTTTGAAATATTTTATACTTTATATAATTTTAACATCAATATTATGTATTTCCTGGACATAATATAAAACAAATTCATTTTTTAGATAAAAGAATTATTTTAAAAAAATGCAATTTTACCGCCTTTTAATGGGGAATCCTTTTTAAAACAAATATTTGACACTATTATATATTAAATTTTACGAAATTAAATTATTTTTTAGAATCTAGGAAAAATAATTTTGTTTGGTCAATTTTTTGGTACTTTTGTGATAACTTTTATCTTTTGATAATAGTGAAAAATACTATGTTTTAATTGAAAACATCATTTTAATCGAAATAATTTATAGTGTTAAATTATGAATTTGAATAGTTTTTTACTATAATTAGATTATATTTTTATCATTTAATTAAATTTAGTTCTTTATATGTAGTTTCACTTATAAAATTAACAGAAACACATGTCAATATTTTAATAGTGTTTAATTTTTTTAAAAATCGATTTTTGTTTTTGAAAAGAAGAAATAATTTTAAATTAATAAATGAAACTTATATGTATTGAATTTTTTAAAATGGAATTGATTTTTTAATTATATATATCAAAACTATCTTAGGGTTATATTTTTGGTATTTTTATGAAAACAGTCAATTTTTGATGAATAGTGAAAAACATTGTGTTATAGCTTAAAACCGACTTTTTATTTAATAATTAATTATTTTATTTAAATTTATTTTTGGAAAAAAATAGATACATAATACCTATTTATGTTAAATATAATTCTTTTGAGTTATTTTGTAATAATATTAGATATATAAAATGTTATCTTACTTTTCACCATCTTTTACGCACCTCCTAGGAGTATTTGCAAATTTTCATAAAACATAATTTTACCGCTTCTATGAGTTGAATATGAAAAAACCTAGAGACGCAGTTAATATCAAAAAGTAAAATGTGGTTTAATAAGATGAAAATAATTTTTGGTGAATAGTATTTTTGAATTTTATTTACCGCGGTTAAAAGTAAATACGGTAATTAATGGTAAAAATGATATTATAATTACCCTAACACATGTCCTAATTATATAGAACAAGTATAATTTGACCAAAAACAACCATATGAATAAAATATGATCCCATTTGGTCCACGTGGATTAGATTACGACATTTATTATTATTTTATTTAAAAAAGAGTTAAATGCATAAAATTTAAAGTTTAATAACTAAATCATTTTTATATAGGGTGAATGAAAATATAAATTCTAATGTTAATATTCATTATAAATATAAAAATATTTCCTGCCTAATGGACTTATATATATATATATATTATTCATTAAATTATTTAATTTATTTATGACACAATGATGATTTAGTAGTTACATTATTAACGAAATAATACAATAATTTATATTATAAAAATTCAAATTAATGTAAATTGAGACTTTTGATGAATTACACCAATTTCATAGGTTATTATAAAAATTTCGGGTTGATTAGATACCTTTTTTGAAGTGATTAGGTTCTTATGAATTTCAAAATAACAAAATACCAAATAGTCTCAAAATTGACATAAATTAATTTTTTTTAAAAACACTATATTATTGGTTGATATAATATTCCTCAAAAACTAAGATTCAGAAAAAATGACTTAAATAATATTATATATGTCATTATTTAACCATTTTAGGTTCTCATGGAATTTTAGAGTTAGTTTATTAACTATATTTTGTAAGAATACAAGAAAACACTGGAAAATCTAAAATATTTAACTTAGAGTTAAATAAAAAAGATAAGGATAAAATGGTAACCAAAACCTGTCTAAAAACTATTGGTTGAAAGGTTTTCGACACATACTACCATATCCTCTAAATTAATCATTACAGATCCATTATAAACATAATATGAATTTATTATAAAATAATATTTCAAACTATTCTTAAAGTGACCATCGCCTCTATTATAAAAGTGTACTTCCACTTCTCTTAACTTCACACATCCAATGCCATTTTTCTAGTCAACCCCTACCCAAATGTTCTCCCAACTTTCCTACCTTCATCCTAGAGTCCTTCCACTGGTCATAAATTCATCTTAAGGAGGCATTTTGATCAAATCAAAAGGAAGAACCTGATGAAGAGGTAAATATTTAATCACCTCTTTCATGTTCTTTTCTTCTCTCACTTCATATTTAATTGTTGTTTACATTATAAAATAATAACTATAGTATCTTATATATAAACTAATGTTATTATAAAAATGGTACAACCATATTCATTATTTTATTCATCAGATGAATGGAAAAGTCATTGTAAGTGCGTATGTACGACTTACCGTCTCCACGCCCTGGTGTAGTTTGTTATTCAAACACATCATTATTTGGATGGGTATAATAGTGAATATAACTAATGAAAATAATAAATAAAAAAATTTAATGATTATATATATATGAAATACCATCCAATTAAATATTATTTCACCATCAATATAATGATATCGTCGCTCGTGCGTACGTACAGATTACCATCTCCACAATGCGATGAGTTTCATTCCCATGTTCACCATTCAAAGATGATTATAAAAATATATATTATTAATATTTATTTATTATATGACATAATAATGCTACTGGACATATATATATATATATATATATATACTTACATATATCATATTCACTTACTTCTATTCAATACGATATGAAAAGAGAAACATTGTTTATGCGTACGTACGGCCTACCCTCTTCATAAACAGTGTCTTCCATTTCATATATTTATATAATATAAATATTTATATTCTAAATATATATGACATATAAATCACATTTTATATGCTATAATTATTTAAATCATGATGTAAATTATACGATCCAGAATTACGAGTTAAAACACATAAGATAAAGAATGCGATTATTACCCGAAATGTTAATTTAACATGGGAAAAATTATTAAATGGGTAGTATAAAGTCATAAATTATTCTTGAATGTTATAATAAATATGAATATGTTCCTGGTATAATTTAATAACACACTACGATCATTATAAATGAGGTTAAATGTACCCTCGACCAAAGGAAAGTGCAAGGTATGGGTTAATTCCTTAATCTCATTATTATCTGAGATTGTTTATATGAAAGTTGTTACATGGACATATTTATTAACCAGGTACATGTTTCATAAAAGAGTTTCCAAAAGTATTATTTTAAAGGAATATATAACTAAAACATAATTTTAAATGTTTTAATGATTTACTCTTCTAAACCATTACAATTAATGTACATATTTTCAAAATGATTTTGAGGATTAATTTATATGGATATGAATGTTTTAAAATGTTAATTCCATTAAATAGATTCAAATTTGTATGAGAATATTTGATTAAAAAATATATTTTAAATTAATTCCTTTAAAAATTTGGTGGCTTTTAAAATGATTTCATGAAAAATGGATATTTCTGTCAAAGCGTTTTACAGATCATTTTCAACTATGTCAACATACTTTACTGGATATTATTCTTGATGAAGGTTGTTTTTTTATGATAAATATCACCCATATTGTATCGAAGGATTTGTGATATGTTTGACTGTGGATGTGTTATTTTTTTACCATTCATGGTTTATGGATAATTTATTGAAATTTCATATGCTAGTTTTATTAATAATTATTATGTTATGTTTTAAACTTTACATATGAGGAATGAATTGGACATAGTACATGATTGAGTGGAGACATCTATAGATCCTTGAGGTATCGATATGTCTCATTAGACAAACTAGTGTCTTGACACAATTCCTTGACAAAATATTTTTTTTAGTCTTGGCACAAGGCCTTGACTAATTGGTTATGAATTCTAGAATTATGAATTCCATCATTATGAAATAGGATATTGATATTGCATGTGATTATTTGACTAGTTGTATATCCATCTGAATAATTAATTTCCAATATATGATTTATATTTTCCATATTATGTTATAGATTAAGTTTAAAAGGCATTTTTTAGTTTTATACATTTTCTTAAATGATTATCCTTATTTGTGAATGTTTCGGCTATATTGTTATCCTTACTGAGCATCTGATCTCATACCTTTATTATGTTTTATTTTCTGAGGATTCGAAGGAATGTATTATGATTGATAAGTAGGGTTATGCTTGGGGATCAATGTCATTCTCAAAGGATCATTTACGCGGTGTTTTATTTTCTACTGTGTAATGTAACATTCATGTATGTAATCTATTTTCCATGACTACAAAACAGTTTCGTATTACGGAATATTATTCCTCGTAATCATACCAATGTATTAAGAAAATGCCCCAACTCTGGGTAACTAGGTTCAGGGAGTTAAAATTTGTATAAGAGGATGTTTAGCAATAACCGTGGAAATAGATAAACTCTGATTAGAAATAATTATCCTAATATAGACTTTGAGGATTAGTATTGAATAACTTCATAGAGTTTTGGTAATGTAAAGATTTTTTGTATTTTCAAAGCAATACATCCATGTCTAGATACGAGCATGTAGAGGTGGCTATAAAACAGATGTACCAAGGAGTGAAAACTCTGACATGGAGTTTCGGGCATGGCCTGAGATATCCTGGTACACGACAATGGGCCATGCTACACTCTTAGTTATGACACTCCTTGGAGATAAGAGTAGGATAATAAAAATTTTCCTATAAGACATTATGGAGGATTTAAGAGTAAATACTTCTGGAAAGATAATATTTTATGATTATATATGATATTCATAATATTTTCCATTTATATTATGTATTCTACATGTTTGGAATTATTCATTGTGATTCATAAACTCACCAATTGTATGACATTGTTTGGAAATGGTGGCCAGTAGATGGAATAAGAACTCCAGTAATATGAATGATCCAATGAGTAAGAAGGATTATACCTTTCATGGTATTAATCCAACATATTGAATTGAAATATTCTCCAACGTATAATCATCATATGAAGAAATAGTTTCATGTGTTAATTAGATAAGTAATGAATTCTATTTGTATTATGGCTTTGAAGGGATGTCAGAGAAGAAAATGATGGTAGAAAGAATGATGGATAAAGGGAGTAAGGGAAAGAATGATTTTCCCATATGTGATAACTTTAGAAAGAAACACCTTGGTAAATGATTTAAGGGAATATGAATTTTTTATAATTGTCGAGATAAATGAAACCATGTATGTGATTGCAATGGTAAGAAAAAGGTTTCAAAAGTACAAATCTTCAACTGCAAAGAGTTGGGACACTAGGCGAATCAATGTCCAAATTATCAGTATTTACCCCAAATGATTCTATTGGTTAATAATCATGAAATGATACTACTGAAGATGAAGAGTAATGATTAGAGTTATGATGTTGTTGTAATAGTATTGTGTCATTTGATTATTGTATTAATGATGTACATGTTATAATAATTATATAGTATATAAGGATTCTACTGCATTTCTATTTCATTATGGATTTAAGATTATATAGTTATATGAAAAGTGGATCAATAGCAAGTAAATCCTTTTAGAAAATAAATGGTTGAAAGAAATATAAACCTTTATATGGATTTGATACTGATTTAGTGATTTTGGAATAAGATATAATTGATTTGGATAAATTATATTTGATATTATGGACATCCTTCGAATTGATTAATGGTTTGTTTATTCCATCATTGTTGGAGTTTTCAACATTTTTGGATATAATGATTATATCCAATATTCGATAAGGAATAAGGGATCATGAATTTTATCAATATGGTTTTATGTGAATTTAGGGTGTAACAATGATTTAAAATAATACATGATGAAAGTATTCAAATGTTATTATGTGTAAAAAATGATCTTCATTGTGTTTACATTTCTTATTTAACACTGTGAGTTTGGATGGAACTATATTGGGTACGTATTAACATTGGAATGGATAAATTTTGACATTGGATACGATTATTAAGGTTTAATCATTACATGAGATTATTTTTGGATTATCATAAAAAGGAAAACCTAGAGGTCGGGAGACAACTCGTCACTTCTGAAAAGGCCGCGTGATTTGAACCCCCAACCAAAGGGTGATAAGGGTGCATGACCTACAATTGGCCTACATGATGTCATAGTTAGTCCAATGTTGTTATTTTAAATATTCTATCAAATGAATTATAAATTAATTATTTTTGGAACCCTAAATGATTAATATTTAAAGAATACTTTTTAATTCTATTATCTGTTGGAGAAAATGATGAGTTTGTGGTTGGAATTAGTTGACGGATTAAATTCTACATGTCAATTACATATTTTTTTCTTATTCTATGAATAAATTAAATCTAAATCTGAAGGGAATACATTTTAAAACAAAAAATGTTTTATCCTAATACCTTATGGTTTGATGAACTGATGATATTTTAAACCATCATAGAACAATGGCATTGAGGCTCTCAATTGTACACATTTTTCTAATTAATGACCTCAGTCACTCTCTATAAGTATTTACATTTTCCTCAAAATAAGTGTCTCTAATTTCCATCAATGTTTTTTGAAAATCAAGGTCATAATTTGGTAGTTAAAATATCATTTCCCTTTCCCTCAAATTAAGAATAAATTTTATTGACCCAATGTATGATTTGGGTTTTCCACAAATGTATTTTTCTATTTCTTACCATTTATTTTCGAAGAACAATTTCAAATTGCGTGGACGCAATTTATTAAAGGAGGGGAGAATGTAACACCCCAAGAATATATATTATGTTATCTCATCAAAGAAATTCTATAACATGTGCTACACACAACACCGAGTTCAAGCATATCACAAATTTCCAAACTAGCCATTCAAAAAGCTGTTATAAATTTTATTAACTGGATTTTGAAATCATATATACTATAAATATTTTAAACATCCATATTATGTGTTTCATAGACATAATATAAGAAATTTTTTTTTTGAGGTAAAGATGCATTTTTTAAGAAATGCAATTTTACCGTCTTTTAATAGATAATCCTTTTAAAAACCAATATTGGACACATTAATATATTCAATTTAATGAAATTAAATACTTATTTAGAATTAGGACATCAAAATTTAGTTTGGACATATTTTTCGTACTTTTATGATAACTTTTATATTTTGATGAATAATGAAAACGAATATGTTTTAATTGAAAACATATTTTCTAATAAAAATAATTTATAGTGAAAAATTGAGAAATTTTAATGGTAATTAAATATAATTATATTATATTATTTTAATTTAATTCAATTTAGGTCATTTAAGTAATTTCAATTTTAAATTTGACATAAACACATGTCAATATTTTCATAGAAAACCCACATTTTGGTTTTGACAGTGGGAAATAATATTAAATTAATAAATTATACTTCTATTTTTTGAATCTGTAAAATGGAATTCATTTTTCACTTCATAATATAAAAATTATCTTAGGGTAAATTTTTGGTATTTTGAAGAAAACATTCAAATTTTTATTAATAGTGAAAATCACTACGTTTCTATTTAAAAACGACTTTTAATTTAAATAAATAAATTATTTATTTAAATATATTTTAGGTAAAAATATATAAATAATACCTATATATGTTCAATGTAATTTATTGGAATCATTTTTAAATATTATTAGATATATAGAATTTTATTGAACTTTTCACCGTCTTTTACCCACCACCTAGGAGTATTTTCCAAATTGCATAAAACATAATTTTACCACTTCTATGAGTTAAATTTCAAAATTATGAGGCACACTGTTAATATCAGATAGTAAAATTGGGTTCAATAAGATGAAATTGTTTTTTGTGAAAATTATCTTTTGACTTTTACATTAAACGTTTAAAAGTAAATAGGGTAATGAAGTGTTAAAATGAAATTATATTTACACAAACACATGTCAAAATCCTATTAGATAAATTTAATTAGACCAAGAAAACCGTTGGAATATAATATGATCCTATTTGGTCCACTTTGATTAGATTCAGTCATTTATTATTATTTTATTTTATGAAGAGTTAAAACTGTTAAATTCAATCTTTGATTACTAAACCATTTTTATATAGGGTTAAACACAATATAAATTCGACTATAAATAATAATTAGATATATAAAATTATTTCCTACATAATGGTATTATATATATAATTTTTATACATTAAATAATTTAATTAATTTATGAAACAATGATGATGCAATACATTCCTAATTAACGAAATATTAAAATAATTAATATTATTAAAATCCTAAAAAATGTAAATTGAGACTTCTGATGAATTAAACAAATTTTATAGTTTAATATGAATTGTTACGGTTGATAATTTTAATTTTATTCTAAGTGATAAGGTTGTTATGACTATTATAAGAAACAAAATACCAAATATTGTCAAAATTGACATAAATTGATTTTTTTAAATACTATATTGTTGGTTGATATAATATTTCTAAAAACATAATATTCGGAAAAAGGAAATAAATAAAATTATATATGTTATTAATGAACCACTTTGGGTTATCTTGGAATTTTAATGTAAGTTTATTAACCATATAGTGTAAGAATACAAGAGGACATTGTAAAGACCCGTAAATTTCAAGGAAATTTTTTCTTAATTTTCTTTGGAATTTTACAAGAACAGAGTTTCTGACGACACCTGATTCTGAGGCCCGGTGTGCCCGGAATCATTTTCTGAAGTTTGGCTCAGGTACGTTAAGTGAACGGACAAGACGGTTTTCTAACATTTAAACCGGTGCTCTGAATCAAATTCTGAGGGCACCAATGAAATCGCAGCGCCGATATTTTCTTAGGAAAGCCTCTTCCGAAGTTGCGTTTGCTCGGGTGTGGCTTTTAAATTTTTGGGGTTAAGTTAAGAAATAAAATAAAGTGTGCGACAAATTTATTTTTATTTCACTTAAAGCCACTTGAAAGCCACTTAAACCTACTTAAGATAAGTTGATGTAGATAGGGTTCTATCCAAAAATATCATACCAAGTGGGTAGGATATTTGTGAGGTGGGGCCCGCACGAGCCCCACCGTTTCTTTTCCGCTAAGTAACACCCCCGCAAAAACCAGTCATTACGAAAGTAAACTAACACGTTTTCTTAAATTCTTAACGCACCAATTAATTGGGCAGTTTTATTCGTTGAAATTAATTCCATGAATTAATGGGTCGTTACTTAGTATGTTTTTCGTTTGTTGGCATATATTAAAATAAGACCAACACTTTTCTTCTTAAGTGTTGTTTGTTGAGAGGATTTGACAGAAACCTCATGTTCTTCATCCTCCTTCGTGAAGAATGCGAAGAACGCGAAGAATGCAAAGAACGCCAGCCTTTGACGAAAGGCGGTAAAGAACGCCGAGACCTCGGAGATCGACGACGCGACGCAAAGTACCGCGATGCCGGCGATTCTTCTCCGACGACGTTCTTCTGCGACGTTCCAACCCCGCGACAACCTTCGATCGACAACAACAAGGTAGGGGGTTGCGCTCCTTTTAAATCTTTTTGTGGGTTATAAAAACATCATGGATTTAATTAATATAATTAAATCTACATATTCTTGAACCTCGGAGTTCGTCGACTCGACACCGTATTCTGCGACGACGCGGCGCCCTTCCGTGACGACGCGACGCCCTTCCGCGACGCGACGATCACCTCCTTCCACGACGATCACCTCCTTCTGCGACGATCAATTCCGCGAAGAACGCACGCTCGATGACTACGGCGAGGTAGGGGTTTGATTCTTTAAATACATGTGATAAATCCCTGATCATTTAAATATTGTTGGGTGAATATCATTAAGACCGCTAACACGGTGGGTGCGGGCTAACGAACAAGTCCGAACCCACCACACCTTTTCTTTCTTGGTGCGCGAAACGGCAGACAACGACAAACAGGGCCGCAAGGGCGATTCGAGGGCCTGGAAGTGAAGATAGAGTCCCGGGTGGACCACTGACGAAGACCGCACGCAAAACGGACCACCGGAGCGCGTCCGGTGGCCAGCAGAAGCTCCCATCGGCTCGCCGCCGGCAAAACCCGCCGCGGCTGAAGCCGCGGCGTCTAGCCGGTTCCGCGGCCGCGCGACACCGGGAGGAGGGACGCGGCCCGGCCGCCATGTCCACAGAAGCTCCCGCCCACGGCCGCGCGACACCGGGAGGCCGGCCGGCCAGGCTGGGCGGACCCGGTTCGGGCCGACCTAGGGGTGGTCGGGCCGGGTCGGTCCGCACCCAGACCCCCCGTTTCCGAACCTTTTCGGTCATTCACTCGTAACATGAGCTACGGGCCTCCGAACAATGCGCCGTCAGCGGTGATGCGATCCTTGGATTGATACGGTTGGTTTGGTATATCGCACTTAAGGTTTCGGAATAGTTTGGGTTCGGCCGGGTTGGTTCGGCCGGGTTGGTTCGTCCACGAAACCAATTGGGCCCTCAGAGCGGAAATGCTCATAGCTTGAGCTCTGGACACCCGATTGACGTGCTTCGACTTTCTTGAGTTCTTCTAAGTGAGATAGATCTTTTGGCTTACTCCGCCCAAGGTTTGGACGCAGGTGGATTACAGTCAGGTTGGTTTTTCCTTAAAAACCAACCAGGCCCCTGGAACGAAAAAGAAAACAACTCTCAGACCGGGCATCCGATTGATGCGCCGTCTGCGACGTTGAGTTCCTATTGACGATACGGATCTTTTGGATACATCAACTCTGGACTATGTGTCATTTGATGTATCACCCTCTCGGCTTGTGGAGCGGACCCTCCCGAACGAGATTGCTGTGTGCGGGAACCCTAGAGCTGGCGGCGACAGCGACGATGATGAAAATAGTACGAGAATCCTCCGTGTTTTCGGCACTGACCACTACGGTACATCTTGGGATGCATCAACTTCGGACTACATGTCAGTTGATGCATCGACCTCTTAGCTCGTTGAGTGGACCCTCCCGGAATGAGAATGCTGTGTGCAGAAACCCTAGAGCCAGTTGAGACTTGACGACTGCTGATCGAATGACTCGGTGTGTTACGGATAGCCTAGTGGGAAGTGCTTGGTTGTAGCAGCAGACCCACGGCGGATGAGCGCTTGGTTATACCGGCAGACCCGCGGTACTAAACTGAAGGAGTACCTTTGGAGGCTATGAGTGGGAGCGCATGGTTGTAGCGGAAGACCCACGATGGAGGAGTGCTTGGTTGTAGCAGAATGGGGGAGCGCTTGGTTGTAGCGGAAGACCCACGATAGATGAGCGCTTGGTTGTAGCAGAATGGGGGAGCGCTTGGTTGTAGCGGCAGACCCACGACGGAGGAGCGCTTGGTTGTAGCGGCAGACCCGTGGTACTCAACAAAAGGAGTACCTCTAGAGGCTATGAGGGGGAGCGTTTGGTTGTAACAGCAGACCCATGGTGGGAAGCGCTTGGTTGTAGCAGCAGGCCAACAGTACTCGATAGGTCGAGTACTACAGCAGTTCAAGGTTAGAAGGAAGCACTTGGTTTTAGCGGCATAACCACTTTACTTGATGGAGAAGGAGTTTCAAAATAGCTATGGTTTCAACTTCATGATCGATCCTATGTGGGTCATTGCGTGGGTTAGTACCTACCAATCCATTGTGGGTCCGACGACTAGATGAATCAGTGGCTACATCTGATCATCTCTATTGTCTTACGATGAAGTATATCATGTGTGAGCTGAATCCTGTTTGCTATCCTATGTGGATTATGTTGTACTATTCTATGTGGATTTAAGTTTTTCGTTCCTATGTGGATTGTGTTGTGCTATCCTGTGTGGATTTACATTTTGCTTTCCTGTGTGGACTGGGTTGTACTTGAGCTCGGATGTTAGAGCCGAGTGAGAATTGATGACTTAGGTATATGTATGGGCATATACCTAAGCCGTGTCGGACTTTACTTCGTGATTGTATATTTCCTTTGTAGTTTATCCATTTTGGATTCTGGGAGACCATAGAGGGTCTCAGGGTTCCTACTGAGTAGCTTATACTCACCCCTGCACGGGCTATGCCCGCACTATTTTGTGTCGGTTGCAGACGACAGACAGCGCTGATCGCGGTGTAGGCTTGCAGAGCAGGACGGTACCTGGAGGTGGACCACTGGGCGGGGTGTACTTGGAGCGGACGGCTGGACTGAGGAGCTGTGGAGGCTATCTGTACTCACCCTTCAGGTGGGACTTCCAGAGGACGGATCGACGCTGCGGCTTTACTTTTCAGTTGTTGTTTTTCCCCTTTCAGTTGTACATTACAGTTGGGCATGTATTTCTAGCCCCCTTTACTTTTCCGCACTTGCTGTTGTACCAGTTTTCACTTAGTGTTTTCTTCTTCCTGCTTACTCTGTGGTGTTTTTGGATTATTTTACAAAGGTAATGCCTTCCATTTTTCTGGGATTTACGCCTTGGTTCTAGTCGCCATCCCATGGCCTATGGAAGACGATCTTGGGGTAGTCATGGCACAGAACCCGAGGACGGTTCGTGACAAATTGTTATCAAAGGATTTCAGTTCTACCGCGGAATCTGATCTTTTCTATGTGAAGAAATAGTGTTAAGATTATTGAGTATGGTTATCAGTCCAGGGAGCCCAGTGTTGGTGCGGCGACCGACGTATCCATACACCAGGACCCTGACTTCTGATTTATGAATTAATGCACGAAAACATTTATTCCATGTGTGTTTCAAGTTTTCTTTGTGATTACTTATATCATCTCACCTGGAATACTGTTCTGACCGTGGCGCACCTGTTTCCTTTCAGGATGGCCCCACGACGGCAGCCAACTAGGCTTCCGAGTGTTGTAGGTGACTACAGCCCGCCGAGCGACAAGGCCTCGGTACATGGCTCTTTGACAGTAGAGGCACTGGAGGTACCTCTACCCGCTGAGCCCCCGATGCTTCCAGCCCCGGCCACTGACGATGCACATCACCTTAGTGCACTACATGTGTTACAACACCAGCGACCGCCCAGGTTCCGCGGAGAGACGGACCCCCAGGTAGCCGAGGACTGGCTGGAGGCGGTTGTACGAGTTTTCCGGTTAGTGAGGACACTAGCAGAACTTATGGTGGTCCTTGCAGCGAACCTCCTGCATGCGGCAGCAGGAAGATGGTGGAGCTTGATGCTCCAGGTGACGATGAGGAATCACTCCTTTGGACGGACTTTAAGAGCCTTTTTTGCTCAGAGTTCGTCCCAGCCACCCTCCGAGCGGTGCGCATCCAGGAGCTACTACAGCTGCGGCAGGGCAGCATGACAGTAGGCCAGTATGCGGCGAGGTTTACCGATCTCTCGCGCTATTCCACGGACATGGTACTAGACCCATTCTTCAGGGCCTGAACCTTCGAGAAGGGGCTCAGGCGAGAGATCAGAGCTTCAGTTGTTTCTCACAGCATTCCGACACAGATATGAGTGTTGGAGCGAGCTCTCTTAGTGGAGAGTTTCCTTGCTGAGCAGTCTCCAGCAGCAGGACCCACCACTAGCCGGCATGCGACAGAGTCTTTTGTAGCGGGCAGTAGACAGATGACGCAAGGTTCCAAGAGGACTAGACCTACCGTTGGTCGACCGCGTGACACAGGGTCGATTGTGCGAGGCACCCGGGGTGGACAACGACTTACCATGAGTGGACAATGTTACTCCTGCGGCGGGGTTGGTCAAATGGCTCGTGACTATCCGACCTGCCATACGGATGAACAGCAGATGAACGAAGGACCTCCCAGGAAGAGGCAGAGGTTCGATCGAGGCGGATCGCATGGAGCAGGAGACCGTGTCAGAGGAGCTGGCCGAGCAGCAGGTAGTGGATGACGCTTCGAGGTGTTGCCACCACCACCACCAGGAGGTCCACCCCGACCATAGGGAGTTGGTGGACATGGGAGAGCTCAGCTTCAGGCAACTGAGGCCTTCGATCATGGAGCTCTAGGAGCAGATGGACAGGAGCGGAACTAGTGGATACGTCATTTTTACTTCTAATTCCTTGTTGATGTTGTGTAGTGTCTTTGTATTACGAGCTGCAATAATAAAAGACGCATACCCTTGTGAAGTTTTCATTCCTTCCCTCGTTGTGTTGTTACTAAGAGGTTCCAGTTTAGACTGTTGACTTGACCCTCACTTGTGAGACATCTACTGGAGGAGACCCAGTTACCACACACTAATGTCGATAGTGTGACTCAACCCTTGGAGGAGAGAGTAACGGTTGGATCTCTTGGTAGTAGCGTCGAGGCCTTACGACGTCATCCTTGGTATGGATTAGTATCATCCATGACAGTATTGACTGTATTAGGAAAAAAACATGGTTCATCTAGGGGATGAGACGAGATTTTTCTTATCGGCAAAGAAGATATATCAGTAGCTCTTGTAGGACCAGAAGGGTCCAAGTCATCCATGAGCAGATGAGGACAGCTCAGAGCCGGAAAAAGTCTTGTGCTGACAGAAGGCTGAGGGCACTAGAGTTCGAGGATGACGACCACCTCTTCTGGCGTGTCTCACCTTGACGTGGATTACAGAGATTTGGCCGAGGCCGCAAGTCATCTCCACGCTTCATCGGACCATTCCTGGTCCTCAGCAGGATTTGCAAGGTGGCTTATCGCCTGGCTCTACCACCTCAGTTGCACCGGGTGCACAACGTCTTCCACGTATCTCAGCTGAGGAGATACGTGCACGACCCGACACACATCATTGACCACGGGGAGCTGGACTTTGATGATGGCACAACTTTTGTGGAGGTCCTGGTGGAGATTGAGGATCGACAGGAGCGGGTCCTACGTGGACGATCGATTCCTCTAGTGCACATCAGATGGCAGCACGGGAACCTCCAAGAGAGCACTTGGGAGCGGGAGGCTCAGATGCGTGCTCAGTACCATCCTTTGTATCCCAAAGTTTGTGGTGAAGATTTACGGGGACGTAAAGCCCTATGGTGGGAGTAATGTAAAGACCCATAAATTTCAAGGAAATTTTTTTATTTATTTTCATTGGAATTTTACACGAACGCAGTTTCTAACGGCACCTGATTATGAGGCCCAGTGTGCACGAAATCATTTTCCGAAGTTTGGCTCAGGTACATTCAGTGAACGGACGAGCGGGTTTTTATAACTTTTAAACCGGTTCTCGGAAGAGAATTACGAGGGAACCGATGGAATCGCAGCACCATTATTTTCTTAGGAACGCCTCTTCCAGAGTTGCGTTTGCTCGGGTGTGCCTTTTAAATTTTTTGGGATATGATATGAAATAAAATAAACTGTGCGACAACTTTATTTTTATTTCAATTAAAGCCACTTGAAAGACACTTAATGCTGCTTAAACTAAGTTGATGCGGATAGGGTGCTATCGAAAAATATCCTACCAAGTGGGTAGGATATTTGTGAGGTGGGGCTCTCACGAGCCGCACCGTTTCTTTTCCCCTAAGTAACGCCCTTGTGAAAACCTGTCATTATGAAAGTCAACTGACCGTTTTCCTAAATTCTTAATGCACCAATTAATTGGGCAGTTTTATTCATTGAAATTAATTGTATGAATTAATGGGTCGTTACATAGTGTGTTTTTCATTTGTTGGAATATAATAAAATAAGACCAACACATTTCTTCTTAAGTGTTGTTCATTGAGAGGATTTGACAGAAACCTGATGTTCTTCATCCTCCTTCACAAAGAACGTGAAGAACACGAAGAACGCGAAGAACGCCGGCCTTCGACCAAAGGCAACGAAGAACGCCGAGACCTCGGAGATCGACGACACGATGCCAAGCTCCGCGACACCGACGATTCTTCTCCCGCGACATTCATCTGCGACGTTCCAACCCTACGACAACCTTCAATCAACAACGACATGGTAGGGGGTTGCGCTCCTTTTAAATCTCTTTGTGGGTTATAACAACATCATGGATTTAATTAATATAATTAAATCTACATGTTCTTGAACGTCGGAGTTCATCGACGCGACACCGTATTCCGCGACGACGCGGCACCCTTTCGCGATGACGCGATGCCCTTCCACAACGTGATGATCACCTCCTTCATTGACGATCACCTCCTTCCGCAATGATTAATTCCGCGAAGAACGCACGCTCGATGACTACGGCGAGGTAGGGGTTTGATTTTTTAAATCCTTGTGATTAAATCCCCGATCTTTTAAAAATTATTGGGTGAATATCTATAAGGCCGTTAACATGGTGGGTGCGGACTAACGAACAAGTCCGAACCCACCGCACCTTTTCATTCTTGGTGCGTGAAATGGCGGACGATGACAAACGGGGCCGCAAGGGCGATTCAAGGGCCTGGAAGGGAAGATCGAGTCCCGGGAGGACCACTGACAAAGACCGCACACAAAACGGACCACGGAGCACGTCTGGTGGCCCGCGGACGCTCTCACCGGCGTGCCACCGGAAAAACCTGCCGCGGCCGCATGGATCTGGGAGGAGGGACGCGGCCCGGCCGCCGCGTCTGCTGGTGAGGCGGCCCCACCCGGGGCCACGACGTTTCTCCACGTGGAGGCAGCAACCCCCTCACAGATTTCCCTTGCTCGGCCATTCGGCCAAGCGTAGCCGGGCCGACCCGCCGGGTCGGGTCGCGCCCAGGCCGGACTAGGCCGGGCGGACCTGCGTCGGGTCGACCCGGTTCGGGCCGACCCAGGGGGGTCGGGCCGGGCCCAGACCCCCAGTTTCCGAACCTTTTCAGTCATTCTCTCATAACATGATCTACGGGCCTCCGAACGACGCTCCGTCAGGGGCGATGCAATCCTTGGATCGAGATGGTCGTTTCGGTATATCGCACTCCTGGTTTCGGAATAGTTTGTATTCAGCCGGGTTGGTTCGTCCACGAAACCAACCGGGCCCTCAGAGCGGAAACGCTCATAGCCTGATCTCCGGTCGTCCGATTGACGTTCCGTTGAATTTGTAAAATTCATCTAAGTGAGAAAGATCTTTTGGCTTACTCCGCCTGAGGTTTGGATGCAGGTGGAGTACGGTCGCGTTGGATTTTCCTTAAAAACCAATTGGGCCCCTAGGACGAAAAAACCAATAACTCTCAGACCGGGTGTCCGATTGACGCGTCGTCTGCGACGTTGAGTTCCTGTTGACGATACAGATCTTTTTGATACATCAACTCTGGACTATGTGTCAGTGGATGTATCAGCCTCTCGGCTCGTGGAGCGGACCCTCCCGAACGAGCTTGCTGTGTCCGGGAACCCTAGAGCTGGCGGCGACTGCGACAATGATGAAAATAGTACGGGAATCCTCCGTGTTTTCGGCAGTGACCACTACGGTACATCTTGGGATGTATCAACTCCAGACTACATTTCATTTGATGCATCGACCTCTTAGCTCGTGGAGTGGACCCTCCCGGAACGAGCATGCTGTGTGCGGAAACCCTAGAGCCGGTTGAGACTTGAAGACTGCTGATTGAACGACTCGGTGTGTTACGGATAGCCCAGTGGGAAGCGCTTGGATGTAGTAGCAGACCCACAGCGGATAATCACTTGGTTGTAGCGGCAGACCTGCGGTACTCAACAAAAGGAGTACCTATGGAGGCTATGAGGGGGAGCGCTTTGTTGTTGCGGCAAACCCACGACGGAGGAGCGCTTGGTTCTAGCAGCATGGGGGAGCACTTGGTTGTAGCGGCAGACCTACGACGTATGAGCTCTTGGTTGTAGCAGCATGGGGGAGCGCTTGGTTGTAGCGGCAGACCCACAGCGGAGGAGCACTTGGCTGTAGCGGCAGACCTGTGGTACTCAACAGAAGGAGTACCTATAGAGGCTATGAGGGGGAGCGCTTGGTTGTAGCAGCAGACCCATGGTGGGAAGCGCTTGGTTGTAGCAGCAGGCCCATAGTACTTGATAGGTGGAGTACTACAGCAGTTCAAGGATCGAAGGAAGTGCTTGGTTGTAGCGGCATATCCACTGTACATGATGGAGGAGTTTCCAAATAGTTATGGTTTCAACATCATGATCGATCCTATGTGGGTAATTGCGGGGTTTGTACCTACCGATCCTTTGTGGGTCCGACGGCTAGATGAATCAGTGGATACATCTGATCATCTCTATTGTCTTACGAAGAAGTATATCCTGTGTGAGCTGAATCATGTTTGTTATCCTATGTGGATTGTGTTGTACTACCCTGTGTGGATTTATGTTGTTCATTCCTATGTGGATTGTGTTGTGCTATCCTATGTGGATTTACGTTTTTCTTTCCTATGTGGACTGGGTTGTACTTGAGCTCGGATGTTGGATCCGAGCGAGAATTGATGACTTAGGTATATGTATGGGAATATACCTAAGCCGTGTCGGATGATACTTCGTGATTGTATATTTCCTTTGTAGTTTATCCTTTGTGGATTCTGGGAGACCTTCGGGGGTCTTGGGGTCCCTACTGAGTAGCTTATACTCACCCCTGCACTGGCTATGCCCGCACTACATTGTGTTGGTTGCAGACGACGGACATCGCTGATCGTGGTGGAGGCTTGCGGAGGAGGACAGTACCTGGAGGTGGACCACTGGGCGGGGTGTACTCAGAGCGGACGACTGGATCGAGGAGCTGTGGAGGCTATCTATACTCACCATTCAGGTGGGACTTCCAAAGGACGGCTCGATGATGTGGCTTACTTTTCAGTTGCTGTTTTTCCCCTTTCAGTTGTACTTTACAGTTGGGCTTGTATTTCTGGCCCCCTATACTTTTCCGCACATGGTGTTGTACCAGTTTTCAGTTAGTGTTTACTTCTGCATTCTTACTCTGTGGTGTTTGTTGTTTACTTTACAAAGTCAATGCCTTCCCTTTTTCCGGGAGTTACGCCTTGGTGCTAGTCGCTAGCCCCTGGCCTATGGAAGGCAGGCTTGGGGTAGTCACGACACAGGCCCCGAGGACGGGTCGTGACAGACATGGTAAAAGTTAAAATATTTTACTAAGAGTTAAATCTAAATGATAAGGATAAAATGGTAACCTAATCTTTTCTAAAACCTATTGGTTTAATGTTTTTCGACCCATACCTACCATAGCCTCTAAATAAACCACTTTTATGCAATCTGAAACCGAAAATGGTTTTATTATAAACTAATATTTCGTGTTTTTCCTAAAGTAACCCTCACCTCTCTTATAAAAGGGTACTTCCACTTCTCTTAATTTCACACCACCATAGACATTTAATTCTTCATACCCTACTCAAATATTCTCCAAAATGTCCTCCCTTTATCCTATAGGCCTTTATTTTGTTCTGAAATCCAACCTATGCAGCCTTTTTGATCAAATCAATAGAAAGAATCAGAAGAAGAGGTAAATATTTCATCACATCTTTCAAGTTATTTTTTTCATCCACTTCCTCTTTCTTTGTTGTTTACATTCTAAAATAATAAATCTAGTATATTATATATACTATGATGTTATTATAAAAATTGTTCAACCATATTCATTATTGTATCCTTCTCATGAATGACTAAGTCACCATATGTGCGTACATACATCTTACCATCTCCACGTCGTTGTGTAGTTTGTTATTCAAACACTTTATTAATTGGATGGGTACAATAATGAATATAACTAATTTAAATAATAAATTTAAATTGTTAGTGATTATTTATATATTAAGTACCATCCAATTAAATATTATTTCAACATCAGTATAATGATATTGCCACTCTGCATAAGTACGGATTACTGTCTCCACGACACGATGAGCTTCATTCCAATGTTCACCAGTCATTGATTATTACAAAAATATATATTTTTAATAATTAAGTAATATATGACATAATAATTATAATGGATTTATATATATATGTATTTACTAACATATATCATATTCTCATACTTCTATTCAATATGATATGCAAACAGAAACATCGTTTATTCGTACGTACGACATGCCGTCTCCATAAACAGTGCCATCCATTTCATATCTCTCTCTATTATAAATATTTATTTTATAAATATATGCGATATATAAATCATGGTTTTTATTCTTGATGATTTTAAATCATGATCTAAATGAAACGATCCATAATAAGAAGATAAAACATGTACGATAAGGAAAGTGATTGTTACCCAAAATCATAATTTTACATGGAAATCATTATTAAATTGGTAGTATAATGTAATAAATGAATCAGTAATGATATAATAAATATGAATATGGTTCTAGTATAAATTAATAACTCACTATTTTCATTATATAGGAGGTTAAATGTACTCTCAACCAAAGGAATGTACAATGTTAGGGTTAATTTTCAATCTCATTTTTATCAGAGATTCTATAGTTGTACATTTTTACTAAGAAATAATTATTATCTATGTAAATTTTTTAAGAAAGTGTTTCCAAAAGGATTAATTTAAGGGACTTAATTATTAAAACATCATTTTTAATGTTTGAATTATTTATTATTATAAACCATTCTCATGAATGTCCATATTTTCAAAATCGTATTAAGGATTTATTAATATGAACATGAATGTTTTAAATTGATAATTCCATTCAAAATTATCAAAGTGGAATGAGAATCTTCGATTAAAAAATATATTTTAAATGAATTCCTTTATGAATTTTTTGACTTTTAAAATTAAATCATGAAAAATGGATATTTCCCTCAAATATTCTTATGGATCATGTTCAACCATGTCAACATCCTTTACTGGATATTATTCTTGATCGAGGATGATTTATTATAATAAAAAACATCCATATTTTATTGTAGGATTTGTGATATTATTGAATATAGATGTGTTATTTTCATACCATTCATGGTTTATGGATAATTCATTGACATTTCTTATGCTAGTTTTAATACGAATGTTTATGTTATGTTTGAGACAATTCATATGAGGAATGCATTGGATATAGTTCATGACTGGTGGAGCCTGCTATAGCTCCTCGATGCATCGGTAGGTCTAATGAGACTAACTAGTGTCTTGGAATAATGCCTTGACATAATATTATTTTTAGTCTTGGGTCAAGGCCTTGACTATGTGGTTATGAAGTCTGGAATTATGAATTCCGTCATTAAGAAATTGGATATTGATATTTAATTTTATTATTCGACAAGTAGAATATCCATGTGAATAAGTTAATGGCATTATTTGATTTATATTTGACATATAATAATAAATTTTATGTTTAAAAGGATTTTTTTAGTTTTATACATTGCCTTAAATGTTTATACTTATTTTTGAAGGTTTCCCCTATATTGTTATGCTTGCTGAGAATCTGAGCTCACCCATTTCTTATGAATTATTTTCCCAGGATTGCAAGAATTTTATTATGATTGATAATACTGGTTAAGCATGGGTATTAATGGAATTCTCAAAGGATCATTTATGTTGTGTTTTATTATCTAATGTGTAATCTAACGTTCATTTATGTAATCTATTTTCCAATATTTCTAAAAAGATCAGTATTTTGGGACGTGATTCCTTGCAATCATGCCAACGTATTAAAATAATGCACTGACATTGGGTAACTGGGGTCGGGGTGTTACAAATTATATTGATATAAAGTCCTATTGGGTCACACAAAATAGTTAATTCAATGCATTCCATAATGAAATGAATAATTGTATAAGACATAGTTGGACCAGCCATGGTATCCGAGACACTTTGAAGTACTATTGATAACTAATGAATAATAATAGTTGTTATTATTTTAGAATATAAAAATTTGGATGAATTTAATTATTCGAATTATTCACAAGTAATTAAGTGAATACTCGAAAGAATATAATAAAAATGAATAGTTTAATATTTAAGAATGTTTTTAGGACTTTCTAGATTCAATGTCAAGGTAGTGGATATATTTATTGTATATTTTAATTATGTTAAATATTAATAACGAAGTATATGACATAGTTTTACATCCATAATGTACCATCTATGGATCCATTAGTATAATTTATTTGTTTATGGGACCAAAAAACCTTTTATAGTGTTTAAATCCACATTAAATGTAATGTAAAGGATCTAACATGGAGAAACATTCATTGCAAGATTTTAGAGAACCTTTATCCTCCCACATCATAGAATAATAGAATTTTTTTTATGAAATCAATGTTTAATAAATTTTTAGGATCAAAGGAACACAGTCAAGTGGATAATTGATATATCAAAGGATTTTTTATAACTTTACACTACCACCAATATTTAGATGATCGATGTTTCAATATAATCATGATGCTTGATTGGAAGATCTAGAGGGATTAATCCCTGGATCCTTTGTAAAATGATTCTTGTGGATGAATTATAGTAAAAAATTCCATAAAAATGAATCATTTAGTCATTCATGGTAATTTTTTTCATTGAAAAATACACATGAGACCCTCAAAACATTCGTAAATATCAGATCACTTAACATGATGTTGTTCCATTAATATGTAGATGAATATTTTAAAATAAAAACCCCACTATCTACTGATACGCACCCTATTTATAATACCATCGAGGTATGTAATGATTCTCCCCAAATGAAAATTTAAATGAGGATGATATGTATTACAGAAACTGAACTATATATCTGAATCATGTTAAAAAATTCCATGATAATTCAAGGAAATCCATTGATAATGATGGGATCCAATTGAATATCTTACACCATGCAATCTCACCCCATCCTGTATTTTTTTTTGGAATGATGATAAAGATATAAATCTTATCTAATATTAGTAATTTATGATGAAATCATAAGGGGGACAACAATAACACCAACAACATTATAGAAATTATATTTTTCATGGAGTCTAATGAAAAAAATTGTAGGTGATGTTTTCCTATTTTCATTATAATATGGTAATGGTTGTATCATAACTCTATAATTGTTTATCTCATCCATAACATGATGACATTCCAAGAACTGAGAAACATATTATGAAATATACATCTTCATATACTCCCAAAAAAATACAATTTTAAATATAAAGACATTTTAAAAAATAAATGATGAATAAAAAATGATTAACTATGAGAACCATCCATCACCAACATAATAAAATAATTCAATGAAGAGAATCTTAAACAGTTCCAAACCCTAATAATTCCCATATAAATAATCCTGATCTTAGCTACATTTTTCACTATATGATTTTTTTCCACGTATTCCTTTTATGCCTCTATAATCCTCAAATTCATCTATAGATAAACACTTATTCGTGGAATATAATATTTTTTTCTTTGTATATAATTTTCTGGATATTTACAATTGATATCTAGAAATATTGGATCATTTTAATCCCCATATTAGATAGGATATCGTGATCCATTTGAATCAAAGCATCCAAATCCTTTTCTTCATTCCTATAGTGGTATTTTATTGAGTAGTCTAATATTTAATCAAATCCAAACAACATCTCATGTGTATATTCAAATAAATCAATTTGAATATATACATTGTTATTTTATGATTGGTATATATTTCACACCATTCAACATAAATATATTTTCTCCTTATTTTAAATGAAAGTATTACAACAGCTAACTCCAAATAATATTTTGGGTAATTTTTCTCAGGTACAATTAATTTTTAGGAGATGTATGCTATCACCATATGGTTATAAAAGATGATTCATCAAAATCAATTATTCGATGCATCACTAATGATGTAAAATCAATATCCACTAATGGGTTGTGTAATAATGGGAATGATTACTAACCATATTTTTATGTCCCTGAAATGTTCTTCAAATTAATCATTACAAATGGAGAAAGATCATTTTAGAGTTACCATGGTCAGTCGATTAGATATCAACGAGAAATTATCAATAATGAATCTGTATTATCAATAAAAACCAATAAAAAAATGAATCACAGCCACATCAGTTTTCTTAGGCCAATATTCAATAACTAACATCAATTATGGATCCATAAATATAACCTGACATGAGATTATATGACATAAAATTGAATATTTTCATAGAAAGAACTCACACATGGAAATTTTCTCATACAAATTATACATTCTTTAGGAAAATAATAAAATCTTAATTTGACATTCATTTTCTTACTTTAACATTGAATATATAATAATATCATGTATAAATTTAACAAAAAACTAATCAATGAAATATATAATGATTTTATTACTTAAAGTAATTATTGTAGGAGGAAATTTTTTATGAACAAACTAAATCAATATAGATTAATTGAATCCATACCTTATATCGAATGTTGACTAGGGTATATATCTCTTAATAATAATGTATTTATGTTATTCAGAAAATGAATAATCTTGAAAACAAATATTCTCTAGGATGTTATCAATTAAATCATTAATATAGGGAAAAGGATACCTTTACGTGAAAATGTTCTTGTTATGTTCGTAATAATAAATGATGAGTCACATTGATCAATCATTCTTAATAAAAATCAATAGGAGCACTATATGATGACACACATGGATGAATAAATCAATTTTCAATATTCACTAAGATATTATTATTTTATTCCATTTACTCAATCATGGATATTCAGTATGGGGTGTTTTAAATAAGTATAAAATTATGTATGAGTGTTATAAAAAACAAAATTTCATGATTTGGTGAATATTTAGTATAATATTCTGTAAATGCATCAATAAAGTATTCCACTATTGGAATATAATTGATATTGAGTTCCTTCACAACCATATAAAACAAACACCGATTTTGAAAATGAATCCCACCACATATAACAGTTTCAATTTAAATTATATTTTCTTAATTATCATCACATTGATAGATTATAATATTTTTGTCTAGAATATCAAGCATGTAGTACCTTCATGAATAATTATTGTGGGAATTTTTTAAGTAAATACAATTAATTCAAAATATCAAATATTTTTCCACTAAAGGAAGAATAGAATGTTTTACTAGAACCCCATTACCTCATTCATAAACTTGAGAAAAATTATAGGCTCAATATGTGATCATCATATCATTTTTTGTTTTGAATAATAATTCAACATATATTCATAGATGTGGTATTGAGGCAACCATAGACTATTATTTAAATATATCATTAGGTAGTTCCATAGTCAAATATAGAGATGGAAATTCTAGATATGATGGTCGGTTTAACTTTCCAGACATTCGTATTATAAAATTGATCAAATATAGTTATTACATGTGATTTAACATTTCCTATAGTATTTAAAAGTTTTTTAGGACAATAAGTTTCGTTGACCTTAAAATTTTTTCACTGGTCTGTCTAATTACCATAAGAATTTCTAATGAAGGACTGGTGTTTGGGATGTTTATTATATGGATCTTTCTATCAATTCACATCATTTTCTAAATTCATCTCATTAATACAAAATTATATTGATCAATTATTTACCATTATGAACATAAATTATTTATTAATTACCTTATGAAAATTTCATCCTTGCTTCCTTCCATACCACAAGTATAATGGTACGCTCATGTTATCATCTCCATGGGTTTTTTATTTTTTTTAAATGAATATTTTTTCGTAGAAATTTTATTTTATTGGTACGTGGGTAAAATTATGATTTACACATTGATATAATGTAGAATAATTTAACTATCAAAAGAAAATTGACATATAGTTAATTTTCCTTAGAGACATAGTTTTATTCGAATAAAATTTGATTAACCGAACATTTATGTAGGATGATAATTAAAAAATAATACCATTAATTTTTAATAAATTTTCTATCATAGTAATTAACAAAATAAAAAGTATCACCCTTCCATTTCATATAATCCACTACATCTATGTTTATAATAACGTGAAATAAAATATAAAAAGAGTAATATTATATTAAAAGTAATGGTGTAAAATACAGATAACAATGATTCAGTCATAACAACATGATAAGAATGGTATGAGATCTTGTGATTAACACATGAAAACAATACAATATGAATCAAATATCATAATTTTGATTCATTTTCTATATCTTGGTTTTTAAATGATAAAAATCATAATGGAATTAAATAACATTTTACACGAGTGAATAACTTTGGAAAATGAAATAATTTCTTGGAAAACAAATAATAATAAAAATAACCCATTTATAAGTCATGGTCTATTGAAATACTATCATAGTAAATTAGGATTACTTGTTAGTCCTCCATACCAGCCATGGTCCACTCCTAATACAATAATAGTGAAAAATGTTGTTTTCTAAATTGGGATCACATCCCATTTCGGTCATTATTATCTCATGAGATATCCGTATTTAGCCAATTAATTGTAATGATATATAATTAGTGGCACACATCATCATAATTAATTTCATACATATGGGTTATTCACGATCATAAGAAATTCAAAATATCATAACTCTTAAAAAGGAAAAAAATTTCACAATCATTCCACCATAACATTGTTATCTTGTAAGAAGTAAATGGGTTTCATAGAATCATACTTAAATCATTTCCATCATACGCCATCCAAAAAGGAATTTTTATGGTATAATTATATGATAAAACTATTAAATAATAACTTTCATGAAATTTTGATATCATATATATTTTTTTAATTTTAAAATATTAGAATAATATTCTTGAAGAAAATAAAATTTTAAAATTAAAAATCTCTTTTTTAAAATCAGAAAAAAATTTCAAATTTAAATAAATAAATTTTATATAAAAATAACCTTGTGAATTTAAAAATTATTAAAATCATTAAATACACATGATTGAAATAAATCCTATTCACATAAAATATTTTAAAATAAATATTCCATTCCAATTTTTTATAATTTGTTAAAAATACCTCATTTTATAAAAATAATTGAAGAATAATATTAAACATGTTTGTAGAAGGTATATCATGATTGAAAATTAAAATAAACAATTATATTATAAATTAAAAAAATTTATTGAAAATTTTTCTATAAAAAATTAACATGAAATAGAAATTATTTATTTTACCGAAGAGAGAAATAATTACATTTTTTCTTTAAATTATTTTTTTATCTTCGGTTTTTGCATCTCAGCCCGAGTGCCACTGAGAAGTGCCCCAAAATGGTGGGACACAAGACGTCAAGCCCATCTCACCAAACACTTAAGGCTCTTGAATAGAACCGAAGGCGTTAGGTTATTCGGTGGGGATACTATTCCCTCATAGGACAATGCAATATACAATGAAAAAAAATATATAAAAAGCAGCAGAAGCATGTGGAATAAAAACATATTAGAAATAGAAGGTAAATGAACCAAAAAATTAATAATAACTATAGAATCTGAATAGTCACAACAAACACTGGGATGATGTAAATGTGTGATTCCAAATGTAATAAAAATAAAATTGTAGGGGTATGGGTTATAAGCATACATTGTATGCTGAAAAAACCACCAAAAGGTCAAATACAAATTGTGAAAAGGAATCTCAAGAAAACCTATGTCCAATGCCACCAAGATGCATAAAGAAGTAAAAATATATCAAGAACCATAATATCCACACTTCCCAAAATCCATACCTATGAACATAAATTTTACTCAGGTACCAAACTAATGTTGAGGGGCAGGTGAGATATGACCGCAGTAGGCCGACACCCACGGTGCATAGACGTTTGCACATCGTTTTAAATAAAAATAGAAGTGTTTCATATATATAATAAATTCATAATAAACTAATTATATAAAATTAATTGTACCTTATTATGTGTCCCCTTGTGGACACCTATCCTATACCACCTACATCGGCCTATAAAGGAAGTTTAAATGAGATAACTGGTAAATTAGAATATATATTTCCAAGGGACTGAGTAACATTAGAGAACAATGAAATTTTTATACCACAAAGAGTGTTCTTCGATATGGTGATTAATATATAAGCCAAAACAGGTGCTCTAAATGCACATGAGATGTATCACAATGTATAAGGATCCCCAATAAATTATTAATAAAAATATCAAATGAATTTATATAAAAGATGTCAATTTTAAAAGTGTAATATGAGACTTTCCTAAAGGTATCACGACGGTACATCAAATATATTATATCCAATTCAACAGGACCGTCTCGGGGAATCCTCATTAATGTTATAGTATTAATCATTGATGGTAATTACTAGTATATCTTGAGTATCACACATAAGGGGTTGAGTATAAACTGAGGTTTAGTGAAGCCATTTTTCCAATGATTCTATCCTCAATTAAATCTTAGGGAACTAGTGTCTCCCATTAGTATTGTAAAAATCCCAGTGAAAACACTTTCATGGTGATCCTAAAATATCACTTTCCAGGCGTGTTGTGTTGAAACCTATCAGGCAAGAATATTCCAAATATGTGTTCCTCATACATGACCCATGATCTCTTCCTAGTCTGATTTAATTTAAAATAGTTAGAGAGGAGTATATATATATATATACATCATAGAGATGGATTCATGATTGAATATGTCTAATTAAAATTTTTAATTCCATGCATTTAATATATTCAAGACCAAATGTCACAATTATTAATATTAACAAAAAATTAAACATAACTGGAACTTATTTGGAAAATCATTGGTAATGACATTTAATAATGGCGAGACATGAAAAGAAATATAATAAAAATTATCTATGTATCAACTTTGTGGAAAACCAATTTCATTGTTTATTATTATTCTGAAAAGCTCAACCTAAATGTATTAAATGTGCACACATCATTGATAATTTAATTGATTAAAGCTAACACTATATAAGTCCATTATTTTGGCACACCCAAAGGGGTTTCCAACTACATGGAAACATCCTCGGATGGAGTTTTCTATAAAAAAGATCACAAATATCAAGAATAAATTGATTATTTATATTAATATGGCTTATTTACGATTCACAGGAAGGCATGGAAAAGCATCACAATGGTGATGATTGAATAAATCAATGAAATGATGTGAACGATCACAAACACCCTACCACATACTCAATGTATATGTAATTCCCAATAAAATCCTTTGACATGAACTAAATGGGAAGAAATATGAAGATTTTAGGAAAACCCCCAATTTTAGGTAATAACCATCATGAAAATATTGCTTGTCAAGAGTGGATGAAACTCAATGACACAGAAAGGGTGAGAGGGAAAAAAATGAGGAGAGAAAAAAAGAATGAAATATGGGGGAAGAGATAAAATATTACATAATAAAAAAATAGATGGAAAAGGACAAAAATTATAAAACTAGTAATTTCCATTTTAGTTATTTTTACTTTTCTACAACAACTATTATGTCCTTGAATTTTTTTATCAAATTTTTAGTTATATTAATTACCTAAAAAATAATTTAGTTTCCCTTTAATCATTTGAAATATTTTTAACCAGAATCATTGCAATAGGAAATGATGGAAAATGTTTCATAAATACCAAAAAACAGTTTAAATTAATTAATAGCAGCTCAGGACACGAAAAAAGCCACATTGGCATGCTCCATGGGACACTCTATGGAAAAGTACTTCAAATTAAATGGTTTATAGGATGGTTAGTGATGGAATGTTACAACCTTTTCTCCTTAAGATAAATTTTCCGAGACCATCCATTCCAAGTGTAAGGGAATGCCTTCTGAGAAAATTTCATACTACTAAGCATGTGTATCAGTCTTCCGCTCCTAGGTTTCCACTTGAATGCGTTGATGTTTTCATAACACCCATACCAGAGGAACTGGTCTACATTAGTGAACCTTCATGCTACAGTCAATGATATGAATTATAGTGTCCTTGAATAATGATTCCACATCAAGAGCGATGTCGTTTTGACTAAACAAATGAAAAATCTATTGATGTTACTGTCGAAGCTGAGAGATATGGAAGATGGAATCCATGGAACTACAATTCCTAGTTAACAACAACATATATTCAATCATCCCAACTCTCTCCACTAACTCGAACGACCCCAAATATCCTGGTGATAACATTCCCTCTCTCATGCTTCTCTTTGGACCAAATATTATAAAAACACTAAAAAAGACCCAATGTCCCACCGAAAACTCAAGGGGTCTATGATGATGACATGTATATTTCATTTTTCTATTAGAAGATATATCTATATGACTATTAATTAGATGGACATTATTAGAAGTATCAGAAATTATATGATGACCCAGAATATCGGCCTCATCTTCTTTGATCCCACATATAGGTGAACGAAAAGGTCTACCATAAAGGTCTACATAAGGAGCCATTTGAATAGTTGCAGGACATCTTTTATTAAATAAAAAATTAATAAGAGTAATATTTTTCTCCTCAGATCCACAAAAATCAATGATACATTCTTGTAATATATACTCAACCAACTAAATAGTTCTGTCAAACATCCCATCCATCTCAGGTGATATGGACTCCTCAAATGCACCATTGAATGTAGTGCCTTCTACAACCATTTCCAGAATTGTAATTTGAAATGGGATACATAGTCCAAAATGATAGAAGGGGGAACACTATGAATTCGATCAAACTCTAGAATATAATGACTCCCCAATCTCATCATTATAGAAGGTCTCCATGATAGGTAGGAAGTTCACACCATTGGATATCATATCGAAGATAACCCATATAGCATCACTTCCTTGAGGATATATTGGAAAGCCTATAATAATATCCATGGAGACATCATTCCTTTTCCACATATGGATAGATAGCAGTTGTAGGAGATAAAAAGGTTTCTAGTTTTTATTCCATCCCCTGCTAATAGTTGGAGCACTGGGTAATTAAAACCACTTTTTTTCTTCATAACCAGACACCAGTACTGACGATTCATATATATGTAAATCATGGAAGGTCTAAAATTAACTACCAAAATAGAGGAATGAAATTCCTTCATCAACTCTTCTAAACTATTAGAATGGATATTTATATGAATACAGTAGAGCAGAGTCTCACTACATTCATCAAACCAACCACGGATTAGGTCTCTCCTATGATGCTTTCCATCAAAACGAGACCCTATGGATCTAATTACTATCGCATGTATACACTCTCTAGAAGAGAGGTAGTCACCAAAATTTCTTCTATAAAAAAATTTTCAAGTTATTCTTGAACATCCAGATTCATCTCTGAATGAAAATCTATTAGTTACCACTCACTACTTGCTATGAGGAAAAATTGTGTCTTTGAATTTTGGGTCATTGTGTCATCAATGGAATTACCCATTCCATGTGTATAAGAAATTTAAAATTACAATGAGTGTTGGTATTCGACCCACCTACATAGCCTAAAATTAATGTCCTTTTGTGTTGTGTTATATTTAAATCTTTTATGATATGTATAAACCACGAATCATTCTCATTAAATGCACTGTATCCAACACTGTAGATAATGAATCATAGTGTACGATTTGAGATTATTTGTCAGAAATTACCATTTGTGAGGCCTCAACTCATGGGATCTTTATGATACAACTCAATCACTCTACATTAAGATGGTACCTAGTCCGACTCTTGGAGAATCACAGTAAACAGTATAGATTATGTCATGCTCTGGCAGAATCAGGAGCTGAGTTGTTGTGAGTATTCCATTTAAATCTAGGAAATATTTCTCACAAAATTAAAACCATATCAACATCCAATCCTTATTATTCATAGCCATAACTGGTACTTCTAAGAGGGTTAAAACCTAGATTGAATTTCTACATTCTCCTGCTAAACCTAGGATGTTGTTTATGTCAAACACATTCATGAGATATTCCCAAGAAACAACTATGCTATCTTTTTCTGGGTCAACTAATATTACTTACCCTGATATGATATGACCCATGAAGTGATCCATTTCAATCAAATACTGACATTTAATAAGCTTTACATATAGATGTTTTTCTCTCAGTGTATTCATAATTTTCCCAATATGAGTTTCATGGTCATTTCTAGAGAGAGAATACATAAATATTACATCTATAAAGAAAACCAGAAATGAGTCATGGTATGGGTAGAATACCCAATTCTTCAGGGCCATCAAAACATCAGGTGAATTCATCAAAGCAAACTAATTAACCAAGAAAGTATACAAGCCATACATGCCTCATTAGGTTATTGTTGGTATATTCAATGTTCACACATGCTCTTAATGATAGATATTCCTCATATTGATCATAGAGAAACCATTTTCCACTCATATTTGATTGAAGAGGACATATATATAAGGAAAAATATACTGATTATTTACTATTTTCTTGTTGTTTCAGTTGTAATCCATCCACAATCTGAGGGTAATGTCCTACTTCTTAGAAATGTGGCCTAGTAAACCACACAATGTTGTAATAACTATGATAAAACCCTTCACCTCAATATCCTCTTGCTACTTTTTGAGTTCATGCAACTATATTGGTTCCATCCTATAACGATGTAGGGAAATTGGTTTTGTGCTTGGAACTAACATGATACTGAACAAAAAATCCCTTATAAAAGTAATGGTTAATAAATTTTTCATATAATACATCCCTAAAAATATCCACAATAGGAGGTAAATCCATGGACTAGAATCCCCGATCACTTATGAAGTGATTTTATAGCTGAATTTTCACTCAACATATCCTCAAATGAATAGATGTGGCATGATCTTCATGGATATCCCATTCTCTCTTGTGTATATATAGAGTAGCATCTGTTGTTGTGGAAGACACTTGACATCGATTCCAATCCACATGGGAATTATAAAGGATGATCCAATCCATATAGAGAATCACTTCAATGCTGATAATCTTGAGAATGAATATATTTAAAAAAATGCATCATGCCTTTCCCAAAGGGGTACTCATAGCACTAGACTGTGACCTCTTTTCTGACCCCAAAAGCAGTGTCGAGATACATAATTCCATAGATGTAATCGATTGAAACACCCAAAATATCAATAGTTGTATCATATCAGAATTAGTGATAAGCAATATTGTAAAGAATGGAAAAAACTAAATTAGTGGAAAAAGGATAGTAACTAATGTAACATCCCAAGTAAGTAATGAATAATAGATATTTTTATCTATGTATATTAATGATTAAGATAGTGTTTTAGAGGCTTAAAATGAAAATAAATACAATCTTATGCATGGAATACACTAATATTCTTAAAAGATTATTTTACTTCCTTATGATGGAAAACCCTTTTTAAATCTATCTTTTGACAATTTTATAAGCTGTGTTTGTCAAAATAAACTTATTATTTATTATTGGGACATCAAAATTTACCTTGTGTGAATTTTTGGTATTTTTCTGACAATGTTCATTTTTTAATGAATAGTGAAAAATACTGCATTTTACATCAAAACTGCTTTTTAATCTAATTTATTTATATGATTATATTATCTTTTGAATTGGTCTTAATGTGTAATATGAATATATATTTACCATTTTATCCAATGGTGGTCATTGGAATCAATTTCACTTTGAAATTAGACTTAAACTGGTGTTAATCTTTTGATACTTATTGTTTTGTAAAAACGCGCTATTTTCTCTGGCAGCGGGAATTAATTATTAAATTAATTAATGTGACTTATATGATTTGAATTTTGTAAAATAGACTTCATTTTTGAATTCAGAATATCAAATATAGCTTAGGGTGAATTTTTGGTAATTTTCTGAAAAACTTCAATTTTTGATGAATAGTGAAACCACTAAGTGGTAATCAAGCAAACTGATTTTTCAGTTAAATGAAATTTTACCACTAATGTGTATTGAATTTTTAAAATCCTACATACATGGTTGTGATTAAGAATTAAAATGTGGTTCAATGAGATTATAATAATTTTTTGGTGAATAGTAACTTATTAAGTTCTTAATCGCGATTAGTGGTAATTAGGGTAGTTTAAGGTATAAATAATGCTTTAATAATAGGAAATGACCTAGACACATGTCCCCACCTTATTGGTTGTGTCATGGCCGACCAAGACAAGCCATGGGTCATCTTGGGGACCCCATGGAGACACTTTGGTTTGGGAATGACATAAATTATGTTTTATTAAATGTTAAAGTAAAAAATGACACAAACAAGAGATGTTTTACAAAAACAATTTTTACATGGGGTTATAAAGATCCGATTTTTGATTATAAATAGTAATTGGATAGCTAAAAATATTTCCTACATCATAGTATTTTTTTATTATTTTTAGACATGAAATAAATTAAATTATTTTTGACATAATAATGATGCAGCGATGACATCATTATTTGACGATTTAAATAAAATGGAAAGATAATGTAAAATATATGAACTACACATGTACAAAACTTATTGGATGAGTGTATTGCGAAGAATTATCACCTTTTACACGAATTATATCAATGTGGGACCTTTTTAAACCGAAACACATTTTCAAATAAAGTAATATTTCTTTACTTTCCAAAAGTGCCCCTCCTGTTCTCTTATAAAAGGCCCCCACCTCTACCTCATTTCACACACACCTCAAGCCTTTGGCTCGGCCAACCCCTGCCCATTTACTCTCTCCACATCCCTCTCCTCATCCTAGAGAATTCCATTTGGGCATAATTCTTTCCAGGAAGCCTTTAGACTCAAATCAAAAGGAGTTACACTTTTAAAGGTAATTCATTCTCTCATGTTCATTTGTTTTATTTTGCTTCTCCAACCCCCTAAACTCTTTTTATTTACATATTTTGTAACAACACAAGTATCTTAAATATACAATTATGTTGTTATAATATTTATTTGAGCTACACTCTCACACAACTACATCAAATGGTTAAAGAACATACGGTTTCCGTGGATGGAGAAATTCTGCCTCCCGAAACGATGATTGTTCAACACCCATTTAACACCGTCAAAGGTGGCCATTATGATGTCACTATTTTTATATATGATATATTATATGTTTATGTTTTCCTTAAGCTTCTTTTTTTTCATTTTGGGCATACCTTTATGGTTTCCATTATGGGTAAACACGATATCTTCATTTTAGGAAGTGCGGACTACCGCCCCCTCAAAGTGATTTGATTAGTTAAATACCATATGTGGGACATATAAAGGATGGAAATATGATATTATATATGATATTATACTGGAATTAAAATATACCTTTATATCATTATGATTCCATTCTATAAAATACGAAATAGAAATGAAAGTAGCGTTCATGCGTACGTACGGCTTACCGTCTCCATGAACGGTGCATTTCATTTCTTACCTCTAAATGATTATGTAATATTATAAATGCATGTATGTACTGGATATATATGACATATATGATATCTACATAATGAATACCATTATGGATATAATGAACCTTTGACCAAATTAACAACATGTAAGTGTAAGAAGTCTATTTTTGACTTAAGAACCAAATTCCGACAAAATGAACGTTATTAACTTAACTGATTACATGATCTTCATAACATGGTATAAAAGGAATAATGAACTTGAAAAATATTCATAAGCAAGTAGATATTAACTCATGTTTATTATTCAGGAGATTAAAGAACGGCCGGGTCAAGTCGGATACGAGGTATGGGACTTCGTCTCAATCTCCTTTCATTGAGGCATATTTTATTTTATACACAACTTTCTTTTATACGGTGTATAAAACCCTTTGACTTTTACGTTTATTCAAAAGGAATATTTTTTATACGAAGCATTTACTAAACGAAAAAATGGAATGTTTTTGTCGTACGTATGCGGCGACAACGACTTCTCCGCCGTCGTGACCGTTATTTGAGTTTCGGCTTCCTCTACAAGCCATACCTTCTTTTTAAATGAAAAATAAATACCATGTTTCACTTTTCTTTTATTTTAGTATTGAAAATGGTTTTCATAATGTTTTTATATCAATGTGTTGTATTGATATCTCGTGATTGAAATGTGGAAATTTCATGTTTCCTTTATGCATGTTTTATGTGATATGATTATGTTATGGTTCTTGGGCATTATTATGAAGACGGGTGGTTCCGTGATAAACTAAGGGCGGGTGAGCCCGTTATAGCTCTCCAATGCATTGGGTAACGCGAAGGAGTGAAACGTTAAGGTTTCTCCGAAGAGAATTTAGGGAATATACTGTGATGGGTATTCCAAACGTAACCAAGAGGGTTACTCCCTACGTAAGAATGTTATGAATTCCTCAAGTTACCTTTATGTCTTATGATTTCTATGATTTATTCATGATTTTATGAGGTATGTTAAAGTGCCTATGTTTTATGGGTAATGTATGATTTCATTCTTATGTATATATGAACTCATGTAACCTTTCCATGTTTTTTTATATAACCCATACTGAGTTTTCATGCTCATCCCAAGTTTTTGAAATGTTTTTCACAGGTCAAGGGAAAGGTACATGATAAGATGATAGAGTCAAGGATGTGTCAAGAAATAGTCCATGTTTTATTTTAAATGTGTTTCCATTGATGGGAATGAAGAATACTATCTTTCTGTAACCACTTTGTTTATATGTGGAATGAAATGAAAGTTTTATGATCTAATTCTCTAAAACTCTAAACCCTAAAAGATCCTCAATGTGAAATCTTGTAATAACTCAAGATTAAGTAAGGTTTAAGGCTGGGGCCTTATAGTTGGTATCAAAGGTCGGTTTAGATAACTTTAGTAGTTAGAATTCTATTAAATGATTATCCAAAAATATATTTTTTTGAAATGATATAGCATTTAAAGATTACCATGTTGCTTCATCTAAGACATGTTTGTTCAGAATGCTTTTCCGCAGAGGAAACAGGGAAGCAGTGCTAGAAAGGCATATAGAAGGAAATAAACTTCCGAATCATTATCCAGAAATGGTGGTAATTGGAACTGAACAGTTTGTTGCAGTATTGGCATAGTTGACTCAAGCGATAAATGGTGGTGGTATCCATGCACGAGATCAGCCAGATCAACCGCAGAGGAACATGTCAGTGGTGGAACATTTCATGAGGAAACATCCACCATCATTCAGAGGATCATCTGACCCTGTTCCAGCTGAAGGGTGGATTAAAGCACTGGAGAAGATTTTTGATGTCATGGGTTGTTCAGACAATCAAAAGGTTAGTCTTGCTATTTACCGTTTGGAGGGTGAACCAGATCAGGGGTGGTCTATGGTTAAAAATATCAGGGACGCCGATGAGATTGATGCTCTTGACTGGGATGAATTCAAAGGTATGTTTCTTGAGAAGTATTTTCCTAAGGCTGTTCGACTTAGGATGGAAAAACAATTCTTGGAATTGAGGCAAGAGGAAGACTCAGTGGCTGCCTATGAAGAAAGGTTCACTTGATGGGCAAGGTATGCTCCAAATTTTATCCAGGACCTTGATAGAAAAATCAATCGTTTCTACTCAGGATTAAAGCCAAAGTATCGAAGGGAATTAGCTTCTCGTGAGTTTAAAAGTTATGAAAAGCTTGTTCGATGTGCTGAGAAGGTGGAAATGGATCTTGCCGATGACCAAGTTTTCTATAATAACCAGCAGAAGAAGAGACCGAGGTGGTAGGAGAAAGGTAAGAATTCTTGAAAAAAGTCTGATGATAAGAGAACTAAGTTTCCAGTTTGTGATAAATGTGGCAAAAGGCATGCTGGGGAATGTCTTCTGAATTCTGGGAAGTGCTACCGATGTGGTAAGATGGGACATAAGGCTCGTGATTGCACTGAAAAGGATCAAGGTGAAGGTAAGAACAAATTTGATTTACAGTTAGTGAAATGTTATAAGTGCAACGAGATGGGTCACTATGCAAATGAGTGTCCGACAAGGAGCTTGAGTGATGGGAAGCAGTTAGACTACAAGTAGAAAGGGGTGGTGAAATCCTTTGCAACTACTTCAGCAGATGTCGGGCCATCAAATGAAGTTGTATCAGGTACTTTGTTTGTTTTTTCAGAATATTCCATTGTGTTGTTTGATTCGGGGTCTACACATTCTTTCATCTCGGAAACCTTTTCTAGTAAAATGGGAATACCATCTCAAGAAATGACTCCTGAACTATTGGTAAAAACACCCTGGGGAAGTGTCGAAGAAAATAGAATTTATAAGAATATTCATATCCTTATCTGTGGAAAGAACCTACTTGCAAACCTTATTGTTCTACCTCTAGTAGAGTTTTATGTTATCCTGGGTATGGATTGGATCTCTATTTACCATGCTAAGATTGACTGTAGAGCTAAAGAAGTTTCTTTTCAGAAAGACTTTCAGTTTGTTTACAAGAATGAACCCTTACTTTTGATAACATATCAAGAGGCCGAGAAACTTGTAAAACATGGAAATGAATGTTACCTTGCACATATCGTTGAAAATAAAGGAACTATTCAGATTAATGATGTTCCAGTGGTAAATGAGTATCCTGATGTTTTTCCTGATGAGTTGCCTGGAATAATACCGGATCGGGAAGTTGAGTTTACTGTTGAATTAGTTCCTGATGCTAATCCAATTTCAAAACCCCCTTATCGAATGGCACAAATTGAACTTTTAGAGTTGAAGGAGCAATTGCAAGATTTTTTAGAGAAAGGTTTCATTAGACCTAGCACATCACCATGGGTTGCTCCTGTTTTATTTGTTAAAAAGAAAGATGGTTCTATGAGACTTTTCATTGATTATAGAGCCTTGAATAATAACACTGTTAAGAACAAATATCCTTTGCCTCATATCGATGATTTGTTTGATCAGCTCCAGGGAGCTCAGTTTTTTTCATAGATTGAGTTGAGATCGGGGTACCATCAGCTGAAGGTTAAGGAGGCAGATATTCCGAAGACCGCGTTCCGTACGAGATATGGCCATTATGAATTTGTAGTAATGCCTTTTGGGCTAACCAATGCACCTTCTGTATTCATGGACTTAATGAATAGAATTTTCCATGAGTTATTGGATAAGTTTGTGGTGGTTTTCATTGATGATATTCTGGTGTTTTCTAAATGTAAAGAGGAGCATGAAAGACATTTAAGGATTATCTTGCAACACTTAAAAGAAAAGAAACTGTATGGGAAATTCAGCAAGTGTGAGTTTTGGTTGCAACAAATTTCTTTCCTTGGTCACATTGTTTCTAAAGATGGAATAACTGTTGATCCTGCAAAAACAAAAGTTGTGGATGAATGGCCAAGACCCACAAATGTAACTTAGATTCGTAGCTTCCTTGGTTTGGCGGGCTATTACCAAAGGTTTGTTAGAAATTTTTCACTGTTATCTAGTCCAATGACTAAGCTAACTCGGAAGGGTGTTAAGTTTATCTGGACAAAAGAATGTGATGATTTTTTTCAGGAATTGAAAAGAAGATTGGTGAATGCTCCAGTTTTGGCACTACCTTCCAAGAATGGTGAGTTTGTTATATACAGTGATGCTTCATTGAAAGGACTTGGTTGCATCCTAATGCAGATTGATTAGGTAATTTCTTATGCTTCATGACAGTTGACAACTCATGAGGTAAATTACCCTACACATGATTTGGAATTAGCTTCTGTTGTTTTTGCTTTAAAAATTTGGAGGCATAATTTGTATGGAGTAAAGTGTGAAATATATACCGATCACAAAATTTTAAAGTATATATTCACTCAAAAAGAGTTAAACATGAGACATAGGAGATGGCTGGAATTAATCAAGGATTATGATTGTACAATTCATTAACATCCGGGAAAAGCAAATAAAGTGGCTGATGCTTTGAGTCGAAAAAGTAATGCTTCATTAACAATGTTGCGTTTGGAATGTGATCCTTTGGTTAAGGATTTGATGAACTTTGTAATATAAGTTGTTGGTGCAGGAAGTCCTTCTGTTTTGTTTCAGGTATCAATGAGATCATCTCTATCAGATAGAACTAAGCAAGCACAGAAGCAAGATAGTGAGTTGCAGAAAAAGGTAGAGCTGGTTCAGAAAGGTAAGTTGTCTGAATTCAACATTGATAATGATTGCGTTTTGAGATTTGGGAAGAGATTGTGTGTGCCTTGTGATTCATAGTTGAAGAGAGAGTTGTTATGTGAAGCTCATAGTTCTCTGTTTTCAGTTCATCCGGGCAGTACTAAGATGTATAGAGATCTGCGGGAGTATTACTGGTGGGATGGAATGAAAAGAGATATTGCTGATTTTGCTGTGAAGTGTTTGACTTTCCAGCAGGTTAAAGCAGAGCGGAAGTTACCGAAAGGGATGCTTCAGTATTTACCGGTTCCAGAGTGGAAATGGGAGAATATATATATGGACTTTGTTGTTGGATTACCGAATACATATCGAGGTAATAATGCAATCTGGGTTATTGTTGATCACTTGACCAAATCTGCTCATTTCCTTGCTATACGAGATACTTTATCTCTTGATCAACTTTCCCGTTTGTATCTTAAAGAGATAGTCAGGTTACATGGAGTTCCTCTCTCCATTGTATCGGATCGTGATCCCAGGTTTACTTCTAACTTTTGGAAAGGCCTTCAGAAGTCATTGGGTACTAAATTAAATTTTAGTACAGCTTTTCATCCTCAATCAGATGGGAAGTCAGAACGAACAATTCAGACATTGGAGGATATGATACGAGCTTGTTCTATGGATTATCAGGGAAGTTGGGACCAACATCTTTCTTTGGTTGAGTTTTCATATAATAACAGTTTTCATTCCAGTATACATATGGCACCATTTCAGGCATTATATGGGAAGCGGTGTCGAACTCCAGCTTTCTGGGATGAAGTGGGTGAAAGGAAGTTGATGGGACCAGAATTGGTAGAAGAGATGGCAGAAAAAGTTCAGCTGATTCAGAAACACATGAGAACAGCTCAGAGCAGGCAAAAGAGTTATGCGGATAACCGGAGGAAGGATCTATCTTTCGAGGTAGGTGATAATGTTTTTCTCAAGGTTTCTCCTTGGAAAAGTGTGATGAAATTTGGTAAGAAAGGAAAGTTGAGTCCAAGGTTCATTGGACCATACGAAATTCTGGAGAGAGTTGGATCAGTTGCATACTGAGTGGCTTTACCTCCGAGTTTGTCTCAGGTACACAATTTTTTTCACGTTTCGATGTTGAGAAAGTATATGCCAGATCCATCTCATGTTTTGAGTCTAGAGGTAGTTCAGCTGGAAGAAAACCTATCTTATGAGGAACAACAGTTCCAGATTCTTGACCACAGGGAGGAAGTGTTACGGAATAAGGTGATTAAGCAGGTAAAGGTTTTGTGGAAAAACCACATGATTGAAGAGGCAACATGGGAATCTGAAAATGCAATGAAGGATAAATACCCCCATTTATTCGATAAGTAAATAAATTTCGGGGACACAATTTTCTAAAGGGGGGAAGGATGTAACATCCCAAGTAAGTAATGAATAATAGATATTTTTATCTATGTCTATTAATGATTAAGATAGTGTTTTAGAGGCTTAAAATGAAAATAAATACAATCTTATGCATGTAATAGACTAATATTCTTAAAAGATTGTTTTACTTCCTTATGATGGATAACCCTTTTTAAATCTATCTTTTGACAATTTTATAAGCTATGTTTGTCAGAATAAACTTATTCTTTATGATTGGGACATCAAAATTTACCTTGTGTGAATTTTTGGTATTTTTCTGACAATGATCATTTTTTAATGAATAGTGAAAAATACTGCATTTTACATCAAAACTTCTTTTTAATCTAATTTATTTATATGATTATATTATCTTTTGAATTGGTCTTAATGTGTAATATGAATATATATTTATCATTTTATCCAATGGTGGTCATTTGAATCAATTTTCACTTTTAAATTAGACTTAAACTGGTGTCAATCTTTTGATACTTATTGTTTTGTAAAAACACGCTATTTGCTCTAGCAGCGGGAATTAATTATTAAATTAATTAATGTGACTTATATTATTTTAATTGTGTAAAATAGACTTCATTTTTGAATTTGGAATATCAAATATTACTTAGGGTGAATTTTTGGTAATTTTCTAAAAAACTTCAATTTTTGATGAATAGTGAAACCACTAAGTGGTAATCAAGCAAACTGATTTTTCAGTTAAATGAAAGTTTACCACTAATGTGTATTGAATTTTGAAAATCCGACATACATGGTTGTCATTAAGAAGTAAAATGTGGTTCAATGAGATTATAATAATTTTTTGGTGAATAGTAACTTATTAAGTTCTTAATCGCGATTAGTGGTAATTACGGTAGTTTAAGGTATAAATAATGCTTTAATAATAGGAAATGACCTAGAAACATGTCCCAACCTTATTGGTTGTGTCATGGCCAACCAAGAAAATCCATGGGTCAACTTGGGGACCCCATGGAGACACTTTGGATTGGGAATGACATAAATAATTTTTTATTAAATGTTAAAGTAAAAATGACACAAACAAGAGATGTTTTACGAAAACAATTTTTACATGGGGTTATAAAGATCAGATTTTTGATTATAAATAGTCATTGGAAAGCTAAAAAGATTTCCTAAATCATAGTATTTTTTTATGATTTTTAGACATTAAATAAATTAAATTATTTTTGACATAATAATGATGCAGCGATGACATCATTATTTGACGATTTAAATAAAATGGAAAGATAATGTAAAATATATGAACTACACATGTCAAAAACTTATTGTATGAGTGTATTTAGAAGACTTATCACCTTATCCACGAATTATACCAATGTGGGACCTTTTGAAACCGAAACACATTTTCAAATAAAGTAATATTTCTTTACTTTCCAAAAGTGCCCCTCCTCTCCTCTTATGAAAGGCCCCCACCTCTACCTCATTTCACACACACCTCAAGCCATTGTCTCGGCAAACCCCTGCCCATTTACTCTCTCCACATCCCTCTACTCATCCTATAGGATTCCCTTTGGGAAGAATCCTTTCCAAGGAAGCCTTTAGACTCAAATCAAAAGGAGTTACACTTTTAAAGGTAATTCATTCTCTCATGTTCATTTGTTTTATTTTGCTTCTCCAACCCCATAAACTCTTTTTATTTACTTATTTTGTAACAACACCAGTATCTTAAATATTCAAGGATGTTGTTATAATATTTATTTGAGCTACACTCTCACACAACTACATCAAATGGTTAAAGAACATACGGTTTCCGTGGATGGCGAAATTCTGCCTCCTGAAACGATGATTGTTCAACACTCATTTAACATCTTCAAAGGTGGCCATTATTATGTCACTATATTTATATATGATATATAATATGTTTATTTTTTCCTTAGGCTTCTGTTTTTTTTCATTTTGGGCATACCTTTATGGTTTCCAATATGGGTAAACACGATATCTTCATTTTAGGAAGTGCGGACTACCGCCCCCTCAAAGTGATTTGATTCGTTAAATACCATATGTGGGACATATAAAGTATGGAACTATGATATTATATATGATATTATACTGGAATTATAATATACCTTTATATAATTATGATTCCATTCTATAAAATACGAAATATAAATGAAAGTAGCGTTCATGCGTACGTACGACTTACCGTCTCCATGAACGGTGCATTTCATTTATTACCTCTAAATGATTATGTAATATTATAAATGCATGTATGTACTGGATATATATGACATATATGATATCTACATCATGAATACCATTCTGGATATAATGAACCTTTGACCAAATTAACAACATGTAAGTGTAAGAAGTCTATTTTTGACTTAAGAACCAAATACCGACAAAATGAACGTTATTAACTTAACTGATTACATGATGTTCATAAAATGGTATAAAAGGAATAATAAACTTGAAAAAGATTCATAATCAAGTATATATTAACTCATGTTTATTATTCAGGAGATTAAAGAAAGGTCGGGTCAAGTCGGATACGAGGTATGGGACTTCGTCTCAATCTCCTTTCAATGAGGCATATTTTATTTTATACACAACTTTCTTTTATACGGTGTATAAACCCCTTTGACATTTATGTTTATTCAAAATGAATCTTTTTTATACGAAGCGTTTACTAAACGACAAAAGGGAATGTTTTTTTCGTATGTATGCGGCAACAACGACTTCTCCGCCGTCGTGACCGTTATTTGAGTTTCGGCTTCCTCTACAAGCCATACCTTCTTTTTAAAAGAAAAATAAATACCATGTTTCACTTTTCATTTATTTTAGTATTGAAAATGGTTTTCATAATGTTTTTATATCAATTTGTTGTATTGATATCTCGTGATTGAAATGTGGAAATTTTATGTTTCCTTTATGCATGTTTTATGTGATATGATTATGTTATGGTTCTTGGGCATTTTTATGAAGACGCGTGGTTCCGTGATAAAATATGGGCGAGTGAGCCCGTTATAGATCTCCAATGCATTGGGTAACGCGAAGGAGTGAAACGTTAAGGTTTCTCCGAAGAGATTTTAGGGAATATACTGTGACGGGTATTCCAAACGTAACCAAGAGGGTTACTCCCTACGTAAGAATGTTATGAATGCCTCAAGTTACCTTTATGTCTTATGATTTCTATGATTTATTCATGATTTTATGAGGTATGTTAAAGTTCCTATGTTTTATGGGTAAAGTATGATTTCATTCTTATGTATATATGAACTCATGTATCCTTTCCATGTTTTTTTATATAACACATACTGAGTTTTTATGCTCATCCCATGTTTTTGAAATGTTTTTCACAGGTCAAGGGAAAGGTACATGATAAGATGATAGAGTCAAGGATGTGTCAAGAAATAATCCATGTTTTATTTTAAATGTGTTTCCATTGATGGGAATGAAGAATACTATCTTTCTGTAACCACTTTGTTTATATGTGGAATGTAATGCATGTTTTATGATCTAATTCTCTAAAACTCTAAACCCGAAAAGATCCTCAATGTGAAATCTTGTAATAACTCAAGATTAAGTAAGGTTTAAGGCTGGGGCCTTATAACTAAAACTTTAGATGGCCATGGAATCAACTTTACTAGAACTAGATGTAAAACATAAATATGGCATGATCCTCATCCTGGAGTTGCTACCTAACTAGTCAGAGTATGACTACTGTATAGACGCTAGGGTTCTGGGACATGGTTTTCTCAGCCAAGGCCTCCACTACCTCAACCTGATTGGTAAGTGGATAACAAGCACCAAGGATGAATTGGAGCATTAAATACCATACCAGGTATATGCATTGAAATAGATATGTTACCACTCGATTCTGATGTAAATGAACAAAATAAACACTAATGGTGTCCTAAATTTGACTAGCTTGGCACTCCATCAATTTCCTCATTAATTAGGTTTCCTTAGGAATGATCCCACCACACTCATAAAATATGATACTGCTATCAGTATGTTTCATTTTTCTAGGATTACCCCCATGTGCACCATTGAAACAATGCTTCGTAATTTTAAAAGAACCATTACCTAGATTCAGAAATAAATCCCCCTAGCTCACATGATCTACTTCCATAAGATTTAATTTAATAAATAGGGATGGATTCATGATATTTTTAGTTATCATGAAATAAAATATGTTCACCTCTGATTTGATAGGATATCGACGTTATTCCTCAAAATGTCTCTCAGTCGTATCTATAGGACCTGTCAGAGATGGTGTAAAATGATAGATCTATGAAAATGAGTATAATAATCTAAAATTTTCATAGTTCCCTACTGAAGATGTAATGACTCTATGGTATAATATTCTCTTATATTCTTTGAGAATAAGTGATCATAGAAAGCTATCTGGAGGCCTTCCTAGTCCATATCTCTGGTTTACAATACCAAAAAATGACATCCCACTAATTCTTAGCGGAGTCATGAAGAATAAACACAACAAGTATTAAAATTCATTCTAGATGCATCTTAATATTACTGAACGTAGAATTCATAGCCTATAACATTGAATCTATAGTATTAGGGCCACCATAACCCAAGAATGTGGGAGGATGCTACCACTTAAAATCCCTTGTATGCTCAACCGTTGTCGGGGTTGGCCTGGAAATAAGTTGAAATGACTGTATGAACCTGAGATAATTAAACATGAACTGGGAATCAAAAACCAAAAAATATCAGGAAGAGGTTCCACAAGAGGTACTTCATGAATTTCTATAGGAATCATTATAGGTGGTTCTGGACACACTAAATCCCAAAGGTTCTCATCACTACTCTCCTGGAATGTGACCATAAGTCATCATGGAATCATTGCTCTATAATTTTCAAACTCATATCTTAGACAATAATATATTACAGAATTGGTAAACAAGTAAATGAGAATTAAGGAAAAAGTGATGTATAAAGGAATCCATGAACATGTCACAATATGTAAGGAATGAAAATAAAAAATATATATGCACATGGACAAAAAATGAATTTTAAACAATAAATATCTCTCTCGCTAGCTAGGTCCATATTGAATGATAAAATATATTAGATATAACACTAAGGAATATAAAAAAAATTAATTTTATAACTACTATGTACTATTAAATATTACAACTAAAAACAATACCAGTCATATTAAAATATTTAGATGCAAGCTGAATGTAGATATGGTATGGAAGATTTCATTTCATTTAAATCCCTATGGTACATAATGTGTTGAATGTCAATTCAATTCGACCATATAGTTAGGATAAAATAGTGAAAATCAACATCTAAATAAAACGAATACATGTAAAAACATAAAATAAGTGTGTCACCCAATAGTTATGTTATATCAACAATAAATGTGATAATTAATAACTAAAATCCCAAACAAAAGAAATTTTGGATTCCTATATACATCGGTTAGTTACATCCACGAATATGGATCATTAAAAATTCATATTTCTTACTCTACCATATAACATAAAAAGTATGAAAAGGGAAAAATTTCTCACTATGATACCAATTTGTAGCATCCCTCCCTAAGTACCACTGAACTTGGACTCAAAACAGTGATCCAATGTCCTAAAGCACATCTCCCTAAATTCCATAGGCTATGAACATGAAGTGAGGTCATTTAGTATATATGTGTGGAGAATATTCCCTCACAAAAAAGTTAATTCGCAATGGAAAGAAATTTATAACATATAGTAAAAGAATAAAGAATAAGTTGACAACAATACAATTATATAAATGACCAAATAAATAAATAATAATAATGGAAGGTGATTAGTCATTACAGAAAATAGGATTATATGAATGTATGATACCAAAAGTAAATTTACAATGTTATGAGGTACATGGTAAACGAATTGGTTGTATGCTGAAAAACTACCAACTGACCAAATAAAAACTATGAAATGACATCTCGATCAACAATTATTCCTCCTCCTAGAACTTGCATCCAAAACAAAAAAGAAATCATGCATCATTAGTAGCGTGCTTCCTTGATTCCATACCTATGAACTTAATGTCTACTCATGTAACAAATGGTTCCTGAACAAGGAGTGATATATAATCTCACTATGCTAGCACCCATGGTGACTAGACCTTTCCATTTCATGTAATAGAAAACGGAAGTGTGACATATATATAAAAAATAAAAAATATTATATAAAAAATAAATGTAACTTTGGCTCATTTTCCAATAGGAAACTCTTCCCATACCACATTCTTCTTACTAAGTCGTATTTATGAATGAGATGTCGGGTAAAAAAGAATATATAAATTTAGAAATTCTAATGTAATATTACATACCATTGAAAATAAAATTCTTTCTATCTTGTTGTTTGACTTTTGGAATAATCTATAAGTAAATCTAGAAACACTAATGACATAATAAAGGTATCACAAAGCATATGGAAAATTTAAGTATAATAAAAAACATATCCACCATTCATATAAATAATAAAAAAAATTAGGTGGAGTTTGATCTTATCCTAAAGGTATCGCTATGATACACTCAATAAATTTTTTCCAATTCCATGATATCTTCCAAGGATATACTTTTGACACTCCAATAATTTCTTGTTGATGGAAACATTGAGTTTTTCTCAGGTATCACACATATTGGACGGTGTATCACCCAATGGTTGGCATACCCATATTTCCAATCGATCCATCCTCAATTTCCCCTTCATGAACCAATGTCAACCATTTGTATAAAAAATTTATAGGTAATTACCTTTCCTGGAATGACCAAAACATCTCTTTTATACCATGTGCTATTGTAACCTATCGATCATAGAGAGTCCAATTAGGGGTTCTTAGTATGGTACCCATGTTATCTCCCTATATTGAGACTATATAAAACAACAAAAGAGTAATATATATATATATATATATATATATATATATCCGTGTGTGTGTTTGTGTTTGTATCACAGAGCATCATTCATGATTACAACAATCTAATTAACTATATAATGAAATGCAAACAAATTATTCATTCCAAACTATCATGACTATTAATATTAACCCAAAATATTAATAAATAAAAACTTATAAATGAATGCAGATGAAATGGAATTTTATAATAGAGAAACCCAACAATACTTATGGAAAATATTATTTAGGAATCACCTTAGAGGGAAAAAAATTTATGTTTAGGTATTCATTATAAATAATTTTATTCAATTAAAAAGATAAAAATAATTTTATTAAACAAGAAAACATAATTTATAACTAAAATTATAATTCCTAATAGTAAATATGACCATTATGTCGACACATCTATAGGGCTAACCAATGACCTGGCAACAACCAAGGAATTGGTTCTCAATAAACAATGGTCACAAAATCATGGAAAAAATTAAATTAAATTAATATGCTTTATTTTTTATTCATAGGTAGGGACCAATGAACAACACAATGATGAGAATTTAATAAATCACAGAAATAATAGCAATGATCATAGAAAACATACCTCACAGTCAATGAATATCCCACATGTCGTGAAAACCATTGAATTGACCTAAACAAAAGAAATCATAGGGTTTTAAAAAAACCACAAAATTATGTATAAACATTTTCAGTTGATGTTGAAATTGATATTGGAAGAAACTATACAATTATTAGTGCATATGATTAGATTTATCTAGATCATCACTACAAAGCTTACACCATTTAAAATGGAAATTATACATTGTTGCAGCATGCATCCAAAGTAGAGGAATGGGAGGCACAACACTTAGCCATGGGATGGGTGTGATCCATAGAGGGTGGGGCAGAGAATAAAGAAGGAGGGAAAAAAATAAATATTTAAATAAATGGGAAAAGAGAAATAAAATAAAATAAAATAACAAAAATATAATGCTTGGTTGAATATAAAAATAATTGTAATTTGTTTCCAATTTTAATTACTTTTACTTTTCTCTAAACACTATTATTTAATAATTTATCTTTATCCATTTTTTGTTTCATTTTAATTTTATTATAATTATGTTAATTCATATTTAATAATTTTATTTTTTATTAACCAAAAACATTTTTCCCGGGCCAGAATTATTATTTTACATAAATCGTCAAAAAAATTAAAGAAACTAATAGCTCATTCGGACCCACAACAGGCTGCACTGGTGTGCACCCTTGGTTGCATTAAGGAATATAAAATAAAATTAAATGGTATATACCTTTGTTAAATCCAAGAAATTATATCATTCATTAAATATAAGAAAATAAAATAAAAAATTATTATGAATAAATATTTAGTGGTGAATAAAACTTATGAGACCATTTATAGATATATCTTGAAATTTAATCATAAAAACATAATCATTAACTATACTAATAAATAGTTTAATTTTAACATAATTTCATACATCGAGTTTGACATTATTTAAAATTTATTTAACCTCATTTATAAAAAACAATAATTTATTATAGTTCTATATTTGAGTCATTTATATACTTATAATTTAATATTAAATCCAATTATTTCATTTAAAAATAATTTAATTAATTACTCTTTTATAAATTCATCATATTCATCTTATAACAGTTTTGTTTTTCATGAGAATTTTTATCAGGCTGTTAATGTCATGTAACATTGATCATGGTTAACCAATGTCCATAAATTTAAACATGATATAAATTATATATATATTAATTATTAATATTTAGAGAGAGTCATCCATAAATAATATTGACAAAAAAAAATGAATATCATCATTTATGAGGATGGTAAATCATATATACAGATTAACGTTGTTTTCAATATTCACTAGATGGAAAGGAATAAATTTCAATAATATTTTACCTCTATTGGATCACTATTATAAAAAATATATCATCTAAATTAATTTAATCCATCATAATTACCATCCACATAGAGACAAATTAGAAAATATATTACATCATTTCATAGAGGTGGTAGTCCCACCATACACACATACTTTGCTACCATTTTATAATCGATTAAAATGTAAAAATAGAGATATTGAATTATAATTAAAAAATTATAACTATTTTATAAATATATTTTATAAATTTTATAACCATCATAATAACAATTTATGAATAATGTTATTGGAAAAAAAATTGTATTTCCATGTGGAAGAAGTTGTCAACAATAACACACAAATGATTCTTTCATATCCAATTTGATAGAATAGAATTGAGTATTGAACATTACATAATTATAATTATATTTTAGTATATTATATATACAGAAGTTATGTAATAATTATTAAAATTTTATAGTTAGATGTGGAACATTAATAATGAAATAGGGAGATATTGGGTAAGATGATTACATCTTCTTCGATTGGCCTCCCTATGATAATATAATAATGACTGTTGGAATTTTATTTCATGAATATAACTAGATCCTAATTATAGATAATTAATTTTATAACATATATTTCTTTTTTTTGGTCAAGATAAGAGGCTCCATTTAGTGAAATGAAGATAAAGTAAGGTTGTCGTTTTACATGTGGGGGAGAGGAGACATATGACATTATTTAAAAAATAAATTTGACAAAGTAATTACAAATTTAATGTATATAAATTTTCAAGAAATATAAATTATGATATTATGAGGTCTAATTAGTGCCAAAAATTATTATTTAATATATTTTAATTATAAAGATCATTCTTATCTTTTTTTACTACTATTAAACCCCTTTTAATCTAAATCGTGGTGATTTTTGTACTATTTTTACAATTTATTTTGAAAACATGATAGTTGAATCCATAAGAAACTACTGAAATTTGAATCCTAATAGTGGAACCATTTTATCAAATTCAATATCTAAAATTGATATAAATAACTTTTAAAGTAGAATCCGAAAAACTGATTGGGAAATATTTTGAAGATGTTTTTTTCATATGTATTATATATTTTTATAAACAAATTATATAGAATTAATTAAAATGAAATAAATTGAATTAGTTATATTATAAATTAACTAATATTACTTTTAAAATAACAGTAAAAGTAAATTTTGCCTTTTAAATACTTAAAATAAAAAATAGTTTTTTATATAATTATTATGTTTAATAAATTATTAAGGAATATCTCTATGGAAATTTTGACATTTAAATTTAAAAAATAAAGTTAATATTATGAAATAAATAATCTATAATTTTTAGAACATTTTTATATTATTTTTTTTATCAAAATGCAATAAAATACATTTTCTAATAAAATTGTATTTTTAATACATATAAAGATGTTATCAAGAATTGAACACATATATATTTTCATTATGTAAAACCTATAATTATATTTTTAACATGTAGTACTTTTCAAAATCAAAGGATTTATTATTATGATATTCAAATTTATTGGTCTTTTGAACATAATGTTTCAGGTATCACATTATTTAGATGAAAAACAACATATTATAATAGAGAAATAAATAGTCTAATGGTGTTATAAAAACAAATATGATGATTATAAAATTTTCACATGTTGTTGAAGAAATATAGAAAATGAGAATAGTTTTTCATTGAATAATATTCATAAATACAATGGAACATAATTTTAAAATTATAAATTTGTATCATACTTGGAAAAACTTGGTGTTCAATAAGGACTCGATTTATCATATACACCTTAATATAATTGTATATAGAATAGAATAAAATGTGTCTAGCAGGGATCACTTGGAATATGATAATTGAGAATAACAGCTAAAAATATTTTTTAAGTCAATAAATTTTTCTTATAATTTATTTTCAAACCCTATCATTATGTATATTAAAATAAGCTAGAACCATTTTTTTGATATATTACAATATGTTGATGAGTTTAATGTATCCTCACAAGTTTGTGTGTACATATGTTATCAAGATAAATAGTGAAAATCATTATAAGATTAAATAGAGTGGTATTGATAAAGCTTTATAATGATTTACATTAAATAGGATTGGATACCACTATTACAATATTTGAGTGTATAAAATTCTTGAATATGATGACGTGATAGTGTTATAATATTTAAAGAATGATGTTTTCCAAAAACACGCATGATCCATAAGTGATGATATTTTTTAATGATACAATAAGAATAATTTAATATTAGAAATATTATAATATGAATTGATTGAATAATTGGATTTAACTATTTAATGTAAAGTGGTATTTTTTATCATATATAAGTATAAGAAAACAAGTTCATATTTAAAACATTATTTTTGATCATAGAATACTAGTGAAAACTACTAGATATTTGAGGTCAAAAACATGTACCTAATAATACTATCAGTTTTAACATTTTTATGTTAAAGAATCATCCAAATATCTAAAGTATATTGAGAATATAAAAAAATAGTTGGATTACATTGAAAGGAATATTAATTCGGAATTTGTATGTAAGTCCGTTGGGATGAATCTTATTTTAAATACTGGGTTTTCAACAACATAATGAATGAAAAATGGGATTTAGTGTGAAATAATGATATATTATAATTTTAAGATTATTCTCTTGTTGTTTTAGTGTAAATTGTTTTTCCTTTTCACTAGCTTAAAGTATTCACACCAATATAATATTATGGCTATTTCATCAAAATGAAAATAGTTGATATTATAAATGGATGTCAGGTTTTCCTTTCAAAATGTTAATTTTGAATATGATATATATATATTGTAACAACATTATTTCATTAATAGAGAAGATTTTAATTATATTAGTTGGTTAAATAAAGATTTATATGGTAAAAAACAGGTCTTAAAATAATTTTATTCAACCATGAAGAATACATAATGAAAAAAATCAATAAGGGAAGATAAGATAACAACCAATATATTAAGGATAAAAATGATGTATATATCCTTAATTTTGATTATGCAGATTCCATAATTATATTATGAAATTATAAGTAAGGTTGTGAGTATTTTATGGTGAGGTGAAGAAAATTTTGGAGTTTTCTATGCTTGGATAGATGAAGTCATTTAATTTCTTACCAATATATGAAGAGATCAACCACATCTCTCTCTATATCTCAGGAATCGTATACCTTGAAATGTCTAAGATTTTTTTTTATCATGGATGATGCAAATATTGTTTGGTCATTATTTTAGTGGAAATCATGATATAAAAAATGTTAAATGAAAATATTTTTATCCATGGGAATATCAAAATATGATTGTATGTATTCTAAACATGACATATTTAAGGATGGATATAGTTTTTTTGTTGTGATCTATTTTATATATCAATATTCATTAATATATTATCATTCAAAAATATGAAAAGTAACTATTAAATTCAAGATAGTGATAAAAAGTTTCAGTTTCAAATATAGTAGAAAATAAAACATTGATCTTTTTTTATCAAAAATATATATTTGATAGGTTATTTTGATCATAGGTATTCATTATACAATGGATTTTTTTATATTGGATGGTGGTTTGTTTTTATCAATGAATAAAAATATAGTCACCTTCGTGAATTCTATTTACGAAATGTGGCTACCAATAATTTTATATATCAACTAATGTATATAAAAACAAATTAAGAATATCTCAAGGTTAAAGTGAAGCTTCCACTTATTTAAGGCTTTAATTATAAATGTGTTATCATTTAAAAATGGAATTCAATTATTTATTTATGATATAAGGAAACTAATATAAAATTTTACATCATCAAGGTGCTCAAATAGGGATGTAAATTAATATTTTAGTTTTCTTTCAATAAAAGAGAAAATAATTTATGCATTACCCAAGACATTAATTAGTGTTGTATTTCAAAATCCAGGGTATAAATTTGGATTTTAACATCATATATCTCAATTATATGGTTTGATGTTTTATCCACCTCTCTCATATAGACATTGGATATTATTTCCAAATGGGTAAATAAGAAAATTAAATATATATATTGTTTTATATAACTCTTCATATGATTATTAAAGGAATAAAATTCATTATAAATGTTATATCCATTGATATGGGTATGTTTTTCGTGGGATAAAATCAAAAGGGGAAGAATAAATTTATAGATAGTTATTTAAATTAATAACTCTTAATTCAATATTATTTGATATGTAAAATATTCATACAGATGTTGGCATTCATGAAATAATATGTTTACTACAAATTTCCATGTAAGATTTGAGATTTGGTTTTGATATTTGGGAGGATGAATATTGATGATTAATTATTTATTATTGGAGGATTGACATAATTTATAATTAAATTATATTGCGACAGCATCTCATCATTAATAATCAAGATTCATAGTTTGGCAGTGGTTTGAAAGAAAATAATTTTTATTATGGATAATGTGGTATTATATTAAATGGTTATTATTAATAAATAATTTTTTCCAATATAGACATATAATTGTTGAATTGTAATTTAGTGTTATGAGGGTTTTATTTTAGAGGGATTTGTGTTCCATTGATTCAAATAAAAATATAAAGTGGGATATTGTGGAACCCCATGTTAATGAATAAGTGATGTTTTTAGTGAAGTGGATATGATCTAGGTGTAATGATTTTATTATAAATTAATATATCTTTTACATTCATAGTTTTATCATAACAAATAACAATAGGGTATGTTCATTTTATTTTTTAGTGTGATTAGTGGATCATAAAATAAGAATGAAGGATTATGTGTGGATCTCAAAATTTTTGGTGATATGACCACATACTAGAAGATCATCCAAACTTTTTAGTGATACTTTTGGATGTAAAATTACGATCAACTATAGAAATATGTATTTTTTGGATATTTTGTTAGGAATTTTCTTCTGTAAAATGGTTAATCATTCTTATTATATGGAGAGGAAATGAGGTGACCATGAGTATTTGGTGTTGAATATAAACAAGGAGATCATTTCCAAAATGGTTATTTGATATGTAATTTTGAGTTTAGTGTTTATCAAATCAAAAATATATTTAAATTGTATTATTTAATAGTATATGTTCTTCCTTTATTAATATTTTTTTTGGGAATAGAAATAATGATCACAATACTATAGCGTATCCACAATTACTATTTTGAGTTAAATTTAAAATTACATGGCATTAATCAATGGATGAAGAAAATGATTAGTGATATATGGAGTGTGGGGATTCCCACCATGGATAATATTATTCTATGGAGGATTTTTTCATTATCTAAATGGAAAAGGTATATTGTAACAAGGCTATTCTTGGTGGTAATATTGAGCAGTACATTTAGTTGATGAAAACATTTTGACAGGGAGAGATACACATTATTCTGTATATCTTAGTGCATGAAAATAATTCCTATGTGAAATGGATATGAGGGAACACAACATGATAATCAGTTTTTGAAGTAAGTTTATAACAGATTCAATGTAGTTAGATCAAAATAGGGATAAACATACTATGGATTCTATTGTGGTCTTAATAATATACATCTTTTGAGAAGATATAATGATTTGTTTCTATTAAAAACTCAGGTTTCACTAAAATATTATCTTTTATGAAATTTGATCTCATCAAAATTTTCCCAGAGACTCAATGTGATACAATTTATCAATTATATGTTGGATTAATTGGAAATAGGTTAAAGGATAGTCAATTTAATAGTTTGATTTTTATATTTGAATATTATCAGGTGTGATTTTCAGTTTTTATTAAAGAAAATATTCAAGAAATAGATAATAAAAAATTTGTTACTAGATATGAATAAAATATACAATACATAGATTATATATGTGGAGGGAAATGGAAGTAGAAAGAAGAAAAATAGACGATAGGACATTTTATGAATGTGGTGTTTATATAATGTAAATAATGGATTTTCTATCATGAAAGGGATGATTAGTATTCCAATACACAAACAACATAAAAATATCATATTTGGACACCTACACATCAGTTATTATCAAATTTGGTATCATTGTAATGTTATAGAAATATAAAAACAATATTATGAGACACATGACATGGTTTATGAAAATTTTATTATTATTTTCACTCATAGGTTTCTTTAGTGGGTTTTACGATCATGATTTTTACATTTATCGCCGAGTATTAAAAAAATCATTTTGAGTGGGGAAAATTATAAATTTCTATTCCCATTTAATTGAATGTGTTTTATTTATTTAGATAGACACCATAATTTTTCTTAATTTTTATTGGATGTTGATTCAAAAAGAATATTTAAAAGAATTTTATATAGTTGATTCATCCATGAACTCATGGGATCGCCCCTTGATCTCCAAGGAGGTTATACAGTTCTGAATTGGGATAAGGAATCATCCTAAAACAATTGTATTTTTAAACAAAAAAAATTATTTTTTTATTGGTGTTTGATATTTTTTTATATCATGTCGATTGTTATTGTTGGATTTTTTATCAACAAATATTGATCATTGGTGTTGTATTAGTTATCAAAAATAAAATTGTCACAACCATAAAAATTATTAATATTTAAGATAAATATTTTATTCTAGAATTAATTTTATGAGTTATTATAATGTTATAATTATTGGATAGATTTAAGAAGACAATGAATATATGTAATTTATTCTGACAATGATTAGAATTTATTGGGAACATTTGGAGTTGATTTTTTATAGAAGTGGGTTTTTTAGGAAAATAAAAATGGTATGAATTATTAATGTTTTTTTAGAAATAGAGATGCCCATGAATTAAAATATGTATGATTCCCTCAAAATAAAAGATATATGGTTGACATTTTTAATGATATTAGGTTTATATAGAATTAAAAATTTATCCGAGGTATTACTATGATATATAACACCCATATGATGGTACATAACTTATAAAAAATTATACATAATATATTTTCATTGCTTGTAAAATATAATATAATGATAAATTACAAAAAATCAAAAGCACTCGATATATTTTGTAAAATATTTCATTGATATCTAAAATCAATTAGATGGTAAAAATAGCAAGTTGAGTTGGAAATGGAAAAGAAAAATATAATTATAGGGATATGAAAGATATATTATGGCAGAATATATGGATTTTGAAGAGATTCAATGTAATAAGTAATATATTATGATGCTAATGTAGGGTATTATATTTTGAGAATGTATAAATGTATTTTTTATTTATATTGATACATATGATCCCTCAAAAATAATGTAAGATATTTTTTGTTGATAAAAACATGACCTTAGTTTTCTATTTGAGAAAATGAGTTAGATATAAGGGTTTATAATAGTTAATTTTTATGTGGCCCATTGTCCATTAAATGTGAAGGATGTCTATTCCATGAAAATGGTTTAGAAAATTTTCTGGGGATTCTTAATTTGAAGGAAATTCTATCTTATTGAGTAATTTCATGACACAATTCGTAGTGGACACAATGGTTTTTTCATTAGGATGTGTGTCATACAGTAATTTAATTAATGATTGAGAATTGTTAGAGGATTACATTGGGATATCAAGGGGAGTTAAATATAAGATATTGTATAAATTTTTTGTACCGTGTTATCCACTTCCCACTAAAATGAATGGAATTATAATTCCTCGCGATGAAAATGTTGGGGAGGAGTAGTTCGAAGTAGTTACTTTGGGTTGTATATAATGTTTGAATCCTATGAGAAAATGAATTCCTCTAAGTCCTATGGTCCATGTAATACTTATGCCTACGGGCCTTGTAAGAGTTCCACCTCACCCTTTGAAAGGTGTAATATCAAAAATGAATAAAAAAAGGAAGGCCTTCAGGCCATTGTAGAATGGAATTATAATTCCTCATTAATATTCATGCATTTGGAATTCAGGGGAGTTTTCAATATTAGATTAGGAGATCTCCTAAATATTGAACTAGGATTTTGATTGTAATTATGAATGTTTATACATCAAAATTTCTTAATTTTGGACAATTTTTAGTAGTAGGATGTCCAATTGGTGATCGAGTGAACCTCCATATTTTTTATTTATATTTCTACAGTTTTGGATATTTTACATGGGGAATGATTTGTTGTCCATAAAGTTGATGTAACAACGTGAAACCCTATGTGTGATGTGGTTTTTAGGAAATTTTCTATTGAGAATTGTTTTTGGGAATAGATTTTGGGTGGTTTTTATGATGACATGAAGATTAATGGTGGAACTATGTGTCTTCGTTTCATTTGAATAATAGCTATACTGTTTATGAATAATTGAAATAAATGAAAACTGTATCAGATTGAGATAGTTCCAATTCGTGAATTTGTCACATTTTTTTTCAAATATTGTGTCCCACTATTCAAAAGGAGTTTTCAAGAAAATATCAGATCAAATGTATGGGTCAATTTCTAGAAAATAATGAATCCAAATTATGAATATCATTATATGTTTTCTTTGGGTTTTCCCATGGAGTTTAAATACAGGATATCCATCATTCTTTATTTTTCTCAAGTGTATGGTATAGCAACCTTTTACCTATCCCACTTTATTATAACATTTTTTCAATATTATTTTTAACTGTATTAATTGCGATATGTGTCATGACACCCTCCCCACAATGTGTACCCCTCCGGGGCCGACAATGCGAGAAGGGAGATAATGACCCCCGGAGTCCCGCCTCTTGTAGGCCCCGGGTTGGCGACTAGCACCTAGGATATAATAAACACACAAATGGAAGGCATTACCCTCTAAGAGAACACATGCAAGAGATAGAGATAAGATAGACACCAACCAAATCCAATTCAGAAATGAAATATTAAAGAAACCTAAGTGTACATATGCAATTCCATGCAAAATTACTACAAGTGAAAGGGAAAAAACTGCAAGTACACAAAAGAAAGTAAAAAATAGCAGCAACCAAAAGCCCAAAAGGTTCCAGCAAACCCAAGATAGTATAATCCATCTTGATCTCCAACCTGCTCCAAGTGACCTAAAAATAGTTCATATATACATAGGGTGATTATAACAGTATAGTTTGAAGGATCATCCCCAAAGACACTCGTGCATATGTAATGAAAGCATGTTGAAGCACAATGAACAACAAGTGATAGTAACTCGTCACCTAAATAGGTATACTAAGTTCCCAACCTCACCACGGACACTCTCACCAAGTAACACATACAAGAATATATCATATAATTAGTAATATCAAGGGTACCCCACTACAACATCCCCACTGGTTTTCCGCTTTGCCCCAATGTCGCACGACCTGAGCATCTCTTTCCAAAAAGGCCTTATCGCATACACCTAGGTGAAACACCACAATGTGCACATCATGAAAAATAATGGCTTTCCCGTATAAGCCTGGTCAAATCACTACACCATCCTCACAACCAAAAGTGACCAGGTAGTTTTCGGGAGCCACTACAGCTCACATAACATGTATCAAATGTCGTGTATTATACATCAATCCATTACAGCCCACACACCGAGTAAGGTTCCTCAAGCGATCATAGCATATACAAATTACCCATATATTAGTCCAGAGGATACTATATCTAGAATATATGTATTTAAACAACCATAGTCCATTACATCCCTCTAAAAACATATATGGGGAAATACTAAACATTGTTTCTACCTACACAAGTATCTACCAATAGAAGAGAGATAGGCCAAAGGGGGTAGTTATCCATTCACCATCCCATCAGAAAGCTGGGGAAAACACCCCCACCGGGGCTCAGAATCTTCGGGGTGTCAGTATCCCTTATTTATAGGGTGAAATTGCGTATAGAAACTTAAAAAGTATAGGATATATTATATATCAGAACCACACTATAGGCATTATCTAGTCTTTGACACAACTGTAAATAACGTCTCTCAGACTCCGGCTGATACTTCTAAGACTAGGTATCCTATAAGTACACAACCATTTAAAGAGATTTATTAGACTATATCATTCAATTTTTATAAGTTCCAATTTATGTTAGTTAATTCATGAAACAATAATTAACCATGAAAAATTCCCCATTAAAATTTCATTAGCATCACACCCAAAGACAATTTTTCCTTTAAAAGATTACAACTCAATCATTATGTTCCAGAAACTGAATCCACATGGGTTAACAACATTTATTCAAATATTCATTATAGAATCACTTTTCCATATTCCCAGGAATTCAATAAAATCATTCTATGCTACTAACACATGGGGGTTCAACACGGTGAGTAGATGTACTACCCATCGAGTCTTTGCCTCCTATAGCAAGAGCGTAGACCAATCCTCTTTGAGAAGCTAAACACAGAAGGCACGTGGTATACCCCGCACATCTTCACATCTTTCGAATGAAGGGTAAGCGAGACCAGTTGCTTTGAGATGTGGGGAAAAGTAATGCAGATAAACAACCACAGAACTAGTATGCATCCAACAATCACATCCATCCCACTCCATCATCCCTTATGTCCTCCCAAACACCCAAATGCATAAACCAATGCATATCTCCACTCTAGGAATCATCCAATGAAACACAAAAAGGCCACTATTCCCTCACATATCACAACACCCCTCCAGGGTCATGTCTCAACACAAGAAGCAGGAAAAACAACCATCACATCAATTGGGATATGGCCCTTTAACAACCAAGAGGGTAAATCTGAATCCTTAAAATAATTATCAGTCAATCAAATTCTGTAATCCATCTTGAATTAATATATTTATAAACCGTTGGTTCAAAAAGCAGAAAACCTAACCAGTAAGCTATGACAAATGATTAAACAGGCTTACTACACCAATTTGATTAACATCAAATGCCAACAAGAAACAGACTCTTTTTCATTCCCCATTAACTTTAGCTAAACAATTATCAATTAATCATGGTTTAAATAACTTATTGATTTCCATAAAGAACCACAGCTAAGAAAAGTATGAATAAATATCACACCATCTAGCAAAACATGAGTCAATAACATACGATCGATAAAATTTATTAATCTGGTTCAAAATATTTATTAATTCGATTCCATTTTCATCTAGTGGGATTAAACATGATTAAAATATAGTTGCACCAAAATGAAAGAGAAGCAACGAATCCCCCACTTCAAGGTTTTTGACAAAAAACCCTAGAAAACGAAGAACGCACAAGAAAGTCGGGTTGATTCTCTAAGGAACCTCCGTAGATCTCTTCTCTAAACACAAATAAGACAAAATCTCATCATATTCGTCATCCACACACTTACATATACCCATAATTAGCATAGATCTAAGAAACTGAGATAATAGAAGGAGTAGATCTAAGTAGATATAACATACTAAACAAGAAAAATCACATACCTCAAAAAACCAGCTTCGATTCGCCAAGAGAAGCCTTCAGATCACCTCCAAAACACTGTGGATAAGTTCTTATACCTTCAAGGGAGGGAAATCCTGACTTATGATATCTTAGGAGATTAAATGAATATGTTATAGTAAAACTGATGAGATCCACAATTTTAGGATCTAATTTAAGTACCCGCACTGTTTTCTTGCACGGTTAGACAAATCGTGAACTAACAGTGTTGTCACTACTGCCATGTCAAATACTCCTCGCACGGTTAGGCTGCATGGTTATACAAACTGTGCGCTAAATATGCATTAACCACTACCTCCAAGACCAACTACGCCGGGTTTGGCTAACGGTTTTGACAAACTATGCGTAGCCCGTGCGAAAGCTACTACCCTTTAGTTGTCCTTAATGAATCATCCAATCACACCCCCATGTCAGTACTCCAAAACAAGGGTAGTTAGAAACATCAAAAGTACCTGAATATGTAGATATTATAATTCACAACTGTTTACCATTGAAATAGTTTATCAAAATTGAAATCATGGAAAAGTGTTGGGGATAAGTCACCTTGACCTCCTGGAACACCTCTAACCCCAGATTTCCACAACATAATGGACTGGAGAGGTCTGGCCCAGTACAATAGAGACCTCCTAAAAAATTATCATCCTTGAGAATCAAAAACCAACATAAAGAGAAAATAAAACAGGGTATGAACCACCACCCATCGAGATACTTCTCAAAAGAGAGAATTCCCCAAAAGAAACAAAGGAATCCATCTCATAAACATGAATGTTTCATAACCAAAAAAGCTAATTCGATACAAGAAAAGAGTTAATAATAAAACAACTCTGGGTACTGATCAAGTATCTGTGACTCAGGTTCCCAGGTACTCTACTCCACGCCACTGTGTCGACACAATAAACGAACTATAAAAATAGAATGCACGTGCAACATCTTATCCTTGCGATCATGGATCTCCACAGGTCACTCCTCAAAGGTTGCATCATCATCCACATCGATCTCACCCCAATTGATGATGTGAGAGTCATCATGAAGATAACCATGGAGCTATGATACATGAAAAACATCATTCATCTTACACATCTATGTGGGAAGTGCTACTTGATATGCCACAACTCCAACACAAGATAACTCCTTGAAAGGAACAAAAAATTCAGGAGAAATCTTACTTCCACGTCCAATCCTTAACTTCCCACGACAGGGAGTCACCTTCTGAAACACATGATCCAAAACATTAAACTCTAAGGGTTTACATTGTTTATCAACATATGATTTATGATGATCTTGTGTTGACTTCGTCCTCTCATGAATCACCTAAACCATCATGGTTGTATTATTCACTAGTTCCGGTCTGAGAATTGCTGAGATTCTGACCCCAGTCCATCACAACGGAGAATGGAAAGGTCGGACTTACAAGGATTCAAATGGTTCTATATTGATGGTGCAGTGAAAACTATTATTGTAAGAAAACTAAACCATGGGTATGTGTGGCATCCATGATCCTATGAAATCAATAATAGAAGATCGTAATATGTCTTCAAGAGTATGAATGGTTCATTCTGTCTGACCATCCGTTTGAGGATGAAATGCAGTTCTAAGGCATAGATGAGGATCGAAAGCAGGTTGGAGACCTCTCCACAACCTGGAAGAAAAATGAGGATCTCGATCAGAAATGGTTTTCCTTTGGACTCCATGAAGTCTCACCACCTCCTCTAGATACTGCCTCGACAAAACTTCCACTTTGCTTGACTCATTTATTTCTATGATGTCTTCCGATTTTTTTAAACGATCCACTACCTTCCAAATAGCATCATGTCCTCTCAGATCTAGAGGTAATCCAGTAACAAAGTCCATTGAGATGTCCTCCCACATCCACTGGGGAATCTCTAATGGCTAGAGAAGACCACCGGGAAAACAGTTTTTAGACTTCACCTTCTGGTAGAAAAAACATCGAGACACAAACTCCGCAACTGCATGCTTCAGCCCAGGAAACCAAAACTGAATCCTCAAGGATATGTACATTTTTTTCATGCCAGGATGTATTTATAAGGGAGAAATATATAACTCTTAGAGAACCGTCTCACTCATCACCAAGAGAATAAAAAGACTTAAATGATACAACACTCAGTGTTGTTCGTCCTCTGACCAACCATCAGGGGCCTCACCACAAACAACTCGGTCTCTCCAAACCTCCACCTCATGATCCCCCAACTGGGACACTTCAACCTTCTACATCAGGGATGACTATACAATCATCTGAAAAAGACAACCTCTACACCCAAATTCTTCTATATCAAGATACAATGCTGAAAATTCTTCCATTCCTCTCTAAGAATCACCGGATTCACAGACATCATCATTGTTTGACATTTGGATCAGCTCATTAGCTACAAAATATCCTTTTCCATGTGTATATGATATTTCAAAGTCATATTTTCTGTAAGAACTCTATCCCCCACACTATCATAAGTTCAAGTAATTATTGGACAAAAAAATACCTCAAACACTTATGATCAGTGAAAACCACAAAGCGCTCACCAATGAGATAATGTCTCCACAACTTCAGAGAAAACACCATAGTTTCCAACTCAAGATCATGGGTGGCATAGTTTCGTTCATGGTGACGCAACTACAGAGACCCATAAGAAACGACTAAAATCTACTACATGAGAACACAGCCTAACCCCAGATGTGAAGAATCTTAGAAAACATCAAACTAAACTCCCTTAGCTAGAATGAATAAGGACAGGATCACTTACTAACATCTCTTTTAGAAACTCGAATGCTTCCTGACACTAATGAGTTCATATGAATTTCTGATCCCTCCTGGTCAAAGCTTTTAGAGGAGTTGCAACTCATGAGAAATTGGCTACGAACATCCTATAGTAGCCTACGAGACCAAGGAAACTCACCACCTATGAAACTGTCTTGGGGGCTACCCAAGACACAACTGCCTCTATCTTCGATGGATCCAAAACAACTCCCTATTGGGTCACAACATGACCCATGAAACAGACTTCTCTAGACCAAAACTCACACTCAGACAGCTTCCCAAAAAGCTGATGTTGACAAAGGAATCCCAAAATGGATTTTAGATGTTTTTCATTGTAACACCCCAAGTTTCTACGGTACGCTTCTCTTTGAATAATGTGATAGCGTGTGTTGTACTCAACACCAAGTTCTAACACACCATAACCAATCAAACAAGCCGTTATGAATAGTAATACCTAATTTTTTAAATTATATATATTTTATTTTTTAAAATGGACTTCATTTTTGGATTCTTAATATTGAATTTAACCTAAGGTGAAATTTTGGTACTTTTCGGATAACTTTTATATTTTGATGAATAGTGAAAATTACTAACTTTTAATTAAAAACATCTTTTTTAATCAAAATAATTAATAGTTATAAATTATGAATTTGAGAGGTTTTAAAGTATATTTAGAATATATTTTTACCATTTAATATAATGTTGGTCATTGGACATAATTTTACAATTAAACCGGACATAAACAAGTGTCAATCTTTTGATAGTTATTATCTCTTAAAAACACGCTTTTTTTTAACAACGGGAATTAATTTTAATTAATTTATGCCACTTCTGTGTTTTGAATTTGGAAAAATGGATTCCATATTTGGAATCAGGATGTTCAAATTTTGTAAATAGGTAACTTTTATTTTTAGACATTTTGAATAATTACTACAGTAAATATTTTTCTTTACCATGGTTATGGGTAAATCCGGTAAATAAGGGTTAAAAAACTAATATTATAATAATACTAAATTACCCTAAAGCGTGTCCTAGCCTTATTGGTTGATACATATTCGACCATACTAATCTTTGGGTCGATTTTGGGACCCCATGGAGCCACTTGTAGGTGATAGGGATACTTTATTTTAATTAAGTTAAAATGAATACAAAAATTACACAAGCATATATCTTTTAGAAATACAGTGTTTACATAGGTTTATATATGTTGTATTTTCGAATATAAATATTCATTAGAAAGATAAAAATATTTCCTACATAATGATATTTTATTTATAATTTTTAGACATTAAATAATTTAATTTATTTATGACACAATGATGATGCAGTAATTCCCATAATAGTGAAAATTTAAAATAATTGATATTATAAATACCCAAATAAATATAATTTGAGACTTTTTATGAATTACAATAATTTTCAAAGTTAATATGACATGTTAGGATTGATTTAATTAAATTATTTCGAAGTAATCATTCAGTTATGAGTTTCACAAAAATCAACTATTGAATAGTGTCAAAATTGACATAAAAGAGTTTTTAAAAAAATATTATATTATTAATTGATATTAAATTCCTAAAAATATAAGGGTCGGCCAAGAAACTTATATCATGATATTTTTATCATTAATGGACCACTTTTTGGTCTATTGGATGTATATGGTATGTTTATTAACCATATAATATAAAAATACAATGAGACATTGTAAAAGTGAAACTAATTAACTTAGAGTTAATACTTAAAGATAAGGTTAATATAAGTACCCAAAACTGTCTAAATTCTATTGGTTGAGTTTTTTTCGACCCATACCCACCTTAAACTTTGAATAATAAACTTTTGAGCTATTTGAAACCGAATATGAATTTATTATAAATTAATATTTCTAGCTTTTCCAAAGGTGCCCCTCACCCCTCTTATAAAAGGGAACTCCTCATTCTCATTTCTTCACAACTTCAAAGCCTTTTGGTTCGGCCAAACTCTTCCCAAATACTCTCCCATATACCCTCACTAAAACATAGAGGCCTTAGTTTGATCAGAAATCCATCCTACGGAGCCCTTTTGATCAAATCAAAAGGAAGAACCCGGAGAAGAGGTAATGATTTCACCACCCTTTTCCATGTTCCTTTCTTCTTCCACTTCATCTTCTGCTGTTTTTACCATTATAAAATAATAACTCCAGCATCATATATATAATGTGATGATATTATAAATATGGTACAACCATATTCAGTATTCTATCCACTCTTTTGAATAAAAAGTCACCATACGTGTGTACGTACGGCTTACCGTCTCCACGTCATGGTGTAATTGTTATTCAATATATTATTATTTGGATGGGTATAATAATGATGTGTAACTCATGTAAATAATATATATATAAAATTTTAATTATTCTTTATATATGATATACAATCCATTTATATATTATTTTAATATCAAAAGAATGATATTGTCGCTCGTGCGTACGTACGGACTACCGTCTCCACGAACGCGATGAGATTCATTCTCCATCGTATCCATTCAAGTATAATTATCATTTGATGATTTAAAAATGATGTTTAAGGACTTGATATCATTATGGATATGAATAATATACAACCTATCCATTACATACATGTCTTACGTAACAAAACATATAAAATAAAACAAGTAAGTTAACACCCGAAACAACGATAATACTAAGATATTATTATCAAATCAATTTTAAAAGATCATATATAATATCATATTAATGTATATGATTCTTGTATAATTTAATAAAAATTATTTCACAATTATAAAGGAGGTTAACCTACCCGAACCAAGGAAATGTATAAGGTAAGGGTTGTTTCACAATCTCTTCATTATTGGAGGTTGTTTATACGTAATCATCAACTGGGATCTCTTTATCATCCACATCCATGTTTCTTAAAAATGAATTTCAAAACATTTTTACTATTTACTATAATATGGGTTAAAGTCATTTATACCCCTGTTTGAAATTTTATAAGAGGTTTATAAAGGAATCTTTTTGTCGTTTTCCAAACAATGTGCTTTTTAACCTTTTCGACAGAATTAAGGTAAGAATGTTTTTTTAACTTATACGGCGGGTAATGTTATTTTCAGCCGTTATAAAATTGTAGAAGCTTACCTTACAATCTTATAAGAATATTTTCAAAGAAAATGTTTTATTTTATAAATATATGACTCTTAAATGATTTCAAAATAGAAAGAGATATTTCTCTAGAAAGAGTTTTGATTTCATCTATGTCAACATCCTTTGATGGATTTTACGCTTATTTGAAGATGATTTATTATGATACAAAACGTCTATATTGTATTGAAGGTTTTGTGATACGTTTGACTGTGGACGTTCTATTTTTATACCATTCATAGTTTATAGTGAAAGTATTGACATTTCGTATGCTAGGTTTAATACGAATGTTTATGTTATGTTTAAACCTTTTCATATGGGAATGCATTAGACTTAATATGTGACGGGTGGAGCCCGCTATAGCTCCTCGATGAATCGGTAGGTCTCATAAGACAAACTATTGTCTTGGCACACGACATTGACAAAATATTATTTGTAGTCTTGGCACGAGGCCTTGGCTATGTGGTTATGATAGTCTGGAATTATGCATTCCATCATTATGAAAGTGGTTATTGATATTTCATGTGATTATTCGATTAGTAGAATATCCATGTGAATAAGTAAATGGCATTATTTCATTTTTCTTTTTTCATACTATGTTTAAGTTCAAGTTTAAAAGGCTTTTGTATTAGTTATACATTGCCTTAAAAGTTTACGCTTATTTTTTAAAGTTTCCGCTATATTGTTATCCTTACTGGGCATTTGAGCTCACCCTTTTTCTATGTTTTATTTTTCCCAGGATGTGAAGAAGTAAGTTATGAATGACCTATAGGGATAGTATGTGGGGATATGAGTGTGGAATATGGATACTATGTTGTTGTAGTAGTTTTTCACATTGTGATGTAATGTAAAACTTTATGAATATATCTAGTGTTTCCAAGGCTACTAAATCAATTGGTCTTTCGAGAATTGATCTTTCTTGTGATCATGCCATTGTTTTTTAATAATGCACCGACTCTAGGTAACTGGGGTCGGGGCGTTACAGTTGGTATCAGAGAAAGTTTAGTACAATCCTTGGAAGCTATATTTAGATAAACTCTGATTAGAGCACGTAGATCTAAGATGAACTTTGAGGATTAGTATAGAAGAACTTCCTAGAATTTTGGTATTGTAGAGATTTTGTGAGTTTTCTGAGCAATACATGCCTGTCTGGATACGAGCAGGTAGAGACGGCTCTAGCACAGACGTACCTAGGGGTAAAACCCAAAAACACCGCTTTGATCTAGACTCAAACGGGAACTGGTGCATGAAAACGGGCCTTAATGCACTCTTGGTTACGACATTCCCGGGGGATATGCTTAGGATAACTCTCATATTCTTTACAAATCATTATGAAGGGTTTATGAGTATATACTTCCTCAAAGAAAACATTTTTATGATTATGGATTATATCAATTAATAGTTCAATTTATGTAATGTGTTTTGATGCATAAGCTGATCTAGTTTATTCCATTGTTTAGAAATGGCGCCTAGTGGAAGAAATGGAAACCGTATCAATTTATGCACTCCATGTAGGGATTTCCCTCCTGCTCAAGATAATTATAGTGGAGCTGGTGATGCAACCGGTGCCGATCAGCTAATCACCATACTGGGAAAACTTACTCAGGTTATGAATAATAACCTTACCCGTATGGAGCACCCTGATCCACAGCGTGGAGGATCAATGTTAGATCGATTCATGAGGAAACAACCACCAACGTTCAATAGGAGTACAAATCCCTTAGTAGTTGAGAAATGGATATTTTCCCTAGAAAAAATATTTCATCCTTTTGGGAGTAGTGAAAGGGAAAAAGTTATCATGGAAGTTTATCGCCTCACTGGAGATGCTGATCAATGGTGGTCATTGATTCAAAACATGATGGAAGATGATGAAGTATCAAATATGGAATGGAGGGAATTCAAAGATCTGTTTTTAGATAAATACTTTCCTCGCGACCATCGAGCAGATATGGAAAGGAAATTTCTGAGTCTGAGACAAAAGGAGGATGAGAATGTCGCAAAGTATGAGGCTAACTTTACAAGTTTAGAAAGGTATGTTGGAGATTACATACGTAACCCAAGAAGTAAGATTGATCTTTTCTTTGATGGGTTAAAACCATTTCTCCATTGAGCATTAGTCTCACAATCCTTCTGGTCATACAAAGACATTGTCTCATGTGCTATCAAGACCGAAAAGGAATTCTCTAAGTCTTATGACTTTAAAGAATAACAAGAGAAGAAGAGACCTGCTGATCAATCTGGGAATGTAAATAAGGGTAAGAAGGGAAATGTTTAATATCCATCCTGTGGTAAATGTGGGAACAAACACCCCGGTGCTGGTTTGAAGGGAATGTGAGTCTGTTACATGTGTGGTGAAAAAGGCCACCAAGCCTGTGATTGCAAGGGGAATAAGGAAGCTACCAATGTTCAGTGCTACAATTGCAGGGAGATGGGACATTATGCAAATGAATGTCCTAAGCGTCAGGAGAACTTACATTAGAAAAGTCCAAGGGATCAAGGCCAAGCTTATGCTATCACTACAGCTGAGGTAGAAGCTCTGAAAGACGTGGTGGCAGGTAATTTAATGGTTTCATCAAGTTTAGAAAATGCCTATTTGATTCAAGATCATCGCATTGTTTCATATCTTCCCAGTTTGCTAAGAAAATTAGATATTTCCAATTTGATTTAATAAGGGAGTGGTCAGTTAAAAATCCTAAGGGAAGTATCATTGCAACAAAGTTTTGTGAATCAGTCCCCATTAGAGCACATAAATGTTCTTTATCTGCTGATCTCATCGTCATACCTATGATTTAGTTTGATATAATCCTCAGTATGAAATGGATTTCGGACTATGATGCGAAGATTTATTGTAAGAAGAAAGAGGTTACGATTCTTGATGATAATGATAAGGAACACATTATCTTTATAGCAGAATCGTCACCACCTAATTCTTATTTTGATCCACCCCCGGTAGCTAAACTAAATTCAATTATTGGGGAGGAAGAGAATGAAATAACTATGGGTGAGGAAAGGAATGTTCAAATAGTGGATGTACCTGTTGTGAATGAATTTGTAGACGTATTTCTGGAAGATTTACCTGGACATCCTCCTGAACGAGAAGTTGAGTTTTCCATTGATTTAATTCCTGGATCAAGGCCTATATCAAAGACCACTTATAGAATGTCCACTGTAGAATTATTTGAACTAAAGAAACAACTAGAGGAATTGAGTAATAAGGGATTTATTTGCCCTAGTGTTTCTCCATGGGGAGACCCTGTTCTTTTTGTTAAAAAGAAAGACGGATCTATGAGGTTATGTATCGACTATAGGGAGATCAACGCTATAACAATAAAGAACAAGTATCCCCTACAACGCATTGTTGATTTATTTGACCAACTGCATGGAGCTCAATAATTTTCAAAGATTGACTTTCGATCTGGATACCATCAGTTGTGTGTGAAGAAGGAAGACATTCCAAAGACAGTATTTCGAACCAGGTACGGGCATTATGAGTTTACTGTAATGCCTTTTGGATTGACTAATTCACCCTCTGTATTCATGGATCTGATGAATAGAGTTTTCAAGGAGTATCTCGATGAATTTTTGGTGGTATTTATTGATGATATCTTGGTATACTCCAAAATCTACGAAGATCATGAAAATCACTTGCGCATTATCTTGAAGACTCTGAGAAGACATGAATTATATGGAAAGTTTAGCAAGTGTGAATTCTGGCTTCATGAGATTTCTTTTCTTGGCCATATTGTCTCTAAAGATGGAATCTTTGTCGATCCTTCTAAGACCAAGGAAATCCAAGAATGGAGAGCACCTACGAGTATAACTGAGGTACGTAGTTTTATTGGTTTGGCAGGTTATTATCGACGTTTCGTCCAGAATTTTTCCCGATTGGATACCCCATTAACCAAGCTCACACGTAAAGGGGTTAAATTTGTTTGGAAAAAAGAGTGTGAAGAATGTTTCGAAGAACGGAAGAGAAGATTAGTCAATTCTACTATATTGACTCTACCATCGGGGAATGATGGGTTCGTTATTTAAAGTGATGCATCGAAGAAAAGACGTGGTTGTGTCCTTATGCAGAATGATAGAGTTATTGCCTATGCATCACGAAAGTTGAAAATTCACGAACAAAACTATCCTACTCATGATCTCGAGTTAGCAGCTGGGGTATTTTCTTTGAAGATATGGAGGCACTACCTCTATGGTGAATAATGTGAGATTTATACTGATCACAAGAGTTTGAAGTATATTTTCTCACAAAAAGAACTCAACATGAGGCAATGGAGATGGCTTGAATTACTCAAGGATTATGATTGTACGATACACTACCACCCGGGGAAGGAAAACAGGGTAACCGATGCTTTGAGCAGAAAATACCATGGAGTTTTGAACAATATGAGAATTGAAAGGGATCCAATTTTCATGGATCTAGTGAAGATGGACATGGGAATAACCAGGGAAGGCGAAACATCAATGCTTTTTAAAATGGTTGCCAAACCATCATTACTATAAAGGATTAAGAGTTCTCAGACCGATGATGAAGAATTTCAAAATAAGATTAAAGCCGTGAATGATGGGAGACTGAGAGACTTTGTATATGAAGATGGAATTTTTAAATTCGGGAAGAGACTTTGTGTTCCCGATATACCTGATCTAAAAAGGGAATTGCTGGATGATGCTCATAGTTCCAATTTCTCTATACACCCTGGGAGCACCAAAGTGTATAGAGATTTGAAGGAACATTTTTGGTGGGACAATATGAAGAGGGAGATTGCTGATTTTGTGTCAAGATGTATGGTTTGTCAACAAGTGAAAGCTTGAAGGCAACAGCCTGGAGGAGTCGTGCAACCTCTTCCCATACCGGAGTGGAAATGGGACAATATTACAATGGAATTTGTCATGGGACTACCAAAGACTCCTAGAAGGAATGATGCAATATGTGTTATTGTGGATCATCTTACCATGTCAGCACATTTTCTTGCTATAAGAGAATATCTACCACTGGAATGTCTAGAAAGACTATATATTAATAAAGTTTTGAGACTTCATGGAGTACCCCTATCGATTGTTTCTGATCGTGATCCCTGTTTTACTTCAAGATTCTGGAAGAGTCTTCAGAAATCCATGGATACTGAAATTCATTTGAGCACTTCTTACCACCCTTAGACAGACGGACAATCAGAACGGACTATTCAAACCTTAGAAGATATGTTGAGATCCTGCTCACTTGACTTTCATGGTATGTGGGATCAGTATTTACCTCTTGTCGAATTTTCCTATAACAATAACTTCCATTCGAATATTCAGATGGCACCATATGAAGCGTTATACCGAAAGAGAAGTCGTACACCAACCTGTTGGGATGACGTTGGTGAAAGAAAACTTGTAGGCCCAGAACTAGTGGAGGAAACAGTGGAAAAGGTGAAGGTAATCCAAAATCACATCAAAGCAGCTCAAAGTAGACAGAAGAGCTATGCCGATAATCAAAGGAAGGATTTGGAATTTCAAGTCGGTGATCAAGTTTCCTGAAGGTATCTCCATGGAAGGGAGTCATACATTTTGGTAAGAAAGGTAAATTGAGTCCCATGTACATCGGACCTTTCGAAATTCTAGAACGAATTGGGGCTGTAGCTTACCGATTGGAAATGCCGCCAAGTCTCTCCATAGTTCACGATGTGTTCCACGTATCTCTGTTGAAGAAATACATGCCTGACCCAACCCATGTACTCACTTACGAGGAATTAGAACTGGAACCCGATCTGTCTTATTGCGAAGAGCCCATCAGGATTCTTGATACAAGAGAACAAGTACTGAGAAACCGGACGATGCGTCTGGTAAAAGTTTTGTGGAGAAACCATAAGATGGAAGAGGCAACGTGGGAACCCGAGTAACTTATGATGAAGAACCACTGAGTCTTTTCATGTGATAAGTATTCTAGAAAATTTGAGGATGAAATTATTTGAATGAGGGGATAATGTAACACCCCAAGCTTCTACGGTACGCTTCTCTTTGAATAATGTGATAGCGTGTGTTGTACGCAACACCGAGTTCTAACACACCATAACCAATCAAACTATCTGTTATGAATAGTAATATCTACTTTTTGATATTATATATATTTTATTTTTTAAAATGGACTTCATTTTTGGATTCGTAATATCAAATTTATCCTAAGGTGAAATTTTGGTACTTTTCGGATAACTTTAATATTTTGATTAATATTGAAAATTACTAAATTTTAATTAAAAACAACTTTTTTAATAAAAATAATTAATAGTGATAAATTATTAATTGGAGTGGTTTTAAAGTATATTTAGAATATATTTTTACCATTTAATATAATGTTGGTCAATGGACATAATTTTACAATTAAACCGGACATAAACAGGTGTCAATCTTTTGATAGTTATTATCTCTTAAAAACACGCTTTTTGTTTTAACAACGGGAATTAATTTTAAATTAATTTATGCCAATTCTGTGTTTTGAATTTGGAAAATTGGATTCCATATTTGGAATCAGGATGTTCAAATTTTGTAAATAGGTAACTTTTATTTTTAGACATTTTGAGTAATTAATACGGTAAATATTTTGCTTACCATGGTTAAGGGTAAATCCAGTAAATAAGGGTTAAAAAAATAATATTATAACAATAATAAATTACCCTAAAACGTGTCCTAGCTTTATTGGTTGATACATGTTCGACCATAGGAATCTTTGGGTCGATTTTGGGACCCCATGGAGCCACTTGTAGGTGATAGGGACACTTTATTTTAATTATGTTAAAATGAATACAAAAATTACACAAGCATATATCTTTTAGAAAAACAATTTTTAGATAGGGTTATATATGTTGTATTTTCGACTATAAATATTCATTAGAAATATAAAAAGATTTCCTACATAATTATATTTTATTTATAATTTTTAGACATTAAATAATTTAATTTATTTATGACACAATGATGATGCAGTAATTCCCATAATAGTGACAATTTCAAATAATTGATATTATAAATACCCAAATAAATATAATTTGAGACTTTTTATGAATTACAATAATTTTCTAATTTAATATGACATGTTAGGATTTATTTAATTAAATTATTTCGAAGTAATCATTCTGTTATGAGTTTCACAAAAATCAACTATTGAATAGTGTCAAAATTGACATAAAAGAGTTTTTAAAACAAATATAATATTATTAATTGATATTAAATTCCTAAAAATATAAGGATTGTCCAAGATACTTATATCATGATAGGTGTATCATTAATGGACCACTTTAGGGTCTCTTGGATGTATATGGTATGTTTATTAACCATATAATATAAAAATACAAAGATACATTGTAAAAGTGAAACTAATTAACTTAGAGTTAATACTTAAAGATAAGGTTAATATAAGTACCCAAACCTATCTAAATTCTATTGGTTCAGTTTTTTTAGACCCATCCCCACCTTAAACTTTGAATAATCAACATTGGAGCCACTGGAAACCGAATATGAATTTATTATAAATTAATATTTCTAGCTTTTCCAAAGGTGCCCCTCACCCCTCTTATAAAAGGGCACTCCTCCTTCTCATTTCTTCACAACTTCAAAGCCTTTTGGTTCAGCCAAAATCTGCACAAATACTCTCCCAACTTCCCTAAATACATCCTAGAGGCATTATTTTGATCATAAATCCAACCTATGGAACCCTTTTGATCAAATCAAAAGAAAGAACCCGAAGAAGAGGTAATGATTTCACCACCCTTTTCCATGTTCCTTTCTTCTTCCACTTCTTCTTCCGTTGTTTTTACCATTCTAAAATAATTAATCCAGTATCATATATATAATGTGATGTTATTATAAATATGGTACAACCATATTCAGTATTCTATCCACCCTTCTGAATAACATGTCACCATACGTGCGTACGTATGGCTTACCGTCTCCATGTCATGGTGTAATTGTTATTCAATATATTATTATTTGGATGGGTATAATAATGATGTGTAACTCATGTAAATAATAAATATAACATGATAATTATTCTTTATATATTATATACCATCCATTTATATATTATTTTAATATTGAAAGAATGATATTGTCGCTCGTGCGTACGTACGGACTACCGTCTCCACGAACGCGATGAGATTCATTCTCCATCGTATCCATTCAAGTATAATTATCATTTGATGATTTAAAAATTATTTTTAAGGACTTGATATCATTCTGGATATGAATAATATACAACCTATCCATTACATATATGACTTACATAACAACACATATAAAAGAAAACAAGTAAGTTAACACCCGAAACAACGATAATACTAAGATATTATTATCAAATCAATGTTAAAAGAACATATATAATATCATATTAATGTATATGATTATTGGATAATTTAATAAAAATTATTTCACCATTATACAGGAGGTTAACCTACCCCAACCAAGGAAAAGTACAATGTAAGGGTTATTTCACAATCTCTTCATTATCCGAGGTTGTTTATACGTAATAATCTACTGGGATATCTTTACCATCCACATCCATGTTTCTTAAAAATGAATTTCAAAACATTTTTACTATTTACTAGAATATGGGTTAAAGTCATTTATACCCTTGTTTGACTTCTTATAAGAGGTTTATAAAGGAATCCTTTTGTCATTTTCCAAACAAGGTGCTTTTTAACCTTTTCGACAAAATTAAGGTAAGAATGTTTTTTTAACTTATACGGCGGATACGGTTATTTTCCGCCGTTATAAAATCGTCGAAGATTCCTTTACAATCTTATAAGAATATTTTCAAATAAAATTTTTTATTTTATAAATATATGACTCTTAAATGATTTCAAAATAGAAAGAGATATTTCTCTAGAAAGAGTTTTGATTTCATCTATGTCAACATCCTTTAATGGATTTGACTCTTATTTGAAGATGATTTATTATGATACAAAACATCTATATTGTATTGAAGGTTTTGTGATATTTTTGATTGTATATGTGCTATTTTTATACCATTCATAGTTTATGGTGAAAGTATTGACATTTCAAATGCTAGTTTTAATACGAATTTTTATGTTATGTATAATCATTTTCATATGGGAATGCATTGGACTTAATATGTGACGGTTGGAGCCCGCTATAGATCCTCGATGCATCGGTTGGTCTCATGAGACAAACTAGTGTCTTGGCACAAGGCCTTGACAAAATCTTATTTGTAGTCTTGGCTCGAGGCCTTGGCTATGTGGTTATGATAGTTTGGCATTATGCATTTCATCATTTTGAAAGTGGTTATTGATATTTCATGTGATTATTCGATTATTAGAATATCCATGTGAATAAGTAAATGGCATTATTTCATTTTTCTTTTGGCATACTATGTTTAAGTTCAAGTTTAAAAGGACTTTGTTTTAGTTATACATTGCCTTAAAAGTTTATGCTTATTTTTGAATGTTTCCGCTATATTTTTATCCTTACCGGGCATTTGAGCTCACCCCTTTTCTATGTTTTATTTTTTCCAGGATGTGAAGAAGTAAGTTATTAATGACCTGTAGGGGTAGTATGTGGGGATATGAGTGTGGAATATGGAGACTATGTTGTTGTAGTAGTTTTTCACTTTGTGATGTAATGTAAAACTTTATGAATATATCTAGTGTTTCCAAGGCTACTAAACCAATTGGTCTTTCGAGAATTGATATTTCTTGTGATCATGCCAATGTTATGTAATAATGCACCAACTCTAGGTAACTGGGGTCGGGGCGTTACATGCATGCTTCTCTTCAGACGTGGAGTACACAAGGATGTCGTCAATTAAGACTACCAAAAACTTGTCCATGAACTCTCGGAACACCGTGTTCATCAATCCCATGAATACAGCTAGAGTGTTCTTCATGCCAAATGTCATTACAATGAACTCATAATGCCTATGATGACAATAAAAAGTAGCCTTCTGAATATCCTCATCCTTCACACGCATCTGATGGTATCCTGACCGCAAGTCGATCTTTGAGAACCAACTAGCACCCTTTAGTAGATTGAATAAGTCATCAATCCAAAGAAGATGGTATCAATTCATTATTGTCACTTTGCTTAAGCAACGATAATCAACACACAACCGCAATGTGTCATCGGCCTTCTTCACGATAAAAACTGGGGCAACCCACGGTGACACACTTGGACGAACAAAACCGCACTTTAACAGACCACTAATCTGTATACGTAGCTCCCGTAATTAAGACGGGGTCATCCTATATAGAGACATAGAGACATGAGACACACCTATGTGTAGTTCGATCCCAAACTCGATCACTTATTGAGGGGGTAATGTTACAACCTCTTCTAAAAAGACATCAGGGTACTCCTCTATGACACTATGAAATGACAACTTCTAAACTTCTGACGAACTCAGAATAGTCTCAGCCATCATGGACAATAAGGATGGAATGTGCCTATGACCCAACCGAGGATCTCGCTCAACAACAAATGCAACTTTCTTTCCATCTGCACCATGTAAAACACCCATCTTTTTGAAGAAATCCATGATAGCCTGCACCAAATACAACCAATCGATTCCAAGGATGACATCATATGGTTGTATTCATAAACACTTGAAATCTCCCCATGAGTGGTGTTGCCCCAACACTATCTCACAATATCTACATACTTCAAACAAGTCATCTCGACCTCCAACTAGCATTGTCAACGCCAAGGGCACTCGGAGCCTCTATACCTCATGTAACAAAGCATGGACAAGGGTATGTGATTTTAAAGAGTGTGTCAATCCTGAATCAAACAAGGAATACCCCAATGTAGAAAACAAGTAAAGGGTACCTCGAACGACATCTGGCTCGCCTGGGGCTGGAAACGCTAGAGCATGATGATGACCACGACCTCCTCCACGACCTCTCTGACCCTGATGGATACCACCACCACGGTCGCACTATACTCTCTGAGGATTGGAGGTGTCATGGGGCTGTCCTCTGCCTGCCCCATCTACCCTCTGGTGATCTATAGCTGATGCAACTTGTTGCTGTTGTTGCCTTGGCTGGAACTGCCTTAATGGAGAAACCTGAAGCGTAACACCTGGTGCACAATGACTGATCTGAAAGGTTTGTCACTCCTGCTGCTAATAAACACAACCACCATAAGAAAAACAAGTGCATGATCTCTTGGAATAGGCATAAGTGTTTCTCTCTCTAAAGAGACGAGATGTGAAGGGATGTGGCCTTCCCCCATCTAAACGAAAACTCTTCTGCCCTGAAAATCGGAAACCCAGGACCACAACTTTGCTTCGTGAAGGATCATGACGATCCCCCTATCGTGATTATCTGGTCCTGGCCAAAGTCCTCTGGACAACCTCTTCCCTCTACAAAACCTCATGATATGTCTTTAGCATAAATGGGGTGACCTGGCATTGGATCTCTGGACACAGAGCCCACTCTAAATGCCTCACCCTGGCCTCCTCATTTTATTACAGGTCTGAAGCATATCGTAAAAGGTTCTTGAAATAGATTTCAAACCCTCGAATAGTAGAGATCCCCTGTCAAAGGGTTTGATGCTCCTGGAGACTGGATGCCTTCGCAGTTGAAGAAAAGAACATGACTCTAAACTTCTCTCAGAACTCCTACCATGATATCACTGACTCGTCACGATCCCCTAGGAACAAGAACCACCAATGCCTTTCTAATCCATGCAGATTCATCACAACCAAGGACACCCAGTGCTCCTTCTGAGCACAAATCGAACTGAAGACAGTCTCGACCTCCTCTAACCAGTCTTCCGTGACTATATCTAAAACAAATCCCTCGTAACATTACAAACTATGGCACTGAAACTCTCGGAGTGTCTTCCTCCAAGTGTCATCATCGTCAACCTGTACCCTGCGACGACATGCTGGAATATCCTGCAGGATATTTTATGCGCAATCCTGATGAGGACGTCGAACTGGACCCATCCCTGTAAAATAACAATCGTTAGAGCTTCTAAACATGGAATATGGAAGAATCAACATTAATTAATAAATAGGTTTCTTTCATTGATTTTAGGATATCATATCCCATGGTCTACCCCTTCAAACACATGCATAAAGAAGAATGATGCATGATCCTTTCCTAGGTCTCTACTCTAAAACTAATATCACCTTGTTTAGTAGCCATTGTAAAAATAAATGACCGTACATCAGATAAAAGGGGGCCCTAAATGCCTATATCTTATCTAGTATCTAGTTTTTACAACACTTGATAAACATGAATGACACCCTTTCCCTACAAACCAATGCAACCTCACATGTGCCTAACTCCAAACACCATCCTATCCCTCAACCAAACCCCTGATACCTCTCTATCATTACCCCCTCCCTACAATGTGTACCCCTCCTGGGCCGACAATGCGATAAGGGAGATAATGACCCCCGATTCCCGCCTCCAGTAGACCCCAGGTTGGCGACTATCACCGAGGGTATAATAAACACACAAATAGGAGGCATTACCCACTAAGAGAACACATGCGGAAGAGAGAGACAAGAAATACACCAACCAAATCCAACACAGAACTGAAATATAATAGAATCCCAAGTGCACATATGTAATGCCTTGCAATGTAAAACAACTGAATGGTGATAAACATCAAGTACCCAAAAGAAAGTAAAATCAGCAGCAACCACATGCCCGAACAGCTCATGTAACCCCAAGCTCGTAGAAACCATCTTGATCTCCAACCAGCACCATGTGACCTGAAAAAAGATTATATATACATAAGGTGAGTATAACAGTATACTCAGTAGGATCCTCCCTGAAGCCTCTCGCGCAAAAATAAAGAGAAAGCATGCTAAAGAACACTAAACAATAAGTGAAACTAACTCGTCACCAAAACAGTTATACTAAGTTCCCAACCTCACCATGGAAACTCTCACCAAGAAATGAATACAAGAATATAAATAATATAATAAATAATATCAAGGGTACCCCACTACTACTTCCACACTGGTTTTCCAGTTTTCCCCAACGCCGCACATCATGAGAATCTCTCTCCAAAAATGCCTGCCCGTAGACACCTTTGAGAAGCACCACAATGTGCACCTCGTGAAACAAAAAGGATTTCCCGTAGACACCTTGGAAATGAACTACACCATCCTCAAATCCAAATTTAACCAGGTAGTTTCCGGAATCCACCACAGCTCGCATAACGTTTATCATACATTGGGTATTATACCTCAATCCATTAAATCTCGTACACTGAGTAAGGATCCTCAAGCCATCACAACCTATACACGTTACACCTATAGTAGTCTATAAGATACTATATCCAGAATATATCTGTGTGAATAACCACAAGCCATTATAGCCCTCTACACACTTATATGGTAAAAAACAAACCGATGTGCCTACCAGCACAAGTATCTACCAAGAGAAGAGATCAAGGCCAAATGGGGTAGTCCTCCATTCACCTCCCATCATAATGTTGGGGAAAACACCCCCCCGGGGATTAGAATCCCCGGGGTGTCAGTTTCCCTTTCTGACAGGGTGGAGTAGCATATAGAAACCAAAAAAGTACAGGATATATTATATCTCACAACCACACTATGCGAATTACCTAGTCTTAGACACAACTGCAGTTAACATCTCTTAGACTCCAGATGATACTTATAATACTAGGAATCCAATAATAAGACAACCATATAAAGAGATTTATTAGATTACTTCTCTTCCTTTTTATCACTTCAACTGTACGTTAATTAATTCTTTGAAAATTAATTAACCATGAACAATTCCATATTAAAATATCATTAGCATGACACCCAATGTCAATTCATACTTCAAAAGATTACAACCTCATCCTTATGTTCCAGAAACTCCATCCCCATGGTTTAACACCATTTATTAAAATATTCATTATAGAATCACTTTCTCATATTCCCAGGAATTCTAGAAAAGAATTCTATGGTACTAACACAAGATGGATCAACACGGTGAGTAGATGTACTACCCATAGATTATTTGCCCCCTATAGTAAGAGTGTAGACCCATACTCCCTAGAGATGCTAAATATGGAAAGAATGTGGAATACCCCACGTGTCTTCACCCCTTTTGGAAGAAGGGTAAGCAAGACCAGCTGCCTTGAGTAGTGGGGAAATTTAAATCAAATAAACAACCACAAAACCAGAAAATATCCAACAATCACATCCATCCCACTCTATCATCCCTAGTGTCCTCCCTGACACCCACATGTATAAACTGATGCATTTTTCCACTCTAGGATTCTTCCACATCCACAACTAAAAGGCCTCTATTCCCCCACATATCACAACTCCCCTACTGGGTCATGTCTCAACACAAGCAACAGGAAAAACAACCTTCAAATCAATTGGGCTATGGCCCTTTAACAATAAATAGGGTAACTCAGAACCCTTAAAGGAATTATCAAACAATAAAATTCTTTAATCCATCATAAATTAACATATTTATATTCTGTTGGTTCCAACATCCGAAAACCTGACCAGTAAGCTATCACCAAATATTAAACATGCTAACTACGCCAATTTGATTAAAATCAATTTACAACAAGAACCCGATTAGTTTTCATGACTCTATATCTTTAGCCAAACAATTATCAATTAATCCCAGATTACATTCCTTATCGATTTCCATCATGAAAAATAGATAATCAAATCAAGAATATATATCACACCACCTAGCAAAACAAGAGGCAATAACATACGATCAATACAATATCATTATCCAGTTCAAAATATTTATCATGTCAATTAAATTTTCATCCAGTGGGATTAAACATGATAACAATATAGTTTCGGGTAAAATAAAGAGAAGAAACGAATCCCCTACCTCAAGGATTTTGACGAAAACACCAACAAATGAATAATGAACAAGAAAGCCGGGTTGATTCTCCAAGAAACATCCTTAGATCTATTCTTCAACACATCAAAGACCAAATATCACCATATATGGCATCCATAAACATAGATATACACATAACGGGAATAGATCTAAGAAAATAAGAGAAGGGGATGAGTAGATCTAATTAGATCAAAGAAACCAAACAATAACGATAACACACCTCAATAAACCCACCTCAATTCGCCAAGAGAAGACTTCAGATTGCCTCCAAAAGGATTGGGAGTTGTTCTCATACCTTCAAGGTAGGGAAATCCCGAGTTTTGGCCTCTTAAAAGCTTAAATGAGCATGTTAGAGGCAAAACGGTTGAGATCCACAATTTGAGGATCTAATTTAAGTGCCCACATTGTTTTCTCACACAGTTTGAAAAAATGTGCGCTAACTGTGCAGTCACCACTACCTCGTCAGAAACTCCTCGCATGGTTAGGATGCACGGTTAGACAAACTGTGCACTAACCATGCATTAGCCACCACCTCCAAGACCAACTATGCATGATTTGGCTGCATGGTTTAGAAAAACCGTGGGCAGCCAATGAAAAAGCTACTACCATTTATCTTTCCTTAAAAATTCACCCAAACTCACCACCAAGTCATTACTCAAAAACAAGGGTAGTTAGAAACATCAAAATTACCTGAAGACATAATGTGATGTTACAGTTCACAACTATCAACCATTTAAATGGTTTATCAAAATGGAAATCTTGGCAATGTGATGGGGATACGTCACCTTGACCTCCCAAAACACCTCTAACACCACATTTCCACAATGTAATGGGCTGGAGAGGTTCAGGCCATTACAATATGTGTTAATACTATATCTTCAATTATCCTTTTTGACTCTTCTTCTATTCATTCTAATATTCCAATTCTCCCTATACAGTGATTAGTTTTGATCCCAACTGATCAAGGTGTAATCATATGAGTTTGATAAAGGTTCATATCAGCTTTTTATGAGGGCTTCCTTTTATTCCATTTACACCCATTTTCCAAGTGGTTTGATAATATTTTTAAGTTTAATGGTTTTTTCATATGTTTTTTCCAAATTACAATGAAATTAGTTACATGTTTATTGATGATTGTTTAGTGTTTAGGTTTTCATGGACGTGTGAAGTAACCGGAGTTACCAAAACCCAATGTTTTGAGGGTTTGGTAGAAAAATAATCCCCTATGTGGTATCTAAAATAATTTATAGGCTAAAATATATTAATTAATTACTTATAAATGTTATATTTAATTAATTATTAATTTTCGGTTTTTTTGGAACATTGGATATTGAGAGGATCTCAGTTGATCATGGGAGACTTTGGATTGGAATATAAAGGTATTAAAAGGAATTATAATTACTAAGAAATAAATGGTGAAAATTCAATTGGTGTAGAAAGACCCTTTAAATTAACACATATTTATTCCAATATAGTTTTATTTTTTCAGTTGTTCCAAACATTATTGTATTGAGTAATCATTAATTTAATTTTTTATTTATAGAAATCCAATTTTTAGATGATTAAATTAATCTTAAGCATCTATAAAGAAAATATTAGTAAAAATACATAAGTATAAGTTCATTTATTGTGGCATTTATGTTTTAAACTTATGACTTGAAAGTGTAAATTGAATATATAATCTAAAATTTTCTATATTTAGTTATTGAAGGGTGTTTTCTATTTTAAAATGATATATTGAATTTTATTTAAATCTTACTAAAAATTATTTTTGAATAGGGTTTAAGACATGGTTTGATATTTTGAATTTCGATTTTTGGAAATTCATTTTTAGATGTTCCTCAGAACATGTTCATTATAGGAAAGTGTACATTAGAATGGAAGAGGGTTTTGAAATAAAATAGTGAAATGGTTGGTGGCTGAGGAATTGTCTTTTTCTAAAAAATTAAGGTATATAGTATTTATGACTTCTTTTTATATGAATTAATTTTAGTGAAATTGTATTTACCCATTGGGGTGGAATTCTTTTTAATGGAATGAAATATATTTCATTTGGGTCAGTTAAAATTGTAGTGAACAAGAGCACCAAATAAAATTTTTTTGATTATTAAAAAAAGAGTAAAACTGTCCCAAAACTAAATTTTGGGATATGGGTAAACTTGGGGTGAACATATCCCTATGGTGGATAGTGATTGATAGTGGTGTGTCTCTATTTTTATATAGTTTTTCACATCCTTTTACATAATTTTTAATAATTTAATTAATTAATTATTTACTATATATTAAACAGCCGTACATTTGTATTTTGAAAATTATATTTATTAATTAATCAATTTTTATAATTAATTTTTATTTTTTAGTCTTCAAATGAATTATTTTAATTTTCTTTATTTTTTGAATTAATTTATTTATTTATTAGTTTGTTTAATTAAAATCAGCATGACTTTGAAATAAATTAACTTCTATTTTAAATAATTAAATAATTATAATTTAGTTTTAATTATCCTCCTTTTAATATTTTGATTTCTATCTTTGTATATTTTATTTTATGTTTTTAACTGATTAATTATTTTCAATATTTTTCTAATTAAATAAATATTAAATTTAAATTCAATTTATGCATCTTTAATATTTTTGAATCAATATTAGTTTTAATTATTTATTCTACCGATGTAGTGCATCAGTTACCTTTTATTTGTTCTATCGGTAGCCCCTTTTATTTTATGTAATGATGTCATTTTAATTTTTACTATAATGGTGACCTTTGATTTTGTGGAACAAGCACTAACCTCATTATTTAAATGCATCAGTACAATGTTATTTTTATATATATAATGTTGTCCTACATTTCTATTAAAACTACTTGTAGCCTTTAGTTTTTTTAATGGTAATCATCTTCTCAATAGTGAGTTTCTAATTTTTTTTAATTAATGGTAACCTTTTCTTTTAGATACCGGTGACCATTTCTAAACAAACCTATCAATGGAATTTTTAGTTTACCACATCAGTGACATTTTTTTGTTTATATATATCTGAAAACTCTTCTACACCACACTGATTCCTACGGTCACCGTCGCACCAATTCCTCTACCAATCCTTATCCGAGTCCATGTCTTCCACCATTGCATCATTCCTCCTACTACACCCTTATGACTAACCTCTTCAAAAACTTCTTTCTGGTCACCATTATGTTCACATATTGGTTCCATGAATAAAAATAATAGGGATGGAATGAAACACAAAAAAAATGATTTTAATCACACTCAAATCAGATTTAATGTAAATTCATTTTCACCCCCTAATATCATGTCTCATGTTTCTACCATAACCACAAAAGTAGAAAGAAGCAGTCCATGCCGTTGTGCATAGAGGTCCATGCCACTATTTTTTGAAGAAGGGTTTTTTAGGAGACTGCATGTTCCACTGTAACTAAATTTTGCATGGAGGCGCTTGAGATGATATCCATTAAGGGGATGATCCACACAACCATTGCGATGAGCCTGAATCTGCTTCATCAACTGTCGCTACAGTATAGGATATAGTCGAGTCGGATGAGTCGCCCCACTGGAGGATAGACGCCCTGCCATTGAAGGGGATTCAATCTGGTAGGCTCCACCACTTTGCTGGGAAGGGGAGAAGGGGCTGGTGTGGGATTTCGTAGGACAAGATGAACCCTACCCCTCCCCAAATGAGCCATGGAGAAGGGGTTGGGAGAAGAATAAAAGTTCACAAAATAATAACATAACATAAACTAAAAGCAATAACATAATTAAATTTTTAATATAAAATATTAATTGAATGTAAATTTAAATAGTAATAATTATTAATTAAAATTGATAATAAAATAAATCAATTAATCATTTAATATTTATAATTTATAAGATATAAAATAATTAATTAAAAGTAATATATTAATATATTTACATAAATATATATATAATAATCAAAATGAATTTATTTATGCAACTAAATTATAAATTAATAAAATAAAATAATTAATTAGTCTATTAATTAATAAAATTAAAATAGATAATAATCAAATAAATTATTATATTCATAATAACACACTATAAAAGTTTTTAAACTAATTTTTTTAACTAATTTTCTCATTAATATTTAATTCTCAATTTTTATAATAAAATAATAATAAACAAATTTAAAATAATTTAATTCAATAGTAACATATTATTAAATTTGTTAATAAACTAAATTATTAGATGGTTAAAACTAAGGTGATCAGGACCCCTAGATGGACCGTTTTTATGGTTAAGTGTGGAGTGAAGACGGCTCTTGGGTAGTCTCTTTGGCCCAAGGGAATGGTATATTAACTTTATGTTATGATAATATGATTGGGAGGGGTATAATTTCAATGGTGGTAGATTTTTTTGTTTTGTCATCTGGAGGTGATCAAATACACCATGACACCTGCCATATAGGTATTGAAAATTTCTCTAAGGATGAATCCAAAAAAAATGTTTAATGTATTATTATGTATTTATTTTAAATTTGTTTATCTGCTCAATTAAAGTTTTTTATATAGAATTATACATCATAAAATTTATAAGAAATATTTTTTTGGTAATATTTCTGTGGAATCCCACTTGAATATACTCACTATATGTATAAGAAATCATGAACTAGTGTACGCGAGAAGAATCAAACATTGTTACTGGCATGTGATGGGTTTAGTTATGGGTTTGATTTTATTGAAAGGTTGGACTTGTACATGGAACATGTTTTGTGATATGTTTCAAATAATAATATGAATGTAAATGATTCTATCTTTCATACGTATATTTTTTTATATGTGATCATCCCAATGTGTTATTGAACTTGTACAACATCTTGTATAACATATATTATAATTTTATGCTTTTTATTTTTTCCATTTTATATTTCATATGATGGATGGTGATTATTGATTTTATATTCTATATATCAATATATAAAATGGGGTTTGGAATTTCCTTGATACCACTTTTGACCCCTACCTATATTTTGAAGCCACTAGCATTTGTGGAGGTTCACATATGATCATGTGCAAAACTACATTGATAACAATCTATAAAGTGAGTCAGACCATTATTTTACCAAGAGGAATCAAGGAGCTCTTTTTATTTTTGAATTACTATTTCTTGATTTGGTTGATAAGGTACATATGAATGTGTTTTCTCTTATTATGGAACCTTGTATTCTGAATCATGGACATCTTTCATGATGGAAGTCTACTTTACCATGGTTATATGATTTATTTTCATAACATTTGATTTTATGGTTGATTTGATTCATACATAATGTGAGACATTTGTGGATTTTAAAAATTATTTTTAGTTATTAGATATTTGGAACATAGTTTATTAAAAAGTGTTACGTTTTGGATATTACTTTTGACCTATAGATCGAAGAGGTGTCTCATGTATCCTATCTTCAAAGTAGGTATCACAAGACATATATGCCATATAGTGTTCATGTTTTCAATGAATACTATATTTACACATATATAAAGTGTTAAAAAATTCCCATATAATGATCCCCATAATAGAAATCAACGGAACTGAACTCATCTGGGTTTAATTTGGTTTTTAATTTTTTATGCTTTTTGTATTCTGGGACACTATGATGATATGATCTATATAAATAATGGTTATGGAATCACTTAAACATGGGACTAGTGATGACCCTAAGGGGTTAGTGAGGTTATTTTTTCCCATTAGCGTACACCTTGCCAGGTTGATCCTTTTATAGGTTTAGTTACGTACCATTCAATTAAAAACATATATTATTTTCCCAATAGATCTTAGAAAAAAAACTTACTTAACTAAATAGTTTTGGATATGATTCATCTAAGATGATTCTATTTGTTGTGGTAGTAATAATGTGTACTAATTTTCTTCTGCATCAAATTTTTTGTGTGTAGTTTCTATTTATAATTTTTACCCATGTGTTTTGATGTTGGTCATGTCATGTGTCGTGTTTTGTAGGACATGTGAGTGGTTCTATGGGCATGTGGGTACCATGGGTTTAGATGAAAATGTAGGTAACACACCATGAACTATGAAATTATAATAAGTTTTACCTATAAAAAATTAAATTATAACCATAAACATAGATTTGGAACCAAATTTGTCGAGCTAGGATGTAGACCTATAGATTCATAAATTGTTTATGGAACCATATTGAGTCCGGGTTCATTACTAGTTATGGGAAACATGACAGGGGCATTATCTTGGACTTATGGAGCCTTTAGAAGTAACCATATTGATTTTTAACTTTCTTGGTACCTATTCATGGAGGTATCATTGAAAATTTTACAAAGGAAGGATGGTTCCATTAGTTCTGGTTAAGGAACCGTGGGTAATATGATCAGGCCATTCTTTGAGGGGAATGGTTATTCAAGTACCATCACATATTGACATTGGATGAATTATTGAATATAGTGAATGCATGGGTTGATGATTTTGGTTCTAGGATGGTTGCATAGTGTAGTTAATCATGTGGTTATGTTTCTAATATGTGGGTTCATGTTTTTGAATAGGTATTCAATGGATTTCATGTTTTGTTGAAAACTATGTGACATAAGGCCCAATTGTTTTGGTTATGGTTGTGTGAGTCCTCAAATCACCATTATATTTGTGTGATCTTGTGAATGGGATTATAAACCTATCTTATTTTGTGAAAATATAATTAAAATGAACATAAAAGTTTTGCAAAGTAATATTGATGTGATTTTCATATAGTAAGATTGTTCAACCATCAAGTTTAACTAACGTTTATGTAATCCATGCAAGATACATGTGATCCTGATGTTGTGACCAGATCGAAGTAGCGTACTCATGTAAGAATGGACATTTTTTATATGTAATAGAATGATACTATATAAAAGATAAGGTATGAGCAGTTTTAATGAATTGATTATAGGGATGACATCTCATGGTTTGAGGGAGGATATTTTAATGTCCCATGATAATAAACAATAAATTTGAAATAAATTAGGAATCATTGAGATATACACCTAAGAAATGGATTTTTATGTACTTAAATGAATAAGTGTTGCCATTAGTGTTAAATTTAGGACCATCAATAAGGGGGAGCATCATACATATGGTGATGGAACAAAAATATGTGGATCCTAGGGTGTATAATTACGTAATCAATATGGATCATGGTTCACTATTATTCATTCGAGGGTGTGACCCTTGTTACTATTTGACATTCAGTTAGTAATGAGAATAATGTTCCCTTGGGAATGGAATAGGTAATGTGTTGCATTTGGGTTTGGCACTCAATTTTAGGTGACTCATCTATGAAAAATCAATATTTCATGTGACAAACACAGCATTGTTTGTGGTATTTTTGAACTTGATCCCTGAAAAATTCAATACTATAATAGGGAGTGTGATGTTGGTAGTGGGCATGTGATCCTAAAATGAGAAGGTTTTGGATGTTTGGAACTATTCATTGGATGACCATTGTGAAATATTTATGTTGGTGAATTCGGGTAGTTTATTACTACTATATAAATCATTTATAACTACATACAATTTTTATATGGTCATAGTTATAGTCTTATCATGGGATTCAGGCTTGAGATGGATTATAAAAATCTATATGTTTTAGATTCATTTTATGTCAATTCTCACAAAAATCATATTGTGGGATTAGATAACTGGTCATCTATTTTAGGAGTTCACATGGTGTGTTATGTATGGGCACTAGTGTGGGTACTTGGGTGATCTAGGTATGACTCCCAGAATAAAGGTTTTGTGTTTTTTTAGTGATGCATCATTAACTGTAATTGGGAATATTCTATTAGATTATATTAGAAGAGTTCTGACTAGTTATATTTTATATCATTCAATATAGTTGTTTGTAAGAAGCTTCAGGTGCATTATTTTGGGAAAATATTGGTGTGATTCATCAATTTTATAGTACTCGATCATGTTGCATTGGGAGAGGGATTTTTATCTATTGATTTTATTAAATATTATAACAAAGAGTGGAATCACTGATAGATTTATGGTTCATCAATTTTCCTGCATTTTTGGATAACTTAAACATAAGAAATGTCAATGTAATGTGGTTATAGTGTTCCAACATGAAATTCAATTGGAGGAAGGGAAAAAACCTTGAAACTAGTAGTCAATAGATAATTACTATTATTGGGAGTATTCAAGGGTTTATTGATGAGGTGGATGATTAAATTATCATGTATTATAGTGGTTTGGATTTTCAATGCTTTTTCCTGTTGTTTATAAATGGTTATGAGGATCAAATCATGGTTTGAAAATTTGAGCACATTAATTATAAGGCTTCTCTTTAGAATCATGTTTGGAATTTAGATCATGGAAATGATCTATTGATGAGTAATTATTGAATGAGATTGGTCAAGATGTATATTCAGATGAAAATTGTGACTTCATGAGGATAGGAAGTTATGTAGTAGGGAGTTTATAATTCCTTATGGCCATATAATAATATGAAATTTTGATACTTTTTTTATTTTTATTTTGATTATTTGAAAATTTTTTATTCATCTTTTAGAATAGAATTAAAAAACATTAGTGTAAAAGTGAAATTTTCGAAAATGGATTAAGTCATGGAAGGATTTAAAGGTTATTAGATTATTGTTGAGAGTTTCAGGTTATGATTCTGTTGTTTTGGGGGTTTATGGTAATTGTTCATTGTTTGTTGTACACGACATGAGAGAAACCATGCAATACCTTTCTATGTGAGGATATTTTTTATTAATGTTATGTAAACAATAGTTTTCAGGAAATGATATCACAAAAACAAAAAATATTTAATTGTAATGAACCAAATTGGTTTGTGATGGAGTTTTAGTTGGTAGTTTCAGACAAATTGTGAAAATTATTACAGATTATGGAAGTACCAATTTATATTATTGTGACACACTTTGTTAAACCATACAACACAATCCATGTTTGGTTTATTATTTAGAAAAATAATTTGTCAAAAATGGTGTAAATAATTGAAAGTGGGGTTTTATTGTATTCTATTGAATTTATTAAGAGGGTTCCTCAACCTATTATTATTCTATCATGATTTTAATAGAAAAAACATTTTCCCAACTCTTACTTTCATATCCTCAGATTAGGTAGGGTATTATATATTTCATTCATAGTGATTTGAGGTAATCCTCCAACTCTGGTGATATCCATTTTTCAACTCTTCCCTCAATTATAATTTCTCACATCCCTCAGACAAGGGTTTGGTTCTGATTCGATTATATCACAACTCAATAGACCGAGTGTGATGAGGATTATAAAATATTATCAATAAGAAAATCTTGATATTTTACATATTATTAATTTCTATGAAAATCAATAAGGTATGACATCATTATAGTGTTCATTATTATTTTGTATATAAATTACTATTAAAATGTATGTGGTTTGGGTGCAGAACATTGGGTATTTGGATTGGTTTGGGTGTTGTGGTGTTATAGGGTTGTCTAAAACATAATGTATTGATGATTTTTATGGAAAACTATGTACCAAGTTATTATCCCACATTAGGTAGAGTTCAAATCTTAGTAATTATTCATTTATATGTTTTATAATAAATTAATTATTGATTTATCGCTTATATTAGGATATTAAGTCACTAAAAATATCTTGGTAGATCATGGATAATGTTTGATAGGATTATATAGACCACAGTAGAAAAATATAGAACTTGTATATAAATGGGTAAAATAAAAATTTAGGTATGTGTTCGATTAAAATTTACTCATATTCATTATATTTAGTGGCTCACAATGTGGAGACATTAACATTAAATACATTGAACTAGTTTTTAAAAAAATTATCAATGGATTTCACCTTTATATATGAATACATAATTCATAAATGACATCAATGTGAGTTGTGAGATAAATAGTTTCTTTTGAATTATAATTTTTCAATCATTGTTATATTTTAGTTTAATTGACATTTCTTTCATATATAATTACAAGGTAAAAATTTATTGTATGTTTAATTAATTTTTTTTTCAATGGTGTGAATTGTTTTTAATACAATGGGTCTTGATTGTGTAATGTGAAATTAAAAATTTCGATATATGGAAGGAGTAATTTATGGTAAAATGATTCCCATTCTTGAGTTTGAGTTTTATGAAATTGATATGTGGTACAGATTTGATGACTGACGTTGATGTTTTGAATTTAGTTTTTTGGGAATATTCATTTGAAATGGTTTTTGAAAGTGTGTTTTGAAATTAATTTAGAAATAAAAATGGAATAGGGTTTTGAAATGTAATAGTAAAGTCCCAATAAATGTTTTTTAAATAATGAACACATATTTTAAATTATATAGTTATATGTGGACCAATTTATTAATGATAAATAGTAAAACAAGATAGGGTAGTAATTTTTTAAAAGTAAGGATATGGATTGGTGGTTAAACATATGGAGAACATGAATCCTGGGTGGATGTGGGATGATGGGTAAAATAATGATGAAAATGGACTATATATGGATAATTATATATATTTTAACATATATTGAATATAGACCTTGTGTAGACGTTGGGGCCCTATGGATGGGTATATTACCCCTAGGTGCTTTCTTTGTTAAGGGATGAGTATATCACCATTGGAAGAATATGGATTGAAAAATCATTGGTACATGCCCAAAGATATCTAATCACTGGAAAAAGAATGTATGCACCATTCACAGGGTCAATAGATCTAACATGATCAACATTTTTCTATGAATTTGGTTTAAATGTTAAAATAGGATTTATTGGAATTGTTTACTTGAAGAACATCTGTATAAAATTTATATATACTTCCAATTTTAGCTACGATATTTTTTGTGTAATACATCGTAATACTAAAACACTGATTATGATTCTTGGGAACTTGGGTAACCGAAAATACTCCCACTTGGTTACATAAACTATTTATGATAGGGTCTGAGTTTAATTGATATAGATAACTTAGATGAGTACATGAAGATCAGAATTATTTATGTATCAAGATTGTAATGGCCCGGACCTCTCTGGTCCATTACTTTGTGAATTTTGGTGTTGGAGGTGTTCCGGGAGGTCAAGGGGACTTATCCCCAACACTTTGCCAATTTTCCAGTTCTGTGAACAGTGTTTCCAGTTTTATGAACAGTAACAGATCGGTCTCACCGATCGGTCTGACAGATCGGTCTCACAGATCAGTTTCACAAATCGGTCTGACAGATTGGTTTCATAGATCGGTGTGACAGATCGGTTTCACAGATCGGTCTGACAGATCGGTTTCACAGATCGGTGTGACAAGATCAGTTTCACAGATCGGTCTGATAGATCGGTTTCACAGATCGGTGTGACAGATCGGTTTCACAGATCTGTCTGAGAGATCGGTTTCACAGATCGGTGTGACAGATCGGTTTCACAGATCGGTCTGACAGATCAGTTTCACTGATCGGTGTGACAGATTGGTTTCACAGATCGGTCTGACAGATCGGTTTCACAGATCTGTGTGACAGATCGATTTCACAAATCGGTCTGACATATTGGTTTCACAGATCGGTGTGACAGATCGGTTTCACAGATCGGTCTGACAGATCGGTTTCACAGATCGGTCTGACAGATCGTTTTCACAGATCGGTGTGACAGATCAGTTTCACAGATCGGTCTCACAGATCGGTTTTACAGATCGGTCTGACAGATCGGTTTCACAGATCGGTGTGAGAGATCGGTTTCACAGATCGTTGTGACAGATTGGTTTCACAGATCGGTGTGACAGATCGGTTTCACAGATCGGTTTAACAGATCGGTTTCATATATCGGTTTCATGTATAGTAACAGTGGGTGAACAGTGTTTCCAGACTCCTACAGTTTTTCCCCTTTTGATGTTTCCTTTGACGTAAAATACATTTAAAGCCTTATTTTAAGGTCTCTTAAGGCCGTTTAAAATTCCATAAATCCTTTATTAATTATTACTAAGACTTGGAATGTTTTACTTGGTCAAACCGCATGGGTTAATGCGATCCGTTTTTAATGGAGAATTAACCGGATCTTAAACCGTTTCCCCATTTAATCATCAAAAAGGGACGAGATATCATTCTCCATCGTTCTTTCCCTTTGTTCTCAACTAGGAGGAACTATAACCTTTCAATCCTTTTCGTAGGAGTTTCACAATCAATCTTTACTCCTAGGATTGGTTCCACTTTGTTTTGATGCAACCAAGCTGTGTCGATCAATCTTCGATATAAGGTATGTTGTATCGTCGTTCTTTTGGGGTTAATCTTCTTCTATCCTCCTCTCCATAATTATACCATGTAATTTCCAAGATTCTAATGGGTTTTCTTGGGGTTGGTTGGTACTTTCCTACCGCAGCATCGTCCGGTGGATGCAGTTGTCGCGAGGGGAGGATCGTGACATGTTGTGTGGATAAAGAACGTGAGGAACTGTTTGAGGTAGGGGATTCATGGCTTCTCTAATTGTATATGTGCAATCGTAGAATTAGCATGATTTATCCCTTTGGATCACAATGAAATTGACCTAATTAAATACTTGAGCCAGATTAAATGAATTAGTTGATCGCATATTGCTGCTTTATACCGTGATAACGGTTTTCCTCATGTTTTCCTAGATAGAGTGATATCTATGTTTTCTTTAATTAGTTGCTCGTTCATGATGGAAATTGACAAAGAACGTAAAGCCAGAATTAATTGTTAATTAATTGGCTAAAGATAAAGCGGCATGTAAATTAATCTGGTTATTGCAGTTGTTGTAGTTGTTTTAATTTGAGGATAATCAAATTAGGGAAGTAAGCATGGTTATTTATTTGTGATAGCTTACTAATTCGGTATCCATGATTGGAACCTACGAATAAAAAATCTGTTAATTCAATATGGATTAAAGAACAGATTATATAGGAATTTGTAAAAGGGTTCTGAGTTACCCTCTTGTTTGTTAAAGGGTAAAGAGCCCATGATGTGATGTTTGTTTTCCTACTACTTGTGCTGTGATGTGAGCCTGGATGGCTGTTGTGATATGTGGAGGCGTGGAGGACTTGTGGTTATGTCAGTGGATGACGCCTAGAGTGGCGAGATGCATCAGTTTATGCATGTGGGTGTCGGGGAGGACAACAGGGGTGATCGAATGGGATGGATGTGGTTGTTGGTTGCTTACGGTTTTCTTGAATGTTAATCTTCTTTTCTTTTCCCCACTGCTCAAGGAAGCTGGTCTTGCTTACCCTCTTTCCGATGGAGGCGAAGACAAGAGGTGTATGCCACGTGCTTTCCGTGTTTAGCCTCTCGATGGAGGATGGGTCTATGCTCTTTCTATAGGTGGAAAAGACTCGACGGGTAGTATATCTACTCACCGTGTTGAGCCTCCTTTGTGTTTAGAAGCATATAATGTTTTTCTAGAATGCCTAGGAATGTGGAAAAGTAATTCTGTAATGAATGTTTGATTAAATGGTGAAAATCCACGGGGATGGAGATACTGGAATTTAATAGTGATGTGAATCCTAAAAAGGAGCAGTTTTGAATGTGATTCCAATTTAGTTTAATGTGGTAAATTGTTCAAGGTTAATTAATTAATTAACGTACAATGGAACTGATAAAATGAGAATGGAGTAATCTAATAAATCTCTTCAAATGTTTGTGTGCTTATAGGATACCTAGTCTTACAAGTACCAGCCTGGAGTCTGAGAGACGTTAGCTGCAGTTCTATCTAAGACTAGGTAATGCACATAGTGTGGATGTGAGTTACTTATATATTCTGTACATTTTGTGTTTCTATACGCTACTCCACGCTGTTGGTAAGGGAAACTGACACCCCGGGGATTTTGAGCCCTCGGGGGTGTTTTCCCCAACATTCTGATGGGAGGTTGAATGGCTGACTACCCCCTTTGGCTCCACTCTCTTCTCTTGGTAGATACTTGTGCCATGAGGCACATCGATTAGTTACCCCATATATGTGTGTAGAGGGATGTAATGGCATGTGGTTATTCACACACATATATTCTGGATATAGTATCCTACACACTACTATAGGTGTAACGTGTATAGGCTATGATGGCTTGAGGATCCTTACTCGGCGTATGGGCTGTAATGGCTTGAGGTGTTATACCCGACGTATGATACACGTTATGCGAGCTGTGGTGGCTCCCGGAAATTACATGGTTACTTTTGGTTGTGAGGACGGTGTGGTGCTTCGCCCAGGTGTCTGCGGGAAAGCCTTTGTGGTCCACGAGGTGTAGATCGTGGAGCTTAGCCCAGCTGTCTACGGGCAAGCCTTTGGAGAGAGATGCACAGGACGTATGTTGTTGGGGAAAAGCGGCAAACCAGTGGGGAAGTAGTAGCGGTGTACCCTTGATATTCTTTACTATATTCTATATTCTTGTATGCGTTACTTGGTGAGAGTAGCCATGGTGAGGTTGGGAACATAGTATACCTGTTTAGGTGACGAGTTAGTTTCACTTGTTGTTCACTGGGATTTAGCATGCTTTATTTACTTTTTCACGAGAGGCTTGAGGACAATCCTACTGAGTATACTGTTATACTCACCCTATGTATATATAAAATGTTTTCAGGTCACTTGGAGAAGGTTGGAGGTCATGCTGGTTACTTCTAGCTTGTGGTTGGAGGAGGAGCTGTTCGGGCTTGTGGTCGCTGTCATTTTACTTTCTTTTGGGTACTCTTAGTTTCCCCTTGAGTTGTAGTACTTTTTCATGACATTTCATTTATGTACTTGTTTTCCTTTTATATCTCAATTCTAAGTTGGAGTTGATTGGAGTCTATTCTATCTCTCTCTTCTGCATGTGTTCTCTTAGAGGGTAATGCCTCCCATTTGTATGTTATTATACCCTCGGTGCTAGTCGCCAACCTGGGGCCTACTATAGGCGGGAATCGGGGGTCATTATCTCTCTTTTCACATTTCCGGCCCAGGAGGGGTACACTTTGCGGGGAGGGGGTCGTGACAGAGTGGTATCAGAGGTCTGGTTGAGGGATAGGATGGAGTTTGGAGTTAGGCACAGGTGAGGATGCATGGGATGGTAGGGCAACAGTGTCATTCATGTTTAGAAAGTGGGGTAAACACTGGAGACCGACAGAGACATAGGCATTTAGGGCCCCCTATGATCTGTTGCACGGACCTTTAAGTTTACGATGGCTACTGAACAAAGTGATACTGGTTGCAGGGTAGAGACCTAGGAAAGGATCATTCATCATTATTCTTTGTGCATGTGTTTGAATGGGTAGACCTTGGGATAGGTAACCTAAAATTAATAAAACAAAATAATTAATTAATTAATGTTGAGTCTTCCATATTCCAGGATTAGGAGCTCTAACGGTTGTTATTTTACAGGTATGGCTCCAGGTCGACGTCCTTGTCAGGTTTGCGCAGAAGGTGCCCAGCAGGCTATTCCAGTAGATCACTGCCGAGTAGATGTTGACGAAGATGACACTTGGAAGAATACACTTCGAGAGTTTCAGCGCCAGAGTCTACAGAAGTACGAGAGCTCCGTTTCAGATGCAGTCATAGAAGACTGGTTGGAGGAGATCGAGATAGACTTCAGTTCAATTCGTGCTCGGAAGGAACACTGGGTGTCCTTGGTTGAGACGATGCTGTGTGGAGCAGTGAGGAAGTGGTGGTTCTTGTTCCTCGGTGATCGTGAGGAGTCAGCGATCTCATGGGAGGAGTTTCGAGACAGGTTTAGAGTCGAGTTTCTGTCATCGACTGCGAAGGTGTCCAGTCGCTAGGAGCTTCTCACCCTTCGACAGGGGAGCTGCAGTTTTCGAGAGTTTGGAATCCGTTTCAGGAACCTTCTACGATATGCTTCAGACCTGTTACTAGATGATGAGGCCAGGGAGAGGCATTTCGAGGAGGCTTTGCATCCATAGATCCATCTCCAGGTCACCCCATTTATGCTGAAGACATATCTTGAGGTGCTGGCAAGGGCAATGGTTTTTGAATGGACTTTGTCCAGGACTGGATCGTCACGAGAGGGGAATCGTCATGATTCGTCACGAAGCAGAGGTGTGGTCCGGGGTTCCCGTTTTTCAGGACAGAAGAGTTTCCGTTCACCTGGGGGTAGGTCCCAGCCCTTTCCATCTCGTTTCTCTGGAGGAAGCAACACTCAGGTTCTTTTTTTCTTGTGGTGGTCATGGTCATCAGCAGCGGGAGTGCCGGACTTTTCAGAGCAGTCATCGTGCACCGAGCGTTCCACTCCAGGTTCCTCCGTTGAGGCAGTTCCAGCTGAGGCAGCAGCAGCAGGTTGCACTAGCTTTAGATCAACAGAGGGTAGATGGAGTAGGCAGAGGACAGCCTCATGACACTCCCCGTCCTTAGAGAGTAGAGCGCGGTCGTGGTGGTGGTCGTCATCAGGGTCAGAGAGGCCGTGGAGGTGGTCGTGGTCAGCTTCATGCTCTAGCATTACCAGCTCCAGGCGAGCCAGACGTCGTCTGAGGTACCCTTTTCTTGTTTTCTACCTTGGTGTTTGAATTTTTAGAATTAGGAGTGACAAACTCCTTTATATCCCCTACCCTTGTCCACGCTTTGGGACTTGTGGTAGAGAGGCTTCCAGTGCCCTTGGCGTTGACTACGCCAGTTGGAGGTCGAGCTGACTTGTTCGAAGTATGTAGAGACTGTGAGCTAGTGTTGGGGCAACACCGCTCTTGGGGAGATTTCCAATGTTTACGAATACAACCATATTATGTCATACTCAGCATGGATTTTTTGTATTCGGTGCAAGCTATTGTGGATTTCTACAGGAAGAAGGTCGTTTTCTTTGATGAAGATGGAGAGGAAGTGGTGTTTTTTGGTGAGAGAGATCCTCGAATGAGTCATAGACGAGTTCCTTCCTTATCATCCAAGATGGATGGGATGATGCTGAGTTCTTCAGAGGTTCAACAGTTGGTGTTTCATAGGGTCGTAGAGGAGTACCCTGACGTCTTTCCAGGAGAGGTTGTATCCTTGCCCCCTCGACGAGAAATCGAGTATGGGATCGAGCTACAGCCAGTAGCGTCTCCTATCTCTATGTCTCCGTATAAAATGGCCCCTTCTAAGTTACGAGAGCTATGTATACATCTTGATGATCTATTGAAGTGCGGTTTTGTTCGGCCAAGTGTGTCTCCATGGGGTGCACCAGTCTTGTTCGTGAAGAAGGTCGACGACAGTTTGCGATTGTGCGTTGATTATCATCGATTAAACAAAGTGACAATAATGAATCGATATCCTCTTCCATGGATTGATGACCTATTAGATCAACTGAAGGGTGCAAGTTGGTTCTCAAAGATCGACTTGCGGTCAGGATATCATCAGATGCATGTAAAGGATGTGGATATCCCAAAGACTGATTTCCTTTGTCGTCATGGGCATTATGAGTTTGTTGTAATGCCATTCGGCGCGACGAATGCTCCAACTGTTTTCATGGGGTTGATGAATGCTGTGTTCCGTGAATTCCTGGACAAGTTTGTTGTGGTCTTCATCGATGACATCCTTGTGTACTCCACATCTGAAGAAGAGCATGCAGAGCATCTACGAGCCGTTTTGGGAGTTCTTCACCAACATCAGTTGTTTGGTAAGTTTTCCAAGTGTGAGTTTTAGGCTCGAGAAGTTTGTTTCTTGGGGAATGTTGTGTCGCAACAGGGAGTAGCTGTGGATCCTTCGACAATACAAGCAGTGGTGTCATGGGCAGCCCCCAAGACCGTGTCAGAGGTGCGATGTTTCCTTGGTCTCGCAGGCTATTATAGGAGGTTTGTAGCAAATTTCTCCCGACTTGCGACTCCTCTGACAGCTTTGACCAAGAAGGATCAAGCATTCATATGGACTGATCAGTGTCAGGTAGCTTTCAAATATCTAAAGGAGAAGTTGGTAAGTGCTCCAGTCCATTGTCTTCCAACGGAGGGAGTCCAGTTTGATGTTTTCTGTGATGCTTCACATCTGGGGCTAGGCTGTGTTCTAATGCAGAAGAGGTCAGTTGTTTCTTATGGGTCTCGGCAGTTTCGTCCACATGAATGAAACTATTCCACCCATGATCTTGAGTTGGCAGCCGTGGTGTTTGCTCTGAAGTTGTGGAGACATTAACTCATTGGTGAGCACTTTTTGGTTTTCACCGATCATAAGAGTTTGAGGTATGTTTTCTCCCTACATGACTTGAACTTGAGGCAGCGTCGGTGGATGGAGTTCTTGCAGGAATACGACTTTGAAATATCTTATACACCTGGAAAAGGGAACGTTGTAGCTGATGCACTAAGCCAAAAGTCACGTAATGATGTTGTGTGTGAATCTGGTGATTCCTGGAGAGTGATGGAAGAGCTAGCAGCTTTGCATCTTGATATGGGAGAAGTTGGGGGTAGAGGTTGTCTTTTCCAGATGACGGTGCAGTCATCTCTGATGCAAAAGGTGGAAGTGTCTCAGTTGGATGATCCAGAGGTGGATGTTTGGAGAGACAGAGTTGTTTGTGGAGAGGCCCCTGATGGTTGGTCGGAGGATGAACAACACCGAGTGTTGTATCATGGAAGGCTTTTTATTCCCTTGGCGATGCGCAAGAAGGTTCTCCGAGAGTTCCATAGCTCACCCTTAGCAGTACATCCTGGTGTGAAAAAGATGTACCGGTCCTTGAGGAGTCATTTTTGGTGGCCTGGGCTGAAGCGTGCAGTGGTAGAGTGTGTGTCTCGATGTTTAGTCTTCCAGAAGGTGAAGGCCGAACACCGTGTTCCTGGTGGTCTTCTCCAGCAATTTGTGATTCCTCAGTGGAAGTGGGAGTACATCTCAATGGACTTTGTTACAGGTTTACCTTGAACTCCGGGAGGACATGATGCTATATGGGTGTTAGTGGATCGTTTAACAAATTCGTCCCACTTTATAGTGATCAAGGAGTCGAGCTCAGTGGAAGTTTTGTCGAGGCAGTATCTAGAGGAGGTGGTGAGACTTCATGGAGTACCTATGAAGATCATTTCTGATCGAGACCCTCGTTTTACCTCTAGGGTGTGGAGAGGTCTCCAACATGCTTTTGTCTCTCAACTGTGCCTTAGCACTCCTTTTCATCCTCAAACGGATGTTCAGACAGAGCGAACCATCCAAACTCTTGAAGACATGCTGCGCTCTTGTGTTCTTGATTTTGTAGGTTCATGGGTGAAGTACTTACCCTTGGTAGAGTTCTCTTACAATAATAGTTCTCACTCTACTATCGGTATGGCGCCATTTGAAGCCTTGTATGGCCGGCCATGCCGTTCTCCGTTGTGCTGGACTGGGGTCGGAGACTCAGCAATTCTCGGACCAGAACTAGTGAAGAATACAACAGAGATGGTACAAGTGATTCGTGAGAGGATGAAGACAGCACATGATCGCCAGAAATCATATGCTGATCAAAGAAGGAGACGGTTAGAGTTTAATGTTGGGGATCATGTGTTTCTGAAGGCGACTCCCCGTCGTGGGTAGCGAAGGTTTGGTCGTGGAAGTAAGCTTTCTCCTCGGTTTGTTGGGCCTTTCGAGGTGTTAGCTCGTGTTGGAGCTGTGTCATATCAAGTAGCACTTCCCCCTCAGATGAGTCGGATACATGATGTTTTCCATGTATCACAGCTCCGTCATTATCTTCAAGATGAATCTCATGTTATCGATTGGGTAGAGATCAATGTCGACAATGATGCAACTTTCGAGGAGCGACCTGTGGAGATCCAAGACCATAAGGAGAAGGTGTTGCATGGGCATTATATCCCCTTAGTTCGTGTCTTGTGGCGACATGGTGGCATGGAGGAGAGTACCTGGGAGCGTGAGTCACAGATACATGCTCAGTACCCAGAGTTGTTTAATGTTTAACTCCTTTCATGTAATGATGTTTCCTTTATGGTTAGACCATTCATGTTTTATTTATGTACCTTTGATGTGATGTTGTGAATGAATTGTTTGGGTATGGATTGTTTGTTCCCAGATGTTGTAGTTTTGTTCCAGCTTTCGAACAACTCATGGTGGTTTTCCCCTGAGAGGTATCTTATGGGGTGGTTGTTCGGACCCCTCTTTTCTTCTAGGTTGGTTTTTAATTCTCGAGGACAAGAATGTTTTGAGAGGTATCTAATGTAATGGCCCAGACCTCTCTGGTCCATTACTTTGTGAATTTTGGTGTTGGAGGTATTCCGGGAGGTCAAGGGGACTTATCCCCAACACTTTGCCAATTTTCCAGTTCTATGAATAGTGTTTCCAGTTTTATGAACAGTAACAGATCGGTCTCACCGATCGGTCTGACAGATCGGTCTCATAGAGCAGTTTTACAAATCGGTCTGACAGATCGGTTTCAATGATCGGTGTGACAGATCGGTTTCACAGATCGGTCGGACAGATCGGTTTCACAGATTGGTGTGACAGAGCAGTTTCACAGATCGGTCTAACAGATCGGTTTCACAGATCGGTGTGATAGATCGGTTTCACAGATCAGTCTGAGAGATCGGTTTCACAGATCGGTGTGACAGATCGGTTTCACAGATCGGTCTGACAGATCGGTTTCACAGATCGGTGTGACAGATCTGTTTCACAGATCCGTCTGACAGATCGGTTTCACAGATTGGTGTGACAGATCGGTTTCACAGATCGGTCTGACAGATCGGTTTCACAGATCGGTGTGACAGATCGGTTTCAGAGATCGGTCTAACATATCGTTTTCACAGATCGGTCTAACAGATCGGTTTCACAGATCGGTGTGACAGATCGGTTTCACAGATCGGTCTCACAGATCAGTTTCACATATCAGTTTGACAGATAAATTTTACAGATCGGTGTGACCGATCGGTTTCACAGATCGGTGTGACAGATCAGTTTCACAGATCGGTGTGACAGATCCGTTTCACAGATCTGTTTCACAGATCGGCTTCACAGATCGGTTTCATGTACAGTAATAGTGGGTGAACAGTGCTTCCAGACTCCAATAGTTTTTCCCCTTTTGACGTTTCCTTTGATGTAAAATACATTTAGAGCCTTATTTTAAGGGCTCTTAAGGCTATTTAAAATGCCATAAATCATTTATTAATTTTTCCTAAGGCTTGGGATGTTTTACTTGGTCAAACCGCATGGGTTAATGCGATCCGTTTTTAATGGAGAATTAACCTGGTCTTAAACCGTTGCCCCATTTAATCTTCAAAAAGGGACGATATATCATTCTCCCTTGTTCTTTCCCTTTGTTCTCAACTATGAGGCACTATAACCTTTCAATCCTTTCCGTAGGAGTTGCACAATCAATATTTACTCCTAGGATTGGTTCCGCTTTGTTTTGATGCAACCAAGTTGTGTCGATCAATCTTCGATATAAGGTATGTTGTATCGTCGTTCTTTTGGGGTTCATCTTCTCCTATCCACCTTTCCATAATTATACCATGTAATTTCCAAGATTCTAATGGGTTTTCTTGGGGTTGGTTGGTACTGTCGTACCGCAGCATCCTCTAGTGGATGCAGCTGTCGAGAAGGGAGGATCATGACCTGTTGTGTGGACAAAGAACATGAGAAACTGTTTGAAGTAGGGGATTCATGGCTTCTCTAATTGTATATGTGAAATCATATAATTAGCATGATTTATCCCTTTGGATCACAATGAAATTGACCTAATTAAATACTTGAACCGGATTAAAAGAATTGGTTGATCGCATATTGTTGCTTTATACCGTGATAACAGTTTGCCTCATGTTTTCCTAGATAGAGTGATATCTATGTTTTTCTTTAATTAGTTTCTCATTCATGATGGAAATTGATAAATAACGTATAGCTGGAATTAATTTTTAATTAATTGGCTAAAGGTAAAGAGGCATGTAAATTAATCTGGTTATTGCAGTTGTTGTAGTTGTTCTTATTTTAGGATAATCAAATTAGGGAAGTAAGAATGGTTATTTATTTGTGATAGCTTACTGATTAGGTATCCATGATTGGAACCTACGAATAAAAAATATGTTAATTCAATATGGATTAGAGAACAGATTATGTGGGAATTTTTAAAAGGGTTCTGAGTTACCCTCTTGTTTGTTAAAGGGTCAAGAGCCCATGATGTGATGTTTGTTTTCCTACTTCTTGTGCTGTGATGTGAGCCTGGATGGCTATTGTGATATGTGGAGGCGTGGAGGCCTTGTGGTTATGGCAGTGGATGACGCCTAGAGTGGCGAGATGCATCAGTTTATGCATATGGGTGTCGGGTAGGACACCAGGGGTGATGGAATGGGATGGATGTGGTTGCTGGTTGCTTGCGGTTTTCATGAATGTTAATCTGCTTTGCTTTTCCCCACTGCTCAAGGTAGCTGGTCTTCCTTACCCTCGTTCCGAAGGAGGCGAAGACACGCGGGGTATGCCATGTGCTTTCCGTGTTTAGCCTCTCGATGGAGGATGGGTCTATGCTCTTTCTATAGGTGGAAAAGACTCGACGGGTAGTATATCTACTCACCGTGTTGAGCCTCCTTTGTGTTTAGAAGCATAGGATGTTTTTCTAGAATGCATGGGAATGTGGAAATGTAATTATGTAATGAATGTTTGATTAAATGGTGAAAATCCACAGGGATGGAGATATTGGAATTTAATAGTGATGTGAATCCTAAAAAGGAGCAGTTTTGAATGTGATGCCAATTTAGATTAATGTGGTAAATTGTTCATGGTTAATTAATTAATTAACATACAACGGAACTGATAAAATGATAATGTAGTAATCTAATAAATCACTTCAAATGTTTGTGTGCTTATAGGATACCTAGTCTTTGAAGTAGAATCCTGGAGTCTGAGAGATGTTAGCTGCAGTTGTATCTAAGACTAGGTAATGCCCATAGTGTGGATGTGAGTTACTTATATATTCTGTACTTTTTGTGTTTCTATACACTACTCCACCCTGTCGGTAAGGGAAACTGACACCCCGGGGATTTTGATCCCTTGGGGGTGTTTTCCCCAACATTCTGATGGGAGGTTGAATGGCTGACTACCCTATTTGGCTACGCTCTCTTCTCTTGGTAGATACTTGTTCCATGAGGCACAACGGTTAGTTACCCCATATACGTGTGTAGAGGGATATAATGGCTTGTGGTTATTCACACACATATTTTCTGGATATAGTATCCTACGGACTACTATAGGTGTAACGTGTATAGGCTATGATGGCTTGAGGATTCTTACTCGGCGTATGTGCTGTAATGGCTTGAGGTATTATACCCGACGTATGATACACGTTATGCGAGCTTTGGTGGCTTCCAGAAATTACTTGGCTTCTTTTGGTTTTGAGGACGGTGTGGTGCTTCGCCCAGGTGTCTGCAGGAAAGCCTTTGTGGTGCACGAGGTGCAGATTGTGGAGCTTAGCCCAGGTGTCTGTGGGCAAGCCTTTGGAGAGAGATGCACATGACGTATGTCGTTGGGGCAAAGAGGCAAACCAGTGGGGAAGTAGTTGCGGGGTACCCTTGATATTCTTTACTATATGCTATATTCTTGTATGCATTACTTTGTGAGAGTAGCCATGGTGAGGTTGGGAACATAGTATACCTGTTTAGGTGACGAGTTAGTTTCACTTGTTGTTCACTGGGCTTTAGCATGCTTTCTTTACTTTTTCACGAGAGGCTTGGGGAGGATCCTACTGAGTATACTGTTATACTCACCCTATGTATATATAAACTATTTTTCAGGTCACTTGGAGCAGGTTGGAGGTCACGCTGGTTACTTCTAGCTTGTGGTTGGAGCAGGAGCTGTTCGGGCTTGTGGTCGCTGTCGTTTTACTTTCTTTTGGGTACTTTTAGTTTCCCCTTGAGTTGTAGTACTTTTTCATGACATTTCATATATGTACTTGTTTTCCTTTTATATCTCAATTCTAAGTTGGAGTTGATTGGAGTCTATTCTATCTCTCTCTTCTGCATGTGTTCTCTTAGGGGGTAATGCCTCCCATTTGTATGTTATTATACCCTCGGTGCTAGTCACCAACCCGGGGCCTACTGGAGGCGGGACTCGAGGGCCATTATCTCCCTTTTCACATTGCCGGCCCAGGAGGGGTACACTCTGTGGGGAGGGGGTCGTGACAAAAGTAGTATTGGAGACTCTGTAATGTTAGTAGTTATACTTATATATTTTTATATGTTATTTTATAAGTGGATTTCTAGTCGTTTAGTCAATCATGTACTACAACTGTTTTATTATCAATATTATATATATTATTTATTTCTTTATTTGTTCATTATTATGAATGATGTTTAATTATTTTTTATTCTATAACACACTTTGTTACATTGGGTAATATAATACAAACAATAACTTATTATACCCCCACAACTAGTTGGTAGACCCTGCCATTTTTGGAGGTGCACCCAAGGTCATGTGGAAAACCATTATAGCTAATATATATATATATTGTGCAAGGATTGGACGTCACATGATTTACTTAATGTAAAGAAAAATGTTTTCTTATGAGTCATAATCCTCTCATAAGAATGAGATAGATAATAAATCCATAATTGGATGCTTCAAAATCAATGAATTTAATGTCATTCAAGAATAATCTAACTTCCAAAATGATGTCAACTTTATTACATTCTAGCCAGCTCCTCTCAATTGTTCATTAGTATCAAATTGACATGTATGGGTGATTGGATACATGAAAATTATCTACATCAACCTCAACAAAATGGTATATGTCAATATAAATATTGGATAATAATTCCTTCAACTCTTCAGTAACCTCAAATGTATTATATATTTTAATTTATAAATTATACTCTCTCTAATATACAAAGGATCATAAGTTTAGCTTGTATGGACATCCTGGGTACTCAATTATCAAAATATTTTTACTTATAAATTAATTACATTTATATTCAAATTAATTTTTGAATATGTTTTTCAATTTTAAAAAATTAAAATTCAATTCATTTTTATTTTTATTTATTTTTCCTAATTCATAAAATCATTGACCTAGATTAATATTTACTAATATTTAAATTTGATGCTGCTTGGAAAATCATCTCGTAATCCTTTATTTCATTGTCCCATAAAATCACATTCAAAATCTATTTAAATTCAATTGAAAATCATTTTTTTACCACTAAACAGTGATATTTGGTATTTGTATAATGATATATAATATATTGATTTATTATTGTTGGTTCACTAATTTTGCATTGGCAAGAACTACATGTTTCCTAGAATGTTCCCAATAGAGACAATCCCAATGAACTCATGATCATCCATATATAATATTCATTTTTAATTATAAAAATATTATAAATGTATCTTTTATTGAGTAATTATCCCTTCAAATAATTATTATAGAGTTCAATAATGATAAATACATTCATTCAAATAACATATATTTAGGTGAACAAGAATCGTATTTAGTACAACAATGACACATTCTATTATTTAACTTAGCTGGATTTTATCCTGCACTCTCAATAACAGATATTATTGTTCTATGTGACTACTATATATATTACATTGAATATCACACAAATCATGAATGAATCATATTCATTTATAGAATTATTATTATAGATTTATAAAACGGAAAACACAAAATGTCCATTCCTTTTGAATTGACAATTTCTATGGTGTAGTAACTCATTCACGAAGAGTATGAGTTATCTAAATTTTCATCCTCAACATCTAAATTATATATGACGTCAAAAAATAATATAACCTTTTAAAAAAATATTCACCCTTTTCAAAGCACCTCAAAAAACAATTACAATATTCAAAAAATTCCAATATCATCGATGGAAAATAAAAAAACAATGTAGAAGAATTTTTAATGAACATAAACCACTCTTATCAACCAAAGGAAAATATTTTATAAAACTAAATTTCTATTTAATAATACCCAAAATCATATACAATTTCAAGTAAAAAACATACTGAACATATAGAGTATATTAAAATGGTGATTCTAAATCAACTCTACCACATGGTGACTAAACCATGTCTGTGAAATTATATGATGCTCTCCCTGTAAATAAGGGAACATAAATTTTAATATAATCCCCCTCAAAATATTAATCATATATCATGAATCTAAGAGAAATAAAGAAACATTTACCATCTACCATGATAGTTGTAATATATTCCCCTTCAACAAATGTTGAGAACAAAACAATGTGGATCATCCTTACCAATGTCTCCTAAAAATGAATAAAACGTTGAATATTCACATTCAGAATGTGTGTCTTAGATATGTATTTGGACAATTACTTAGTGAAAATATTAGTAATTTTTTATATAGTTGAATCGAATACAAAATTTATGTCACCGTTAGACACCCTATATTGATAATGTAAAAGCTAAAATCAATGTGATTGCAACTTGATTATTGTGTATAATTTACTGAGGGGTCAATAAAATCATTATTTCCATATGAAATCATTAATGTCATTCAATATTTACCGAAATATATTTAATCTACTACTTCATCCAAATCATCTATGTACACAAACTAATATATATAATGTATTCACCCTCTTCTGTACATGGAGTTATAGTAGTGTCCCATTTTTTTATTAGATGAAATTTCAATGTTTGAAAATTTCCATTTGATGGACATCCTTTATTTAAATTGGGCTTTAGAATGAAAATACATGTTTTGGAACACTTAAATATTATTTTCCCTAGAATTGTAAATACTCCTAGGAAGTTCCACGAATGATATATTGATTTTTGGGAGTGTTAATCTCTAATGCCTAAAATCTATAGAAGATAGATAGGGTTCCGAGTTTGTTTGAAACCATGCAGCCCCCAAGAAAATTGTGCACCTATTCCAGTGGAGATAGAGGTTCCATATAGTTTTCAATTATCACGTGGTAGGATATCAAGGCCATGATCCTAGTAATAGGTCTTGGACAAAGATAATAGGTATAGTGTACACACAGTTCTCCAAACTGTGTGTATGAACCGTACGATCCTCTCCATAGGCATTAGATCTTGCATGACTGGATCACGTTTTGGCTAGCCGTACAAGCATACCACACACCCAAATAAATGTAGGAAAATGATCATCCCAACTTATTTATTTATATTTTTCTCCCACTCTTTTAATTCTAATCTATAGGGAATAGAATCCCACAGAGGGCCTCTCCTCCTCTAACTCATGGTGTGAGCATATGTCCCTTATCCGGCCTCCATTTTGAGAATCGTCATGTGTATTGGTGATACCTAGGTAACAATATTAACCCACATAGAATATTTCTATTTATATCCTGTATTTTTGTTCTATTTAGGTTATACCTAATATAACCTATTTTCATAACATTCAACCATTTATTCATTTTCTCTCATACCAGACCAACTAAATCCTCAATATAGGACATGTGGGTTTTCCATGGTATATAGTAGGTGGTCTATAGATTTATATTCATGGAATTATTATTTATTAATCTAATACATTGTTTCAAATGTTAGATTTTTCATTCTATTTCTCTTAATGTTTAATTTAAATTATATAAACCCATGACTTTGTTGTAGTTTCACTTGTATATTTAATTAAAAATGATAAAATTCATGGAATTAATATTGAAATGACCTTATGGATGTGATCATTGGATTCCTTTAATTGATTAATGTATTTATAATAAATTTATCCTTGATGTGAACTATCATTAAAATTGTAATTTTAATAGAATATGGGAGGATGTGAGACCCCTTTATTCTAAGCCTTTTCAACCAAACCATCTTCTTATTTGTTATGGACTTCTTATTATCGATATTTCATGATGATTTTATATAGAATGCTTATTAAACTGGACTATCTCATATAATAGAATTTTTGGTTCTATATTCTAAGGGAAAGAACATGAACCTATTGTATTCAACCAAATCATACAATACATCCAAGATGGAATGGATCCCCTTTTAATCAATCAAATGACATGTCACCAGATCAACAATATTTTTTATATTCACTAATTTAGTTTGTGAATGAATATAACCCTAATTAAATCCATTTTTTTATTAAGAGGGAATTATTTAGAACATTTCTTCTCAATAGTAATATAGATACATTATACCTTGAGTGATACTCAAACCCCTTTGTGATACACCTAGGATATGTTCAAAGGGGACATGTTTTACTTAATGCTAATAACAATACTTGGGATTCCATTTATGGATCACCATGTATGTACTCATTCATATTTTAATAATTGTGACACTCCTCTAATTATACTAGTGTATCTTTTAATTAATTTGTTTGGATGGAAATAATATTCAATTTAATTAAATACAAGAAAAAAATCAACATAAATTACAATTAGGATATTTATATTAAAAATTGATAATGTATTACTTTTATCCAGGTACTCGACTAACAATAAAAATCACATAATTGGGATTTGGACAACATTTGTTCATGTTTTGTGATGAATCATTATCACAATCATCACACATAGGTATATGTTGACCATAGTATTGAGGCATTTTTTATAGTATTATAATGGTATGTTTTGACATGTGTACCTTAGGAACCTAAGTCATTATACTTACATTTATAAATTTATTACATACCTGTCATACTTAAGTAGTATTATAATTTTTATTCTTGAACAATATTATTCTTTATACATAATTAATTCTGGATTTCTGATTATATCAAACACCCTTTTTGGGACACCCTTTGACTGGGTTACCGGAGAAAACCTCATATTCCCAGGTCCTTGGAATATTTCTTTTTCATTGAATATTACATGGGAGGTAAAGGGGATTTGATTGAGCTAGTAATAAAGATTGTCATTCAGTTATCCATTGGGATTTTATTCTATTAATTAAATTTTACTTCATGATTTCTGTTTCATATATATACCTTGTAGTGGCAACTTGATGTGCTTTCATAGTTGTACATTTTTCATTTTCCACTTTTATTATAATATAATATTTATCTTCAGCTTATCCATATTTACTATATTTATTTTACTTCTATTATTCATTTTTTCTTATTCTTATATGTAACTATATTACTCAAATCATTAATGTATAGTCTCCCCACCAAACAACCAATATACCTATAGTACTAGACAGAAGCTTCTAGTGTATTTGAAGGCAGGGTTGAGGCCATGTGGCAACTGATTTGACAACTAGTTAAATATTATGTTTTTCGGGACATTTCTGATTTTTGTTAGAGAATTATTATTTCCATTGAATTAATATTTTGTGTTGGGAGACAAGAGACTATGAATATGTTGTCTCTTGGTAAAAGGTTGTTTTTGGACGTTATTAACCCATTTATGGTGATAATTACAAGTGTCCATGGATGGAATTGTTATTCATGTTGTTTATTGTTACAATTTATTATAATTTCACCATGAATGATTGGTGTTCCTTCTTTTTCTTAATAATTTATGTTATTTTACCCTTCTCTGAGAATGTCAATGTGGTACCATTACATGAATCATTATATGTACATAGGGATTTACATTACATTAATATTCCATTCCATATATATTAAATTTTTAGGTTATTTTAAATCATTCATGTTGAATGTGTATTTATTATCATTATTTTTTATACCATGAAAGATACTATATTAGCAAGCTTAATTTTATACCTAGTTATGTAATTTTATTGAATTCTTGTTTATATGAAAATTTATGTATTTAAAATAGTATGCTCCCCTTGATTGATATGAAAAGATTTCCATGATATCAGTTTGTTGGATTTTTCCTTTTTTTACTTTTATATATCATGATAACTTATTTTACATAATGGTTATTTTTTTATGAATATATATATTTATGTGATAGTATTCAATGTTATAATTTTAGTCAAAAATTATTCATGAAGGTGCTGACATAAATCAAAATAGTGTTTCCGTGTATTGATTTATGGTGATAGATCAACTAACCAATCATGAATATTTTTCTCCATGAGCAATTTGTCACATTGGTTGAAACTTTATTGGCTACAATTAACTAGGAGAAAAATATTAATTTATAAAGTCCACAGTGACTTTAAAAAATGGGAACTGGTGACCCATATAATCAAATCATTATATGAGAAGCTTGATATACCTTGGACTATTATAAATTATATGGGTTTTCTATTTTGAAATTAAATAAATTTGTTTCATTATCAGGGATAGAACCTCTAACAATTGATCATGATGATATGTAACCCCATCTTTATAAATGAAAAACACTACCCATGTTGGTAAGTTGGGGTATGTTGTTATTAAAAAAATTGACACGACCCTAGTAGGTCGGTCATCATGATTCAGTTTTTGTGATATAACAAAATAAGTGTGTTTTCATGATATGAAATTTTAAAATAACTTATGTTATATTTATTTTTACATAAAATGGATTAATGAGTTCATCATATGTCTCTTTTATTTTGTTTTACCTCTTTATTTTACCCTATTGAGTTACACTTATACATTATAGGGGAGGTAATTTATTATTTCTGTCACTTTTTATGTTTATTTGTATATAAGAATATGGGATATTCTTAAATCAAAATTTCTATATTTAATTCTTAAAATATATTTTTATCTAATTTTGTGCCATACTTATATAAGGAATTAGTAAACTAATGTTCCAATTACAACCAATATAGTGTATTCCTCTATTGAGTTCTATTGAAATTTTCATTAACTAAGTAAATTATGAAATTCTATAAATATATGATTGTGTTTTAAAATTGGTTTATTTAATCGATTTCTCAATATGACAAGATTACTATTAAAAAATTAATGTTTAAAAATGATGTTTCATAAATCCTTCTATGTGACTTGTGGATTTCGATTAGTAGAGTAATGTGTATAATTTTTTTCCCATTTATTACTTGATTATTATTTGATCTTTTAAATTTCATAAAAAGTTATATATAAATAAATGTAATTACATTAAAAATAAACCTTAATGGTGTTTCTTTTTTTTATCATAATGTAATTGTAGTTTGAAAGACGCCTTGCATAGATTCCATAAATGTGGAACCTGGTAATTTACCATAGGCCCCTTAATTTATCTGTTGACATATAATGATAGGACCTTATGATCAATGATACTTTAGAAATATACCACATTGTATTATTATTGATTTATGTAGAAGTATGGATAGAATGAGATACTTATCAACCTCAGAAAATTAAAACCTAGTTATGTACATTCTTCCTTCTAGAGACTGGTGTTTTTCGGGTGAAATTTCTCATAGTAGGACTCTTAAATTCCAAAACAAAATCAAGGATGGCTGGGTTTCAATTTTTTTTGACCACTGTTACATGTCTGAGAATCTTGTAATTATATGTTTTAGTGGTTTGTACATGAATAGGGTATGGTGAGTCATATAGAATGTGGTTTGGCTATTCTTTTTATCCCTCTTTAATGGTGTAAGAAAAAAGAGGCTGTTAACAAGTTATACAGTTGTTTCGGATGGGTTGACTTAAGGACTATTAGTTTCATGGGACATCATACACATGAATTCATAGAGATGATATGTATGTGGATATTATCAAGGATTTACCTTTATTCTCTTGTAATCTCATGGAAGTAGGTGTTGATACACATAAAACCCATCAAGATTCTAGTGTGTTAAAATGTAACCCTTCTGTTTTGTGATAATTATTTTGGAATTAGGTTTCCAGGATTTTATCACATGCCATATTTAAATTAGAGTGACATAGGAGTTAAAGAGAAATCAGACTCATTCCAATTATAGGGATGTTGTCATAAAGGGGATAAGGTACTTTTATATGTTGGTTAGTCATTTTTGATATTATGCCGAATGATATAGAACATATTGATTTAATTATTTTTAAATCATGTTTTCCACATCTATAAATCATAAACACTGGTTGATGGAGAATGATCTATGGTATGAGATCTAATTCTCTATAAACAATGACTCGAGAACTCCAAATATGTTGTCTGTTATGTTGCATGTGTTGTACTATATCCTCCAAAGTAAAATGGAATGAACCATGAAGCACCGTTTGAAAATGACCAGTGAAACATTAAATTCCATTGAAGTTGGTAACTTTGAATATATATATTTTAATGCATTCAGTTCCTCACAATTATGGAATGATTTCATATTTTTAGAACATTTCATGAAATCATTAGTAGGGTTGGGGATTCATTGATAGGTGCGTCTGATATCATCAAAATGATATTTACCCACTGTTCATTGAATCTTCCTCATTATTATTTTTGGAGACATTTTTTTCCAATAGAATATCTATTTTCTTCTCTTAAATGTGTTGAAATAGTGTTATGTCCATTTTTGGAAATCATCCATACCCACTTACTGTACTCATGTTTTTATAATGATTATGTCCCTAAGTATAGTTTTATTGAAGGTGAACTAAGGTATAATCGTTTATAAAATGTGATAAATTATAGAATTCCATTATTAGTTGGTAGATTGTTTTCATTAGAGTTATAATAAGGAAAAATATTTTTCATACAGAAATGGTCTACCCTGAGCGATACCATAGTTCTCAAGATGGAACTCCTTAGAAAAACTCACAGACAACAGTGTGTTTATTAAAAAGGCAATCATTGTGCTTATTAAATGTTTTTAATTGGTTACGTTACATATGATTATCGATGTCTCACATTTAAAAACTAGAGCATATAATGCATTAGAGAAGATCATTTTTTCATTGTGAATGATTCCAAACTTACCCAACAATATCATTGTGCTCAGATGTTTTGTTTTTATGGTGGCAATCCAAATTATTTAGATCATGTTTATAACAATGTTCTTCCTAGTGTTTGATGAAATTATATGGATGTTTTGGAATGATATGTCTCCCAATGTTAGTTATGGGATTTATTGACAAATATCATTGAAAATATCGTGGAGAATTACTCAAAAGCTACTATAGCTATTTTTAATTAATATTCCATCTACTCTAGGAATTTGGATAATATTCCATTAGATTAATCTCAATATGTTTTTTCTTGTTCTCTTTGATGTGGTTAGTGATGAATCACATAAATCCCTCTATCAATTTGAATGAAGGTAAATATAAATGTAATACAAGTATTTTCTTGTAGGAGTCATCTTGAAAGGATGGATAAGGTCAATATTGGGATGATCTTGTGAATGAATTAGAAAAACATATCATGAGAATTGTTAGAATTATATAGGCATACTTTAATATAAAAATATGATGATGGAAAACCCATGCCTCGAAATTGGATGTTTTATATGGTAGAATCAATGGTGGGTGGCACCATAGGCTACATCATTAATAAAATGACATCGTGGTTTCATATTTGGATAGAAAGGGTTGTGTTATCTTTATCATTATGTTTTATTTTTGTAATTGGGAATTGATTAAATTATTAATGAATGTATTGGAATACATTTCATTTAATTATAAGAGGTGTTTTGGGTGTTTGGAATACAACAAAACCATTTGAAAGAGGCTTCATGAACTCAATAGGTCGGGTGTTTATTTTCTTATTTCCCCCAAGTATTTTTAGGGATGTAATGTTCTATGGAGGGATTATTGTAGAAACCCATATTTTTGGACAAGATGAAATTAAAAATGATTTTTTACTTTACCATTTGTTGTTTTGTCTATTTTTAAAATCGAGAAATAGAATGGGAGTATAATAATTGGAACACATAAATGTGTTGTTTGAATTTGGATTATGGTCTGGTAAGTGATTTGGGTGACTCGTTGAGTCTCAAGACCGTTTTCCACTGAATCGAAAATGATAAAGAATGATTATAGGGGTGTATATATTAATGGAACCTTTTGGCCCTTTGAAATATAATTTATCATATCTTGTAATGGATGAAGTTTTGGAGGATTTTTTGTAACCATTCAGGAGGATCCACATAGTCGTGTGGCTACTTTTAGGTATTTGACAAATGAAATATTCATTGATTTCATAGGGTTTCCCAAACAATTCAATTGAATTGTGGGAGTCAATTCCATAGAATTTTGCTCAAACCTGGTTGGAACATGGTTTTGCATACCATTTGACCAAACCAAGGACCTCATTAAATGGGATAAATATTTCATTTCTCTATATTACCATATTTCATTTCACTGTTTCTCTTCAATATTCTCATCCATTTGTAGAAAACATCAAAGTGCCTCTCCTCCTCCTCTATTTCAAGTTATAATGACTTTTCCCTCATCTATACTCTATTTTGATCATCTTCACCTAATTTGGAGATCCATATTTAATAATAAACTCTTTATTACTATTTTTTATTCATCACCACTCATTATTAGATATTTTGGGGTAACCAGATTTGCACTATTTTAGGGAATCATTTCGTTTATTTGTTGACTCTCGATCAAGAATAAATAATTCATCGATATTGAATATGCGAGTCGAATATGGTATAAGGTAAGTGATATATATATTTTCACTCAATTTCATAGTGTTTTTACAAATAAAAATGTTTTTCCAAAAGAAAATTAATCAACAATATCCATCTTAAATTTTTAACTTTAAAAAGTAAAACCCAAATCCTCAATTGTAGTAGTCATTTTACAATATACTTTCCATTTTAATATCCCTAAAACTCAAATTGATTCACCCTTATGGGGTTGACATATGGATTCTTTTAATTTATATAATTGACAGAGGGATACATATAGTTATTCATTGTTTATAATACCCATTTTAAGGGTTGAAGGGGAACCTGTACATGGTCTATAGGCTTCGGGACATTATAGGACCCGAATGTTTTAAAGGAATTCATCTGAAATACTTACTACATGAAATTTCCGCTCTCTTTCATGTACATCATGATCAACACTCTACTTTTACATGACTGATCATATATTTATCCCTTGTAGGGATGAACGGGTCTGATACCAATAGAAACTACATAAAATATTATTCTTCAATGTCCGGTTATCTCTGCTATTGTGAATTCACCTATAAGTTATCCTTATATTGGTCCTTGTTCCTTATATGTCAATCAAGTACATATTCAATTCATTTGGGATAACGACATTGAGGTGGACCGAAGTCCATTATGTGGATTAAAGGCCTTAAGGTGACCCAAAATACTTACTATACTGAATGCCTTGGATGACCCAAATGCATTTAATTACCTGGGGTCAAAACCAGTGGCATGAAGGCCCAAATAGATGACGAGTTCTAGTAGCTATAATACTGATCAATTCCTACTATTGTACCTGCTACAATGACTACTAATGAATCACTACACTACTGCTACAGTACAATAAAAATGCATCAACATGGGTTATATCTCAGGTATCATGGATTCACATAAGGTGTCCTCACCAACCTGGATAATGATCATGTGCATTCATTTAATTTATTATTGGATTTATAATTAATCCCCTGTTTATTTCACTATCATAAAAATGTTAACATTAAGTTTTAATGGATTACTAAAGGATATGACACCCCGTTATGTAAACCCTTTCCACTAATCTATATTCTAGGTGTTTATAGACTTCTTCTTATGGATAATTAATTACGATTTTATATATCATGCATGTATTAATTTAAAATATCATATCATTGCATGTAAAGTGATATAATACAAGGGTATACCACCTAGACATAGTGTGTTTAACCAATTCTTAGTGTCACTCAAAATAAGAATGTACCCACCTTTAATCAATCAAATGGCATTTCATGGAAATGAAAATATTATTATTACACTTGAATTGAAATGCTGAATGAGAACTGCCCTCATTAAACCCTCGTATTTGGTAAGAGGACATTATTCTAAACATTCCACTATTTGTATTTAAATAAGATTTTAATATATTTATTGTTCTTACCTTGAGTGATACATGAGTTTCTTTTTATAGAACACAAAGGATGGGTTAATGGGTTATTGGGACCTTACAAGTCAAGAGTGATACATGTTATAGCATGGACAGGATCATCGTGTGTTTTACATACTACCATATGAGTGATAGTGGTCACCATGTTGGAACCTATGTATGGTATTAGAGGAATGATTGAAACACTATTCCAGAAATGATACAAAACCCCATTCTAAGATACCAGTGATGATATTAGAGGAAATATGTTTTACATTATGGAAAAAAACTTTATTCTTTTGAAAATTTTGATACTCATAGAGTGATACATGGAATCAATTTTAATGTCCTCCATGGATGGGCCCATGATTCCATTTATGTGAAAAAGTATACGCCTTTTCAAAATTTTCACATGTATTCATTTATATAAATAAAAAATAATGCATAGTTATTATCTAGGGATAAATTCAAAAAACCAAACAACATGTTTGGTTTTAAGACATGTTTCTTTTGTTTTTATGACACATTATTAAAACCATCCCAATAGGTTCATGTTGATTCTACATAAGAGACATTATGTATTTTGATATATAGGTTATGGTAAGAATTGATTATCTTATGAACCTAAGCTGAAATTATTACTTTTATTTTTCTATTTATTATCTTTAATACGTGTACACAATAATAATTTATATTAACTAAATGTATTTTGATTTAAAAAATGTTGGTGGTGGGATAAATATTATATATCAATTTGTACTAAAAAATTCATTATAATAGGGTACCTGATAAGACCTCGTGATTGTAAGTTATTGGAATGTATCTTGTGTATTGCATATTACATTTTAGATTTGGATCAAAAAATGGAGATGGTATTAATGGTGGTAATGGAGTTAGGCATTGAGATTTTATTCCTTTTGGGTATTATAATTATTTTTTATGTTTATTACTAATACATTATAGATTCATCTTGACTAGCATGCATTGATGTATGTTTATTGTCTTCCTCTTTTAATATGCTGTTATATTTATCTTCATTATCTTTATATTTCTATTATATTTACTAAATACTCTATTACATGTTGTCTTCATATTATATACCATTATAATACTCTAAAAATTAGGGTATTGTCACACCACAATACCACCATTACACACAATCTATTATCCAACATCCTTTGATGTATGGGGTAGTGAACATCAAGCCATGTGGAGACCCATCCAACTACTAGGTTAGTAGTCAATTGGACAATGATGTTATAGTGACGTTATTTTGTTCCAAAAAATTTCAGTTCACACAACATCTTCCTTGTATAAATAACCGTCCCAAGGTTGAAATTCCATCATTATATCAACTTTCCCAATTTTACTCTATAAATATAGAAAAATAAAATTTTTTCCATTTCATTACAGTAATCTTATTTTGAAATGTCCTTTTGATGTATTTAATAAATTTATTGGTCTATATTAAGAGTCATTATATATGGTTATATAGATAACTGGAACACAAAATCACTGCAAAAAAATATCCTATCCAGAGGAAAGATGATAGAGAAGAGTACCTATTAGTGATCTAGGATACATATGTTCTACTACTTAACCTCTAGAATCCTTAGACATGTTTGCAAAAATTCTATAAGTGTGGAAACTCACATGATGTCTTCTATCACAAAATTAATCAATAAATAATTTGAATATTTCTCTAGGGATAATAAATATAAAATATTATTCCTTCCTTGCCTTTAATACCAACATGTTTATCATCTATCCATTTATACAAATTTCAAAGCATTTATTGACATATTTAGTTAATTCATTACATGAAATGAATTTATCTCTTTCGAAAAATTATGTCTTGAATAAAAAAAAGTATAATGAGAGTTCCTAGATTTGATTTCTTTAATAAAATTTTTCTTAACCTTTATTTTAGAGAAATTAATGGATTTAATTTAACTTTTCCCCCATTATGAATATGCTCGTTGTGCCTAATTTAAGCAATATAGGGTCTTTCTATATTTACACACTTTAAAAACCCATTATCAAGAAATAAACTATTAGGATACTCAATATATACCTCTTCATCAATCTCACCATTTATGAATGAGAAATTAACATTATTTTTAAATTTTTTATATTACGGATGAGCTATAACAATTGGGAATATTATGATAGCCTTCGAACATCAATAATTTGAAAAGGCTGCCTCAATAGAAATATCTTAAAAATTAATTTTTCCACTATAATCAATTTTAGAATTGTTCACTATGACACATAATTTTCTATTTATTTGTTTCATTAATAACCAGTTCGGCCCAATAAAATTCTTGTTATGTAGAATTAGACCAAGGACCCAATTGTCATTATTCTTTATTTTATCTAGCTTCACATTGATGGTCATGAACCACTGTTCATAATTTATTACATCAATAATTCTTTTTTTTTGAGATATTTTTTTCTGTCACATATCGTATTTCATCCTGTTGGGTTAGGTATATAATAACTCCAAACGAAATTTTCCATCTCAATATACATTTTAAAATCTATTAAATTTTTTTTAATTCTCAGTTGCCTCATCCTCCTCATAAGGGATCTATGAGTCAGTTTAAACATTTTATGGTTCAAGTATATGTTTATTATTAATATTTTTTAAGAAATATTATCAATAAGTTCAAAAAACACAAAATATGTAACTTATTAAAAAAAATTATGAGTTTAGTTTCAACATATTTTACATATTAATATTCAACCCCATAGTTGAGTCATTTATTGTAGAATCATTTGACTTTTCAATTTTTATGTATCCAATAATGATATCCACATTGGACTTCTTATAGAACATTCCAATATTTCAACCATTATTTATATTAATGATCTGTAATTTTAAATATCTAAAATTATTCATATATTTTGTCTTAAAAAAATATATTTTATATTTTTTAAAATATATACATTGAAAACAAAAATTATATATGTTTATAGTTGTAAATACATATTATCTCCGAAAAAACATTAACCACTCAAACTAGACTTATATTTTCCTTCTCATTTCAATAATAATTCTTTCAATTCTATAAATAACCCCATTCCACCCAGTGATGTATGGAGTACCATTATGGGAAATAATAAAATATTTTTAAACATATTATTGAAATTAATTAATTGTGAAATCTATCTAATTCTTATTCCCATGTTTCTTGATTAGGACACCATGATATCTACCAACTTCTATTAAAATAATAATAAACATTTCCTCTTATTGTAACCTATTTTTCATGAATGAAACTCTTTTATTTCTAATATAGTCATGTTATATTGTAATAAATTATTATTCACCTTTTTCTGATTTGTTTCTCAAAGTTCTACATACTTATGAGTGAATCAACTCAAGGTGAGTTGTAAATTATCTTCTAATTTATTATTGAAAAACTTAGAATATCATTACCATTTAACATATTTTAGATATAAGATATCCATCAATGATCAACGTGTGTAGATATCCCAATATTATTTATTTGGAAACATTAACCAGTCACTTTTTTTAATGGTGGTAAAATTTTCTATTCTAAATATCATTTTTATTTGTGGAACAAACATATCTGTAATTACATATGTGCCCTCTAAGAAAAATATTACCACAGATTATTTCAATTTTGGTGATCAATAATTTATATTTTATTATTTCATTCGGGTAATTGGTTTTATTTAAAATAAAATCATTTCAATTATCATTAATTTAACTCAGATTATGAAAATTATTCCTAATTCCATCAATAAATAAAACATCATTACATTCAAGCTATGTTTCAAAAGTTTACAAAATAAAATTCCCATAATCATTAATAATCTCCCATTATGAATATTCATATCACAAATTTCACACCATTTATTTTTTAGGAATATATTATATATTATCACATGTGATGAAAAAATACTTTCAATAATCCATATATTTTTCATATTTCTATGATTGAGTGAAGCATAAGTGATAAGCGACTTCTCAGCCATAGTTTTCTATTGAGTTCAATTAAGATTAGAAATACTTTGTTTTATACTAGAATAATAGTCAATAAATCTACAATACAGTGACCTTACAAGAGAAAGTATTTCACAAATTTTATCTAGTCCATTCAATCTATCCTTGAAAGGTACCATAGATGGTATTATATTAACACTATGTTTTCTAGAAGAATTGAGATTTCCCATGATGAACTTTTTTGTATTTTATAAGGGTTCCATAATTTGGAAATAATATCTAACAAGTACTCACAAATCCTCAAAAACATGGGGATTAGTTTTTTAGAGGTTAAATGCATAAAAATGATATTTTTATTAATTTATTAGACATCTATTACAATATATATATAGATGAGATTCTTTAACACATAATCTTATATATAATTTCCATTTAAAATTGGGAAAAAATAACTAAACATATCAACATTTTTATTATGGTAGAAAAATATCAAATATTAATAAAGGGTTATTGAATAATCATATGAGAATATAAGAGAGTGGGGGAAACATCTGATTAAAATAAAATGAAATAATGTGACTTGTGAATAATTCATGGTAGAAAAACAAACACTCTAACCTGATGGGAAATATAATATAACCTATGAATAAGTAATTGTTATAAGAAAAAAATGATTAATTAAGAATAAACATAGATAACATGTCTAAAAATACTTGGAAAATAAAAAATATTGATGAATATCCAGCCAATTGAAAACGTACATGATAGAGGTCCGTAACAGTTTTGTGTATTTGGGAACATAAAAAAAAATAGTCTTACTTGGTGAATGAACATCGATGTTTTATGGAGATATATTACAACATAATACCTCTAAAAAAATCCTACAACTAAAACCTATGTAAAGGAAAATTAATAAATGGTGTCCTCAGATTCTGAGTAAGGGTAAATAAAGGAGATACATTATGATAACATGGACACAAGGGTTTGAGTACATGAAAATAACATTTAAATATTATAACCTACATATCATAGATTATGTTTACGAGTCAAGGAATAAAAATTTACAACTCATAATTTATTAATCTTAATGTAATCAATATCATAAATTATGATATAACAATATAGGAGTTAAAAATAGTTTTTTTGAAGACATGTCAACATAGAAAATGGATTTCCATTGTACTAAAGGATAAATAATGAAGCCTTATTAGTGGTATTTTTTCATTCCCAAATAAATATCGGTATCCATGGTTCACTCCCATGAATATCTTAGTAATAAATTATCACTCCCATGACTATCATTGTGGCCAATGCCCATTGTTGATCCATGTTTTCTCCATGTCTTTCAAATAGGGAATAAATTATTATCCAATGAATATAAGGGATATATAGGTCCCAAAAATATCATAATTATAACATATATATGTGTCCCACAAGATCAAAAACATAAATAACATAACCCCTTAAATGAAATGATGATCATTAACATGTCATCATATCATAAAATGCATAAAAGAGAAAGGTTTCATAACCATTTCATTAAATCATATACCATGAAAAGAAGTGGATTTCATAGTCATTTTTAACTTTAAATGGGAAGGGATTTCATAAAAACATTACACATTAAATATACATGGTATTCATAATCGTATAAAATAAGACTGATAAATTAATTTTATAAACATATAACCCATTGGTAAGAAATAGGTTTCCTGACATCATTCCAAAAAAAACATAAACCATTCATAGGAATAATATGAATGAACCCCATGGATTATAAACATTTAAGGAATGATTAATGCCAATAAATTTTATCTTTTATGTTAAATAATTTTTCATAAAACCATTAAAATAACTTCTATGGTAAAAAATCCATTCATATTTGAAACAAATTCATATATTATCATTAATCATTTTGACAACTGTTTTCATTAAAAGTGTCCATAAAAACCTTGAAAATAATCTTGAAAATATTTTTCAAAACTAATTTACTTGAAAATTTATTAATGAATATTGACAAATATTGAAAATTATTATACCTTGAAATTTTATTATTGATGCTTGATAAAATTTTTCAGTCATTTTTCCTTGAAAACTTATAAACTATGATTGAAAAACAATTGAAAAAACAATTTAAAAAATCATATACAATAAGAAATTTTGTTTAAAATATTTTTCCATTGAAAATAATAAAATAATTGTGAAAACATTTTGTTGTAATTTTTCTAAAAAAATATATTTCAAAATATTTAAAGGGAATATTTTAAATTCATTTTAAACAATAAATTGGCATAAAAATTTTTGAAAATAATAATCTGTGAATGAATATTTACAAATAGTGAATATTAATAACTTTAAGAGAAAATAATTTTCTAAAATAAAATTAATATTGTAAACATAAAAGGTATTATTTTATGTAATGATTAGTGTGATATATAATAAATCCGTATATGTCGAAGAATTTTTATTCGTCATAAAATGTCTAGATAAGTTCATTAATAAGAAAATAAAAAGAATATTGTTGTTTTAAAAATATTTTTTATCTGAAAAACATGTGTAAAAAATTCATTTATTGATAATACAAAAATATTAAAACATTTTATGAATCATTTTTAGAAAAAATATATTGATTTAACATAATTTTCTTACAAAAGTGTGACATAAATTTAGATTTTCCTAAAAAGACATTCATAATTATATCAAATAAAAAAGCATGGAAAATGCTTCCATTACAATATGATATAATGAATATCCATAGGATAATGAAATTCATTATATTTGTTTGAGATATGGATCATAATATGTCATCAATGGAAGCATATTCAAATAAATTACTAATATACGATGAGATGGTTGAAATAAACTATTTCCACTTTTTAAAATATGAATCATAATACCCATGATAGAATAAAATAAAATAAAGATAAAAATAACATAAAAATATTTATATTAGTGATATAACATGTAAAATTAATGTTTATACACCCTTTAGAAGAATATGTTTTCATAACATGGTATATGGGTCAAAATATCAAATTAGACAAAATTACATTACAGCTTTTGTAACATTTAAACAATAACCCCCCCCCCCCGAAATATAAATAAAAAAATACATATGTGAATAATAATAAATATCAAAAATAGTATTCATGTAATATATTCATTTTATTTTTATATACCACATATGCACAATGAGATATGAATAAGGCATAAACATTATATAAATAAAAGTCAGACGAGAAAACCCTTACATTAAGTATTGAATTACATTGTACATGTTAAAACCTCAAGCATAATAAATATAAATTTATTAAAAGTTTGAAACATAAATTTTTTATTTGAAATAATACTTTATATTATTTTATTAGGACTTCATATTAAATATTTATTAACAATTCCATGTTAATATTACTTTTTGTTTAATATCTGCTTTGTTTTCAAATATCTTTTGATTTGTTATTCTTCATATTCTACAAATATATTGATTAAATTATTTACAGAATTTAAAACAATATATAAATATAATATATATTTATTATATACATATTTATAATAATCTTTTATATATAGATATATGAAAGTTAAAATACGTTTTATGGAGACGATATATCGTACAAAGGCATGAAATATATTTTTGTTTTCTTGTCAAATTTATAGAGGAATGTAAATTACATATATGTTTATATACATATAAACACTTCTAGTAGAATTTTTTTTCCTAAATATGATAAAAATTTACTAAATCAGTTCATAAAACATTAAACTCATTGTGTGTATAAAGAACATTGCTATGATGAGAAGACATTCGACACATCCACAAAAAACGTTGTCATATTTACAATGAATGTAAATAAATAAGATATGTTATATATAATAATTTTATCAGAATTAATAAGTCATAAATGTAATATATATCATAAAATAATAGTATAGTCATCTTAATTCCCAACCATGAGAAATAGTAAAAGAAAATGAACAACATCATTTCGAGAGGCGGTAGTCAACATTATACATGAATTTTATTTTAATTACTCTATGATAAATTTTTGTGTTTATTTAGGTATATACCATTGAATAAAAAAATATTATTATATTTAGGATACTCTAGTAATAATATAATCATGGCATATAAATAATTTCGGTTTTGATGAATTAAAAAAAATGTTCTGGTTGAAAGATGTTACCTCTTCTTTGGGTAAATCATTTTGGATCGCACCAAAGGATTACTCAGTTGTATTTATACCAAATGTTGTGATTATTGGATTGTAGTGTAGAAATTAGGATTATATTACTTTTGGGATTGGCTGAAACAAAAATCATGAGAGTTTTTGATAATTTATGGGTTGGAGGGGTTAGTGCTGTTTTATAGTTGAGGAGTAGTGGCATTCTTATAGATATAAAATGTTAAACTCTATAGAGAGGTATCTAATAAATCATGAATATCCAATAATTTTCAATTTTGGATAACATTTATTATATGGTATAAATATATCCTTAAAATGGATTTTTTTACATTTTTAGAGTATTTAGATATTTAATATAATGTTTTACCACTTTGTAAGCTCATTTTTATGTTAATAATTATTATTAAATTTATTTAATTTCACTAATAATTATGTTAAGAAAATATCATACAAACTAAAAATTCCTAATAAATTTAACTCTAAATATGTAATCCATTTTTATGACCTATAAAAACAGATGTGGAAAAAAATTAATTTAAATGTAATACTGCAAATGGGGAGACAAAACGAGTTTTTATTGTGAAAATGTTTAAAAGATCGATTTTTATTTATATAAAATATCAATGTGAAATAATTTCTAATGTCGTAATTTTTACTAATTTAATTTTTAATTTTTATACATACAACATGGAAAAATTTAACATATATGTTCACTCTATAAATATATTTGATGAACAAGAAGTTCCAAATTAAATTTTTGGATTTTTAACTATTTATAAAAAATTCTTCTTCCAAAGAAAATTCCAGAAATTGGAAAAAATTAAATATTCTTATTCTTATTTCAAAAATGTTTTTCTTTCAAATTAAAAATACGAAACGGTCATAAATTATATTAGAAATAGTTTCTCTATTAAAAGAAGGTAAATTTACTTTTTTTATTCATATAATACTATATATTCTTATCTAATACCTATAAAATGTATTAGATAAGTGTCAAAAAAATTGATTCAATATATAATATATTATGTTTATTAAGAATAAATAAAAAATGTTGTTTTATTATTTAATCGAGATAATATTATTTCTGTACATAGAAAAATAGTTCTTTCTAAATGAATTTCTTCGTATACAAATAGTTCTTACATTCAATTTTAACTATTTAGTAACCAATGTATTCATTTAATAATAATTTTTAAATAATATATTAAAATTTTAATTAATATTATTAATAATATCAATTTCAATGGTTATGTGGTAATTATAATAACATTTTAATGACATTATTAATAATATTTTGTAGTTTAGTAAAACATGGACTTTCCAGTAACCCATGAAATTGAAGGAACTCGACAATAGGGGTAACACAATCCCAAATAAGTGTTTCATTTTCCTCTAGATAATCTAAGTTTTATGTGTAGTGAAATATTAACATAGTTTTGTTTAAAATATAAGTCAAAAATAGTGATTCCATATAAAACAATCTATATTCAGGGTTTTAGGAATTGTAAAATATAAAAAAACTAAATTAATTTGAATATAATGTTCCAAAAATTTTGTGGAGTTACATTCAAACCCTCATAAAATCAATTTATCCCTAAAAATATAACTATATAATCAATAGTTTAATACTTGAATGTCACTTTCATAGAAACACACATAATAAAAATGGATACTAAAACATCCTAAAAAACGAATGTTAGAAACATAATAGTTTCCCAATGTAACTCATAACTTGATTTCCACAGAGAAGAAAATAGCTCAAAAGTGATAACATGGAAATGAAAGAGAAATTTAATTATCACATTCTCGTATATAATGATAGAAAAACTTTTCAGAGTAATGTTAAATATCACAAATCCATAAACCAAAGGGGCTTAAAAATAGACATTATTATTATAAAAAATTATAATTATAGGATGAAATTGTATTTAATGACACTTTTTCTTAAATTTAAATAGTACTCTTGAAAATATATAATTATAAGATTTAAAGGAATACACTCCATTTTTATTCCATGATTAATTTCCACTACATCTCTTACTCTACGAAATGATGTTGAATTTTTCATTCTTAAAGGACTAGTAGATCTAGAGGTGGAATGGTAAGACAATCGATCATTAATATGCTAGAAAAAAACAAATCAAACAAGTTTCCCAATATGATTAAATCCTTATATAATGGGACAATACATGAATATCTATAACATCATTATAATTTTATATGTAACCATTATCCAAATGGTTAAACATAGAACCCTTCTAAATATTAAAAATTCACAACATTTGAAAGAAGGTCACTAAATAATTTTAACATTGATTCCTCTTATAACATAAGGTATCTATTGGATTTGATATTCCATACATCTGAATAACATTATCATATATTCCCTTGAATCTTTGTAAAAACCTAAATTACCAAAAAAAACTTATTTAAAACATGAATGCTATATTATTAGATTGATTATCGGATATATTACTTAAATCTAAAAAGATACAAACATCCTCCATGATAACATAGTCAAATTTATCAAAAAATACATAATCAGTTTCAATTTTATAATCACCGCTCAATTTTGTCCTTCATGTCCAAAATATCATTATCAAAAAACTATTATCTAAACATCAGGATTATCCTAAAGATTATCATTCCATTAATCGTGTGTTTTACAAGAATATCACATTGTCATTAAATCAATTTTCTTGCCATTCAGAACCATTACACCTATTTTTTGATGTCCAAAGAGGAAATCATAAAATGAATAATCCTTATATAATTAATCATTTATAAATCATGACTAAAAATACACTAATACAACAATCCATCCATATTAATGATCACATTAAATGTGTCCATCATTTTCGTAGAATTAAATTATTAGGTATAGGTTTTTATTTTCACAACACCCATGATATCCATATATATGTCATTTAACTCCTAGATAATTTCTCACTCTATGACCACTTTTTCATGTAAATATCATCTTACTCTCCATTTACTATATAAATTCCGGTTTTTCATCCCACCTTCTTAACATGTAAGAAGATATGTCTTCTTTACGCTATGTTCATTACGACATGAATATTCATAAAATACAATCTTCCTATTATTAAATTTGAATGGAATGTCATTTAATTTCAAGTGATCTATTATATTACTCGATACTTGATTATAAATAATCACAAAATACACTACTCATGTTGACATCCCATTTATATGCTTATTAGAAAATCATCCATTACATTAAACATTAAGGAAATTTCTATTTGTTCACTCAATTTAAATAACCTAAAATAATAGTTTGAGCAGTACATATCATAGATGAAAATCACATAATAAAAGTAAATCAACTATAGGATTCCAAAATTGTGACACCTAAATTTAAATATATTACAACATAGTCTTATACATTTTAAAATCCCTACACATATGCTTATAAATATCTATTAGGGTCTTTATAATGTATTCTCATAATAGTATCTGAATGATGACAAATAATTTATTTTGATACCAACTATAATGACCTATCTAAATATATATGGATATTTCATCAATATAGATGTATATTCAACCCATTAAAATACTACATTTTTGTCGACTAAAATATTTAAGTGTATTTTGAATCATGGAACAAAATATTTTAACTTTGTGAAAGATCTTCATTACCTTCCACACAAAGAATCCCCTTTATTAATTCTACTTAAAAAATAATTTCATAACCTAGGGGAATGGAATCATAATAAATGGTTAGCACATATCGTAAATAAGGTTAAATAATAGTGATATGTATGTATAAAATGAGCATAAGTGTTATAGAACTTGATAATAACAATTTATGATCATGCCTTGTAAATTAAAGATCATATAAATTAGTCACAGAATAAATATTGGTATCTTATAAGAAATGGATCACAAGTGTTCAATATAATAATCTATGATATCATAAAATAATAATATGACATATAATTTTTTGTAGACACATAATCATCTAAAATTGATTTCCATTATTTTAATGTCATAATAGCAAGGCCATATTAGTGGAATGGGTTCAATCCCAAAACCATTGTGATAGACATGGTTCACTATCATGATGATATTATGATTCATGTATCACTCCTATGACCATATGAGTAGAAAAATTCCTTCACTGATCTATTTTTCCTCAACATTCAATGCATGTATATCGCATGAGTTATAAATTTTTATCCAATGAATTGGAGGGATATATAGGTTCCACCTATCTCATAATGAAATCATAAACATAAAACCCATGAAAAATAATCAAATTTCATAAACATATATTCCTTGATAGAGAAATGGGATTCATAATCAAATAACCTGTGAAATAGAATGTTGTTTTATAAACACATAACTCATGAATAATAAACATTATTCCGAAAAATAATTCCATCAAAACATAAAACAATATTATAAAAAAGTCGAATGTAACCCTTGGATCATATCCTCTTACGGAATGTGTTAAAAGAATAGATTTCATATTTAATGGGAATTAACTTTTAAAAATCATTGAAAATCATTTCTCCATGAAAAAATTCTTTTCGTCATTGAAAAACAAAATTATTTTAGAAAAAAAAATATTTTGATATACCTTTCAGCTAAAAATTGTCAGTAAATTATAAAGTAATATTTAAAAAAATTTGAAAACATGATTCCTTGAAAATTAATATAAGAATTGTGAAATTAAATTCATTACCTTTTTCATTGAAATCTTACAAAGAAAGATTGAAAAAATTTTGAAATCCCATTTCCTTGAAAATTTATAATGTATTATTGAAAACATTTTTGAAAATGGTTATACATGAAAACATATAGATAATAATTGAAAAAAATTAATACCTAGTCCTTAAAAAATTGAATCTTCAACACTTTTGGGAATCCATTTTCTTTTAAAATATATATGAACACATTTAAAAGAAAATTTGAAAAATAGATGAACACATCTTGAATAGAAAACATTTTTAGAATGAAATTTCATTGAAACCCAGATTAAGATCAATTAATGTCTATAATATCAGGGAAATAAATTTCTTTATGAAAATATATTGTAGAAAATATAAGGAATGGTGATAAAAAATTATAGTCATGATGGTTGATAAATTAGTTCATGTAAATCATTAATTTTTATCCATTAAATGTTTAAATATGTACCACAATACAAAGAAGAAAACAAGAATAATTTTTTAAATAAAATTTTAAAGGTATAAAATTGGAAGTATTTTTTTGAAAGGGTTGATAGTAAAATATTATAAAAAAATTAATCTTCTTTATAAAACATGGTTTTTAAGGAACTATAATTTCTAACATAAGAAATTGATAAATCCCGATTATCCAAAAAACATTCATAATTAAATTGAGTATGAAAGAATAAAAAAAATGGTACCATTAAATGAATATGTCATTAAAAAAATTTAAAATAAAATTCATGTTAATTCTTGATATTCCATTAATAATATTTTATCAATTAAATAATAATTATAAACAATATCACTAAATGATGATATTTGAGAAATAAACTATTACCACGTCGGTATCTTTGATTCATAATATCCTTGAAATTATAACATTAAATGAATCTTAAGAAATCAAAAAAATATGATTATTTGTGATATAACGTGTGAATTATAATGTTATATACCTTATAGAAGAATAAAGGACTATAACATGTAATGTGTATCAGAGAAGTAATATTGTGAAAAAAATACATTATCGATTATGTAACATTTGAACCATAAACCCCATGAATGAAAGATAATAAAAAGGATATTAAATAATCATTAATTTATGTATAATAATCATTGAATATATTAATTGAAATTATATACACCTTACAAAATATACGAGTTCTAAATAAGGCATAAATCTAAAAGAAATAAAAGTCATATGATAATACCATTATATTTGCTATAGAATTGCTTTCTACATATTCTAAAATCTAATATGAAAATATATGTTAATTAAAAATGTAGCACATAATTTTTTAATATAGAATAACATATATGATTAGATTATGATATTTTTTTAACCTTTTATTATTAATTACAAGTAAATGTTTGGATTCAGGTAATCTACCCTTTGTTTTTCATATCTAATTTGACTTAATATTCTGGATCCTCTTATATATATCATGATTTACTTGTTTATTGAATTTCATACATGATATAAATATCATATATATTCATTATATATTTATTTATAATAATCTATAATATATGGAAATATTTTATTTAATACATTGTTCATGGAGACGATAGGTCATATGTACCCATGAACGTTGTTTCCATTTTTATATCATTCAGAAAGAATGAATGAGAATGAAACATATGTATATATATATGATATTAAAATAAAAATATTATTTTATAAATATATTATAATATTACTAATCCCATCCTTACTACATTCCATGAAATGTGTGAAATAATTAAATCGCTTTGAGGAAGATGTAGTCCACTCTTCCACAAACTAGGAAACCATATTTACCAAAAATGAAAATTTTTATGTAATGTTTTAAATAATAATTAACGAATAAAAAATAAATAATTCAAATATCATATATAAAATTAAAATTGTATGTTAATCATAATTACCAACCATGATAGATCATAATGGAAAAAGATGAACAACATTTTTTTAAGAGGCGGTAGTCTACTATACACATAAACGACAAGTCCATTTTCCATTTAATGGATGTGTGTGAAGGTGTAATTGAATAATAAAACATAAAAACATTTCAATATATTATGAATAATATGATTATTATGTAATAATAAAATAATAATAATTGTAGTGGTGGATAAATAAAAAACAAATCTTCTTAGAGAAGGATGTAACCTATTCTTGGGGTAACTCCTTTTGTTTTGAACCAAAGGGATTTCTTTGATGGATTTATATCAAAATTGAAGCTTAAAAGATGTTTTAAGGAATGTTTTGAGGATATTTTAGTATGTGTTTTCCATGAAAAATGTCTTTATATGTGTGAATATTTGAATGGGTTGGGGTGAGATTCATTTTATAATACTGGGGGAGTGCAATTCGTGAAAATATAAAAAGTTAAATAAAATTGAGTTGTATCACATTAATCATGTTCCTCCAAAAATTATCCAATTTTTTTAAAAGGGATGTCATGGTTGAAATATTTAAATAAAATGTATTTTTTTACATGTGTAATGGGTATTTGTTCTCTTATGTTAAATTTAATAGATTGAATAATTTTTTTAATATAATCACATTATTTAGTTTAATTAGTTTCACTGATAATTCTGATAAAATATAATTTTATGTAATTATAAATTATAGATTATTTTCATTCCAAATAATTAGTACATTTTTACAAATTGACATCATATAATTTTCTGAAAATAATATAAAAACTAATCCCATTGATGGTATGAAACAAAATTTCATTAAATTGAAAATGTTCAATATATCATATTGTTTTTATATAAAATATCAATGAAAAATTAATTACAATTACACAAATTATTTTATTATAATAATAATTGATCTAATTAAATTTTAAATATTACTTATAAAATAATTTTACTATCATAATAATTTTTTATATTGATTTATTTCATTTTACATTTATTGTTTTCCATTATTCGTCAAAAATAAATCAGGCCAGAAAAATGCAAAAAATTGAACTAAATTAAAGTTTTATATTAACAATTTAAATAATTAATTTGTTTTTACATAAAAATAATATACATTTAAATTGGTATATTTAAAATAAGTTCAAAATTAAAATGTCTTGGAAATAATCCTTTACAAGAACACTTCCTTGTAATCATATATTTCCATTTATTTTTATATTATGCCTATAAAATATACTAGATAAGTTTCAAAAAAAATATAATATATAATATATAAATTTTGTTAAATAATTCATTAATAGTGGTTTGTGTAATTTTTTTGATAAATTTTTGACTGTTAATGGGAATATAATATTCTTAGAAATTGAATTTATTCATATTCATGTTGTTCATAAATTAATTTCTAACTAATTGATAACAGAATGAATCATTTTTATACATGTGTAAATAAAATTTTCACAATTTAGTTAATAATAACTATAGCTTACATTATAAAAGCGTGGTGGTAAGTATACTAATATTTGAATAACAATTTAAAAATTATATTTCGGTTTGGTAAAAATCTGTCTTGTGTGTAACATAGGCTATATAAAAAACCCATCATTGTGTGTAACACATGAAAAACATTTTTTTTATTATAATACTAGATAACCTTGTTGTTCTACACATTGAAAATTTTTATTTGTGTTTTGTGAAATTACAGCCAAATATTGTTCTTTTATATAACACAAGATAAATTAAGTGTTGCATGAAATGAAAAATATACACAAAATTAATTTTTTTTGAATTTTGTATACACAAAATATTTTGTAGATACAATAAAATCAGTATAATATAGTGTAATATAATTTAAATGTGTCCCAAAAAATAATTTTTGTAAAAAATAAGTAGTGGAAATAATAAAATTGTGAGAAAAACCATTAACAACCATACATTAATATTTTTAAAAATCCATGATTTCCATGAATTAAAATTTTGAGAAAACCCTTGATTTCCATACATTAATGATTTGAACAATCCCAATAATTTCTAAACGTAATTATCTCATGGGACATTAAACATTAAATAATGAATGGGAGGGTGATATTAGACCACACCAATCACATAATAATTATTCATATGTAAGTTTCCCCAATAAAATTAGTCAAAATTAATGTCATAAATAATCTATTAACATAAAATGGGTTCAAAAAAATATCCATAAGTTTTCACATAGAAGGAAATATTGAAATATAATAGGTGAAATCATAAATTAAATCATACTCAACGAGTGTGTCATAAATTAATATATGGGATGATTCCTAAAAAATAATTCATTAATAGATTGATATTATATATATATATATATAGAAAACCTTAATAGTATCATAATCTTGTTTTTAAGAGATATTTATTAACAATTTAATAAATAGATGAACTCTTCAATCAATTTGATAAAGATTTATTTCGAACAGTTGATAGAAATTTATTTTGATGTTGTTTTTAGAAATAAATATAAATAATATATTCTTTAAAAAGTAATTAATTGAATTTCAAAAAAATTATAGTGGAATATAAAATATATTTTTCTGAAAGGAAAATTCTTTTTAATAGTAAGATATATTTAATGAAATCCATAACATTTAAAGGGATAATTAAATAATTACTTCTGAAAAGTGGTAAAGAATAATAATAAGGTCACATTAAATTATTAAAATTTTGGTTACAAAATATTAGTGTAAAAAGTATTCGAATAAATAAACATAGACATTAATTAAAAATAATCAATAAGGAGGACAAGAAATATTCTAAAAATTGATATAATTTTATGAAAAATGAATTAATAAAAGATTAATATTTTCTTTTATAATTAAAATTTTCCTTTAGAGGGAAGATGAAATATTATTTGATATTATAAAAGGAATATTAGGGGATATTTGTAAAAATATTGTTTTGAAATAAACCATATATCCAAATAAAAATTGATTGAGCTAGAAAAGTTTGTTACTTTTTCCCTTTATTACCATGAATGTTATTTAGCCTCCGATATTATAAATTTAAATATCATATTAAAAAAATTTATATACTTATACAAATATATTACCATGTATAATTTTCAATTATATTAATTTATTATACATTTATATGTTATTTATTTTTTATTCTCATCACCAGATGTTATTTTTTTTATTGTTCGACACATGATTTTTAATGTAGATGTTGATAATAATTCACAGGTACCATGATTATTATTCTAATATTTTTTACGGTAATGGAATATAACATCCATCCTAATTTATATTGTTCTAATTTCATTGCATTATATTTTAATTATGTTTAAGGGAGATACAATCAGTGACAATATTTTTTCTATAATATTTAAGGAAAATTATGGTTTATTAATAACATATTATATATATATTTTATTATTAAATTATAATTCAATATTAATATAAATTTTATAAATAATATTTTTATTATCTACATAGTTTATTATGAAGATCAATGAAATAAGTTGATGAAAAATGAAATACGGAATTCATGGAGTAAATATTCCACACATAACACTAGTGGTATTTACTATTTTCCAATGGAACAGAAGAAGTTACATAATTTTTGTCTCATAAATACAAATACATTGTAGTGTAATAATTATTCCTATTTCATTATATTGATTTTGCTATAATAGCTGAAGAGGATGTTGAATGAGAAATATTAACAAAAAATTGTTATGAAATGGAAATTACACACATTGATGAATTCGATCTTATCCGAAAAGAATTCATTAAAATAGTGGAATTGTGAAATTTTATTTTAATAAATGATTGAAAAACATTAATTAGGGACTATTGGAATTAAAATTAAAAGGTTTCTAAAAAATTGTTAAAGATTATTCTTGATTTAAATGAGTTGATGTTAGACCGTTTTATAGATATAATATATGAACTTTTCATGGAAACTAAGGTTGTCTGAGGAGTAATGAAGGAATAATATGTGTGTTAGGTTAGTTTTTCGGTAATATATTTGTGATCAATGAAATATTAAATTTAAAAAATTATTATGATCTTATATAATTTCTATGTTCTGTGTAAATTCATTAAAATTCTATCAACTTTTTGTTACATCATTTACCCTTATTACACTTGATTAAATTCTTATCATTAAAATTATATTTTAATATATAATTTATGATTACCAATCATATAATTTTATTTATTCTAAATTTTGACTCCATTAAATCAATTTCTTTTTATAAATCATGTAAAATAATATTTTTTCAATTAAAAATCTTATATACACATTAAACTATCTTATATCAAAACCGAATTTTCAAATATTGAATGTTATTTTTATTATTTCATCTAAATGATTAATTAAAATTGTGTTAATCTATTAACAATATCCATAATATTTTTAATTAGAAAATTAATTTAACCCTAATATCATTAGTTTTCGTAATATAAATCGAAATCCCATAAAAATACTTATTTTAGAAATATACATTTTTAGAAATAATTTTATTAGTTATTTCAACACACTTTTTAATTAAATATTACATTTAATTGTGTGAAAATGTAAATAAGTAAAATTAATAACCATTTATGTAATATTTTTGTATATATAGTTTATAAAATTTATAATTATTCATTTATAGCATCCTAATTTATACTTAAAAACTCCTCAATATCCATGTGTAAGGTCTAAAGATATGATAATCGAATGTGGTAATCATGTTTCCTGATTTAGAAAATAAAGATCTTTTAAGTATTTACAAGATATTTAACTTCTCCCATAAATAAATATTTTCATTTGACACTGTCATTAGTTTATCATGGGCCTGATCTTGGGAAAGTCTCATTGAATATACCACCTATATAAGACAAAAATTAATCCTCATAAGGAAGAAATATAATATATATTATTATTAATTCAATTTTCTATATTGATTTTATTATATGGTTCCTCCTATTTATACAGATTAACTAAACATCTATTGGAACCAATTTCTATTTTTATTATATCATAGTCCCTTTTTAGTGTTTCATGTATCAAATCTTATCATAATTTTATAGTATTTTCTTTATGGTTAATTACATTTATTTCATATTTTTTGGAATACACCTTAATTTAATCAATATTTAGTTCTAAGGAAACGAAATATTCTAATAGAAAACCCATTCTTTGTTTCCATAATGTTCACAACACCAAAAATATATTTTAGTGATACTTCTTCAATAACGTTATTGATTCTTCTTCTAGAATTAATTTTTTAAAAATTTTACATTTATTGCATTATCATACTCTGTTTTTGAATATTTTAATTTCTATGACTTTTTTCCACATAATTTGACATAGATTCCATATTTGAAGGGTTATTAACAACCACGGGTTTTCATGTATTTTAATTAATAACTGATCAATTATTATAATTGGTTTCAAAATTATAATAATATAAAAGATGATGATTTTACATGAATAAATATACAAAAATTTATTTTAGGAGGATATGGCTAAAATATTATTTTTATAGAATTTTTAAATACATGTTTAATTTTTTAAAAAGGGTCATTTTAACTACATCACAACAAGATTCAGACATTATAAATAACTATTATTATGAAAACTCAATATATTAATTTTCATTAAAAAATATTTCATTCCTATAATTTTTCTTGAGAGGATTGATATTCATATTGTGTTCATTATTCTGACTGTGAAACTTATCTAAATCATTATTCATTTCACTAAATAAATTCATCAAATATTTTATTTCTTTCATAAGTTTGTTATTTCTCTCAAGTAATATCTCTAGTTTAGTTCTATTTGTATTTTCAATATATTATTTTCCAACTAATACTTCTTCAATACTTTATTTTTTTCATTTATTTTTATATGTTCTATGAAATTATAATTTTTGAAAAAAATATTTTTATGATTTAATGTTTTTATGAAGAAACCATACTAATATTGATTCTAATTTTTATGTTTTTTATTGTATTCGTCATTCATTATTCATTTTATTCTCTTTGGAAGATTGGATATTAAGTATTCTCAGAGGATTATATTAATATTATTTCATATCATAATAATAAATTATCTTTCATATTAGGTAGTAAGTTACCGAGTTCAAAACACATTAACTATTTCGTTATTTTACTATGATTTTTCTATTATATTTACACTTTCATATGGTATCATTTTTATAGGTAAGATAAATAACCCTTTTAATATTTTCATCAATCGGCTTATCTTCTTTATAGTCACTTAAATATTCAACATCTTTTTATGTTATATTGAGTTAAATCACGGATTAATGTTTCATATCCTCGTTAAACAACATATTAAAATTTTAAATCCTCATACATCCTAATTAAAAACATTATTATGTCACTAATTTAGAGATATGGGTTATCTATATTCAATAGTTAAAGTATTTTTAACAAATCAGTATGGAAATGATCTAATTAATTTTTTAACACCTATATAATCCTGATGCCTATTTTTAAAACCTCTAATATGATAATATAATTATTTTACAAAGGTAAAAAAATAATTTATGTTGTCACATTCATCCATATTGATATACTAAAATTTTCCAATCCAAAATCATATCTTGTCATCATTGCGCTTAATATTTTCCTAATACATTCTTTCATGTTTTTTCCACAATAGTTTCTCGATTATGATACCATCAATTATTATATAATTTTTATTTAATTGATGAAAATGTATAACTTATAGCCTACTGATATACATATATATTCTTCATGTTAGTGAAATTCATAATAGAACCTCTTGAAAGAGGAAAAATGTTAAAAAAATAACATCAGAAAACATTAATCCTTAGAAATTAAAAATGAAACAAAATTCAGTTCTTCCACACATGAAAATTATTCTCATAAAAAATGGGTACACATATGAAATATTGTATTTCAAACTACTCATGATTCACTATATAATGGGATCTATATCAGGTGAAACAATTATATATACTTTTTATAAACCCCCTATCTATTATAGTACCAATGATTTTTGTTTTTGTGTCTGTGTATAGGGGATGTGAATCAATATTATATATTATTAAAATTTGATAATTTTTAATTAATTAAATTTGTTTAGTAAATTTTATGATCAATTCTATAGAATATCATCCTTAACCATAATAAATTAATAACAACAATAAAAACCATATAAAAAAACATTTCATGGTTGGGATATTGTGTGCGAGAATAATCGATTTTTTAGCCAACCTATTAATGTGTAACACACATATATTTTTTAAATTTAATATATAAAAATCAATTTAATTAATCTGATATTATATATTACATGGAACATCAGGTTTTAAGAAACCCTAATATAATAATACAAAATTATAATTTAAACGTGACTATTATAGCTAAGCTGTTAAATTTTTGAGGAATAAACATATTATTAAAAAATAAAAATTATCTACAAAAAAATTTTAATGATTAGTTTTTATAAACAATAACTTAATGTTTTTTAAAATCATTTTATTCAACATAATCTTTATTTGTGAAAATTGGGTTTTCTTAATCTTTTTAAGATATATTTTTAATAAATTTATAGAAAATTTAAAATTATCTGTCATAAAAATTATAAAAAATTTATAATAATATTCAAAATATTTTAATTATAGTTATTGTTTATCATCTTTTTAAAATTATTGATTTCCTTGTGAATAGGGAAAATGTTGATTTTTATTGAAAATTGTATTTTTTATTAATCAGTCAAAATGTAATATTTTCTCTGTGGGTTAATCATTAAAATAGTTGTATTAAATTATTAATAATCCATCCAGATATATTGTTATCAATTTATGGTTTAATTAGGTATACAAAACATTAAACTTACATGGAATTTTTCTGATAATCTATTTTCCATTGGTTTTTGTTTTTATAAATAAATTAATTCATGAAACATCTATATATTAAATTTTTAAAATGGATATAATAAATATAATTCGGATTTTTAATTTGGAAAACAATTACCTTTTATTTAAATAATTATGAATAGTAATCATGCTAAAATGAATCAAATTAGTGAGGTTAAATTATGTAATCCCAGTTGAATGTATTGGCATAAGTCATAATAATAAATGAAAATCATTTCTTTATTTTAATTGATCATATTAATTCTTCTATTATCATCCAATTTTTTAATATTTTATATTTAGGTGAATTTTCCATTATATAGTGTCAAATATATTATTCTTAATTTCTAAATTTAAAAACGACATTAACTTTGTTTTATTATTTCTAAATTTTTTAATACGGGAAAAAATGATATTTTTTCTAAATGGTTATTTTATTGATAAAAATCAAAATTTAATATGATTAAATTATTTTTACTTTTTCATTTATGTAATAATTAATTTAAATATTTACTCTGTGACACCCCAAGTTTCCATGGAACACTTCTCTTTGAATAATATTGTAGTGTGTGTTGTACGCAACTTCGAGTTCTAACACACCACAACCAATCAAACAAGCCATTATGAATAGTAATACCCAATTTTTGAACTTTTATAAATTTTATCTTTAAAAATGGACATCATTTTTGTATTCATAATATAGAAATTATCTTAGGGTGAATATTTTGTACTTTTCTGATAACATTAATATTTTGATGATAGTGAAAATTAATAAATTTTAATTAAAAACAAATTTTTTAATCGAAATAATAAATAGTGATAAATTATTAATATGAATTCTTTTCAAGTATAATTGGATTATATTTTTACCATTTAATCCAATTTTGGTCATTGGACATAATTTTACATTTAAACTAGATATAAGCAAGTGCCAATATTTCGATAGTTATTATTTCTTAAAACACGCTTTTATGTTTTGACAATGGGAATTAATTTTAAATTAATTTATTCAACTTCTGTGTCTTGAATTTAGAAAAAATGGATTCCATATTTAGAATCAGGAGGCCCAAATTGTCTATATAGGTAACTTTTATTATTAGACAATTTGAATAATTATTTCAGTAAATATTTTATTTATCATGGTTAAAGGGTAAATCCGGTAAATAAGGGTAAACAAATAATTTTATAATATTAATAAATTACACTAAAATGTGTACCAAACCTATTTGATGATACATTTACAACAATATTATTCTTTTGGTTGATTTTGGGACCCCATTGAGCCACTAGTAAGTGATAATGACAATTTATATAAATTAAGTTAATGTAAATACAAAAATGACATAAGCATATATTTTTTAGCAAACAAATTTTTACATTAGGTTATATATGTTATAAATTAGACTATAAATATTCATTTGAAATATAAAACTATTTCATACATAATGGTATTTTGTTTATAATTTTTAGACATTGAATAATTAAATTTAATTATGACACAATAATGATGCGGTGGTTTCTTTATTAATTAATGAATCAAATAATAATTATTATAAATGTTAAAATAAATATAATTTGAATGTTTTTATGACATACACGAATTTTATTGGATACTATGACATTTTAGGATTTCTCAAATGATTTATTTAATTAATAATGTTTTCAAAACTTTATCAAAAATAAATTATTATATAGTGTCAAAATTGACATATAGGATTTTTTAAAACAAGTATTACATTATTAATTGATATTCAATTACTAAAAATCTAAGGTTCGGCCAAGAGTCTTATATAATGATATGTGTATTATTAATGTACCACTTGGGGGTCTCTTGAAATTATATAGTAAGTTTATTAACTATATAATAAAAAAACAGAGACATGGTAAATGTCAAACGATTTAACTGAGAGTTAAATGAAAACAATAAAGTTAATATAGTGACCAAAAACAATATTAAAATTATTGGATGAGTGTTTTACAACCCATCCCCACCTTATCCTTTAAATAAGTCACTTATTAGACAATATAAACAAAATATGAATTTATTATAAAATAATATTTCTACCTTTTCCTAAGGTGCCTCTCACCCCTCTTATAAAAGGGCAGCCCCCCTTCTCTTAAAATCACACCTTCAAATCCATTTGGCTCCACCAAACCCGAACCAAATATCCTATCAACTTCCCTAAATTCATCATAGAGGCCCTCCTTTGGTCAAAAATCCAACTTAAAGAGCCCTTTTGATCAAATCAAATGGAAGAACCCGAAGAAGAGGTAATGATTTCACCACCCTCTTTCAAGTTCCTTTATTCTTCCACATAATCATTCTTTTTTATTTACATTATAAAATAATAAATCCTGTATATTCTATATACATTAATGTTATTATAAATATGGTACAACCATATTTAGAATTTTATCCATCCTTTGAATGACATGTCACCATACATGCGTACGTACGACCAACCGTCTCCACGTCGTGGTGTAATTTTTATTCAATATATCATTATTCGGATGGGTATAATAATGATGTGTAATTAATGTAAATAATAAATATGAAATGATAATTATTCTTTATATATTATATAACATCAAGTTATATATTATTTTAATATCAAAAGAATGATATTGTCGCCCGTGCATGTGTACGGATTTCCGTTTCCACAAACGTGATGAGATTCATTCCCCGTCATATCCATTCAAGACTAAATTTCATTTGATGATTAAAAAAATGTTTAGAAACATGATATAATTCTGCATATGAATAAGATACATCCCACCCATAAATAATATGGCTCACGTAACAGTGAATATAAAGGAAAATGATTCTGTTAACACCTGAAACGACGATAATACTAAGATATTATCAAAAAATAAATGTTAAAAGATAATATATTATATCATATTAATGTATATGATTCTATTATATTTCAATAAAAATTATTTCACCAATATACAGGAGTTTAAACAACCCTTGACCAAGGAAAAAGTACAAAGTAAGGGGTTTCTTATCTCACTTTTAATTCTGTGAGATTTACATTGTTCAACATTTATTTTTATCATGTGGTTTGTGTACTGCCCATGATTGTATTCATTGTGTAATATACATTAATTTAGGTATATTTAAATCATCATTTTATGATCCTTATTTCATGGGTGTATATTTATTATGTTACCAAATCAATAAGGGAATTTGAAATTTCAATTTCCACTCACTCAGCTTTAGGTATACTTCATTGATTATTTTACTCCAAGATTATATGTGAAATAACTATTTATTTTCTTAGGTATTACTTTACACTCCCCTTTATGAGGATATAAATTTGATACATATAATCACTACGTTGATAAATTCTCAATTCATCGATATGAACTTGATAATAGTAATTTTAACTCAATCTCCATTTATTGAGTTAGTGTTGTTTTTACAAGAATATGTGTTAATGTACATTGATTGTTTTACACTGAATATCAAATAATATTGAGTTTATTAATATTTTAACACATAATTGTGTCATTTATTTGTCGTTAACATAAGGATACGTTCTTTATGAGAGATTTCATCTCAATTTACATTCTATTGAGACTCCATTGTTGTTATACACCAAATCAGTTTTATATGGTGTATATAATGTACTATGACATAGTATATCATGAATCCCATTATTCTGATGATATTAAAAAGTTTTGATTATCTCAATTATTTTTATTCATGTGTCTCTCTTTTGGTTAGGAACTCTAAGTAAAATATCATTTTAAAATGTTTTAAAGATTTCTTATTCTAAATCTTTCTCAATAATGTCCATGTTTTAAAAATGTTTTTAAGGTTTTATTTATATGAACATTAATGTTTAAAAAAATTCCTTTTAAAAGTTTTAAAGTGGTATGAGTCACTTTTATTAAAAAAATCTATTTTAAATAACGTCTTGATAAATAGTGTGACTTTTAAATGTTTTCAAGAAAAAGGGGGATATTTCTATCAAATACTTTTGATGATTATTTTTATCTATGTCAATATCCTTAATTATTCTCAATTGAGGTTAATATATTACAATAAAATCATCTATATTGTATTTAATGATTTTTTTGACTGTGGATAAGCTATTTTTATTCCATTCATGGTTTGTGGATAAAGTATTGACCTTTTTTATTCAAGTTCTAATACGAATGTTTATGTTATGTTTCAAACCTATCATATGTGTAATTAATTGGAAATATTATGTGACGGGTAGAGCCTACTATAGATTCTCGATGCATTGGTAGGTCTCATGAGACAAACTAGTGTCTTGTCACAAGGCCCTAACAAAATCTTATTTGTAGTCTTGGAACAAGACCTTGACTTTGTAGTTATGATAGTATGGATTTATGCATTCCATCATTATGAATGTTGTTATTGATATTGAATGTGATTTTTCAACTATTATAATCTGCATGTGAATAAGTAAATGGAATAATTTTATTTTATTTCTACCATATAATGTTGAAGGTCAGGTTTAGAAGGCTTTTTTAGTTATACATTTCCTTTAATTTTTATGATTATTTATAAAAGTTTCCACTATATTGTTATCCTTACTGGGCATCTGATCTCACCCCTTTATATGTTTTATTTTTCCCAGGATATGATGAATTATTTAATGAATGACCTACAGGGATTGTATGAGGGGATATGATTGTGGCCAATAGAGACAAGATGTTGTGGTAGTTTTTCTTTTTATGATGTAATGTAAACTTAATATACATATCTAGTGATTCCAAAGCTACTAAACTAATCGTCCTTTCGAGACTTGATCTTTTGTGATCATGCCAATGACACTTAATAATTCTCTGACTTTGGGTAACTGGGGTCAGGGTGTTATAGTTTGTATCAGAGGAAGTTTAGTATAAACCATGTAAACTAGATTATGATAAACTCTAATAAGAGAACATAGCCCTAAGATAGACTTTGAGGATTAGTATAGAACAACTTCCTAGAAATTTGGTATTGTATAGATTTATTGTGTTTTCCAAGAAATATATCCCAGTCTGGATACGAGCAGATAGAGGTGGATTCGGCATTGATGTACCTAGCGGTAAAACTCAAATACACCACTTTGAGATAAACTCGAATGGGAACTGGTGCATGAGAATTGGCCATGTTTCACTCTTGGTTACGACACTCCCGGGGGATATTCTTAGGATAATTTACATTTTCTTTACAAACCAATTTGAATTATTTTAACATTATATGAGACTAAATGACCTTGGTTAATCTGAATGTGTTTCAAATTGGGAATATGGTGACATGATGTTCCTTAAATGATTTTATGAAAATTGTTAGTCACACATTGATTTATAGTTTTAGTGAATGGATGGAATCCAAGGATGTCATTGTAACATTGAAAATGATGTACAAGGTGGAAATGGTGGTGGAAATGAGAAACAAAATTGAATGATGATAGGTGTAAAATATATCGTGTTCATTACAAATTATTCTTCCAAAAATACGATCAATATCAAATATATTAACCAACTCCTGGACTCAACAATGAAGAGAAAGGGGTTGAATGATAAGAGCTCTAGCAGTGGAGACCATGGAGAAAGGAATCCAAAATTTCCATCAAGCAGGAAATATAGAAGGAGAAACCGAGGAAGGTTTTTTAATGGAACAATGAAATTCATTACGTGTGGGAAAGAATGAAATAATGTGAAGAATTTATGAGGAAAAATAAAGAGTACTGTGGAAGAAAATAAAATGGTCCTATGATTCCATTTACAGCCATTTCCATAAATGTAGGGGACCTGGCCATTAGTCGAGTGAATTCCCTATTATATAGGATATTTTCATGGTCAATGATGAAGCTATGTTGAAATAAATGGTTGGAGAAATGTTTAAAAGTATTATTGATCCTTGTTGATGATATTACATTGGAATAATTTTCTCTTGTATTTGTAACCATGCAGTTTTCCATGTGAGAATGATATTTGAGGAAGGCTTATCTTTTCTCCTGAGGATATAGTTATAAATAACCATTTGGTTTTATATGATCATTGATTTTGAGGAAATTACAAGTTATTATAATTTGGGATGAAAATGAAAGGCATGAGATAACATTTTTTGTGAAAATATGTTATGGTTATTTTAAGGAATTTATCTAATTCTGGTAATGTTATAAAATATACTTTTTAAAAATGGACAACATGAAAACCGTGTGACAACCCTTCGCATCAGACAAAGCTATGAGAATCGAACCCACAACCAATCTGTGATTGGGATTTATCACCTAACACTGCACTATATGAAGTCCCTGGTTAGTGTGACAAATTATTTTTAGTTAAATGATTTTATTGATCAAAAAATTTTTGATTTGGGATCTTTTGTCTAATAAAATGAATATCCATGGTATAGGAAACAAATTTGGTGATTAAGTGATAAATGTTATTTTGGAATATGTTCTCTTTGTTGGGGACACTGTATGCCCAATGAAAATAGAATACTATGGGATTTCATTTGAGGAGTAACGGTGGATTTTTATCTATGTTTTTATTAAGGAGTTATAGTGATTTGGGTTATTTATGGAAATGATTAACCTATATAATAGAATATTTGATTAGATTAATTACTTTTAAGTGTGTGACATTAATAGTAGTTTATGTCATTTGGAGATACCATTTAACGTGGAAGACTACATAACCAAATTATTCTATGTTTTGGGTTTTAATATTATTTTGTATTATATTGGAGGATTTTATGGACAATTCTTTATTGAATGCTATTTATTTAAATTGGATTAATGTGGGTTTAATTTTAGAAATTATGATTAATGTTTCTTTCTCTAATGTAATAACCTTTTGGGTTCTCATAAGATCTTATAATAACTGTTTTGATTTTGATTAATCTCTACAGACAAGGTAAATAATTAGTTTATCCTTCGTGGATCGTGTGATTCAATAAGAAGTATATTCTAGCTCTATTAGTGAGACCAAGTCTTCTGGAATAATCATCGTTTAAAAATGAGTTAGTAGTATAAATTTATTAAATAATGAAACATTATCTAAAAAGTAAGTATATCTCTTTATGTTCTTTGTGAATATCATAAATTAATTCCTCATCATTATGGAATGTATCTTAAAAATAAAAAAAATAAAAATGTTGTGTGTTTAATTTTAATATTGGGAAACTAATGACGATTTGTCCCATCAAAGGTTTGTGGTTTTTATGTTGTTAAATTTCTTCTAATCATATTTTAGGTCCCTCTACATCAAAACTTGACACTTAGTTTATCATCCATATACATGTTTTTCTACATGGAATACTAGTATAGGTTATCTCGGGTGACCTATGTACTTATTTTTCTTTCTTTTAAATTGATAGTTTTATTGACTCTTTTCCGATGTGGGACTTTCCATTATATTCCCAAAAATAATTTTAAAAATTGCGAGGACGTAATTTGTTGATGGATTATATAATGTAACACACCATGTTTCTACAGTATGCTTCTCTTTGAATAATACAGTAGTGTGGGTTGTATGCCACTTCGAGTTCTAACACACCACAACCAATCAAACTAGCTGTTTTGAATGGTAATACCCACTTTTTGAAATTTTATTAATTTTATATTTCAAAATGGAAATCATTTTATGATTCAGAATAAGAAAATTATCTTAGGGTGAATTTTTGGTACTTTTCTGGTAACTTTCATATTCTGATAAATAGTAAAAATTACAAAATTTTAACTAAAAACAACTTTATTAATCAAAATAATTAATAGTGGTAAATTATGAATTTGAGTGATTTTAATCTATAATTAGATTATATTTTTACCATTTAATCCAATGTTGGTCATTGGAAATAATTTCACATTTAAACTGGACATAAACAACTTCCAATCTTTTGATAGTTAAACAAGCTTTTTATTTTGACAACATGAATTAATTTTAAATTAATTTTTTCCACTTCTATGATTAGATTTTAGAAAAATTGATTCCATATTTAGAATAAAGAGGATAAAATTTTTTAAATAGGTAACTTTTATTAATATACATTTTTAATAATTCCTTCGGTATATATTTTATTTACCATGATTAAAGGGTAAATCCGGTAAATATGGGTAAAGAAATATTAATATTATAATATTAAATTAACCTGAAACGTGTCCTAACCCTATTGGATGATAAATTTCCGACCATGGGAATATTTGGGTCTATTTTGGGACCCCATGGAGAAACATATATTGATAATGAAACTTTATATTAATTAATTTAAAGTAAATAGAAAAATGAAATAAAAATATACCTTTTAGAAAAACAATTTTTACATTGGGAAATATATGTTATATTTTCTATTATAAATATTAATTAGAAAGGTAAAAAGTATTCCTAAGTAATTGTATTTTATTTATAATTTTTAGACATTGAATAATTAAATTTATTTATGACACAATCACGATGCCGTATTTTCGATATTAATGAATGAATCGATTAATTGGTATTATAAATGTTAAAATAAATATAATTTGAATGTTTTGATAACATACAAGAATTATATTGGTTACTATAACTTGTTATTATTTCTTGAATTAATTTTTTTTGAATTAATAATTTTTCTATGAATTTAAAAAAATCAATTATTAAATAGTGTCAAAATTGACATAAAAGAGTTTTTAAAACAAATATTATATTAATAATTGATATTCAATTCCTAAAAATATAACGTGAAAAAAAGAGACTTATATAATGATAGGTCTATCATTAATGGGCCACTTGGGAATCTATTTGAAGTATATAGTATGTTTATTAACTATATAATATAAAAATACAAAGAGACATGGTAAATGAAAAACTATTTAACAGAGTTAAATCAAAATGATAAAGTTAATATATTGAAAAAAACATGTAGAAAACCTATTAGTTGAGTTTTTTTTTCGACCCATACCCACCATAGACTCTAAATAAGTCACATTTGAGCTAATAGAAACCGAATATGAATTTATTATAAAATAATCTTTCTAGATTTTCCTAAGGTGCCCATCACCCTTCTTATAAAATGGAACTCCCACTTCTCTCCAATTAACACCTTAAAAGCTATTTGGCTCCACAAACCTTTCCAAATTATCCTCTAAACATCACTAAATTCATCCTAGAGGCCCTAGTTTGTTTAGAAAGCTAGCTTAATGAACCCTTTTGATCAAATAAAAAGCAAGAACCCGAAGAAGAAGTAATGATTTCACCACCCTCTTCCCTGTTCCTTTATTCTTCCACTTATTTTTTCTTTGTTATTTACATTCTAAAATAGTAAATCCAATATATTATATAAACTGTGATGTTATTATAAATATGGTACAACTATATTCAGTATTCTATCCATCCTTTGAATGACATGTCACCATACGTCCGTATGTACAACCTACCATCTTCACGTCATGGTGTAATTTTTATTCAATATATTAATATTTTCATGGGTATAATAATGATGTTTAATTAATGTAAATAATAAATACAACATCGTAATGAATATTTATATATGATATACCATACAATTATATATTATTTTAAAATCAAAAGAATGATATTGTCGCTCGTGCGTACGTATGAATTACCATTTCCACAAAAGTTATGAGATTCATTCCCCATCAGATCCATTGAAGAATAAATTTCATTTGATGATTAAAAATAATGTTTAGAGACATGATATCATTCTGGATATGAATATGATACATCCCATCCATAACAAATATGGCTCACATAATAAAAATTATAAAGGAAAATGAATCCCCCAACACCTGAAACGATGATGATACTAAGATATTATCAACAAATCAATCTTAAAAGATCATATATCATATCATATTAATGTATACGATTCTTGTATAATTAAATAGAAATTATTTCACCATTATTAAGTAGTTGAACCTACCCTCGACCAAGGAAAAAGAACAAAGTAAGGGGTTTCTTATCTCACTTTTAATTCCGCGAGATTTATATTATTCACCACATATTTATTGCATGTGATGTGTGTTATGACCATGATTTTATTCATTGTGTAATATACTATAATTTAGAGATATTTACAACATCATTGTATGATCTTTATTTCATGGGTGTATGTTTCATAAGTTACCAAATCAATATGGGACTTTGAAACTTCAATTTCCACTCATTTGTCTTTACACATATTTCATTGATTATTTTACACAATGATTATGTGTGGAATCACTATTTATTTGAATATGACATAATTTCCACTCCCCTTTCGGTGGATATACTTTTTATACACATAATCACTCCATTGATAAATTCTTAAGTCATCGATATAAACTTGAAAAGAGGAATTTTAACTCAATCTCCATTTATTGAGTTAAACATCTAAATCATTGGTGTTGTTTTTACAAGAATATGTGTGAATGTCCATTGATTTTTTAACATTGAATATCCAATAATATTGAGTGTATTTATATTTTTAAAACAGAATTATTTCTTTGATTTATTATTAACATAAGGATACAATCTTTATTAGAGATTTCATCTCAATTTTCATTCCACTGAAACTCCTATGTTGTTATACACCAAATAAATTTTATAAGGTTTATATAATGTACTTTGACATAGTATATCATGAATACCATTATTCTCATGATATTAAAAAAATTTGATTACCTCAATTATTTTTATTCAAGTGTCCCTCTTTTGGTTAGGAACTCTATCAAAAATATCATTTTAAAATGTTTTAATGATTTATTATTCTAAATCATTCTCATTAATGTCAATGTTTTAAAAATGTTTTTATGGTTTTATTTATATAGACATTAAAGATTTAAAATTAAATTTCCTTTTAAAATTTGCAATGTGGTATGGGACACGTTGATTCAAAAATCTATTTTAAACAGCTTCTTGATAAATAGTGTGACTTGTAAATGTTTTCAATAAAGGGGAATATTTCTCTCAAATAGTTTTGATAATTATTTTCATCTTTGTCAATATCGTTAATTATTTTCAATTGCAGTTAATATATTATAATACAATATACCATATTGTATTGAATGAGTTATTTTTTACTGTGGATGTGTTATTTTTATAAAATTCATTTTTTGTGGATAAAGTATTGACATTTCGTTTGCTAGTTATAATATGAATGTTTATGTTATGATTCAAACATTTCATATGAGGAAAGAATTGGACTTAGTAAGTGACGTGTGGAGCCCGCTATAGCTCTTCGATGCATCGGTAAGACTCATGAGACAATATAGTGTGTTGGCACAAGGCCTTGAAAAAATCTTATTTGTAGTCTTTGCACAAGGCCCTGACTATTTGGCTATGACAGTCTGGAATTATGAATTCCATCATTATAAATGTAGTTATTGATATTTCATGTGATTATTCGACTAGTAGAATATGCATTTGAATAAGTAAATTGAATTATTTCATTTTATTTCTGCCATATTATACTGAAGTTCAAGTTTAAAAGGCTATTTTAGTTATACATTGCCTTAAATGTTTATGATTATTTATGAAAGTTTCTGCAATATTGGTATCCTTACTGGGAATCTGATCTCACCCCATTCTATGTTTTATTTTTCGCAGGATCTGAAGAAGTATTTTATGAATGACATGAAGGGATAGTATGAGGGGATATGAGGGTGGTCTATGGAGACAAGATGTTGTTGTAGTTTTTCACTTTTTTATTTAATGAAAACATTATGAATGTATCTAGTGATTCCAATGCTACTAAACTAATCGTTATTTCGAGACATGATATTTTTTGATCATGACAATGATATGTAATAATGCACCGACTCTGGTTTACTAGGTTTGGGGAATTACATACGCAATGAGAATATTTTATTTGTTTAATTATTAGAAAGTTAAAATAAATGATTTTGTATTTATTAAAACCAATACAATTTGGAAATGAAAAAGTGTACCATGAATTTTATAGACATATTTGAAATATTTTATTTTTTTGAATGCCTATATTCGTATTACAAATTTTTATTGATGTATTTAAAGTAAAATTAAATTAATATTATAAAAAATAAAAATATTTTTATTCCATGAAAATAATATTTTATTAGAAAATAAAAAAAAAAAAAAAAATTAAATATGCATGGGTGATAATATATGGATGAATATGTCATTTCTTTTCTATTTATTAGACAATGATAACTATAACCATTTGGGATTTACGAATTCATTTTTATTATTATGATTCATATTTTGAAAAATAAGGGGTCAAACCTAGAAGATAAGTTTTAATGTTCAACATAAACATTTAAAAATTTATTGTTAAATGTTAATTCATATATATTAAATATTACATTCAAAACTATAAAAAATGGAAATACATTCAAATGAAATTAATTTTTTATATTTTATTTAGTTATTAATTCTTTATGCATCCTTTTGTTCACTATAATTAAAAACCACACCTCCTATCATCCTCAGACCACATGGAGCATATCATTTTAAAAAATAGTACATAGAATTCCTCGAAACATAATTATAACATTTATAAATATATCTTTCATTCCAAAAGTAAATCCATATGTCTCTTAATATACGATATAAATGATATCAACCCAAAAAGTGATAATTTAATTTATCAACTATTTAAAAACATTCCATTTTATATTTCATCTTAATATATCGAAACCACCCAACAAAAATAAATCTATAGTAATAAATATTGTGATATGATTTTAAGATCATTTTACAATATTTTTAAACAGATTTTCAATCCTACAAATTTAAGATACATCACTTTTGAATATGAATGCCTTACTGCCACATGTACTGGTTTAATTCATTTTTCATAAAAATATAATCTGGATGGTTATAAATTTTTAAATAATTATTATGTATAATATATATGAAATAATTATTCTAATAAAATTATAACATCATATATATCTTCATTCCAACAAATACATTGAATAATTTTAATGTGGCTCATGAATACATGTTGACTTCCCCAAATATTAAGTGAAGTGAAAAAATTTCCAGGCCTTCTAGAAACATGTTATAAAAAATTTGACCATACTAACTCTAAATGAGGCAGGCTCTAGATGAAGATTCTAATTAGGATCCTCCCACGGAGCAGAAAAAATTTGAAATAATTATATGGTATGAAAATTTCCATTCAGACCAGCACATGAAATATTTAAAAATAATTTACTAATGAACATTTATTCAAAGGTGGAGATCAAATGTAACATACCAGGTAAATAAAGAATATGAAATTTTCATATTTCTTGATATTAGAAAATTAATTATTAATTTGACATTAAAGAGAATGCTATGTTCGATGGCGTACCTGATACACAACAACAAGTTTCTTTGAAATATTATGTTCCACACAATGTTGTGTCATACTGAAAAATAATTATATAATATTATTTTAAATGGTCATTAAGGCATAGACCTTATATTGGCAGGAATGAACCTAAATAACTAAATTATGAATATACATGTTTGTTAAATTTTTTTACATTTATCCAATAAATTTTAGAGGCTTAAAATAAGAAAAAAAATATGATTTTAAGCATAAATAATCAAATATTCATTAAAAGTTCGAGTTAACACCTTTTGATGGTGAACCCTATTAGAATATAGATTAGTTCATTTTTAAATGTTCTATTCTACAAAATAGAATTAATCTTTATACTCGGGACATCAAAATTAACATTGGGATTTTTTTTTATTTTTTTGATAAAATTCATTTTTTTCAATAGGAAAATATAATGTATTTTAATTCAAAACTGCCTTTTATTATAACATATTTATATTGTTATATTATCTTTTTAAATGGTTTTAATGTTTCATTTGATTATATTTTTACCATTTAATCCAATTTTGTTCATTTCAATTAATTACACTTTGAAAATGGACATAAACAAGTATCAATATTTTGATAGTTATTGTTTCTTAAAAACATACTATTTGTTTTGACAATGGGAATTAATTTTAAATTAGTTAATACATAATATAAGTTTTTAATTATTTAAAATAGACATTATTTTTGAATTCGGAATATCAAATATATCTTAGACTGAATTTTTAATAATTTTTTGAAAAACATCAAATTTTTTTGAATTGTGAAACCACTATGTATTAGTTAAAAAATAAACTTTTCATTTAAATGAAATTATACTACATCTATGAATTGTATTTATAAACATATAACTACATGTTTGTTAATAATATGTAAAAATTGGTTCAATAAGATAAAAATAATTTTTGTTTTATAGTAACTTTTTAGTTTTATTTACTGCAGTTTAAGGTAAATAGGGTAATTCAAGATTAAATTAATATTATAATAATACAAAATTACCTTAACAGTTTCCTAACCTTATTGGATGAGTCATGGCCGAACATGGTCATCCTTTTTTCTGTTTTGGGACCCCATTCAGCCACATGGTAATGATAATGACAATATAGATTAATTAAATCAATGTAACAACATAAATGTCACAAACAAAAATATTTGAGTAAAGAAATTTTTAAATATTGTTATATAAGATATATTTTTAAATATAAATATTAATTAGAAAGATAAAAATATTTCCTACATAATGGTATATTTTTATAATTTTTAGACATCAAATAATTAAAATTACCTATGACACAATAATGATGCTGTATTTACCTCATTAATAAATGATTTAAATAAATGAGATTATAAATATTAAAATAACATCCAAAACCTATCCAATTTTTATTAGATGAATTTATTTCGACCATGATTCATCATATCTTCGACCTTAATGAGTTTTGGACCATTATAAACCAAGAATCATTATTTAATAAATAATATTTTCACACATTTCTAAAGAACCCTTTCTCCCCTTATAAAAATCCCTCACTTAAAACCCATTCATCACAACTCTAAGGCCCCTTGGAAAGTCCAAACCCTACCCAAATAATCTATCATGATCTCCATATTCTTAAAAAATTACTTATCTTATGTAGGAGTCACATCAAGATCTCCTTTTGGTTCAAACTAAAGGGGGTTACCCGAATTAAATCTCGCAGATTCTCTTAAATTGTTTTCATTTATTTTACTTGTCCAACCCCTAAAATGTTTTAATTCAATTATTTTATAATAATAACAGTATCCTAAATATTATAGGATGTTTTTATTGGAGTTTTATAACTAAAAATACACACACCTTCATCTAATGGGTAAAGAACATACTGTTTCTATGCATGAAAAAGTAACGCCTCACGAAACAATGATTGTTCAATTATCTCCTACCGCCTATCATGGGGGAAATTAAGATATAACTATATTTATATATGATATATATTATGATTATTTATTTTTTATAATTCTTTATTTTTATTTTGTATCATAACTTTATGCTTTCCATTATGGGTAAACGCGATAATTTCACTTGAGGAAGTGTGGACTACGGCCCCCTCAAAGTGATATGACTCATTATTGACATATGTGGTACATATAAGGGATGGAGTTAAAAATATTATATATTATATTATAAATGAATTATAGTATACCTATGAATCATTATGTTTTAGTTACATTAAAATTAGAAATAGAAATGAATGTAGCGTTCATGCATACGTACAACTTACCATCTCCATGAACGATGTATTTCATTTCATACATCCAAATGTTATTTACTATTATAAATACATTAATATATTGGATATATATTATATATTTGATATTTAAATCATGAATATAATTTTTTATATAATGAAATCTGATCATGTGAACTAATTGTGATTATAAGAAGACCATTTTTTACTAAAGTACCATATATCGACAAAAAACCCGTTCTTAACTTAAATTATTTGATAATGTTTATAACAATGTAATAACTGATATAAAAGGAATAATAAAATCGAAAATGGTTATTAATCAACTACAAATTATCTTATTTTTATTATTCCGAAAGAAAAAAGAACAAACGAGTGATATTGGGGAGGAGGAATGGTATTTCATATCTTACTTTTAGTTCTATGTGATTTCCATTATTCACCACTAATTTATTACTTGTGGTATATTGTGTACTGCCATTTGATTTAAAATATCATTATTATCTTTATATTCATGTTATTTTTTGATTAATTTGGTGGATATTAACTTTTTTTTCATATGACTTGATTGATTACAACATGGTATGGTTTTTAATAACACTTTTTATTCCCATTAGATTCATGCTATATTAGCAACTATTTACTTTTATCTAGTGTATGTAATTCCCATGATTGTATTATTGGTGTAATATAAATTAATTTATATGAATTTAAATATTCATTTTATGATCCTTCTTTCTTGGGGTGTATGTTTCATAAGTTACCGAATCAGTAAGGGAATTTCAAATTTCAGTTTCCACTCATTGGGCTTTATACATACATCATTTATTATTGTACTCCAAGATTATGTGTAAAATCACTATTTAGTTACTCATGTGGTAATTTCCACTCCCCATTGTGTGGAAATACTTCTGATACAAATAATCAATCCATGGATAAATTCTCAAGTCATCGATATAAAATTGATAAGAGTAATTTTACCTCAATTTCTATTAATTGATTTAAACATCAAAGTCATTGGTTTTATTGTAAAAATAACATGTTTGAATTTCCTATGATTGATTAAAAATTAATATCCAATCATATTGAGTTTATTTATATTTTTCACACATCATTACGTACTTAATTTATCCTTAATCTAAGGATACAGTTTTTATATGGGATTTCTTCTCAATTTACATTCCATTGAGACTTAATTATTGTTATGAAATAATTCAGTATTATAGGGTGTATATAATGTCATTTGGAATAATATATCAAGAAACCCATTATTCTCATGATATTATAAAGTTTTGATTCCATATAATTCCTCAGTTAATTGTATTCAAGATTCTCTCATTTGGATAAAATGTTTTTAACTAAAATATTGTTTTAAATGTATTAAATATTTATTCTTCTAAATATATATATCATTAATATTAATGTTTTAAAAATTATTTTTGGCCTATATTTATATGGAAATTAATGTTATAAAATGAAAAACCATTAAAATCTTTAAAGTGGTGTGGGACAATTTGATTCAAAAATCTCTTTATAGAATGTTTTAAATTGTTTTGAGAAGATTTTTATAATTCATTGTTTATTTCAATGTCTTCATTTGATATATTGGAATGTGGAAATGGTATCGTTAATTTATACTTGTGTTATGTGTTATGATTATGTTATGGTCATTACGCCTTGTTAATGTATATGGGTGGTCTGTGCTAAACCTAGGGAGGGTGAGCCTGAGATAGAACTCCAATGCATTGGGTAATGTGATAGACGTAAACGTTAATGTTTCTCACAAGAGAGTTATGGAATATACTTTGATGGGTATTCCAAATGTAACTCCCTATGTAGCTGTGAATACTACAATGTAAGTATGTAATTAATTTCATAATCTACCTTTACGATTTTTTATTAGTGTGTGTTATTCATAACTCTTATGATTTCATAAGGTATGTTATGGTTTAAAATTATATTTTAATTGATTTATATAGATTGATGGGATAATGCTTTCCATCCTTATTTTATAACCCTTAATGTGCATTTTATGCTCATAAAATTCCTTTGAAATATTTTCCAAAGGACATAAAGATGAATAGTGTCAAGGATGGGATTATGGAAAATTCATGATGTCTAAAACATGGAACCAGACAAGATTGTTTTTAAGAGTATTTATTTTATAAAAAATGGATATTGAGTAGTAGTGGCTACATGAAATATTCAAGTTGTTATGTTATCGTTCTGGCCTAATTATCTAAAACTCTAAACCTAAAAATATTGGCATTGTTAATATTGACATAATTTGAGATTATGTAATGTTAAGGTCGTGTCCTTATTGTTGGTATCTGAGGTCAGTTTAGACAACATTAGTTTTTAGGAGTTTTCATTAAACACACGGTTAGTACTGGTGTCTATTATGGAAGTTAAATCCTTGATCTATAACTTTTTTAGAATAAGGTAAGTCGGTTACAAATGGAAGGAGGAGGATCTCAAACAAAATTTATCTCTCTTTCGGATGACATGCTTGGTATAATTATTGAAAATTCATGTTCAGATGATTGTGAAACTTTTTCTAGAAAACAACACGCTTGAAATCAGTTGATTGAGATATCAAAATCACCCATTATACCTCAATATCCTTGTGTATAATGGATTATATTTAACAAAATCCTATTTTCAAAATATATTCATATTTTGTAGAAAGGTAAATATTATGAATTCATTTTCAAATATTTTACCTTATCAAAAGATTTTGATGCATATTATGATTTTGAAAAATGTGTTGAAGAAGGAGACCCTTGTGCAACCTATGTATATTTGATTTTACAATATAGTCTCTCAGCATATACTTATGGTATTTTAAACGGAAATTTGATTAATAGTTTCAACTCATAGTCAATCTAACTATTTTATAAATATCATGGTTTATCTGATGTTTTGGAATTATATGTCTTACATAATTATTTTCCGAAGAATTTTTTGTAGAAACACCAATATGACACATGTTATAAAAGGTGTATTTGGATGAAGGATGCAAATGATTTTTATAGGAACTCTAAATAATTGTGGAAACTCATAGAAATTCTACATCTATGATCAAGATGATGATGAAACCATATGGACACCATGATCAAGGTATGATGTTCTTTCTATTGGGAGTTGTCTTACTTTATCATATGGAGGTGAAAATAATGAAAATGTATAATATACTAAGGTCTTAATGTATTGAGATGAAAATGAAAGTCATATGAAAAACATTGGCATTAAAACAAGTAAGTGGAATTTTTGAGTTTTATAGAATGGAAAACCAGTAAGATGGGTGACGACCCATCGTGTCCAACAAGGCTATATAAATCAAACCCACAACCGGAGGGTGACAAGGGTGCATCAACTACCCCTATCCTATATGATATTCCCATTATTTTTACTTATTATTTTAAGTTAAATAATTTCATGGATCAAGAATAAGTTGACTTTGGGAACTTATGTTCTATCAAAGGGATATCCTTAATATAGGAAAATTATTTGGTTATTATGTGATAAATGTTATTTTACAAGATGCATGCTCTATTAGAAACATCATATGCTTAAGGTAAATAGAATACCATTGGATCTCATTTTTGGGGGAATGGTTGAAATTTAATTTTGGATGAATCTATGTTTTTATAATGGATATATGAATATTAGGATTATTTAGGTAAATGATAAACCAATCATGAAATATATGTGATTATGTAGATTATATTTTTGAATGAGACATTAAGAGTAATTGATTTTATTTTGAGATAAATGTTATGATTTATCTTGGAAGAATATGTGGTTAAATATTTCTGAAATTTGGGTTTCAATCATAGTTTTGATTAATATGAATAATTTTATGGAAATTTGTTTATTGAATGGAATTTTTTGAACATTGGGTATAATTTTACAAATTTTGGCAATTGAGAGTAGTTTTTCTTTTTTAAAAGACTTTCTTTTTAGGGGATTATCTGATCTTTGATGAACCGTTTAGGTTTATGTTGACATCTAAAGACTGGGGAAATATACCGTTCTTCTTTTGTGGATTATGTGAACTCTAGTACTTGATTCTAGCGACATAAATTTGTCCAATTATGTTTTAATACTCAATTTTTGGAGAAGAGATGAATTTGTAGTAGAAATATTGTAAAGTATGAAAGGAAACATGAAAAGTAAGTATGTTTCCTTATGTTTATAGTTAATATCATAAATAAATTTTTTAATGAAAAGTAACAAAAAACAAAAATGTTGTCCGTTAATATTTCATATTTGGTAATCAATGACTGTTTAACCAATCACTAGTAAGGGATACTCTAGTGGTTAACTTTATCCTAATTATGTTTTCTATCACTCTCTATCAAAACATGATGGTTTATTTCACCTCCATATCCATGTTTTCATTGAATCCAAGAATTTTTTGTCTTGGGTGACCTTTCTACTTATCTTTCTTTATTTTAAAGTGATATATTTATTTACTCTTTTTATGATATTGGACTTTCAATGATGATTCTAAGCCCAATTTTAAAATTGCGAGGAAGAAATTACCAAAAGGGGGAAGGATGTAAAATCCCATGTAAATAAAGAATATTACATTATCAAATTTATTAATATTTGTAAATTAATTATTAATTTTACTTTAAAAGGGATTCTATTTTCGATGGCGTACCTGATACACGTCAACGAGTTTCTTTGAAATCTTATGTTTCACACACTGCTGAGTCATAATGAAAAATAATTATATAATATTATTTTAAATGTTAGTTAATTCCTAGACGTTGTATTGGTAGGAATGGACCAAACTAACTACAATAGGAATATACATGTTTTTTAAATGTTTTTCCAATTATCCGATATATTTTATTTTCTTAAAATAAGAAATAACAGGATATAAAGCATAAATACTATAATATTTTTTAAAAGGTTTATTTACAACCTTTTGATATAGAACCCTCCTTAAATATAGTTTTCATCACATTTATATGTTATATTTGTCAAATTAAATTTTTTATTTAGAATATGGAAATCAAAATTTACTTTGGGAACGTCTTTGGTATTTTTCTGAAAAAATTCATTTTGTTTATGAATAGAGAAAAATATTTTATTTTAATTCAAAAATTCAATTTAATATAACTTATTTATATGGTTAAATTATATTTTTAAATGCTTTTAAAGTGTAATTAGATTATCTTTTGACCGTTTAGTCCAATTTTGGTCATTGGAATTAATTTCACATTGAAATATTACTTAAACAATTATAAAACATTGGATAGTTATTGTTTCTTCAAAACACGCTCCTTGTTTTGACAATGAGAATTAATTTGAAATTTATTAATGAAACATATATGTTTTTAATTTGGTAAAATAGACATCATTTTTTAATTCATAATATATTATATATCCTAGGATGAATTTTTGGTTCTTTTTTAGAAAATATCAATTTTGGATGAATAGTGAAGTCACTATGTAGTACTTAAAAAACTAACTTTTTCTTTTAAATAAAATTTTACTACTTATATGAATTGTATTTTGAAAATATGTCATACATGGTTATTATTAGAAAGTAAAATTTGGTTCAATAGGATAAAAATTATTTTTGATGAATAGAATCATTTTACTTTTATTTACCGCGGTTAAAGGTAAATAAGGTAATTCAAGGTAAAAATAATATTATAATAATAAAAAATTACCTTAAATTTTTTCCTAACCTTATTTGATGATTCATTTCTGACCATGGGATCCTTGGGTCGATTTTGGGACCTCATTGAGGCACATGATAGTGACAATGACACTTTAGATTAATTAATTTAAAGTAAAAACAGAAATGACACAATCAAATATCTTTTAGTAAATTAATTTTATACATGGGGTTATATAAGTTATAATTTAGGATCTAAATATTCATTATAATATAAAATTATTTCCTACATAATGGTTTTTTTATAATTTTTAGACATCAAATAAAGAAAATTATTAATGGCACAAAAATCATGCGGTATTTACCTCATTAATAAATTATTTAAATAAATAAGATTATAAATATTTCAATAACATAAAAACCTAACCAATACTTATTGGATGAATTTATTTCGACCATGAGTCATCTTATCTTCGGCCTTAATTAGTTTTGGACACTTAGAAACCGAAAATCGTTATATAATAAAATAATATTTTCAAACATTCCAAAAGAACCCCTCAACCACCTTATAAAAGTCCCTCACTTATAACCCATTACTCTCACCTCTAAATCCCCTTTCCTCATCCAACACCTTCCCAAATAATCCCTTAAGATCCCCATCTTCCTTCTAGATTCCTTACCTTAAAAATAAGGCCCTTCAAGTGGTCTTTTTGGTTCAAACCAAAGGGAGTTACCTGAATTAAAGGTAATAATTTCTCTTAAATTCATTTCATTTATTTTACTTATGAAACCCCTAATCTTTTTTCATTCATTTATTTTATAAAAAACAGAATATAAAATATACTAGGATGTTTTTATGGGTAGGATTCGATCTATATTTACACACACCTCTATTTAATGGGTAAAAAACATACAGTTTCTGTGGATGGAAAACTTACGCCTCACGAAACGATAACTGTTCAAATATCCCTAACTGCCTCTCATGGTGGCCATTAAGTTGGAAATATATTTATATTTGATCTATATTTTTTTATTCTTCTTTATATTTCGTTTATATCATACCTTTATGGTTTCCATTGTGGGTAAATGTGATAATTTCATGTGAGGAAGTGAAGACTACTGCACCCTCAAAGTGATATGACTCGTTATTGCCATATGTGGGACATATATAGAATTGAGTTAGTGATATTATATATTATATTATATGATAATTACGAAATAATTATGTATAATTATGTTTTATTTCAACTAATAAACGAAATATAAATGAAAGTAGAGTTAATGCGTAGGTATGACTTACTGTCTCCATGAACGGTACATTTAATTTCTTATCTCCAAATGTTATATACCTTTATAAATAAATGTATAATCTTGATATATATATGATATATATGATATATATGTCATGAATATAATTATTTATATAATTAAATTTGGACCATGTGAACAACCTGTAATTATAAGAATTCTGTTTATTACTCAAGTACCAAGTATCGACATAACAATTGTTATTAACATAAATGATTTCATAATGTTTATAACATGGTAATAACTGATATAAAAGGAATAATAAAATTGAAAAATCTTATTAATCAAGTATAAATTAACATAATTTTATTATTTCGGATGAAAAGAGAAAAATGGGTAAAGTCGGACACGAGGTAAGGAATTTCATATCTGACTTTTCATTCTATGAGAATTCTATTGGTAACCACTTATTTATTTCATGGGTTGTATTATATACTTCCTTTTGATATATATTATCACGATTATCTTTATATTCATGGTAATATGTGATTAATTTTGTGTTTATTAACTTTTTTTCATACGACACAATTGATTACAATGTGGTAAATGTATTTATTCTCACTTTTTATTCCTGGGATATTCATTCTATAATAGCCACTATTTCAATTTTGCACTCATTGGGCTTTACGCATACTTAATTGATTATTTTAATCCAATATTATGTGTAAAATAACTACTTATTAACTTATGTAGTGATTTACACTCCCTTTTTTGGGGATATAATTCGAATACACTTAATCAATCCAATGATAAATTCTAATGTCATCCTTATGAACTTGATGAGAGTAATTTTAACTAAATTTACATTCCTTGAGTTAAATATCAAAGCCATTGGTTTTGTCTTAAAAATAACATGTGTGAATTTATGATGATTCATTTACACTAAATATTCAATCACATCGAGTGTATTTTTATTTTCCACAAATTATTATTTAATTGGTTTATCCTTAATCAAAGGATAACTCTTTTATAAGGGATTTCATCTCAATTTACATTCCATTGAGAATTAATTTTTGTTATGAACCAATTCACTCTTATATGGTGTATATACTATACATTGGCATATTATATCATGAATCCCTTTATTATCATGATATTATAACGTTTTGATTCAATGTTATTCCTCAGTTATTTGTATTCTAGAGTATCTCATTTTGTTAAAAAAAACTTGTTAAATAAAATAACATTTTAAATGTATTAAATATTTATTCTTATAAATATTTATCACTAATGACTATGTTTTAAAAATGATTTTAATGATTTATTTATATGTAAATTAATGTTTTCAAATGATAATTCATTAAATGCTTCAATGAAGTATGATAACAAATTGATTCAAAAAATATCTATATTAAATGTTTTAAATGGTTTTGAATTTTTTTTGATAAAGCATTATTTATTTCAATATATTGATTTGATATACTGGAATGTGGAAATTTTATCTTTACATTATACTTTTGTTATGTGTTATTATTATTTTATGGTTATTAGGAATTATTTATGTATATGGGTGGTTCCGGGATATTCCTAGGGCGGGTGGGTACGAGATAACTCTCCAATACAATGGGTAACGTGAAGGAGGTAAAAATTAATTTTCCTCCTAAGACATTTAGGGAATATACTATGATGGGTATTCCTAATGTGACTCCCTATTTAGCTTTAATAGATACAATGTAATTATGTTATGAATGTCATAAGTTACCTTTATAATTTAGGATTTCCATGTGTTATTCAGAAATCATACGATTTCGTAATGTATGCTATGATTGAAAAGTATGGTTTCATTGAATTTTATTTATTGATAGTATAATGTTCTCCTTACTTATTTTATAACCCTTACTGAGATTTTTTGCTCATCCCATGCTATTGAAATATATTCCACAGAACTTAAAGATGAATAGGGTCACGGATGGGATCGAGGAAAAGTCATGCTCTCTAAAACATGGAACTAGGCATTATTATTTTTAGGAGATTTTATTTTATGAAAACAATGGATACTGGGTAGTAGTGTCTACATGTAATATTCAATTTTTTATATAATAGTTATGGTTTAATTCTCTAAAAATATAAACATGAAAACATCCTTAATGTTAATTCTTGACATAATTCAAGATTGTGTAATGTTTAAGGTCATGTCCTTATAGCTAATATCATGATGTAGATGTTGGGGAGGGGTAGATCCATGTAGTTATAGTCGGGATGAATTCCTCTAAGGCCATTATGTCCAATAATGTAATGAATCCTATGGCCCATGTAAGAGTTCTAATTCAACCCTTAAGAGGGGTATTTTCAAAAATAAATAAAAAAATGGCCATAGAACCATTTGTGGTGATATAAAATATTAAATAGTTTACATGACACACAATAAAGAGTTTTTTCACGATCTTCCATTACATGCAAGACTACGTTATACCATACAATACTATCTTATTACAATTATTCATTAATGTTAACATTATCACCTAGACGATGTTTTTTAACAAATTAATTGGACATACAATATTAAATTTATTCATTTTAATAATTTTTTGACATTCATCTAATAAATTTTATTTAAATAAGAAAAAAATAAATCCAGTTTTATGGTTAAAAACATAGTTTTTCGAATAAAAAGTCATATAGAATTTTTATGGTGATCCAATATTAAAACAAAATTATGACAATTAATAATTTTTTTGGAGAAAATAAAATTTATTTTTGAAATTATAATATCAAAATTTACTTATGGTGAACTATTTTTATTTTTCTAATAATTTCATATTCTGAGGAATCAAGAAAAATATTTAATTTTAATTTTAAAATAAATTTTCATCATTTGTATTTCTATAGTTAGACAATGATTTTATAATTTTTTAAATTATAATTAGTTCAATGTAATTCATATTAATTCTATTTAGTTTAATTATATCAGTTTGAAAATGAAATTAGATATATGAACTTGGAAATGTTTTGTACATATTAACTTTTACGACCAACATTATCACCCATTCACATGTTTATTATTTAATTATTTTCAAACACATATGTGATTAATATATTTAAAAATTGAATATATATTTTGATTTAGAAGAATTTATTATTTCTAAAAATTTTCACATAGTTATTAAAAAAATATTTTAGTGAATATGATTAAAATTAATTTAACTTATTAAAGTAAAAAAATATATCATAGTGGTTAAACATTATAATTAATATATAAAAATGACACTAAACATGTCGAAAAACCATTTTATGTCCATATTTCAACTTAAGGAATTATTTTCATGAATTATGTGTGTTATTTATTCAACGTTTTACGTAAAATCGAGGGAATCACACATTTATATTAAGTAATTCCTAGTGTGTCATCTCCATCTAATATAAAATAATAATCACCATCCCCCATTTCATGACACATATAAATAACATTTAATCATTAAATAATTAAAAATTAAGATAAAAACATACCTACTCTAATCTAGGAGTCTAAATATGTGTTAAAATCCAATCAAGAAAACCATTTAGAGAATGCTAGAAGGTTATAACCAAAAAATAGTTATTGTTCAACCTTGTGAATTTTTGTTTTATTCCATTATCCACCTATTAATTTATTCATGTTTAATGATTATATAATAATATATTTATCCATTATATAATGTTTCTTTTACCGGTTCTACCTACAACTTCACATAATTGCATATAATTGAAAAGAAAATTAATGTTTTCTATTCGGTTGACTACCGCCTCAGAAAAAAAAATATCATTCATTTTTTAATTAACAGTTCAAATGGTTGGGTTAATGATGAAAAAAATATATTATTATATAATATATATTTTAAATTATATATTTATTAATAGTAATAGTTTTTATAAATATTCATAAAATCATGTTTTCAATTTTTTTGGAATACGATAACAATGTTTGTGGATGTATGGACAACCAACTCCTAAAAATGATGTGATACGTTCAAAAATTGCATGAAATTTTTTTAAGGGTGAGTTTAGAAAAATGGTTTTACATAAATAAAATATATATGATATTAATTAAATAATAACATTTATATAAAAATATATCATTTTCTTTTATTACAATGTTCACTAACAAAAATGGAGATAACGTCGTTCTAGGATGTGTGGACTACCACTTCCTCCAAATGATGTGATTTATTTAACTTCATAATAAATCTATACATAATTATATATGACTAAATAAAAAAATATTTATGATATAATTATCAGTTTGGAAATATAAAATTCAATTAACTTCTTTTGATAATGATCATTGAGAAATGGGAACATTACCCGTCCAAGCATATGCCATACCACATCCATGACTGTAAGATCGGATCATTTTCCATTACCATAATTAATTATTGGTTTTAAAAAGTATAATCTATGTACAAATATGATAATTATTTTATGATTATAGTTCTATATATGTTTTAATAATGAACCAGTTTACCATAGATGAACTACATATGTCATTTTTGACACATAAACAGAATTTGGTAAAATACACATCATAAAAATTATTGTTTAAGTTGTTGTATAATAATATTTAATAAGTAAAGAAAAATTAATTATAGACATGATGAAGGTTATAATTAAAGTAGATAATTAAAATAACAATATTATTTAGGAAGATAGAGACAAACATTACATCTTGGATTCATGGTAAAGGATTTCCTCTCAATCTCCTTTCATTGAGCCATATTTGGATATCATACACATAAATTATTTTATGAGGTGTCTATATAGACACATTAAATAATATTATGATGAATTTTAATATTCTGATATTATTAAATGTTTTCTAAATGTTACTTATTCATGGGTCTTATGATTAAATTTCTCTCAATGTGCCATGTGATACTTTGATTTCTAAATCTTATTATTTTCATCAATGTCATTATTCGGCATATTATTTTAATTATTGATTTGTCAGAATAATAATTTATTATAAAAAACATTTTTTTTTCTATTTTGGTATTTTGTTCTTATACAAACATTCATGTTTTTTAAAATAAATGAAACCCCTCATTTTCTTATTAGGTATTTTTTATTAATAATGGTGGTTGGAATCAAAAATAGTTATTTCATTAACATGAAATTTTTTATTATGAGTGAATGAAATATTAATAGTGATGTTTTGTTATTGAATTCTTTTATCTTTCACTATTATATAATTTTACAAGAAAATTTGATGGGAGGTTAGGTGGTAAAACAATGAAGGGTGGTTCTATGATAAATCCATGATGGGTGTGTTTGTGGTATCCCACTGCTGCATTTGGTATGGAAGTCTCCCATATGGATATTTCATTTTCAAGAGTGACATGTTTTTATGTGAACAATATATTTATTCCATTTTTAATGTTGACGTTTATAATGATTCCATGAATTTACATTAAGTTTTTTCTATACTTTATGAGTAATATAGTAATATTATGATTACATAAATTATAAGGAATGAGTTTATTTTCAAGAGAATGTATTTACTAGTTTATAAGGTTGAAAAGAATTAATTTATTTTATATTTTCAATGGGTTTTATTTTTTATCAGTGGTGTTAAAATTTATTTATTTTTATATAAATTACTGATTTTTTTAATCTTATCCGACATATGTTAACATTTTACATTAGAAATAAGGATAATTCATGTATTGGAAGAAGTTATGTTGATATTAGTTAACAATAATAAATAAATATATCATTTTTTATTTATAATTTTTTAGATTATAGAAAAATATATACATTATGGAACATTCCATAATTTATTTTATAATTTTCTTATTTATGAGTTACAAAATAATTTTCTAAAACATTATACCGGAAAAAGAATCTGAGTTTACAATTTTTTTCCCTTCCAAATTATAGGAAAAAGGATAATATGAATAATATCAAGGATGAAAGAATATATTTATTCTATGTAATATATATTTACAATGTATTATGGTCATCATTAAGAGTACTAAACTGATTAGTCCTTTATGATTAAATTATATTCATCTTGTTAGAATGTAATAATGTAAACATCAACTCTATAAGAATGGAGTCGGGGTTCTTATAGATGGAATTATAGGAATTTTATTTGAATGCAATAGAAGTAAATTTTTAAAAAACATATATACCATGGGGATTTTTAAAATCAATTTTAGTATTTGAAAAAAATACCATTTTATGGAAGTTTATTTTATTTATTGAAATTCATAATGATTATTAAGTAACTTTTTATGTGAAATTATTTATTATTTATAGATAATGGAAAAAAATAATTTAATAACTTATACAAATTAGATATTTCCATACCAAGGATGTTTATACAACTAGTATTGGTATTAAGTTTATCATGGATATATTAAGGAATTATTTATAGGTAATGAATAAGTACAATTTTTTAATGGAGAAACCTATTAATTCATAGTCAAATTAAACTATATCATGTTTCTACATGTGACCTAGGCCTTCATATATTATTAGAAATAATTAATGTGAAAATAATGTGAAAATATTATACCTGGTGTTTATTATTTTAATAGAGTTTCAGATAAATGGTGGTCCTTAACCTAGAACACTAATGATGCCTAAGAAATATATGTCATGAATTGGTAAAAATTTAAAGTGGTTTTCTTATAGAAATAATACCCCTGAGAAAAATGATCATGATGAACGATTTAATGTTTATTTTTTGGTATTTTTTCAAGCCTTAGAAGGAAATTATTTCCTCGTATGTTTTTATTATTTGATGACATTGTTTAAAGTACCATAATGAAAAATAATAAACAATACGTGTCATATATCATTATGGTTAATCTAGAGAAGAAGTGGAAACAATATCTCCAAGAGAAAAGGGATATATAAACGAATAAAAACATAATGGTGAATTTTACATCATATAAAAACAATGGAAGGAAACATCTAGGAAAATGCCCCAAGGGATTGAGATTTTTTTATGTTTGTAGATGAGGTTCATCTATATAATGACTATTAGAAAAAGAATGATTCCAATACTACTAAATGCTTTAATTGTGAAGAGAAGTGGAATTATTAAAATAATTTCCCCCAGTATCAAGGTAACTTACCACAGAATAATCTAAGAGGTGAAATCAAATTTTATTCTATTACTATATTTTTAGAAGAATGATTAATGTTAATATTTATTTGGATTCAAAAATTTATGTTTATGTATTTTAGGAATGAAATTTCAAGGAGTCATAAATGAATATTAATGAAATAGTTATTTTTAGATATTTTAATGCCTATGATAACGTTATATTTTTGGAGAATACAATATGAATGGAATGAAAACCCTTCATGTGGTCTTGATTTTTAGTTAATAATTCTTGTTTTGCATAATTATACTGTTAAAATTGGTGAAAGAAATGGGATACTTTTAGTAACATTGAAATTGATTAATGATAATAAGAAATAGTAATTTATGATAAAATTCACTGTATTTATTGATTTATGAAATATATTTAATAATATGTGATTTTATTTAAGGAATAATGATAACATTTATTATTTTAGAGTTATATTTTCATTGTGTTTTTATGAAGATTCGGGTTATTATGATGTTTTATGATAATAAGTGTTTAATGACATCACATGTTTTGAATGTGACATTATGGGATACCATATACTTTATATAGATAACTACTTGATCAAATAATTTAGATTTAGGGGTTTTGTAAATTTTTACAAATATTTTGGTGTTTTATTAAGGTTTACTTTTTATGAATTAGATTAATTTTAAATTTAGAGATTTTTGTTGTTGTATTTAAGTATAATGTATTATTGGATAACTTATTATAAAAATATTTTCTAATAAAAATATTTATTGTATGATATAGTAAATTAAAGATCTTATGACATCTGAAAAGATAAATTTAGTTATTTATTAATAAAAAAACTAATCTTGTAATATTATTTAGTTTCATAAGAGTTGATGTAGAATTGATCGAACAAAAACCAAATGATGAAATTTTGGAAATGAGAAAAAAATAAAACAATTTTATTATATTAATTTCATTATATTGATATTAAAATATTTCATCATGTTTTGGAAGGGGATACTATTATAAAAAAAGGTATACTTTTATCATCATTTATGATGAATTGATAGTCTTATCACCCCTCATTGATATAGTGATTTTGGATGTATATACTATCAAGGACATGTTCAATATTAATTTTTACTAGTAAATATATATTAGTGTTATCTTCCATGACGTTATTTAAATTTACCACAAATGGACCCCTATATGGTAATCTAAATATGTAAAATTCTGGGTAACCCTTATGAATGCAATAACCCTTTACTAAATATGGTCTATCATTATTATCTATGTTTTGGGTATTCTTAAAATAAAAATCACTTCATTACATAAAAATAATTTCATGGTATAAATTTAAATAGGTTTAATTTGTGACACCCTCATATATTAGAATCTATTTTTCTTTAAATAAATTTAATTTAATTGACAGTTTGCATTACTCAAAACATCGAGCATAAAAGAAGTGTGACATACTATTACATTATAATAATTTAATCATTAACATTATATAGTTATTATTATATTATAATTATTATAAATTATTTTAAAATATATATAAGAACAATTTGATAATTTTTTTTACTGAATATAAAATAAGATATAAATTTTTATTAGTGTAATTTAATATTAAAAAAATATGTTTTTTTAATTTGTATTATTATTATACTACCACATGTTTCTGGTATGTAACCCTTTATTTTTGTTTCTAGGGATATAATGTATAATAGGGATTGTTGTAATAGTTTGGTGAACATTCAATAAGTTGTAAAGGATGAAGTGGAGGGGCATAGGTTGTACACCATTTATCCAAACCATGTAGACATAATAGTAGGAACTGTGCACAATGAAATGTTTGGGGTAGAGAGCATCAACACAGTGTGTGAGAAGTTTGGGAGACCCTGTGAGGAGGTTGTACAAGCTTCTTCCAAGCCAGTAGATAATAGATGTTTAGCACATGGATTGTCTAATAGAGAGAACTAACCATGCAAATGGTTTAAATGATATCCTAAAAAGTGGACATGGGATTTTTTTTCACACTTTTTTTTGCTCTTATGTCGAACTAAATCTGAATTTATATTCCTTGAAGGTATCAGAACCTATCCCACATGACATGGAGTTAATACAAAGACATCACTTTGTGATTTGAACCCAAATTCATGATGAATGTGACAGTTCTTCTTCGTTTGTTATCGGTATCACAGAACTACTTAGATATACATATCAACTTTAATAGTTTATTTGACTAACACATGTTATGGGTATATGTATGAGTGTGGATTCCAAATAAGACTTTTTTTGGTATTTATACTTCTTATAGAGGAGATCTAAGGTTGTTCCATGAAGATTCAGAAAGTTTGCTTTAGCTTTCATTGTCTATAGTCATGTTTTATCAAAACTATTCAGGTAGGTGGATTGTCTCCCATATAATCTAACCGAAATTATAGTATTGGTTTCTAATTGGTTTATTTGAATGAAATTGATTGTGAAAATCATGTAATATAACTTTTTTAGTGATGATTTATTGTTTTGGTGGAATTGAGTGATCTTGGTGAATTGTTTATAAAATAGATAAAATTTCATGAATATAAAATTATAATTTTAAACTATGGATTTTCAGAAATATCTAAATGATTTTTGTAAAAAAAGTGGGTTTCAAAAAAAAATTGGTGTTATATTTAAATGTATTGGTATTGAAACTATTTTTATAGGAATTATTTTCAATAAAAAAGTATTTTTATTTAATGGGTTCCTTTTTGGCATGATCATTGGGATTAGTTGGTGTGTGTTTTCATATTTCTTATACAAGGAATGGTTGAAATCTGACCTTGTGCTTGGTGCAAAGGAAAAACGAAACATGGGATTCAATTACCTTGTGATGACTTGGTATATTGATGAGAAACTGAACATGAGTATGGAACATTCATCACGTAGCATTCATGGTTAATTGGGTGGACATGTAGAATAGATTGGGAATGTTAATGTAATATTGAGAAATATTTTTAATCATTGGTTTACTTATTTCCATTGAAAAACAACATTATATAAAATTAGTTTTAATTTCAATTTTATTTTTTGGTAATAAATGGTTTAGAATAATTGTATGTATTTAGTTGTAAAATGTTTTTTAGGAATTTTTATATATAAAATGTTTTAAATAATTATTTTAAACTATTTTATACTAGTGTAATTAGTAGTGAAGTCATTATGAAAAACCAACTGTGTTATGCACTCCCCAATACATTGATAGTTTTTTACTTTTTTTATTCCTTCTATTGGGACATGGGAAAAGGTAATGTATCACATAATTACGGAACCACCTCGTCATACATGGGCAGTTTCAGTGATTATTGATCTTTGAAATTATGGAGCATAGATTCTTGTGGTATCTTGAGAGAATATTGTTATTTATACTATGTTTACAATTATATGTTTTTTTATTCTCTTGTTTCACACTTTTATTTGTTTTTTAGATATTGTAAGTGGTTGAGTTTCCTTTCAGTTGTTCATGCACCATATAATGAGCAGTTTGGATAATGGTTTAATTATTTACGGGTAATTTATCCCCTGCTAGTATTTCAAACACATAGACAATTATCCATATCCTTTTGAATCTTGTGTATGTTTCTATATGGCCACATAATGATTCGTTGACATCTCAATCCATGTAGAATAAATTGTTCATTACAAATGGTATCATCTAGTTCGTTCCTTTCCTAATAATAAGTATTAACTTTCTTGGTCTTATAGATGATTCAAACTTGTCTATTCCATGGTATATTATATTAGAAATGAGTAGGAATGTGTGAATGTGAATTGTATATAATAATATGTAATAGTTATCCCATGTATGTTGAAATTCAAGTTACCAGGGATTTGGGTACATAACTATTTTGTAGACACTTATAGGATTTGGAAATATCATTATCATGGGTTTACCCAATGGGATGTTCATGAATTAATTTGTACAGGAAGGATTTCCCACATGTATTGCATATTTCATTTGGAATAATTATATATGATATAGTGAAAAGGTGTAAATTTTAAAAAATTATGAATTATTTTTTGAAATAACAAATATCAAAAAGGGGAAATATTGTGTATTTTGAAAATGGTATAATTTTCAAAATCAAGAATGATTTTTTTCAAAAAGATGGTTGAACATGAAAAGGTTATTTTGGAAAAAATTGTTATGATAGTTGATGTGATATAATTTTAAATACTAATCGATTAGTGGTTAGAGAGTGATAAATACCATGTTTGTTGTTTGTTTAGAATATGTCACTGGATAGGTGTTGTAGAAAGAAGTCAGAAGAGGCCAGTGAGAATGTGGTTTCCCCTAAGACACATGTGAACCAACAGTTAGTCCAAAGCTTCACTCTGGACTTTCAAACATTGAGATGAGACTATAACCAGATACTTTATTTGAGATATCATTCAATACTAAAAATCCATGTATAGGATGTACGATTCTATTTATAAGATGAGATGAGAATTCTAGAACAAATTTGAAAAAGGAGTGGGACACCTATTAAAGAGGAGTTAGAACACATATGAAATAGATAACATCGGTAAATGACCTTCCTCCATGACCATAGAGAATCCTTGTATTTTTTCAACATGGTTCAATGTGTCACATAAATCATGAGTGTAAAACACCACAAAGAGAATTCCATAATTGCAACATGTTTGGACACCATATTCTCCTTTATATCAATGCTTTGAGGTTAGGTTCTTAAGAAACATCTCATGTGTCACAAGAATCATATGCTTTCATTGGACCTGGTCTATAGAGCCATCCTCATCAACATCTCAATTCTTTCCATGGTTATTTTTATAATACCATGACTCCGCAACAAGGACAATCTCATCCAGGGCAAAAAAAAACACCAGAGTAAAGTGAAGAAGAAACAATATAGAGCTGAGTAGATGATTGTAGATGATCTGGTTGGACAATCTATAGTGAGAGGTATGAATCATTTTAACTCGACCATTATGAAAATATTGTTTGACACTGGTACATAACATTCCTTCATTAATTCTCATGTTGTTGAGTTGAAATGTTTAAAACATTAAATGATACCATGTGTGATAAAACTACAAAATCCTCTCGGTGAATGAGAATGTCATGCATTTTTATGTAGAGCATGTGATATTGCAACTGATGGAGCTCGAATAAAATAGGACTTCTCAATATTGGAGATGGAGGTCTATGATGTAATCCTAGGCATGTATTGATTGAAAAATTCCAAGTCTTAAATTGACTATTATAGAATAATGGTTAGTTTCACAAATGAGGATGGCTTTGAGAATCTCTTCAAAGGAGAGAATGTAGTAACAAAGGACATAACTAGATTGTTGGAACTAGAAGTGTTACAAATATCATACAAATTTGTAGTGATGAATTTCACATCGATAGAAGAGATCCAATATGTTAGTTTTCTAGTAGTGGTGGACCAATTTCTAGATTGGTTTCTCAATATCTTCTATGGGAAAACATGAATAAGAGAAGTGGAGTTTACAATTGATCTTTTCTAGGGAGCAGTTTTATTTTACTTGTGTCTTATTATTTGGAACCAATAGATCTAAAAAATTGAATTTTTTGTCAGAGAATCTAGAACGATTAGGTTTTATTCATCCAATTACATCCCAATAGTATCCATTTTCCTGTTCAAGAAGAGTGTAAATGGAACTCAATGGTTATGAATTGAATATCGTAATCTTAACCATGTTATGACAACGAATTATTATAAAATACCACACATTGATAATATCTTCAATCAATTAAAGGGATATATATGGTTCTCCAACATTGAATGTGATTAGGTTATCATTAATTGTGCATTTGAAAAGAATATATTCCAACAACATCTTTCAGAAGAAGATATAGAGACTACGAATATGTATTTATGAATTAAAGTCTCCCAAGTTCACCAATATGATTCTTAGATTTGTTGAAAATAATATTTCAGCAATATCTGGAATCTTCTTGGTGGTTTCGGTATATGACATCTTGGTGTATTCATAGACAAGGATGTAGCATGAGAAACACCTGTAGACAATTTTACAAATCAGTAGAGATCACCAAATTTCTGAAAAATAATATAAATTTGAATTTTGAATAAGGAAGGTACATTTTCATGGATATGTGATTTCCGAAAATGTTATTTTGGGGGATCCTGAAAAGATAAAGGCATTGTTCTCATGGAAACCTCCAAAACATTTCATAGGGATATGATTTTTTCTTTGTCAAGATATTTGTTAATGAGAATTTTTGTGTGACTTATCACTACTAGCATCACTAATTACTACTTTGAAAATGAAAAATATTCTATTCCAATGGATAGAGTAATTCCATTTTTCATCCAAGGAGTTGAATGTTAATCTTACATTGGAACATATCTTGATATTTCCAGAATCTGTATAGGGATATGTTGTGTACTGTGATGCTTGGAGAGTAGGGTTTGGTTTTATTCTTATGCAAAGGCACCATGTTGTGGCATATGGTTCAAGGAAGCTGAGACTGAATGAGATAAACTACCTAACACATGACCTATAATTAGCACTAATTAATCATCCATTAACATATTTGTGTCATAATATATTTGGTGAGAAATATTTGGTGTTCATGGAGCATAAATTAATTAAATAGATTTTCTCACAATGCGATTTGAATCATAGAAAAAAGAGATGGATGTAGTATATCCAAATGATTGACAATGACTAAATTTATACCCTAGGAAAGGGGAATTCAATGGAAGATTTATTGATAAGAAATTCATATGCTCAGATAGAAAATGAATCATCATAATAATGGAATTTTATATCTATTCTATCCGCTCTACATGTGAAATGAAAAAACCAAAGTGAAGTTGGAGATTTAATTTTTACTATACATGTTCTTGATTTTTTTAATGACGGTCAATGAGGAAGAATGTTCTGATGGAAATTTCCTAGTTATAAGTTCAAAACTCAATCGTTGGGAGACAATTGAGGTATGGAAACATGATGTGAATGCAGTAATATGGATAAAAAATCCATGTGATGTATTTATATTTTTTTAGGAAAAAATTATTGATTCTTACCACCATTTGCGATGGGAAGTACATTCGAGTACACAAAATATGTATAATGCATTAAAGGCACAATTTTGATGGGGAGGAGTGAAAAGAATAATGAAAGAGTTTGTATCACATTGTTTAATGTGTTTTCAAGTTAATGTATAGCATCATAGATTGGCATGCATGTTGTAGTCATTACTAATCCTAGTGTGGAAATGGGAGCAGATTAGTATGGATTATATTACAATTATCCAACACATGGTTTGTAAACATGATGCCTTATAAGTTATAATAGATCATCTTACCATGTTGGATCTTTCTATCCAATTCATCAAAGTCATAAAGTGGAGTATCTGTCCAAAATCTACATCAATGTAGGGGTAATGAGACATGGAATACCAGTGTCTATAGTCTTTGACAGAGATAAGAGGTTTAAATCTCATTTCTATAAATCCTTATAGAAATCCCATGACACTTATTTGAATATGATCGGGGCGTGTCATCCTCTGATTGATTTGTATCCTGAACGGATGATATAGGCATTGTAAGACATGTTGTGGTCTTATGTAATGGAGTTTTGAGGCACATGGGAGTAGCACAAACCATTTTTGGAGTTCTCATGTAATAACAACTATATGGCCTTGATATGTATGGCTTTATTTGAAGAATTGTATGTTTATCCTTGTCATTATCTACTATGATTGGTGGAAAATGGAGACAATTAACGAGTTAGGATGAGCCTGGTCCAATAAATAATAGAGAAGATTCAGTTAATTATAAAAACAAAGGAAATGGATCATATTTTTCAGAAATCTTATACGTATCATATTAGATGGATTTTTTTTCATTTACCATGAGTGGTCATGTGTTATTAAGGACATCTCCAAGATGTGGACATCGTCGTTTTTTATAAATATAGAATGTTATCTCATAAATACATTGGGAATTTTGAGATATTAGAACGGGTTAGAGAGGTAGCGTATCAGTTGGCATTTTTACCCCATTTCAGTTAAGTGTATAATTTTCTCCAAGTATCATAGTTGAAAATTTATTAGCATGATCCTAACTATGTAATGATATGGGATCACATTGACCTAGAGTTGGATTCTTTGTTGGTACATATCCTAGTGGATATTTTGGATTAACAAGTGAATGTATTACATGAAAAAGAATTGGAATATTGTGGATTTTATGGGAACATTTTTATATTTAGGGAGAGACTTGTGCATGTGAAATGGAAATAAAATAGCAATGGCTAGAAATCATTCAGAGCAGCAATGGTTTTCTACATTCAGATGATTTAATTTCATATGGTGGGAAGAATGTAGTACCCCTGGTTTCTAGTATATAAAACATTCAATGGATTTTATTGATATAATGTTTAATAAGGAACGTTGGGAGTGTTTGATGAAAATTCAGTATGTTTTGGTTTCTAAAGGAGAGGGGCACGGGCTGACCATGGTTTATCCAAAGTATGTGAACATCCTACTTGAAACTACCCACAATTGAAGGTTTGAAGTAGTGAGCATAGTCATAGTGTGTTCATGGTTATGGAGACCGTGTGAGGAGGCCATTTTAGTGTATACATATATAGTAGAAAACACATAGTTAGTGCACAATTTTTATAACCTTATAAACTATCAATGAAAATTGTTTAAATGAGATCCTAAGAAAGTAGATCTCAGACGTTTTTTCCTCTGTGATACACTTTTGTTTCTTCTAAGAGGCTCTATATAGGGATTCATAGTCCTTTATTGTAGAAGAACATTTCCCAGGCCATTTTGAGTCCATCAAAAATCTTCCAATGGGGATTTGATCCTGGATTTTTGAGGAATGTGATTGTTCTTCTTCGTTCATGATCATTTTATCAGATCTAAATTGATATACTTCTCCTCTCTTCTTGGGTTATCATATCTACAATATTTATGGATATATATTAGATTATGTATTCCTAATAAGTCTATTTTAGGTCTAGTTCTTTCTTGAATAAGAGATCTATGGAATTTCCTTGAATAATTGACTGGTTTTCTAAAGCGTTCTTCGTTTGTTGTCATGTTTCTTCAAAACCATTCATGTAGGTGGCTTATATGATGACTCATAATTCTAGAATTGATTATATTAGTTTCATATTATTTTATTTTAATTAAATGGATTGTGAATGGAATGTAATAAAACATCTTTAGTGATGATTTATGGTTCTAGTGAAAGTGGGGATTCTTGGTGAATTGTTGTGAAAAGATATTTAGTTTCATGAATTAAAAATGATAATTTTAAATTTTATAATTTCATTAAATGAAAAATTGATTGATGTAAAAAAGGTTATTTCAATAAAAATGTTTTTTTATTGAAATGATTTGGCATTAAAATGGTTTTAATGTGAATTATTTTCAAAAAACTGGTGTTTTTATTGAATAGGGGTCTTTTTTGGCGTGATCGTTGGGAATATTTGGTGTGTATTCAAATTCGATATATGAGTCATGGTTAGAATATGACATTTATAGAGGTTTCCAATGTTAAATGGAACATGTGATTCAATTACCTTGTGATGACATGGTAGATCGGTGAGAAACTGCTCATGAGTATGATACTTTCATAGCGCAACATGCTTTATTGGTTGTGTTGATGTGGGGAATGGATTGGGTATGAAAAAGAATATTGAATATGGTTTCAAAACATTATTTATTCATTATTGTAGAAAAATATCTTTCTATAAAATTGGTATCAATTTCACTTGTATGATTTCGGTTATAAATGGATTTTGAAACATGTTTTATATAGTTAAAAACTATTTTTGAGTAATTATTTAATATAAACCGTATTATACAATTGTGTCTAACTCTTCAATAATAGTGAAATTATTATGGACATCATGGGGGGGAAATACTATGCTTTTACTCCCCCTTTATTTTGAATGTTGGTTCATTTGCAGTTTCTATCTTTGTAGTTTTGGGAAATGGTAAAGTATAACATACTTTTTGAACCACCTCGTGATACATGGCCAATATCGGTGATTTTGAAGGATTGAGCATATGGAGCATGGAGTATTATGGTCTATAGAGAGGATGTTCTTATTTATCCATTGTTTACATTAATACTTGTTGGACTTCCTCTACTTCTCACATTCATGTGGTTTTGAGATATTGGATGTTTTTAAGTTTCATTTGATTCGTTCAGGATTCATATTGTGATCTATTTGGTTAATTGTTTTATTCTAAAAGGGTAAATATTCCACCACATGTATTTGAAACCCTTCAGGATTTATTTCCAACATTTTTTATCATGGGTATGTCACATAAGACTATGTAAGTACTCGTTGTACTATCATGCCAATGAGAATTAGTTGTTAATTATACATATTGTGAGAAAATATGTAAAGTATTTTTTTAAAATTTAAGAAGATAGATTTTATAAAAATGATAAATTTTTTTGATAGAATGGTAAAATATTTTTAAATTGATCTGTTTAAAATTTTATGAAAAGTCTGAGTTTTCATTGAATAATGATATACTGATTTTTACAAATTTTGTTCAACAAATTAAAATGTTTCATTTTGATTATAAAATGGATTAAATGTAAAATAAATCCAATTTTATTATTTATAATCAAATTAGATTAATTTGAGTGAATATATTTTTGAATTTGGTATTAATACATTTTCAAACATTGAAGACATTTTTTCTAAAACCTAGTTTTTTCATTAATTTTTTATTTTAATCAAAAATTAATATCTAGAACATATGTAAATTAAATTTCATAAATGGATTTCATATTTTTAATCAAATGGTTCAATTATTATTCAATAATTCTTATTTATTTTCAGATATTATGAACAATAATTATGATAAAATGTATCACATTGGTATGGGTAAATCGGGTAATTAATTTAAAAAAATAATTTGAGAAGGCATTAAAAATAATCCCAAAACATTAATTTATTTCATTGTATGGTATTAATTGAATTATATTTATCCCAAGAATGAATATATTTTATTTAGGATCTAATATATTTTCTAAATTAAATTTAAATTATTTTTTTCAATGATAATATATAAATGTAATTCTCATTGTTTTATTATGTATAAATTTTTGACATTATGATAAATAGAGTAAATATCAATTATAAATGTATATTTTAAAGTAAGATAATATTTATAATTAGGTCAATTTATATTTTAGTATTTTTGATTGACTAATTTGATTAATTTCTGAAAACAAAACTAATATAATATTTATTTAAATAATAGAGAAAAATTGTAAATGAGATAAAAAATTTACAAAACAATAAAACAAAGTTGGTCTAAAGTGTCCCAAAAATTTAATAAATATATATATCAAATTATAAATACATTAGAAAAATATGTTGTAATTATATATTTTCCTTGATTCCATTAATGTCTAATTTAATAAATAGTGTCAAAAATAACATTATCAATAATTTCTGGAAATAATATTTTATTGAATTAATTAATAATCATAAAAAAGTAATGTGGACAAGCAGGGTAAAATAATGTCTATAATTTAATTAATTGATTATTTATGAGCCCATTTTAAACTTATAATTATAATCATAACCCTTTTGGATTCAAATAGTCATTACTATGATTATGATTAATAATATAAAATTAAGGGGTAAACTAAAATATAATGTTTCAAATCACACATTTACCAATCCTTATTTTATTGGTTTAATGGATTTATAACATATAATATTTTATTTTTAATAAAATTTACGTATTGTTCCATGTTCTTTTGAAAAATAATTTCTTATATTTAAATCTATTTATACAGTCCACATGTTCCCTTTTGTTCACTATAATAAGTCATCACATTTTAACGTATTATTCTAACAAACTAGATGAACATATATCTATAAACACCTATACAATGCTCTTTGAAATATCCTTATCTAATATCTAGTGGATATTTTCCTTCCATATGAAATACCCTATATTCATTTATTGAATAACTGGAGGAAATCAATAGTATAAGTAGAAATCATTTTTATCAATTATTTTATATTTATACATTTTTATAATACATTTTTCTGTGTTGTAACCATACCAAAATAAATAGTATGTTATAATAAATACTATTATTTGTAATTACTATAATGAAAATAGAATTTTCCACCCATTTTCCACCCCAAAAAATGAAAAACATCACTAGTACATTCTTACGACATACTGTATGCACATAGAAGTATAAATTTTTATCATCCCCATTTCAATTTGATGTATATAAATATGGAAATTATTCATATATATATTATTTAATAAATAATAATTTTGTAAGTATTTATAACATCATATCTATCTTCTTACCATAAAATCCACAGAATATTGATAACATCACCTATGTGTACATGCGGGAAACCACATCTACGAAGTGGTGTTATTTGGTTATCATTTTGGATTTACATAGATGGTAATAAGGATATATTTAATGAATATATATATATATATATAATATTATGTAATAATGATATTATTATTGTGAATTATTATTTTCTGTTCTTTCATTCCATCCATCAAAATGTGAAAACATCATTAATGAATACATACGACCTACATTATCCTTGAGAATAATATTTCAATTTTTATATATATATATTTTTTGTATGGATATATATATATATACATATTTCATATATATTATTTATTTATAATTAACAAATTTATCTAGATTATGTAACCATGAGAATGAAACATGCACCAAAACTAACGAATCAAAACATACATGAAAAATGAAGCATTAAACATCCATAAATTCTGATCATAATAGAAAATTCTTATAAAATGGATGATTAAATGATATAAGTAGATCATATATGATATTATATAAATGAATATGGTTATTTATATATATATATATAATAAAACTAGATTTTGTATACAAGATATTAAATGTAATGAAGAGGCAATTCAATATTATAGTAAGGTTATTTTTCTACATTTCCTGTATAATGATAAATAATTGGTATTATATAGCAATTTATTTTTATGTGGTGTACATTATGAACCGTTTAGGTATTTAAAAAGAATATATTTGTATTTATGATCATTAATGTTTCAATTCATGATTAATATTTTAAGTGATTTTATTGTTTTCCTCCAACTGTTAATCTTTGTAGAACAAAATTAAGAAAATAAATTTTTAAAAGAATGATTAATTTTATTTATCTTTTTTGGCATATATTATTATTCCATTTCCAAATTATATTTTATTATTATTTTGAAGATTATTTTTTGTATATTATATGTTTTTAAGAATTTTTTACAAATGTTTTAATTATTTAAAATAGTTTAAAATGGTTCCTCATATTTTTTTAGAATGCTGTAATTTTCATATAAAAGTGTGAAATAAATATATTTTAATTTCTATTAAATGAATGAAATTTACACCAATCACGAACACACGTTTTTTAAAATATCACATTACATGTTTTAATTTTTTAATGAAAGTGATTTCTTTAATATTTTATAAATTATAAGTTTTCAAAATTTATTATTTTTGGGAATATGGTTTTCTCCTCAAAAATATTAGTAATTTAATTTCTATTGTTTATATATTCCCTAGTGAAAATAAACATTTATATTTCATATTATACATAGTTGAGATGATTAAATCATACCATCATTAAATACTTTCATATCTTTTGATTAGTTTTCATCAGACATTATATTTCTCTTTCACATCCATAATATGTGTAACATGGATTTGTGTGTTTCCTAAACCATTTAAAATTTATAAATAATATTATTAAAATGTAATATGTTTTATTTAATGGGAAAATATTAAAAAATATATATTCATTACTCAATATTTATATTTATTTATAATTAATATTTGTTTTTGAATTTAATTGATCTTTCAATATTTGAGCACTGTATTGGGCATATAGTGACTCGGGGTTGTAGCTATAGATATCACCTCATGTAATCGACATGTCTCATGACATAAATTAGTTTTAATAATTAAATGGGTTTCTATTGTATACCTATCATCGATTCAATAACATTATAAAATAGATTTAATGGTATAAGATATAATTAATATATACATACATTATTAATAATTTCTTTCATTAGGAATTAAATTATTTATTTCCATGATATTAATGAATTGATTTTATTCATGGATTCAATATTTAATGAAGTCATTGATTAATTGGATTTTTTTTAAACTATTTTCATTTTATATTGATTAGTACTTATTTACTCATAATATATTCTATTGTCTGAAACTATTATTAAACATATATGTTCACCCATTATTTATTTTCAAATCCCCCACTATATGGATAAATATTATATCAATAATATCTTATTTGAATGAATGTTTTTATTTATTTCATTTTATATTTACTATTTATTTTTAAAATCATATATGTTTCAAGTACTTCAAGAATCATTAACTTATCAGTCCTTCGGGATGAGATCCATTTTATCTTAAAACAATGTAATATTGTAGATATCATTTATAGGCTTTTGTTACAGGGGTTCCTACATTATTAATCTTTATAAATTATTATTTCTGTAAATTGTTTTTATAAAATACATAGGAAAATCCATAAAAATGTATTCAGATGTTATCATCCACTTTTACGTAGGGGTTGGTACCATCCACTTTCAAAAAATACTATATGGATCTATTTAAACCTAGAACACAAGTCCTTATGGATTCCTCATACACTATTGATTTTGAATTAAATGATTAATCCACCCTTAGATTCATCAACATCAAAGAATAGTTTTTCATTAATAACGATATTGAATTATAGAATGATGTCAATATTACAACATATACATTGACACCTCTTAAGTGTTCTTTGGGACTATCATTTCAAGAAAGAGAGCATGGATGAAAAAAATATCTCTTTCATCCTCATAAACACGTTCAATCATCAATATAAAAATAAGATTATATTCCCATGACCTCATGGACAATCACATATGAAACACTCATTTACATACCTAATTTCCCCTTTCTCTTATATATAAATGATTCTTAGTGTATCATTGTATCAAAATTATGAGTTCTATGTTCATAAACACATTTTCTGTTCTGATTTCTTCCATTTATATAAATATTAATTTTAGTATACTATTTTGATATTGAATAATATAATTTCCTATCATTATCAACTGTGATTATTTTTCTTACTGAATAGAATATTTTGACATGATATATAATTCAAAATATTTTAATTTGAAATACCTTTTAAAATCTTATGATGATTGTTACATGTAATATATATTCAAATTCTATTTTAAATTACTTGAATTTTTGACAAAATCATTGAATTAAATTTTTTTTGATGATATTTAATATTTAATGAATAACAAACCCTAAAATGATTAAGGAAATTCAGTTAACCAAATTTTTAAAAAAATAACAAACCATTTCATGGAATGTTCTATACACAACTGATCATTACTAACTATAAATAAACGTTTTGAATTAATTTTCAAGGGATAACACCAAAGATCATCAATCAATTATACAATGATTAAATTTCTTATAAAATAATTCTTAAGGAGTAATAGAAATACCCATATGCTGGTCATATTTTCTGTCAGAAAGGTCATGATAGATCTTGTGTAAAATAAAAAATGAAGAATATGAACTATTGAATTGGATTAATTTTATTGTATACCTCCAAGGACACTTAATATACTCCCAAACTACTCGTACACAGATTATAATGAATTTTCATAGAGTCCAATGATCCTCAAATGTATCATGAAAGACTCCTACATAGAGATGAAATTATTATTAACCATATATATAATAAAATATATATAATCCATTATCATCTGAATCAAAAACTACAATTGTCTATTGACTCTTTAATAAAGGTTAATAATTATCCAATTTTTATCATATGCCTTGAAATTTGAAAATTATTCACGAATGAACAATAAAATGAAAACAATAATCATATATATCTAAATAACTCAAACAAATAGCCTCAAACATCTAATATAATAGTTAAAAACAATTAAAATATATTTAAAAATCCCAAGGTTTTAGATGAACATTTATTAAATAGATAAATATACGAGTTTAGTTGATTCTAGTACATATATACATTACTATTGTTTGCTACATGGATTATCCTAGTGGGGGTGAATGATATAAAATTAATTAGTATTATTATAATGAATTGCATTCAATTTGTATGATATTAATATATATATAAGGATATTAAAATCATTAATAAAAAAATTCAAAATATAAATGACAAATCAAATAGATTATAATGGAAATAAGAACATAGCACTTAGACTACAAATTGTGTATAAAAGATCATCTAGAGTGGTAAAAGTCTTATAATTGAAATATGAAATTATAACATGGTTAATACCCTAATTTTCACCCTTATCATGGATTCGACAAATCTAGATACATGTTGTTCCAATGGAATATATACCCATATTTTATAAACATTTATAATTGTAATTAAAATACAATTAATCCTATACAAATTTGTAAAAAAAATTCATTTTACCATGATTCAACATTAATTCATTATTATGAAGGATATTAATGTTGGTTTATATGATTATGGATCATATTATGTTTCTCACTTATCAATCCACTATTCATTATCATTTATATATTAATCCTATTTACTCCCTTTATTCATATTGATGTCATTATCACCTCACAACTTTAATACATTCCAACATTATTTTTCTGAGAGATAATATTCACCACATTACCTTTGTTAATCACTAAATTATATGACTCAATTAATTTATGAATATTCATGATTTTATTATACATTTCTCAAAAATTAATTTCTATATTTCAAATCATTGTAAAACATTTTTTTCGAAATAAATTGTATTTATAGATATTAATTTTGATAGTAGTAATAATGGATTCCCAAGATTACATTAAATAAAAAAAATATTTTAAGTTATTGATCCACATTATAATTATTGGAATACTAGATATCTACATTTGGGTTAATATTTTTAACTATTATATCATTTTTTTTCTTGTGGAATCCATCCAATGAAATATATATTAATATTAGAAAAAATTAAATATATGTATTTAGAATGCATACAATGCACTTCATAGATGTGTTACATGATAGTGGTGATGATGGTATTAATGAATTTTTCATTGAAATCCATAATGTGTAATAATTTTCATTTTTATTCATCTGTTTTATAATAATACATATTTCAAGACATTTTATTTAACTATTGGTATGATTATTTTATAAATTTATTCATAAAATTATCAACAGAGGATATTTAAATTTTAGAAAACCCATTATTAAATATCTGAATGATTAACCACATATCATTACTAGGATAGAGATACATTCATAACAATTCATAAAACTGCACTTATTTTATATAAATTTTATATATTTTAAAAGATATTTAATATGAAATATCTAAAAAAATATTCATATATGTCAAGGGGGAGAAAATATTTTTCAGAAATTTCATGTCATGTCATTTAATATTTTGATGAAATTTGGGTGAAATCATTAAATGCACCCATTTATGATGTCTCTTAAAAACAATTTTAAAAAAATATAGATTTTATATTTTAAAATCCCATTACACATGAATGTATCCAAAAGTCAGAGATAAATTACCATATATACATTTGGATCCTTTTGTAAAAACCTGTTAAATTAAATTAAATGTATTATTATTTTTTTAAACATTGGAATTAATGTTTTTCAACGTATAGTGTAATAAAGATATGTAATGAACCATTGTAGTCTTCCATCTAAATCAACATATAACCCAATCCATCATAAGGCCTGAAAGATGATCCTTATCTCTGCTGGATGTAAACTAGTGCATTGGAATCATAAGAATCCCTTTAGGAAAAATTATTCAAAAAAATCAATAAACATAGTTGTAATAAATAATTATATTGTCCACAAATAATTAATTATTCCAAAAAATCATAATTAATGTCAATTATCCAACACATATTTATTAATATATGAAAAATACAAAGTATAATAGATACTTTTTATGTATATCTGATAAAAGTTCAAAGCTAAGAATAAATAATCACTTAATAAATAAAATAAACCAACTGAAGTTAATAATGAACAATCATTCAAAAAAATGGTCTCTTATCACCACCCAACACACCCCAAATTGGCCATGAAAAGTAAAATAAGTTATAAATGAAAACATGGAACTAGAAAAATATTAGCGTTAGAAAAAAAATTACAATAGGTCATTAAAACAATCTAAAAATATGAGAAATGTTTCATAAAGATATTAATTGGTGTTAGTTATAAAATTATTCTATAAAGAATGATTTTCATACATAATTTTTTAGACAAACCAATAAAATTATGCATACCACATTTCCAAACATTCCCATTTTTTTCTTAAACAATAAAAATAAAATTTTGAAATAAATAAATCATCCTATTACATTTAAAAACCACACCCAAAATATTATCATTCTTTAAAATACCACTTTTATTATATAAACTAATGGTCACTTTACAATTTTTCACCAGAAAAATCCACCTTATGATGCTCATTTTGAAATTCACTTCATGATATCACATTGGAGTCATTTATTTAATTGTTGTTTTCAAAACATCAATAGAGAATTAAAAGCCTAATGAAAATAACACAACACGTAAACAAAAAAATCAAGAACAACAAATCATGTACCATGAATCACAAAGAATGTAAAAAAATAGAAAACAAGAAATGTTTCCATAGTAATTAAAGTAATGGAAATGATTAAAACAAGAAAACAATCAGTAGTCCATCAATAACTAACCTCTTAAATTGTCAAATGTGTCTCGAGATATAACATGAGACCCATGAATGTAAATATATTTACATTATAAAATTATATCCAATCAAAATATAGATGTTGTTATGTGCTGATGTTCAAAAAAAAATTCATCCAATTTTCCCTCACAAACCTCACTGTGATGACCAAAACCCCAAATAGACCTTATCCATAGATCAAATGGTGGAAAACGTGTGGAATTTAAACCAATTATATGAACAAGATAGTTCTACAATTATGTACATTGACTTCTATAACCTAATAACATTTGGTGTTGGAAGTAACATTAATTATATGACAAACGAGAAATATGAAAAGCTATTATCACCCCTGAAATATAATAATTAACGTCCGATAAATATAAAAAATGCTCCCATTGAATATTAATAAGATACCAGAATGTGGGTAAAAACAATCATTATCAAAATAAATCACACGTAGAGTAAAAAATATGGGAAATTAAAGGTTTAAACCACAATTACCATTTAAAAACATAAGTGAAAATGGAGCATTCAACACCAACACATTTTATTGGAGTATATTCTCATTTATAATTTCATTAAGGAACCCCTCAATGAATTTCATATAAATAATGAATTTTAGAGAAAAACATAAATACATTTCATATACAACAATTACACATGGGTTTATACATTTGATGAAGGAACAAGGAAAACGATTTCCATGAAAAAAAACATTAATGAATCCACCATGGCATAATCAAAATGGTTAATAACTAACAAATTTAAAGTATCATTTTGAAATCGAATAAAAAGACCCTTAAAAATTTTTTATGGTTAATAAATCACATTAATATTAAATTCCCTCTTAAAAATTGTTTTCACCCAATGAAATATTAAATTAGATCTAAATCCCACCATTTCATTTAAAACTATTACAAAGTCCACACAATAAGTAGACTGAGTCGAACCATAGTAAAATAATCCATTCAAAACATTAAATTTTTTTATATCAATGATAAATAATCTATGAAAATCTTAAAACTCTAAAAAATGTTTTTCAAAAATTACAAATATATTACATATATTTCTAATTCCATAAAAATGGAATTTATAATGCATAAGAAGTTTTGAATTTCAAAAATTAGAATTTAATAGTTACCCCTACCTCATGGAGATGATAAAAAAGAATAAGTACTACTTAATACATCACATTCCAAAAATAACACACTCACATGACAATCATTGATATCTAATATACCATGAAACCAAAAACCCAAGCATTTTATCTAACTAGAACCATAAAATTATGAAAAAAAGATTAGAAGACAATGGGGAATTCCATAACATATTGAAATGAGATAGGGAATGAAAGAAGAGAGAAGTGGATTATTCAATACCACATAACTATTTGAAATCACCAAACAGATCCTCTAATCATGTGTAAGAGGATGATGGATATCTATATTGTATCCTAAGAGTAATATATAATGAATGTGGGGAAATGGGGCTGAAAACCTGTTAAATTAAAAGTGGACTATTATGGGAAACATTAGAATTTTATTCACCTGATAATGATGCATGGTTTCCAAAACCATGAACCAACAGTGCATACCCCAAATCATTAACATAGTGCGCCTTAAAATTATGATTGAAAATGTTCCAAATAATTCATGGACCACGGTATTTTCACTATCTAGGACACAAACCATTCAAATGATTTATACTTAGATGCTACATGAATTTTCAATAACTGTGCACCTCACCCATGAAATTCCTCAAATACACAAAGTCTATTAAGGAGCTCATACGGTTTGGTAAACTATTTGGTTGTAGTGAAAATTGACATGCTAATGACATACACCCCATAAATGAACCTAATTATTATAAGAAAACATGTTAGATAATCATGATAATTTTAAAAATCTATTAATATTGAAATTACATACCTCCTACAACATGATCCCCAAACCACTAAATTAAAATAAAAAATTAAACAAAATAAACCACATAAAGGCATTTAACGTTCCAATAACTCCCCATTATCCAACAATATTCTCCAAAAATGTCTCAGTAAAAATAATGGGAAGGGAAAATTAATGATATTGGTTGTACCTAAATACCTAACCACTAAACATGGTTCAACTTCCAATCCAACTAACAATATCCCTAAAATGATTAAATTAGACGACCTAAAGTCGAAAATAACACTTCGGAGAGATTAAATGGAACCTCTAACAAGAATCAATACCAATAATGAATGACAAAAATTGGTCCACCACTATTTAGTATTGATAAAACATGGTAGTACTATGAGAACTATTTTAACAAAAACCATCAAATAATTGATAAATCATTAGAGAAACTTACTCTGATCTAAATAAATTTCAAAATACAATGGATGAAAAATAATAGAAACCATCATCAATGTAATGATTTGAGTTCTCACCATAGGTCCTGACACATGGTAAAAGACAGGGGTCAAATCCTGGATCATTATCACATGGTATGTCTAATCCACCATAGGCAAACTATATTTAGTATAAAAACCTTATCTACTATACCAAATGCCATAGTTTCCCAATTTTTCAATGAACGCCTCTATTATTCACAAAATAATGAGAAACTCTATAGTTCAAAAATAAAAATAGAGACGACAATTACTCTCAATAATGGTTCATATAACAAACTGACATCATTAAAATTATAGTAAAAACACCAAAATGAAACATGGAACATGATAGAAGAACAAAAATCCTCCCATTAAAAAGTGGGTTGTACAACATAAGAAAAACTAGGAATTATATAAATTCAACACAAATATATCTTCTAAAAAATTCCAATAATAGAAGAATACACAATATCCATTCATCAATTCCTACATATAAAAAGACCTGGAATCCACAACTAAATGAATGTTACCTAAAATAATAATTCATAAAGAGGATTAAATCTCAGAACACATTCATGATACCACCATAAAAAACATAAAAATGTGACCTAATGGCCATAGTGGAAGAAACATTGAGGAGAATTAAAGAATTAGTTCTTTTAATACCGTTAAAACCTAAACTAATATGAAAAAAGAAATATTTTATTTCCATGAGATAGAACTATTGATCCATGATCTAGCTCAACCTACTTTTTCTCTTCACTCATTGGGTTATCATAATGCCCACCATGCTTCCAATACCTACTATATGGGACTGAGAAATCACCATATATATGATTTCTAAACAGTTCATCTCCGATTATTATGGCCCCTAAACAACCTCATAAAAAGATATTGCACCACATGCATGTATTAATGAAATAAGAACTGGGTGAAGATCACTACTACAGAAATGATCTTTATTAGTTTTACTAACCATCAACCATAAATAAGAGATAACCCAATTCATAAAGTGATCTATTTACTCCCATTATGATCAGTCATCCTGATTAATTCTAATAATATTCAACACATCTCCACATCTAGATAATTGGGAAATATCCATATAAAACCACCATCCTAAATAACTCCGACCAAAATTTGTTAAAAGTAAAAAAACATCTCATGAACACTTTCACCTTTTAATATCTGTTTACATAATAGAATAAAGGATTATCTCAATCTATTTAAACTAGCACACTACTAGATAAATCCTTGTTCATCCTAGAGTGAAGGATGATATTGATCCAATTATTCAGAAATGATACACAATCATATGGAATGATCCATTTCACCACACTACTAAGACTCTTGGTGGGAACTAGAAATGAATATTCTCTTTCAAATAATTGATGGAAAAAAATAAATGATCCTTAACTCATGCAACATAGAACCAACATAACTATTTATCCATAACCTAAGAACTATAAGAAAAACAATCTGTCAAACGTGGCATGAATAATTTACATAAAAATAAAAATTCTTCTCAATCCCCCATTTCCATAAAAAATATCAAATCACCCATTAACCAAGGAGAAATATAGAAAACAATGATTACCCAAAACATTAAAACAAGTCATATTGATTGAACACACAATACAAAAACAACATTCATATCAAAACCCTTTTCATAATACCATTTCATTTTTATAAAAATAAGCATCCAAAAAATTCCCATCAAGACAATTTTCCAATTTCCAAAATCATATCAAATCATTATTCAAAACCAAAAATATTTTATTTTAGAAAATATCCCAAATTTGAGATAACACATTTTACAAACACATATATAGAAATATTTAATATATATAAAAATTAATAAATAGAAAAATAATTCACTCTTTTAAATATAAACAAAAACAAGAATTAAAAATTAGATCATCACATAAACCACTCTTTATTTAACAACATGGTTTGAAATCCAAGAATAAAAAATTAGTTGACAAGAATTCAAAAAATGAAATCATGAACTGTTTCCTAGAAAGAATACACATACTTCCCAATCAACATCTAAAAAGTGAATCATGATTCTGGGTAAATCCAAATTCAAGAGGAGTCCAAAACATGATGAATGATAATAATGAATAATGGTCATTCATTGGCTACATGGTTTGGATAACATGTGACAATCATAAAATATACATTATAAAAGATTTATACTTAACCGCATGGGAACCACATGGTTTCCTAGGCCATTTGATTAATGGACGACCATAATAAAATAGCTATCTAGAATTCCCAATACATTCCACTCAAGATCCAACATACTTATACTCTATTTTATAAGGACCGACCATAATAAAAAGGGTTAAAACATAATAATATTATTTAAATAAAGGAATCCAAAATCTCTGATACAATTTTGAAAGGAACTAGTATGGGATACCATCAAACTCAACAATCAACCCAATTCATCACATGGCTCGAAGGGTGTTCCTAATAACTACAAGTTGATGAATAGTACCTAAGAATCATATGAATCTCATGGGGAATGACTTCCCCCAAATATAATATAAAAGACAACAGAACAAATTAATACTAGATCCAAAAAGAATGATGAATTAATATCATTTCATATGAAAATATTATGCTTTAACCCTTCAGTATAAAAATAAATAAAATCCATATACAATAAATGACATCTCAGTTGAATTGATGAATTTTAAAAGATAAATAACTATAAATGAGCACAAACAAAAATAAAATAATCCAAATACTATTCCACCCCAACATTCTCCAAACAATGTTGTGTTTCTTATCAACACACAAATCACCCAAAATCAGAGACAAGAGAAACAATATCTAACTATGAAACTAGAAACTAAAAAAATATTTCCATTTTCTAAAAGTACCAGTTTCTCACCAAAATACACCCAATCTATTCAATATATTATTGATGTAAAGTCATCAATTATAGTCTAAAAAATTCTATATTGTATTATTTTTAATACATAAAACATTATAAAAACCTAAAAATTATTTAAAAAGTATCTATAACATTTCTTTTTTCTTCAAAAACTAAAACATAAAATTTGAACAAAAACAGGAATGCTTAATATATTTAATTATCATGACATAAATGATAAAATTTTATAAAAAACAAACCACGTATTTTATAAAAATGAATACTATCACAATAAATCATTTCACTAGAAGAAGCCATCTCAAATAACCTATTTTGAAATCCACCTCAAGCACCAACATAAAAGATTTTCAGTTCAAAATGGTTTTACGAACACCTTATTTTATAAACTATCCCTAATAAAATGAACCAACACAGACACACATTAGTCAAGAACAAAAAACATAGCCTAAAGGATCACAATGAATATAAATCAAATGAAAATCAGAAATGGTTCCCCAATAATGATATTTGTTGAAATGATACAATGAATCAATATATTAAATAAAATCTATCATTATCCTCTATAGTAGTTGAATGTGTTATAGGATCTAACATAGATCCCAAAAATGTGAAGAATCTATCTACATAATATTATATCCACTTGTGAACTAGCTTATAACATATACTAATGTTCAACCACAAGTCATCCAATTACTCTACAGAAGCACCTTTAGGATACCAAAACCCTGCAAAGCCCTTGTTCCTGGAAAGATTGGTAGGAAATAGCTATGTGTGAACCAACTAGAGGAACAAGCCACGTTTCCCTCTTAGTAAATAAATCTCTATGAACAAATTATTTTAGTTGTATGAAGAAACATTCCATTTATAAGACAGAAGGTATTGAAAAATAAATTCCACAAAAAAACTATCAATGAATGGGCACTAAATATAAAACATTATCCCAGGGAATAAAAATAACATTTCAATGTGAGGGGATAATTATGTGTCACCTAAATATCCCACAAAAGTGGAAAAAATCATGGGGAATTCAATGGGTGTTTCATACAATTACCATTTAAAACCCAATGTTTCATCCATGCCTTTAATACCAAAACAAGATCCATAAGGACATTCCTTTTTCTCATTTAATAATGTTGCCCTCTAATCATTTAATATTAATGATATAAATCACAATCACAAGATAAATTCATTTCATATCAAAACATTACATATTTTTCTCACCCAATTAAATAAACAACAAGACCCAGGTTTTACCAATTACATCAAACACATATAAAACAATTCATTATGGAAATTTTTTAATGGTTAATCAACACACACATTTACTTTAACTATATTTAATCTAAAAAATAAATACATTCAAAATACATTTATTTTTAATAAATAATGTTAAAACAAATGTTCCATTAAAACATATTTTTATACATTAAAAATTAAAACAAGATCATAGTCCCACGATTTCATTTAAAACCAACTAAAAATACATAAGAGATGTTCGCAAAGGCTTATCATAATAATAAATTCCTTTTCAAACATGAAAACAAGGAGTTTTCAATAAAATAAGTCTATTTCAAGTTCAAAACAAAAATTAATGGTTTTAAATCATCACAAATATATCACATATATTTATAACACAATAAAAAGGTTATATAAAAAAAAGAAATTTTATTTCATATAACTTAAAAGAAATTTTTTGACACTTTCTTTATAACGATTATAAATAAGCTGAATTACCTAGAAATTAAATGAATTCAATACTGACCACAATCACAAGAGTAACAACTAAATCCAATAATCCTAGAAACATTGAACCATACCATTACATCCATCCAACATTGTAAAATCATCGCCAATATATCTACGGTTCATAGGGGAATCCCAAACCTAGAGAATAGATGGATGGATGAAAAAGAGGGAAATAAAGTACAAAATACCTCAATATTTAATGTAAATCACTAAAGGTGGGACATAAATCAAGAGGAGGATGAAGATGGTTGTCCTACATGGATCCCAAGAGTAGGGTGACGTGAATGGGGGAATATGTGGGAGAAAATTCTTAAATCCAAGAGGAGTAATGTGAAGAATCAAAGAATTTAAAATACATAGACAAGAAGAATAGTTAGGCCAAAAAAATTTCCAAACCCCATGCTAACCATGTGAAAATATTTCAATGAAATACTGATCCCAAACATCAAACCTTTATGGTTTCCAAACCATGCACCAATAGTGTAATTTTCACTATCCATGACACTATCCATTTGCATGGTTTCCTCTTAGAGGCTACTCAGTTTTTAGAAACCATCAAACTCAATCATAATATACCTAAGTCTACTCTTGTTCCCTTAAGGTTCACATATAGTATGTGCAACTATACAGAAGCCATGATAACAACTATATCGAAAGGCATATACCCAACATACATAGTTCATGGTTAAGAGTAACCATGTGGGACGATCGTTCTCCTCCAAAAAATAATCAAAAACAATAATTTTAGGTCATTCCATTATCAAAACTACAAACCATTCTATAAGATGATAAATTTATAAAAAATAATCCATATATTTATAATTTGAATTTCATATGATAATTTCCCCCTATACACATAAAGGTAAATTATATACTGTTAAATCATTTGTTATAGATGACATATTTTCCCTATTGTTCTCTTATCCTAAATTTGATCAATTATCTCCATGGTTGTGACATCATGAAACAGCCTCAGTATCATTGTAACCCAAGACCTAAGACGACACTCACATAGATTGAAGGGATTTCCCAGTCCCCATTTTTTTTATACTAGCACTAGGTATCATAAAATTTCAAATTGGAAATGAATTTTCCATAAAAATTGCATAAACAAGAAAAAAGTGAGAAAACATAAAATAGAAACAGCACCGGGAGAAGTGTACCAAAATTAAAATTGGTAAACAAACCAATGTACTACCACTATATAATATATAAATAGGAAAAAAAATCATGTCCCAAAAGAGGGAACTCTCAAAGTCCAACAATAAATAGCTAGAACCATCTCTAAGAGGTGTATAATCATTACATGAACCTATGAGGAGAAAATATAAAAACAAATAAAGGTAGAGGTTGTGTGTGAGAAAACAATACTAGTAGGGTGTCACCAAGGATTCTATAATAGTTTACATGATTTAATTAACCACATAATGATCATTTTGTTTTATATAAATATTTTTGGAATTAAAATTTGTATATTTTAACTAATAATTATTTACATTTAAAATGATGGAAACAATTATAAAAAATGGCTTCAATTTTTTATATATATAATATTTTATATAAATTAAAAAGGCATGTAAAATAGTTTACAAAAATTTCATATATATATATATATATATCTCAAATTTAAAAAATTCACCATCATGGTCACCTAAAAATGGTTTTTATACTTCCATGTTTTGGGATACTCACACACTCATGTGATAATAACTACAATGTGTACACATGTCCCTCAAAACTGGAAAGAGAGGGATCATCAATATCCTACTGAGGATTATAATGTTCTAAATATTGTTCTCCTTATAGTTGTAATATTTTAATCCTATTCTTGGGAATTGACATCCTATAATTATTTTCCCAAATAAATCACCAACTACCTAGGGTTGTTTGTGCTCTAGTACAATCATCGATTAGAAATTTATTTTAAAAAACATTAATATACAATTCCTCCCATTATACAATTTCAAAATTTTAAAGTATCCATTTCAAGAACTAAAAAAATATCAAATATTTTTATTCTTCTATGATAAAACATAATGGTTTCTATGCAATGAATTAAAATATATTTTTCTTATCTAAGAATATAAAATTATTTCACAATTCAATTCCAAACATTAAATTCAGACACAAATTTCTCAATCGGTTTATTTCATTTTCACAAATTCAAATTTAATAAATAAATTCCTAAAAAATTCCATCAATATCAAAATAACATAACAATTAAACAAAATTGGGATTTCTTTCAAATTTCATGTCAAAATGGATTTTATGAAACCAGTGCCTACAATTAAATGAATTTGGGTCTTTTAACAATTCAATTTATAAATAATAATTTCATGTATATTGAATTGAATGAAATTTAATCATATTAATATATTTATTATTTATTAAATTTTGACAATCAAAATAGAAAAACATACATTTTTCCTGGAATAAAAGCCCACAATAAAACACATTCAAAAGAATGAAGGTGAGAAATATCTAAGAACTAAAACTATAATCAAAATTAAAATACCTGGATTATAGATATATCAGTCAAAATATGATATAATAAAATAAAATAAGGGGATTGTTAAGTGATATATAGACTACAAGAAATCATACCCAATGAGTCACCCAAAAACTGTAACAACAATAAAAAGATGAAAAATATGACTCGGACGGGTTATAGTGTTCCCAAATAAACTAGGAATTTATCTTTGTATGAGAGAAGGGATAAATGATGAGAAGGAAATATAATATTTATCCATTCCTTGTGATTAAAAAAATCAGGTGTAAAATGGTTTGTATCCCACTTTCACATTGTGTAATTTAAAAATATCAAAATCAATTAAAAACCCTTAATCTTTTGTGAAAAACAGATTTTTATTATATTATAATATACATTTTTTTTAACCACATTACATGAAATGTATATCCCTATAAGTCTGTAGAAGAAACATTTTTTATGCATATAATCCACCAATTCATTGGATTCACCATTATATGTATACACCCAAATTCATCCTCATCCCAACCTATATATCGAAAAACTAAAAACATGAAATGTTTTGAAATGTATCTAACAGAAAAGAAATTAGATGATACCACCTCTGCACTATAAAACATATTTCCCCCAAAAATTTGGTAAAAAATCTTCTATATAAAAATTTATTGGCCACTACTCTCTCATCAATGCCTTGAAATCCCATGTATCATGTTAAGATGAACCTTGATTCCATAGATCTCAAACCAATGTTATATTCCTCGCAATATATACCTTGGTTTTAGAATCAAATTTCTTTTCTAGCCATTTATTGATGGATAAATTGAGCTCAACATCATGATTAATCCATATTAGAATATGAGATTGATGGTAATGATAATTTTAGAGAAGATATATATGGAACACATAATGTAACGATGTTACTTCATCTAGAAGGGATAAATGGTGAGAAACATTCCCCATCGTCTAAAAAACATAAAAAACATCCCATAAATGAGGATAATGTTTCAAATGACTTTCAATCCACTGATGACCCATCCTAGGTGAAACAATAAAGAACACCAGGTCACTAGATAAAAATTTCAATGGTTCATGATGATGAATGACTTAATATTTTTACAGGAATTATTTCTTCATCATTATATAATGAATCATCTGACTCTCTTTTAGTATCTTGTTCGATGCATGGTCAAATAATGAAACTATAACTAATATCTAACAACGATAATGGAGTTCATTATGTATAAAAATACAAGGGCACACAAAGTGACATTCTGATCAAAAGATGGAAACTATTTTTTTTATGAAAACTCAACCAGCTGAAAATGACCATTCCAAGACCCCCCATAGTCGAGAACACAAGCACTGATCATATACTCAAGAATATCCATAACTCATTTCATTAGTCCATTCAAGTACGAATGGTCTTTCTTCCTAAAACATAATTTTGATCTCAGTTCCCTATAACGACTTCCCTAAATGAGATATGTGTATAGAGAATCCCTATCAATGAATATAGTACATTGAACACCAATAACATGATCAATCTATTTCTCAAAAAGATTTATTAACTTCATAACTTGGTATTTATCATTAATTATTACAATTTGGGTCGATTTTTTCATCCAATCGATCACAAACCATATTAAATTCTTCTTTATCTATGTCCATGGAAAACCAACAATAACAACTATATAGAACTCATCCCAAAACTGTGCTGAAACTTGTCATGGAAGAATCAAACCATAAAGTTCATAGTTCTCAGCCTTGACCTATTTACATATATAATAATGAATGGAAAAGTAAAAAATACCTCATCTCATACTTGAATACTATAACTATCGGTGCATGTCATAGAACATCTTCATAGTTCTTGTGTTAGCATGACACTGGGAATAATGGAAACCCCCAATAACATCATTCATTACTAAAATTGATAAAATAAACTAATTAAAAGTTAATTCAATTCCATACGCATGGAATTAATATTCATCAATTGTCCCCCAAACATAAAGGGAGTCACTAATGATATATAACTCTTCATTTAATTTCAATTTTTAAAGAATCATTTTCAAAATAGTGGAGGATTATTGAACATTATTCATGAAAAACATGGCCACTAATTGATGGACTATAATATGAAATTTTGTAAATGGATCCATCAAGTTCATCAATTCCAAATATTTTCTCATGGATTGGGTCAGATGCTTCTAACTCAATGAATCGATGACAACATTTTACATTTTTTAGTAGAAGCAATTTAAAAGTTTAAAGACATGATGTATTTTACCAAATTTATCTGGAAGAGATTAAAACATTTTTCATAGATGATAAAACTCAAGAACATGTTGTTAAATACATGGTAAAACCTTATCTTTAATGGTAATGCTTCAAACTATTAAGAATGTACATCAAAAAAATTGAAATTTCTAATCCCAATCAATATTTATTCCCATTTGAGTAATATCTTTTATTAGAGAATACAAAAATGAGTAGTCATTTATGAACTGGCGATGATACCCAGGTAGACCCAAGAATCATTGTATCTAAAAAAAGATTCTATGGAAGTTCACATGCCATATTAGAATTCATCTTCTCTATATCAATAGATATTCTATGTTCTCATACCACCTATCCCAATTAAATAACTACCGAAATATAGAACTCTAATTTTGATTTATGTTCATAATGATGGTGGATTATCAATAAACATTGAACTAATCTAATATTATGTGCATGATACTACATATATTTAGAGAAAATGAGGTTTTTATTAATAATTACTTCCACAACTATATTGAATATCATCATCTTAGGAGTAAATGATGCTTCCAAAATTTGCCACATGCACCCACAGTTTTTCAAAATCTTTCATCTGTTCATACTTCGGGTTCATCTCCGATATGAATTTCAGCATCGGTAATATTTGATCCTAGCCTTGTTCTAGCACTGATAATTTGATTCTTCTATGTAGATGGGTATGTCCCAACAACATTCAAGGAATCCCTCTACAGTTCGTCCTAGGGTCTGAGCGCTCTTTGATTTCATGAAATACAATTGTTTTCCCTATTGATCGATTAGGACGATTCTAGTATGACCATGTAGATCTTCATAAAGACATATGTAGAGGAATATTATTGTATCAAATGGACTCTTGTTGCATGATTTGGATCAATAAAACCATCTTTGTCCCTTTTTAGATGTATTTTTATTATAAGGGAATTTCAACTTTGGCAACTATTTCTTAGTTAATCATGTTTCTTTCTACTTAATCATCAATTCAGTGTTATATTTCATTCACGCATAGTACAATTCTCCCCTAATCATGGGTTGTTGGCTATTGAATTTGGCACAATGGTCGATCGACATGCATAAAGGGTGGGAAATTCATCAGGTGGTGGGTGAATTTATCTTATAGGTTTTCTGCTACAGATGCTAAATTAGTCTATTATTAGAGCCATTGGAGATTACCATGGGGGTATCATTGTGTGGATACCAAAACACATAGTTATATAGAGTCACATTTTCAAGGATATGTGTTGAATTGTAATTTTCTACACCTTTCTGTAATAATATATCATTGAAATTGAATGATTTGATTTCTTGGAATTAGGATATTGTTTATCTGATGTATCCAAGGTTTTGTTCTCATTGTTCATTATAGTTCCATTCAATATAAGTTTTCAGGAAGTAAACTTGAGATAATTTCCATCATACTTATCAAGTCATGGCCCATTTTGTAGAGAAAACTGACGTGGATGGTTTAACGAGTGTGTATATAAGTGCTCATGGTTTCAGGATTTCATGGGTAGGGATGACGAATCACTATATGGATGTTATGTTATTGTCTTAACTATATTGGGTGTTGGGTGTCTCCATAATAGATGTTATCCAAGATAGAGATGCAGTTAAATCATTTCTAGGTGGATACAAAGTGTCATGTAAATTACTATTAATGGATAATAATGAATGGTCTTCATCTAAATGAAAACTAGAGGTTGGTAAGAAAAGTTCTTTTGTTTTATCATGTTTGTAAAATCTATGGTAATCGTTCTTCTCTGAGAAAGGTGGGAGGGAGATCTCAATGATTCTGGTCCTTTCCAGCTTCATATAAGAAATCATCTTTCGCCTTGGAAAATGTAGTGTGCACAGAAGCAAAGATATGGTCTATGAAAGAGTTTTTATCATCTAATTCTAATATAACCATGAAACCGAGTGTCAAATCTTGGCCAGATATGTTCCAAATATTCCATTCATAATATAGAACACTTGTGTTATTGGCGATCGGGTTAAGATGGATTTTGTGGCCATGGAAATCAAAAAACACATGGTATGTATTACTATTATTCTAGGAAAAATTAAGAACCCATCTTGAGATAATGTGACTACCTGATGAACTGGATAATAACCATATATGAATTTTTTGGATGAAGGAAATGATGGGGGATTTGATTAATACCGGCGATCAATATATTACAGTAAATTTCAATAAGAGTATAGAGATGTTTTATATATTCTTTGTGTATGGGAGTTGTGATGCACAAAGACATGATCATTTGTGGAAGGATTTGTATAGATTTGATATGATAGAATACGTATGGATTGTTGGTGTATATTTTAATATTATTTTTGAACAATATGTGCTGAAATGTTGGGGTACCTTTCCTCGTATGACTAGAAGGTGTTTTGTTCTGTTTATGGCTAGAAGTTGTCTTATAGACATCAGTTATTCCGGTTAGTATTTTACATGTTACTATAACCAAATTGGTGATCGTAGATGATTGAGCCAGCTAGAATGGTCTTTAGAAAATATTCATGAAATTGAAATGTTTCCCAATGATATGGTGTAACAACTTGTTCATAGTATCTCATATAATTTGATGTTACTTATCTAATTTCTTCATAGGCATAATGGTATTGACATGATTATATTCTTTAGTCAATGGGATTGTGTGTCGTGCTATCAGCAATTTTTTAATTATTCTTTATGTAATGATATTCTAGGCTATTCGTGTGTATCATTCTGAAAAAAATATTCGACATTTGAAAAATAATCCTCAGACATGTGTGGAAGATATTCTTCTTTTAGAAACTTAAGTGGAATATTTAAAATAGGTTGTTGATAGATTGGAATGCGACCATGAAAATGCATGGGATGAGAAAAATTAATAAGAGCTATACGAAACTAGATTTAATATAACAGCATGTAGCCAGGGAAGGATTGAGAGTGTAATGGATTCGCAAAGGAGACAAAAACTTATCCTACTTCTATGCATGTATTAATGAAAGGGTAAGGTTGATTAATGTGATGATTTTTCTTGAATATTGTATGTCATTAGATTATATAGAGGTGATTGGAAATATGGATTTCTCTTTTTTTTAAACATAGTTTTCAGTCCCAATCCGAATATGTCAAATGGGTATCCGGGAGGGAATTCTGAACTGTTTGAGGTGATTCCAAAGATGTAGTCAAATAATGATAATTCATAAATGGAAGATATTCCAGATAAAATAGATTTTAATGAAGCTATGAAGGGTCTTGATCCAGAATTTTATGCATGCCCAAATAGTTTTCCAGTCTCATTTTATATGTGGTAATAGGATATTATAAAAACTGATATTAGTGTGTCCATTCAAAAGTTCATTTGTGGTGTCTCATTACTAAGAGTGGTAGGAGAAAAACATTGTTTATTCTCTATGAAATTAAAAAAAATGTATCGATACATGACTACATTCCCATATGAATGTGTAATTTTCTTAATATGATCTTATCTAGTATTATTAGTTGGTGGATATCCATGTATGTGCCTCAATGGGTCATCATAGAACAACATGGTTTTCTAAAACTCCGATCAAGCCAGAGTACAATTTCTTTGGCCCATGAAATTATCTGGGATATTAACATCATAACATAAGGTGAAAATATGGAATTAAAGTTTGATATGAACAAAACATATGAATGAATGGACTGAGGATTTATCAATTGTTTGATTAAATGTATGGGTCATTCATCTTGAACATTGGTTATTATATTTAGATGTTTTAGATCATCTTAGATAACAATTTATTTTATAAGGAGAACCTATGGTATTTTAATTTCATCCTACAGTCATAGAAAATGGAACCTAATATCTTAGACTTTGGTTATAATTATGCTAGATACTTTATGTCACCTTATTAAAAAAAACATGTCCACATGAAGCATCCTTCAGTATCAGAGGAAAATGAACAATCCCTCAATATATCACCTTATGTTTTAGGATAATACTCTAAAAATTGGTAAATCTAAGGGATGATCGGTTTGTGGGTTATCTAGTACCCTAGATGAGTACAGTTTTTTTAGTGGTTAGATGATTAAAAGGTCCCAAAGTAGTATTTTTACCTCATATTAGTGTGGTGAAAGAAATGCTTCCTAGATGCGTAGTATAATGCATATACATAGGGGATTATTCATGATGATGTATCTTAGATATCCTATTTCTCTAATATTTCCTCGAATCTGGGTCATTGATTATTGTTATCAATTTTTTAATCGTGCGCTGAACTATAAATTTTAATTTTTGTCCTTCGGAAGCTGGATAACTCTTATCAAAAGTGTGTTAACTTCCATCCCTATACATGATCTCTTGACCAACAATGTTACCAAGGGATTCTACTCATCCATTGATAATGTTATGTCAGAGTACATATGGGATTCCTTATATGAGGGTAAACACAATTGGGCTTCATGTGGCAGGTTGGGATGAACTATTCAGGAATTTGGTATTGCAGGGAGAAGGCTGGATAATACCATCCATTGCATTCATGCCAAACAAGTTTTGGAATTGGTGGAGGATCATACTCTTTGGAAGGAAGATTATGTTATATAAATGGGATTGTTTTGAGGAAAATGGTGTTTCAATGGGAACTCATTTTTTTCCTTAATCCGAGATATTGTTCTGGTCAATCAGTAACATTCCAGGTGGATTATTTGGAAGGGGGAGTTATATTTTTGGATTCATAACTGGGAAGGTTCAATCATGGGATATTCGAGCTGCCTTGGTACATTGATTTATTTCATTGAGTCTAGTGAAGATCCTAGGTCCATAATTATAGTACTGGATGAGGTTCAAGGAATTATTTTGATGATATTATCTAAAAATCTGAAATTGATATCTACATGTTTACTACATCTAATATTGGGGATTTTTTTATAAATCACATCATTCAGTTCTCAAATCCTCATGGGAAACATGATACAAGGAATATAGAGGTATGTTGTCATTGTATTCCTACTATGTTTATCATTCTTGTATAGAGGATCAGAAACCAGACTCATCTGGTAGATGAGAATGTGAGTATGTTAGGAATTGACATGTCTTCTAAATGTCATTATTACAAGTTAAAATGGGATGAAAATTCTGATCATCAATTCAATGAGAGTGATTGCCTCGTATCCATACAATGATGTTTGGAGGGTTTAATGATTTCTCTTCCCTAGATCATGCTTAAAAGTATCATCTATAAATATTGTTCCAATGTATTTATGGTTAGGGAGAGGAAATAATTACCAGAGACATAATCTTATGTGCAGGTTGTTGGTGCATCTCGCTGGATAAGAACAATTCGAGGTTTTAAGGAACTCTTGAAATAAAATGGTCCACTTTTATGTGGAAAAAACAAATAAAAATTGATTTGGTTAATGGTTTTAATAAATATAATGATTCTATTTCCTTGGGGTCTTTGTAGGGGAACATTTTTATTATTCAGAAACCTACCAATGCCCTGATATGGAACTGGGTTCAATGGGCATCTCCAAAAAAAGGGTTGAAACTAAAATTTGATGGTTCATTCATGCTTGGTATTATTTGAGGATGAGGGTGGTTTTTGATTCTTAGGGGAGTGTCATGCTTACTTTTTCTACAAACTATGGGAGGGGAATTAATTTCAAGAAGAGGCCAAATCCCCGTAGATGGGTCTTGACTTGTGACCCTAGATAAATATTATGCACATTCATATTGAAAATTATTCATTAATTGTTCAAGATTAAATGTATGGTCAAATATCATCTCCATGGTCGATATCCTATTCGATAAGGTTCAATGCTTCCCTAAAAACCCAATCATTTGGGATATTCATGTGTGGCAATAGGTCAAAAAATGGTTGATCATCTCGCTTCAATAGAGGTATATGATCAAGGTAATCATGTAATTTGGGTTTCAAGTTCTAATTGGTTGGATCTTTAGGGGGTTAATATGATTAGAGGCGATCATTTGGGTCTTCCTTATTTTATCCCCCATAGCTGGTTTTCATTGAATTCTTTGTTGTGATGTTTCTCTATTTAATAAAAATGGAATGATAAAGTTTATTATAATAATGGTATCAAGATACTCATTTAAATCAATTTCATTAAATCCATAAATACAGAAAAATCATTGGATATACCAAAAGTATGACAAGGAACACTTAATGGTTATTCCAAATCTGAGAGGCAGTTTTCTTAAAGTTAGATTCATTTATTCATAACTAATGGTAATTGGATTGAAGATCAATCATTCAGAAATACTCCCCTAAATTCAATTGATCAAACAGATCATCAACCTATGGAAATTAATAATTGATCACCAGTCTTATATAATTTAGATTGTAGTAATAAATATATGGGTGGAGTGAACCATCTTATTTATTATTAACGATAAAATGAACCCCCCATGCGGACAAACTCAAAGTCATAATGAATTTATCTAGTAGATTTCCCAACTAAGTATTTACCATGTTCACTTATGTTGGTTCCACGTAATACTAAGGAATAGAAACCGGTTTTGTACAATACACTAAATAAATTGAAAACTCTTTCTCTCATATGCAAGAAAACGATAAAAGTATAAGGGAAACTGGTTTGGAAACTCAACTGAAAATGGATAGAGATAGCTTATGAATGATTCTTACTCCTGATCAAAAGAAAAATAAGATAAATATTTCACAAAATATGAATACAATGGTCATTTATAGGTTGACCATGGGTCCTATTCAACTTGGACGACACAGAACACATCATTGGGTGTAGTGAAGGGGACCTATTGAATATAACAAGTAATCTGGGCGTAGTTTGTTATGAGAAAATCAATCTAGAAAATTATTTCATGGTATTTTTTATGAAGAAATAGAAGACTTCAATAATGATTGAAATATGACATAGAGAAAAACTTTGAGGGACTAGAGATACCCTTGTCTCTTTTTGTATCAAGTGGTTTACTGATATACATCAGATATTATAAATGATCTGTATGATGATTTACCAAATTAGAATAATGGGTGGAAATAAATTAATGAGTTGTGCAGGTATAAAATAGATATGTCTTTAATGAGGAAGCTTTAGTAATGATACCTCCCATAGTCACTTGACATGTAACCTATTCTATTAGAGGATCTTTCACTACATGGAAAGTTTCCTTCTTGATTCCTAGAGGGGACCCTTATAAACCAGAAGAATCTGATTTTTCGAAAGTTTTATATTGTGGTTACGATCTAGTCCCTCTACACAATGTGGAATACACATTGAACAATTTTTTATATTCACCTGAACACCCACTAGTACCACATACCATTGGTGACTTAGTAGAACACCTCTTGGAATTAACTTTCATTCCACACTAATTAAAAAACAAAGGGCCTCTACCAGGAAGTACCGGAGATCCAGAATTAACGTAATATTGAGATCCACAATAAGAATCATCAACCCCTTTCCTTATATGTAACATGAATATACACTGGTAGATAAATAATCTCATAATATCCCTCAAATGATAGCTATGTCAATTTTGACCATCAACGCTCAATCAAGTACATCATAACAAGAGTACAAATTCCAAAAAATAACTCATGAATAATATAAAATTTTATTCCAATCTAGAAGCATCAATCCATAATTTTATCAATCGATCCAATATCAGGTGAAAATAACTCAATGTCAATAAAAATAATTTTCATATTATATTATAGTGTTTTCATCAAACTCATGTTTGAAAAACATTGTTGCCTATGATAAAAGCTTCATATTCGGATAGAAATGGTCATTGGATTGAACTTTTATTTCGTTCCAATCAATACCATCATGATTTATCACTATCACTATAATGTCCCATGAATCAACTACATGGTCCTTAATGCAATAGTGTAGGACACTTCACCATTATTTCACCAAGTGTCTCCATGAAACCTAATAAACAATTGATCATGGTCGACTATTCCTCAACATATTGAGGATCAATTGAGACTTTGAATTACAGTGTCTTATGGAGAGGGAATTCCTAATTATGGTTCCATATGAAATCCCATTTAGATTCCATATCTAGATCTTAAATGGGAACTCGTTGTGGTTCTTGTACAAGAGAATGGATAGTAAGCACAATCACCTCAACCAAACATGGACCCAAAAGATAATTTTCTCACATTGGTTCAGCATCTTCTATCTCTATGATATGATTATCACATCTTCATGGAGGGATTATAATAAAAACCCTTAAAGGAAGTCAACAAGGACATCATATTGAAAATCTAATAGAGGAATAATGGATTTCTATCCCATTACATAGAAAAACCTGATTTGGATTTCCGTATATAAAAATATAAAGTAGGGAAAAAACATGAACTAATACTCATGTAATCATTCCTAAACTACGATTTTTTACATAAGGTTCATTGTGGATAGATCTAGATAGGTAGTAAATCAAAACTACCACTTATGTCACAATATGATTTCATACAACATACTGAAATCATGATAAGATCCTAAAACTATAGATCTAGTAAGAAATTTAAGGAACTAGCATGGGTAGACAGGTAACTTAATAACCATGCCGACACATAAATGGAAATAACGGTGTTCCAAATCCCCATAGGTTGGAAAAATGAACTTGGAATCATACAATATAAATGATGGGATCAGTTATCCATGAACAATCCAGAATCAAGTTAAAGAAAAAAACATGCATACAAGAGAAATATTATAGGGAGATGTGTATCAATCATCAAATCGGAAAACAATAAAAAGTAATAATAAAACATTCCAAATAAACCTAAAAAAATACATAGTCTGAATTGAACCAAATATCCAATCATAAGAATCAATTTATAGAACCATATCCAAGAGGTTTCTTACCACTTATCGAGCCAAGATAAATAATATCTACAAACAACCGTAGTAACAGGTAGGGTGTGAGATAAATGAAAAGTAGGGTCATAGTTGGGATTCAATAATAGATTCAGACAATTAATCAAATAATGATATATCAATTTTAAATAAATAGGTTTGGAATTTAAAGATTCAAATAAAAAAATCATTCGTTACATTTCAAATGATCTAAATACATTAAACAAGTTCCTTAGAATTTCATTTTATATATAAATGGTTAATATAAATTCAAAGGGAATGTATTATAAATTAAAACATTGGAATTAATTTATATATTAAATTTGAATGAGATAGAAACATGGTCATCTATCAAAAGGTAAGATAGTTAATGGTTTTGGGATCCTCAAACACACATTTGATAATAAAATTATTGTGTAAAAACATCCCATGAAACATCAACGAGAGGACTCATAAACAACCTATAGAGAAATATGATAGGCTAAATGATGTTCATGTTAGATTTATAAAATGTCAATCAAGTTGTAGATATTTTTTATCCAATATTGATTAGCCCAAACAACTCACTATCTACCAAAGATTTCAAGTTCTCTTATATAATGAATAATTGGAAATTTATTTTAAGCATCCTTTACAAAATCATCCCATTATCCTAAAACAAAATAATTCAATATTAATTTAAAAACTAAAATTCGTTTTTAGGGAATAAATTCCATTTGTACAGTAAACCCAAAACATTTATATCAATCACATATAAGCCATTTCTTTCCAATAATAATATGAAATAAATTCATAATTGAACTTCACAATTAATTTCCCAAAATTAAATTCAGTATTTTAATTTTCAATAGTTTTATATAAATTTAATTAAATATAATTCAACACATTATAATCCAACATATTTCATAAATTTCATAATTATGTCCCAATTCTGTGGAATTGGCTGGGTTTTCCAAATTTCATTGAAAATTTAAGAACCCAGATCTTCGTTTTTCATGTATGATTTCCTTTTTCAATAGTTTATGAGAAAAAATGGAGTTTCTGGAAATTTTTGAAGTGCACGTCGTGTACTTTCTGAGTACACGCAGTGTACTCTTTTCCCGCTCGAAGCCGTGTGTCGGCCATGTCCAGGCCACACACACGGTATGTAGGGGTGATGTGGAGGCCGATTTAAGCTGTGTGTAGAAAAACCTACTACAAGTTGTGTACTCTAAAAGTACACTCCGTGTAATTTCTTTTTTTTCATTAAATGGACAGGGTCACGTCTGATCGCTATAAACATCTTCTTCGATGTATGGTTTGACCGAGAGATGCTGTACAAAATCGAAACTTCTCCAGATTCTCGATCCTACATCTGTTGGAAGATTCGACCATCTACGATTCCGTTGGAACCGCAACGGTGAGTTCTTCTTTTTCATTGAGTTTCATTCCTTGATTCTTTCTCTTTCTCAAATTATCATGGTTTGAATGTTTTGGACGTTTTCTTAGATATATGATGTTAAAGGTAGAATCAGTCATCGTGGTTCAAGTATATCAATCTCTTAGGATCGAGGTAGGTGGTTTGTGCCATACTGTTCAATGTCTTTGAGTTTTATGTGAAAATTCCACCAATATCTGTGAACGGTGTAATGCGTTTTTACCTTTTTTTCCCTTATTTTTTTTTTGCCTTTCTTGAATGCTTGTGTAGAGGTAAATTAATCATGTTAAAGGATATTTCGTTGTTCTTGGATGTTTTTCCATGCTCTGTTCTAGTTATGACCTTCAGGTTTTGTTTTCCTTTGGCTGTTACACCTATTTCCATGCCTTGTGACCATAGGATGGATTGAGATCCATAAAATGCATGTTGTCCTGTAGAATGTTAGCCAAGTAGCTCAATAGGTGTACATGTAATATCCAAGTAGCATTATAGGTGTAAACTATCCTTATAGCATTATCATGAACTGACTGGCACTGGGCTGTAAGAACCTTGTGCTATAGACTATAAGGGATAGACCAAGGGAGCTTCCCAGAGAGTCTTTGACATTATAGACTACAGGAGGGTAGACCGAGTCAGCTTCCTCAGTGTGTCTTAGACATTATAGGAGACATGGGATAGACCAAGCAAGCTTCCCAGAGTGCCTTCAGATTTTATATACTATAGGATGGTAGACCGAGTGAGATTCCTTAGAGCGTCTTACATTGTTTGATTTCTCTTTAAGAACCTTCCCAGGCTAGAGGAGGAATTGACCGAGTGAGATTCCTCAGAGAGTCTATGGTATACCTAAATCTATAGAAGGAATTGACCAAGATAGATTCCTCAGAGAGTCTCTTGAATTTGGGGCTATGAGGTTTAGACCATTCGATCTTCCTCAGAGAGTCCCTGACTACCCTTTTCTATATGGGGAATTAACCGAGTGAGCTTCCCCTGCGAGTCTCATAAATTTGTATGACCAAGACGGAGGGGTTAGGATGAGTGCACTGCCTAGAGGGTTGTGGTACATCATGGTTAAAACTAGAGGGGATGGTTGCGGGTACTTCCTAGAGGGTTTCTAGTTGTGTTAGCTGATTTGCTTCAATGTTACTATTGTTTGTGGGTTGATTATTGTTGTGTATCATCCTCTTTACTGCCTGCTGCTTTGTTGTTGTTGTTTATTGCTTACTGTACTTTTACCTACCATATACTCACTAACTGTTAGGCACATATCTTTCGATGAATGCCTACTGGGATTTAGTCTCACACCAGTTTGGGTCATGCTTTTGCTCCCAAACAGACTATATTGTTGCAGGTACAGACAAGGGAAAGCGCCCTTCGACTTTTGGTAATTCATTACTTGGAGCATCAGACCAGGGGACCAATCTTTGGCTTGTGATGCTGATTAATCATTTTTTTTCTTTTCTTTTTTACTTGTTTTGGTACTGTGGGGTTTTCTATCATTATGACTTGTTTGGATACTTTCCTAGACATATTTATTGTTCATCATTTCACATATACATGTGTGCTCTGGTTGTTTGTTGGATTCGTCTTCCACTATTAATTTGTTGTTGGGCATTTACTGCTTCCATTATTGTATTCATGTTTAATACCATTGTGTACTCTTCTAATGAGGGAATAATTTCCCCAATATCACACCCAAGGCCCTCGCTTCTAATCGGCAGCCTCTGGAATTTGGGGAAATGCGCTTGAGGCCATGTGACCAACTGGGTACGAGGCGCCCTTAGGTGGCTTCCGGAACCGGGACTTTACAATGTGGTATCAGAGGAGATTATTTTCTCTTGACTTACTATTTGGAGACATTAGCTAGGGATAGGACGGATTCATTACTTGGTAATGAGCTGTTCCCGGGAGTAACTAACCCGTGTATAGGGAAAATTAATACAACCTCGTTACTGCAATTTTTCTGGTTTTGAGATTTTACGGTTGATATGATTTCACATAGAGTGATTCACATGACTTGCATTGTTATTATTTTTTGGATATTACAGTTCTATATTTGTCACAACTGATGAGACGATGGTATGTCATCTCATGCATCATATATGTACTTGTAAAAATCACAGGCCATGAATTATTTCAATGTCATATAGGGTGCATTAGCGATTGCAGGTTGTTGTGATAGACATGGTGTAGATTATGCATGTTTTTGTGATAGATGTTTGATAGAATCTCTGCTGTTATGTTAGAGGATTGGTTATATTGTTCCTTTCTTAAATGAATGCCAAATTTTGGTTCTTGATGTGTTATGTGCCCTCTTGAATCAGAAATTGGAGGACCATTGACCTATTTCCCCTTGAATATGACTGTAGGAGATGCCAAGAATTGATTCGTGTGGATTATGGTACCTCGAGGGTCGGAATATTGCATCTCCTTGCTTTGATTTCTGTGTTTTCTGGGATTCTGTGTAGTTTCTGAGCTACTTCCAGGAAAAACCCAGAATAAACGGTGTGTACATTCTGGATACACACCGTTCTTTTTTCTGGCTGTGTCACTGACCGTGTGAGCAGAAACACGATGTCATGAAAATAACTTTAGGAACACGTCTTGTACAGTATGCTCACACCATGTAGTTTAGAGTCGTGTACCTGGCCGTGTCACTAACAACACGGGCCCTGGAAGCTCGAGTAGAACACACATTGTTGGTAAATAAAATTTCGTGTATTTTTGTCCCAGGTACCTGGCCGTGTCACAAACAACACGAGTCGATGTTCTCTTCTCCTATACACGCCCTGTTTGTTCAGAACACGCCTTGTAAGGGAAGCTGTGTAGAGGACCATGTAACTAACAACATGGGCCGCTGAGACCTTGTCTAGTACACGACTTCTCCCTAGGGAACACTCCGTGTAGTCCGAGGTTAGTTTGGACCGTGTGGGTTAGCCGTGTAAGGAGACTCGGGCAGGGGTTTAGAGTTCAAGTACATGGCGTGTGTGGTCACAACCCTCCATGTTGTTTGGGGTGTTACATGTCCTGTAGTGGTAGGAGTACACGCCCATGTTAATGGCTTTAAAAGACACACCATGTAGTTTTTAATACATTCTGTGTAGTCATGTTTTGTAAAACTTGATCTTCTTCCCACTATTCATGTTTTGTACTCCTATGTTTCAATCATTGTTAATCGTTGTCTATGGTGTGCTTTTCATCTATTAGAACAATGCCTCTGAGACATCCTCAGGTCGTACGTCAGTTGCCGGACGGTGACCAGACACAAGATATGGACGATCAGGGACCTCCTGTTGATGCGCAGTTCAGGGAGGGCTTCCTGCGGATGATACAGACTTTTCATGGAGCGCCGCCTCCTGCCCTGTCGATGGCTGAGTTGACGCGGGTTTTCCAGTAGTAGCATCCTCCTACTTTCTCAGGGGAAGGATAACCTTGGGCTGTAGATTCATGGTTTCAAGCCACTCCAACTATATTCGAGCATCTGGAGATACCCCCAGAGAAGAGGGTAATGATGTCCACATATATGCTCGGGTACACCGCCAAGAGGTTGTGAGAGGTGATCTCACAGTCATGGTTCCAACAGGGTATGTCATGTGATGTGTTTCGACGCACCTTCTATGACTACTACTATCCGGAGACACTGAGGGCCGGTCGATCTTAAGAGTTTATGAGTCTGCAGTAAGGTACACTTTTTATCATGGATTACTCCTCCTCTTTTACTGAGATACAGTGTTTCACACTGATCCTATCAGGGGATGAGTTGTTCCTTTCTATGAAGATTGAGGACGGTCTCAGACAGGAGATCCTCTCCCAGGTGAATATATTCCAGTTTACTACTATATCCTTCATCGTCAACCAAGAGATGACTACTAAGCGCAATCTGAGGGATTCTTGAACAGTGAGCCAGGGCGGTTCAACATCCAGAGCTGGTGTTCCTCATATGGACAGTAGAAAGCATCGCAGAGGGTCTTCTCGAGGAGATTGGGGTTCACGAGATGTCTCTTATGGCAGCCAGGTTGTATGATACTAGTGCGTTAGGATTGGGAATACTAGGCCTCAGTGCTAGGGAGATCCGATGGAGTGTCGATCATGCGGAAAGATAGGCCATGTTCATCATTTTTGTTAGATCTTCTAACATTTAGCTGGTTGTAGGGGTTCCACTATGACCCCACGTTCTAGAGATTCTTCGCCTGTTTTCCACCATTCTAGGAACTAGAGTTCTTACGGCCGTTCGGGCCGAGGTGGAGGTCGCGGCTGTGGTGGTTATTCACCAGGTCATCAGCGACAGTAGAGTGAATCATCTTAGAGCAGTCAGCCAGGGGCGCAGGGCCGCGGTGCAAGCCAGTCTTTCGCCATGGAGAAGACCTATAAGGAGTAGGATCCTGACACTTCTACAGTTTGAGGTATGATCTTAGTAGCCTCAGTTTTATCTTCAGCTCCTGTAGATACTTGTGCTTCACATAGATTTATCTCTATTGCGGTTGTGGAGAGCCTTGGGATTTGTGTCTCTTCGTCCACCATTTTGTTAACACTTGACATGACATTATGAATGGGGACATCTAGCGTATGTCAGTGTAGAGAGTTCCCTATTGAGGTGGCGAGGTGTCATTTCTTATGGGACCTATATGTCTTAGAGATAACGGGCTACAAAGTCATTCTCGGTATAGACTAGTTGGTTACCTTCCAGGCATTCTTCGATTTCTATCACCGTAGGGTGAGTTTCATACCACATGAGGGCGGATATTTCATTCATAGTGGCGAGGGTGATGTCCAGGTGGCTAGAGCTGGACCAGAGCATCATGGGCTTGGGGATGTTACAACCCATATTTCCAGTCTTTATCTGGATGAACAGGGGACTTCACAGTTAGAATTTCCCCCAGTGGTGGATCGTTTTAGGGATGTCTTTCCAGAGGACTTTTCAGGTTTTCCTTAGGAGAGTGAGGTAGACTTATCATTTGATCTCATGCCAGGAGCAGCACCGGTGTCCATTCCTCCTTATAGGATGGATACAACTGAGTTTCAGGAGCTCAAGAAGTAGCTGGAGGAGTTGCAGGCAAAGGGTTTCATCTGTACCAGTACTTCTCTATAGGGTTCTCCTGTCCTGTTTTCAAAGATGGCAGACAATACCCTTTGGCTTTGTGTGGATTATCGGAAGATAAACCAGTTGATGGCCAGGAATCGATATCCCATACCATGGATAGATGACCACTTTGATCAGCTTCGAGGAGCCTGAGTGTTCTCAATGTTCGATTTGAGGTCCGGTTATCATCAGTTGTGTGTTAGACCATCAGATATACCTCTTACAACTATCAAGAGAAGTTATGGTTTATACGAGTATACAGTCATGTCGTTCGGTCTCACGAATGCACCTACCGTTTTCATGGAACCGATTAACCGAGTGTTCCAACTGTACTTGGACTCCTTTGTTGTGGTCTTCGTGGATGATATCTTGGTGTACTATCACACTCGACAAAACCATGCCACACATGTTTATATAATTTTGAGTACATCGAGAGAGTATCAGTTGTATGATAAACTCTGTACGTTCCCCATTTGGATGGATCAGATTCGATTCACGGTTCATGTCATTTCAGAGGCTGGAGTATCTGTGGACCCACTGAAAGTGAGAGTTGTAGTTTCCTGGGAGTAGCCGAAGAATGTCTTTGAGGAATAGAGTTTCCTAAGGATTGCATGATACTACACAAGCGTCATTCAGGACTTATCACGCCTAGAAGAATCTCTGACAGGTCTGACCAAGAAAGGGGCGAAGTTTTTATGGTCATATTCTTATGAGTCTTCCTTTCAGGAGCTGAATGGTAGGTTGACGTCACCACAGATATTAGTCTTTCCAGCGCTGGGAAAGGGCTACACTGTTTACTATGATGCTTTAGGTATCAGGCTGGGAGATGTGCTTATGCAGGGAGATGGAGTCATTGCGTATGGGTATCAGCATTTGAGGCCACACGAGAGGAATTTCCCGATACACGATCTGGAGTTGGCAGTTGTAGTTCATGCCTTACGCTTTTGGAGACACTACCTTTTGGGAGAGCACTTTGTGGTTTCCATAGACCAAAAGAGCCTCATATATATCTTCACTCAGCATGATTTGAATCCGAGACAGCGTAGGAGGGTTGATTATCTTCAGTCCTTTGACTTAGAGCTCGCCTATACGCTAGGAAAGGTAAATGCAGTGGCAGATGCATTGAGTAGAAAAACTCAGATTCAGGCAGTTCAGGAGGCCAGTAGTGAGTGGCAGCTTATGGCTCTGTTCTCTGAGATGCACATGGAAGTGCACGGTTGGCAGAGAGAGATTTTCCAATCTTCGGTTGTTGTTACTTGTACACTTCTTGATCGGGTACAGATGAGGCATCTATCAGATTCGGTGGCCTTAGTCCTGCAGGAGAGTGTGTCAGGAGGGTGCCATCTTCCTCGATGGAAAATGGGTGAGGATGAGATCTTGTGTTTCTAGGGATGCATATGGGTGCCATCAGACATACGTGAGGAGCTAATTTTGGATTTTCATTCCTCAATTTGGGTAGTTCATCATGGCGTCAACAAGATGTATCGTGATCTACACCGCCAGTACTGGTGGCCAGGTATGAAGAATGATATTGCTTGTTTTGTCATAAGATTTTCTACTTGTCAGCAGGTGAAAGAAGAGCATCAGCGACCAGTAAAGCTTTTACAGTAATTACCCATTCCTGAGTGGAGGTGAAAAAATGTCGTGATGGACTTATTAACCGGGTTGCCGAGGTCACCTCGGGGGAACGATGTTGTTTTGGTTGTCTTCGATAGGCGTACGAAGGTTTCTCATTTCATGTCGATCAAGGAGACCTTCATTGTTGATGATCTGGGATGGTAGTACATTCAAGAGATTGTACGACTACATGGAGTTCCACATTCCATTATTTCAGATAGGGATGCATGCTTTATGTCTCGGTTCTAGAAGGGACTTCAAAAGGATTTGGGTACATGGGTACTTTTGAGTAAAACATAGCATCCCCATACAGATGGCCAGTCCGAGCGCACGATCTAGGTTCTTGAGGATATACTCTGAGCATGCATTATAGACTTCGACGGTTCTTGGTAGAAGCATATTATTCTTGTGGAGTATGCCAACAACAATAGTGTTCAAGAGTCCATTCATATGGAACCTTACAAGGCTTCGTATGGTAGGCCATGCCGATCACCCTTATACTGGCTGAAGGCAGGAGAGGCAGATCTGCTGGGATGTCGTCTTGTTCAAGAGACCTTAGAGCAGATAAAATTGATTTGGAAGAGGATGACTACAACACAGTCTCGACAAAATTCTTATGCTAATCAGCGGAGGCAAACTCTGGAGTTTGAGGTCAGAGATCCGATTTTCCAGTGTGTCGCAGTGAGTTTGGGACACAAGAGGATTCTGAGACAGGGTAAACTTTCAGCATGGTACGTCGGGCTATTTGAGGTTTTGTAGAGAGGTGGGACGGTTTCCTATCGGTTTCAGTTACCTCATAGGTATCGGGCCATGAACAACGTCTTCCACGTCTCTCAACTCCGACGTTACTTTTCAGACCATCATATGTATTTCAGCCCGAGGAGGTTGAGCTCGAAGCAGATGCATCGTTTGAGGAGAATCAAATCCAGATTGTCGATCGAGGTACGAAGGTTCTCTATGGGTGGTATGTTAATTTAGAATGGGTTCACTGGCAGCATGGGTGAATACAAGACGACACCTGGGAGAGGGAGGCCGAGGTATGATCACAATGGCCCGAGCTGTTTGGGGATTCATCTTCTACGCCTCGCTAGGGAAATTAGGGGACAAATTTATTTAAAGGGGGGTGTTTGTAAGAACCCGGATCTTCATTTTTCGGGTATGATTTCCTTTTTCTGGAGTTTTTTAGAAAAATAGTCTCTGGAAATTTTTGAAGTACACGTCGTGTACTTTCTGAGTACATGTTGTGTACTCTTTTCCCACTTGAAGTCGTGTGCTGGCTGTGTCCGGGCCACACACCTGTTGTGTAGGGGCGATGTGGAGGCCGATTTAAGCGGAGTATGGAAAAACCTACTACATTCTATGTACTCTAAAAGTACACGCCGTTTACTTTATTTTTCTTCATTAAACGGACCATGGTCACATCTAATTGCTATAAACTTCTTCTTCTAGGTCTTGTTAAACCGAGATACGTCTTACGACCGCGAAACTTCTCTGGAATCCTGAGCCTCCATCTGTTGGCTGATTCAACCGCTGTCAATTGCGTTGGAACCACAACAGTGAGTTCTTCTTTCTTCTTCAGTTTCATTCCATGATTCTTCCTCTTTATCAAGTTATCATGGTTTGAGCATTTTGGACGTTTTCTCAGATTGATGACGTTCATGGGGGAATCAGTCTTCGTGGTTCAAGTATTTCTATCTCCTAGGATTGAGGTAGGTGTTTTGTTCCTTACCATTCAATGTCATTGAATTTTATGTGCAAATTCCACCAATACCCACGAACAGGGTATTGTGTGTTTACCTTTTTCCCTTGTTGTTTTCCTGCCTTGATGGTATGCTTGTGTAGTGGTAAATTAATCATGTTAGATGATAGTTTTTTGTTCTTGGATTTTTTTTCCATGATTTGTTATGGGTATGACATTCGGGTGTCATTTCCCTTTGGTTATTACACATATTTCCATGCCTTGTGACTATAGGATGGTGTGAGATTGTCATGACCCACCTTCACCCAAAATAGGGAAGGGACATTAGATTTCCAATCCCATCCTTATTTAAGTTGAAGGAGAGATAATGACCCCCTGTGTCCCTCCTCCAGTAGGCCCCGAAGTGGCGACTAGCACCAAGGGTATAACATTTTCACAATATGGGAGGCATTACACTTTTTTTATTTAACAAAGATTCAGAGAAAGAATGAGTCAACACCAAACACCACAAAGTAGAAAACTCAAGGTAAAAACCAAACTACATGCATGTTTTAATAATAAAACTGAACAACGTACAAGAACTCCAAAGTAAAAAACCAATAGGAAAAGAAAAGGATAAGAATAAAACAACAACGACCATCATCAATTCAAACGTCCAAACTAGTAAGGTCCCGCACGGCCTCCGAAGTCCTCCGGGCAACCTGAATGTAAACGTAGGGTGAGCATACAAAGTATAATCAATATAAAGACCTATAGCTCTCGTGCACAAGTGGGAAGATATCCTAAAGGCTCATGTGAAACAGAGGAAACATCATCTACAAATGAATATAATCATCCCTCCTCATTGGCCACACTCACCAAACAACACAAGTATTAAGGTAATAGTAATTAACAAAACTTATTGGTACCTCGAACCACCATCCTCTCCCACTAGCTAGCTGCTCATCCCAAATGACAAATGTCCCTATGCTACCACGCTCTTCCTGCCTACACACACTTGGGCCAAAAACGTCCACATCACTGTCTGCACACACCTGGGCCTCACAACTATCCACAACCCTGGCCCCACACCTGGGACTCACAAATATCCACATCCCTGCCCGCACACACTAGGGCCTCATCCCGAAGATTATTGGGAAAAAACATGCCCACAGATTCTTGGGATAAAAACACTCCAATCGAAACCTACCCGAAGAGTCTTGGGTGTAAGGTCGCCTCCATCCATCACAGCCTAGGGAAGAGGGTGTATGAAGGAGAGTAACTAGGGGGAAAACCCTTCCCCATGAGATGGGGTGTCCGACACTAAGTGCCCAACGCAGGTGGGGTGCGACTAGACACAAAACATACATTTTCATATATAAAACATATAGTTACATATATATACCAACACATAACCCAGCCTATGGCTCCCCAACCAATACAAGTAGTTTCCCAAGAACTGCTACCTCAGAAAAAAGGCACACGACAAACAACTCCCAGTTTCCGTATTCAAGTTACCATTTCCTAACAGTTCAGTATGAGATAATCCCTTCACTACTAGGAAACTAACAGGCACGTTCACAGATGAAACAAAAAAAGGCAGAAAAGAAAACCATCAGGTAATTTAAGCATTCACACTTGGTTCTCTTGTGAAGTCACCACACCGAGGGATCAACTGAGATCCCTCGATGTACTAGAAAAAAACAAAACCCAACAAAAATTTGGTTATCCCACCTTAATTCTTTACCATTCCACCACGTATATTATTAACTTCCCACTTTTATTCATGTTCACAACCCAACCTCCTGCCCTGCTACCAAACCACACCACAGCCATGCAACAACTCATGCCATTCCAACGACACCATTCACAGCCCCGCTGTTCACCCATCCATATCTGAACCATCATAACATTCATAATTCATTCTTTTATATTATTTAGTTCAACTGGGGTGATCACACATGATTATGGGATTTCATATTCAACAGATGAGTTTAAGTATTTAACCCATTCATACATGATTCCCATTCACCAGAAGAAGCATAAAATAGACCATAGCCTAGGTGCGCAAACAATAAACACTAAAAACTATGATTTTTAGTAGGCCTATTCCCATTAAATTCATAACAAAATCACAGGTAATGCATGGATAAAAACATGTAACAACATTAACAAACTTCCTCATCCCCGTTCTTTAACTGGTTAATGTCTTCATTACAGAATTGATTAACTGCCTTGTGGGAACCATAGAACACCCACCCCGCAATATACACAAGAAAGAGAGACAAATGTAAGATCCCTACATGATTGATCATGGATCTTCGTTGAGTCCTCACGTAAAAACTGTAAATCAGGAATAGCAGGAGCTCCATGGAAGAAGATCAATGAAAACGTCACAAGATGGGTATGACTCTTCGGGAGGAAGGGTAATCCGAGTGCACGGTGAAGGAAAAAGAAAACTCAAGGAGAAGAGAAGACTTTAGGTTATAAAGAATGAGGTAATGAATTCTCGGGACTGTTAAGATAGGGAGAGAAAAACTCAAAACCATGGAAGGAGTGGAATCGTGGGTTGACCATGCAGCTGGGCCACCCCACACATCCAACATAAATGGCCCCTGCCCTTCGGGGCGGTTAAAACCGACACACACCTCCCTATGCCCTATAGAAGTTTCTGAAAATGCGGTTCAAGGCATGACCAAAACGCATGATTTTCTATTTGAGGAGGGTAACTCCCCAATACTTTATTTAATCACCATTAATGTGATTTAAAACATGCTTAAAGGGGTCAAAACATTGTTTAAAAACCATTGTGCGTTAAAAGGAGGTGCTACTAGAAAACCAGTGGAGCTACCGGTACCCAAAGGTCACCGATAGGCTGGGCCACCGGCAGGCAACAGCCACCTATAGGCCGAGTTACCAGTAGGCCGAGGACACCAGTAGGCTGATCTACCACGAGGCTGAGGCCATTGTAGGTCGAGCTAACGGTAGGCCGAGCTACAGGTAGGCCGAGCTACAGGTAGGTCGAGCTACCAGTAGGTCGAGGCCCACGGTAGGCCGAGCTACCGTTATGCCGAGGCCAGAAGAAGGTCGTGCTACCGGTAGACCAAGCTACCGGTAGGCCGAAGCCAATGGTAGGCTGAGCTACCGGTAGGCCGAGCTACCGATAGGTCAAGGCCACTGGTAGGCCGAGATATTGGTATACTGAGGCCACCACTGGGAGTCTTAAGCTTCACCAAGAAGCTAGGATGGCCTCCCAGACCACCCAGAACAACAAAAACATCATGTTTTCTCCAAGTAATGGACCCAAAAACCCCAGGCCATTACATTAGATAATTCTCAAACTATTCTCATCCCCTAGAATATAAGAAAAAACCAGAATGGAGAAAAGAGGGGTCCCAACAGCCATCATCTAAAGTTACTTCTCAGGGGTAAACCCCGGAGCTGTTGGAAAGCTAGAATAGAACCCCCTTACATCCAAGAGTACTCTCCCAAGAGTTATCAACCCCAAACATCCACAACAAGCACAAGGATCACACTTTCCAACACATGAGTCACGGAGTCCCTTCCTACATGTCAGGATATTATCCGCTTTGGGCAGCACTGACTCACCCTCAAAGGTTTAATCGCATCCACATTAATATGTCCTGATTAGCAATAAGGTTTTCACATCATCACCTTGAGAACAGGGAACAAATCATCTAATATCAAAGAAAACAAGAATTCCATATATTAAATCACATGGTAAGATATCTCAACAAAACTTAGAAACAAACAACAAGGAAGTCAAAACCACTCTGGGTACTGAACGCGTAACTGGGACTTCTGCTCCCATGTTCTCTCCTCTAGGCCACCATGCCTCCACAACACATGAACCAATGGGATGGTTTGACCATGAATCACTTTCTCTTTTTGTTTCTCGATCTTGATCGGTCATTCTATGAAGGTCGCATTGTTTTCAACATCTAACTCTCCCCAATCGATGACATGGGAGTCTTCATGTAGATATCGATGAAGTTGGGAGACATGGAGGATATTGCGATATTTCTCCAACTGAGGTGGAAATGCCAGCTGATATTCCACCTCACCAACTCATCCCAGCACCTCGGAAGATCCGAATACCCTAGGAAAGAGCTTACTCCCCTTCTGAAACAATTGGTGCCCACGTTGAGGGGAAACCTTCATGAACGCGTGGTTTCTATCCTCGAACTCCAAGGTCATCTTTCTACGATCAGCATAAGACTTCCTCCGGTCCTGGGCTGACTTAATCCTCTCACACACAATCTTAACCTTCTCATTCATTCCCTGCACCACTTCTGGCCCAAGAACAGGTGCTTCCCCAATCTCTGTCCAGCAAACGGGTGAACGAAACGTCCTTCCATACAAGGCCTCAAACAGTGTCATGATGATAGTAGAGTGGAAGCTATTGTTATAAGAAAACTACACCATAGGAAAGTGTCATACCCATGATCCCCCAAAATCCATAACACATTCCCGTAGCATGTCTTCCAATGTCTGGATCGTCTGTTCTGTCTGCCCATCTGTCTGAGGGTGGAATGCAGTTATAAGGTGTAGCTGGGTGCCAATGGCATGCTGTAATCCCATCCAGAATCGTGAGGTAAACCGTGTGTCTCAATCGGAGACAATAGATCTTGGAATCCTATGAAAAGGCACCACCACATAGACATACCCCTTGGCTATGGTTCTCACCGGGATCGACTCCTTAACCTCCAAGAAGTGACCTGATTTTGTCAGCCGATCCACCACTACCCAGATGGCATCATAGCCTCCCTGAGCCCTGGGTAGCCCTGTGATGAATTCCATTGAGATTTCATCCCAATTCTAGTCGGGATCATCTAAAGGTTGCAACAATACTCCAGGAAAATGATGTTCAACCATTACTTGCTGACACTCTAGGCACATAACCACAATCTCTACCACCGACCGCTTTACCCTGAGCCACCAAAACTGTCCCCTCTGGCCTTGGTACATCTTTGAGACCCCATGATGTAATGCTAAAGCTGGTCCATGGAACTCACAGATATGTCCTTTACACATCATCTTCAGAACACATATCCTCCCGTGGAAAAACATCTGATGTTGACCATCCTCAGACCATCCCTCAAGAGCATTTCCTTGATAAACACGATATCACATCACTTCTACCTCTGAGTTCCCCACTGAGACTCTTCCACCTACACCACTAAGGAGGAATCTATAGTCATATGAAAGAGACATACTCTCCCACCTTCCACCATTGCATTCAAATGTAAGGCCGCTAACTCTTCCATCACTCTCCAAGCAACGGCAGATTCCCGAACTACTCCCTTATACGATTTTCGGCTCAGGGCGTCAGCCACAACATTCCCTTTTACCTTAGTATAAGAGATCTCAAAGTCGTAGTCTGGGACAAACTAAAAACATCTTTGCTGGCGCAAGTTCAGATCCCACTGACAAATGACATAAAACAAGCTCTTATGATCGGAGAAGACTACAAAGCGCTCTCCGATGAGATAATTCCGCCACAACTTTAATGAAAACAACACGACCACAAGCTCCATATCATGGGTGGCATAGTTACATTCATGAGGACATAAATTCCTAGACCCACAAGAGATCACTCCTCGGTACAACATCAGCACACATCCCAACCCAATTCTAGAAGAATCACAGAACACATCAAACAATACCCCTTCCACTGGTAATCTGAGTACAAGAGCACTAACCGGCTTCTCCTTTAGGTAGCCAAAAGTATTCTGGCACTGGTCGCACCACATGAAGACTTGGCCCTTCCTAGTAAAAGCATTAAACGGAGCTGCAACTCGAGAGAAAACTGGCACAAACCTCCAGTAATAGCCTGCCAAACCCAAGAAACTACGAAATTACGGAACATTCTTGGGTGTTGCCCATGAAATGACTGCCTCGACCTTTGAAAGGTCTACCACTATTCCCTACTGAGACACTATGTGTCTAAGGAAATGTACTTATCGCGTTAAGAACTTACACGTAGATAGTTTCCCATAAATATGGTGGGGTCGAAGGACTCCCAAAACTGCCCTAAGACGATCAAAGTGCTCTTCCTGTAATCTTGAGTAGATAAGGATGTCGTCGATGAACACCACAACGAACTGGTCCATAAACTCTCGAAATACAGAGTTCATGAGTATCATGAACATTACTGGTGCATTCATAATGCCAAACATCATGACCATGAACTCAAAGTGGCCATATCTACACCTGAAATCTGTCTTCGAGATATTACCTTCTTTCAGTCTCAACTGGTGGTATCCAGACCGCAGATCGATCTTAGATAACAAACCAGCTCCCCTCAACTGGTCGAATAGATTGTCTATCATCGGGAGGTGGTAACGATTCTTGACTGTCGCCAGGTTCAACCTCCGGCAGTCTATGCAGAGGCGTAGACTACTATCATCATTCATTACGAACTAAACTGGAGCACCCCACGATGAAACGCTGGGTCGAACAAAGAACTTCTCTATCAGATCGTCAATCTGAATCCGTAACTCCCACAACATGGAAGGTGTCATCTGATAATGATCCATCGAGATCAGGAATGCACCAGGATGTAACTCTATCCAAAACTCAATGTCACATCAAGGGGGTAGAGTCACAACTTCATCAGGAAACACATCAGGGAATTATCTTACAACTTCTAGAAAATACATCATTCATTCGTCCGTCGACTCCACTGACACCTCATCTAGAATAGAAAAGAGTGGCTCCACATGTCGAATCCCCACCTGATAACTCCCCTCCCCAACAAAATCCACACGCCGTTCATCCTCATTGGAGAATTAAATCCTTCTCTGATAGTAGTAGTTGATGTCTTGCACGGATAATATCCATTCAATACCTAGAATGACATCGTATTGCTGCATAGGCAATGAAAGAAAGTCTCCATTGGACTGATGTGGTCCCAACATTAGTCTACGTCCCAGGAAAAAGTAAGATACATTGTTCTAACCCCCAAACTGTGTTCTCAACACTAGGGGAACACAAAGTCTCTCGGCATCCAGAACCAGAGCATGGGCTAATTCGGCCGTAACAAAGGAGTGCGTAGCTCCCGAATCAAACAAGCCAGAAACAAGAGTGATGAAAAAACTGATCTTACCTCGAATGACCTATGGTCTCGTCGGAGCTACTAACCCTGCGGTGTGCAACTGTCCACACCCAGCTCCTCTACCTCACTGTTGTAGACCATCTCCCCAACCACGCCCTGATCAAGGTCCCTGAGGGGCTCCCTGGTGTCGGTCTCCTCCTGCAAAGTCATCCCTCAGAGGGCCAGGGGCCTACTACTGCTGTTGGGAAGGCCTCGCCGACAACTGATGCAGCTGAGGTGGTTGCTGAAACTTTCCACCTCCACCATGTTGATCTAGAGTCGGACACCTGCTCTAGATGGGCCCTAATGCTCCGCAAGAGAAACACGTCGGTCTGGGTCCTGAGGAAAAGGGGTGAGAGCCATAAGATCTAAACTGGAACTAATGATGCCTACTCCCTACTTGTCGAGACCTAGAAGGCCCGGTCACAAGAGACCTGCTGCTGACCGCCTTACCCTTTGAGGAACCCAGCTAGTTCTCCTCTCAGGGTTTGCCTCCCTTCGAGTGAATCCTCTCTATTATCTCGACCATATTCTGTACTTTTAGGTACGTCAGAAGGGTGAAGGTAGTGATAGAGTACTGAAGAGAAGGATGGAGTGCCTCCTCTAACCGTCTTTCCCAAGACTCCTCATCCGAAGAGTGATCTGGGGCAAAGAGAAAAAGATATTTGAACATGATCCCCAAGTCCCTCACTAACATGAATCCCTGCTATAGGGAGATAAACTCCTATCTCTTCTCAATCATCACCGTAAAGGAGAGGAACTCCTCATGAAATTCCTTCTCAAAATATGCCCATGAAACCTCTGCCTCTATCATCTCTTCCTAAAAATGCATCCACCACGGATGCGCTCCTCCTCTCTTCTGACTGACGGCCAATAGAACCCATTACTTACTCAGAGAATGGATCAAAGAGAAGGTGATGTATAGCTCTTCGAACCATCCCTCCATCAATGAGCCAGAAATGCCACCCTCGTACTTCTTGAGGGTCTTTCGCTGAAAGGATCGAAGCGTCTTCTACCACTGGTTATCCTCCTCTCGGTCGATCTTCTGTCGATCGGCCATGCCAACCTCCTATGCCTCGATCTCCTGCACCACTCGTGGCCACCTCCTAGGAACCATAGCTTCAAGGAAAACAAGGAATTCCTAAGCCCGATTAGTGTAGAATATCTTTATTAAATTTTCATAGATTTCTTTATTTATTTGGAATTTACCAAGACACCCATGAAACACAAGAACACAAGTCATTATGATGGGTGTACCATTCCTAGGGTCTCTACCCTGCAATCAGTGTGGACTCGGTCGTTCGGTAGGTCCAGAGTCCTTGCATCGGATCTGGGGGGCCCTAAAATCCAGTGTCCTAGCCGGTCCTCCCTGACCCAATTCACGCACCAAGGTCACCCAACACTGTTACCCTACCATCCCATGAAATCCTCATTGTGCCTAACTCTAGACTCTATCCTATCCCTCAACCAGCATCTGATACCATTCTTTCATGACCCGCCTTCACCCATAAGAGGGAAGGGACTACAGATTTCCAATCCCTTCCTTCTTTACGTTGACAGAGAGATGATGACCCCCAGAGTCCAGCCTCCAGTAGGCCTCGGAGTGGCGACTAGCACCAAGGGTATATCATTTTCACAATATGGGAGGCATTACCACTTTTTTAGTTAACCATGATTGAGAGAATGAATGAGTCAACACCAAACACCACCATGTAGATAAATCAAGGTAAAAACCAAACTACATGCATGTTTTAATAATAAAACTTAAAAATTTACAAGAACTCCAAAGTACAAAACCAACAGGAAAAGAAAAAGCTAAGCAGAAAACAACAGCCACCAGTAGAAACTCCATTTTATGGACTAGTAAGGTCCTACACAGCATCTTAAGTCCTCCTGGAAACTATAAAGTAAACGTAGTGTGATCATACAATGTATACTCAGCGGGAAGACCTATAGCTCTTGTGCACATGTGGGGAGTCATCCCAAAGTCTCGTGAGAAGAAGAAGAAACATCATCTATCAAGGAATCTAATCATCCCACCTAACTAGCCACACTCACCAAATAACACAAGTATTAAGGTAATAGTAAAGAACAAAACATATGGATACACCGCACCACCATCCCCCTCCCACTAGCCAGCTCCCCATCCCTAACGGCAAACATCTTGACGCTACCATGCTCTTCCTGCCCGCATACACCTGGGCCACAAAACTTCCACATCCCTACCCACACACACCTGGGCCTCACAACTATCCACATCCCTGCCCAAACACACCTGGGCCTCACAACTATCCACATCCCTTCCCGCACACACCTGGGCCCCATCCTGAAGATTCTTGGGAAAACAACCTTCCCAAGGATTCTTGGGCTATCATCACTCCAATTGAATCCTACTCGAAGATTCTTGTGTGTAAGGTCACCTCCAGTCATCATAGCCTAGGGAAGAGTGAGCATGAAGGATTGTAACTTAGGGGAAACACCCTTCCCCATGAGATGGGGTGTCCGACACTAAGTACGCAACGTGGGTGGGGTGCGACTAAACACAAAACATACAGTTACATATATAAATCATATAGTTACATATATATACCGACACAAATCCCAACCTAGGGCTCCCCAACCATTACAAGAAGGTTCCCAAGCACTGATGCCTCAGAAAACAAGCACACGACAAACAGTTCCCAGTTTCCCGATTCAAGTTATCATTTCATAACAGTTCAGTATGAGTTAATCCCTTCCCTACTAGGAAACTAGTGGGCACGTTCATAGATGAATCAAAATCAAGGAAGAAAGAAAAAAAATCAGGTAATTTAAGCATTCACACCCGGTTCTCTTGTGAAGTCACCATAACTAGGGATCAAGTGAGATCCCTCAAAGTACTGGAAACAAAACAAAACCCAACAAACTATTGGTTATCCCATATTAATTCATTACCATTCCACCCAGTTCATTATTTAATTACTAATTTTATTCATGTTCACAACCCAACCTACATCCCTGCTACAAAATACCACCACAACCATGCAACAACTCATGCCATTTCAACCACACCATTCAGAGCCCCGTTGTTCACCCATCCATATCTGAACCATCCTAAAGTTTATAATTAATTGTTTTATATTATTTAGTTAAACTGGGAAGATCACACAATATTATGGTCTTTTATATTCAAAAGACGAGTTTAAGTATTTAGCCGATTAATAAATGATTCCCATTCACCAGACAAAGCATAAAACAGAGCGTAGCATAGGTTCCCAAACAAAGACCCCCAACAGCCATGATTTTCAGTAGTCCTATTCCCATTAAACTCATAACAGCATCATAGGGAAAGCGTGGATAAAAACATGTAAGAACATTAACAACGTCCCTGTCCCCATTCCTTAACTGGTTATTATCTTCATTACAGAATTGATTAACTGCCTCGTGGGAACCATAGAACAAACACCCCGCATGATACACAAGGAGTAGAGACAAAGTTAAGATCCCTACCTGATTGATCAAGGATCGACGTTGAGTCCTCACGTAGAAACTGGAAATCAATAGTAGCAGGAGCTCCACGGAACACGATCAAGGAATACTTCATGATAGGGGTACGACTCATGGGAAGGAAGGGTACTCCGAGCACAGGGTCATAGAAAATGAAACCAAATGGAGAAGATAAACCATTAGTTTATAAAGAATGAGATAAAAAATTATCAGGACGGTTATGATAGGGATATAAAAACTCAAAACCGCAGAAGAAGCGAGATCATGGTTAGACGACGCGGCTGGGTCGCCCCACATGTCTAACAAAAAGGTCCTCGCACTTCGGGGCGTTTAAAACCGACACACACCTCCCTATGCCCTACATGAATTTCTGAAAACGCGGTTAGAGGCATGAAAAAAATTCATGTTTTCAAATTTTTGGAGGGTACCTCACCAATCCATTAATTAATCTCCATTAATGGTCTTTTAAACGGGCTTAAAGTGGTCAAAACAAGGTTTAAAAACCATTTCGAGCTAAAAGGAGGCGCTACTGAAAAACTCGTGGATCTATTGATACCCCAAGGTCACCGGTAGGATGGGCCACCGACAGGTGAGTGCTACCGGTAGGCCGAGCTACCGGTAGGTGGAGCTACCGATATGCTGAGCAGTTGGTAGACCGAGCTAACAGTAAGGCGAGCTATCAGTAGGCAGAGGCCAATGGTAGGTAGATCTACCAGAAGGCCAAGCTACCAGTAGGCCGAGACCATGGTTGTTCGAGCTACCAGTAGGCCGAGCTACCATTAGGCCGAGGCTACTGGTAGCCCGATCTACCGGTAGACCGAGCCCATCGCTGGGAGTCTTAATCTTCACCGAGAAGCTGGGATGGCCTCCCAGACCACCAAAACACCCCAATAATCAGAATTTCACCATGTAATGGAACCCAAAACCTCGGGCCATTACATAGATCCATAACATGCTTTTTGTCATGTAGTTTGTTATCCAAGTACCTCTATCGGTGTAATTTGGTTAGCCAAGTAGCTTTATAGGTCAACTTCGGCCTTATAGCATAATCATGCAATGACTGGCATGAGGTTTTGAGAACCTAGTCCTATAGACTATAAGGGATAGACAGAGTGAGCTTTCAAGAGAGTCTTTGACATTATATACCATAGGAGGGTAGACCGAGTGAGCATCCTCAGTGAGACTTAGACAATACATGCCACATGGGATAGACCGAGAGAGCTTCCCAGAGTGCCTTCAGATTTTATAGACTATAAGAGGGTCGGCCGAGTGAGCTTCCTCAGAGAGTCTTACCTTGTTTGAATTATCTTTAAGAACCTTCCCAGGCTAGAGGAGGAATTGACCGAGTGAGATTTCTCAGAGATTGTATGGTATACGAGAGGCTATAGGAGAAATTTACCGAGATAACTTCCTCAGAGAGTCTCTAGACCGAGGGGATAAGAGGGTTAGACCGCGTGATCTTCCTCAGAGAGTCCCTGACTACCCTATACTATATAGGTAATTGACGGAGTGTGCTTCCACATAGAGTCTAATAAATTCGTATGACCAAGCCGGAGGGGTTAGGCTGAGTGCACTGCCCAGAGGGTTGTGGTAGTTCTTGGTTGGGACCATAGGGGATGGATGCGGGTACTTCCCTGAGGATTTCCTAATGTGTTAGCTGATTTGGTTCACTGATGCTGTTGTTTGTGGGTAGATTGCTATTGTGTATCATCCTGTTTACTGCATGATGCTTTGATGTTGTTGTTTACTGTTTACTGTACTTTTACCTGCCATATACTTACTAGCTGTTAGGCACAGATCTTCGGTTGAATGCCTATTTGAATTTAGTCTCCCATCTATTTGAGTTTTGATTTTGGTCCTAAAAAGAATATTTTGTTGCTGGTATAGACAAGGGCAAGCGCCCTTCGACTTCTGGTACTTGATTACATGGATCAGGAGAGCAGGGGACCAAGCTTGGGCTTGTGATGCTGAGGAGTTTTTTTTCTTTTCATTTGTACATGTTTTGGTACTGTGGTGTTTTTCAGCATTGTGACTTGTTTGGCTACTTTCCCAGATATACGAATAGTGCATCATTTCACATATACATTTGTGCACAAGTTGTTTAATGGTTTAGTCTTCCGTTGTTAATTTGTTGTTGGGTATTTACTACTTTTGATATTGTATGCATGTTTACTACCGCTGTGTACTCTGTGAATGAGGGAATAGATTCCCCACTATCACACCTAAGGCCCTCACTACTAGTCGGCAGCCTCTAGAATTTGGGGAAACTCACTTAAGGCCATGTGACCAACCGGGTATGAGGTGCCTCTAGGTGGCTTCTGGAACTTGGACGTTACAGAAAAATCCTATTACTAAAACCAAATCACCAAATTTAATGGAGTTGTGGGTTTTCAACAATTATAATTTATAAGGATCAAATCCCACAAATTCTATTGAAATCAATTTAATCAATTCATGAAATTTAGAGTCAATTAAATTGGCTAATAAAAATGGTACCATCTACCTTTTTCATGGAAACTCTAATCCTGCAAGAAAACCAACTAATAATAATTAAGTAATCAATGATCTATAAAAGGCCCAACCTTAAACATTACATAATCTTAAATTATGTTATCAATTTAAATTTTGGGTATTTTAAGGTTTATAGCAATAGAGAATTTAGTCATTACATATACATAACAACATGAATATTGGATGTAGAAATTTCTGCTCAATATCCATTTTTTCATTAAATAAAAACATTCCAAAAATAAAAATTGTTTAGTTCCTTTTTGTAAACTACATGACATTATCTTGATCCCATCCTTTACCCTATTACACATTATGTAATGTTCAAAACAAATCAATAACTTGTGATGAGCATAAAAAGCTAAGTAAGGGATACATAAAGATGGAAAACTGTTAGTTTTCAAAACAACATGTAAACCATGAATAAATTTTTATAACGAAATACTTTTCACTTTAATTAAGTATTAAAATACACATCACTGAATAAAAGATCATTTCATCCACTTTTTTGTACCCATTAAATTTTTATAAAACCCACAGAAAGAAACATATAACATATAACGGTATCATGTGACATAAATATACATTAATGGAATAACCATATGGTCGACGTCCAAAAGTCTCACTAAATGTAATAGACATATGACCAAATTCCATCCCTAGTGTATTGTAAGTTACAATATATCCACCAATCCATGGATTATCATGGAACCAACTGTCATTTGGATTATCACATAACCACCCGTTATTGGATTATCATGTAACCAGCCGTTAAATTTCCAAGTACCATTATATATTAATAAACCATAAAATATTTCAAATAACAACATTTCACAAATAATATTTCATTTCAAATCACAATAAATCATTTCAAGATATGAAATTCTCAATCCATTTCAAAAAACATTTAAATCTTATAATAAAATGACTTTTGAATCAATGATTCCCATACCACATTGAAACATTTGAAGAAAATTTTCAATTTAAAACATTCTTGTCAATATAAATAAATTCATAAAACCCCTTTATAAAACATCTACATTAAAATATATGTTATCTTAGGAATAAATTGTTTAAACATTTACAACTATGTTTCAGTTAAAGGGTATCTTACCACATGAGAAAAACATGAATAAAAAGAATTAATGAAGAACATTAAAATATCTCTAAATATCATCAGAATATAGTTATTCATGATATAAAATTTCAAAAGGGTCATATATACACCTTAATAAATAATAATCCTTCACAAAATCAAGATATTCCTCAGTGAAAGGAGATTGAGATGATGTCCCTTACCTCGTGTCCGACTTGACTCATTTGTTCTTTAATTTTTTAAATAATTAACATAATTTAATTTAAAATTTATTCTAAACCTTTTTTGTTTTTATTTTTATTTTTAATATCCCTTATTACCATGTTATAAAAATTAAATAATTATTTATTTTTGTATGAGACGTTTGGTCGATATTTGGTACTTGAGTCTAAAATTAATATGATATAATTAGAAATATTACATGTTGTCAAAATTAAATTATATACATAATATTATTCATTTATATATCATATATATCCAATATATATGTATTTATTATTTTCCATAAAATTTTAATATATGAAATGAAATTCACTGTTCATGGAGACAGTTAGCCATAAGTATGATCAAACTGTACTTTAATTTTATTTAATATTCAAATAAAAAAACAAAATGATAAATAAATATATTATTATTAAATTATAATATAATATTATACATAGGTTACATATGTTCATTAACAGAATCTTTTATACATTCCATCAATTGCATGAATGAGTTGTATCACATTGAGTGGGTGGTAGTCCGCACTTACTCAAATGAAATTATCATGTTTACACATAATGACAGCCATAAATGTATGTTACAAATAATAATTTAAAAAATCATAGAGAAAATGTAAATATAATATATATTATATATAAACACAGTTACATCAAAATGGCCACCATGAGAGGTGGTAGGGGAATATCGAACAATCCTTATTTCGTGAGGCGGCAGTTCATCGTACATAGAAATAGTATGTTTGAATCCATAAGATGGAGGCATGTGTATGTTTTTATAAACTAATCTCATAGAAACATACTAGTATATTGAAGATAATGGTTTTTTTATAAAATAATGGAATAAATAGTGTTTATTGGTTTTTTTAGGAAAATAAAATAATGAATCCTACGAGAAGTCATTACCTCAAAGGGTAACTCCTTTCAATATGACCTCAAAGGATTTCATGAATTTCATTCTTCCTAATTTATCTATTATATGATAAAATAGAGGTATTTTTGGATCTTATTTGGAATGAGTTCGAAAAGGAAAATGGGCTTTAGAGGTGTGATTAAATGGGTATAAGACATGCCATTTTTTAAGATAGAGGCTGGGAACTTTTGGAATGTTTGAATGCATTATTTAATTTTATAATTATTTTCAGTTTCAAATTGTCATAAAATATTTTCATTATAAGATGAGTTTATTATTGTTATAAATACTCTCATAAAAAAGGTTTTATACATGTTTTGGGGCCAAATAGATCCTTCTAATTTAGCTTTTACCCTTAGTTAACTAATTTTAATCTTACTATGTTTTCTTTTATATCCATACAATATGGTTAATATAGATTTCATAAAATGAAAATCAAACCTCAAGTGGTTCATTAATGTCATTTAAAATAATAGATAAGTAATTTGTTCTAATATTATATTTTTAAGACTAATATATTATTTAATAAAATATTTTTTTAAACTTAATTATGTCAATTTTTATACTATTCATGTAATAGATTTTTTAATATCCCTAAAAACATTATTATTTCAAAAAAACAACATTAATTAAAATATAACAATTAATAATAATCCATAAAATTCGTGGATGTCATAAAAATTTTAAATATATATTTATTTAAATATTTGTAATCTCATTTATTTAAATAATTCATTAAAAAGGTAATCAGTACCTCACCATTAGGTCATAAATAAACTTATTTATTTAATGTCATAAAATTATAAATAAAATACGATGATGTAGGAAATTGTTTTTCTATTTATAATTAATATTTAATGTAAAAATATAACATATATAACCCAATTTATATATTGATTTACTAAAACAAACATGTTTAGGTAATAGTTTTGTTAATTTATATTTAATGTAATTTCATTTTATTTTCACACAGAAGTAGCCCCATGGGGTCCTAAAATAGACCCAAGGATGCCCATGTTTGGTCATATATCATATAATATGTTTTGGAACTATTTTTCGGTAATTTAATATTATTATAATATTAATTTTTACCCGTATTTACAAGATTTACACTTTAACCATGATAAATAAAATAATTACCAATGTTACATTCCATAATGTCCAAAAACAAAAGGTAAATAGTTAGAAAATTTGGAAATCATGATTCCAAATATGGAATCAATTTCAAAAAAATCAAAACACATAGGATTAATAAATTAAAATAAAATTATTTCATGTTGTTAAAACCAAAAAGTTGTTTTTAAGAAATAATTACCATCAAAAGATTGAAATGTGTTTATATCCAATTTCAAAGTGAAATTACATACAATGTAAATAATATGAATAAATCATAAAAACATAATATAATACAAAATTAAATACAATTAAAAATATAATAAAATAATATTAACAATTCAAGTGAAAAGACAATTTTGATATAAAATGCAGTATATTATACTATACATTAAAAAATAACCTTTATCAGAAATATACCAAAAATTTACCATAATTAAATTTTGATGCCCCCCTTCTAAATAATTATTTTAATTTTTTTAAGGGATCATATAAAAGTGAGGAAAAATAAATTTAAAAAGGGGTTTCCATGAAAGGGATCCAAATATACCTTTTAAAATATAAGAGTATTCCATGCTTAATATTGGATTCATTCTCATTTATCACTCTAAAATTTATTGGATAAATGTAAAAACATTTAAAAATTTTTTTTATCATAATATATTTACTTATATTCCTTATATTTAGTACATCAACTAGGTGTTAACTACGATTTAAATTAATTATATGATTTTATGATTTTTTCTGTTTGACTCAGCATCCCGTGGGGAATAAGATTTCAGAGAAACCCATTGTTGTGTGTCTGGTACTCAATAAAACATAGCATCCCCTTTAAAGTAAAATTAATATTTAATTCACAAATATTAATAAATTTGATAAATATTATATTCTATATTTTCAAAGCATGTTACATCCTTCTCCCCGTTTGTAAATTGCTTCCTCTAAATTTTATTTAGTTATCAAATATGTGGGGGTATTTGTCCATCATATATTTTTCAGAATCTATGTTTCCTCTTCAACCATATTCAATTTTTCGTAATACCTTTAACTAATTAAATACCATATTTCGCAAGAAATTCTCTCTTTGGTCAATAATATGGACTATTTTTTCCTCATAAGAGAGATTCTATTCGAACTGAACTACCTCTGGATTCAAAATAAGAGATGGATCCGGAATGAACTTCCTCAACATTGAGACATTAAAAATATTGTGTATATAGTATTAAATTGGGGAAAACTACTATGTAGGATATCTATCCAACATTCACAAGGATTTCATTGGGTCCAATGAACCTCAAACTTAGTTTTCCCCTCATACCAAAACACATCAAAATTTTCCCTATTGAAACTTTGAGAAAGACTTAATCACCTACCCTGTATGAAATTTTTTTTCTTCGGTTACCAGTATAACGTTTCTGCCTGCTCTGATCTGTTCTCATTTGCTTCTGAATTAATTGAACTTTTTCTACCATCTCTTCTACCAATTAAAGTCCAGTCAACATTCTTTCACCTACATCTTCCCAAAATGATTTAGTTCGACACCACCTTCTATATAATTCCTCAAATGATTCCATCTATGGAATGAAATATGTAATTTTAAGAAAAAATGGAGCATATCTACCAATGTCTGAATTGTTCTTTGTGACTTCCCAAATGATTTTGGATGAATAGCTATACTAAAATTTAATTTAGTACCCAATGGCTTCTAAAAGAGTTTCCAAAAGTTAGAATTGATCCCAGGATCACGATCAGACACAATGGATTGGGGAAATACATGAAATATGAATATCAATTTAATATACAACTGATAATGTTTATATAGACATAGAGTATCTCGAATATGATGAAAATGAGAAGATTTAGTTAATCGATCAACAATAACCCATATTGCATTGTTACCATGAGAATTATTTTGTAATTCCACTATGAAATATATGTATATATTTTTCCATTTCTACTCTAGAATTGGAAAATGATGAAGCATCCCTTTCAGAACCAGCTATTCTGCATCAACCTATTTACAAGTTGAAAACATCATAGTAAAGTCATAAATATAACTTTTAATTCCATCCAACTAGTAATACACCTAAACATATTTATACATCTTATTACTGCTAGGTTGAAGTGAAAACAGAAAAAAATGAGATTCACATAAAAACACATTATTCAACATAGAATTACAAGGCACATGTAATCTCTTTCCAAACATCAAAAAAATTGTTATCAATGTTTTATTCATAAAACATACCATTCTGAACCAAATATACATTTTTTTCTACAACTCACTATCTTCTTTCTACACTTTATTTATTCTGTCTTTTAGAGATTATTTCATTGGAACCTAAAACAAAATAGGGATATTTCTAGCACCAACAAATTATAATCCAAAATTCATCAAATTAAAAAAAATCGTGTTCCAAAGGTAGCATGGTTAAGGTAAAATTATTCTTTCAACTCAAAGAGTTATACACTATATTTACTTTTATTGTATTGTATTTGATCATGAATTGATAATCATTGATTAATTATAGTCGTCTCTTCTGTCTCATGTTTAATTAATTTTGAGTAAATATATATATTAAACATTTTTGATAAATATATATTTCACAAATTACGCCATAAAAATGATGCCTCTAAATTTTTAATAAAAAAACCATAAGAGATAATTCAAAAAATGTTTATGGTAATTTAACTCATTTTTTTCATATATGTGAATCATAAGAAATTACCTGATCATTTTTCATTAGGACACAACTGAGTCCTTTCAACAAAGAATCACTAAAGGTAAAAATTTACTATTTCTAGAAGTAATGGAAACATCTAGATCATTCCCAAATATTCTATTCAATTCTTAATAAAAATCACCCCGTTTATTTTTACCAGATAAATTTAACAACTTTTAGATTTAACATAGTCATTGGGATAGAAAACAATGAATAATTTTAAACAATCTATTATTAATAACATTCCAAAACAAGGAAAATATAGATCTCTTTGATATTTTTAGGTCTTTTCCACTCTTCCAAAAAATATTAATGATGTTTCAACAGATACACCATATTTAAAAACTACATGAAAATGGAATGAAATTTTTTGTAACCCAAAATCACACTTGCTAAATATCCCATAAAATTTATTTTCCTTTAATAATTTCAATACAACCCTTAAATTACGTTCATATTCATATTTACTTTTGGAATATACGAATATATCATCAATAAACACAACCGCCAACTTATCCAAGAACTCATAGAAAATTTTGTTCAAAATATCGATGAATACAATAAGTTCAATGGTTAAACAAAAAGGAAATACTACAAATTCAAAATGGCCATATCTTGTATGAATCATGGTCTTCAGAATGTCTGATTCCATTACATTCAACTGATGGTACACAAAACTAATGTCAAGCTCTAAAAAATTCCATGCTCCCTTGATATGACCAAACAAACCCATCATATGAGGAAAGAGATACTTGTTCTTAAAAGTTATGTTATTCAGGGCACTATAATTAATGAAAACTCTCATTGAACCATTTTTTTAACAAAAAAGATAGGATAACCACATGGTGATATGATAAGTCTAATGAAACCATTATTTAACAACACTTGCAACTGTTTCATAAATTCTAAAATATCAATTCATTGTATTCATTGGGGGGGGGTTGAAATTGGCTTATCATGAAGAACTAAGTCATCCATAAATTTAGAATCCCTAAATGGTTTTATACCTGGAAACTTATCAAGAAAATTAATAAATATACTCATTTACTAATGGAACATAATTAATTTGAACATTTCCTTTGCCTTCAGAAATATGTGGAAGGTAACATTCATTTCAATCTTTTACTTGATTCTCAGCTTCCTAATATTTTATCAAAAATAAGGTTTCATTCTGGTACACAAATTGAAATACTCACCAATGTAAACCTCTATTTCATTGTATTCAATCATAGAATGATAAACGGAAAGCCAATCAATACCAAAAATAACATTAACCACTACTAAAGGAAAAACAATATGGTTTTCTGGTAGATTCTTTCCACAAACAATTACAGTAGGTTTTTTATAATTCATATTTTGTCTCATCATTTACTCCAGTTATATTTACCACAAGCTTTGGATTCATATCATCATATGAAATTATCATTTTACAAGAATGTTTCACCGAAAAAAAAAGGAATGCGTTGTCATTGAATCAATCAACACATTGGCGTAATCTGAATAAACATATAGTGTACCTGATTCAACATCATTTTATGGACCAACGTCATTTGAAGTAGTTGCAAAGGATTTCAGCACCCCTTTCTGTTTGTAGTTCGACTTCATTCACTGAGTTGAGATCATAATTGGAAACTCATTTTCATAATGAACCATTTCATTACACTTATAACATTTTACTGACTATCAATTAGAATTTTAATTACCATTACCATGATATAACTTATAGCCATTACGATCCTTATGTCACATTTTACCATATCTATATCATATACCAGAATTCAATAGGTATTACCTACTGTGGGTTTTAACCCTATTTTAACAAAAAACTAGTGTTTCTTACCATCATACATTTTTTATGAATTATTCTATTTTTTCTGTCAACTCAAACTCTTATTTTTTTGTTTTTCAAATTACACTTGATCATCAGAAAACTCTAATTCCACCTTCTATGAACAACGAATAAGTTTTTTCATAAATTTTAACTCATGAGAAGATATAGACCTTCAATAATTTATATTTAATCCTAAGAAAAAATGATTTACTTTAATATTAAGATCACATATGAAATTTGGCTATACCATTCTATTCTAGAGAACGATTCTTCATAAGCTTCCACTGAGTCATCCTCCTGCCTCAATTATAAGAATTGTTTTCCATCCTAATTCGAACCGCCTTAGGAAAATATTTCTCAGGAATCAAAAAATTGAATTATTCACAACAAAAGACATAAACATCCTTATTTTCCATGATATCTTTATACATCAACCACCACTGCTCAACTTCTACTAAAAAAAGAAAACAAAAAGGATAACATTTTTATTTTCTATACACCCCTCGAAAATGAAAACAATTTCTATTCCTTTGACCCACTATTTAGCTTGCACTAGGTCAAATGCTTTTCAGAATGATGTGGGATGTGGACTCATGAAATGCTCCACTACTGACATATTCTGTTGTGGTTAATTTGGCTATTCTAATGTATGGATACAACCACCATTTATAGCCTTAGTCTATTTTCCATCCCGGTAACAAACTATTCAGTTTCTATTCTGATGATCTCTTGTTTTTGATGTGGAAGGAGGTTTTACTCTTGATGTCAACCGATCATAGTTTCTTTGTTTCTTATACCGAAAACAATTTTTATCAAAAAAATATCTTATGTGATCAACATAGTAATATTAATATTCTATATCTTTTAAATATTTATACAATGATAAAATATTTTCTTGAAATATATTTAATAATATCGTACCTCCTAATGTTGTCTATTAAATCCTTTGATAACATCTATAAGGCCCCAAACATAAACACTACATAATCTTGATGTACCTTAATAATACACATTAATGATCTTTTTAGTTTTAGATCTTTGCGTAATTGGGTCATAACTTTTAAATGAAAACAAAAATATTACATGTATACATTTCAACTCAGTATCTTTTTTATCAAAAAATAAAATCTCTTAAAATGTGAAACATGTTTAGTTCCATTTTTAAATAGAATGACTTTTCCTTAATCCCCTCCAAGACCTTATTCTACATTAAGTCATGTGAAATTTTTTCAAAAACTAGGGATGAGCATAAAAATATTAATAAGGGATACATAAAGAATGAAAACTATTAGTTTTCATAAAAACATTTAATCTATGAATACGTTATCATGTATTAATACTTTTCACCTAAAAGAATTTGGAAAAACACTTCACTAAATATAATCTTATTGGTTGCCTTTTTTTGTATCAAAATTATTACCATAAAACCCATAGAAAGAAACACATATCATATAATGGTAACTTGGGACATAAAAATACTTAAATGGAATAACCAAAAAGTCGACTTCTGCATGTATAACTCAACAGAATAACCATACATCCTACTTCCATACCCAAAGCATTTGAGGTTGTAATGTAACCACCCATCCTTAGTTTATCATGAAATCTCCCATCATTTGGATTATCACATAACCACATGTCATTTGTTTATCACGTAACCACCCATCAAATGTCAATGTACAATAATATAATAATATCCCCTAAAATATTTCCAATAACAACATTTAACTAATAACACTTAGTTTTCAATCAAAAGAAATCATTTCAAGATATTGAAATAGTAAATAGACTTAAAAACGAATTTATAAAATTTAATTAATGACATTTTAATCAATGTTTTCCATACCAGATTGAAAAATCTGAAATAAATTTATGTTTTAAAAAATTCATGTTCATATGAATAAATTCATAAAAGCAATTTTTAAACCATGTATATGAAATAGAAGGTTTTAGAAGATTAAATAATTTAAACGTTTAAAACATAATTTTATTTGATGAGTCTCTTCACACTGGATAAGAACTTGAATAAAAATAATTAATGAAAAACATTACAAAAACATTAAATACCTAGAAGATTTGGTGTCAGACAAACCTTATCCTAGAAAAATAAATTAATATGACAAAAAGAATGCTACAAGACATTAAAGAGTAGCTCTAATGAAAAGATTGTTCACCTCACCACATTAATCATGAGGATAAATACATTTACCATACTCAGATAAGATAAAGGACCAAGTAGAGAAGACCTCAAATATTTTACTCTTTGAGAGAGAATCTGAAGCATTATTGGATTTGCGATAATTATTTGTGACTTTAAGAGAGAGAAAACATGTGAGTTGAAGAATGTCATTACATAATGGTAACATATTCCATGGAACATTCATTGAATGATATTTATAAATTTGCACTGCAATAGAAGAGTCATATTCTATCCACAAGTTTGAATGTTAGAGGAAATTCTTATTGCACAGTGAGTATAGATAACAACTACCTGGAAAGAGGGACTTGTTATGTGGAATATCAGGGAATTCGTTTCCTTCAATATATATTATAGGATCACTGCCTCCACTATCAACATGATGTAATGAACATGCTCTATGGATTCATCATTGAAAATACACTCCAGTAAATCCTATACAGAACATAGGCATAGTTGGAATTTAAAAATTCCCTAAATATAGGCTAACAACCACCTTGTAAGGGTACAATAAATAAAGATATTCATTATGGTTTCATAGATTGATAAACAGAAACATAAGGTCATGGGAAACTGAAAACCACAACTCTACATAATGTGCAGCAGGGGAAGCCGTCATTTCAAGATCATCCAAAACAGTAGTGAATGAGATAGTAGATAAAAAAATTTTAGAAATCTATAACCTACTGATGAAGGAACATAAAATCATCATAAACATATCAATATCACTCTTTTTTGGTGAATCCTCCATTCATGATAGACATCTAGACCAACACATCACAATACTTAAAACATTATCGAGAGTCCTCAAAGTGATGTAGACTGGGTAGAAATTTCTGATGATATATATTTTCATTTATGTCTGAAATCATGGAATGAATTATAGAATATGGAATGAGTGTGTCATTGAAGATTGGTCATGAAATCCAAGGGCGGTCCAAAATTTCATATTTTACTGTTTAGACACCACCCATTTCGGGTAGACCATGAGTCCAAAGGAATCCTTCTTCAAAGTAATCCAAACATAGGACGTGAGATGAATAGTGTATCCATTACTCAATTTCCCAAAAAATCTTATTTCATGGATGTCCATGGATGAATCCAGGTTCGATATAAGATTACAAAAGAATTTTTTCATCAATAAATCATTGAATAAGATGATATCTATAATACATAGCTCACCAATTTGGAATGGTTTAATACAGTCCTTCCAAGAAACTGTGACCAACATCCTCCCATGAATAGTACCAGTCCAAAAAATTATGATTTGGATACATAACTCCTTAGGTAGAATTCTGGTCCATCTATACAATGAAAAGGCGAATGCAAAAATTGAATTAATTTAAGAATTGACCAAACATATTATTTATACATGGGACAAATGTTTCCCCTTCCAACATGAAAACTGAATTTTAATCATTGAGGAGATTCTTTCCAAATGGCACCATTTGACTCTACCATAGAAAATGTTTACACCAAGGTAATTTACTGGGAGATACACTTTTCGAACTCCAAGCCTCATTGAAAATCTGTTTTTCATAGATATTTCAATCCCTTCACCAAGTAAGAGAGATGTTTTTTTTCCAAATGATGACTTGAACTACAACATTTTCATTGTGAAAGAAAATTCCATTTATGCAAGATATAGTACCTTTTTTCACTATTCCAAAGAGAATGATCTCATTATCAAAATTTAAATGTGACAAAACACACAAGTCCCTTTCAATTATCATATGTTGATACAATATAATGTTAACCAGATCACTCAGGCACCGACTAAGGTAATCATCTGCAATAGAAAATACCATACCAGATATATGGTCAACCTATATAACCCCTCGTGAACATTGGAAAAACCATATAGGGGATCCATTGACCAGAAGGGACAACAAACATATTTCAATCCTTCACCTTTTTCTTTATTGCATTCACCCAATAAGAGGCAGTGAAATGGAAGGTTTGTATATTCCATCATGGGAAAAAACCAAATGGGTAACTTGAAATGTGCCCCATTGTATCTTCATCCAATCATTCAGTCATAATTTTACTAATAATTTTATTTATGGTATTTATAATGGAAAAAAATCATGAAATCATTTATATTAATGGCATTTACCTTCTTTGAGTTTATTTTAACAATGTTAGTGGTCATCCCCAAAGGCATGTATTTTGATTTGAAAAAATACCTAACAACATTAATGAAATCAATCTGGACAATGTTCTAGTATATCATAAAGAATTTATTGGTGGAGAAATATGAAACAGAAACAATTTCAATATTAAAAGATAATATTGATCCATATACATATTTTCATTGGGTATGACAAAAAGTCTCATGTTCTGATCCCATTCAATGGACAGATAAATGAACTACATAATTTTCTAAAAAAAATCATTTGTATAATCTTTATACAACTTCCCAAAATAGGGTATCCCAGAATCTACAATATTTTTTTAGAAGAGAAGAATGTACCATCAGTACAGAAATTATTGAGGATCCTCTTTGTATTCATTTATCTAATAATTAATTTTAAAATCATGTGTTTATATCCCCTTCATTTATCCATTTTATATTAAATTGGTTCGTAGTTAGTTTCTCTTACATGATAAACAATTTATCTAGATTTGAAGCAGCCTGAATTTCCTCTTGAGTAGGAAATTCCTAAAATTTATTTTTAACTTGGTATCCTAATAAAGAAAATCATCCCCAATAATTTAACTATCTAATGAGGAAAATGAATCCTTAATCTATTGTTTCTGTCTTTCCTTGTAATCCTTAATATTGCAGAATACGATGTGAGAAGAAATACACAAATGAACCTTTTTCTAGACATCTAAGATAATCTATCTGCACCTATGGAAAACAAGATAATCATTGTTTAACATAAATGGAAGGGGGTTCAACTTATTACATTGAGATTTACATCCACAAGGATGGGATTATGATTGGAATGAGATATTGGAATATTTCTCTAAGACACATCAATCCTCTCATTCATGCCATCCAATTTCACTAAACACATGTCCGATTAACTTTAAAGTATCCCATTAATAGTGTACCTACAGCAAATATAACCAACATAAAATAGGGGGACCACATAGAGACCACAATTATCAAATTATGATATAATGTCCTAACATAGAACATGATAAAAATTTCACACGTTTTTTCATCAGGACTCAGAACAATATTAAAATCACTAAAGAGAACCAAGATAGTATTCTTGTTCTTAGATATACTGACCAAATTTTTTTAAAAAGTTTTTTTCATGTATAAAGGTTAAAGGAATAGAGAATGGTCACTATAATAGATGAACTATCAGTATTACCTGAAATGGTGAAAGATTGGAAGTCAACCAGAATAGTTGTAATAGGGATGTTATCATGCTTGAGCACCCATAACGATTTTGATTTTCAATCAAATCAGTTACATGTAACAATGGAGTATCCCGAAGAAACAAAATTTAATGTGCTCCAATTATTATATTTATATTTTGGTTAAGCAATACCAACTAACATGGTTATAAAGGTCATAATAAAATGTCTATGGGACCTGACCATATGAGGATTTCCAATCCATTGAAAATTACAAATTAGAATTTTCATTTTATTGACATGAGAATAATGATAGACCCATTATTAATTAGAGTAATTTGCTTACCAAAGGAGGTAGTAGTAGTATCATAAAGAGTACATGTCATTTTATCAGCTGATGCAGAGTCATCCTCCCCCCAAATAGTATCCTCAACACATAACAAGGAGAATCTATTAGTCGATTCAACTAGGGAGTAGAGAAATCATGCATGTAACATTATTTTTGCAGCCTTTGCATCATGTATATGAATTAATTAACTTGTATTTGATGGTCCATAACCTAGTTCTTGAACTAATTTTTCTGGTCCTCTATCCATTTTAAACATCATCTATAATTGATTGAATAGGATCACCATGACCTTCAGTAGGATGTTCCACAACATTATCAAGGATATGGGCTAGATTGGCCAAATATATGATTGGGATAGTCTCCATCATTCTGGGGGCATGAGCATGATCTACATTCTGATCATCAGATTCCTTCATAAACACTCCATGAAGAGGGACTATAGCAGTAGGCCCTAGAGAGTAGGATTTTTTTCCCAAGTAAAAAACAGTAAATATCATGTTAATAGAGTAAATAATGATATAGAATATAAAAATGGTCATATATACACATTAATGTATAATACAGTTGGAAAATATCAAGATACGCCTCAATGAATGGATATTGAGAAATGTCTCTTACCTCCTGTCCAACTTGACTCGTTCATTCAATATTTTACTTAATAATAAACATAAGGTTATTTTATCTTTCCTGAAATTTATTTAATTTTATTATTCCTTTTCTATCACGTATTACTATGTTATGAAAATTACATAATTAATTATTTTCATATCATACAATTTTCGATATTTGGTACCTGAATAAAAAATGAACATGTTATAATTACAAATTTTCCATACGTTCGAAAGTACATTATCTCAAGAATATTATTCATATATATAATACATTTATCCATTTTATATGTATTTATGATTTTCCAGAACATTTGTAGACAATAAATGGAATGCCCCGTTCATGGAAATGGTAAGCCACATGTATACATTATGCTGCATTCATTTCTATTTTAAATTTAATGAAATAAAATATAAAATGATACATAGTAACAGTTGAAATTTATGTTCATATTTTTGATCAAATAATAATTATTTTTTATTGTTTTAAATAATAAACCCCATGTATTAACAATTTTTTGTATAATAATTGGTAATTTTAATTTTATGATGAAAATAAGAAAAATTGAAAAAAGTGAATAATTCGTGATTTCGGACAAATTTTGAACACAAGGGTATTTTTTGACATTTCATAAAATCTAAAATTCAAATTTAGTGATTATATTTTTTAGAATCCTGATTTTATTTCCTCTAACATTGTCTTTTTGACCAGGAGCTGATTCGGTCATCTAGTGGCTCTAAATATTCAATGATTTTGGAAACATTTTCAAGGGACACCTTGGACCCCACCATCATAATGGAATCACAACTGGGACTAAACACATCTAATTGAGGTTCTTCCCCCTGGGATAGCAGGAGGACAGTTTGGGTCGGATAATCAAAAAATTTATGGAGTATTGAATCCGTTATGGTTGTTGTTTGTAACACCCCGAGATTTTATGAAAAATATTCTTTTCATTTCATTAATGTCTTTTGTTGTATGCTACACCAAGATTACCTTGCGCTATATGCAAAATCGTATTATCTTAAAGTATACGCAACACTATTCTTGGATCGTGTTAGACACAATTTTGATAATAGTTATTCTACGCAGCATTGAGTATATATATATATATTCAATTTATAAATGAAATATGGCTGAATTATGTTATACGAAACAACGAAGGATTCTTGCACAACACGCAACCCTGACATGGCTTGCATTACATGCAATCGCGACTTTCCTCGATAGCGTGTGTTGTACGCAATACCGCGTTTTACTAAACAACGATATATTATTATAATATTATTATGACCTAGCCGTTAGGAATAGTATTAACTAAATTTTGAATCTTATAACATTATTATTCGTCTTACACATTTTCTAGAACATGGTATAAGAACAAAATAATTTTTTCAGGTAAGATAAGTATTTTTCAAAAAATGCAGTTTTGCCGCATTTTGATGGTGCACCCACTTTAATATAGTTTTTGACATGTTTATAAGTTAAATTTGACAAAATAAAATTCCACTTTGGAATCATGAAATAAAAATTTACTTTGGATAAATTTTTCATATTATTCTGGTAACTTTTATATTTTGATGAATAGTAAAAACACGCTATATTTTAATTAAAAACAACTTTTTTTTTCACAATAATTTATATGGTTAAATTATAATATTAAATGGGTTTAAAGTATAAATAGAATATATTTTTAACATTTAATAGAATGTATGTCATTATCATTGATTCTACCTTGAATTCGTAGGATAAATCAATTCAATCTTTTGCAATGTTTTAAAGAAATCACTGTTTTCTTTCGACCACGGGATTAATTTTAATTTAATTTCTGCAACTTTTGTGTATTGAATTTGTAAAAATGGATTCTATATTTGTAATTAGTGGATCCAAATTATGTTAATAAGCTACTTTTTATTTTTGGAAATTATAAATAGTAACTACGGTAAATTTTATTTACCATAGTTAAAGGTAAATCGGGTAATTAAGGGTAAATATAATATTATAAAATTATCCTAACACATTTAAAAATCTTATTGGATGATTAAAAGTAGACTCATATCACCTAAGGGTCGGATTATATTCATTTAATGGACATTTGTCCATGAAAATAATTTAATTATTAATAAAACCAAAGAATGTGACAACATGACACTTTCTTAAATCTTATAAGTATAATAATTTTCATTTATTGATAACATTCATGAAACTTAGAACATGAATAGTCTCCAGAAATCTAGTACAATTATCTACATCATAGAAATTTATTTAGAATTTTTAGGGATTAAATAGGTATCATTTATTATGACACAATGATGATGCAGTAATTGTCTTATTAATGAAATATTGACATAATTGATGTTATAAATACCCAAATAAATGTAATTTAAGACTTTTTATGAATTAAATTAATATTAATTGTCAATAGGACATTTTCGTATTGATTTACTTAACTTTTTTCTAACTAATAATTCTGTTATGATTTTCACAAAAATCAATTACTAAATAGTGTCAAAATTGACATAAAATAGTTTTTAAAACAAATATTATATTATTAATTGTTATTTTATTCCTAAAAATCTAAGGTTCGTCAAAATGACATAGATAAAGTTATATATATTAATAATAAACAGCTTGGGGTTCGTTTGAATTCTTATAGTAAGTTTATTAACCTTATAGTATAAGAACACAAGAAGACACGGTAAAAGTAAAATTATTCAACTTAATGTTAAATCCAAATGATATGGTTAACATAGGAACCTAAAATTAACTAAATTCTATTCGATGAGAGAATTTAGACCCATCCCTACCTTATAATCAAAATAAATAAATTTGGAGCTATTTAAAACCGAATTGGACTTTATAATAAAATAATAGTTTTAGTTATTCCAAAGGTACCCCTCTCCTCCCTTATAAAAGGGCACCTCCTCCTCCCTCACCTCACACCACTTTGAGCCTTCAAGATCGGCCAAACCCTGACTATTTCTCCTCTACACTTCCCTAGAAACATCCTAGAGGTTTTGGTCTACTTAAAAGACCTAATTTAGTACCCTAAAAGGAGGTTTCAAAGAAACACTTTAAAGAAGAGGTAATGTCCGTTACCGATTCTTTCATCTTTATTTCTTCTTCCACTTCTTCTTCTTTAGTTGTTTCATTATTATGTAATAACATAAGTATCACTAATATACTAATATGTTATTATAAGTATCAAATAACCCTATTTTACCAGCTATCCATCCTACGGAAAAAGAAATCACCGTGCGTGCGTGCGTACGTACGGAATACCGTCTCCACGCCGTGGTGTAATCAATTTTCCAGCACCACCTTACTTTGATGGGTATAATGGTGTAAATAATTACTATATATGACTATTAAAAAGTGATATTGATTCTGAAATAGTATACATACACTCCAATACAATTCCACGATCATGGGAACGATATCATCGCTCATGCGTACGTACGGAATACTGTCTCCACGATGTGATGTGATTCGTTCTACATGATATTCATTGCATAATGATTATATAAATGAATTGAATTAATGAGTATGATATATATTACAATAATACCATTATTTAAATGAGGTATCTATAACCTATAGAGATGAATAAGAATTTATTCGACAAACACGCATAAGAACAAAAAAGTAATAAACACCTGAATAACAAGTAGTAATGAAATATTAATAATAATAAGCTAAGAATATGACCATATATGATATCATAACAATAATTATGATTCTGGAATAAGTCAATGACATTATTTAAATCATTATACAGGAGGATTGGACACTTACGAATCAAATCGGACCTAAGGTAAGGGAAATATCACAATCTCATTTTTATCCGAGATTGATTATACTTTAGTATTTACTGGGGTGTATTTATCATCCAAATCCATGTTTCCTCAATATGTAATATTATTTCCATCCACCTACAATTTTTTGAATCCAATTTTACTCTTCGGTGAGTTTTTAGTAAAGAATATGAATGGAATCCTTTGTCGTTTTTCGTACGAGGTACTATTTGACTTTTCCGACAAAAGTACGAAGAATGTTTTTTAACTTATACGGCATGAATGGATTTTTAAAACAAAATTTCCAAGGATCTTCCCTTAAAAGTTGTCAATTTTATTTTTAAACAACTTCTTTTAGGTTAAAATTTGATGACATGTTAAGAAAGGAAATGTTTTTTTGATGTTGAATGGATATTTTTCTCAAGAATGGAGTTCAAGTGTTTTATCAAAATTATTTTCCATCTAAGATAATAAAGGGTTCTGTTTCTATCCCTATTATTACATTGATGGAATTATTTTTATGAATTCATTTATCTTAAATGAATTGTTTTATGATGTCACGATGTTTAAGATTCCCATTTTTATTACATGGGTTATTCTTTGATGTATGGTTTATGATTTTGTGGCACACATAAGAATAGTATCATTATGATATGGGTGGGACCGATATCTCTCTCCAATGCATTGGGTAAATATTTTATATCTCATGAGATAGACATGGCTGGAATGGTAGGTTATACCGGTTCAGTGAAACAGGACTGAAACGGGGAGTGAACTCGGTTCAGAAATTGACTTTGTCCACTAAGATAGTCTTGGCAATGAGTCTTGACTAATAAGAAATTATTTTCTATGATTATGTGTGTGTTCCACAAAGTTTCATGTTTTATGTTATGATTATTGGGATTACATTTCACTACTATGATTTATCCCATGTTATGAAATTACGATCTCTTTTGAAGGTTAAGATTTCCAAAGGATATGTTCTTATGAATATGACGTGATTGATATTTCTTTTTTTTACCCTTACTGAGAATTTGACCTCACGCTTTTATGTTTTCTTTTCCCCAGGAGATAAAGAAAGGATTTAGGTTTAAAAAAAAGAAGATCTTTATGGGAGATGTTGAAGATCTTTCACCACAGTTAGAAGATTATATTCCATGTTTCCAAAGACACTAAACTATTATAGTCCTTGTGTGTGTGTTGTTGTTATGTACTATGTATTCCGCAAAAGTAATGCAATGTCTATGTACGTCAAGCTTAGGGTCTCTGCAGTTGGTATCAGAGGAAAGGTTTAGTCAACCTTTGGAAACTAGGATGCAAAAATGTTAGTGAGATCCCTAGAGATATTTATAAGGTATGTCTAGGGATGTCCCTAATGATAAGTATACGTATAGGATATAGTCTTAGAACTATGGTAACGATATTAGAATTTAACTTATGATGTTAGATATTGAGAGTACTCCCCCATTACTATGTTGTTTTCTCTAGCATGATTTTTTCCTCTCAGAGAATTCTTTTTGTGTTTTAGTTAATGGAGGAAACCAGAAGGAATTCGGTTAACATTGAACCCAATGGACAAATTGGTGACTACGAGCAACAAAATTGTTTAATTCCTAGAGAGAAAGATATTGTGATTATGAAGAATCAGTCATCACGATATATGATTAACAAGGTGAAATTTAATGGTATTCCTAATTCATCAAATAAGACGAAGATAATATATTATGCATGTTTGCATGTTGAGGATCATAAAGAAAGCAAGATTTAGATTTCTAAAGAAGGGATGCAGAACCTTGAGGAATACCTCAAATGGAGGGACCGATGTTAATTGTGTGGAGAAAAGGGTCATAGAGTGACAGACTGTTATGGAGTTCAATGTATTATTTGTGGAGAACATGGGCATCACCCAACTCAATTCCCTGACCTTAAAAGTTACTTCTAAATCAAGGAAGGACATATTCCAGGACAATACTTGAAGAGGATGGATTGAGTTTTTATGTATTGGTATTCAAGAATAATGTTGTTGAGGTACATTTATTGTGTATTAGAATATTTTTGTATTATTCTATTGTGGTTTTCAATAATTTTAAGATACCGGTAACCATGAAAAGTGATTCAAATATTTTGGAAAGAAGATGATATCCGCATCATGAAGGGATAAGGAGAAAATGAAATGTTTGAAAGTATTCATGAGCTCATGATTGATATAAGGACTAAGTGATATCATGGTTTGAGTATATAAAATTTTTAGGATTTTGGTATGTGGAAAGTGTTAACTTTTAACTGCATTCATGTTTTCACTATGGTTCAATGGGTATTCATTTTTCAAGAGAATATATGATTAAGGTATTCACATGAATGGAATGTGACCAAAAAGATATATGGGGGATAAATGATGATATTCGCATGCTTGGTTGATGACATTTCAAGTAATCATTTTCTTTATACTATGAGCTTGGTCCGATGTATTTTAGATAAGCCTAAAGATTAGAATGTATTATGTTGGACATAAGTTGGTATTGTTTAAGGATAAAACTTTTTTGATATTGTTGATGGGATGTTATAGTAATATAGCTTTAGAAAAAGGACAACCTGCAGGACGGGCGACATCCCATCGCGTCGGACAAGGCTGTGGGAATCGAACCCACAACCGAAGTGCGACTGGCCTTTATCGCCTACCACTGACCTACATGAAGTCCCTGTTTAGTAGAAACTAGTTTTATTATATTAAGCAGTATAATATATGAAGTATAAGTCCATTTTCGGAACCATATATGATTAATATCACTATAGATGGACTTATGTTTTTTTTTGATAACTTTTCTAACCTTTTGTTTGAGACAGATGGAATGACCCATCATTCTACCACATGATCTGCTAACACATCACGAATGAAAAATTCAACTTCATTTCTTTAAGAGATGAAGTTGAAATTTTCCAAATAACGACCAATGGTGAGACTATACCAAAATCACGAAAGTATTTCTTCTAATTCCAATTTCATCAACTTTAGAGAAATGATCTTGAATGTAAAGACCCGTAAATTTCAAGGAAATTTTTTTTCTTAATTTTCTTTGGAATTTTACAAGAACGCAGTTTCTGACGGCACCTGATTCCGAGGCCCGGTGTGCCCGGAATCATTTTCCGAAGTTTTGGCTCGGGTACGTTCAGTGAACGGACGAGCGGGTTTTTCTAACTTTTGAACCGGTGCCCGGAATCGAATTATGAGGGCACCGATGAAATCGTAGCGCCGAGTTTTTCCTAGAAACGCCTCTTCCGGAGTTGCGTTTTCTCAGGTGTGGTTTTTAAATTTTGGGACTTAAGGTTAAGAAATAAAATAAAGTTGTTACGACAACTTTATTTTTATTTCACTTGAAGCCACTTGCAAGCCACATTAAGCTGGTTAAGCTTAGTTGAAGCGGATAGGGTGCAACTTAAATATCCTATCCTCTTGATAGGATATTTGTGGGTGGGGCCCACACGAGCCCCGCCATTTCTTCCGCTAAGTAACGCACCCGCGAAAACCCGTCAAAGAAACTGAAAGTCAACTGACGCGGTTTCTTAGTTTCTTAACAGACCATTAAATTGGGCTGTTTCTTTCGTCCAATTAATTGGGCGGTTTCTTTGGTAAATTAATTCTTGGAATTAATTGTTCGTTTCTTTTTTTTTTAATCGTTGCTTGTGCGTTAATAAAATAAGATTACTCTTATTTTATTTTGGGTGGATGCTTGTGGCATGGGGAGAATTTGGAGGAGAGCGTTCTTCTTCGGCGAAGAACGCGAAGAACGCCGGCCTCCGGCGAAGAACGCCGAAACCGCAGAAATCAACGACGCTTCTTCCGCGACGTTTCTTCCGTGACGATCGTTCCTTTCCAAGCGACGTTCTCCCTTCGGACGCACCTCGACGACAACGGAATCAACGACGTTTCTCCAGTGACGTTTCTTCCGCGACGATTGTCCTCTTCCGCGACGAACTCGCGAGCGACAACGCTTGAGGTAGGGGTTTTAAACCTTTTTAAAGTTGTTGATCTTTCCTTCGATCTTGAAGGTTCTTTTTTTTTTGTCGGCCCTTGTTTCCGAATCTTTTTATTTATTTTTAAAAAGATTGTGATGGATTATCGTTCTAGAAAGGCCGATTGTTATCAATCTAATGCGAGGGGGGTCGGGCCGCACAAACACGGCCGACCCCCCCCCCTCCTTTATTCTTGTTGTTTCTTGCGGATGGAGCGAGATGGCGTGGTGCCGTCGCACCACGTGGGAATCGTACGGAAACTATTGAGCGGCGCCGTCGCGCCGCGCTGTGGAACGAAATCAAACAACATCGAGACGCCTTCGCGCCACGCCGAGAAGTCCTTCAAGCACGCGACGTCGTCGCGCCGCGCCAAAGAGGCCGCAGATTAAATTAATTTTATTTTGTTCTTGAGCGCAGATTGACGGGCGACGACAAATGAGGCCGCAAGTTAATTTTGAGGCCTCCGCAGTGAAGGTCGGGTCCCGGGATGACCGTAGGCGCAGACGAGAAGCAAATCGGACCACCGGAGCGTCTCCGGTGGCCCGCGGAAGCCGGCGGCGGCGCGGGTCGCCGGGGCGGCGGTGCCGGCGGCCGGAGGCGGCGGCACCCCGCGGGTGTCCAGGGTGGCACCCCGCGGGTGCCGCGGGGTTGTCTGGCGACACCCCGCGGGTGTCCAGCGCGACACCTCGCGGGTGCCGCGGGGCTGTCAGGCGGCACCCCGCGGGTGTCCAGCGCGACACCCCGCGGGTACCGCGGGGTTGTCAGGCCGCTCGGCCGAGCCGAGCCGGACCGGCCCTGGCCGGGCGAGGCCGGGCCAACCGGGTCGGACCCGGTTCGGGCCGACCCCGGGGGGGGGGGGGTCGGGCCGGGTCGGCCCGGACCCGGACCCCCCCCCCCCCCCCCCCGTTTTCGGACCATTTCGGTCAAATTCACATATCTTGAGCTCCGGACGTCCGAATGACGTACCGTCAGCTTTGTTGAATTCCTCTCAGTGAGACGGAACTTTTGGCTTACTCTGCTCGAGGTTTGGATGCCGACTGAGTACGGTCGGGTCGGTTCGTACACGAAACCAACCGGGCCCTTTGAACGAAAAAGCCAATAACTCACAGACCGGGCGTCCGATTGACGCGCCGTCTGTTTCGTTGACTTCCTCTTGATGAGACGGAACTTTTGACATACTCCGCCCGAGTTTTGGATGCAGTCGGAGTATGGCCGGATTGGATTGTACTCGAAATCCAACCGGGCCCCTGGAACGGAAAAGCTGATATCTTTCAGCCAGGACATCCGTTCGACGAACCGTCAGTGGCGTTGGTGATTGCGTTGAGTAACGGTCCCTTTGAGTATACCCTATGGGAGTTCAGGGTACAGTTGTGATACGGCCGGGATTGGTTCGCACACGAAACCAACCGGGCCCCTGGGACGAAAAGGCTAATAACTCACAGACCGGGCGTCCGATTGACGCGCCGTCTGTTGCATTGAGACCCCTATGATGAGGCGCTCCTTTGAGACACTTCTTTGTGGGACTTTGTGATACTTGGAGTATCGACCAGTAGCTCGTGGAGCGGACCCTCCCGGAGACGAGCGTGCAGAGTACGGAGACCGTGTAGCCGACTGAGACCTGACGACTGCTTGACCGACTCGACTTGGAGTGAGTCGACTAGCCCAGTGGACGGAGCGCCCGGTATTTGGCGGCAGACCCACGGCGGACGGAGCGCCTGGTAGTTGGCAGAAAACTCGCGGTACTCGACAGGAGGAGTACCTCAGTAGGCTATTTGGGTGAGCGCCCGGTATTTGGCGACAGACCCTCAGCGGACGGAGCGCCCGGTAGTTGGCCGCAAACCCGCAGTACTCGACAGGAGGAGTACCTCAGCAGTCTTAGGTTAGTGAGCAGTACCTCGGAGTCGTGACAGGACCACTGTACACTCTAGAGATGGATCTCCTCAGTAGTTACGGTTTCGATAATGAAAATCCTGGTTTGAGCTGATTCAATGAATCTTTGCGTTTCCTCATGATTGAGATGGGTCGCTTGATAACTTAGGTATATGTATGGGCATATACCTGGGTGATGGTTATCCGTTGATTTCATGATTTTTGTGTATCCTTGTGATTGGATGGGTTACTTGATGACTTAGGTATATGTATGGGCATATACCTAAGTAGAGTCTGATGTTACTTCGTGATTTCTGTCTTTACTTTGTGGATATCCATGTTGGATTTAGTGAGACCTTAAGGGTCTCGGGGTCCCTACTGAGTAGCTTATACTCACCCCTGCACGGGCTATGCCCGCACTTCGTTGTGTTGGTTGCAGACGACGGACAGCGCAGATCGCAGTTGAGGCTTGCGGAGCAGGTCGGTACCCGGAGGAGGACCACTGGGCGGACGTACCCGGAGAAGACGACAGGACCCGAGGAGTAGAGGAGCTATCGGTACCTACCCTTCAGGTAGGATCCGTGGTGGATGATCTAGGAGCTGAGCCATCTGTACCTACCCTTCAGGTAGGAATCGAGGAGGACGACCCAGGAGCCGCTTCGTTCTTCCAGCTGCTGTTTTTCCCTTTCGAGTTGTACTTTACAGTTGGGATTGTATTTCCGGCCCTTTTACTTTTCTTCGCTTGTGTTTACTTTTCCGCTTGCTTACTCTGTGGTGTTTGTTTGCTTTTGTAATGGCAATGCCTTCCCAGTTATCGGGATTTACGCCATTGGTGCTAGTCGCCAGCCCCTGGCCTATGGAAGGCGGGCTTGGGGTAGTCACGGCACGGGCCCCGAGGTCGGGTCGTGACAGATTGGTATCAAAGGTGGTCGGTTATACCGCCGATTCTGATCTTTCTTTCTGTGAAGCAATAGTGTTATGGGTACCGAGTATGGTTTTCAGTTCAGGGAGTCCAGTGTTGGTGCGGGCGGCCGACGTATCCATACACCAGGACCCTGACAACTGAATTCCGACTTTGTGCACGAAAACACTGATTGCGTGTGTGTTTCCAAAGTTTAAAAATGTCAGCTCAAACCAGGTCAGCTCACCAGGTTTAATCGTTTGACCGTGTTACGATGTTTCTTTCAGGATGCCTTTTCTCGGACGACCAGCTTTATCCCAGAGGGATGTGCGTACTGACAGCCTTCCGACCGACGAGGCTTCGGTTCAGGGCCCTCTTACAGTCGAGGCACCAGCAGAGGCACCAGCGGTACTACCATGCGTTGGGCCACCGATGCCACCAGCCCCAGCAGTAGGCGATGCACGGCGCTTGAGTGCACTGCATGAGTTCCAGCGCCAGAGGCCACCCAGGTTCAGGGGAGAGACGGACCCGCAGGCGGCTGAGGATTGGCTGGAGGCTGTGGTGGGAGTCTTCAGGCTAGTGGGGACGCCATCGGACTTTATGGAGATCTTTGCGGCTAGCCTTCTTCAGGCAGCAGCAGGCAGGTGGTGGAGCCACTTGTTCCAGTTTTGCCGTGGGATGGCCTTCTCTTGGGAAGACTTCGAGACCTCCTTCAGGTTGGAGTATGTGCCAGTAGCTCTACACCCCGAGCGTGTTCGGGAGCTGCTGCCTTTGTCGCGTGCTTCTCGATCAGAAGCTGAGTCATCTGTGGGCAGTAGACAGATAATGCAGAGGCCCAGAAAGACCAGACCAGCAGTTGGGCGATCTCGGGTTTTAGGACCGGTGGTGCAGGGCACCCGGAGTGGGAACAGAGCTAGACGTGCAAGGAGCAGGTTGTGTTACTCATGCCGCGGAAAGGGTCATCTGGCACGTGACTGTCCGACTCCCGATCCGCAGGCTTTGGGGGAGCCACCGAGATAGAGGCAGCGACAAATGCTTGAGCAATAGTAGAACTCTTGGAGCAGGTGGACAGGAGCGGAACTAGTGGATACGTCTCTTGTACTTCTAGTTCCATGTTTGATGTTGTATTCGTGTCTTTGTATTATGAGCTGCAATAATAAAGAAGACACTTATCTCTTGTGATGTTTGCCTTCCTGTCCTCTTTTGTGATGTTACTGAGTGGTCCCAGTTAAACTGTTGACTTGACCCTCACTTTCGAGATTTCAACTGGAGCAGACCCAGTGACCTCACACTGATGCCGACAGTGTGACTCGACCCTTGGAGGCGAGAGTGACAGTTGGATCTCTTAGTAGTTACGTCGAGGCCTTACGACGTCATCCATGGCATGAATGCATCCTTCATGCCAGGATTGACTGTATTAGGCAATGGGCGTGGTTCATCTAGAGAGGGGATGAGACCAGGTTTCTCTTTTCGGCAAAGGATAAATTTTAGCAGCTCTTCCAGATCATATGAAAAGGAGGTGCAGTTCATCCAGGAGCGGATGAAGACTGCACAGTGCAGTAAGAAACAGGATACCAGTGCCAGTCTTAGAGACTCGGGCGTGTTAAATGTTTTAAGAAGAGAAAGCTTAAAGGACAGATGAATCTACGGAGTAGCAGACGTGGAAGTGGGGCCTTGAGAGCAGCAGGTGGTGGTGTACATCTCAACATGTTACAACCACCCGCCTTTGAAATCCCCTCCAGGCTCAGGGAGCAGGAGGGCTGGGAAGGAGAGTAGCTGCATGCGGTCAAGTAGTGTGACCCAGGGGCTCTAAGAATGATTCGGGGTACGGGCTATGTCTACTATGAGCTGCCATATCTTTAGACATAGGTACCAATCATTCTTTCCTTCCACGAATCTTGTCCCAGACCTAGAGGTTCCGGGTAAGCCATTGACTTGACCCTCACGTCTGGAGATACCTTTGGGAGGAGACTCGATAATCACACTTACGCCGACAGTGTGATCTGACCACGAGGCGAGAGTTTCGGTTGGAATCTCTTGGTGGCAGCGTCGAGGCCTTGCGACGTTGGTCTGGTTATGGATCGAATTCACAGATCATACCCAGGTTGACTGTTTTAGGCAAAAAGGTTGTGGTTTATCTACAACGTTGGGATAGGTTTTCCTTGGTCAGCGAAAAGGAAACCCTGGGCAGCTCAAGATAAACTCATGCACAGGAGGGTGTAGCCGATCATTCTTGGGTCGACCCACCTTACCTTCGTGGCAGCAGGAGTTTTGAGTTTCAGTTCTAATCAGAAATGGAGACCTCTGGAGTTCGAGGATGACGACCACGTCTTCTTACGGGTCTCACCTCGACGAGGTTTATGGAGATGTGGCCTGGGAGGCAAGTTATCTCCGAGGTTCAACGGACCTATCTAGGTCCTCAGCTGGGTAGGCGAGGTGGTTTACCGCTTGGCCCATCCACTTCAGTTGCACTAGGTGCACGACGTTTTCCACGTATCCCAACTGAGGAGATATGTGCTCGACCCCCCTTCGCATATCATCGACCATGAGGAGCTAAACGGTGGCGATGAGTGTCTTATACGGAGGTTCCTGTGGGGATCGACGATCGACAGGAGCGGATCCTAGGAGGATGGTCGATTCCTCTTGTGCACTTTCTTTGGCAGCGCGGGAACCTCCAGGTGAGCACATGGGAGCGGAAGGCTCAGATGCGTGCTCAGTACGGCTTTGTTTCCCTAAGTCTGTGGTGAAGCTTTACGGGGACGTAAAGCCCTGTGGTGGGAGTAATGTAAAGACCCGTAAATTTCAAGGAAATTTTTTTTCTTAATTTTCTTTGGAATTTTACAAGAATGCAGTTTCTGACGGCACCTGATTCCGAGGCCCGGTGTGCCCGGAATCATTTTCCGAAGTTTTGGCTCGGGTACGTTCAGTGAACGGACGAGCGGATTTTTCTAACTTTTGAACCGGTGCCTGGAATCGAATTCTGAGGGCACCGATGAAATCGCAGCGCCGGGTTTTTCCTAGAAACGCCTCTTTCGGAGTTGCGTTTGATCAGGTGTGGTTTTTAAATTTTGGGACTTAAGGTTAAGAAATAAAATAAAGTTGTTACGACAACTTTATTTTTATTTCACTTGAAGCCAATTGAAAGCCACATTAAGCTGGTTAAGCTTAGTTGAAGCGGATAGGGTGCAACTGAAATATCCTATCCTCTTGATAGGATATTTGTGGGTGGGGCCCGCACGAGCCCCGCCGTTTCTTCCGCTAAGTAACGCACCCGCGAAAACCCGTCAAAGAAAATGAAAGTCAACTGACGCGGTTTCTTAGTTTCTTAACAGACCATTAAATTGGGCTGTTTCTTTCGTCCAATTAATTGGGCGGTTTCTTTGGTAAATTAATTCTTGGAATTAATTGTTCGTTTCTTTTTTTTTAATCATTGCTTGTGCGTTAATAAAATAAGATTACTATTATTTTATTTTGGGTGGAAGCTTGTGGCGTGGGGACAATTTGGAGGAGAGCGTTCTTCTTCGGCGAAGAACGCGAAGAACGCCGGCCTCCGGCGAAGAACGCCGAAACCGCGGAAATCAACGACGCTTCTTCCGTGACATTTCTTCCGTGACGATCGTTCCTTTCCAAGCGACGTTCTCCGTTCGGACGCACCTCGACGACAACGGAATCAACGACGTTTCTCCGGCGACGTTTCTTCCGCGACGATCGTCCTCTTCCGCGACGAACTCGCGAGCGACAACGCTTGAGGTAGGGGTTTTAAACCTTTTTAAAGTTGTTGATCTTTCCTTCGATCTTGAAGGTTCATTTTTTTTCGGCCCTTGTTTCCGAATCTTTTTATTTATTTTTAAAAATATTGTGATGGATTATCGTTCTAGAAAGGCCGATTGTTATCAATCTAATGCGAGGGGGGTCGGGCCGCACAAACACGGCCGACCCCCCCCCCCCCCTCCTTTATTCTTGTTGTTTCTTGCGAATGGAGAGAGATGGCGTGGTGCCGTCGCACCACGCGGGAATCGTACGACAACTATTGAGCGGCGCCGTCGCGCCGCGCTGTGGAACGAAATCAAACAAGATCGAGACGCCTTCGCGCCACGCCGAGAAGTCGTTCAAGCACGCGACGTCGTCGCGCCGCGCCAAAGAGGCCACAGATTAAATTAATTTTATTTTGTTCTTGAGCGCAGATTGACGGGCGACGACAAACGAGGCCGCAAGTTAATTTTGAGGCCTCCGCAGTGAAGGTCGGGTCCCGGGATGACCGTAGGCGCAGATGGAAAGCAAATCGGACCACCGGAGCGTCTCCGGTGGCCCGCGGAAGCCGGCAGCGGCGCGGGTCGCCGGCACGGCGGTGCCGGCGGCCGGAGGCGGCGGCACCCCGCAGGTGTCCAGGGTGGCACCCCGCGGGTGCCGCGGGGTTGTCCGGCGACACCCCGCGGGTGTCCAGCGCGACACCCCGCGGGTGCCGCGGGGCTGTCAGGCGGCACCCCGCGGGTGTCCAGCGCGACACCCCGCGGGTGCCGCGGGGTTGTCAGGCCTCTCGGCCGAGCCGAGCCGGCCCGGCCCTGGCCGGGCGGGGCCGGGCCAACCGGGTCGGACCCGGTTCGGGCCGACCCAGGGGGGGGTCGGGCCGGGTCGGCCCGGACCCGGACCCCCCCCCCCCCCCCCGTTTTCGGACCATTTCGGTCAAATTCACATATCTTGAGCTCCGGACGTCCGAATGACGTACCGTCAGCTTTGTTGAATTCCACTCAGTGAGACGGAACTTTTGGCTTACTCTGCTCGAGGTTTGGATTCCGACGGAGTACGGTCGGGTCGGTTCGTACACGAAACCAACCGGGCCCTTGGAACGAAAAAGCCAATAACTCACAGACCGGGCGTCCGATTGACGCGCCGTCTATTTCGTTGACTTCCTCTTGATGAGACGGAACTTTTGACATACTCCGCCCAAGTTTTGGATGCAGTCGGAGTATGGCCGGATTGGATTGTACCCGAAATCCAACCGGGCCCCTGGAACGGAAAAGCTGATATCTTTCAGCCAGGACGTCCGTTCGACGAACCATCAGTGGCGTTGGTGATTGCGTTGAGTAACGGTCCCTTTGAGTATACCCTGTGGGAGTTCAGGGTACAGTTGTGATACGGCCGGGATTGGTTCGCACACGAAACCAACCGGGCCCCTGGGACGAAAAGGCTAATAACTCACAGACCGGGCGTCCGATTGACGCGCCGTCTGTTGCGTTGAGACCCCTATTATGAGGCGCTCCTTTGAGACACTTCTTTTGTGGGACTATGTGATACTTGTAGTATCGACCAGTAGCTCGTGGAGCGGACCCTCCCGGAGACGAGCGTGCAGAGTACGGAGACCGTGTAGCCGACTGAGACCTGACGACTGCTTGACCGACTCGACTTGGAGTGAGTCGACTAACCCAGTGGACGGAGCGCCCGGTATTTGGCGGCAGACCCACGGCGGACGGAGCGCCTGGTAGTTGGCAGCAAACCCGCGGTACTCGACAGGAGGAGTACCTCAGTAGGCTATTTGGGTGAGCGCCCGGTATTTGGCGACAGACCCTCAGCGGACGGAGCGCCCGGTAGTTGGCCGCAAACCCGCAGTACTCGACAGGAGGAGTACCTCAGCAGTCTTAGGTTAGTGAGCAGTACCTCGGAGTCGTGACAGGACCACTGTACACTCTAGAGACGGAGCTCCTCAGTAGTTACGGTTTCGATAATGAAAATCCTGGTTTGAGCTGAGTCAATGAATCTTTGCGTTTCCTCATGATTGAGATGGGTCGCTTGATAACTTAGGTATATGTATGGGCATATACCTGGGTGATGGTTATCCGTTGATTTCATGATTTTTGTGTATCCTTGTGATTGGATGGGTTACTTGATGACTTAGGTATATGTATGGGCATATACCTAAGTAGAGTCTGATGTTACTTCGTGATTGCTGTCTTTACTTTGTGGATATCCATGTTGGATTTAGTGAGACCTTAAGGGTCTCGGGGTCCCTACTGAGTAGCTTATACTCACCCCTGCACGGGCTATGCCCGCACTTAGTTGTGTTGGTTGAAGATGACGGACAGCGCAGATCGCAGTTGAGGCTTGCGGAGCAGGTCGGTACCCGGAGGAGGACCACTGGGCGGACGTACCCGGAGTAGACGACAGTACCCGAGGAGTAGAGGATCTATCTGTACCTACCCTTCAGGTAGGATCCGTGGTGGAAGATCCAGGAGCTGAGCCATCTGTACCTACCCTTCAGGTAGGAATCGAGGAGGACGACCCAGGAGCCGCTTCGTTCTTCCAGCTGCTGTTTTTCCCTTTCGAGTTGTACTTTATAGTTGGGCTTGTATTTCCGGCCCTTTTACTTTTCTTCGCTTGTGTTTACTTTTCCGCTTGCTTACTCTGTGGTGTTTGTTTGCTTTTGTAATGGCAATGCCTTCCCAGTTATCGGGATTTACGCCATTGGTGCTAGTCGCCAGCCTATGGCCTATGGAAGGCGGGCTTGGGGTAGTCACGGCACGGGCCCCGAGGTCGGGTCGTGACATTGAAAACCAAAAATGTTGTCCTAGTGCTCTTATATCTGATTAATCAGATGGTACCTTAGATAGTCACAAATTTATGGCTTTGAGATTGCTGGCTTTTCCATAGCCATGTTCTCTACCACTCTCCATCAGAACATGATGGTTAGATTTCTCTTCCATATCCATATTTTCACCTATGTGGAAACCCATTGATTAGTTTATCTGGGTAACCGCTACGTTTCATACTTTTGTTTTTAATGATTGGTTTTGGTATTCATTTTTACGATGTGGGTTTCTATTAAAGAAACTTTTGAATAGTAACCCAGTTATAACCCCGACAAATTTCAAGGTTGAAATTCATTTTAAGGGGGGTTGAATGTAACACCCCGAGATTTTATGAAAAATATTCTTTTAATTTCATTAATGTATTGTGTTGTATGCTACACCAAGATTACCTTGCGCTATACGCAACACTGTATTAGCTTGCAGTATACGCAAGACTATTCTTGGATCGTGTTACCCACAATTTTGATAATAGTTATTCTACGCAACATTGAGTATATATATATATATATATATATTCAATGTATAAATGAAATATGGTTGGATTATGTTATACGAAACAACGAAGTATTCTTGCACAACACGCAACCCTGACTTGGCTTGCATTACACGCAATCACGATTTTCCTCGATAGCGTGTGTTGTACGCAATACCGGGTTTTACTAAACAATGATATATTATTATAATATTATTATGAACTAGCCGTTATGAAAAGTATTAACTAAATTTTGAATCTTACAACATTATTATTCGTCTTACACATTTTCTAGAACATGGTATAAGAAAAAAATAAAATTTTTGGGTAAAATAAGTATTTTTAAAAAAATGCATTTTTGCCACCTTTTGATGGCGCACCCACTTTAAATCTAGTTTTTTACATGTTTATAAGTTCAATTTGACAAAATAAAATTTTTCTTTGGAATCATGAAATAACAATTTACTTTGGATAAATTTTTCATATTATTCTGGTAACTTTTATATTTTGATGAATAGTAAAAACACGCTATATTTTAATTAAAAATAACTTTTTTCATCACAATAATTCATATGGATAAATTATAATATTAAATGGTTTTAAAGTATAAATAGAATATATTTTTACCATTTAATATAATTTATGTCATTAGCATTGATTCTACCTTGAATTCGTTGGATAAATCAATTCAATCTTTTGCAATGTTTTAAAGAAAAACAAATTTTCTTTCGACAAGGGGATTAATTTTAGTTTAATTTCTACAACTTTTGTGTATTGAATTTGGAAAAATGGATTCCATATTTTGAATCAGTGGATCTATATTATGTTAATAAGATAATTTTTATTTTTGGGAATTATGAATAGTAACTACGGTAAATTTTATTTACCATAATTAAAGGTAAATCGGGTAATTAAGGGTAAATATAATATTATAAAATTACACTAACACATTTCAAAATCCTATTGGATGACTAAAAGTCGACCCATATCACCGAAGGGTCAGATTAGATTCATTTAATGGACTTTTTTCAATGAAAATAATTTAGTTATTATTAAAACCAAAGAATGTGACAACATGTCACTTTCTTAAATCTTATAAGTATAATAATTTTAATTTAGTGAAAAACTTCATGAAACTTCGAACATGAATAGTATACTTAATTATAATACAATTATCTACAACATATGAATTTATTTATAATTTTTAGGGAATAAATATTTATCATTTATTATGACACAAAGATGATGCAGTAATTATCTTATTAATGAAATATTGACATAATTGATGTTATAAATACCCAAATAAATGTAATTTAAGACTTTTTATGAATTAAACTAATTTGATAGGTTAATATGACATGTTATTATTTATTTAATTAATGTTTTTAGAACTAATCATTCTGTTATGACTTTCACAAAAATCAATTATTAAATAGTGTCAAAATTGACATAAAATAGTTTTTAAAACAAATATTATATTATTAATTGTTATTTTATTCCTAAAAATCTATGTATCAGCCAAATTACATATATAATGTCATATATATTAATAATATACAACTTGGGGTTCTTTTGGCTTCTTATAGTATGTTTATTAACCTTATAGTATAAGAACACAAGAAGACACGGTAAAAGTAAAATTATTCAACTTAATTTTAAATCTAAATGATAAGGTTAAAATAGGAACCTAAACTTGTCTAAATTATATTGGATGAGATCAGTTAGACCCCTCCCCACCTTAGCTTCAAAATAAATCAATTTGGAGCTATTTACAACCGAATTTTACTTTATAATAAAATAATAGTTTTAGTTATTCCAAAGGTACCCCTCTCCTCCCTTATAAAAGGGCACCCCCACCTCCCTCTTCTTCACACCACATTGAGCATTAAAGATCGGAAAAACCCTGCCAATTTCTCCTCTACACTTCCCTAGAAACATTATAGAGGTTCTGGTCTTCTTCAAAGACCTATTTTAGTACCCTAAAAGGAGGTCTCAAAGAAGCACTTCAAAGAAGAGGTAATGTCTGTTACCAATTCTTTCATCTTTATTTCTTCTTCCACTTCTTCTTCATTAGTTGTTTCATTATGAAGTAATAACATCAGTATCACTCATATACTTATATGTTATTATAATTATGAAACAAACCTATTTCACCATCTATCCATCCTACGGAAAAAGAAATCACCACGCATGCGTACTTACGGAATACCGTCTCCACGCCGTGGTGTAATCTATTTTCCACCACCACCTTACTTGGATGGGTATAATGGTGTAAATAATGACTCTATATGAATATTAAAAAGTGTTATTGATTCTGAAATAGTATACATACACTCCAATACAATTCCACGGTCATGGGAATGATATCATCACTCGCGCGTACGTACGGAATACCGTCTCCACGATGTGATGCGATTCGTTCTTCATGATCTTCATTTCATAATGATTATATAAATGAATTGAATTAATGAATATGATATATATTACAATAATACCATTCTTTAAATGAGGTATCTATAACCTAAATAGAAGAATAATAATTTATTCGACAAACACGCATAAGAACAAAAAAGTAATAAACACCCGAATAACAAGTAGTAATGAAATATTACTAATAATAAGATAAGAATATGACCATATATTATATCATAACAATAAGTATGATTCTAGAATAAGTAAATAACATTATTTAAAACATTATACAGGAGGTTTGGACACTTATGAAGCACATCAGACCAAAGGTAAGGGAAATATCACAATCTCATTTTTATCCGAGATTGTTTATACTTTAGTATTTACTAGGGTGTATTTATCATAAAAATCCTTGTTTCCTCAATATGTAATATTATTTATATCGACCTACAATTTTTTAAATCCAATTTTAACCTTCGGTGAGTTTTTAGTAAAGAATATGAAAGGAAATTTTGTCATTTTTCATACGAGGTACTTTTTGACTTGTCCGACAAAAGTACGAAGAATGTTTTTTTAACTTATACGGCATGAATGGATTTTTAAAACAAAATTTCCAAGGATCTTCCTTTACACGTTTTCATATTTCTTTTTAAACAACTTCTTTTAGCTTAAAATTTTATGACCTGTTAAGAAAGGAAAAGTGTTTTTGAAGTTGAAAGGATATTTTCCTCAAGAATGGAGTTCAAGTGTTTTATCAAAATTATTTTCCATCTAAGATAATAAAGGGTTCTGTTTCTATCCCTATTATTACATTGATGTAATTATTTTTATGAATTCATTTATCTTAAATGAATTGTTTTATGATGTCATGATGTTTAAGATTCCAATTTTTATTACATGGGTTATGCTATGATGTATTTTTTATGATTTTGTGGCACACATAAGAATGGTATCATTATGAGATGGGTGGGACCTATATACCCCTCCAATTAATTGGGTAAAGATTTTATATCTCATGAGATAGACATGGCTTGAATGGTAGGTTATATCGGTTCAGTGAAACAGGACAGAAACGGGGAGTGAAATTATGATCTCTTTTGAAGGTTAAGATTTCCAAAAGATATGTTCTTATGAATATGACGTGATTGATATTTATTTTGTTTACCCTTACTGAGCATTGGATCTCTCCCTTTTATGTTTTCTTTTCCCTAGGACATAAATAAAGGATTTAGGTTTTAAAAAAAGAAGATCTTTATGGGAGATGTTGAAGATCTTTCACCATGATTAGAAGATTATATTCCGAGTTTCAAAAGACACTAAACTATTACGGTCCTTGTGTCTGTGTTTTTTTATGTACTAAGTATTACACAAAAGTAATGTAATGTCTACGTACATCAAGCTTAGGGTCTCTACATCGTTGAATTTATACTTTTGGAGGAACCATCCTAGAAGCATCATCCATAAAAAAAATTATCCAATGAAAAATTCATAACTCCTACATCTTGTGTCCAAATGAGATGAAATTTTGAGGATGAATGGATGAAACATTAGTTTACATCGTTTAAGAAGGTGTCCCTATGTGAATCAGCCACTTAGTGGACCGAAAACATGCATCATTTAGGAGTACAGAATTCCTCCTATAATAGGAGCTCCTCTCCTCCTTCTCAAATCATCATCTTCACCCCCAAAGTAAATATGGATCCCTCTAGGGAATGGCCCACTGCTAATCCTATCTTACCCCTAGTTTATTATTTATATTTTATTTTCATTTTAGTTATATTTTACTTTTATTTTAAATTTTAATATTAATTTTAGTTTTATTAATTCATTCATTTGTGTTTCTCCACCCACTTTTCTTTATTTCTTTTTCCCCTCTCTCTCTATCTCATTCTCTCTCTATTCATCCACCCACTCCACCAAGTAATCTCATACTCTCATAAATGAGAGTCTACTCACAACACTTTTCTTGGGGTGAGGTCAAGGTTTTCATTAATTTTCTTTAATGTTCAATAATGTTTCTGTTAGAATTGAGTACCATGCTTGTGCAAGGCGAATGTCCACTATTGGGTGATGGTCCCTAATGACATACTACTAAAACTAATTCTATTTAGGAAAATAATATTGATTTAAATATGATATTTCAGGTTTGAATTATCAAAATAAATCTAACACGTATAGGAAAAAAACGATTGAATCCAAGACTGAAACCCCAAACTGAGTCCTTTCTTATTAACTCATTCTGTTTAGATATTCATGATAGTTTAAATTATCATTTTTTCATGTCATTATTTTAATATTTAAAACCCAATTTTTTTTATCAGTTTCATTTATAAATCTAAACCAAAAAAGGGAGAGATTATGTGATATATAAAAAATTATGTGAACTATATTATATAGGCTCCTCAAAAGAGACAACCATGGCCAGCCACTGTGCTGTACTAGGGAGAAAATATAATTGTTTTTTTTTCACGCCCCGCGACAGGAATGCGTCAAAAATGGCACAATTTAAGGGGTTCCAATCATTAGTCAATTTACTTTTTCCATTTTCACATCTTATTTAGATTTCATTTATTATGAAATGAAACTACAAGGAAATATTAACATGATGAATTCAAATGACTATTAGTCTACATGGACTGGAAATTACTCACAAATGAAAGAACAAGACTAGACTGAGGAGGACCTCCAACAAAGAGTTGTTTCACTGATGATAATCATCAAGAAGGTGAAAAGAGGCATAGAAACATGGCTCTCACCTGATGATTTTATGGCCATGGTCGATGAACTCCAACCCGACATAGAAAGATTCAATGCCAAGAAGGAATTGCCACTGGACTTCCTAGATTTCACTGATGAACCCCAAGAAGTTGAGGCCAAAATCGAAATGGAGGTGCCTGAATACCTACCTTCATCATGTGGTGATCAACTCAAAAAGGAACATTACATAAAATAAGAGATTCAATATGTACCAACTCAGAGAGATGATACATTCTTGGACTCGAATTCTTTTAATTTTATTTAAACTCATTTGAGTATAACACCCAATTGTTTTTAATTTTTAGAATAAGATGAATCCTATTATGCCCTACAGGATGTATAGAAAATAGAAGATACACTTGGTGGGGAACACTTTGATCTCCCTAAAAACAAGAAATATTTACTTGAGGGAGTAAAAGAAGGAAAATAGAATGTTTCACAAGTAGCAACAAAACAGGAGGAGGTTCTTTACATCATCCTAACCCCACCATGCAAGTTAAACCACATTGTAAAGGGGGTGGATCTAGTGTAATATATCCAAGGATTCCTCCTCAACAATATAAAATGAATTAGTTGATTAAAAAACCATATGTGGTGGTTCATTCCATAGAAACCCCAACCATCATCTGAAATTGGAGAACAGCTGGAACTGCCCTCTAGAGGTATTAAAAATTTAGGGCCCATTTGTGGTATTGTACCAATATTTATCTTTATTATTTTTCTTGGAAAATAGATGTCGATTTCATTTATTATAAGTACTATATAATGTATCCCACTCCCTCTATATTTTTTGAGCATAAATAAAAAATTCATTGTGATTCATTGATTTATTTTATTTTGTAGGATCATGATGGTAGAAGGAATCCCCTTATAGTGATGGGGAAGGACTATTTTTCATGGAAAGAGAGAGTTAAATTTTAGTGTCTTATCTTTTAAACTCTCTTCATTTTTTCCACAACATGTTTTGAGAAATAATGATAAAATTTGATGCCCACACTTGATTTCATGTTTTACTCGACTTATCTAGGATACATGAGTTTCATAGGAATCATGTGATGCCATGTTTTAGATTTAAATGTTGATATGAATAAATTATTGAAATAAAGAATTGAATTTCTAATATGAAGCATGGATATTTAAATAATGAATCATGATTTGATGGAATTAATTGATTCATGTAAATGAAATTTTCTTACCATTATTCATGCTTTGAATTTATGAATTTAAGAAAATAGATTTTTTGGTATTATTCATGACATGAGTGATTGTACAATGTTATATTTCTCATTCCTGAGAGGATTTCTATACCAAGTACTTCTTATTTATTCTTGAGCATATTTCCGGAGTGATCATGTGATTTTAAAATGACCAGAACCTATATTGAAACCTGTCAAGGCTGTGAAATTGAAAAAACTCATTCAAAATGAATGTGGCATCCTTTGAAATGCCACTTATCCATAAAATAACACCTTTATATCAATCCATATTCTATCCCATAGAGATCATGAATGGCCTTTATAGGAATGAGTCACGTTTCATTACATTTTTATCCATTACTACCCAACTCATGGTATTTTCATGATATTTTAAAGTTGAAGTGTGGGGGTAAAGAGAGTCATGGGGGATGGGATGATACACATTGTAAGGAAGAAGTGTGGGGGTGTTATCATTGTAATTGTAGAAGGTTGTTGAATAATTACTTATACCTTATTTTCCCCCCCTCATGAGTTTATTAAAAAAGAAAAAATGAAGAAAAGATACAAAAAATAGAATAATGGGTTGTGATTTGGGTGAACCCAAAATCACTATTTTCCAAACTAATGATCTTAAAATCGTACGTGGTTAGGTGATGGATGTGAGGTTTTATCTTATCATAAAATTAAAAAAAATGAACAAAAGTACACAATAAAAAATAATTTTGGTGAACAAATAATTCATTATGATTACTTGATCATAACATTTTCGTTGATTTTTTGGAAGTTGGTGTTTCAACATTGAAAGGGAGAATTTAATTACAATTTTACTTTTGATATAATGCATTGTACTTAATATATTAGACACCTCCTTGACCCTTAATTTCTAAAGCATCAAATCTTACCAACCTTATGCCTTGCATTTATAAAAACCATTATTGATAGTCCTCATGATTTTATGTGACTTTGGTCTTTACAATGTGAAGAAAGTTGTACAGTTTTAATCACATGGGTAATGAAGATGTTCTCATGATTATTATAATAATAACATAAGTTTATTTGGTCAAATGGATCATATAAAGGTTTAAAAACAATATTTAAAATTGGTTCTCCATCAAAATGTGGTAAACCGATCATTTAAATTCATTATTGTATTTCATGCTTAAAATTTGATTTATTCTTAATTGAACCCCCTAAATATTATTAGATACATGGTAATACTATTATAGAAACATTTTTAATTATAATATAAATAGTTTTTTACATTATCACTATTAAAAAAACTCTGTGTCAACTTCCATTTAATATAATAATATTATATATTTGTTTTCAGTATCAGTCATCATCATGTAAAACATTACATTTTGAAGAAACACATTGTTCCATGTCGGCTATGCCATCAAACAACAAATCCCCATTGAAGTAAAACTAATATTTATTTCGCAAATATTAATACATATTAATGTAATATTGATTATTTAACTAGGATGTTACAATCTAGGAACAAAACCTATTAACACGTTTCAACAACATGGTGTTTTGATCAATTAATCCCAAGATGATATATCAAACTCCAAGAAGGTAAAGAGAAAGTGATATAGAGATAATGAGAATGAATACTTAGTGAGTCACATTAGAACCATAATAAGGATAAAATTATGAACTAAATACTTAATAATCACAAATGTGTTGGTACAATTTTTTTTAAATTCAATTCACATAAGTGGAAAAATTATATTTAACTACAATGTTATAAAGGTCACATAGTGATTAGTAGTTCATATAAGAACATAATGTTTCTTTTTAAAATATTTGGTTGTCATATTCTACCCCAATAAAATAATTTTTCCTCACATTTCATTCATTATACTTACAATATTAAATTTACATGTGGGTTATTATGAAAAAATATTCTTTTGAGTACTCAATTGACCAGAAGTACAATATTTAGTATAATAACTTAATGCATTAAAAAACAACTAAAATTTCTAATCTCCAGAGTTTTATAGGATATTCCTCTAATAGTAGATATAATGAAATGAACCCTCACTTACCAATTCCATAAAAAGACATGTTGTTAATTTTTTAATAAGGATAATATAAAAATACATTGTACATGATAGATATGAAGACCATTTATGGTATTTTCTTGGAGGATTTTTCAAACTAAACATTATAACAATGTTTACCTCAAAATTAAAAAATAAATAATTGGATTTCTCTGCAATGTAACCATCACCGTCCATTTTACATCTAACAAATCATGTGAAAAACATTTTAAAAATATTTGATGAGTATAAAAATATCAGTAAATGAATAATCTAAAGAATAAATATTAATAAATGTGTTAGAAGGCTTGAATTAATGATATAAGAATGGAATAGAACATGATATAATATATTAAATAATCAAATATTAAACATGGTAATATAATAAATGGAATCATTTTAAGGCGGAAACAACATAAAAGATGAAATTCGTAAAAATCGATGCTCGTTGCACATAGAGGAGAACTAGTCAAGGCTAATAGCTCAGACCATTAATCTTGGTGCATGAGTCATGAATAACCACCAAAATGGTTACACATAATGTCTATAAAGATAAACCTTCATCCAAAAAATAAAATCACTTTATGGTAACACCCATAATTACATATTCATGAATATGTTTTCCAGCTAATGGATAATACCTAATCAATCATATATAATCATAAAGGTACTCCTTGATAGAAATGGGTATCATAATCATGTCATAAAGCATATTGAATGGGAATATTATACAAGTGTCTATGAAAGGAAAAAATGTAAAAAAATAAAAGGAAATTAATAATGTAAAATAGGATTATATCAGGGTATCTGATGTCAAACTAATGTGGAAATAAGTAAGAAGAGTATTTATGTAATTTTAGCCTTTAAAAATTTTAATGTTGTTTTAAAGAATATACTAAAGATCATTTAAAGTGGAAAAAATGAATAATATTTTATATAATACAATAAGTGATCAAATAAATTTTTCACAATTTATAAAAATGATTTTATAAAAATAATGGTGGCCAAAAATGTGATATTTTGTAGTTGAAATAGGGTAAGAATTCAAGAAGTTCACTTAAAACAAGATAGCATATCGGGAAGAATAAAAAAGAAAATCACTTAAAAAATTTATATACCTGAATGAGAATAATGATTGGAAATTGTTACATGAGTTTTTAAAAAATAAAAAACATTTATGAAAATTTCAAAAAAGGAAAATATAACTTTAGTTGGGTAAAAATAATAGTGGAGAAACTCGATAGAATAATAGTGGTTCAGGTTGAATCCAATACCTTATATATGAATATATTATTCCCATGATCATAATTTACTGGATAATAAAATTAAATTAATTAATTTATATGTATATAACCAATTAAATATTCAATTGATTTTTTACACACATATCAAGTTCATTCATGGAAATTTGGTGTTTTTAGAGGTTCAATTTCATTGTTTGGGAGTGTTTGTTTCCTTGTTTTATATAGTCAGTTTATTTATATACATGTATGAATAATCATGAATGATGATAATATTTTTCTAGAATATAATTCATATGTCATTAAAGTACATCTAAAAGATTAATTTTTATAATTTCAATCGGTTATTTTGAGTGAGGATGAATCAAAATATAAAACATTAATGATTTCTGTTTGGGTTAATTAATTATTTTTTTGTCATTACAAACTCTTTTTATTTTATAATTTAAAAAAAATACTACAAAAAGTTTATAAAACGACGAGTATGATATATTTCATTCATAAAAATATTTTTATACAATAAAAATTGATTTTTTTCCATAAATAAATATGGTAATTGGAATTTAAAACCCATCATCCTTGAATGTGATAAATTAACACATCTCATATGGTGGTTCCATTAGTAGTAAGGATAGGAGAGGATATATGATGATGAATTATTCCATTATAAAAAACAAATTATAGTATATTTATGGTAATGGAGTTATCAAAACATTTGAATGATGGGATATGAGGATATAAACAAATACAAATTAACTTGAAATGAAATTGAAATATAATGAAAGAGGGTTTTACCTCTTGTTTCCATGAGCATGAGAACCTCCTTAAGTGATAGTTTTGTACTATTTTGTTACGAATATGTGATCTTAGATATGGTATCAGGGATTATGGATATATTTTAGAAAAATTATTTCAAATAGACATGTATTGAGAGGAGTGAGGATAGGTAGTTGTGAGGGGATATTTTTATAAATGAGGGGATGAGAGTTTTCTCAATATTTTTTGCATTTGTTTTTTATTTTCCATAAGATATGAAATAGTCGTCGTTATTATGATAAATAAGAGAAACGAGTACTCGCCTGTGGTATTTCAAAATGATTTTTATTAATGGGTTTTAATTTAATAAGATATTAATATTTATTAAAGTGGATAAAAAACAATAATGTAGAGAACATCTTAATTAGAAATTAATTGTTTCTTATAATGGAATAAGAGTGCATAGAATATTAAGACACCATTAAAATAGTTGAAAAACAAAAACGATTGAGTAAAAGTATATAAATTTGTAAATTTTGAGGAAGATAACTTGAATTCATATTTAATTTCAATCATAACAACTATAATGTGGGCACTAAAATAAAGTTAAATAGAAATCAATGATTAGAATGTGGTTGTAAAGATAATAATGAGATATGTGAAAAAAATGACATTATAATAAATTTAGTGAGTGGGTTGTTCGGGAAAAATAAAAATGGAGTGAAACTATTCATCATGTATATATGAAAATATATAATGAGGGACGTAGAGATCAGAGACAAAGATGAAACACAAGATGCAATTGAATAAAATAAATAGATGAAGGCCAAGAGGTAACAACCACTTATTAATACTTGACAACATGAAATTGAATTAAAAAAATAGACAGAAATATTCAATCTAGTTGTTTATTCAATAATTGTTAATAGTCTTGGGTTATATATCTATATTTAGATCCCAACCAGTGCATTTTCAGAGCTTGATCATTTAATTACACATTCACTTGCACAAAATTTGGATTGTTTCCAATTTGAACTTCATGAAAATAAATTCATTTTGGAATGAAATTATATTCTATAAAAGTTCATACAAATAATGCATTACAGAAAAACATTCATTACATGATCACATAACGTATTCTTGTCAAACTAATTTTTTATGTAAGTGAAAATAGATAATGCATATGACGATTTATATATATGTGTAAACTGATAATGAAAATAAAAGTAAATTTATTTACCCTAGTTAATCATTTATGTTAATTAATGATTAATTGTCTAAATAAATTGAGAAAACAATATCATATATATTGTACTTACAGGTATGTGAATGCATAATATTTAGAATGCAGTGGTAATTTTTCTAGATGTATTGTATGCAATTTGAATGTACATTCAAAGAATATATACAGATGCATGAATATAGAATACATAATTTATAAATACATGTCATCACAAATTAATGAAACAAAGTGATTTCTGAATCAACTGTATTTTCCCTTTCCTTAAGTACCAACACCTTTCCCATGAGTGGTTATGCTGCATCCACTTTTCATGCTTCTCAAAGTTCTTATACATATACAAGGAAGTTCTTGATTTTACCCTCTAGCACAGATAATTGTCCTGCATTTTTAGCTGACATTGGAGGTTGGGGTGCGAATAAATCTTCCTGATCAATGTGTTCTCACCGACGCTTAACTCTTATGTCAAGAATCTGAACAAAACAATATCAAAGAACCTATTACGTAGAGTATAAAAAAGATAATAGTTTTAGTGTACTACTTATTGATACTAATTCAAGATATATGAAAATAACGTATGAAACATGATATTTATATATAACATACTAATGACTAAATGTTCATGGTTTTTGACTAAGTAACAATAGTACACATTTAAAATTAACCCTTAAATTCTCACATTCCTTCAAATCCATATCCTATGTTTCACATATATTACAATACTACAAATGAAATCTCTTGGTTGTAGCATTTCAATGCCCACAATCGAATCTCCCCCTTCGTCCAGAAACCCATGTTCTACAACCTATAATTCAACATGTACCTGGAAAGATAGATGTGAACCAGTTCTTCCCTCCCTTGACTGATTTAATCCTTCCCAATATCTAGAGAAGAAGAGGTGGTATACTGATTCATGATGAGGGGAAAAGTAGCAACCGAATCTGGGAAATGAGGATGCCCACCATACAAACACAAACCGTAGTAAAAATATAAGTCATAATAATTTTTTGAATGATTATGTAAAATAAAAAAGTTTTTATTATTTTCATAGATGCAATGAAATTTAAAATGGTGTTTTTATGATCAAATAACAAAAAAACATCAAATTGTCAAACTAGTATATTTGTTGTGGATTTTTCATATATAGGAGAAAATACAAATATATTGGAATAGAAAATTATTCAAGTGATATGGAATAGAAATATGTTCAACTAATATGTCAAATAACAACACGAAATGGATGTTTTAAACAATATATTAATCAGAGAAAACCCATAAACAACGAACATATGTTATGAAATATCTATGCCAGAGGCTAATTCTTAAAACATGGTAAACATATTCAATTAAATCTAATGTAAATAGCATAGTCTAATATAGTTTTGAATGTAAAAATATAATTCAGAAATCAAATATTAAAAATATTAAACGGCCAAGCCGTAATATTACCTTGCAATTACAACTATCAAATTCACCCAATTTTTTCACTATTCATTCTGGAGTTTTCCATCGATAATAGTTGAATCTGTTCATAATGACTAAAAACCAATTAAAGAATAAGAAGAAACATAGTATTATAAACATTAAGTAGGTATTATATTAGCTTTCATGATTCATATTCATTGTGACTAAAGAACACAAATCTAGAAATCTTGATTAAATGAAAACCAGTTATAATTGGTGGGAAAATGTACCTTCAGATTTTGAAAAAAAATTAATTTAGTAAAGATAGATTCATTTTTGAATAATAATAAATAGTTATTGGTGGTGCTTATTCAATTCTAAAATTAGATCAATAAACCCAATAAATAGAAATATTATAACTTATAAAATTCTTAATTATAGTTCCATCAATTGTTTGAACATTCAACATGGATGAAAACATGAACTGAGCATTCAAACTAGCTCAAGAGTGTTTTTTTGTATGTTTTGAAGCTCGCCTGAATAGATACTAGTCATGGGTAAGAATAGGTTACACAAGAATGTATTTTTACAGTAATTTGTAAAATCAATTCATATGCATGGGTAGTTTTGCAAGCATTGAATATATATAAATATACTGTAAAAAGTTATTAATATAAATGAACTTAAAAAGTGATGATGAAATCATGTTGATTATATAGATACAATGTTGTAAATAACATGTTAATCCAATATATGGGTTGAGGATATGTCATATATTTGAGAAAATAAAATTATATTGGAACAAAAATATGATCAAATGATACGGAACAATAACATTTTCATCTATTATATGAAATAACCACATTAAATGGTTGATTAAAACATTATATGGATTAGAGAAAACACATAAACGTGGAATATATGTTATGAAGTATCCATGCCAAAGGATAATTTACAAAACATGGAAAAAATATTCCATTAACCATAATGTTAATAGAATTTTCTAATACATTTTGGAATGTAAAAATATAATGTAGAAATAAAATATGATCAAAATTGAAACGGTCAATATGGTATATATGCTTTGGTTAGGAAATAGATATAAGAAAATAAAATTATATTGTAATAGAGATATGTTCAAATTATATGGAGCAGAAACATGTTTCACTAATATGTGAAATAACGACACGAAATGGTTGTTTTAACCATTATATGGATCAGAGAAAACACATAAACTTGGAACAAATTTTACGCAATATCAATGCCATGGACTAATTCAGAAAACATGGTAAAAATATTCCATTAACACTAATCAAATATCATATTCTAATACCGTTTTGAATGTAAAAAAATAATGTAGAAAAAAAATATGAAAAACAATTGAAATGGTCAAATTGTAGTATTACCTTACAATAACAGCTATCAAATTCACTCCTTTTTTTCAATATTCTTTTCTATGATCACCATTCATAAGAGTTTCACCTGTACATGATGTATAAAAACAATAACATAACATAAATAAATGTAGTTTATTCAACAATTATAAGGCATTATGTTACCTTACATGATTCATAGGCATTCGAACTAAAGAATACTGATTTAAAAATCTTGTTTCAATTAAAACCAGTTATAAGTAGTGGGAAAAAATGTAACTTAAAATTTTAAAAAACAAATAATTTTTAGTTAATATAGGTGTAATATTTTTATAATGAATACCAATTGATAGTGTTTTTAGTCAATTAAAAAAATATATCAATAAACATAATAAATAGAAATATAAAAACATATAAATATCTTACAGTTATTATCATAAATTGTTTGAATATTTAGTATGCATGAAAACTTGAACCGATCCTTTGATGCATCTCAAGAGTGTCATGTTTATGGTTTTAAATCTCACTAGAATATATACAAGTAATTCGTAAGTGTAGACGTTTTGAGAGTTTTTTCACTGATTATAGACATTCACCCATGCCTATATGCTTGAGAAGAGAGCTGTCAACCACTTGAGAATACCTAACAACATGAAATTGAATTAAAAATATATATGTGAATATATATTGAATCTTGGGGTAGAATGAGAATAAATATCACCATTATATTCATATTTGAAGCTATATATATATAATAAATACATTATTTTAATTTTACAATGTCCATCAATTGACATACCTAAAGTAATTGAAATTTAATCGGGATTCCACACTAGATTTCAAAACCCTCACATAGTTGTTTCCTTCTACCGATGTTGTTCTAGTACAATGGCTAACCTAATATTTTGAGTGTAACGCCCCGACCCTAGTTTCCCAGAGTCGGTGCATTATTACATAACATTGGCATGATCACAAGAAAGATCAAATCTCGAAAGACCGATTGGTTTAGTAGCCTTGGAAACACTAGATATATTCATAAGTTTTACATTACATCATAAAATGAAAAACTACTACAACAACATAATGTATCCATAATCCACACTCATATCCCCACATAATATCCCTGCAGGTCATTCATAATTTACTTCTTCACATCCTGGGAAAAATAAAACATAGAAAAGGGGTGAGCTCAAATGACCAGTAAGGATAACAATATAGCGGAAACTTTCATAAATAAGAATAAACATTTAAGGCAATGTATAACTAAAACAAAATCCTTTCAAACATGAACTTTCAACATGGTATGGCATAAATAAAATGAAATAATGCCATTTACTTATTCACATGGATATTCTACTAATCGAATAATCACATGCAAAAATCAATAACCACTTTCATAATGTTGGAATGCATAATGCCAGACTATCATAACCACATAGTCAAGGCCTCGTGCCAAGACTACAAATAAGATTTTGTCAAGGCCTTGTTCCAAGACACTAGTTTGTCTCATGAGACCTACCGATGCATCGAGGAGCTATAGCAGGCTCCACCCGTCACATATTAAGTCCAATGCATTCCCATATGAAAAGGTTTAAACATAACATAAACATTCGTATTAAAACTAGCATACGAAATGTAAATAATTTCACCATAAACTATAAATGGTATAAAAATAGCACATCCACAGTCAAACATATCACAAAACCTTCAATACAATATAGAAGTTTTGTATCATAATAAATCAACTTCAAATAATCTTAAAATCCATCAAAGGATGTTGACATAGATGAAATCAATATTCTTTTTAAAGAAATATATCCTTTTAATTTGAAATAATTTAATATCCATATAAAATAAAACCTTTTCTTTGAAAATATTCATATAAGATTGTAAGGGAAACTTTGAAGATTTTATAACGGCGGAAAATAGCCGCACCCGCCGTATAAGTTAAAAAAACATTCTTACCATAATTCTGTCGAAAAGGATAAAAAGGACCTTGTTTTGAAAACGACGGAAAGATTCCATTATAAACCTCTTATAAAAAGTCAAACAAGGGTATAAACGACTTTAACCCATATTCTTGTAAATAATAAATATGTTTTGAAATACATTTCGAAGAAACATGGATGTGGATGATAAAGAAATCCCAGTAGATTATTACGTATAAACAACCTCGGATAATGAAGAGATTGTGAAATAACCCTTACCAATTTGGTAACTTATGAAACATAAAACCCATGAAAGAGGTATCATACAATGAATATGTAAATACACATAAATTAGAGTGTATTACACAAAGAATATAATTATGGGCTGTACATACACCACACAAAAGGTGATGGTGGCAATATGGCATGAATCTCACGGGAATAAGGAGTGAGATGAAAACCCCTTACCTTGTACTTTTCCTTGATTGGGGTAGGTTAACCTCCTGTATAATGGTGAAATAATTGTTATTAAATTATACAAGAATCATATATATTATTATGATATCATATATGATCTTTTAATATTGATTTGATAATAATATCTTAGTATTATCATTGTTTCAGGTGTTAACTTACTTGTTTTCTTTTATATGTTTTGTTACGTAAGAAATTTTTGTAATGAATAGGTTGAATATTATTCATATACAGAATGATATCGAGTCCTTAAACATCATTTTTAAATCATCAAATGATAAATATACTTGAATGGATACGATGGAGAATGAATCTTATCGCGTTCGTGGAGACGGTAGTCTGTACGTACGCACGAGTGACAATATCATTCTTTTGATATTAAAATAATATATAAATGGATGGTATATCATATATACAGAATCCTTAAAATGTTATATTTATTATTTACCTGAGTTACACATCATTATTATACCCATCCAAATAATATTATATTGAATAACAATTACACCACGGCGTGGAGACGGTAAGCCGTACGTACGCACGTATAGTGACATGTTATTCAATGGGTGGATAGAATACTGAATATGGTTGTACCATATTTATAATAAAATCACAGTATATATATGATACTGGATTTATTATTTTAGAATGGTAACAATAAGGGATGAAGAAGTGGAAGAAGAAATGAACTTAGAAAAGGGTGGTGAAATCATTACCTCTTCTTCGGGTTCTTCCTTTTGATTTGATCAAAAGGGCTCCTTAGGTTGGCTTTCTGATCAAACTAAGGCCCCTAGGTTGTATTGAGGGAATTTGGGAGAATATTTGGGCAGAGTTTGGCCGAACCAAAAGGCTTTGAAGGTGTGAAGAAATGAGAAGGAGGAGTGCCCTTTTATAAGAGGGGTGAGGGGCACCTTTGGAAAAGCTAGAAATATTAATTTATAATAAATTCATATTCGGTTTCCAATGGCTCCAAAGTTGACTATTCAAAGTTTAAGGTGGGGATGGGTCTAAAACAACTCAGCCAATAGAATTTAGACAGGTTTGGGTACTTATATTAACCTTATCTTTAAGTATTAACTCCAAGTTAATTAGTTTCACTTTTACAATGTCTCTTTGTATTTTTATATAATATGGTTAATAATCTTACTATATACATCCAACCGACCCCCAAGTGGTCCATTAATGATGAACCTATCATGATATAAGTCTCTTGGCCGAACCTTAGATTTTTAGGAATTTAATATCAATTAATAATATAATATTTGTTTTAAGAACTCTTTTATGTCAATTCTGACACTATTCAATAGTTGATTTTTGTGAAACTCATAACAGATTGATTACTTCGAAAAAAGTAAATTAAATCAATCCTAATATATCATATTATCCTAGAAAATTAGTTTAATTCATTAAAAGTTTCATATTATATTTATTTGGGTATTTATAATATCAATTATTTTAATTTTTCACTATTGTAGTAATTACTTCATCATCATTGTGTCATAAATAAAATAAATTATTTAATGTCTAAAAATTATAAATAAAATATCATTATGTAGGAAATCTGTTTATCTTTCTAATGAATTTTTATAATCTAAAATCCAACATATATAACCCTATTTAAAAATTGTTTTGCTAAAAGATATATGCTTGTGTCATTTTTGTATTCATTTTAACTTAATTAAAATAAAGTGTCATTATCACTTACAAGTGGATCCATGGGGTCCCAAAATCGACCCAAAGATGTCAATGGTCGACCATGTATCAACCAATAGGGTTAAAACACGTTTTAGGGTAATTTAGTATTATTATAATATTATTTTTTAACCCTTTTTTACCGGATTTACCCTTAACCATGGTAAATAAAATATTTACTGCAGTAATTATTCAAAATGTCTAAAAATAAAAGTTACCTATTTACACAATTTGAACATCCTGATTCCAAATATGGAATCTATTTTCATAAATTCAAAACACAGAAGTGGCAGAAATTAATTTAAAATTAATTCTCGCTGTCAAAACAAAAAGCGTGTTTTTAAGAGATAATAACTATCAAAAGATTGACACTTGTTTATGTTCGGTTTAATTGTAAAATTATGTACAATGACCAACATTATATTAAATGGTAAAAATATATTCTAAATATACTTTAAAACTACTAAAATTCTTAATTTATCACTATTAATTATTTTGATTAAAAAAGTTGTTTTTAATTAAAATTTAGTAATTTTCACTATTCATCAAAATATGAAAGTTATCCGAAAAGTACCAAAATTTCACCTTAGGATAAATTAGATATTCCGAATCCAAAAATGAAGTCCATTTTAAAATATAAAATATATATAATTTTAAAAAGTATGTATTACTATTCATAATGGCTAGTTTGATTGGTTGTTAGAACTCGGTGTTGCATACAACACACGCTATCACATTATTCAAAGAGAAGCGTACCGTAGAAGCTTGGGGTGTTACATTCTCCCCTCCTTCAAATAATTTCGTCCTCGAAATTTCTAGAATACTATCGCATGAAAAGACTCGGGTGGTTCTTCATCATAAGTTCCTCGGGTTCCCACGTTGCCTCTTCCATCTTATGGTTTCTCCACAAAACTTTTACCAGACGTGTCGTCCGGTTTCTCAGTACTTGTTCTCTCGTATCAAGAATCCTGACGGGCTCTTCACAATAGGAAAGATTGGGTTCCAGTTCTAATTCCTCATAGGTGAGTACATGCGTTGGATCAGGCATGTATTTCCTCAACAGAGATACGTGGAACACATCGTGAACTTTAGAGAGACTTGGCGGCATTGCCAATCGGTAAGCTACAACCCCAATTCGTTCTAGAATTTCGAAATGTCCAATGTACCTGGGAATCAATTTACCTTTCTTACCAAAACGTATGACTCCCTTCCACAGAGATACCTTCAGGAAAACATGATCACCGACTTGAAATTCCAAATCCTTCCTTCGATTATCGTCATAGCTCTTCTGCCTACTTTGAGCTGCTTTGATGTGATTTTGGATTACTTTCACATTTTACACCGTTTCCTCCACCAGTTCTGGGCCTACAAGATTTCTTTCACCAACTTCATCCCAACAGGTTGGTGTACGACATCTCTTTCCGTATAACGCTTCATATGGTGCCATCTGAATACTTGAATGGAAGCTATTGTTATAGGAAAATTATACCAGTGGTAAATATTGGTCCCACATACCCTGAAAGTCAAGTGAGCAAGATCTCAACATGTCTTCTAAGGTATGAATAGTCCGTTCTGATTGTCCATCTGTCTAAGGGTGGTAAGCAGTACTCAAATGAAGTTCAGTATCCAGGGATTTCTGAAGACTTTTCCAAAATCATGAAGTAAAACGGGGATCACGATCAGAAACAATTGATAAGGGTACTCAATGAAGTCTCACAACTTCATTAATATATAGTCTTGATAGACGTTCCAGGGGTAGATCTTCTCTTATAGCAAGAAAATGTGCTGACTTGGTAAGGCGATCAACAACAACCCATATTGCATCATTCCTTCTAGGAGTCTTTGGTATCCCCATGACAAAGTCCATCGTAATATTGTCTCATTTCCACTCCGGTATGGGAAGAGGTTGCATGACTCCTCCAGGCTGTTGCCTTCCATCTTTCACTTGTTGACAAACCATACATATTGACACAAAATCAGCAATCTCCCTCTTCATGTTTTCCCACAAAAAATGTTTCTTCATATCTCTATACATTTTGGTGCTCCTAGGGTGTATAGGGAAATTGGAACTATGAGCATCATCTAGAAATTCCCTTTTTAGATCAGGTATATCGGGAACACAAAGTCTCTTCCCAAATTTCAAACTTCCATCCTCATACACAAAGTCTCTCAATCTCCCATCATTCACAGCTTTAATCTTCTTTTTAAATTCTTCATGATCGGTCTGAGAACTCTTAATCCTTTCTAGTAAAGATGGTTTGGCAACCATTTGAAAAAGCATTGATGTTTCACCTTCCCTGGTTATTCCCATGTCCATCTTCACTAGATCCATGAAAATTGGATCCCTTTCAATTCTCATATTGTTCAAAACTCCATGGTCTTTTATACTCAAAGCATCTGCCACCTTGTTTGCCTTCCTAGGGTGGTAGTGTATCGTACAATCATAATCCTTGAGTAATTCAAGCCATCTCCTTTGCCTCATGTTGAGTTCTTTTTGTGAGAAAATATACTTCAAACTCTTGTAATCAGTATAAATCTCACATTTTTCACCATAGAGGTAGTGCCTCCATATCTTCAAAGAAAATATCACAGCTGCTAACTCGAGATCATGAGTAGGATAGTTTTGTTCATGAATTTTCAACTGTCGTGATGCATAGGCAATAACTCTATCATTCTGCATAAGGACACAACCAAGTCCTTTCTTTGATGCATCACTATAAATAACGAACCCATCATTCCCCGATGGTAGAGTCAATATAGGAGCATTGACTAATCTTTTCTTCAGTTCTTCAAAACATTCTTCACACTCTTTTGTCCAAACAAATTTAACCCCTTTACGTGTGAGCTTCGTTAACGGGTTAGCCAATCGGGCAAAATTCTGGACGAAACGTTGATAATAACCTGCCAAACCAATAAAACTGCGTACCTCAGTTATACTCGTAGGTGCTGGCCATTCTTGGATTGCCTTGGTCTTAGAAGGATCAACAGAGATTTCATCTTTAGAGACAATATGTCCAAGAAAAGAAATCTCATGAAGCCATAATTCACACTTGCCAAACATCCCATATAATTCATGCCTCCTCAGAGTCTTCAAGATAATGCGCAAGTGATTTTCATGATCTTCGTAGGTTTTGGAGTATTCCAAGATATCATTAATAAATACCACCACAAATTCATCGAGATACTCCTTGAAAACTCTATTCATCAGATCCATGAATACAGAGGGTGCATTAGTCAATCCAAATGGCATTACAGTAAACTCGTAATGCCCGTACCTGGTTTGAAATGCTGTCTTCGGAATGTCTTCCTTCTTTACACACAACTGATGGTATCCAGATCGAAGGTCAATCTTTGAAAAGTATTGAGCTCCATGCAGTTGGTCAAATAAATCATCAATACAAGGTAGGGGATACTTGTTATTTATCGTTATAGCATTGATCTCCCTGTAGTCGATACATAACCTAATAGATCCATCTTTATTTTTAACAAAAAGAAGAGGGGCTCCCCATGGAGAAACACTAGGAAGAATAAATCCCTTATTACTCAATTCCTCTAGTTGTTTCTTAAGTTCGACTAACTCTACAGTGGCCATTCTATAAGGGGTCTTCGATATAGGCTTTGATCTAGGAATCAAATCAATGGAAAACTCAACTTCTCGTTCTGGAGGATGTCCAGGTAAATCTTCCGGAAATACATCTACAAATTCTTTCACAATAGGTACATCCTCTATTTGAACATTCCTTTCCTCACCGACAGTTATTTCATTCTCTTCCTCCCCAATAATTGAATTAAGTTGAGCTACTGGGGGTGGATCTAAATAAGAATTAGGTGGTGACGATTCTGCTCTAAAGATAAGGTGTTCCTTATCATTATCATCAAGAATCGTAACCTCTTTCTTCTTATAATAAATCATCGCATCATAGTTCGAAAGCCAGTCCATACCGAGGATTATATCAAACTCAATCATAGGTATGACGATGAGATCAGCAGATAAAGAAAATTTATGTGCTCTAATGGGGACTGATTCACAAAACATTGTTGCAATGATACTTCCCTTAGGAGTTTTAACTGACAACTCCCTTATTAAATCAAATTGAAATATCTAATTTTCATAGAAAACTGGGAAGATATGAATCAATGCGACGATCCAGAGTCAAATAATGCATTTTCTAAACATGAGGAAACCATTAAATTACCTGCCACCACGTCTTTTTGAGCTTCTACCTCTACAGTAGTGATAGCATAAGCCTGGCCTTGATCCCTTGGCCTTTTCTGAGGTATGTTCTCCTGGCGGTTAGGATATTCATTCGCATAATTTCCCATCTCCCTACAATTGTAGCACTGAACATTGGTGGCTTCCTTCTTCCCTTTGCAATCACGAGCTTGGTGGCCTTTTTCACCACACTTGTAACAGACTCCCATTCCCTTCAAGCAAGAACCGGGGTGTTTCTTCCCACATTTACCACATGATGGATATTCAACCTTTCCTTTCTTCCCCTTATTTCCTTTCCCAGATTGATCAGCAGGCCTCTTCTTCTCTTGCTTTGCTTTAAAGTCATAGGACTTAGATAATTCCTTTTCGGTCTTGATAGCACATGAGACAATGTCTTCGTACGATGAAAAGGATTGTGAGACTAACGCTCGACGGAGAAATGGTTTTAACCCATCAAAGAAACGATCAATCTTACTTCTTGGGTTGCGAATATAATCTCCAGCATACCTCGCTAACCTTTTAATGTTAGCCTCATACTTTGTGACATTCTCATCCTCCTTTTGTCTCAGACTCAGAAATTGCCTTTCCATATCTGCTTGATGGTCGCGAGGAAAGTATTTTTCTAAAAACAGATCTTTGAACTCCCTCCATTCCATATTTGATACTTCATCATCTTCCTTCATGTTTTGAATCAATGAACACCATTGATCAGCATCTCCAGTGAGGCGGTAAACTGCCATGATAACTTTTTCCCTTTCACTGCTCCCCAAAGCCTGAAATATTTTCTCTAGGGAATTTATTCACTGCTCGGCTACTAAGGGATTTGTATTCCCATTGAACATTGGTGGTTGTTGCCTCATGAATCGATCTAACATTGATCCTCTACACTGCGTATCAGGGTTCTCCATACGGGTAAGGTTATTATTCATAACCTGAGTAAGTTGTCCCAGTATGGTGATTAGCTAATCGGCTCCAGTTGCATCACCAGATCCACTATAATTATCTTGAGTAGGAGGGCAATCCCTACATGGAGTGTGTGCATTGATACAGTTTCCATTTCTTCCACTAGGCTCCATTTCTAAACAATGGCATAAACTAGATCAGTTTATGATTCAAAATACATAATCCCATACTTATAAAACACTTAACATAAATTAAACTATTTATGTATATAATCCATAATCATAAAAATGTTTTCTTTGAGGAAGTATATACTCATAAACCCTTCATAATGATTTGTAAAGAAAATGAGAGTTATCCTAAGCATATCCCCCGGGAGTGTCGTAACCAAGAGTGCAGTAAGGCCCGTTGTCGTGCACCAGTTCCCGTTCGAGTCTAGCTCAAAGTGGTGTTTTCGGGTTTTACCCCTAGGTACATCTGTGCCAGAGCCGCCTCTACCTGCTCGTATCCAGACAGAGATGTATTGCTCGGAAAACTCACAAAATCTCTACAATACCAAAATTCTAGGAAGTTCTTCTATACTAATCCTCAATGTTCATCTTAGGTCTACGTGCTCTAATCATAGTTTATCTAAATCTAGCTTCCAAGGTTTGTACTAAACTTCCTCTGATACCAACTGTAACGCCCCGACCCTAGTTACCCAGAGTCGATGCATTATTACATAACATTGGCATGATCACAAGAAAGATCAAATCTCGAAAGACCGATTGGTTTAGTAGCCTTCGAAACACTAGATATATTCATAAGTTTTACATTACATCATAAAATGAAAAACTACTACAACAACATAATGTCTTCATAATCCACACTCATATCCCCACATAATATCCCTGAAGGTCATTCCTAATTTACTTATTCACTTCCTGGGAAAAATAAAACATAGAAAAGGGGTGAGCTCAAATTCCCAGTAAAGATAACAATATAGCGAAAACATTCATAAATAAGAATAAACATTTAAGGCAATGTATAACTAAAACAAAAGCATTTCAAACATGAACATTCAACATGTACAGCATAAATAAAATGAAATAATGCCATTTACTTATTCACATGGATATTCTACTAATCGAATAATCCCATGCAAAAATCAATAACCACCTTCATAATGTTGGAATGCATAATGCCAGACTATCATAACCACATAGTCAAGGCCTCGTGCCAAGACTACAAATAAGATTTTTTCAAGGCCTTGTGCCAAGACACTAGTTTGTCTCATGAGACCTACAGATGCATTGAGGAGCTATAGCGGGCTCCACCCGTCACATATTAAGTCCAATGCATTCCCATATGAAAAGGTTTAAACATAACATAAACATTCGTATTAAAACTAGCATACGAAATGTAAATAATTTCACCATAAACTATGAATGTTATAAAAATAGCACATCAACAGTCAAACATATCGCAAAACCTTCAATACAATATAGAAGTTTTGTATCATAATAAATCGACTTCAAATAATCTTAAAATCCATCAAAGGATGTTGACATAGACGAAATCAATATTTTTTTTAAAGAAATATCTCCTTTTAATTTGAAATCATTTAAGATCCATATAAAATAAAACATTTTCTTTGAAAATATTCATATAAGCTTGTAAGGGATACTTTGAAGATTTTATAACGGCGGAAAATATCCGCACCCACCGTATAAGTTAAAAAAACATTCTTACCATAATTCTGTCGAAAAGGATAAAAAGGACCTTGTTTTGAAAACGATGGAAAGATTCCTTTATAAACCTCTTATAAAAAGTCAAACAAGGGTATAAATGACTTTAACCCATATTCTTGTAAATAATAAATATGTTTTGAAATACATTTCGAAGAAACATTGATGTGGATGATAAAGAAATCCCAGTAGATTATTACGTATAAACAACCTCGGATAATGAAGAGATTGTGAAATAACCATTACCAATTTGGTAACTTATGAAACATACAACCCATGAAAGAGGTATCATACAATGAATATGTAAATACACATAAATTAGAGTGTATTACACAAGGAATATAATTATGGGATGTACATACACCACACAAAAGGTGATGGTGGCAATATGGCATGAATCTCACGGGAATAAGGAGTGAGATGAAAACCCCTTACCTTGTACTTTTCCTTGGTTGGGGTAGGTTAACCTCCTGTATAATGGTGAAATAATTGTTATTAAATTATACAAGAATCATATATATTAATATGATATCATATATGATCTTTTAATATTGATTTGATAATAATATCTTAGTATTATCGTTGTTTCAGGTGTTAACTTACATGTTTTCTTTTATATGTTTTGTTACGTAAGCCATGTTTGTAATGAATAGGTTTTATATTATTCATATACAAAATTATATCGAGTCCTTAAAAATCATTTTTAAATCATCAAATAATAATTATACTTGAATGGATACGATGGAGAATGAATCTTATCGCGTTCGTGGAGACGGTAGTCCGTACGTACGCACGAGAGACAATATCATTCTTTTGATATTAAAATAATATATAAATGGATGGTATATCATATATACAGAATTATTAACATTTTATATTTATTATTTACATGAGTTACACATCATTATTATACCCATCCAAATAATATTATATTTAATAACAATTACACCACGATGTGGAGACGGTAAGCCGTACGTACGCACGTATGGTGACATGTTATTCAAAGGGTGGATAGAATACTGAATATGGTTGTACCATATTTATAATAACATCATAGTATATATATGATACTGGATTTATTATTTTATAATGGTAACAAAAAGGGAAGAAGAAGTGGAAGAAGAAATGAACTTAGAAAAGGGTGGTGAAATCCTTACCTCTTCTTCAGGTTCTTCCTTTTGATTTGATCAAAAGGGCTCCTTAGGTTGGCTTTCTGATCAAACTAAGGCCCTTAGGTTGTAGTGAGGGAAGTTGGTAGAGTATTTGGGCAGAGTTTGGCAGAACAAAAAGGCTTTGAAGGTGTGAAAAAAATGAGAAGGAAGAGTGCCCTTTTATAAGAGGGGTGAGGGGCACCTTTGGAAAAGCTAGAAATATTAATTTATAATAAATTCATATTCGGTTTACAATGGCTCCAAAGTTGAATATTCAAAGGTTAAGGTGGGGATGGGTCGAAAAAAACTCAACTAATAGAATTTATACAGGTTTGGGTACTTATATTAACCTTATCTTTAAGTGTTAACTCTAAGTTAATTAGTTTCACTTTTACAATGTCTCTTTGTATTTTTATATAATATGGTTAATAAACTTACTATATACATCCAAGAGACCCCCAAGTGGGCCATTAATGATGACCCTATCATGCTATAAGTCTCTTGGCAGAACCTTAGATTTTTTGGAATTTAATATCAATTAATAATATAATATTTGTTTTAAGAACTCTTTTATTTCAATTTTGACACTATTCAATAGTTGATTTTTGTGAAACTCATAACAGATTGATTACTTCGAACAAAGTAAATTAAATCAATACTAATATATCATATTATCCTATAAAATTAGTTTAATTCATTAAAAGTTTCATATTATATTTATTTGGGTATTTATAATATCAATTATTTTAATTTTTCACTATTGTAGTAATTACTGCATCATCATTGTGTCATATATAAAATAAATTATTTAATGTCTAGAAATTATAAATAAAATACAATTATGTAGGAAATCTTTTTATATTTCTAATTAATATTTATAATCTAAAATCCAACATATATAACACTATGTAACAATTGTTTTTCTAAAAGATATATGCTTGTGTCATTTTTGTATTCATTTTAACTTAATTAAAATAAAGTGTCATTATCACTTACAAGTGGATCCATGGGGTCCCAAAATAGACCCAAAGATGTCCATGGTCGACCATGTATCAACCAATAGGGTTAAGACACGTTTTAGGGTAATTTGGTATTATTATAATATTATTTGTTTACCCTTATTTACCGGATTTACCCTTAACCATGGTAAATAAAATATTTACCGCAGTAATTATTCAAAGTGTCTAAAAATAAAAGTTACCTATTTACACAATTTGAACATCCTGATTCCAAATATGGAATCCATTTTCCTAAATTCAAAACACAGAAGTGGCAGAAATTAATTTAAAATTGATTCCTGATGTCAAAACAAAAAGCGTGTTTTTAAGAGATAATAACTATCAAAAGATTGACACTTGTTTATGTTCGGTTTAATTGTAAAATTATGTCCAATGACCAACATTATATTAAATGGTAAAAATATATTATAAATATACTTTGAAAATACTAAAATTCATAATTTATCACTATTAATTATTTTGATTAAAAAAGTTATTTTTAATTAAAATTTAGTAATTTTCACTATTCATCAAAATATGAAAGTTATCCGAAGAGTACCAAAATTTCACATTAGGATAAATTAGATATTACAAATCCAAAAATGAAGTCCATTTTGAAATATAAAATATATATAATTTTAAAAAGTAGGTATTACTATTCATAACGGCTAGTTTGATTGGTTGTTAGAACTCGGTGTTGCGTACAACACACGCTATCGCATTATTCAAAGAGAAGCGTACCGTAGAAGCTTGGGGTGTTACATTGAGCCTATAAGTAATCGCATATATAAAAACACAAAATAATATTATCAATAATTATATAAATAAAAATAGACAATTTTATGGACAATACCATGAGGTGGGAAGTTCACACCAAATATAGAACTGAAACATCACCTGCGAATCCTTAGTGGTCACCCCTAAAGAGAATCTGGACGTTTTCATGCCCTGATGTAGGGATCGTAGGGCATTAGATGATATAAGTATGTCCAATATCTATAATACATGATCCACTAGTCTAAAATGTGTGATCCTAAAAAATGATCCACTACTCAAATAAAACACATGATCCACTTATCATATAAAAACATATTCCACATCTCATATAAAAAACATGTTCTTATTCTCATAAAAATAACATTTTCCACTACTCTAAAATAATTATCGAGTACAAAAATAATAAACAACATCCAATACACTACTCATAAGAAATACAATATCCACTACTATGAAAAATTATCCACCGGTCTAATAAATGTCAAGTTATATTAATAATAACTAAGTTTAACTAATTACTCAAATAAAATGTAATGATCAATAGCTCGATAATATATCACTAATCATATCTTCCACCGAAATATAGTGTTAGTCTATCATGTCACCTATTATACCAGAAAAAAAACTCACATTCCACATTGGAATGGTTCAATGAATTCCTGAATATGACTTTAAATACATTTTTTTATGTGTTACATTTGGATGTTAAATTCATCATGAGCAATCATAATAAATTTACAGAAAATAAAGCTGTTATGTTACCAGGCTTTTTATTACATAGTTTTTTGGAATAAGCGGTAATGATGCAGAAGTTTGAGAACATTCAAAATCATCAAACATGTTTATCTATAGATATAATAATGTTTAAAAACAAAAATACATACTAATGATTTTTTCCATGAAAATATTATGTATTTAAACATCATATCCTATAGGGATTCATTCAATACATAATAATAACACATATCAAACTAACCATATCAAAATACTATGGTGACCATAAAAAATTATGAAGTAGTTTTCCATAAGTAATATGGAATCACTTGTTAGGAAGACATATATATTTGAAACTCATCTACTCCGATATTAAAACACATGGGTTTGAAAAGATTTCCATGGCCATATCTATGTTTTCAAACCTTATATCCTATTAAGATTCATTCAGTACATACTAATGTTGAATATCTAACTATCCATATCAAAATAAAACGGTGATCATTAGCAATATGAAAACACTTTCGCAAAAGAAACATGGAAAAGATAATGCATATGAAATGTGTAAAAACAGTTTGTGTGAGCAGTAGGGAAATAGTTGAATTATGAATCCATAAATATATATGTACATGTTATATAAAATAGTTACATATAAAAAACCTTGAAACACAATTTTTTTCAAAATGTGTATGAAATTATGTAAATTTTATTGTCATATGAATGCCGGTACACCAAATCAATATATACAAGTAATACAATGATATGGTAGGTTGAACTATATAGAGAATTAAGTGGGGACGTAGCGATATCCAATATAGAAGGTTTCCCTAAAACACATTCCTCCGCCAATGATTTTTTTAATAGGAGATGAATCGAAATTCCCTGTAGAATTTCATTAACATCCACAATTATGCCCATAAGTTCCAATATTACTAAAATAGAAATTCTACCCTAAAAGGAATGATAAATTAGAAACACATAATTACATGATGCATCACATCAACATAAAAATAAAAACCAAATAAAATATCATCTCAAAAAATATTTAGATTGAGGGTCTGAGAAGATTATCTTGACCATATTAATTTCTCATACATGATATCATACATGGAATCATTAATTACATTATAAATATGGATTTTAATTTATCTATATCAACCTACAATGTTTTCCATACGCAATCTGGAAACAGGTTTTTATAAGTAATCTGTAAAATGGTCATATATAAGAAGCATGTAAAAACAATATGTTTCAGAAACTGGGAAATAATTGTATAAGAAATCCAGAAAAGCGATTGTTGCAAAGAAATTTATTATAAAAAAATTTGATAGTAATTTTTTTTCTGAAAATAATGTTTAGTTATGACATAAAAATTTCAAATCAATTTTTGACAAAAAGACACTTATGTATATGAAATCTTCAAACAATAATTTATATTCATTCTTTAATATGTAATATGTAATAAATTATATATATGAAATCTAAAAAACATTATTTATTGAATCCTTTTATAAAATCTGAAATATTAAAGAAATTATATATAAGAGACCTTATAACACTTCTGTATAAGAAATCGACAAATACATTCAGTTTATAGTCAATTGAAATGAATAAATTAATTGTATGTTTTAATTATATTAATAAAGGAAATGAGCATAAAAATGAAAATTTTTCAATAATAATATTTCCATAAAAATAGCAGGAAATCAAGAGTAATTTTATATACATGACTGGATGAAATATACATGGATTATTTAATATACCCAATGTCAGTGAGTACACAAAGCATTTTATCAAATACATTTATAATAATCGAATACATTTATAAAATCTCCAATGTAAATCTACATTATTTTAAACTAAAAAAAAATTTGTATTGAATCAAATCAGTTATGCATACCTAAAATGGATCACACATTGATGTGGTGGAGGAAATCAATATCAACCATGGAAAAAATTTAGATGTAGAAATATTGTCTGAGAAAAAGAAATAAAGACAATGATTGGTGAATAGAAACATGAGAAGTGTTGTATTGATGATTGAATAATACATATGTAGCTGGAAAAACTAATTCTGAGAGAGAACCGAAAACCATTCTAGAAAAGTATGAAAACCAACGAATTTTTGATGCACTGAATCATATTACATCCTAAAAAATTAGTATGAACATTATGAAATGATTAACTATAGAGAAGATTTAATTGTTACCGAGAAGATATTGAGGAGAAAATACCATATTCTGGATGTGTTGAGAGCTAGATGGATCTACACCTAGTGAAAATTTCAGAACCTTGTCTATTTCTATAATAAAATAAAATAGGGAGATAGATTTTTAAAGAAAAAAAATAAGGTTTTTCAGATGGTGAATTGAATCGTGAAGAGGGTGATGATCGTGTTATACCGCTGCAGATCTCAGAGGAGACAGTTAATACATGAAACCCTATCATATGGAGAGGGATTTTGCGAATGGGAAGGGAGGGGGTTGGAGGGATTGAGGGTGGCGGGAGGCATACTACATTGTTTGATGATGGCAGTAGATCTCATAGGATACCAATAGTACATGGAAACGTAAAAGATGGGATGCCAAATTTCTAAATCATGAACTATACACCAATTTTAGTGGATTGTAGAAGATGAATTGATACAAAAGAGGAGTAAAATGTAGAGTAGGATGCCGATAGTGGTTTGTGGGATGAGCTGGATGAGGGAAGGAGAAATCGTAATGAAAACCAAAGTAGAAGACATGAAAAATTGAGGGGTATTTGGGTTTGGAGGGAGCCGGTTTTGAGAACCTTATAAGACGGATAGGGAGAGCCCATAGGAACGAATTTTTAGGACGATTAGCATGACATGGTACCATATTTTTGAGGGAGCAATGGTTTTTTTGGGTGACGAGGATGATTGTTGAAATAACACTTAAGGAAATATGGGTGTGGAAGATTATTAGCAGGACACATGGAAGTATGAATTCCAAAATTAGTATAGATAGTGATATGTGAATTTTAATTCTAACCAATTTCCATTTACATCATTTTTGACACTATAATGATGCATAAATTAATTTCATTAACATATTTCCTTGTTTTCAAATTTCACTGTTAACCAAAATTTTATCTATTTCGGAAAAATACCAAAAATTCTCCATAATTTTATTAACATTTAGAATTATAAAATTAATTCCGTTTTACCAAAATTATATTCTATATATTAGAATATTAATTATTAAATAAAATCCTTACTTTTTAGTAAAATAATAATTTTAAACCTATAACTAATTTTATGAGACCTTGAAAAATTAATCAAGGTCCCACATTAATATCATATTACCATGATACAATAAAATAATAATTTACCATTATATTTAATGAATATATAATTTGATTTAAATTATTAAATCACTTATTATATTTTAATTAAATATTTATGATTTCAAAATACCAAACCTTATTCTATGATTATATTTTCCCGTAAAAATGCCTAAATTTTATATATACATTCATTGGTGAAGTTAATATTCATTTAGATGAAATAATATTCTTAAGGGGTATATTACTATTCATAAGACTATAATCACTATTCATTAGGGTATGTCACTGTTCAGAAATAACTATACTAGTCAAACCGGAATAAAAAAAACTTACTGATCACAATAGTGTATGTCTATTCATCGAAATTCTATTAACCGAATTTGAAAAAAATATATGAATACAAGTCTATATATTTAACATAGTTTTTAAAAGTTCATTTAATCACATATTATTTCTTTTTATATATAAATCTAATCCCTTTAAGATTTAATATATATTCTCTTCAATTAAATTTTTAGAATATGATATCTATCATTATACACAACAATATGCATAAAAAATACGATATAGTATGTTATAGTATCATTTGAGTATAACTGTTATAACCTATCAATTATATTACTAGGTATTTATAGTGGTAATAAAAATCATGATTCATTTTTACAAGTTATTTTCCAAAAAAAATATAGTAATTTATTCCTAGTAGACAAAAAATCAATTTTTAGAAAATTAAATTTATTCATCTGAAATGTGTTTTCTTCAAAAATCATTTGCAATGAATTTTGTCGATGAAAATTATATTTACTTTTTTCCCAAATTTATAAATTTCATTTAATAAAATGATATGAATTCTTTAAATAATCATATAAGAATAATCTATTTGTTATATTTTTGTATTTTTCAAAAATAATTAATTTTTTAGTGACTCGTGAAAAACACAATTATATCAAATTTAGCCATGTCTATTCATAAAATAAATTAATTTAAAGAGAAATTTTATTTTTTTATTATATTAAAGTGGAATATAATTCATTATAAAAGAAATCTATATAATTCTATCTGTAAAATAAATAAGTACGATTACATTATGAGTTCAATTTTAAGCCTAAAATTACATTTTTCTAAAAAAAATTATTCATTGTGTTTTATTTATTATTATTATATTTAACTTTTGATACAAATATATGTTTATTATTTGAAATTAAATTTCATATTTTAAATTAAGTTGTTTTGATATTTTAATTATTCCCCTTTTATTATTGATCATTTTGAATGGTAACCTTGTTTAAAAGGTAATCACCATGAAAACGGTAAGATAAGTAAAACATTGTTAAAACAATGGGATATGAATTGAAATAAAACATATGAATGACCTTAATATATTTTATGAGTGTCGATAAAATATAAATATAAAATATATTATGGTGTTACAGTTTTTTACAATTTTTAATAGATAATAACATATATAATATTTGAAGTAAAGGAAAATAAAAAATTTCACTCTCTTGTATTATAAAAGATCTAATAATTTCCATCATTTTAAAAAGAGGTCATGTTTAATATTAAAAGTTTATTTTTAATATTTATTTTTATGGTATTAATTATTTTAATTTTTTAGTGATGATATAATTACCATAAATGTGTTCACAATATCAATAGAGTTCTTGTGCAAGTAGTATAAAAAATTATAAAGAATTTGAAAAATAAATTTATATTAAAATGGATTCAATTTATAATGATGTTAAATTAATTTTTTGGGTAATTATAATGTATAACTGATTTTTAATAGGTATATATTATAAATTAATTTATTTTATCATAACATTAAATTTAAATTTAATTAATCGTTTAAAAAATTACATTATTGATATTTAATATTATATAATAATTTATTAAATTATTCAAAATATGTGAAAATATTGAATGTAAAAAATATTAATTATAAATAGTCCCTAGTTTCATTAATAGACTATTTATGGGAAAATTGATTACATTATAATTAAATTTATGACCAGTATTGATTTAAAAATTTGATACTATGGTAAAAGATAGAAAATCTTATTATGGGGATAAACTTATGAAATAAGTGTTAAAATGTCATAAAAATTTCATAAATATTATTATATGAGGTAATTTATAACCTAAATATTCTTTACTCAAATCAAATCCATTTTTTATCCACTTTACATTGAATAACACTTTAAAATATTTTAATGTTTTATAAAATTACAAGAGTGCCTCTACCCTCAATTAAAAAAAAGAACCACCTATCATATCATCTAAAAATATTATCAAGACACTAATATCAACTAAATATTTACTATTTAAATTTATCTATTACATTTACATTTATTTTACTTTTATTACAACTTAAAAACCATTCCCTATAGTGCTTAACGAGTGATCTAAATGATACATCTAAAGAAGTGTTATATGATATTTACAAATTGTTTTCTTGTTTCTATATCTATAAAAAATCACAAAATGTTCATTAACCATAATTAAATAATGTAAAAATATTTATTTACTACATTTTTCTTAATTTATATCATTTTTATATCTCATTTTCAAACATTGGAAAATGAGAATGTCGTTCGTGCAATCGTGTGGACGATAACCTCTAGGAGAAAATGTGATTCATTTATCAATTTTTTTCTTATCATTAATTGAAACATAGTTATATTTAATGAATATATATGATAGAATTTTTATTAAAAAAAATATTTATTATTTATTATTTTTTTAATCCCATATTTTAATAAATAGATACATCACACATGTGTGCATACGTGATATATTCGCCATGGTGTAATGACATTCGTTATTTATCACAACCTTATATGGACTGTAATAAAGTGTATCTCATTAAAAAATATTCTTTTTATTACATTATTATTATACAAGATATGATTTATCCATGACCATGATTCAATGATAATATTTATTGAACCTAAACTGAATCGGGAACACTATATTTTTCACCCAAATGATGATTTTAATAATGAATTAATAATAAAAGGTAATTATATATTATAATAGAAATATTTATAGACTTATATGAATGATGGTTGTTTTAAAATATATTATATTAAATACATATTTGTTATAGAATATGTTTGAATATATATGTAGAAGAAATGAGACTTGATATATTGTTATATCATCTCAATATTTCTTTTTTGGGACATATGTTATGAAATTCACCTATCGTAATTTTTATCAGTATGTATAGATAAATAGGGAATTAATATCATTAATATCCTTATATTAGTTATACTTAAAATAAAATTTTATGTTAATATTTTAGGGGGATTACAGTTCAAATGTTACCAATGCGTCATGGGTTAGGCTATAATCTCACTTGTAAGAGGGCCTTTTTATGATGAAATTTTTTGTGATTGGATTATATGAACACTATATATTAAAAAAGTTATGTTTTATTTTAATATTTTTATTTATTAAGTTACATTTATTATATGTGTATTTTATCTCTTTTTCAGTCAAAGAGAACCTAAATAATGTTGTTATGGGAAATTGTACTTTTTCAAAATATGGTCAGAAATAATTTTCATACATGTACTTGTTTTACTAAATAATTATCAAGAAAAGTATTTTCTAAATAAAAATGAATTTTATTTCATTTTAAATATGGATTAATTTTAATAATTTTAAAATATATCTTATTACATTTTGAAAATCATTGTTTTACATTTTACAAAAGTTATAGAATGGTGTTATATAATCATACACGACATTAGGGTATTTTCCAACATAAAATATTAATAATTTTTGTCATTATTATATAATTTTTTTTAAATTTTTTCGATAAAAAATATGTCTAATTATTTTTTTACTTCATCGTATTAAATATATTGGGAATTGAATAATCAAACTTTTTTTCAAAGAAATATTTTTATGTCTTTAATGTAATTATTCATAAAACTAAAAGTCCTTTGATGTTCATTGTGATACACTAGAGATATATTATTATGGTACCATCACTATTATTAATCATTATTTATATGATTATATATAAATGTAAATTTATCCTTTTTTATTGTAATAGGTTATGTTAGTTATGAATAATGATATTATGATTATCATGAATTTACATTGATGTAACACATTTCATTTCAATAGGTTAGACTATGATGAAGTACGAAAATGTTATGATATCATTGTCTAAATGGGATGTCATTCCAAGACCAAAATATGTTACATGGGTGATTATATCTATCTTGACACATGTATATGTTTGGTTAACCTATTCATAATATGTGATAAGTGATTTTATATTTTTCTGACAGATAGCGATGATATATCTCATGATGGAATGTATGTCTATTATATCACTTCAATTATTTAGGTAATAATGTATCTTTAAAACATTCCAAATAGATTATGGTGGTTATACACACCTACGAGATAATAGAGCTAATAAAATCTTATGAGATGAATAATATAAGAAAAAAATTCATAATAAAGCTTATAAACCCATATAAAAGATAAATAATTGAGTATTTAGAGGATAATTCAAAAGTAATGTTTGAAATGGCCATGTATGATTTTAAATTATTGTTAATTTTCAATAATTCTAGTTATAGGATTGAACCATGACTGTGAATTTTTTTCATTCTTATGTATATTACACCAAATTATGTTTAATTCTTATGATATGTTATACTAACTAATTAATCATTATTGAAGATTTCACATTACTATAAACATTTTTTCTTTTATGACAATTTCATAAGTTATAAACCAAGATTCATTATGTATCAATTATTGGGGTAGAATTTCTTAATTTATGATAATGTTTTCATTCCATTTATTTTAATTTTATACTCAAATATTAAAATTGATGGTTATATCCCATGTTTTCCATTTCTATGAATATGAGCGTACGGTTACATGTGTTTCCCTTTTTCCATATTATGAATAATGGTTTTATGTACGTTATTCATAATAAGGACACCAGATATGAAGAAACTAGTGGGATATAGTGTATATTTTTATGAAATGGTTGTTTATGTATGCAGGATTCCAAATAGAATATAAAAATATGGTTCTAAGATATGTTTTAGTGTGAGATGTAAAAAATATTCATCTAAAATGACTCAATATCTAATTATATAGAGAATTTGTTTCTATAGTTGATATGAAAAATGTTTTTTGAAATAGGATGATAAGGAATTAGTGAAAATATGAAGGTTGTGCCTAAGTATAAAAGAATATAATATGATACTATAAATCATGATTAGGTATTGTCATAGAAATGAAATACTTTTTAGGATACTAAAAAGTGTAACTAAGACTTATAATGGATGTACCTTGTGTTATTTCCCATTAAATTTTTGTATTGGTTATTAACAAGATCTTCAATTTGTTCTTGAAAATGATGCCTAACAATAGACCTCATTAGACACTCAAGGTGGATATGTTTTAATTATTTCAAATTAAAAATATAAACCTTTATAATTTAATTAAATATATTATGATCATGGATGTACTAGGGTAAACCTAATGTGTTATAGATTGAATGGAATCTATCTCAGTTTATAAATCATATTATATTCACAATTAGATGAAACATAACAATCATTACTGATATTTATTATATATTTTTTTGGTTTTAATCATTTTATGGAACTTGAAGGAACCATGATAAAAATTTATAAGAAGTAAACTATGACAATTTTTTAAATGAACAGTCCAATGGGATAAACAATGGAGTTAAAAATCATGTGGTTATGTATAACAAACTATCTCAATTTGTGATTAAAATCTTAAATATTGGGGAGTTTCCTAAAAACAATAATTAGATAAAAATTTATTTTGATTAAATTTCATATGATATAAAACATATTGGAATAATTATATAATTACATTTATATAAATAAAATTTAATGAAGAACCCATGTAAATTTTAAAAATTATTTGGGGATAATTAATATCATGTAATGTATGTATTAGAGGAATTTTTTTTGAGGAAAATTGAATAGTTCTGATAACTCTATGGAAGGGGATGAATTTATCCCAACATTATCAATATAATTTTTTAGTTATATGATATATGGTTATTGGGATACTCAATACCAAAAAAGGAAATTTTTTGAAGGTAATTAGAAATATCATATACGAAATGTTTTGAATGTTTATGTGTTGATGATAATGAAACTAAAAATGACATATAATAGTCACATATTATATCATTTACTCTATTTAAATTATTAAATGTTATTATATTATTCTAGATGAATTTTAAGAAATAATTCATATTTTTAATTTGAAGAAGGAATTCGAATTATTAAATCATAAAAATTTTGTGGTTTTGATGGTGGGATATTTTAGTTAAGGATTGATAAGTTTCAATAATGACTATAATTTTGAAGTAATGAATATGATTTTTTATGGAACATAATTATAAATAAGGATACATTTGTATATATTTATTGATATTGAATATATTATTCGTTATATATAACTCATAAATTTAAAATTTCCAAATGATACTTAAGGAATAATTCTATTGTAATTTTTGTATATATGTTGAATGTTATAAATTATATTAAATTTTAATATGATATTCAACAAAACTATGGTTGAAGGGTTTTTTTCATTTTGGGAAAATATTCCATAAGATATATAACCTTGACATTGAAATTTTAATTTTAAACAATGTAATTATTGTTATTTATGTATAAGTTGGCAATAACGGTACAATATAAGACCAACTGAATAATATTAAACATTATAAGAAGTTATTTTAAGAAACAAATATGAGTTATATTTTTAAATCCAAGATGAATTGATAGTGTGTTTATGGTGATTTAATTTATAGAATTAATTATTAGGTTTTATCCAGTTTTTTATGAATTCTTTGATCAGATTTATATAATTTAGGAATTAATTTAAATGATATTTTAAATGAATATGATTTCTAATATTTTTGTTCATATTTGGCCTCAATTTTTTTGAATAATGATAACATTTTTTTTGAGGAATAATAAAAGATGAACACTATGAGATATTTTTTAGGTTTCTTATATTGATATATATTTTCTAATTAATACTAAATACAATATTAACTTCTTCTAAATATTATGTAATAATTACATGTATATCAAATAGAAATAAATTTTCATCATTTTGAGGATCATATAATAATCTAAATATTTATTTTAGTGCTTTAGAAATTAAAAATAATTATGTTTATTTTTCATATGTAATATTATGTGACAAAAAATATATATATATTATAGAAATTATACTAAAAATTTAGTAATAATATTATCTCTTATTCTTGTTCTTGATGTTAATAAATTTCTTTTCCTCAATAAGGATTTATAATATAAATTCAGTTTAATCACTAATAAATCATGTTCCATTTTTCGGACACACATTCAAAAATATGATTCTAATAATGATATTTATATTGGGTTATAGTGATTTATTACAAATTCTATTTTTATATAATATATTAAGGTTGATATATCATTAGAAACTATATGTTGACTTTTCACTCTATTTTGGATTCCCATATATATTTTTTTATGGTATTTGAAAAATAAAAATTATGATTTTGTATTTTATTTTATGGGACAGAGTGTAACATCGTGGTATTTAATATATTTTTCTTTGAAAAAATTGGGATTTTTGAATATATTTCTTTATATGTGACATAAATCTTTAAAAAATAACAATATACAATAATATATTATTATTTGAACATAACCACCATAAATCTTCTATTTTAATATTGGATATTAATAGTGGTTGTCACATTATGAACTATTTATATAAAATGTTCTGAATAAAAATGTATTGATTAATTCTTAAGAAAAAAGAAATAAATTTTTAGTGATGTCATTTTTTTCTTAAAAAAATATTCTGAAAAAATGATTTTTATTTCATTATCTACAATGAAATTATAAATAACTTTTTACCACTGTTATAAATTTTATTTCATAAAAATGTCATTATATTTATAATAATAATAAAATAAATTATATATGTGTGATTTTTTTTTTATTTTTACAAAAAATGTTGATTTTTAGTGAATTATAAAAAATTATATTTTTAACAAATATCATACTTTATTTTCTTTGAATATATTAATTTAAAACAACGAATATATTTTATATTTATTAATAATGATAATATTTTTATTAATAATTTAATTACTTCAATTTTGGTTAGAGATATTATTGATTTTGAAATAGATTCACTTTTAGGAATATAGAACATTCATCTAAAAATATTTTATCATTTTAAGCTTTTATATTAATTAATTTTGAAAAATTTTAAAAAATTTATATTGATAAATAATTTACTTATTTTTAATCCGTAGTTTAAAATTTGGTAAATATTCAACTTTTATTTTTGATTATTTTGAATAGCAGCGTTAGTAAAAATATCGCCATCATGGTAATGTTAAAATAAGTAAAAAGATATCAAAACTATGGGAGAATAATTTAAAATAACTCAAGAACATTAAATTAATATATTTTATTAGTTGTATTATCTTTCATTTTATTTATTTGATGTTATAAAAAATGTGTTTAATTTTAACCTGATTATGGCTTGTAATTTATTTTATATAAAGAAAAATTATAATTCACACCCCCTATTATATTAAAAATAATAATTTTTTTATGTGGGAATAAAATTAGTAGTGTTAACAATTTAATTGTTCATTTTAATATTAATTATTTATTATGATTGTAATTTATTTCTAATTTTTTATTTTAATAAAATTATATTAATTTCATATTGACCTATTACATATTTCTTGTGAAATCATTAGGGATATATACTAAATATTTTTTTAGTCATTAAAAATAATTATTTTTCAATGACTTTTGATGTTCCATCAATTTTAGTTTAACTAAAAATTTTAAGTGATTGGTAAAGGTTATATATTCTAAACACATATCTTTATTTAATTCTTAATGTCAAAATAATTGAGATTTCTCATAAATGAAATTAATTTCATATTATGTTATATAATATTTTATATAATTATTTTAAAAACAAAATAAAATATTTTATTAAGATAGGTTTAATGTGTAATGTTTTTAAATTTAATCCTTGGACCATTAATGAAATAATTTTTTCCATTTAATTTTATTTATTACACCAAATGATAAAAAATGTGCTTCCATTGTTATGGATAGAAAGGGTTAATATGCGGTAAAACCAAAGAGATAGGATTTAAAATGACCAAATAAATTTTATTAATAATATTAAATGAGATTATTTTGATACAATATCATCTATATTTTACAATTAACACAATATTAAAATAATTTTCCCTAAATGGTACTTTATAATATTGTAATTTTTTGGAAAATTTCAAGAGTGCGCCTCCCCTCAATTATAAAAAGGATATGACTCTCCTCTCTCCCAAACAATAAATTAATCAACTAATATAATTTAAAACCAACATAATTATATTAAAAATTTGTATATACATTGTATTAATGTTATTTTTGTCTTAATATTCCTTCTCTATACTTCATAAACGAGATCTAAATGGGACTCCCACAGAAGAAATATATATTCTTTTCCAAATTCTTTTTATGTTTATTAAACCTTAAAACATATAAAAATGATTAATATCCATAAATAATGTATAAAAAGAAAATTTATAAAACTATATATTGTTTGATTAATGTTATTTCTATTTTCTATCATCATCACATCTATTGAAAGATGGTAACATCACCAATGCATACATGTGAACTGGAACCTCTAATACTAGATATGATTTATTTATCATTTTTTATTTTCATGACTAGTCACGTGGATATATTTAATGAAAATATATGATATATACTATATAATTATTATTTTATAATGTGGAATTATTATTATTTTATTATTTGATTTCATCCATAAAAATGGATACACCACTCAAGGGTATGTATTGGCTACCACCACCATTATGTGATGTAATTAGTTTTTCATAACAAATTTATATAGATAATAATAAAATTATATATGATGAATAAATTAACTTATTATAAATTTATAATATTATTTTATATGATGAAATCATAATAATATTTCTTGAAATATAATTATTGAGCCAAACATTCCAAGAAATCATACTATTTTCACCGAAAAGATGATTTTAATTAAAAAATTGTTGATAGATGGGTCATTGAAAATTATAAATGAATTATTTATAGTATTATATATATATATATATTTATATCATATATTTATAAATAATTTATATTTCTTATATAGGATTTCTAAATGTGTGTGATTAAAAAAGAGAGAAAGCCTAAGAGTTTATCATGTCAATTTTTTTCCATTTGTTACATTGTGAACATATAGAATACAATGAAGTTATAAAGACCATTTTATATTTTATATCATGAATAAAATTATTTTAATGGAATTTAAATTTTCATTTAATGTTATTATTTTATAGGGTATATAATTCAAATGTTATAAAGTATGTATGATTTATGACACAGTCACTCTTTTTAGCTTATTTTTTATTCTAAAATTTATAAAGATAATGTTGTATGAACAATATTTATTAAAACCATTTGAAAATATTATATTTTATTTAATCATGTTCTCATAATTATTCTATATATTACTCCACTCATTGGTATTCATAGAGATACTAAAACATGTTTTTATAGAAAAACAATATTATTTTTCGATATGGTCAGAAATCATTTTCATCTATATTTATATCTATATAAAGTTATTTTAATAATATTATTTTCAATAATCAAAATATTATTACATTTATCAATAAAAATGGTTTAATGTAGAATTTCTAAAAAGTAATATTATTATAGTTTATAAATAAATCATGTTTTGACTTATTACCAATGTGTGGAAGGAATGAAATTTTAATAAAACAAGACAATGGTGGACTTTACTTTCATCATATAAATTATCCTATTTGAAGTTTAAAATAAATGTGTTTGTGTCTATTTTATAATAAAATAAATTTATCATTAGTTTTATTAATTTTTTATTATCAAGAAGGATAATAATTTTATATCATTTTTAAATGAAATATTAAAATGTTCAATTAATGTAATTTTTAATATAATTAAATATCAATTGATGTTTATAATGCTCCAATTCCATCTATATTTTTTATGGTTTATCAGGATATTGAATATGATATGAAATCTATTTTCTATCCATTTTTTAATTATGATACAATGAAGAATCTTTGATATTGATGATGATACATTGATGAGGCCTATTTCTTTATAATGGTTACACTATGAATATATTACTACTATTTTTTGGCTCAAAGGGTACATGAGAGCTTATTGAAATAAAAACATATGGCACATGGTTGATTATCCCAAGACTGAAGAAGGTTCAAAGGTGGTTAACTCAATCATAACATTTATTGAATTGATTTTAAGAAGATGTGGCGTGTGATCATCATATATATCCTTGTGATTTATGGGTCCATTATATCCACTCAATGAATTATATAATGGTGAATAAGTTAAAATAAGCCTAAGTGGGGAATGATTTGATATACTATTATTACATGAAAGAATTGATAACCGCATAAGAGATGATGATGTGGTGGAGGAAATCAATATCAACCATGGAAAAAATTTAGATGTAGAAATATTGTCTGAGAAAAAGAAATAAAGACAATGATTGGTGAATAGAAACATGAGAAGTGTTGTATTGATGATTGAATAATACATATGTAGCTGGAAAAACTAATTCTGAGAGAGAACCGAAAACCATTCTAGAAAAGTATGAAAACCAACGAATTTTTGATGCACTGAATCATATTACATCCTAAAAAATTAGTATGAACATTATGAAATGATTAACTATAGAGAAGATTTAATTGTTACCGAGAAGATATTGAGGAGAAAATACCATATTCTGGATGTGTTGAGAGCTAGATGGATCTACACCTAGTGAAAATTTCAGAACCTTGTCTATTTCTATAATAAAATAAAATAGGGAGATAGATTTTTAAAGAAAAAAAATAAGGTTTTTCAGATGGTGAATTGAATCGTGAAGAGGGTGATGATCGTGTTATACCGCTGCAGATCTCAGAGGAGACAGTTAATACATGAAACCCTATCATATGGAGAGGGATTTTGCGAATGGGAAGGGAGGGGGTTGGAGGGATTGAGGGTGGCGGGAGGCATACTACATTGTTTGATGATGGCAGTAGATCTCATAGGATACCAATAGTACATGGAAACGTAAAAGATGGGATGCCAAATTTCTAAATCATGAACTATACACCAATTTTAGTGGATTGTAGAAGATGAATTGATACAAAAGAGGAGTAAAATGTAGAGTAGGATGCCGATAGTGGTTTGTGGGATGAGCTGGATGAGGGAAGGAGAAATCGTAATGAAAACCAAAGTAGAAGACATGAAAAATTGAGGGGTATTTGGGTTTGGAGGGAGCCGGTTTTGAGAACCTTATAAGACGGATAGGGAGAGCCCATAGGAACGAATTTTTAGGACGATTAGCATGACATGGTACCATATTTTTGAGGGAGCAATGGTTTTTTTGGGTGACGAGGATGATTGTTGAAATAACACTTAAGGAAATATGGGTGTGGAAGATTATTAGCAGGACACATGGAAGTATGAATTCCAAAATTAGTATAGATAGTGATATGTGAATTTTAATTCTAACCAATTTCCATTTACATCATTTTTGACACTATAATGATGCATAAATTAATTTCATTAACATATTTCCTTGTTTTCAAATTTCACTGTTAACCAAAATTTTATCTATTTCGGAAAAATACCAAAAATTCTCCATAATTTTATTAACATTTAGAATTATAAAATTAATTCCGTTTTACCAAAATTATATTCTATATATTAGAATATTAATTATTAAATAAAATCCTTACTTTTTAGTAAAATAATAATTTTAAACCTATAACTAATTTTATGAGACCTTGAAAAATTAATCAAGGTCCCACATTAATATCATATTACCATGATACAATAAAATAATAATTTACCATTATATTTAATGAATATATAATTTGATTTAAATTATTAAATCACTTATTATATTTTAATTAAATATTTATGATTTCAAAATACCAAACCTTATTCTATGATTATATTTTCCCGTAAAAATGCCTAAATTTTATATATACATTCATTGGTGAAGTTAATATTCATTTAGATGAAATAATATTCTTAAGGGGTATATTACTATTCATAAGACTATAATCACTATTCATTAGGGTATGTCACTGTTCAGAAATAACTATACTAGTCAAACCGGAATAAAAAAAACTTACTGATCACAATAGTGTATGTCTATTCATCGAAATTCTATTAACCGAATTTGAAAAAAATATATGAATACAAGTCTATATATTTAACATAGTTTTTAAAAGTTCATTTAATCACATATTATTTCTTTTTATATATAAATCTAATCCCTTTAAGATTTAATATATATTCTCTTCAATTAAATTTTTAGAATATGATATCTATCATTATACACAACAATATGCATAAAAAATACGATATAGTATGTTATAGTATCATTTGAGTATAACTGTTATAACCTATCAATTATATTACTAGGTATTTATAGTGGTAATAAAAATCATGATTCATTTTTACAAGTTATTTTCCAAAAAAAATATAGTAATTTATTCCTAGTAGACAAAAAATCAATTTTTAGAAAATTAAATTTATTCATCTGAAATGTGTTTTCTTCAAAAATCATTTGCAATGAATTTTGTCGATGAAAATTATATTTACTTTTTTCCCAAATTTATAAATTTCATTTAATAAAATGATATGAATTCTTTAAATAATCATATAAGAATAATCTATTTGTTATATTTTTGTATTTTTCAAAAATAATTAATTTTTTAGTGACTCGTGAAAAACACAATTATATCAAATTTAGCCATGTCTATTCATAAAATAAATTAATTTAAAGAGAAATTTTATTTTTTTATTATATTAAAGTGGAATATAATTCATTATAAAAGAAATCTATATAATTCTATCTGTAAAATAAATAAGTACGATTACATTATGAGTTCAATTTTAAGCCTAAAATTACATTTTTCTAAAAAAAATTATTCATTGTGTTTTATTTATTATTATTATATTTAACTTTTGATACAAATATATGTTTATTATTTGAAATTAAATTTCATATTTTAAATTAAGTTGTTTTGATATTTTAATTATTCCCCTTTTATTATTGATCATTTTGAATGGTAACCTTGTTTAAAAGGTAATCACCATGAAAACGGTAAGATAAGTAAAACATTGTTAAAACAATGGGATATGAATTGAAATAAAACATATGAATGACCTTAATATATTTTATGAGTGTCGATAAAATATAAATATAAAATATATTATGGTGTTACAGTTTTTTACAATTTTTAATAGATAATAACATATATAATATTTGAAGTAAAGGAAAATAAAAAATTTCACTCTCTTGTATTATAAAAGATCTAATAATTTCCATCATTTTAAAAAGAGGTCATGTTTAATATTAAAAGTTTATTTTTAATATTTATTTTTATGGTATTAATTATTTTAATTTTTTAGTGATGATATAATTACCATAAATGTGTTCACAATATCAATAGAGTTCTTGTGCAAGTAGTATAAAAAATTATAAAGAATTTGAAAAATAAATTTATATTAAAATGGATTCAATTTATAATGATGTTAAATTAATTTTTTGGGTAATTATAATGTATAACTGATTTTTAATAGGTATATATTATAAATTAATTTATTTTATCATAACATTAAATTTAAATTTAATTAATCGTTTAAAAAATTACATTATTGATATTTAATATTATATAATAATTTATTAAATTATTCAAAATATGTGAAAATATTGAATGTAAAAAATATTAATTATAAATAGTCCCTAGTTTCATTAATAGACTATTTATGGGAAAATTGATTACATTATAATTAAATTTATGACCAGTATTGATTTAAAAATTTGATACTATGGTAAAAGATAGAAAATCTTATTATGGGGATAAACTTATGAAATAAGTGTTAAAATGTCATAAAAATTTCATAAATATTATTATATGAGGTAATTTATAACCTAAATATTCTTTACTCAAATCAAATCCATTTTTTATCCACTTTACATTGAATAACACTTTAAAATATTTTAATGTTTTATAAAATTACAAGAGTGCCTCTACCCTCAATTAAAAAAAAGAACCACCTATCATATCATCTAAAAATATTATCAAGACACTAATATCAACTAAATATTTACTATTTAAATTTATCTATTACATTTACATTTATTTTACTTTTATTACAACTTAAAAACCATTCCCTATAGTGCTTAACGAGTGATCTAAATGATACATCTAAAGAAGTGTTATATGATATTTACAAATTGTTTTCTTGTTTCTATATCTATAAAAAATCACAAAATGTTCATTAACCATAATTAAATAATGTAAAAATATTTATTTACTACATTTTTCTTAATTTATATCATTTTTATATCTCATTTTCAAACATTGGAAAATGAGAATGTCGTTCGTGCAATCGTGTGGACGATAACCTCTAGGAGAAAATGTGATTCATTTATCAATTTTTTTCTTATCATTAATTGAAACATAGTTATATTTAATGAATATATATGATAGAATTTTTATTAAAAAAAATATTTATTATTTATTATTTTTTTAATCCCATATTTTAATAAATAGATACATCACACATGTGTGCATACGTGATATATTCGCCATGGTGTAATGACATTCGTTATTTATCACAACCTTATATGGACTGTAATAAAGTGTATCTCATTAAAAAATATTCTTTTTATTACATTATTATTATACAAGATATGATTTATCCATGACCATGATTCAATGATAATATTTATTGAACCTAAACTGAATCGGGAACACTATATTTTTCACCCAAATGATGATTTTAATAATGAATTAATAATAAAAGGTAATTATATATTATAATAGAAATATTTATAGACTTATATGAATGATGGTTGTTTTAAAATATATTATATTAAATACATATTTGTTATAGAATATGTTTGAATATATATGTAGAAGAAATGAGACTTGATATATTGTTATATCATCTCAATATTTCTTTTTTGGGACATATGTTATGAAATTCACCTATCGTAATTTTTATCAGTATGTATAGATAAATAGGGAATTAATATCATTAATATCCTTATATTAGTTATACTTAAAATAAAATTTTATGTTAATATTTTAGGGGGATTACAGTTCAAATGTTACCAATGCGTCATGGGTTAGGCTATAATCTCACTTGTAAGAGGGCCTTTTTATGATGAAATTTTTTGTGATTGGATTATATGAACACTATATATTAAAAAAGTTATGTTTTATTTTAATATTTTTATTTATTAAGTTACATTTATTATATGTGTATTTTATCTCTTTTTCAGTCAAAGAGAACCTAAATAATGTTGTTATGGGAAATTGTACTTTTTCAAAATATGGTCAGAAATAATTTTCATACATGTACTTGTTTTACTAAATAATTATCAAGAAAAGTATTTTCTAAATAAAAATGAATTTTATTTCATTTTAAATATGGATTAATTTTAATAATTTTAAAATATATCTTATTACATTTTGAAAATCATTGTTTTACATTTTACAAAAGTTATAGAATGGTGTTATATAATCATACACGACATTAGGGTATTTTCCAACATAAAATATTAATAATTTTTGTCATTATTATATAATTTTTTTTAAATTTTTTCGATAAAAAATATGTCTAATTATTTTTTTACTTCATCGTATTAAATATATTGGGAATTGAATAATCAAACTTTTTTTCAAAGAAATATTTTTATGTCTTTAATGTAATTATTCATAAAACTAAAAGTCCTTTGATGTTCATTGTGATACACTAGAGATATATTATTATGGTACCATCACTATTATTAATCATTATTTATATGATTATATATAAATGTAAATTTATCCTTTTTTATTGTAATAGGTTATGTTAGTTATGAATAATGATATTATGATTATCATGAATTTACATTGATGTAACACATTTCATTTCAATAGGTTAGACTATGATGAAGTACGAAAATGTTATGATATCATTGTCTAAATGGGATGTCATTCCAAGACCAAAATATGTTACATGGGTGATTATATCTATCTTGACACATGTATATGTTTGGTTAACCTATTCATAATATGTGATAAGTGATTTTATATTTTTCTGACAGATAGCGATGATATATCTCATGATGGAATGTATGTCTATTATATCACTTCAATTATTTAGGTAATAATGTATCTTTAAAACATTCCAAATAGATTATGGTGGTTATACACACCTACGAGATAATAGAGCTAATAAAATCTTATGAGATGAATAATATAAGAAAAAAATTCATAATAAAGCTTATAAACCCATATAAAAGATAAATAATTGAGTATTTAGAGGATAATTCAAAAGTAATGTTTGAAATGGCCATGTATGATTTTAAATTATTGTTAATTTTCAATAATTCTAGTTATAGGATTGAACCATGACTGTGAATTTTTTTCATTCTTATGTATATTACACCAAATTATGTTTAATTCTTATGATATGTTATACTAACTAATTAATCATTATTGAAGATTTCACATTACTATAAACATTTTTTCTTTTATGACAATTTCATAAGTTATAAACCAAGATTCATTATGTATCAATTATTGGGGTAGAATTTCTTAATTTATGATAATGTTTTCATTCCATTTATTTTAATTTTATACTCAAATATTAAAATTGATGGTTATATCCCATGTTTTCCATTTCTATGAATATGAGCGTACGGTTACATGTGTTTCCCTTTTTCCATATTATGAATAATGGTTTTATGTACGTTATTCATAATAAGGACACCAGATATGAAGAAACTAGTGGGATATAGTGTATATTTTTATGAAATGGTTGTTTATGTATGCAGGATTCCAAATAGAATATAAAAATATGGTTCTAAGATATGTTTTAGTGTGAGATGTAAAAAATATTCATCTAAAATGACTCAATATCTAATTATATAGAGAATTTGTTTCTATAGTTGATATGAAAAATGTTTTTTGAAATAGGATGATAAGGAATTAGTGAAAATATGAAGGTTGTGCCTAAGTATAAAAGAATATAATATGATACTATAAATCATGATTAGGTATTGTCATAGAAATGAAATACTTTTTAGGATACTAAAAAGTGTAACTAAGACTTATAATGGATGTACCTTGTGTTATTTCCCATTAAATTTTTGTATTGGTTATTAACAAGATCTTCAATTTGTTCTTGAAAATGATGCCTAACAATAGACCTCATTAGACACTCAAGGTGGATATGTTTTAATTATTTCAAATTAAAAATATAAACCTTTATAATTTAATTAAATATATTATGATCATGGATGTACTAGGGTAAACCTAATGTGTTATAGATTGAATGGAATCTATCTCAGTTTATAAATCATATTATATTCACAATTAGATGAAACATAACAATCATTACTGATATTTATTATATATTTTTTTGGTTTTAATCATTTTATGGAACTTGAAGGAACCATGATAAAAATTTATAAGAAGTAAACTATGACAATTTTTTAAATGAACAGTCCAATGGGATAAACAATGGAGTTAAAAATCATGTGGTTATGTATAACAAACTATCTCAATTTGTGATTAAAATCTTAAATATTGGGGAGTTTCCTAAAAACAATAATTAGATAAAAATTTATTTTGATTAAATTTCATATGATATAAAACATATTGGAATAATTATATAATTACATTTATATAAATAAAATTTAATGAAGAACCCATGTAAATTTTAAAAATTATTTGGGGATAATTAATATCATGTAATGTATGTATTAGAGGAATTTTTTTTGAGGAAAATTGAATAGTTCTGATAACTCTATGGAAGGGGATGAATTTATCCCAACATTATCAATATAATTTTTTAGTTATATGATATATGGTTATTGGGATACTCAATACCAAAAAAGGAAATTTTTTGAAGGTAATTAGAAATATCATATACGAAATGTTTTGAATGTTTATGTGTTGATGATAATGAAACTAAAAATGACATATAATAGTCACATATTATATCATTTACTCTATTTAAATTATTAAATGTTATTATATTATTCTAGATGAATTTTAAGAAATAATTCATATTTTTAATTTGAAGAAGGAATTCGAATTATTAAATCATAAAAATTTTGTGGTTTTGATGGTGGGATATTTTAGTTAAGGATTGATAAGTTTCAATAATGACTATAATTTTGAAGTAATGAATATGATTTTTTATGGAACATAATTATAAATAAGGATACATTTGTATATATTTATTGATATTGAATATATTATTCGTTATATATAACTCATAAATTTAAAATTTCCAAATGATACTTAAGGAATAATTCTATTGTAATTTTTGTATATATGTTGAATGTTATAAATTATATTAAATTTTAATATGATATTCAACAAAACTATGGTTGAAGGGTTTTTTTCATTTTGGGAAAATATTCCATAAGATATATAACCTTGACATTGAAATTTTAATTTTAAACAATGTAATTATTGTTATTTATGTATAAGTTGGCAATAACGGTACAATATAAGACCAACTGAATAATATTAAACATTATAAGAAGTTATTTTAAGAAACAAATATGAGTTATATTTTTAAATCCAAGATGAATTGATAGTGTGTTTATGGTGATTTAATTTATAGAATTAATTATTAGGTTTTATCCAGTTTTTTATGAATTCTTTGATCAGATTTATATAATTTAGGAATTAATTTAAATGATATTTTAAATGAATATGATTTCTAATATTTTTGTTCATATTTGGCCTCAATTTTTTTGAATAATGATAACATTTTTTTTGAGGAATAATAAAAGATGAACACTATGAGATATTTTTTAGGTTTCTTATATTGATATATATTTTCTAATTAATACTAAATACAATATTAACTTCTTCTAAATATTATGTAATAATTACATGTATATCAAATAGAAATAAATTTTCATCATTTTGAGGATCATATAATAATCTAAATATTTATTTTAGTGCTTTAGAAATTAAAAATAATTATGTTTATTTTTCATATGTAATATTATGTGACAAAAAATATATATATATTATAGAAATTATACTAAAAATTTAGTAATAATATTATCTCTTATTCTTGTTCTTGATGTTAATAAATTTCTTTTCCTCAATAAGGATTTATAATATAAATTCAGTTTAATCACTAATAAATCATGTTCCATTTTTCGGACACACATTCAAAAATATGATTCTAATAATGATATTTATATTGGGTTATAGTGATTTATTACAAATTCTATTTTTATATAATATATTAAGGTTGATATATCATTAGAAACTATATGTTGACTTTTCACTCTATTTTGGATTCCCATATATATTTTTTTATGGTATTTGAAAAATAAAAATTATGATTTTGTATTTTATTTTATGGGACAGAGTGTAACATCGTGGTATTTAATATATTTTTCTTTGAAAAAATTGGGATTTTTGAATATATTTCTTTATATGTGACATAAATCTTTAAAAAATAACAATATACAATAATATATTATTATTTGAACATAACCACCATAAATCTTCTATTTTAATATTGGATATTAATAGTGGTTGTCACATTATGAACTATTTATATAAAATGTTCTGAATAAAAATGTATTGATTAATTCTTAAGAAAAAAGAAATAAATTTTTAGTGATGTCATTTTTTTCTTAAAAAAATATTCTGAAAAAATGATTTTTATTTCATTATCTACAATGAAATTATAAATAACTTTTTACCACTGTTATAAATTTTATTTCATAAAAATGTCATTATATTTATAATAATAATAAAATAAATTATATATGTGTGATTTTTTTTTTATTTTTACAAAAAATGTTGATTTTTAGTGAATTATAAAAAATTATATTTTTAACAAATATCATACTTTATTTTCTTTGAATATATTAATTTAAAACAACGAATATATTTTATATTTATTAATAATGATAATATTTTTATTAATAATTTAATTACTTCAATTTTGGTTAGAGATATTATTGATTTTGAAATAGATTCACTTTTAGGAATATAGAACATTCATCTAAAAATATTTTATCATTTTAAGCTTTTATATTAATTAATTTTGAAAAATTTTAAAAAATTTATATTGATAAATAATTTACTTATTTTTAATCCGTAGTTTAAAATTTGGTAAATATTCAACTTTTATTTTTGATTATTTTGAATAGCAGCGTTAGTAAAAATATCGCCATCATGGTAATGTTAAAATAAGTAAAAAGATATCAAAACTATGGGAGAATAATTTAAAATAACTCAAGAACATTAAATTAATATATTTTATTAGTTGTATTATCTTTCATTTTATTTATTTGATGTTATAAAAAATGTGTTTAATTTTAACCTGATTATGGCTTGTAATTTATTTTATATAAAGAAAAATTATAATTCACACCCCCTATTATATTAAAAATAATAATTTTTTTATGTGGGAATAAAATTAGTAGTGTTAACAATTTAATTGTTCATTTTAATATTAATTATTTATTATGATTGTAATTTATTTCTAATTTTTTATTTTAATAAAATTATATTAATTTCATATTGACCTATTACATATTTCTTGTGAAATCATTAGGGATATATACTAAATATTTTTTTAGTCATTAAAAATAATTATTTTTCAATGACTTTTGATGTTCCATCAATTTTAGTTTAACTAAAAATTTTAAGTGATTGGTAAAGGTTATATATTCTAAACACATATCTTTATTTAATTCTTAATGTCAAAATAATTGAGATTTCTCATAAATGAAATTAATTTCATATTATGTTATATAATATTTTATATAATTATTTTAAAAACAAAATAAAATATTTTATTAAGATAGGTTTAATGTGTAATGTTTTTAAATTTAATCCTTGGACCATTAATGAAATAATTTTTTCCATTTAATTTTATTTATTACACCAAATGATAAAAAATGTGCTTCCATTGTTATGGATAGAAAGGGTTAATATGCGGTAAAACCAAAGAGATAGGATTTAAAATGACCAAATAAATTTTATTAATAATATTAAATGAGATTATTTTGATACAATATCATCTATATTTTACAATTAACACAATATTAAAATAATTTTCCCTAAATGGTACTTTATAATATTGTAATTTTTTGGAAAATTTCAAGAGTGCGCCTCCCCTCAATTATAAAAAGGATATGACTCTCCTCTCTCCCAAACAATAAATTAATCAACTAATATAATTTAAAACCAACATAATTATATTAAAAATTTGTATATACATTGTATTAATGTTATTTTTGTCTTAATATTCCTTCTCTATACTTCATAAACGAGATCTAAATGGGACTCCCACAGAAGAAATATATATTCTTTTCCAAATTCTTTTTATGTTTATTAAACCTTAAAACATATAAAAATGATTAATATCCATAAATAATGTATAAAAAGAAAATTTATAAAACTATATATTGTTTGATTAATGTTATTTCTATTTTCTATCATCATCACATCTATTGAAAGATGGTAACATCACCAATGCATACATGTGAACTGGAACCTCTAATACTAGATATGATTTATTTATCATTTTTTATTTTCATGACTAGTCACGTGGATATATTTAATGAAAATATATGATATATACTATATAATTATTATTTTATAATGTGGAATTATTATTATTTTATTATTTGATTTCATCCATAAAAATGGATACACCACTCAAGGGTATGTATTGGCTACCACCACCATTATGTGATGTAATTAGTTTTTCATAACAAATTTATATAGATAATAATAAAATTATATATGATGAATAAATTAACTTATTATAAATTTATAATATTATTTTATATGATGAAATCATAATAATATTTCTTGAAATATAATTATTGAGCCAAACATTCCAAGAAATCATACTATTTTCACCGAAAAGATGATTTTAATTAAAAAATTGTTGATAGATGGGTCATTGAAAATTATAAATGAATTATTTATAGTATTATATATATATATATATTTATATCATATATTTATAAATAATTTATATTTCTTATATAGGATTTCTAAATGTGTGTGATTAAAAAAGAGAGAAAGCCTAAGAGTTTATCATGTCAATTTTTTTCCATTTGTTACATTGTGAACATATAGAATACAATGAAGTTATAAAGACCATTTTATATTTTATATCATGAATAAAATTATTTTAATGGAATTTAAATTTTCATTTAATGTTATTATTTTATAGGGTATATAATTCAAATGTTATAAAGTATGTATGATTTATGACACAGTCACTCTTTTTAGCTTATTTTTTATTCTAAAATTTATAAAGATAATGTTGTATGAACAATATTTATTAAAACCATTTGAAAATATTATATTTTATTTAATCATGTTCTCATAATTATTCTATATATTACTCCACTCATTGGTATTCATAGAGATACTAAAACATGTTTTTATAGAAAAACAATATTATTTTTCGATATGGTCAGAAATCATTTTCATCTATATTTATATCTATATAAAGTTATTTTAATAATATTATTTTCAATAATCAAAATATTATTACATTTATCAATAAAAATGGTTTAATGTAGAATTTCTAAAAAGTAATATTATTATAGTTTATAAATAAATCATGTTTTGACTTATTACCAATGTGTGGAAGGAATGAAATTTTAATAAAACAAGACAATGGTGGACTTTACTTTCATCATATAAATTATCCTATTTGAAGTTTAAAATAAATGTGTTTGTGTCTATTTTATAATAAAATAAATTTATCATTAGTTTTATTAATTTTTTATTATCAAGAAGGATAATAATTTTATATCATTTTTAAATGAAATATTAAAATGTTCAATTAATGTAATTTTTAATATAATTAAATATCAATTGATGTTTATAATGCTCCAATTCCATCTATATTTTTTATGGTTTATCAGGATATTGAATATGATATGAAATCTATTTTCTATCCATTTTTTAATTATGATACAATGAAGAATCTTTGATATTGATGATGATACATTGATGAGGCCTATTTCTTTATAATGGTTACACTATGAATATATTACTACTATTTTTTGGCTCAAAGGGTACATGAGAGCTTATTGAAATAAAAACATATGGCACATGGTTGATTATCCCAAGACTGAAGAAGGTTCAAAGGTGGTTAACTCAATCATAACATTTATTGAATTGATTTTAAGAAGATGTGGCGTGTGATCATCATATATATCCTTGTGATTTATGGGTCCATTATATCCACTCAATGAATTATATAATGGTGAATAAGTTAAAATAAGCCTAAGTGGGGAATGATTTGATATACTATTATTACATGAAAGAATTGATAACCGCATAAGAGATGATGATGTTAACATAATTGAACACAAACTTAAGACATAATTTGAAAATTTTATAGAGGCATTTCAAATATGATAAATTATACACAATTATTTTCTGGGAGTGAACCTGAAAAAATGAAATTATTTTCTATTCTTTTGCATGTTCTAAATACATATTTATTCTAATAATGATAAATTATTTATCCTCAAGAATAGTTATTGATGAATCCAAATTCTTATGACCATTTTATATGAAAATGTGTCAGGACATGGACAAATAGTTATGATATATAATTGGTTTGGTATGAGTTTCATAAGTTAAGATCATGTTATTGTGCCCCTTTTCAAATCTTAGGCTCCAAAACTATCATTAGTAGCAATCACACGTGTCTTCCCATACTAAGCTCCATAGCTCACCATTTCCCTTGGTTATAGAAATTTTTTTAGGGGTGTTATGGTATGTATATTCGAATTACTTAGGGGTTAATGGTGTAAATTTTTATAGAGTGGTTATTAATAAATCCAATTTTATTAGGGAAATAAATCAATAATGATATCGAGAATTTATTAGCGTGGCATTTCAATAATATTCTTCTAAAATGATCAATTATAATTTCATGTTAGGTGTGGATTCCTTTTTGAAAAAATGAAATGAATTTACATATCAAATTTCATTGCGATGTTTAATTTTTTAAAATATATTTAATATAATTCATTTATTATATTTGAGAAATTAATCTTATAAAGGAATATATAATATATTTATATATATTATTGAAAAATTAAATTCAAAATATATGTATTATTAATATTATTTCATAGAAATAAATATATAATTTAATAATAATCTATTAGTTTGTTCATTGTAAAATAAAATTAGGTTAACCATTCAAAATTGATAATTTTTTTTATTAAGATAATAAACTCTTAACAAAGATTTTTATTAATATCTCTTTTTAAGAGTAAATATATTTGACTAGATACAAATAAAATTAATTATTTATTTTCTTCACATTTCATTTTCCCAATTAATGATATTAAAATAATTAATAAAATTATATAAATAAACAAAACCATTCTTTAATGATGATAATAATATTTTGTTCATAATATCATAAAATAATATATATTATTTATTAATTAATTAATTTTTTTCATTATTTATTGTTTATGAATTATCTTATTTTCAATTTCATTAAACAATTATACATGTTAAACATGACTGGAATATACATTCACATGCAATGATCATATATCCATTAACCATATTTAAAATTACTATATATCTAAATAAAATATATATATTGTTCTTATTTAATTATAATATATAAACATACCTTAATAAAATCATCCATAATATTAATTTACATCTACCTATACATTTATAATATATTTATATAATGTTCATCCTTATTTCAATAATTAAAAAAAAGTTATGATATTCATGTAAGTCTATAAGGAAAATTTTTTTAGGTTAAATATTTTATTATACCTGTATTTTAATTTATCTTATATTTTTCTTACTGATTTTTAATATTTTATACATATAAATTTTTATGGTTTATTTTTTATTATAATATGTTGTTTCATTAAAATGTATCACAATTGATTTAATTTTTTTTATTATGAAAAAATCTATTTGACATTGTTTTTTTATAATTATGAATACATATTAAAAATATAGGGTGTTATATTATACCCCATTTGAAAGAATTTTCCCATAAAAATGTCAATGCTCATATAAAAAATGGGTTCACCACATCATCATTGTATCATTAGGATCCCCTGATTCATCAAACGTATGACTTCTTTAGTGAACATTAACAATGTGACTACTTTTATCATATTGTAAATTTTCCATACGATCCAAGACCTCTACTAGTTATTCATCTTAATTGAGAACATGTTTTCGGGGTACAACCTCTATGTTTACAAAAAAGTATTGGGTTATTAGAATACATCTATTAATGTGATATATAGAACTCATCATGCTCTTGGAAATGGTTTGGTGAAAGTTAAATATGATTAAATAGCCACCCCCGAAAAATCAATAATATCAAAATGTATAATGTTTATAAGGATAAAATATCCCTTAATCTTGAATCTCATAACCATATTATATTTTTATATTCTATGTAATATTGTATATCTCACTTTAAATTTTAAATCACCTTGATGATTATCATCTCACATATTTTTTAGAATTTGTGAAATTTTAATATGCTACTATATGGTTTGAATGTCCTCTAACATTTATTGCCAAATGTAAGGTCTAAAAAAATTTCTATCCAATATTATCCCATTCTATGGTAGTTGTAAACCTTGTCCCATAATGATCATAATTTTTTTTATTTTAATTTTACAATAGAAACTATTGTAACCTGAGAAATTTAGTAGGGGATAGTGCTTATAAAAACCTCATTGGAAATTATTTGAGTATGATATTTGAATATCAACAACCTTTTAAATAGTAATTTCTAACATTTACCATCTTTTTTAGGATTATAAATAGTGATTAATCATGGATATTTAACCAAACCAGTCAAAATAATCTTCTTGAACATCAATATAAATCTCATATATTGATATGATAAAATGGAAAGTTGTATACCACATAGACCTAACACATACTTTATAAATATCCATTAATGGTGACAAAATTAGAAATGATATTGAATATAAATAAAATGTGATGAACACATGGAAATGAACTAAAAAACCAATTTCATTATAGACATTGTAATTATTTTGAATATATTAAACTAAATAAAAGTGATGTTCTACCATTTATATACATGTATGATTAATTATTTCATTATCTCCTTATACTTATGTCACCTATCCATAATTTTCCTGCATACTAAGAATTTTCATATATAATATATAATCGATCCATTTAGGTTCTTACATAATAAATTCTTCATGATAACCCTATACATATTCCTACTTCATTAATGAATATAGAATGTCACCCTTTTATGTAATCATATAAAACCATCAATTATTGTATTGATAGAACTCATATCTATGTCTAGAATCATATAATTCCAAATTTACCAAAGATGACTTCAATATATTCCTTACCTTCATATGTATCTCAATATTCTCATTTTATCCCACCTTTACCTATACCTCAATGTATAATTGACAATTATTAGATAATGATATGATATATCTGATTCCCTTGTGATTTGATAGCCTATAATTTTGAAATCATTGAGTATTCAGAAACAATCAATCCTCATCCTAGATAATGTAGAATTTTTCTTCCTATATACAACATCAATATGTTTGTTTCATCCTTGGGTAATAATTTAATGATTACTCATTTTATTTGATAAATATGAATCATATCATTTGGTTCATGTTCTACTCCATCCTTGTGAATATTTAATTTAAGATATTATGATCATTATATACATCATAACATTAATGATAGTGATAATGTCTCTGTATCTATAATGAAAATATCACTATAGAATGATCCAAATTATACACAATGTAATTTTTCTAATGGATTTTTGATTGATATGATAAATAAGATAACACTTGTAATTATAAATCGAATCACATAAAAATATATTATTTGATGCATATATGTATATCAAAATTTTTTATCAATGATATGGTATTATGAGAATAGGTGTATTAAAAATCCTTATATTATGATTATTAAAATTCTGTTCTTTCTTTTATTTCAATAAAAATATAACTCGCTTTTAATTTTAATGTTTTGATGATTTGAGGTTTGAGATAAATTTCCTCACATCATCAAAAATATCTATCCAATGTCGAAAAAATACATATATTGTGAGAATTTTATCTCTGGTTCATTCTTCAAATTCATTTATATTTTAAGAATAAATATATATAAACTTATGTTTCATGAAATTACCCAACAATGATACATTATATAGGAAAAATTGATACTTTATAAAGTTTTCACAAAATTTATCCTTTTCAATTCAATTAAAAGAACCCTCACATGATATTTATTAGCTTCTATACTCATTGAATATATCAATATTTAATTTATAAATACCACCTCCTATTTTTTGATGTAATCACAATGAAATATTTTCATTAGATCCATAATGATAACATGCTTATATTTTTGTTGAATTGGAATCACTATCAATTTATAGTGTGAATATATTTTATAAAGGGATATTTTAGCTGTATAATATATTTTCATCCAAAATTGATGATATATATATTGAAGTTCTATAATTTTTTATTTTTTATCTATTATATTTTTATTTGAAAATTCATTAATATGTGGTAGAGGATACTTATTCCTGATCATGGATTTTATGGATCATGATGATGAGTAAAAATATTCATTGATAGATATTTATTAGTGAAAATAGAACTCCTACAACCTATAATAAATAATTTGGGAATATAAAACCCTTTTATAGATTTTATTGATGTATCTTCAAAAATTCTTCTAATATAGAGGGTAAAATTTTATAGAGAATGTACAATGCGGGAATATAATCTGGAATGAGTTCAATTAAAAATTTGTCCTCATGTTCTATGGGATGAACATAAAATTCATTGACAAATATACATATATATCCCAACAAAATAGACACATCTATATCGTTGTGTTTCCCCAATGTTATTATATCCTTGAAATCATAATTTTTGGGTATCATGACATATATTATGGAATTTTTTCTTTAATGAAATTAATCATAACATTTGAATAGAAATTTGATTTTGACGTAATTTGGAATATGAAATGATATTTCCATATAATGATACTTGATATAATCACTATATAAGGATTTCCAAAACATAAATAGTATCACATAATATTCCTTAATGAGAATAAAGAAAATACCTATATTAATTATAATCCTATAAAAATTAATTAAAAATGGATAATATACCATGCATAAAATAATATGACCAACATTTATTTTCATAAATAATTCAATATCTAGTGTTTGAGGTGGAGAATAAATATTCTCAACACATTACTTGATATCATTGTATATGATGAAATAAAGTCAATTAATTTATTTTTTATTCCATAGGGATTCTGATTTTATTATTATCCACTTTTTTATGACCCTCATTAGTAGTTTGATTCCATATGATTTACTTATCACCCTTATCATTAGAGGTTACTCATCTTTATTTTCATCATTAACACTTGTTTAGTTAATTTTTTGGAATAATTTCTATATTTCATGAAATAAAATCATTGGAGTGTGCGTGGTGCATAAGGTTCTGGAAAACCATCCTCTTCACAAGTGAATAATTTATTTATACCTTTAATGAATTTATTTCAATGATTTCTATATTATTTTTAGCTTGAATGATGATTAATTTTCAATCATAAATGTTTTTTATCATTTATGTTTCTACGAAACTCAATATTTGTCTTATTTCCCAAGAAACCATTAATATAATTGGAGTGTAAAATTTCTATTTCTTCTGTTAAAGATTGTCAAAAAATTTCAGGATGTATTGAAATGATCCAAAAATATAATTCATTTTAATTACACATATTTATGGCACTATAGAAATGATTGATTTTCCATTGACATAAAATGATAAAACTATAATATTTGTCCAAACATCTTGTGATTTCATCTTCGTCGGTACTATTGGATTTATCCCCCTTCGATTTTAAATGAAGAAATAATCTCTCTATTTTAGTGAACTTTTTATAGAAAATACACATTGAAAAATATATTACAAAACTCCTCTCATTCAATTGTGTCAATTTCTTTCTCATGTAACTTATAATTAATGATATCATTCCATTGAACATCATCACTATCCAAAAAAACATTTAATGTGAATTTTTTATTATCTTATCATAATAGAATATAAAATATTATTATTTTGTGGGAATCAATTTCTCATAAATTATGGAATAATAAGACCTATAATAGGACGATGGATGTTACCTCACAATGGACTCAATGAAGAGTAGTTCATGCATTAGAAAGTTTTAGAGTACATCATGATTTACATTATTTTTCATAACAAAAGAGTGTTTGGTTATTTTATTCATCATATTTTCCCATTATAACACATATCATATGGTTTCATATTTTTGTAGTCAGTTCAATTTCAAAAAAATTCATTACTAACTAAATTCTATTGGGTTCAATCCATTGACTAAAAAATATTAGTTCCCTCTATAATAACCAAAGTATGAAATAATATTTAAGGATAATCATTCCATTCATTTTTACAATCATTAAATCTTAATTTTGATTAATGAAATTAAGGATCTTATAACTTCACATATTGGTTTAACATTTTTTTATTATATATACTTATTATTCATAACCCATCACTAAAAATAACTAAAAATTATTTTAATACCTATATAGTTGACTACTGTGTAAGAAACATACATATTACATAATTGTTATGATTTATCACTATATCTCATGATAAAATTTACCCCAGAATATATATTTATAAGGTTAATTGAAAATAGATACAAAACGAACTTATCATATAATATTATTATAATCCAAATTATATATTATTCTAAAATTATATCCTTTTAGATAAATCATACATAATACTATTATTGTCAACAAAGGGATATGAAATATAAGAAGGAGTGATATTAGTTTCTCTGTAAGAGTAAACATAAAAGATATCAATTGATGATCATTATTGAGAATAATATGAACCTGTGGTTATGAGAACATAACCGCAGTACATTGTTACATCCAAATATAATCGAAACTAATAAAAAATAATCCAATATTCCGGAGTTATGATATAATTATTTTAAAACAATGCTCAAATATATGAATGAATGTGTAAAAATATTTCATTATTCATGAAACATGAACATAAACTAGGGAGGAGGATGTAGATTATAAAAAACCGTAAATACCACCCCTTATTTCAAGGATAACCGAAAATACCATGTCCACAGATTCTACAAATTCACTTAATTGATGATTTTTACTTCAAAAATACCAAAAATTGCAACCCATGAGACATAAGGATTTATATATTGTTTTGCAAGGATATTATAGATACACCCATAACCTAATGTGTTTCATCCCTTAAGGGTTCATGATTAATCCTTATTTCCAATAATTACACGAGTTATTACATTTTAGCAACATTTTATAATGTTATAATTTATGAATATATACTATGCATATATTCTCTATGTAAAAATGAAAGAATTCATAATTCCATCACAGTTTAATAAACCAATGGGAATGAAATATGATTTATGAAAACCCTAAAAATATATTATCATAAAACATAAAGAGGGAAAATGTGGGGAGAATAATTTGAGAATATCCTTATAGATGCATAAAATATACTAAATTATATTGATATACATGAAAAATAATTTTATAAGATCATTAGATTTAGTCTTTTGAAAATAATAAGAAAAGATTTTTTTGATATTTTTATTTTATATATTAAAAATATGGTAATAAAATTCACTTTGTTAAAATATTTCATCATTTAGAGAGACCATCAAAAAGGAGAAATGTATATAAAATTGTAAAAATAAATTAATGTTGATTATATTTTAAAAAATGAAATTATTTTCACTTAGTTATCGAAAAACATAAATGAATGTAAAATGAATCATAAAAAATATTTTTAAACATTTCTTTTAAATTCTTGTAAATTAATTAAATATCTATATAAAATAACTCGCATTAAAGATATAAGTTTAGATGAAGATAAACATAAGATAATATAATAATAATATATATGGTGGAGGATGATTCATTGCTTATATAAAGATATATGGATAACCTCATTTACAGAAATTATGTTTGGTAATTTATGAACCAATGGGTATTGAAATAATATGAATACATATAAACAAAAATAATAACTATGGGAGAAAAAAATAAATTTTATTATATATATACCGTATAAAAATTCAACAAAATTGAAATTTAGTCATTAAAAAATTTATTACAATGTGATACTTATAATGAAACCCATATCATTAATATAAACTTCATTGAATATTATTTAACAACATTGATGAATTATCTCCTTCTTGAGATGAATTTCATAAGATTGGTGGATTTACAATTACATCCTTGAACTAGAGGCTAAGAAACATTAAATAATATTTTATGAGATTATAAATGATATGATATTCAATTGATAACTATTATAAATTAATTATTTGTAAGGGGAGAAGAAGTGTACTTTTATAGGTGAGCTTTAAATGGAATTCTGAAAAATACACATTAGATAATGTTTTAGATTTTAATTTTATCTTGGTAATTGAATATAAAGTGTATAGTAGTGGATATGTTTCATGAATAACTTCATAAACACAATCTAGATGTACAATTATAGATATTTTCAATCATTACCACATAGTGAAACACATTTACATCATTTTACCCTTATCATGGTAAGTTAATTTTTATCTTGAAAATTTAATTTTATAGAAAAATATACTATCAATATACATACCCAATTAAAATGTTCTATTTAACAATTTTAATTCTATTTATTTTAATTAAAATAATTTTATGAGATATAAAACTTCTAAATGAAATCAATAAAATATAAATATAATTAATATTTTTTAATAAAATGAATTTTTAAAAATATTGTGTTCCTCATCTTATTTCATATAAATTACTCTTCTAATTAGTATTAATATATTTTTATATACATAAAATTATACAAGAAATTTTTAATTTTTAATTTTATGAATATAAATTATTAAGATAATAATGCAGCATTATTTAAAAACTATTATTTGAATGAAACCATTTTAAATTTAAATAAATTTAACCATATCGCATAAAATTTAATTATTTATCATCTTATCATTACATTTAAGCAAAAAATGTTATTAAAATATTTTTTAAAATTTTATAAATACATCAAATCCTTCTTTAATAAAAATAATAATAATAAATCAATAAAATATATATTAAAATATTATCTTTTTGTTTAATTCTATTATATTTTTGAATAATAATATTTTCAATTTCATATATGTTATAAATAATTGATATTCAAATCATATATTTGAATACACAACATCTATCGAATGAAAATTTAACTAACATCCATATATATAATATTCATATTCAATTATTATATATAGCCTCAAATATGATACTAAAACCATTAATCTTCATCATGTACTTCTCTCTCAAAATTCATTCTCTAGATTTAATATTCATCCTTTATTTAATTATTTTATTAAATACAATGGTATTGTTATGAAACCATGGGGATAATGATTATATATTCACAATATTTTTATATAATTTTTTATTAATTCCTCTTGGAGTTTCCTTAATAACGATTAATATTGTGTTTTTGTAATGTATTAATGTTTAACTTATATTTTAAAATCATATTTTAGTAAAATTTATCATATATCCTTGTATTTTGTTATTTCATGTGAAATAAGATATTAAAAATTCTATTTATTTAATTGGAATAACCTAGTAAAATTATAGGGAATTGTACTGTTTACCTCATTCATTTAATACATCAACATTTCCAGAATATTCAGATTATTTTAAAAAAACAAATATTCAAATTTAATTGTATTATACAATGTATAGTGTTTTTGCATCAATAATGTTAATCCTACAAACCAATAAAAAGGGACACCATGTAAAATTAAAAAGAATTAAAATGTAATTCACGACCCTCCCTTGAGGGGCTTATGCTGTGGGTACCCCAAGACTGCATCTGATAGGCTTTGGGCTAGCGACTACCACTATGTAGGCATATCCAACAAATAAAAAGTTTTTTCCAATGTATATGTATATATGAACATATATCTAATCTAACATGAAGAAATTAAGAAACAATGTATGTAGACAATGCATTTAAACAATTAGATTGTAAGGACCTGGTTCTTATTTTTGAGTTACCCGTTTCTTCTTTTCACTTTTTCTTAAGTGTTTTGAAAAAAAGGAAAATGGGGAAAATTCATAAATATTGGGGCTACATGATGTGTACTATTCTACACACCATGTACTTTGGCCGTGTGGGATTAGTACACAAGGTGTGTATCCACAGCGGAGAAGAAGGGTGTAAAAATTGACTACACATCGTGCAGTGGGTATTTACACGCCGTGTAGTCAGTCGGCAAGGAAACAGTAAGGCGGTGGATGCAGACGCTAGCCGGGAGATAGTACATGCCATGTAGTCGAGAATACATGCCGAGTACTCATGTCGACGGATGAACAATTTGGCAGTGCCGCCGAAGGAAAAGCTAAATGATAAAAGTACACATCGTGTAGTCAATAATTCACGCCGTGTAGTTTGTTTTTTTCTCTTAAAATGGGAAATATCCAACAATGTTCACATGATTGTCTTAGAACCAGAAGAATGAGTCGGGAGTGGGGGATGGACCTTGGTGTATCTCTAGATCGAGCGTCGGGAATCCGTTTTCACCTATGATGATCTCGTTGGAACCGCACGGGTAAGCCCTCCACTCCCCTTAAGTATTTCATGCCAATACTTCCTCTAAGGGATGTTCTTTATGTTTTAACAGGGATTTCATTAACCTCAGATATATGTCGTTCTTGGAAGATTCGAGGATCGTCATTCGCTTATACTGTTCATGGACGTTTAAGGTAGGTGTCTTGGTGTTTAATTTCCAACTGTTGTGCGTTTGTGTGTATTTTTGTGCTACGAACCCATGTTGCGGTATCGTTTGGATGAGGTCTTGGATTTTTAAATAACTAGAATTGTATAAGTAATTAAATGTGATACTAAACTGTTGTTTGGGATCGCTTCTTGAATCCCAAACCACAATGGGGGTGCGTTCCTCTGTTTATCCATTTCCCCAGATACCCAATGGTAGGACATGTTTATATTGTTTATAACCTATTCATTGAGAGGAATTTTATTAAAATTGAATTTTTATACGTTGGGCATGGAATAGTTGCTTATTTAGCTTGAGTCCAATGATATATTTAGCATGAGGGCGTGATTGATTAGCCTGAGGGAATAGTTCTATTAGCCCAAGGACAATGCCTGAGGGAAATATTATGTTTACCTGAGGGTTTCGTTTCATTTTTTCCTGAGGGAAAGATTCTATTTCTCCCGAGATTAATGCCTGAGGGAAATATTTTGTATAGCCTGAGGGCATGGTTTTACTATATAAGCCTGAGGGCATGGTTTTACTATATTTGACTGAGGGTATTGGTACTTCTAAGCACATAATTTTATTAAATTAAATGGTTATAAATCTATAATAAAATGGAAATATAACTGGTATGTTAGTTACATTTTCATATTCTTTACTTTATTGCATTTTACTACAGCACGCTGTTGTTTCATATTTACACACAGTTGGGCATGGGCCTTTGGTGGGTGCCTACTGGGATTTATTTCACACACCCTATTTGGGTCATGTCATCAGCCAAAAAATATTACGTTTCTGCAGGTGTGGAGAAGGCCAAGGGTTCCTATACAGGTACATGATTGTTGCTGTGGAGTTGGGGAGCTTGTGACCGGGCTTAGGCTCGCGATAATTCCAGCTGTTTTCTTTGTTCTGTTGTACCTGTATCTTCAATTTTATTGTACTCTATTGTTTTGTAACATGTTCTGGGTGTTTTAGTATAACTTTAGGCATGTTGCATCATTGTCTATATAACTATTGGTTACCTTTTTCTGATGTTCGTTAATTTAAATGTGTATAGTTTATTGATTCTGTTGTTGTTGTATGTATTATCTTATATTCCGATGTGATACACTTTGACAAATGAGGGAATAGTTTCCCCACTATCAGACCTGGCCCTCACTGCTAGTCGATAGCCTCTTGCATTTGGGGAAATGTGCTTGAGGTCATGTGACCAACCGGGTTCGGGGAACCTATTGAGCGGAACCCAGATCTGGGATGTTACAAAGTGGAATCAGAGTAGTTCTTTTCATTGAATTACTATTTGGATCCTTATTCATTGTTATTATGAAAATGGTAGTTTATAATATGTTGTGCCCGGGCGTAGCTAACCCTTGTACAGGGAAAAGCCAGTCTACATCATATTTTTTCCAATCATATGATTTTTCAAATTTTATAGTTGATTTGTTTTCACCGTTGGGTGACACACTTGTGATTGTGCTGTTTATATTTTATCCAGGGGTTTTATTTAGTTGAAACCCAATTAGATGGCGGTATTCAATCTCATTCATCATTTAGGTACATGCTAGAAATCACATGTCATGCATAGTTCCATGCAATGTAGGGGCATTAGAAATTGCATGATGTTGTGATAGTTGTTGTGCTAGAAAAGAATGTTGTTGTGATAACTGTTTTTATAAATACCTTCTATGTGATAGGGTATGTTTATGTGAGACTTTGATAGAATGAACGCCAAACATTGGTTACTGAGGATTATGGGCCTTTACTGACTTGAATTTGGTGGATTATTGATTGTTTATTTTGTTATAACACATATAAGATTCCAAACATTGATTCACGGGGAGTATGGGCCCTCACAGACCGGAATTTGGAACTTAGGTGTTGTTTTCTGTATTTTCTAGATTCAAGAGTAGTTTCAGAGATGTATTGTCTGGATAACCCAGAATACATGAAGTGTAGTTCCTCAGACACACGTCGTGTTTTCACCTGTTCAGGAAGAAAAGGAAACTTTTAAGTACACGCCGTGTACCCTCAGTAAACGTCGTGTAGTCTCTTCCCGTGTTAGTGACAGTGTGTGTGGGGACATGTGGTAGGGAAAGGATAGTGTAAAAAAAAGATTGTACCTGATGTGCACTCTGTGTTGTGTTGACCCAAAGTCTGATTTGTAACTAACAATATGGATGGAGGATACCTTAAGACATACACGTTGTGTCCACTATGGATCACGTCGTGTAGTATGACTTGGGTTCCGGCCATGTAACTAACAACATGGGTCAGTGAAATCCTTTCATGAACACACCGTGTGTAAATTTATCAAGCCATGTAGTGTGATCCGTGTATCCAGCCGTGTAACTAACAGCCCGAGTCGGTGAAGCACGTCTCGTACACACTGTGTACCGGTTGGACATGCTGTGTAGTCTCATCCGAGGACAGACCGTGTGGACTTAGCCATGTGGGTGGGATGACGGGGTGGTGTACACACTATGTGTGGGTATCACCCTCTGTGTAGTATCAATCCGAGTAGTCGGCCGTGTCACTGACAACACAAGCATTTGGAAAATTTCACCATTCACGTCGTGTAGATGATATACACGCCGTGTAGTTTTGTTCAACGGGAGTCGTATGGCTTAGCCGTGTAGAAGGACCCACGCAGGGGAAGAGAAGTCAGGTACACGGTGTGTAGTCAGAATTCCCGCCATGTAGTCTTGTTTGGAAAATCGTGAAATGCATTCTTTCTCATGTTCCCTTTATGGTTCCTTCATTTTCAGTCTTGATAATCTTGATCTAAGGTGTCTGTTTGACATTATAGTGTCATGCCACCGAGACGACCACAAGTTGTTTACCAGGAGAGCGGAAATAATTATACTATAGAGATGGTGGGCCATGGTCTACGAGTGGATCCAGATGCGGCACTAGCTATTATACCAGACACTGGCACGAGGGCATAGTTCCGTGAAGTCATTATGCGGTTCATGCAGACCTTTCAGTGAGCACCACCGGCTGCCACATCTATGGCCGAGCTAACACATATATTTCAGCAGCATCATCCACCTATGTTTTCATGGGATGGTGGACCACATGCTACAGAATATTGGCTGAATTCTATGCAGACTATTTTCGAGAATCTTGAGATGCCTCCAGGGAAGAGGGTAAATCTTGCAACTTATATGCGTGTGATTCCGCCAAGAGGTGGTGGGATGTTAACACTCAGTCTGAGCATCATAGATACATGGAGTCAGAGTATTTTCAGACATCCTTCTATGACTTCTTCTTCCCAAAGACGCTGAGGTCAAATAGAGCTTGACAGTTCATGAATATGCAATAGGGTTCTATGTCGGTAAGGGACTATTCTACTCGTTTCCCCGAGCTTTAGTGTTTTTCACTCTTGCTGGTGGGTGATGAGACGTTGAGGGCCAAAAGTTTTGAGGATGGTCTTCGTTATGACATTTGAGTGCTGGTAAATCTTTTCAGGTAGCCTTCAGTGCATGATTTTGTGAATCAGGCACTAATTACAGAGATGACCCTTCGGGAGGTTAGTGGTGTGGGACAAGGTGGTTCGACACTAGTTTCTGGCACTATTTCTACCGGGAAGAGGAAGCGACATATGAGTTTCTCTGACGGCGGCAGTACTATCTAGGCAGTTTCTTCAGGTGGCCCGATTATTTTCTACCATTGTGGAAGAAAGTGGCACAAGAGACCTCAGTGCCTACGAGAAACTGTGGAGTGTCGAGCATGAAGAAAAAAAATTTCATCCCTTTTTTAAGAAGTTTGTACCCGTGACAAGTGAGAGTGGTTATTTACAGACTACGCGTGCAGGACCAGGACCAGTAGCTTCATACCTATTGGGAAATTGGAATACGTTAGGGTGTGCAGGCATAGATGGTGGTCGTGGCCATGGAAGCCAGACACCTGGATCGTAGAGGCAATAGGGTGGGATATCTCAGGGTAACAAGGTTGTGTCATAGGGCTGCGACACTGGGTAGGCATAAGTAGTGAAACAGACCTAGCAGGAGCAGGATCTCGTACCTTCTACAGTCATAGGTACTATTATAGTAGCTTCTATCTTATCTCCAATACTTTTTGATATGGGTGCTACCCATAGTTTCATATCTGTGCCCGTTGTGGAGATCATTGGGCTCTATTTTACTTCTTCTCCATCTGTTTTGATGCTATACACTCCTTTGGGAACTAGAACGACATGTGTGCGTCAGTGCAAGGAGTGCTCCCTTGAGGTTGAAGGGTGTCACTTTCTATAAGACCTTTTTGTCCTATAGATGACGAGATATGATGTCATTCTCAGGATGAACTGGTTGGTTCCCTTTCGAGCCTTTGTAAATTGCTATCGTCGTAGGGTGAGTTTCACGTAACCCAAGGGCATGGAGTTTCTGTAGAAGGGTGATTGGGATGTTCAGGAAAGACGAGCTGGACCAGAGCATCGTGGGTGAAGTGCTGTCACAGCCCAGATTGTGAGTTTGTATCTGGATGATCAAGGAAAGTGTCAGATGGATTTCCCTCTAGTGGTTGATTGTTTTAGGGATGTCTTCCCAGAAGACTTTTCAGGACTAACTTCAGAGCGAGAGGTGGATTTCTTTATTGAGCTTGTTCCAGGAGTACCATCGATGTCCATTCCTCCTTATTGGATGGCTACACCAGAGTTGCAGGAGCTCAAGAGGCAGTTAGAGGAGTTACAGGAAAAGGGTTTCATCTGACCCAGTAATCTCCATGGGGTTCACCGGTCCTTTTTTCGAATAAGTTAGATAGTACCCTCAGACTCTGTGTGAATTATAGGAAGTTGAACCAGCTGATGGTCAAGAAACGATATCCCTTGATGAGGATTTATGATCTTTTTCATTAACTTCATGGAGCATGACTGTTCTCGAAGGTTGAATTGAAGTTAGGATATCATCAACTGCGCGTGAGACCATCAGACATAACATTTATATCCTTCAGGAGTAGGTATGGTCTATACGAGTACATGGTGAGGCCGTTTGGACTCATGAACGCGCCATTATTTGTCATGGATCTGATGAATTGTGTGTTCCATCCTTAACTAGATTCATTTGTGGTAGTGTTCGTGGACTATATCTTGGTGCATTCTCGCACTCTACACGACCATTCCATCCATTATGAGATTGCATTGAGTAAGCTAAGAGAGCATAAGATATATTCTAAGATCTCAATGTTCCACTTTTGGGTGGACCAGATTCACTTATTGGGTCATATCATCTTAGAGGCAGGATTTACAGTAGACCGAGAGAAAGTGAGAGAAGTAGTTTCATGGGTGAATCATAAGAATGTGTTTGAGATATGTAGTTTCATAGGGCAGGCTGGTTACTACAGCTGCTTTATACAGGACTTATCCCATGTAGCAGTATCATTGATAGGTCTGAGCAAGAAGGGCATGATGTTTGTTTGGTCTGAAGCTTGTGAGACAGCCTTTCAGGACCTAATAGGAATGTTGACATCAGCACCAATCCTGATACTCCTAGAGTAGGGAAAGAGTTATAAAGTGTACTGTGATGCATCTAGTATTGGTCTAGAAGAAATATTGATGCACGACAATCTATTTGTTGCATACGGGTCTCGGCTGTTGAGGCCACATGAGAGGAATTACCTGACGCATGATCTCGAGTTGGCTGTAGTTGTTCGTGCGTTGCGCTATTGGAGACATTATATGATGGGAGAGCATTTTGGGGTTTTCACTGACCACAAAAGTCTGAAATATATCTTTACTCATTGTGACTTGAACATGATATAGAGAAGTTTGGTCGAATACTTTCAGTCCATCGATTTTGAGGTTGCCTATACACCTAGTAAAGGTAATGCAGTAGCTGATGCACTGAGCAGGTGGACTCAGATATAGGCAGTGCAGGTGGCCATTGGTTGGTGGCAGCACATGGCTATGTTCTCTGAGATGCATTTGAAGGTGCATGAATGTCAGGGGTAGACCTATCTTTCATCTTTAGCTATGACTTCTACCATCATGGAAAGGGTGAGGTTGAAACATCTATCTGATTCAGAAGGCGTAGTTCTATAGGACTCGGTGGCAAGTGAGGACTCTCCCCCTAGATTAATGATAGAAGATGATGAGGTACTATGTTTTCATGGACGAGTATGGATTCTAAGGGATATATGAGAGGAGTTGATGCATGAGTTTCATGCTTCATCTTGGGAAAATCATCTCAGGGTTACCGAGATGTACCGTGACATGAGACATTAGTACTGGTGGCTAGGTAAGAAGAGAGAAGTAGCTGGTTTTGTTACGAGATGTTCCGCCTGTCAGTAGGTGACGGCGGAGCATCAGAGGCCAGCCGGACTGTTGCAGCAGTTACCCATCCCAGAGTAGAAATGAGATGATGTCGCAATGGATTTTGTGACTGGGTTTTCGAGGTCAAATCAAGGAAATGATGTCGTGTGGGTTGTTGTGCATAGACTCATGAAGGTAGATAACTTTTTTCCGATCAAGGAGACCTTCAGTTTTGATGAGCTCAAGAAGTTGTATATCCGAGAGATCATACATCTTTATGGGGTCCCTATTTCTATCATTTATGATAGGGACACCTGTTTTACTTCTTGTTTCTAGAAATGTTTTTAGAGGGAATTGGGTACACAGGTGCCTCTGAGCACAGCTTACCAACCTCAGACCAATGTCCAGTCAGAGCGTACGATACAGGAACTCGATTACATGTTGCGTTCATGAATCCTAGAATTTTGGGGCTCTTGGTAAAATCACATACCCCTTGTTGAGTTTGTATAAAAAAACATTTTTTAGGAAACTATCGAGATGCAACCTTATGAGGCATTATATGTTAGGCCATTCAGATCACCTTTGTGCTTGTTAGAGGTAGTTGAGGTAGCTTTACTGGGACCACGTCTCGTGCAAGAGACTTCTGAGCAGGTCCAGTTGATTCAGAATTGGATGTCTACCTTGCATTCCCATCCGAAGTCTTATGCTGATCGTCGTAGATGACCTTTGGAGTTCACGGTCAGGGATCGGGTGTTTTTGCGTGTTTCACCGAGGAAGGGACACCAATGGATCAAGAGAGGTGGTAAACATTCACCGAGGTATGTGGGTCCATTTGAGATTCTGGAGAGATTCAGGCTGGTTGCCTATCGGTTGTAGTTATTACAGTGGTACGGAGCTATGCACAACGTCTTCCATGTGTCTCAGTTGCTTCGCTATCATTCAAGCCCATCTCACATCTTTCAGCCTGAGGAGGTAGAGCTTCAGGATGATGTGTCCTTTGAGGAGCATCTGATTCATATCGTTGATTGGAGCACGAAGGTTCTTCAAGGCTGTTCAGTTCCTCTCGTACATGTGTTATGAAAACATGGCCGAGTGCATGACAAACCTTGGGAGCGGGAGACCGACGTACGTGTTCAGTGGCCTGATCTGTCCTGAGCTTTATCTTTGCTACCCTTTGAAGGGAAATCCAGGGATGAATTGACTTAATGGGGGAATATTGTAAGAACCCAGTTCTTATTTTTGAGGTACATGTTTCTTCTTTTCTCTTTTCTTTAAGTGTTTTGAGAAAATAAGGAAAATGGGAAAAAATCCTGAATTTTGGGGCTACATTCCATGTAATATTCTACACGCCGTGTTCTTTGGTCGTGTGGGATGAGTACATTGGGTGTGTAGCCATGGTGGAAACGAAGGGTGTAAAAACCTACTACACGCCGCGTAGTCAGTATTTACACGCCGTGTAGTTAGTCGGTAGGGAAACGGTTAGGCAGTGGATGCAACCGCTAGCTGGGTAATAGTACATGCCATGTAGTCTATAATACATTCCTTGTTCTCAAGTCGACGGATGAACAGTTTGGCGATGCCTCCAAAGGAACAATTAAATGTGAAATGTACACACTGTGTAGTCAATGGTACACGCCGTGTAGTTTTTTTTTCTCATAAAATGGGCAGTGACCAACCATGTTCACAGGATTGGCCTAGAACCAGAGTAAGGAGTCGGGAGAAGATTATGGACCTTCGAGGATCTCTAGATCAATTATTTGGAATCCATTTTCACCTATGAAGATTTCATTGGAACCGCATGGGTAATCCCTCCACTAACCTTAAGATGTTATTTCCAATTCTTCATCTAAGGGAAGTTATTAAAGATTGAGCAGGGATTTATTTCACCTCAGATCTACATCATTCTTGGACAATTCGAGGATCGTCATTCGCATATACCGTTCAGGGGCGTTTACGGTATGTGGCTTGGTGTTTAATTTCCAACTGTTATGCGTTTGTGTGTATTTTTGTGCTATGAACCCATGTTGGTGTATTGTGTGGATAAGTCCTTGGCTGTTTAAATATATAGAAGTGTGTAGGTATTTAAATGTGATAATAAACTATAGTCTGGGATAGCTGCTTGGATCTAGGACCACCCCGGGGGTGCGTTTGTAACAGCCCGAGATTTTATGAAAAATATTCTTTTTAATTTTATTAATGTCTTGTGTTATACGCTACACCAAAAGGAGCATTCAAAATACACATCTCTGACCTGGCTTGAATTATACGCAATTGCGACCTTCCACGATAGCGTGTGTTGTACGCAACACCGAGTTTCGCTAAACAACGATATGCTATTAAGATATTATTAAAACTAGCCGTTACGAATAGTAATAAACACTTTTTGAAATTTTGTAAATTTTATTTTTCAAAATGGAATTCATTTTTGGATTCGTAATATCAAAATTAGCTTAGGGTGAAATTTTGATACTTTTCGGATAACTTTCATATTCTGATGAATAGTGAAAATTACTAAATTATAATTAAAAACAACTTTTTTAATCGAAATTAATAGTGATAAATCATTAATTTGAGTGGTTTTAAAGTATATTTAGAATATATTTTTACAATTTAATACAATTTTGGTCATTGGATATAATTTCACATTTAAAACAGACATAATCAAGTGTCAATCTTTTGATAGATATTGTTTCTTAAAAACACGCTATTTGTTTTAACAGCGGGATTTAATTATAAAATTAATTAATGCAATTTCTATGTTATGAATTTGGTAAAATAGACTCCATTTTTGAATTCAGAATATGAAATATAGCTTAGGATGAAATTTTGGCATTGTTCTGAAAAACATCAATTTTTGATGAATAGTGAAACTACTAAGTGGTAGTTAAAAAAACTAAATTTTTCATAAAACTTAATTTTACCACTTTTGTGAATATAATTTCAAAAATACGAGAGACACGGTTGATGTCAGTAAGTAAAATGTGGTTCAATGAGATGAAAATAATTTTTGGTGAATAGTAACTTTTTTACTTTTATTTACCACGGTTAAAAGTAAATAGGGTAATTAAGGGTAAGAATGATATTAATATTACCCTAACACATGACCTAATTCTATTGGACAAGTGTATGTCAACCAAACACAAACTTAAGTGTAAAATATTATCATTTAGGCCCACTTGGATTAGATTAGGACATTTATTATTATATTATTTAAACAAGGGTTAAAAGAGTTAAAATCAAAGTTTATTTACTAAAACATTTTTAATATGGGGTTATACATAAGATAAATTCGACTATAAATATTAATTAGAAAGATAAAAATATTTCCTACATAATGGAATTTTATTTGTAATTTTTTAGACATCAAATAATTTAATTTATTTATGACACAACGATTATGCAGTAATTATCTTATTAATGAAATATTGACATAATTGATATTATAAATACCAAAATAAATGTAATTTAAGACTTTTTATGAATTACACTAATTTTATAGGTTACTATGATATATTATTGTTGATTTAATCAACTTGGTTCGAACATATAATTCTGTTATGACTTTCACAAAAATCATATATCAAATAGTGTCAAAATTGGCACAAAATAGTTTTTAAATCAAATATTATATTAGTTATTGTTATTTTATTCCTAAAAATCTAAGGTTCGGAGAAATGACTTAGATAAGGATATATATATTAATAATAAACAATTTGGGGTTTGTTTGGCATGTTATAGTAAGTGTATTAACCATATAGTGAAAGAAAACAAAAAGACATGGTAAAAGTTAAATTATTTAACTTAGAGTTAAATCTAATTGATAAGGTTAAAATAATACCCTAAACTTGTCTAAATCCTATTGGATGATAGGATTTAGACCCATCCCCACTTTATCTTCGAAATAAGACCCTTTGGAACCATTATAAAACGATTTTGACTTTAATATAAAATAATATTTTGAGATATTCCTAAGGTGCCCCTCTCCTCCCTTATAAAAGGACACCTCCTCCCTCTCTTCCTCACACAACATTGAGCCTTCAAGCTCGGCCAACCCCTGCCAAAATCACTTCTCCACTTACCTAGTATCATCCTAGAGGTCCTGGTCTTCTTAAAAGACCAATTTTAGTGCCCTAAAAGGAGGTCTCAAAGAGGCGCTTCAAAGAAGAGGTAATTACCGTTACCAATTCTTTCATCTTTATTTCTTCTTCCAATTCTTCTTCTTAGGTTGTTTCATTATGAAGTAATAACATCAGTATCACTCATATACTGATATGTTATTATAAGTATGAAACAACCCTATTTCACCATCTATCCATCCTACGGAAAAAGAAATCACCGCGCGTGCGTACGTACGGAATACCGTCTCCACGCCGTGGTGTAATCTATTTTCCACCACCACCTTACATGGATGGGTATAATGGTGTAAAGAATAACTATACATAGTTATTACAACATCATATTGATTATTATATATTGTATAATCCACTCCAATTCAATTCAATATTTATGGAAATGATATCATCGCTCGTGCGTACGTACGGACTATCGTCTCCACGACGCGATGAGATTCATTCTCCATGTTAACCATTTAAGAATGATTATAATAGTATATATAAGAAATAATAATCAAATATATGACATTATAAAGCTACTGGATTTATGTATATATATATATATGTCATCTACTTACTTCCATTCAAGATAATAAGGAAAGGAAAACAGCGTTCACGCGTACGTACGGACTACCGTCTCCATGAACGGTGTTTTTCATTTCATTTATCTATCTATTATATATATATATATACTGAATATATATGATATATAAATCATATTTTATATTCTGGAAGTAAGTAAATCATGATATAAGTAATAATAATGTCAAGAACAAAAAGTCAAAACACCTACGATAAATAAAACGATTTTACCCAAAACGCGTCTTTTACATTGAATTTACAAAAGAACGGGTAATATAATGTCATAAGTGAACCATATATGATATCATAACAATGAATATGATTCTGTAATAAGTCAATGACATTATTTGAATCATTATACAGGAGGTTCGGATACATACGAAGCAAATCGGACCTAAGGTAAGGGAATATATCACAATCTCATTTTATCTGAGATTGTTTATTCGTAAGTATTTACTGGGGTGTATTTTATCATCCACATCCATGTTACCTCAATATGTAATATTATTTCCATCCACCTACAATTGTTTAAATCCATATTTACCCTTCGGTGTGTTTTTAGTAAAAGATATGAAAGGAATCTTCTGTCGTTTTTCATACGAGGTACTTTTTGACTTTTCCGACAAAAGTACGGGAAGAATGTTTTTTTAACTTATACGGCATGAATGGATTTTTAAAACATTATTTCCAAGAAGCTTCCTTTACAAGTTTTCAAGTTTATTTTTAATCAAATTCTTTTAGTTTATAATTGTATGACATGTTATGAAAAGAAAAGTGTTTTTGAAGAAGAAAGGATATTTTCCTCAAGAATGGAGTTCAAGTGTTTTATCAAAATTATTTTCCATCTAAGATAATAAGGGGTTCGGTTTTTATCCCTTTAATTACATTGATTTGATTATGTTGTGAGGGAATTATTTTTATGAAGTCATTTTCAATATATGATTTGTTTTATGATGTCATGATGTTTCAAGAATCCCATTTTTGTTACATGTGTTATGCGATGATGTATGATTTATGATTATGTGGCACACATAATAAAGGATTCATTATAAGATGGGTGGGACCTATATCTCCCTCCAATGCATTGGGTAAAGATTTTATATCTCATGAGATAGACATGGCTGAAATGGTAGGTTATATCGGTTCAGTGAAACAGGACTGAAATGAGGGTTACTCGATTCAGAAAGGGACTTTGTCCACTAAGATAGTCTTGACAATGAGTCTTGACTAACAAGAAATGATTCTCTATGATTATGTGTGTATGCCACAAAGTTTCATGTTTTAAGTTATGATTATTGGGATTTCATTTCACTACTATGATTTATCCCATGATATGAAATTATGATCTCTTTTGCAGGTTAAGATTTCCAAAAGTTATGTTCTTATGAATATGATGTGATTGATTTTTCTTTTGCTTACCCTTACTGAGCATTTGATCTCACCCTTTTATGTTTTCTTTTCCCCAGGATGTAAAGAAAGGTTTTAGGTAAAAAAAAGGGAAGATCTTTATAGGAGATGTTGAAGATCTTTCACCATGATTAGAAGATTACGTTCCGAGTTCCCAAAGACACTAAACTATTACGATCCTGGTGTGTGTGTTTTTGTTATGTACTAAGTATTAAGGAAAAGTAATGTAATGTCCATGTACGTCAAGATACGGGTCTCTACAGTTGGTATCAGAGGAAAGTTTTAGTCAACCTTTGGAAACTAGGATGCGAAAACGTTAGTGAGATCCCTAGAGATATTTCTAAGGTATGACTAGGGATGTCCCTAAGGATAAGTATACGTATAGGATATAGTCCTAGAACTACGGTAACGATCTTAGAATTTAACCTAAGATGTTAGATATTGAGGATACTCCCCCTTTATTATGTTGTTTTCTCTAGCATGATTTTTTCCTCTCACAATATTCTTTTTGTGTTTTAGTTAATGAAGGGAACCCGAAGGAATTCGTTTAACATTGAATCCAAAGGACAAATTGGTGACTATGAGCAACAAAATTGTGTAATTCCTAGAGAGAAAGATATTGTGATTATGCCGAATCAGTCATCGCGATATATGATTAACAAGGTGAAATTTAGTGGTATGCCTAATTCATCAAATAAGAGGAAGATAAACTATTATTCATGTTCTCATGTTGAGGAGCATAAAGAAAGGAAGATTGATATTTCTAAAGAAGGGAAGAAGAACCTTGAGGAATACCTCAAATGGGGGGACCGATGTTATCTATGTGGAGAAAAGGGTCATAGAGTGATAGACTGTTATGGAGTTCAATGTCTTATTTGTGGAGAACATGGGCATTACCCAACTCAATGCCCGGACCTAAAAAGGTACTTCTAAATCAAGGAAGGACTTATTCCAGGACAATCATTGAAGTGGATGGACTGAAGTGTTTATGTATTGGTATTCAATAATAATGTTGTTGCGGTACTTTTATGGTGTATTGAAATATTTATGTATTGGTCTATTGTGGTTTTCAATAATTCTAAGGTACCGGTAACCATGAAAAGTGATTCAAATATTTTGGAAAGTTGATGATATTCACATAATTAAGGGATAAGGAGGAAATGAAATGTTTGACAGTATTCATGAGCTCATGATTGATATAAGGACTAAGTGATATCATGGTTTGAGTATATAGAATTTTGAGGATTTTGGTATGTGGAAAGTGTTAACTTTTAACTGCATACATGTTTTCACTAAGGTCCAATGGGTATTCAAGAAAATACTTGATTAAGGCCTTTGAATGTTTGTAATGTGACCAACAAGACATATCTTATGATATATGGGGATCAACGATGGTATTAAATCTCTGGTAATCGTTTTCACTATATTATGAGAGTGGACTGCAGTATTATGGATAAGCCTAAAGATTAGAATGGATTATGTTGTACATAAGTTAGTATTGTTTATGTATAGAAGATTTTCGATATTATTGATGGGATGTTATAGTAATATAGTTTTAGAAAAAGGACAACCTGCAGAACGGGCGACAACCCATTGCGTCGGACAAGGCTGTGGGAATCGAACCCACAATCGAAGTGCGACTGGCCTTTATCACCTACCACTGGCCTACAGGAAGTCCCTGTTTAGTAGAAACTAGTTTTATTATATTAAGCAGTATGATATATGAAGTATAAGTCCATTTTAGGAACCATATATGATTAATCTCACTATAGATCGACTTATGTATATAATTTTTGCTAACCTTTTGTTTGAGACACATGGAATGACCCGTCATTCTATCACATGATCTACTAACACTTCACGGATAACAAATTCAACTTCATTTATTTAAGAGATGAAGTGGAAATTGTTCAAGGCACGAACAACAGTGAGATTGTACCAAAATAAATAAGTATTTATTCTAAGCAAATTTTCAACTTTAGGGAAATGATCTTGAAAACCAAAAATGTTGTCCTAGTGATCTTATACATGATGAATCAGATGGTACCTTATATCATCACAAATCTATGGATTTGTGATTACTGGATTTTCCATAGCCATGTTCTCTACCACTCTCCATCAGAACATGATCGTTAGATTTCTCTTCCATATCCATATTTTCACCTATGTGAAAACCCAGTGATTAGTTTATTTGGGTAACCGTTACGTTTCATAATTTTGTTTTTAAAGATTGGTTTTGATATTCCTTTTTACGATTTGGGTTTCTATTAAAGAATCTTTCGAATAGTAAACCATTTATAACCCCGATGAATTTCGAGGGCGAAATTCATTTTAAGGGGGGTAGAATGTAACAGCCTGAGATTTTATGAAAAATATTCTTTTTAATTTTATTAATGTCTTTTGTTATACGCTACACCAAAAGGAGCTTTCACAATACACATCTCTGACCTGGCTTGAATTATACGCAATCGCGACCTTCCACGATAGCGTGTGTTGTACGCAACACCGAGTTTCGCTAAACAACGATATGCTATTAAGATATTATTAAAACTAGCCGTTACGAATAGTAATAACCACTTTTTGAAATTTTGTAAATTTTATTTTTCAAAATGGAATTCATTTTTGGATTCTTAATATCGAAATTAGCTTAGGGTGAAATTTTGATACTTTTCGGATAACTTTCATATTCTGATGAATAGTGAAAATTACTAAATTATAATTAAAAACAACTTTTTTATTCGAAATTAATAGTGATAAATCATTAATTTGAGTGGTTTTAAAGTATAATTAGAATATATTTTTACAATTTAATACAATGTTGGTCATTGGATATAATTTCACATTTAAACCAGACATAATCAAGTGTCAATCTTTTGATAGATATTGTTTCTTAAAAACACGCTATTTGTTTTAACAGCGGGATTTAATTATAAAATTAATTAATGCAATTTCTATGTTATGAATTTGGTAAAATAGACTTCAGTTTTGAATTCGGAATATGAAATATAGCTTAGGATGAAATTTTGGCATTGTTCTGAAAAACATCAATTTTTGATGAATAGTGAACTTACTAAGTGGTAGTTAAAAAAACTGAATTTTTCATAAAACTTAATTTTACCACTTCTGTGAATTGAATTTCAAAAATCCGAGAGACACGGTTGATGTCTGTAAGTAAAATGTGGTTCAATGAGATGAAAATAATTTTTGGTGAATAGTAACTTTTTACTTTTATTTACCACGGTTAAAAGTAAATATGGTAATTAAGGGTAAGAATGATATTAATATTATCCTAACACATGTCCTAATTCTATTGGACAAGTTTATATCGACCAAAAACAACCTTAAGTGTAAAATATTATCATTTAGGCATACTTGGATTAGATTAGGACATTTATTATTATATTATTTAAAGAAGGGTTAAAAGAGTTAAAATCAACGTTTATTTACTAAAACATTTTTAATATGGAGTTATACATAAGATAAATTAGACTATAAATATTAATTAGAAAGATAAAAATATTTCCTATATAATGGTATTTTATTTGTAATTTTTTAGACATCAAATAATTTAATTTATTTTTGACACAACGATGATGCAGTAATTATCTTATTAATGAAATATTGACATAATTGATATTATAAATACCAAACTAAATGTAATTTAAGACTTTTTATGAATTCCAATAATTTTCTAGGTTACTATGATATATTAGTGTTGATTTAATCAACTTGGTTTGAACATATAATTCTGTTATGACTTTCACAAAAATCATATATCAAATAGTGTCAAAATTGACACAAAATAGTTTTTAAATCAAATATTATATTAGTTATTGTTATTTTATTCCTAAAAATCTATGGTTCGGAAGAATGACTTAGATAAGGATATATATATTAATAATAAACAATTTGGGGTTCGTTTGGCATGTTATAGTAAGTGTATTAACCATATAGTGAAAGAAAACAAAAAGACACGGTAAAAGTTAAATTATTTAACTTAGAGTTAAATCTAATTGATAAGGTTAAAATATACCCTAAACTTGTCTAAATCCTATTGGATGATAGGATTTCGACCCATCCCCACATTATCTTCGAAATAAGACCCTTTGGAACCATTATAAACCGATTTTGACTTTAATATAAAATAATATTTTGAGATATTCCTAAGGTGCCCCTCTCCTCCCTTATAAAAGGACACCTCCTCCCTCTCTTCCTCACACAACTTTGAGCCTTCAAGCTCGGCCAACCCCTGACAAAATCACTTCTCCACTTCCCTAGTATCATCCTAGAGGTCCTGGTCTTCTTAAAAGACCAATTTTAGTGCCATAAAAGGAGGTCTCAAAGAGGCGCTTCAAAGAAGAGGTAATTACCGTTACCAATTCTTTCATCTTTATTTCTTCTTCCACTTCTTCTTCTTAGGTTGTTTCATTATGAAGTAATAACATCAGTATCACTCATATACTGATATGTTATTATAAGTATGAAACAATCCTATTTCACCATCTATCCATCCTACGGAAAAAGAAATCACCGCGCGTGCATACGTACGGAATACCGTCTCCACACCGTGGTGTAATCTATTTTCCACCACCACCTTACATGGATGGGTATAATGGTGTAAAGAATAACTATACATAGTTATTACAACATCATATTGATTCTGATATATTGTATAATCCACTCCAATTCAATTCAATATTTATGTAAATGATATCATCGCTCGTCCGTACGTACGGACTACCGTCTCCACGACGCGATGAGATTCATTCTCCATGTTAAACATTTAAGAATGATTATAATAGTATATATAAGAAATAATAATGAAATATATGACATTATAAAGCTACTGTATTTATGTATATATATATATATATATGTCATCTACTTACTTCCATTCAAGATAATAAGGAAAGGAAAACAGCGTTCATGCGTACGTACTGACTACCGTCTCCATGAACGGTGTTTTTCATTTCATTTATCTATCTATTATATATATATATATATACTGAATATATATGATATATAAATCATATTTTATATTCTGGAAGTAAGTAAATCATGATATAAGTAATAATAATGTCAAGAACAACAAGTCAAAACACCTACGATAAATAAAACGATTTTACCCAAAACGCGTCTTTAACATGGAATTTACAAAAGAACGGGTAATATAATGTCATAAGGGAACCATATATGATATCATAACAATGAATATGATTCTGTAATATGTCAATGACATTATTTAAATCATTATACAGGAGGTTCGGACACATACGAAGCAAATCGGACCTAAGGTAAGGGAATATATCACAATCTCATTTTATCTGAGATTGTTTATTCGTAAGTATTTACTGGGGTGTATTTTATCATCCAAATTCATGTTCACTCAATATGTAATATTATTTCCATCCACCTACAATTGTTTAAATCCAAATATACCCTTCGGTAAGTTTTTAGTAAAGGATATGAAAGGAATCTTCTGTCGTTTTTCATACGAGGTACTTTTTGACTTTTCCGACAAAAGTACGGGAAGAATGTTTTTTTAACTTATACGGCATGAATGGATTTTTAAAACATTATTTCCAAGAAGCTTCCTTTACAAGTTTTCATGTTTATTTTTAATCAACTTCTTTTAGTTTATAATTGTATGACATGTTAAGAAAAGAAAAGTCTTTTTGAAGAAGAAAGGATATTTTCCTCAAGAATGGAGTTCAAGTGTTTTATCAAAATTATTTTCCATCTAAGATAATAAAGGGTTCTTTTTTTATCCCTTTAATTACATTGATTTGATTATGTTGTTAGGGAATTATTTTTATGAAGTCATTTTCAATATATGATTTGTTTTATGATGTCATGATGTTTCAAGAATCCCATTTTTGTTACATGTGTTATGCGATGATGTATGATTTATGATTATGTGGCACACATAATAAAGGATTCATTATAAGATGGGTGGGACCTATATCTCCCTCCAATGCATTGGGTAAAGATTTTATATCTCATTAGATAGACATGGCTGAAATGGTAGGTTATACCGGTTCAGTGAAACAGGACTGAAACGAGGGTTACTCGATTCAGAAAGGGACTTTGTCCACTAAGATAGTCTTGACAATGAGTCTTGAATAACAAGAAATGATTCTCTATGATTATGTGTGTATGCCACAAAGTTTCATGTTTTACGTTATGATTATTGGGATTTCATATCACTACTATGATTTATCCCATGATATGAAATTATGCTCTCTTTTGCAGGGTAAGATTTCCAAAAGTTATGTTCTTATGAATATGATGTGATTGATTTTTCTTTTGCTTACCCTTACTGAGCATTTGAGCTCACTCTTTTATGTTTTCTTTTTCCCCAGGATGTAAAGAAAGGTTTTAGGTAAAAAAAAAGGGAAGATATTTATAGGAGATGTTGAAGATCTTTCACCACGTTTAGAAGATTACGTTCTGAGTTTCCAAAGACACTAAACTATTACGATCCTTGTGTGTGTGTTTTTGTTATGTACTAATTATTAAGCAAAAGTAATGTAATGTACATGTACGTCAAGATACGGGTCTCTACAGCGTTCCTCTGTTTAGTCGTTTGGCCAGGATACATGAGGGTATGCCATTTTTATATTGTGTATTACTTTTTCCTTGAGAGGAATTGTATCTAAATTTAATGTTTATATGTTGGGCATGTCGCGATTTCTTATTTATCCTGAGGGAAGTGATATATTTAGCCTGAGGGCATGATTTATTAGCATGAGGGAATAGTTCTATTAGCTTTAGGGAAATGCTTGAGGGAATGATTTTGGTTACCTGAGGGTTTTGTTTCAGTTTGTCATAAGGGAAAGATTCTATTTCGCCTGAGGACAATGCCTAAGGGAAAATTCTGTATATCCTGAGGGAAAGCCTGAGGGTGTGGTTTTACTATATAAGCATTAGGTCATGGTTTTAAAATATTATCTTGAGGGCATTGGTACTGTTGAGCATAGAATGTTATTAAATTAAATGGTTAAAAATGAATAATAAAATGGAAATATAAATGTTAAGTTAGTTACTTTTGAGTACTGCTTAGTTTATTGAATTATTCTGCTACACACCATTGTTGCATATTTACACATAGTTGGGCCCAAGCCTTTTGTTGGTGCAAGGGTCCATATACAGGTACATGATTGATGCTGAGAGTTAGGGGTGCATGGGACCGGGCTGAGGCTCGTGATGATGCCACCTGTTTTTTTGTTCTGTTGTACTTGTACCTTCTATTGTATTGTACTATATTGTTGTGTAACATGTTCTGGCTGTTTTACTAAAACATGATTAATTTTTCATCATTAACTATATATAACAGTTTGTTATGTTTTACTGTAGTTATTTAATTTAAATGTGTATTCTTTATTGTTTTATCTGTTTTGTATGTTTTATTTTGTTATCCGCTGGACTACACTTTGACATAAGAGGGCATAGTTTCCCCAGTATCAGAACATGGCCCTCACTGATAGTCGGCAGCCTCTGGCATTTGAGGAGATGCGCTTGAGGTCAAGGGACAAACTGTGTTTGGGTCACTCGTTGAGTGGCACCCAGATCTGGGACGTTAAAATGATACCAAGAACTAAGTACGATATTAGGAAAATGGAATGTAAACAATTGCAGAAGACATGATAACCAAAAGAATGAGTCTGTAATAGTGAATTCACACTCTCCCAAAACTCATCCGCATAAAGACCAACATGAAGTTTAGGTGTAGGAAAACTGTTTGAATCCATCGAAGAACATCACATCCATATTATCTCTCTATGAATCACATGGTCTATGTCCACCAAGGACTCTATGAAAGCATCGATCATATAAAAAATATGCGACATGTGTAGGAAAATTCCATGAAGGGATTAGTTAAATATTACTCATTAGGACACCAAAAAACCATAATGGAAAAACCAAAAAGCAAATACAAAATTTGAATAGTACAATAATCTCAACATAGGTTTAGGCATGTCACACATATTCCAAGGATATCAAACTTTACTAAGAACATTCCACAAGGAAAATAGGTATGTCAAAACAAATTACAGCCATAGGGTTGTGCTAATTTGGGCCCTTCCCCATGAGGAAAAAACTTGTCAATGATCTAAACATATACATAAGGGATTATTAACAATGAATTACAACAATCAAATATATATATACACGCAATGTAGGGGATCCATCCAATATAATACCAACAACCCTACAAACGTGGATCATAATGTAAGTGACCCTTCTCCAAGAATATGAATAATCCTATCAATATGATCCACTTGATAGAGGATTAATGACCTATGATCAATGGTCACATCAATTCCCACAAAACAATAGTAGGGGTGATAGGGGATATCTATATTTATATGGAGGGATAACATAAATATCTCTATGAATCGACCTCTAGAAAAGAATAATATCCAATGATGTGGAATTAATGCAATACTGAACCATAGAGGAATAAAAAATGAGAAAAAATCAACCTATACTAGCCCAAGATAGAAACCCACTACGAAATATCAAAAGACATGATCATCGGAATGGTCCTTATGCCAAAGATGGTTCATCATCTGGACCTTCAGTCTGAATGTTATGACCATTAAAGTGAAAATGGCTGATCTTGGTGCTGTTTTCCCAACCCGATTGCCCGACCCTTTCCGATCGACCTGAACCATCTCATTCAGACCGACCTGACTCGGTCTGACCGAGATGGACTATAGGGACATTCGGACCGACCCATTGGTCCTAGAGTACCGGTCCACTTGGTCTTGGTCCATTCTCTTACTAGACCTAGCCATCCTAGTCGTGAGAGAAGCCTTATTGGTTTATCTCGGCCTGCTGTATGTGGTTTCAGCCCATTATTTTACTCGCGACCGACACTACTACATGATTCTAGTCAACACGACACAGTTACGGTCAAAGATAATGGCTACTATGTCTTTCCTCCTCTTATATGGCCTCCACTATTGTGGGCTCTATGCACACCCCATCCTCTTATTCCATTCCACATGGCACATATCTAGCCACAAGCTCTCACTCTATCCTTTCAAGACCACTGCCTCACGCTCCACCATTGGTCATCCAGTCGGTGGACCGTCCAACTCACCCTTCACCTATCCCTATGCTGGGACCAGGCCCCACTGAGCACCCTATCAAAATCCCAGTGTTTGCCTCACACACTGCATGAATCGGTCAGATCCATAGCTCTAGTCAACATCATTCCCAACAATATTATGCCAATGTAATCCTCTGTCTAGTCCAATTTCTGACGCATCTTCTCTGTTGCACCTCCATGGTTTCGTTGAGGTGTTAGATCTCTAGTATTGGATCCTTATTCCATGGATCCATGGTAGAATAATCCTCTGTTCATATTTCATGAATATTGAGGAACACTAGAATGACTGGTGGAGTGAAAAAAAATATATGAACACTCAAATAAGATATCTTGTACGTTTTTATTGTCTACATTGATTTGTTGTTGTTATAAGTATCATGATGAACATAGAAAAACAAATAACTATCTCCCATTTAAATCTTAAAAAGCATAAAACCATCCCAAAATCAATCGATTTGGGGCTCAACTTGAACCCGGGTTGGTCCGTGTATTGCGTTGAAATGAAAAAACTTAAATGAATCACAACGAAAAAACAATACATGGAATGTTTATCGGTTGTTGATGAATGTAGAGGTGTTTTCATCATCATTCGTTGATCCAAAAAAATATGAGGTTATTTTATATTGATTCTGAAATACATCATCATTCATTTGAGGAATCCCTTATCCTTGACATATCGGATTCTTGTTTTTATTTTGTGACCCAGAATTTCAAAAAAGAGGAATCATTTAATATAAAACATATGTTATGTCAAAAAAAATATTTCTTAATAAATATTTTAATGAAACTTATTTCCAAAAGCTAACATTCATGGTTGAACTATACTATCCATGTTATGCCCCACATAAAGAAACACCATTATTTTTAATCTAATAGTTCCCAGGTATTTTTTTATCTAGATACCCATTTATGAGTTATTCCAATTTTAATGAATAATGTTGTGGTTATTTATAAAACACAGAACCGCATTCTAAAAATTTCTCTGAGCACATCAGGCCTTGAAATCACAGACCATATTAGTGTCATATCATATAATTTTTCTAATTACCATAAAAAAATAAAACTGGAAAGAATCTGAGTAATTATATTCTACCATAATAGGGATTTATGTCCCTTAAATCCCAAAAAAAAATTGTGACACAACAAAAAGATGAGGGTGATGAGCATTAATATACGCCTTCGACTCACAAGATCACTAATGAATATTTCCACGATACAACCGAATGAGGATAATAGGAATTGACCACCCATAAAAGATCTTCTCTTATAGATCCTTGATCATTATAAGGTACTTCACAAAAGTCACCCCATCGATAATGTCCAACTCTCCCCAGTCGATGACATGTGATGGATGATTTATGTACCTATTTAAGTGTGATACATGGAAGACATCATGCACATGGTGAAACATAGGGGTAGATCTAGGAGGTAATCCACCTCACCAACTATACAATGAATCTAAAATAGAATGATGTATCCCAGAGATAAAATGACGTCCTGACCAAATCTCTGCTATCCCCATCAAGGTGAGACCTGAGGTAACACGTAGCCCCCACCTAGAAATCTATAGTCATCCATTTCTTGTCAGCATAAAAATTATACTTTAATTATGCAATATACTCTTGGATGATCTTCACCTTTTGAGTGGTATCTCACACCTACTCTCGACCGATGAATAATAACTCTCCTGGGCTAGTTAATCAGTGTGTTGACCTACATAGTCTCCCATACATGGCCACGAACGTTGCAATACCAATGGTTGAGTGGTAAAAATTGTTTTACATAAACTCTACCAATGGTAGGTGATCCTCCCAATAATGAAATAAATCCATGATTCATGACCACAACATATCCTCTATAACATGAATGGTCTTTTTTGTATGGCCATCCATCTCAGGATAGAATTTCATTACCAAGCATAACTATGCCCCAAAAGACTCCTTCAATGCCTTCCACAACTAGGATGTAAAAAAACAATCACAATATAATATGATCATTGGTGAAACATTGTGATGTTGGACTATCTACTACACATAGAGGTATTAATAGTTATCAAATGAAGTCTTCTCCCAAATTGATAGAAAGTGGGCCGACTTGGTGAGTCGGTTAAGAATTGCCCAGATGGAATCTTTTCCCCTAGACGCGTGTGGTATACCCATAATGAATTCCATCCATATACTATACCATTTTTACTCTGGTACCTCAAGATGATGGGTCAAGACCAACTAGAACACAGTTCAAATTCTTCAAATATTGATAAGTGGGACATCATGAATTTATCTCTACCACTATTTTCTTCATCTCCAACCACCAAAATTGACCTCATTGGTACTCGTACATCTTTACCACTATCAAATGTACCACCAAAGGGTATGTTTGGAACTCCCTTAGAATCTCCACCTACAACATCACTGGTACAACTATGCACCCACTGAAAATAATGAAATCCATCCCACCTATCAAATATTCATCATGGGAATTCCCAATGAAAAACTGAAAACATCGAGAATCACATTCAGAATTCCATGTCATGAGGTCCTAACTCAGTGTAAGGTTATAGGGATGATAACTATCAACTAGAGGTACGATGATCCATCTCAATCCCAAATGATATCTATAACATAACCAAATACTGGAATTCCTCATTCTCAACATACATGTTGGATATCCTACTAAGAGCATCCACGACAACATTCCCATTCATATGTGTATAGAAAATCTCAAATTCAGAGTCTTGGAGGAGATATACCTATCACCTCTATCTCATGATTAGTTTCTTCTATGAAATGATATACTTGAGACCCTTGGGGTTGGAGTAGATGATAAACTGCTCGCCCATCATGTAGTGTATCCAGATATTTAATTCATACACTAGAGCGGCTAGGTAAAGATCCTGGGTCACATAGTTCTGCTCATGCAATCTCAACTAACACAATCAAAAAGAAATCATCACTTTCCCCTACATTAGGATACAACCATGCTTAGTTCCTGATGCATCACATAACACTAAGTAGATGACACCCTACTCTGCAATTCTCATGATGGGAGTTCTCGTCAACCCTAAGACTATACTACTAAAAGCACAACTAGAACTACTTTATCCCCATGAATATTTTCTCATTCCTTGTAAATGATATTAAGGGTACATATACTTTGGAAAAGATATGTAAAATCCTTCGATAGTACCAAGTCAATCCTAGGAATATCCACACCTCGATAACACTCTTGGGTGGATCACATTGAAGTACCACCTCTCTCTTCTCAAATTACACTACAACTCCAACCACTGAAATTATGTGTCCCATAAATTAGACCTCACAAATTCATAACTAAATTGTCTAGAGACACACATAATGCCTGTTCTATTGGATTTTTTCCAAGACCATCCTATGATATCTCGCGTTCTCCAAAGATGATGTCATGTACACCCTAATGTCATCAATGAAGACTACCACATACCAGTCCATGTACGGCATGCCAATATTTTTAATAATTTGTATGACCATTTTTGGGGCGTTCTTTTTAACAAACTTAATAACAATTTACTCATTGTTTACATGCCAATATATGAATTATGTCTTCGTTATATCCTCACCATGTACAGGAAAGTAGTGATAGCCAGATCTATAGTAATCACACCCCTTCCTTCAGCTAATCAAAGAGGTCATCGATCCTATGTAGTGGATACTTATTCATTATAGTCACCATATTCTGGAACCAAACATTTACACATAACATCAGGCTTCCATTTTTGTTCTTGGAAAACATAATTGGGGCCGTCTAGGTTGAAACACTAGGTGTCATGAAGCCTTTCCCTTGTTGGCCCTCCTAAAGCACCCTCAGCATAGAAAGCTCTTTGGGGGCCATCTGGTGGGGGGGTTAGATATTTTTGTCATCCCAAGGCACAAATCAATGAATATGTCTACCTCCAAGATGAGAGGTAATATTTTTACATGCGTAGAAAATGTGTCATCATAATCCCTCTCCATTGTATGAAATATGTGGACTCCTATCATCCACTACATAGAGGGTGAGGCTATAAAAATAGAGAGTAATTAGTTTCACCCTCATTTCAGTATGTCCATCATGCTCCACAAGTATTTCCTTTTCACCAACAATGTAAAACATGGTCCCATCCCATAGGACACACCACATTCTATTTCTAAAACAGTCAATCTAAGAATGGATAATAAATAACAGATCCATACAGAGAATGATGACATAAGGCCTAGATGCCACTACCATGTTATCCCAACAAAAACTGTTGTCTCCAAGGGTAAAATAACATTTTTAGAACCACTGTTTGATAATTGCGTCCCCTCACATAGGAGTATAAATGCATTAGGGTTGATTCAATAGTTCAACTAGAATCTCGTATCTCCGAATAAAGTATGTTCATAAAAATGAATGAATGGAACCTATCTCTATCAAAACTATGGCGATGGTGAAAAATAAATAGATTGCACCGTAATCGTCCCATGATTTCTAGGGTCATAATCCTCTATTGAGTATATTTTTACTCATCCCAATCAACAAGATTCCTCACCCTGGTGTTGACAACAGGGAGCTGGTGGTGGTAACACATCGAAAATACACCCACCTCCTATTGTACAAAATTATATTCTCCCACACCTTTTTCCCTTCATACCACCATTTTCATATCTCTACCTATGCCTTGGTGGTCCTTCAACTATTCCCAGATCATCTATATGTCGATTTTTGAAATCTCGAGCCAGATGCCCCAGGAAAACTCATGTAAAACACCGCCTTTCAATATGATGAATCGAGCCACCGTGGGAGGCCTTCATTGCTGGCCCTATATAAAGGGGTTTCATCCTAAGGTTTATAACCTTATGGGGTCTGTACAACTACTAGAAGCTACATAATATTGATATCTTGTTCACCTGGTTCTTTTAGGTAGCTCCCACTATTATCGTGTACTATACTAGAAATCCCTCATCTGTTACAACAATTTTTGTAGGAATGATATGGGTTATCAGGGATTCCCTGACATCCTAGTGTAATACTTACTGTAATTACTAATCCTTGAAGAATTGGTCTCACACCATATCGGGGGAGTAGATATAAACATTATTAATGATCACTGAGTACTCATAAATAGTCTGAGTGCATTTTCATTGATTCAGGATCATCTTTATACTCACTAATCACTATGTAACTAGAATTAAATCCTCCATGAAGAGATGAATGATGTCTGGACAAGAGAATGATGTATCATCATGTGTCTGTGTATCTATGATCCTCAATGTACCAACAAATCCCTAAATATATCTCATGCATCAGACCACCATTGGGTCGGATGGAATCCTCACAAGGAATAAGACTTATGTAACTATCTCCAACCAGTCCACTCCTACCTACTGGTTTGCCTCATTAAAAAAAATGGGAGCTCCCTACCTCTGTAACTCATGAGACACACATAGCCTATGTGAATCCTCAAACCATAGTGTTGGGAGTAACTCTTTATTGAAGGGATGTGGTATTATTGGAAAACCACCAGAATGTGCTATCTTTAGTATAAGGAATATCTTTGTTACAGGTCTATGTACCGATTCTATATCGCTTAGAAGATCATCCTAGTGATCATGTAATGGAACCTTGACATGATTTCTATGTGGAATCATCCTGAAATGAAAGAGGATATATCATAGTCAATATAATCTTCTTGTTGAGATGAGTCAAAAGGACATGAGAACACACTCATGTATTATATGATTCATGTACAATTAATTTCTCAAAACCCAGTATATTATATATTGAGTTGAAAAGTCGAGGTCTAGATTCTTGATGAATGGATATGTTGGCTACCATGAGAATAATAGACACCCTATCCTGAATGCCTAACTTGAAACACTCAACACTACTACCCTGAACCAACCACATAGACTCTTAGTTCAAAAGTAGAACCAATTTGTTCTAATACCACCCTATCATGACCCATCCCATATGGGTCCTAGGAATGACTAGGAAATTCCTGTCTATAATAGGCCAGGTGATGGTGACTAGCAACTAGAAGGACTATCTCAATAAAGGGTGGAATTTTTTTCAACATACTATACATAGACAAACATCTCCAAGAAAAAAATTCTTAATTAAAGAAAAATATTGTGTAGACAATTTATTCATTCACTATGATACCAAAAAAAGATTGGTAGTAAAAATGGAATTTAAATCTAGATAGAATACAAGTCCCCCAAAAGAAAAATTCTATAAAACTGAATTCACGAGTTCCTAAAACTCATCTATAGAAAAACCTACCTTAAAGGTAGGTGTAAGAAAGTTTCCTACAACCATAGTATCACACGAGGTCCATCTGATCTCCCAAATCACCACCTGGTCCTAGTATACATATAAATCCATCAAATAATTGGTCATTTTAACATGGAATAACACATGATGGCATATCCTATGTTGGGGTGTGTAAAGAAACACTCAATAAATCTCCCCAAAACCACAACGGAAAGAAAAAAAATGAAATACAGCAAGTTAATATTATAATCCACCCAATAATGGTATATGTTGTTAAAAAAATATACCACAGATATTTAGGAATACTGATAACCATACACCTGGTAAATAGGTATGTAATAATAAATCTCTGCCACATGGATGTGAATGATTGGTCCCCTCTCTAAGAGGAAAACACCGGTCGAAGATCATAACATACAGAGATGGGATCCTTATCCAATAATACTAATGAACCTCTATATATTAACCTTCAATGTAGGGGATACATCATAGAGAATACCAAAAACCCTACTTATGTGTCTTTTAATGTAGGGGATCATTCTCAGAGGATACCAACAACTCTATAAATATAGTCCACTAGATGGAGTACTAATACCCTACACTAGATGGTCACATCAATTTCCATAAAAATACATCAGGGGTGACAAAGGTATATCTAGTCTAATTGTGGGATACAATAATTCTATCGAGTACATGGCCTCAAGAGGATACTACTATACAATAATGTGGATGAAATATCATATCTAACCCTTGAGGAAAAACAATTGTAATTTATCCACCTATAAAGAACCAAACAGAACACCCACAACTCCTGCAATGTAGGAAAACTTCATCACCAGGGTCCCTATAATGAAAAATTATTTTCAAAAAATAATTTATTTGAATGTTATCACCATATTAGAGAAAACGTTCGACATAGTCTGGTCATTGTGTGACCCATCCCAACCCATTGACCTGACCATTTCCAATCGACTTCACTCGGATTGGTTTTGAATGATGTGACCCATCCTAGCATGTTGGACCTACTCCGTGGAGCTGGTCAACAACTTATCACAGCACATCAGGTCACTAGAGCTGCTTGGGATGTCCAGCCCAGCACGTTACATGCAGGTCAGAACCCTTCACATGTATGTAGTCGGCTCAGTTGTGTGGTCCTTGTCCACACAACGCTGCCACAATTAATTAATATGACCACCGCATTCTAAAGCCTCCCTTGTGGCATATTCCATATTGGGATCCATATATACCCATTCCACATATGCTAAATCTCCCATGGCACCGCTCTATCTTCATGCTATGATGATGTCCTTCCTATACCGCCACCTCATTGTCTTCTGTCAAATGCTCCACTAATTACGCTTTGTCCTCACACTCTACCTGGCCCGGCCCCCTTTGGGACACGTACTTTCTCTCCAGCTGGCCTCCATGTCGATGGACCATTGTACACCTCACACACTACAAGAACTCTCTAGTGTTTCTACTTCGTTATCAACTGTGCACCACTACCTTGTGCTGTCATAATTGGTTTCCTTGGCTGATTTTCACTGTTTCATCATGTTAAAACCTCAATGGGGACATTGTAGTGTTAGTTCCCCAGTCACATATTGGTGAGCCTCTGATCAAAGGTTAAAAAATCATTGGATCATATTTAATGTAGAATGAGAAACATAATACATATTATGGGGAGTGAAAATAAATCACATAAACACCCGCAGAATGGATCATGGCCTTAATCATTTTAGACAAGATTCATTTTATTAACTGTATTACGAAGAACAAAGCGACCTACATATCTATCTACCAATTAAATCCCCACTAACATAATCCCATCCCGTAAGATACCAAAATAGAGATCAATCTATTGGTGGTTTGATATTCACTTATCTTTGAAAATAAAAATAATAAATGAATCACAAATAAACAACTCCCTACATGGAATTTGGTTTAGTTTTTGATGATAGGAGAAGTTGCATCATCATAATTCATATATGTGTTAAATCGTAGGTCCGTCCATCATGATTCTGGAATCCATCGATGTCTGTTGGAGGTATGTCATTATTAATGCCTCAATGTATTTCTAGTGTTATGTCTTAACACAGTATTCTTGACAATAGTAATCATTTAAAAGAAAACTAACACATTATGAAAATAATATATTTTTATTAACTAATTTAATTATGTTTACATCTGAAATCAAACTTTCACGGGTGACCAATGTTAGTCTATGATAGGCCCCACCTAAGGCAATTTCATTATTCTAAGAGCAATGGTTCTATTAGTTTTCGGATTTTGAAACCCGTTTATGAATTATTCTAGATTTATTGAAAAACTGACTATGTACATTATTAAAAACTAAACATCATTCAATGAATTTACATTAGATAATATATATTATAATATATAAAATGTATGATCCATTTAAGTTAAATTGTCATTTTATATAGTGCAAAAAATATTTTTCACTAGTGAAAAAAATACAGAGTAGATTTTATTATAAATTGATAATAATATTGAGAATAATTAATTGTAATTGAAACGTACATGATCAATTAAAAGACAAACCCATAAGGGATTGTTTTAAAAATATCTATTCATCAATTCAAAAGTCAAGACATACAATTTGAATCATTGAAATATAATATTAGATAGTATATTAAAATGATATAATGAATGAATATTAATAAATTTATGTCATAATTTATGATATAATTAAGATAAGAACACATTGAAAATCAATAATAATTCCATTTTTAGAATTGAATTTGATGGAGTCCGTGGTTACATATTTTTTCAAGATTCACTAAATTCTAATTTTATAATCAATAGTTACCTCATGTTGTTTTTGAAATTAAGTTATTCACATCAATGTATAATCATTTATAATTTTATCCAATTTATTTTAACTATTAATTAACGTAATATCATCTACACATAAACTAGAGATTACACATTTAACAACCAATGATCACAATTATTCAAAGAAAAATATTATGGATTAATTGATAAATGTATAAATTGAAAAAAAAATCATAAGAAAAAATAATTAAACACACCCATTTAATAAACATTCATAATAAAATATTAGTTAAATATTGTGTCTCTCCATGTATTTGGTAAAATACATGAAGTGATTCATGATCAATAAGAAATAAAATAAAATACAAATATAATTCATAACCTTAGTAAACCAGTTATGTTCAAGATGACGAAACCATACGATAAAATATATTTATATTTTTTTATGTTTTTTCCAAGAAGAAAAAATATCATTCTTAAGATTAAATATATATTCATAAATCCTAGTATAACACATATTTAAATGTCATTATTTATTAATATAACTTAATCTAAATTAAAATATCTTGTTTCATAGAAAAATTATTAATTTTATTAGAATGGATTAAAATATAATTTAAAAACATGTAAATTAAATATTTATAAAAATATAGACCATGGCATGGGTTGATCATGTTATCTGATATTTTATGTGATATATCTATTAAAATATTGTATCATCTCATAGGTTGAACTATATATCTATATTTTCTGTGACATGTATTCAATTTTCTAATATCAAACCATGATTTAAATTTATTTTATTATATTGTGAAAACAAATAACAACCATGAATATGTCAATGTATGAATTCTATTTATTTATTTGTCATTACATGTTATTTTTTGTGGTATCTGTCAATGTATATTGATGAACATTCTATATTGTTTTCTTTTAGTTTTTAGATTTTATTATATAATGGGTACAAATTTTAAAACCTCTCCATCATTTTTCTGAAAAACAATTGATACATGGGCCCAATATGTCCTTCTAGTTTCACAAATCATATTTAATGTTATCTATCTTATATACATTTATATATGTATCATTCAACTGGTTCGATCTATTGTGTCATTTATAAAACTCCCTATTCATTTATTAGGTATTTATTTAATCATTTCTCATTAATTTTTCTAAAATATATTATTTATTATTAATTAATTATTATTATATATTTTTTATTGATTGATGGTGAATCGTAAATTATATTCTATATGAAGGATCCTATTAGTATGTGGTAGATGTTATCATTACCCATCCCAGGTCATCCATGAACTAGCTATCCAATATTAACCATGACATAACAAAGGGGAAACCTTAAACAGACTTAGATGTTGATATGCATCAAGGGTATCATGAGAAAGTCATATGGAGGATATCAACCAATAAATAAACTAGCATTATGAACATACACCATGAATCTAGAAATTTTCAACCTATATGTTAATGTCTATTTTCAAAAATATAACAAGTACGATAGGTATGAAAATAATATATAGGGGAAAAGCATGTACACCAATAAACTATTATAAATAAATTAAAATTTAAAAAAGAACAAGATACTAGGAGGCCAATTTGGTTGATTCATCGTAGATAAAAAATGAATATAACCAATAGATCTCTATGTGAATATCAGGTCACAATCCATCCAAAATGATTAACACACTCCATGAATGAATCATAAATAAAACATAATCTTAGAAAACATATCAATTATATAAAAATTTATTGGAATAATTATGGTGTCAGAATAAAACCATTTATTGGATAAGAAATACCGAATATTCGATTTTTATTTGCAATATCAGTCCATAAAAGGTAGTTTGAAAATTTTTGAAAAATTTAATTTGTCAACATTTTATAAAAAATATCCCACATTCAGATCCTCCTGTAAATAACAAATTCAATACATTCTATTAAAACATTATTGGTTCAAAATAAAATTCTGAATACAATCCCAAATAAAATATTATTCACTAGTAATGAATTATCTAACTTAGTATAAGAACATGTGTAATATCAAACTTAATATAAGTACAAATATATAACAAATTGAAATGTATAAATGTATGAATGAATTTTTAATATGATTTATATATATAATAATATGAAATGAAAATTTCATCAAAAAATAAAAAAATAAAGACTAATTAATCATTGGAAATAATTTAATATGTTGGGAGGATAACATATACAGAGTTAATTTAGTACCATCTATTATCCTAAAAACGAGTTCCTAAATCTATAACCAAAAGTATCACACAAAAACGATCTCACTAATGGAACAACTTCTAACATCTCTAAAACCATTTGGTGTCTTGATTGTCATAATGTGGATAGATAGTCACAATCCTTCAACTCCCAATAATATTTCCAGGATCACATGATTAAAATAAAATAGTATTTGAGTTATCCAATACAAATATAACATCCCTATAAAGAGATATCACTATGAAAATATTAATTATAATCCCCATTATATAATCTATTAATGGGAAAAACACCATAGACTGTGATACATCTATGGATGTGTACACATTTTTTGAAAAGTATTTAATGATATTTATCGAGCCATAATTTTTTAAATTCACAATAATATTATTTTAACAAATATTTCTCATAAAAACCACTTACAAATATAACATGTACATCAACATTCATTTTCATGGTGCCAAATGACCACATTAAATCATGATTTATGAAAAATCAATATACAATAATATTTTGAAAATATTTTGAAATAATGAATTTATTTGAAAAATCCATTATTTTATAGCAGGAATCCTAATAAATTTCAATTTATATAAAAGTAATTTTTTTTAAATGACCAGAAGTTACATATAAATATGAACATATTAAACATATATATATATATATATATATAAACATCAAAAACAATTTCCAAGGATCATAATAAATAAAACAATGAAATACATGTCAAAACAATAATTTTAATGAAATAATATCCAAGACCCTCAAAATAAAAATGATACAAAAAATTAAAAATTCCACCTACAATACACTTTATATAAGAGCAGTACTAATATAGGTGTTGGAAGAACAATTCAGGTACCATAATAGAGTTCAAATGAGTGTCCTAAATGAGTTTTTTTATGCGATGTTCATGAAATTATAATTATTGGAATTCTTGGTAATATAAATTAGTTGGAAATTTTTTTAGAAAATGTTGTTCCAAATGTCCACACAATTATCAAAACATAACCCAAAAATACACAATTCCCACACAATGATTGGAAACCATGCACTAATCATGTTTTGACTCCTAGGAACCCCCAACACCCCATACAATTTCTCAGATAAAACACAACGTTTGGACTCAGTCATTAACTACTTGTTCTAGATAATCAATTCAATAAAGGAATGATTTAAAAAAACAATATTCATGCAAGTGGATGCAATGTTTCTACCCAAACCAAGTGAACCATCCATACACAGTGCCATGAAAAACCCAAAAACTCTAAAACATATATTTTTTATCCAAAATTCAATATAATAATAAATAAAAAATATAATTAAAAAAGTAAACAAAAAAATGTGTTAGGATAATTCACCCGAATATAAATAACTCTACCCTTAGAGAGTCACTAATGTTATTATGAAAATAAAGAGAACTATAAAACAAAAATAATTCCCCTTAGAAAAAAAATATCAAATAAAACACAAACCGTAATAGAACTACTAATATGTTCGGTGTGATCCCATCATTAAAAAATTCATATACAATAATCATAAATATATCAGAAAATATATCCATTATTAATTTTCCTATAATTTTTAAATTGATTATCATAGTGTTACAACATAGTATATAGCTCATTAAGAAAAAAACTTATCAAAATCAGGGTTTGAATTTATAAATCAAGAACAACAAACTAGAAAAAACGAAAAACACTAATTCAAGAAGAGACATTCACCTCAAATCCAGTACTAACTAATAAATTATCCAAAGAAACATGAAGATAAAATAGTGTAAACCCCCAAGATGTCATAGTGTGTTATTTCTTCAAAATAATTCAATAACTTGCACTACACGCAACACCGAGTTCAATCACACCATGACTTAAAAAAAAAGCCATTCAAAAGAGGTTATGAATAGTATTATCTAAATTTTAAACTTTATATAATCCTTGTAATTTTAGAATCCATATTATGAGTTTCTTAGATATAATGCAAGAAAAAACTCATTTTAAGTATTGCACTTTTATCAACTTTTAATAGTGAACCCTTTTTAAATACAATATTTTAAACTTTTTGACTAAATGGGGACATCAAAAATTTAAAATGAAACATCCCAAGCTTCCACGGTACTCTTTCATTGAATAATACAGTAGCATGTGTTGTACGCAACCTTGAGATTTTAACACACCATAACCAATCAATCTAGCCGTTATGAATAGTAATACCTACTTTTTGAAGTTATATATATTTTATATTTCAAAATGGACTTCATTTTTGGATTCGGAATATCAAATTTAGCCTAAGGTGAAATTTTGGTACTTTTCTGATAACTTTCATATTTTGATGAATAGTGAAAATTACTAAATTTTTATTAAAAACAACTTTTTTAATCAAAATAATTAATAGTGATAAATTGTGAATTTGAGTAGTTTTAAAGTATATTTAGAATATATTTTTACCATTTAATATAATTTTGGTCATTGGACATAATTTTACAATTAAACCGAACATAAACAAGTGTCAATCTTTTGATAGTTATTATCTCTTAAAAACACGCTTTTTGTTTTGACAGCGGGAATTAATTTTAAATTAATTTCTGCCACTTCTGTGTTTTGAATTTAGGAAGGTGGATTCCATATTTGGAATCAGGATTTTCAAATTGTGTAAATAAGTAACTTTTATTTTTAGACATTTTGAATAATTACTGCGGTAAATATTTTATTTACCATGGTTAAGGGTAAATCCGGTAAATAAGGGTTAAAAAATAATATTATAATAATACTAAATTACCCTAAAACGTGTCTTAACCCTATTGGTTGATACATGGTCGACCATGGACATCTTTGGGTCGATTTTGGGACCCCATGGATCCACTTGTAAGTGATAATGACACTTTATTTTAATTAAGTTAAAATGAATACAAAAATGACACAAGCATATATCTTTTAGCAAAACAATTGATACATAGGGTTATAAATGTAGGATATTAGATTATAAATATTCATTAGAAAGATAATAATATTTCCTACATAATGATATTTTATTTATAATTTTTAGACATTAAATAATTTATTTTATTTATGACACAATGATGATGCAGTAATTACTATAATAGTGAAAAATTAAAATAATTGATATTATAAATACCCAAATAAATATAATATGAAACTTTTAATGAATTAAAATAATTTTCTAGGATAATATGATATATTAGGATTGATTTAATGGACTTTTTTAGAAGTAATCAATCTGTTATGAGTTTCACAAAAATCAACTATTGAATAGTGTCAAAATTGACATAAAAGAGTTCTTAAAACAAATATTATATTATTAATTGATATTAAATTCCTAAAAATATAAGGTTCGGCCAAGAGACTTATATCATGATACTTTCATCATTAATGGACCACTTGGGGGTCGCTTGGATGTATGTAGTAAGTTTATTAACCATATTATATAAAAATACAAAGAGACATTGTAAAAGTGAAACTAATTAACTTAGAGTTAATACTTAAATATAAGGTTAATATAAGTACCCAAACCTGTCTAAATTATATTGTTTGAGTTGTTTTCGACCCATCCCCACCTTAACCTTTGAATAATCAACTTTGGATCCATTAGAAACCGAATATGAATTTATTATAAATTAATATTTCTAGCTTTTCCAAAGGTGCCCCTCACCCCTCTTATAAAAGGGAACTCCTCCTTCTCTTTTCTTAACACCTTCAAAGCCTTTTGGTTCGGCCAAACTCTGCCCAAATACTCTCCCAACTTCCCTCACTACAACCTAGGGGCCTTAGTTTGATCAGAAAGCCAACCTAAGGAGCCCTTTTGATCAAATCAAAAGGAAGAACCCGAAGAAGAGGTAATGATTTCATCACCCTTTTCTAAGTTCATTTCTTCTTCCACTTCTTCTTCCTTTGTTGTTACCATTCTAAAATAATAAATCCAGTATAATATATATACTGTGATGTTATTATAAATATGGTACAACCACATTCAGTATTCTATCCACCTTTTGAATAACATGTCACCATACGTGCGTACGTACGGCTTACCGTCTCCACGTCGTGGTGTAATTGTTATTCAATATAATATTATTTGGATGGGTATAATAATGATGTGTAACTCATGTAAATAATAAATATAAAATGATAATGATTCTGTATATATGATATACCATCCATTTATATATTATTTTAATATCAAAAGAGTGATATTGTCGCTCGTGCGTACGTACGGACTACCGTCACCACGAACGCGATGAGATTCATTCTCCATCGTATCCATTCAAGTATAATTATCATTTGATGATTTAAAAAATGATGTTTAAGGACTTGATATCATTCTGGATATGAATAATATAAAACCTATACTTTACAAACATGTCTTACGTAACAAAACATATAAAAGAAAACAAGTAAGTTAACACCCGAAATAACGATAATACTAAGATATTATTATCAAATCAATATTAAAAGATCATATATGATATCATATTAATGTATATGATTATTGTATAATTTAATAAAAATTATTTCACCATTATACAGGAGGTTAACCTACCCCAACCAAGGAAAAGTACATGGTAAGGGTTATTTCACAATCTCTTCATTATCCGAGGTTGTTTATACGTAATAATCTACTGGGATCTCTTTATCATCCACAGCCATGTTTCTTAAAAATGTATTTCAAAACATTTTTAATATTTACTAGAATATGAGTTAAAGTCATTTATACCCTTTTTGACTTTTATAAGTGGTTTATAAAGGAATATTTCGGTCGTTTTCAAAAAAAGGTCCTTTTTAACCTTTTCGACAGAATTAAGGTAAGAATGTTTTTTTTAAACTTATACGACGGGTGCGGCTATTTTCCGCGGTTATAAAATCTTCAAAGCTTCCCTTACAAGCTTATAAGAATATTTTCAAAGAAAATGTTTTATTTTATATGGATCTTAAATGATTTCAAAATAAAAGGAGATATTTCTTTAAAAAGAATATTGATTTCATCTATGTCAACATCCTTTGATGGATTTTAAGATTATTTGAAGTTGATTTATTATGATACAAAACTTCTATATTGTATTGAAGGTTTTGTGATATGTTTGACTGTGGATGTGCTATTTTTATACCATTCATAGTTTATGGTGAAATTATTTACATTTCGTATGCTAGTTTTAATACGAATTTTTATGTTATGTTTAAACCTTTTCATATAGGAATGCATTGGACTTAGTAAGTGACGGGTGGAGCCCGCTATAGCTCCTCGATGCATCGGTAGGTCTCATGAGACAAACTAGTGTCTTGGCACAAGGCCTTGACAAATTCGTATTTGTAGTCTTGGCACGAGGCCTTGGCTATGTGGTTATGATAGTCTGACATTATGCATTCCAACATTATGAAAGTGGTTATTGATTTTTGCATGTGATTATTCGATTAGTAGAATATCCATGTGAATAAGTAAATGGAATCATTTCATTTTATTTATGTCGTACCATGTTGAAAGTTCATGTTTGAAAGGATTTTGTTTTAGTTATACATTTCCTTAAATGTTTATTCTTATTTATGAAAGTTTCCGCTATATTGTTATCCTTACTGGGAATTTGAGCTCACCCATTTTCTATGTTTTATTTTTACCAGGAAGTGAAGAACTAAATTATGAATGACCTGCAGGGATATTATGTGGGGATATGAGTGTGGATTATGGAGACACTATGTTGTTGTAGTTGTTTTTTATTTTATGATGTAATGTAAAACTTATGAATATATCTAGTGTTTCCAAGGATACTAAACCAATCGGTCTTTAGAGATTTGATCTTTCTTGTGATCATGCCAATGTTATGTAATAATGCACCGACTCTGGGTAACTAGGGTCGGGGCATTACAGTTTGTATCAGAGGAATTTTAGTACAAACCTTGGAAGCTAGATTTAGATAAACTCTGATTAGAGCACGTAGACCTAAGATGAACTTTGAGGATTAGTGTAGAAGAACTTCCTAGAATTTTGGTATTGTAGAGATTTTGTGAGTTTTCCGAGAAATACATCCCTGTCTGGATACGAGCAGGTAGAGGCGGCTCTGGCACAGATGTACCTAGGGGTAAATCCCGAAAACACCGCTTTGAGCTAGACTCGAACGGGAACTGGTGCACGACAACGAGCCTTGCTGCACTCTTGGTTACGACACTCCCGGGGGATATGCTTAGGATAACTCTCATTTTCATTAAAAATCATTATGAAGGGTTTATGAGTATATACATACTCAAAGGAGACATTTTTATGATTATGAATTATATCCATAAATATTTCAATTTATGTTAAGTGTTTTATAAGTATGGGATTATGTATTTTGATTCATAAACTGATCTAGTGTATGCCATTGTTTAGAAATGGTGCCCAGTAGAAGGAATGAGAACTCCAGAAATGCACATGATCCAAAGTGAAGGAAGGATCATATCTTTCATGGTCTTAAGCTAGAATTTATAAGAGAAATAGTCTCCCATGTATTATCATCATATGAAGAAATAATATCATGTGTTGATAAGATAAGTAAAGAGTTTACTGAGTCCTATGGCTTTGAAGGGAAGCAAGAGAAGAAAAGGATGGAAGAGAGAAAGATGGATAAAGGGAAGAGGGAAAAGAAGAATTTTCCCATATGTGGTGAATGTGGAAAGAAACACCCTGGAACTTGCCTGAAAGGAATGGGAGTTTGTTATAAGTGTGGAGGAAAAGGGCACAAAGTACGTGACTGCAAGGGTAAGAAAATGGTTTTAAATGTACAATGCTTCATTTGCAAGGAGTTTGGACACTACGCGAACCTATGTCCCAGTCATCAGACTATGCCGCAAATGATGTTATTGGATAATAATCAAGTTATGATACTTCCACAGATGAAGAGGAATGATTAGAGTTCTTATGTTGATTATGTCAATTGAGTGTTGTATCAACAATGTACTTGTTATAATAATTATGGAGTATATAAGTATTGTACTACAGTACTATTTCATTAAGGACTTGAGATTGTGTGGAACAAAGAAAAGTGACTCAATAGAAGGATAAATTTTTGGAAAATATATGGTTGAGAGAATGATAAATCATAATATAGTTCTGATACTGAGGTAGTGATTTTGGAATAATATGTGATTGTTTTGGATAAATTATATTGGATATTCTTGACTACCTTGGAACTGCTTAATGATTTGTATATTCCATCATTGTTTGGGTTTAAAACATTTTTGGATTAATCCAGCATTCTATATGGAATAAGGGATCATGAATGTAATCAATAAGGAATATGGTAAAATATGATGAAGGTATTCATATGCTATTACGGGGTAAAAAGGATATATATTATGTTTACCTTCCTTATAAATGTTGGACTGTGAGTTTGGACAGAAGTATTTTGGATAGTTCTAGTTTGGATTATTTTGGATTTCCATAAAAGGACAACCCGGAGGTCGGGCGGCAACCCGTCGCGTCCGGCAAGGCTGCGAGACTTGAACCCGCAACCGAAGGGCGACAAGGGTGTATCACCTACCACTGGCCCACGAGATGTCCTGGATTAAATAATGTAGTTTTTATTAAAATATCTTGTAGATAAATTATAAATTCGTTTATTTTGGAACCCTATACGAATAGTGTAAATAGAATTTTTTTAACATTCTATTATCTTTTAGAGTCAAAGATGAGTTTGTGGTAGAAATTTATTAATGGATAAAACTCTAATTATAAAGTAAGTATATCTCCTTATGATCTTAGCCAATCTCATAAATAAATTCCTCAATATTAAGAAAAGCAACTTAGAACAAAAATGTTTTCCTAGATGGTACCTTAAATCATCACTAATTTATGGCTTTGGGATTGTTGGCCTTTTCATAGCCATGTTCTTTACCACTCTCCATCAGATAATTGATGGTTAGATTTTTCTTCCATATCCATATTTTCCTACATGGAACCCTAGTATGTGTTATTTTCGGTAATCTTCATACTTTCGACTCTTTATTTTAAATAGAGGCCTCATTAATTCATTTTTCGATGTGGGATTTCAACTAAGATATTTTGAAACGTCAAAAATGTGTTATCCTAATACCCTATGTTTTGTTGAACCGATGGTATTTCAAATCATCATATATTGATGAATTTAAGGACCTCAATTTTATACTTGTTTGTGATTGATGACCTCAATCACTACCTATAAATATTTATGTTTTTCCTCCAATTATATGTCTCTAATTGCCACCAATGTTATCCTAATCGAGATCATAATTTGGTGGTGACCCTTTCATTTCTCTTTTCCTCATATTAAGACTAAATTTTAGTAAGCCAATTTCCGATGTGGGTTTTCCAACAAATATATTTTCTATTTTCAACCTTTTATTTTCGAAGAACAATTTCAAATTGCGAGGACGCAATTTGTTGAAGGAGGGGAGAATGTAACACCCCAAGATGTCATAGTGTGTTATTTCATCAAAATAATTCAATAACTTGCACTACAAGCAACACCGAGTTCAATCACACCATGACTTAAAAAAAAGCCATTAAAAAGAGGTTATGAATAGTATTATCTAAATTTTAAACATTATATAATCCTTATAATTTTAGAATCCATATTATGAGTTTCTTAGATATAATGCAAGAACAAACTCATTTTCAGTATTGCACTTTTATCAAATTTTAATAGTGAACCCTTTTTAAATACAATATTTTAAACTTTTTGACTAAATGGGGACATCAAAAATTTAAAATGAAACATCCAAGCTTCCACGGTACGCTTTCTTTGAATAATACAGTAGCATGTGTTGTACGCAACCTTGAGATTTTAACACACCATAACCAATCAAACTAGCCGTTATGAATAGTAATACCTACTTTTTTAAGTTATATAAATTTTATATTTCAAAATGGACTTCATTTTTGGATTCGGAATATCGAATTTAGCCTAAGGTGAAATTTTGGTACTTTTCGGATAACTTTCATATTTTGAGGAATAGTGAAAATTACTAAATTTTAATTAAAAACAGCTTTTTTAATCAAAATAATTAATAGTGATAAATTGTGAATTTGAGTAGTTTTATAGTATATTTATAATATATTTTTACCATTTAATATAATTTTGGTCATTGGACATAATTTTACAATTAAACCGAACATAAACAAGTGTCAATCTTTTGATAGTTATTATCTCTTAAAAACACGCTTTTTGTTTTGACAGCGGAAATTAATTTTAAATTAATTTCTTCCACTTCTGTGTTTTGAATTTAGGAATATGTATTCCATATTTGGAATCAGGATGTTCAAATTGTGTAAATAAGTGACTTTTATTTTTAGACATTTTGAATAATTGCTGCGGTAAATATTTTATTTACCATGGTTAAGGGTAAATCCGGTAAATAAGGGTTAAAAAATAATATTATAATAATACTAAATTACCCTAAAACGTGTCTTAACCCTATTGGTTGATACATGGTCGACCATGGACATCTTTGGGTCGATTTTGGGACCCCATGGATCCACTTGTAAGTGATAATGACACTTTATTTTAATTAAGTTAAAATGAATACAAAAATGACACAAGCATATATCTTTTAGACAAAAAATTGTTACATAGGGTTATATATGTTGGATATTAGATTATAAATATTCATTAGAAAGATAAAAAGATATAATACATAATTATATTTTATTTATAATTTTTAGACATTAAATAATTTATTTTATTTATGACACAATGATGATGCAGTAATTACTATAATAGTGAAAAATTAAAATAATTGATATTATAAATACCCAAATAAATATAATATGAAACTTTTAATAAATTAAAATAATTTTCTAGGATAATATGATATATTAGTATTGATTTAATTGACTTTGTTTGAAGTAATAAATCTTTTATGAGTTTCACAAAAATCAACTATTGAATAGTGTCAAAATTGACATAAAAGAGTTCTTAAAACAAATATTATATTATTAATTGATATTAAATTCCAAAAAATCTAAGGTTCTCCCAAGAGACTTATATCATGATAGTTTCATCATTAATGGACCACTTGGGGGTCTCTTGGATGTATGTAGTACGTTTATTAACCATATTATATAAAAATACAAAGAGACATTGTAAAAGTGAAACTAATTAACTTAGAGTTAATACTTAAAGATAAGGTTAATATAAGTACCCAAACCTGTCTAAATTCTATTGGTTGATTTTTTTTTGACCCATACCCACCATAAACTTTGAATAATCAACTTTGGATCCATTATAAATCGAATATGAATTTATTATAAATTAATATTTCAAGCTTTTCCAAAGGTGCCCCTCACCCCTCTTATAAAAGGGCACTCCTCCTTCTCTATTCTTCACACCTTCAAAGTCTTTTGGTTCGTCCAAACTCTGCCCAAATACTCTCCCAACTTCCCTCACTACAACCTAGGGGCCTTAGTTTGATCAGAAATCCATCCTATGGAGCCCTTTTGATCAAATCAAAAGGAAGAACCCGAAGAAGAGGTAATGATTTCACCACCTTTTTCTAAGTTCATTTCTTCTTCCACTTCTTCTTCCTTTGTTGTTACCATTCTAAAATAATAAATCCAGTATCATATATATACTGTGATGTTATTATAAATATGGTACAACCATATTCAGTATTCTTTCCACCTTTTTAACAACATGTCACCATACGTGCGTACGTACGGCTTACCGTCTCCACGTCGTGGTGTAATTTTTATTCAATATAATATTATTTGGATGGGTATAATAATGATGTGTAACTCATGTAAATAATAAATATTACATGTTAATGATTCTTTATATATGATATACCATCCATTTATATATTATTTTAATATCAAAAGAATGATATTGTCTCTCTTGCGTACGTACGGACTACCGTCTCCATGAACGCGATGAGATTCATTCTCCATCGTATCCATTCAAGTATAATTACCATTTGATGATTTAAAAAATGATGTTTAAGGACTTGATATCATTCTGAATATGAATAATATAAAACCTATCCTTTACAAACATGTCTTACGTAAAAAAACATATAAAAGAAAACAAGTAAGTTAACACCCGAAACAACGATAATACTAAGTTATTATTATCAAATCAATATTAAAAGATCATATATGATATCATATTAATGTATATGATTATTGTATAATTTAATAAGAATTATTTCACCATTATACAAGAGTTTAACCTACCCAAACCAAGGAAAAGTACAAGGTAAGGGTTATTTCACAATCTCTTCATTATCCAAGGTTGTTTATACCTAATAATCTACTGGGATCTCTTTATCATCCACATCCATGTTTCTTAAAAATGTATTTCAAAACATTTTTACTATTTACTAGAATATGAGTTAAAGTCATTTATACCATTTTTGACTTTTATAAGTGGTTTATAAAGGAATCTTTCGGTCGTTTTCAAAACAAGGTCCTTTTTAACCTTTTTGACAGAATTAAGGTAAGAATGTTTTTTTTAAACTTATACGGCGGGTGCGGCTATCTTCCGCCGTTATAAAATCTTCAATGCTTCCCTTACAATCTTATAAGAATATTTTCAAAGAAAATGTTTTATTTTATATGTATCTTAAATGATTTCAAAATAAAAGTAGATATTTCTTTAAAAAGAATATTGATTTCATCTATGTCAACATCCTTTGATGGATTTTAAGATTATTTGAAGTTGATTTATTATGATACAAAACTTATATATTGTATTGAAGATTTTTTGATATGTTTGACTGTGGATGTGCTATTTTTATACCATTCATAGTTTGTGGTGAAATTATTTATATTTCGTATGCTAGTTTTAATACGAATGTTTATGTTATGTTTAAACCTTTCCATATGGGAATGCATTGGACTTAGTAAGTGACGGGTGGAGCCCGCTATAGATCCTCGATGCATCCGTAGGTCTCATGAGACAAACTAGTGTCTTGTCACAAGGCCTTGACAAAATCTTATTTGTAGTCTTGGCACGAGGCCTTGACTATGGGGTTATGATAGTCTGGCATTATGCATTCCAATATTATGAAAGTGGTTATTGACTTTTGAATTGTATTATTCGATTAGTAGAATATCCATGTGAATAAGTAAATGGAATCATTTCATTTTATTTATGTCGTACCATGTTGAAAGTTCATGTTTGAAAGGCTTTTGTTTTAGTTATACATTGCCTTAAATGTTTATTCTTATTTATTAAAGTTTCCGCTATATTGTTATCCTTACTGGGCATTTGAGCTCACCCCTTTTCAATGTTTTATTTTTCCCAGGAAGTGAAGAAGTAAATTATGAATGACCTGCAGGGATATTATGTGGGGATATGAGTGTGGATTATGGAGACATTATGTTGTTGTAGTAATTTTTCATTTTATGATGTAATGTAAAACATATGAATATATCTAGTGTTTCCAAGGCTACTAAACCAATCGGTCTTTCGAGATTTGATCTTTCATGTGATCATGCCAATGTTATGTAATAATGCACCGACTCTGGGTAACTAGGGTCGGGGCGTTACAAATAGAATAATGAATCAAAAACAGAATCTAAAAACATAGAAAAACAACCAATTTTACCATAAATATATCTAAAGGTAAAGATTCTATGAATGTGGAGTCATATAAATCTAATATTTCTTCTTCCAAGATCCTAACCCACAAAATAATAGATGATTCTCTAGTCAATCACATCTATGATAATTTATTGGATCCTCAAGGAATGATTACATAGAATTTATAAGCCGAGCAAATTGGAATCATATAAAAATGATCATTTTGAAGATATGTCATAATAGGGAAAGGTAATTCTTATGGATTAGATTCCTCTAGGATATATAAATAACTAGATGGAAAACCCTAACTATCACCTAGTGGGACTCGGTTTCCACTCAAGACATATTTCCATTCAGAACCCAAATTGGCCAAAAAACATCATCTAAAAAATATTCAAATCAAAATAGCTCATATGGAAGAACATGACTAATAATATATATATTATGACCCTCTATAAATATTATTAGCTACTTAAAATTCACTCTCCATATTCTCTGAGGAAATATGGTACAACCTATTTAAAGGGCTCAATGTAAATCTACATCATCCATTAACCTTACTAAATACTAATATGTTCTACATATTATGCACATTATCTTCCCTATGGTAGAACCAAAAAAGTAATTTGGTTATGAAGAACTCACATATCATCCCAGTTTTTTGTCAGTGTTGAACAAAAAAATTCAAACATCAAGACCTTTTCCCCAAACAAACTCAATAAATATCTCATATTTAAGGATTAATTAGTTAATAGGGTCATAAATATCCCTTCAATCTCCATTATGAACCCAAAAAACTCTATATTTCTGTGACCACCTTAATATATTGTCTATAAAGAAGAATAAAAAATACCACTACTCAATTATGAGTATGGGTTAATTAATTTACCAAAATAATCATCATAGAAACCCCTATGTGCATTTTGGGTGATAAAATCTAGATAACATTAAAAAAATTGAAATGAAACTAAATCTCAACTAAATTACAAAAAATATAAAAATACTAACTAAATATTTTTAGAAAACCATTATATATTAAAACCAAGCTCAATGTGATTTTTTAAAATCTCTATTTCAATTTTAAATAAATATTTTAACTTAAAAAACTATTTTATAAAATGAAATGAATTTTTATATATCCTTTTGTATTTGAAAACAAAAATTACACAATTCTATAGAAGGAAATTCATTTGAATACAAATTAAATACCTTTTCACTATATGATAAATATAATAAATTTTTTTTAACACCCCAAGTTTCTACGGTACGCTTCTTTTTGAATAATGCGATAGCGTGTGTTGTACGCAACACCGAGTTCTAACAACCAATCAAACTAGCCGTTATGAATAGTAATACCTACTTTTTAAAATTGTATATATTTTATATTTCAAAATGGAATTCATTTTTGGATTCGGAATATCTAATTTAGCCTAAGGTGAAATTTTGGTACATTTCGGATAACTTTCATATTTTGATGAATAATGAAAATTACTAAATTTTAATTAAAAACAAATTTTTTAATCAAAATAATTAATAGTGATAAATTATGAATTTTAGTAGTTTTAAAGTATATTTAGAATATATTTTTACCATTTAATATAATTTTGGTCATTGGACATAATTTTACAATTAAACCGAACATAAACAAGTGTCAATCTTTTGATAGTTATTTTCTCTTAAAAACACGCTTTTTGTTTTGACAGCGGGAATTAATTTTAAATTAATTTCTGCCACTTCTGTGTTTTGAATTTAGGAAAATGGATTCCATATTTTTAATCAGGATGTTCAAATTGTGTAAATAGGTAACTTTTATTTTTATACATTTTGAATAATTACTGCGGTAAATATTTTATTTACCATGGTTAAGGGTAAATCCGGTAAATAAGGGTAAAAAAATAATATTATAATAATACTAAATTACCCTAAAACGTGTATTAACCCTATTGGTTGATACATGGTCGACCATGGACATCTTTGGGTCGATTTGGGGACCCCATGGATCCACTTGTAAGTGATAATGACACTTTATTTTAATTAAGTTAAAATTAATACAAAAATGACACAAGCATATTTCTTTTAGAAAAACAATTGTTACATAGGGTTATATATGTTGGATTTTAGATTATAAATATTCATTAGAAATATAAAAAGATTTACTACATAATTATATTTTATTTATAATTTTTAGACATTAAATAATTTATTTTATTAATGACACAATGATGATGCAGTAATTACTACAATAGTGAAAAATTAAAATAATTGATATTATAAATACTCAAATAAATATAATATGAATCTTTTAATGAATTAAACTAATTTTATAGGATAATATGATATATTAGGATTGATTTAATAGACTTTTTTAGAAGTAATCAATCTGTTATGAGTTTCAAAAAAATCAACTATTGAATAGTGTCAAAATTGACATAAAAGAGTTCTTAAAACAAATATTATATTATTAATTGATATTAAATTCCTAAAAATATAAGGTTCGGCCAAGAGACTTATATCATGATAGTTTTATCATTAATGGACCACTTTGGGGTCTCTTGGATGTATATAGTAAGTTTATTAACCATATTATATAAAAATACAAAGAGACATTGTAAAAGTGAAACAAATTAACTTAGAGTTAATACTTAAAGATAAGTTTAATATAAGTACCCAAACCTATCTAAATTCTATTTGTTGAGTTGTTTTCGACCCATCCCCACCTTTACCTTTGAATAGTCAACTTTGGATCCATTGGAAACCGAATATGAATTTATTATAAATTAATATTTCTAGCTTTTCCAAAGGTTCCCCTCACCCCTCTTATAAAAGGGCACTCCTCCTTCTCATTTCTTCACACCTTCAAAGACTTTTTGTTCGGCCAAACTCGGCCCAAATACTCTCCCAACTTCACTCACTACAACCTAGGGTCCTTAGTTTGATCAGAAAGGCAACCTAAGGAGCCCTTTTGATCAAATCAAAAAGAAGAACCCGAAGAAGAGGTAATGATTTCACCACCCTTTTCTAAGTTCATTTCTTATTCCACTTCTTCTTCCCTTGTTGTTACCATTCTAAAATAATAAATCCGGTATCATATATATACTGTGATGTTATTATAAATATGGTACAACCATATTCAGTATTCTATCCACCCATTGAATAACATGTCACCATACGTGCATACGTACGGCTTACCGTCTCCACGTCTTGGTGTAATTGTTATTCAATATAATATTATTTGGATGGGTATAATAATGATGTGTAACTCATGTAAATAATAAATATAACATGTTAATGATTCTGTATATATGATATACCATCCATTTATATATTATTTTAATATCAAAAGAATGATATTGTCACTCGTGCGTACGTACGGACTACCGTCTCCACGAACGCGATTAGATTCATTCTCCATCGTATCCATTCAAGTATAATTATCATTTGATGATTTAAAAAATGATGTTTAAGGACTTTATATCATTCTGGATATGAATAATATAAAACCTATCCTTTACAAACATGTCTTATGTAACAAAACATATAAAAGAAAACAAGTAAGTTAACACCTGAAACAACGATAATACAAAGATATTATTATCAAATCAATATTAAAAGATCATATATGATATCATATTAATTTATATGATTATTGTATTATTTAATAACAATTATTTCACCATTATACAGGATGTTAACCTACCCCAACCAAGGAAATGTACAAGGTAAGGGTTATTTCACAATCTCTTCATTATCCGAGGTTGTTTATATGTAATAATCTACTGGGATTTCTTTATCATCCACATCCATGTTTCTTCGAAATGTATTTCAAAACATATTTATTATTTACAAGAATATGGGTTAAAGTCATTTATACCCTTGTTTGAATTTTTATAAGAGGTTTATAAAGGAATCTTTCTGTCGTTTTCAAAACAAGGTCCTTTTTAACCTTTTCGACAGAATTATGGTAAGAATGTTTTTTTTAACTTATACGGCGGGTGCGACTATTTTCCACCGTTATAAAATCTTCAAAGTTTCCCTTACAAGCTTATATGAATATTTTCAAATAAAATTTTTTATTTTATATGGATCTTAAATGATTTCAAATTAAAAGGAGATATTTCTTTAAAAAGAATATTGATTTCATCTATGTCAACATCCTTTGATGGATTTTAAGATTATTTGAAGTTGATTTATTATGATACAAAACATCTATATTGTATTGAAGGTTTTGTGATATGTTTGACTATGGATGTGCTATTTTTATACCATTCATAGTTTATGGTGAAATTATTTACATTTCGTATGCTAGTTATAATACGAATGTTTATGTTATGTTTAAACCTTTTCATATGGGAATGCATTGGACTTAATATGTGACGGGTGGATCCCGCTATAGCTCCTCGATGCATCGGTAGGTCTCATGAGACAAACTAGTGTCTTGGCACAAGGCCTTGAAAAAATCTTGTTTGTAGTCTTGGCACGAGGCCTTGAAAATGTGGTTATGATAGTCTGGAATTATGCATTCCAACATTATGAAAGTGGTTATTGATTTTTGCATGTGATTATTCGATTAGTAAAATATCCACGTGAATAAGTAAATGGAATTATTTCATTTTATTTATGTCGTACCATGTTGAAAGTTCATGTTTGAAAGGCTTTTGTTTTAGTTATACATTGCCTTAAATGTTTATTCTTATTTATGAAAGTTCCCGCTATATTGTTATCCTTACTGGGCATTTGAGCTCACCCCTTTTCTATGTTTTATTTTTCCCAGGAAGTGAAGAAGTAAATTATGAATGACCTGCAGGGATATTATGTGGGGATATGAGTGTGGATTATGGAGACATTATGTTGTTGTTGTAGTTTTTCATTTTATGATGTAATGTAAAACTTATGAATATATCTAGTGTTTCCAAGGCTACTAAACCAATCGGTCTTTCGAGATTTGATCTTTCTTGTGATCATTCCAATGTTATATAATAATGCACCGACTCTGGGTAACTAGGGTCAGGGCGTTACAGTTGGTATCAGAAGAAGTTTAGTACAAACCTTGGAAGCTAGATTTAGATAAACTCTGATTAGAGCACGTAGACCTAAGATGAACTTTGAAGATTAGTATAGAAGAACTTCCTAGAATTTTGGTATTTTAGAGATTTTGTGAGTTTTCCGAGAAATACATCTGTGTCTGGATACGAGCAGGTAGAGGCGGCTCTGGCACAGATCTACCTAGGGGTAAAACCCGAAAACACCGCTTTGAGCTAGACTCGAACGGGAACTGGTGCACGACAACGGGCCTTGCTGCACTCTTGGTTACGACACTCCTGGGGGATATGCTTAGGATAACTCTCATTTTCTTTACAAATCATTATGAAGGGTTTATGAGTATATACTTCCTCAAAGAAAACATTTTTATGATTATGGATTATATCCATAAATAGTTCAATTTATGTTAAGTGTTTTATAAGTATGGGATTATGTATTTTAAATCATAAACTGATCTAGTTTATGCCATTGTTTAGAAATGGCGCCTAGTGGAAGAAATGGAAAACGTATCAATGCACGCACTCCATGTAGGGATTTCCCTCCTGCTCAAGATAATTATAGTGGAGCTGGTGATGCCACTGGAGCCGATCAGCTAATCACCATACTGGGACAACTTACTCAGGTTATGAATAATAACCTTACCCGTATGTAGCACCCTGATCCGCAGTGTGGAGGATCAATGTTAGATCAATTCATGAGGCAACAACCACCAACGTTCAATGGGAATACAGATCCCTTAGTAGACGAGCAGTGGATAAATTCCCTAGAGAAAATATTTCAGGCTTTGGGGAGCAGTGAAAGGGAAAAAGTTATCATGGCAGTTTACCGCCTCACTGGAGATGCTGATCAATGGTGGTCATTGATTCAAAACATGAAGGAAGATGATGAAGTATCAAATATGGAATGGAGGGAGTTCAAAGATCTGTTTTTTTAGAAAAATACTTTCCTCGCGACCATCGAGCAGATATGGAAAGGCAATTTCTGAGTCTGAGACAAAAGGAGGATGAGAATGTCACAAAGTATGAGGCTGACTTTACAAGGTTAGCGAGGTATGCTGGAGATTATATTCGCAACCCAAGAAGTAATATTGATCGTTTCTTTGATGGGTTAAAACCATTTCTCCATCAAGCGTTAGTCTCACAATCCTTTTCATCGTACGAAGACATTGTCTCATGTGCTATCAAGACCAAAAAGGAATTCTCTAAGTCTTATGACTTTAAAGCAAAGAAAGAGAAGAAGAGGCCTGCTGATCAATCTGGGAATGGAAATAAGGGGAAGAAAGGATAGGTTGAATATCCATCATGTGGTAAATGTGGGAAGAAACACCCTGTTGCTTGCTTGAAGGGAATAAGAGTCTGTTACAAGTGTGGTGAAAAAGGCCACCAAGCTCGTGATTGAAAAGGGAAGAAGGAAGCCACCAACGTTCAGTGCTACAATTGCAGGGAGATGGGACATTATGCGAATGAATGTCCTAAGCGTCAAGAGAACTTACCTCAGAAAAGGCCTAGGGATCAAGGCTAGGCTTATGCTATCACTACTGCAGAGGTAGAAGCTCCAAAAGACGTGGTGGCAGGTAATTTAATGGTTTCCTCAAGTTTAGAAAATGCATTATTTGACTCTAGATCGTCACATTGTTTCATATCTTCCCAGTTTGCTAAGAAAATTAGATATTTCCTATTTGATTTAATAAGGGAGTTGTCAGTTAAAACTCCTAAGGGAAGTATCATTGCAACAAAGTTTTGTGAATCAGTCCCCATTAGAGCACATAAATTTTCTTTATCTGTTGATCTCATCGTCATACCTATGATTGAGTTTGATATAATCCTCGGTATGGACTGGATTTCGGACTATGATGTGAAGATTTATTGTAATAAGAAAGAGGTTACGATTCTTGATGATAATGATAAGGAACACCTTATCTTTAGAGAAGAATCATCACCACCTAATTCTTATTTAGATCCACCCCCAGTAGCTCAACTTAATTCAATTATTGGGGAGGAAGAGAATGAAATAACTGTCGGTGAGGAAAGGAATGTTCAAATAGAGGATGAACCTATTGTGAAATAATTTGTAGATGTATTTCTGGAAGATTTACCTGGACATCCTCCAGAACGAGAAGTTGAGTTTTCCATTGATTTGATTCCTGGATCAAGGCCTATATCGAAGACCCCTTATAGAATGGCCATTGTAGAGTTAGTCGAACTAAAGAAACAACTAGAGGAATTGAGTAATAAGGGATTTATTCTCCCTAGTGTTTCTCCATGGGTATCCCCTATTCTTTTTGTTAAAAAGAAATACGGATCTTTGAGGTTATGTATCGACTACAGGGAGATCAATGCTATAACGATAAAGAACAAGTATCCCCTACCTCGTATTGATGATTTATTTGACCAACTGCATGGAGCTCAATACTTTTCAAAGATTGACCTTTGATCTGGATACCATCAGTTGTGTGTGAATAAGGAAGACATTCCGAAGACAGAATTTCGAACCAGGTACGGGCATTACGAGTTTACTGTAATGTCGTTTGGATTGACTAATGCACCCTATGTATTCATGGATCTGATGAATAGAGTTTTCAAGGAGTCTCTCGATGAATTTGTGGTGGTATTTATTGATGATATCTTGGTATACTCCAAAACCTACGAAGATCATGAAAATCACTTGCGCATTATCTTGAAGACTCTGAGGAGGCATGAATTATATGGGAAGTTTAGCAAGTGTGAATTCTGGCTTCATGAGATTTCTTTTCTTGTCCATATTGTCTCTAAAGAAGGAATCTCTGTTGATCCTTCTAAGACCAAGGAAATCCAAGAATGGCCATCACCTACGAGTATAACTGAGGTACGCAGTTTTATCGGTTTGGCAGGTTATTATCCACGTTTCCTCCAGAATTTTGCCCGATTGGCTAACCTGTTAACAAAGCTCACACGTAAAGGGGTTAAATTTGTTTGGACAAAAGAGTGTGAAGAATGTTTTGAAGAACTGATGAAAAGATTAGTCAATGCTCCTATATTGACTCTACCATTGGGGAATGATGGGTTCGTTATTTATAGTGATGCATCAAAGAAAGGACTTGGATGTGTCCTTATGCAGAATGATAGAGTTATTGCCTATGCATCACGAAAGTTGAAAATTCATGAACAAAACTATCCTACTCATGATCTTGAGTTAGCAGCTGTGATCTTTGCTTTGAAGATATGGAGGTACTACCTCTATGGTGAAAAATGTGAGATTTATACTGATCACAAGAGTTTGAAGTATATTTTCTCACAAAAAGAACTCAACATGAGGCAAAGGAGATGGATTGAATTACTCAATGATTATGATTGTACGATACACTACCACCCGGGGAAGGCAAACAAGGTGGCAGATGCTTTGAGTAGAAAAGACCATGGAGTTTTGAACAATATGAGAATTTAAAGGGATCCAAATTTCATGGATCTAGTAAAGATGGACATGGGAATAACCAGGGAAGGTGAAACATCAATGCTTTTTCAAATGGTTTCCAAACCATCTTTACTAGAAATGATTAAGAGTTCTCAGATCGATGATGATGAATTCCAAAATAATATTAAATCTGTGAATGATGGGAGATTGAGAGACTTTGTGTATGAAGATGGAATTTTGAAATTCGGGAAGAGACTTTGTGTTCCCGATTTACCTGATCTAAAAAGGGAATTGCTGGATGATGCTCATAGTTCCAATTTTTCTATACACCCTGGGAGCACAAAAATGTATAGAGATTTGAAGGAACATTTTTGGTGGGACAACATGAAGAGGGAGATTGCTGATTTTGTGTCAAGATGTATGGTTTGTTAATAAGTGAAAGCTGGAAGGCAACAGCCTAGAGGAGTCATGCAACCTCTTCCCATACCGGAGTGGAAATGGGACAATATTACGATGGACATTGTCATGGGGCTACCAAAGACTCCTAGAAGGAATGATGCAATATGGGTTATTGTTGATCATCTTACCAAGTCAGCACATTTTCTTGCTATAAGAGAAGATCTACCCCTGGAACGTCTATCAAGACTATATATTAATGAAGTTGTGAGACTTCATGGAGTACCCTTATCAATTGTTTCTGATCGTGATCCCCGTTTTACTTCAAGATTTTGGAAAAGTCTTCAGAAATCCCTGGATATTAAACTTCATTTGAGCACTGCTTTCCACCCTCAGACAGATGGACAATCAGAACGGACTATTCAGACCTTAGAAGACATGTTGATATCTTGCTCACTTGACTTTCAGGGTATGTGGGATCAATACTTACCTCTCGTAGAATTTTCCTATAACAATAGCTTCCATTCGAGTATTCAGATGACACCATATGAAGCGTTATACGGAAAGAGATGTCGTACACCAACCTGTTGGGATGACGTTGGTGAAAGAAAACTTGTAGGCCCAGAACTGGTGGAGGAAACGGTGGAAAAGGTGAAAGTAATCCAAAATCACATCAAAGCAGCTCAAAGTAGGCAGAAGAGCTATGCCGATAATCGAAGGAAGGATTTGGAATTTCAAGTCGGTGAACATGTTTTCCTGGAGGTATCACCGTGGAAGGGAGTCATACATTTTGGTAAGAAAGGTATATTGAGTCCCAGGTTCATCGGACCATTCAAAATTCTAGAACGAATTGGGGTTGTAGCTTACCGATTGGCAATGCCGCCAAGTCTCTCCAATGTTCACGATGTGTTCCACGTATCTCTGTTGAGGAAATAAATTCCTGATCCAACGCATGTACTCACCTATGAGGAATTAGAACTGGAACACGATATTTCCTATTGTGAAGAGCCCGTCAGGATTCTTGATACGAGAGAACAAGTACTGAGAAACCGGACGACACGTCTGGTAAAAGTTTTGTGGAGAAACCATAAGATGGAAGAGGCAACGTGGGAACCCGAGGAACTTATGATGAAGAACCACCCGAGTCTTTTCATACGATAGTATTCTAGAAATTTCGAGGACGAAATTATTTGAAGGAGGGGAGAATGTATCACCCCACGCTTCTACGGTACGCTTCTCTTTGAATAATGTGATAGCGTGTGTTGTACGCAACACCGAGTTCTAACAACCAATCAAACTAGCCATTATGAATAGTAATACCTACTTTTTAAAATTATATATATTTTATATTTCAAAATGGACTTCATTTTTGGATAAGGAATATCTAATTTAGCTTAAGGTGAAATTTTGGTACTTTTCGGATAACTTTCATATTTTGATGAATAGTGAAAATTACTAAATTTTAATTAAAAACAACTTTTTTAATCAAAAAAATTAATAGTGATAAATTATGAATTTTATTAGTTTTAAAGTATATTTAAAATATATTTTTACCATTTAATATAATGTTGGTCATTGGACATAATTTTACAATTAAACCGAACACAAACAAGTGTCAATCTTTTGATAGTTATAATCTCTTAAAAACACGCTTTTTATTTTGACAGCGGGAATTAATTTTAAATTAATTTCTGCCACTTCTGTGTTTTGAATTTAGGAAAATGGATTCCATATTTGGAATCAAGATGTTCAAATTGTGTAAATAAGTAACTTTTATTTTTAGACATTTTGAATAATTACTGCGGTAAATATTTTATTTACCATGGTTAAGGGTAAATCCGGTAAATAAGGGTTAAAAAATAATATTATAATAATACTAAATTACCCTAAAAGGTGTCTTAACCCTATTGGTTGATACATGGTCGACCGTGGACATCTTTGGGTCGATTTTGGGACCCCATGGATCCACTTGTAAGTGATAATGACACTTTATTTTAATTAAGTTAAAATGAATACAAAAATGACACAAGCATATATCTTTTAGAAAAACAATTATTACATAGGGTTATATATGTTGGATTTTAGATTATAAATATTAATTAGAAAGATAAAACGATTTCATACATAATGATATTTTATTTATAATTTTTAGACATTAAATAATTTATTTTATTTATGACACAATGATGATGCAGTAATTACTACAATAGTAAAAAATTAAAATAATTTATATAATAAATACCCAAATAAATATAATATGAAACTTTTAATGAACTAAACTAATTTTCTAGGATAATATGATATATTAGGATTGATTTAATTGACTTTGATAGAAGTAATCAATCTATTATGAGTTTCACAAAAATCAACTATTGAGTAGTGTCAAAATTGACATAAAAGAGTTCTTAAAACAAATATTATATTATTAATTGATATTAAATTCCTAAAAATCTAAGGTTCGGCCAAGAGACTTATATCATGATAGGTTCATCATTAATGGACCACTTGGGGGTCGCTTGGATGTATATAGTAAGTTTATTAACCATATTATATAAAAATACAAAGAGACATTGTAAATGTGAAACTAATTAACTTAGAGTTAATACTTAACGATAAGGTTAATATAAGTACCCAAACCTGTCTAAATTCTATTGGTTGAGTTTTTTTCGACCCATCCCCACCTTAACCTTTGAATAGTAAACTTTGGAGCCATTGGAAACCGAATATGAATTTATTATAAATTAATATTTCTAGCTTTTCCAAAGATGCCCCTCACCCCTCTTATAAAAGGGAACTCCTACTTCTCATTTCTTCACACCTTCAAAGCCTTTTGGTTCGGCCAAACTCTGCCCAAATACTCTCCCAACTTCCCTCACTACAACCTAGGGGCCTTAGTTTGATCAGAAAGCCAACCTAAGGAGCCCTTTTGATCAAATCAAAAGGAAGAACCTGAAGAAGAGGTAATGATTTCACCACCCTTTTCTAAGTTCATTTCTTCTTCCACTTCTTCTTCCCTTGTTGTTACCATTCTAAAATAATAAATCCAGTATCATATATATACTGTGATGTTATTATAAATATGGTACAACAATATTCAGTATTCTATCCACCCTTTGAATAACATTTCACCATACGTGCGTACGTACGGCTTACCGTCTCCACGTCGTGGTGTAATTGTTATTCAATATAATATTATTTGGATGGGTATAATAATGATGTGTAACTCATGTAAATAATAAATATAACATGTTAATGATTATTTATATATTATATAACATCCATTTATATATTATTTTAATATCAAAATAATGATATTGTCGCTCGTGCGTACGTACGGACTACCGTCTCCATGAACGCGATGAGATTCATTCTCCATCGTATCCATTCAAGTATAATTATCATTTGATGATTTAAAAAATGATGTTTAAGGACTTTATATCATTATGGATATGAATAATATAAAACCCATCCTTTACAAACATGTCTTACGTAACAAAACATATAAAAGAAAACAAGTAAGTTAACACCCGAAACAACGATAATACTAAGATATTATTATCAAATCAATATTAAAAGATCATATATGATATCATATTATTGTATATGATTATTGTATAATTTAATAACAATTATTTCACCATTATACAGGAGGTTAACCAACCCCAACCATGGAAAAGTACAAGGTAAGGGTTATTTCATAATCTCTTCATTATCCGAGGTTGTTTATACGTAATAATCTACTGGAATTTCTTTATCATCCACATCCATGTTTCTTCAAAATGTATTTCAAAACATATTTATTATTTACAAGAATATGGGTTAAAGTCATTTATACCCTTGTTTGAATTTTTATAAGAGGTTTAAAAAGGAATCTTTCCGTCGTTTTCAAAACAAGGTCCTTTTTAACATTTTCGACAGAATTATGGTAAGAATGTTTTTTTTAACTTATACGGCGGGTGCGGCTATTTTCCGCCGTTATAAAATCTTCAAAGTTTCTCTTACAAGCTTATATGAATATTTTCAAAGAAAATGTTTTATTTTATATGGATCTTAAATGATTTCAAATTAAAAGGAGATATTTCTTTAAAAAGAATATTGATTTCATCTATGTCAACATCCTTTGATGGATTTTAAGATTATTTGAAGTTGATTTATTATGATACAAAACTTCTATATTGTATTGAAGGTTTTGTGATATGTTTGACTGTGGATGTGCTATTTTTATACCATTCATAGTTTATGGTGAAATTATTTACATTTTGTATGCTAGTTTTAATACGAATGTTTATGTTATGTTTAAACCTTTTCATATGGGAATGCATTGGACTTAATATGTGACGGGTGGAGCCTGCTATAGCTCCTCGATGCATCGGTAGGTCTCATGAGACAAACTAGTGTCTTGGCACAAGGCCTTGACAAAATCTTATTTGTAGTCTTGGCACGAGGCCTTGACTATGTGGTTATGATAGTCTGGCATTATGCATTCCAACATTATGAAAGTGGTTATTGATTTTTGCATGTGATTATTCGATTAGTAGAATATCCATGTGAATAAGTAAATGTCATTATTTCATTTTATTTATGTCGTACCATGTTGAAAGTTCATGTTTGAAAGGCTTTTGTTTTAGTTATACATTGCCTTAAATGTTTATTCTTATTTATGAAAGTTTCCGCTATATTGTTATCCTTACTGGGTATTTGAGCTCACCCCTTTTCTATGATTTATTTTTCCCAGGAAGTGAAGAAGTAAATTATGAATGACCTGCAGAGATATTATGTGGGGATATGAGTGTGGATTATGGAGACATTATGTTGTTGTAATAGTTTTTCATTTTATGATGTAATTTAAAACTTATGAATATATCTAGTGTTTCCAAGGCTACTAAACCAATCGGTCTTTCGAGATTTGATCTTTCTTGTGATCATGTCAATGTTATGTAATAATGCACCGACTCTGGGTAACTAGGGTCGGGGCATTACAATTTTATTTAATATTATGATTCTAAAATGAAAATCAAAACAATACAATTACTTACCTTGGTGAATCTAAAATAAGGTGCTAAAAGAAAAAACCTAAGTTATACACATGGTTTAGAAAATACATCATGTATACATCAGCTCTAATATTCCATATTGAATAATCCACTCAAATACTCATGGCTTAATGGAAAAATTGTGTGATACTGAATTATTTCAATTTTAATCCCCTTAAGAAAAAAACATCAAGAAAAGAAAGTAACTAACAAAGTTAACTAAATAAAATGAAAGACTCAAAACCAAACAATCCCTAGTATTTCAAGGATCATGTTGGGTAAGATTTTATGAATCTTTTCCTGGAACTACCCCCCTGTGTTATGATATTCTATATATTTATTCTTCATGAATCCCTATGTTATGTTGCATTGCTCTTATACCATATTTCTAAAACTACTATTGGTATTCCGTGAAACAAATTCAATATCATACAAAATATATTCCTATGGGGAATCCCTAATCCTCATGGGATGAAACTAATCATCATAGAAATCATGATATAATAACCAGGAATTATTTGTACAATTAAATAAATAAAAACACTTACAACTTTCTTGACTAAATGTTTTGTTTTTAAATATTTTAAAATGTAATTTTCCAATATCGAGTTGTAACATATGAATCATCAGGTGGGAAAAAACAACATTGAATGTTAAAAATTAAAACAAACACTACTCCAGAGGATATCACTATAAATCACTCATGTCATCCTAGACATTTAACATGTCATATTACAATGAGTCATCATTTTAATCTTTTTGACACCATCAACGTTTTCGTTCAACCACCACAATAGTCAATGGAGACAACTGAAGACTATTAGAGAGAGTCATCATTGTTATCCTCATATCTCTAGCATGTAAATCCGATTTTACACCCTAAAAACATCATAATTGAAAAAAAAAACATAACTACAAACCTTCATATATCACACATTCACCTCCTCAGATACCATAAAAGGCTCAAACCACACCTTCCAGAACCTCCTTGAAGAAAAGATCCCTAGGCTGACAAAGAAATGATCACTAGAAAAGAACATTAGAGTAGGGTTGTATAGATGGATTTTATCATAGGGGAACATGTTGAAAACCACATCATCATCAAAAGGGGAGATAAATCCACATAATTCCATTAAATCATTGAACCCAGAAATGAGAATCAACAACGCCACAACATACTATAATCCACAGCTAATACCACCAAACCCAGAGTCTGGGAAACCAATGAAAATAGGAAAAATCAAAATATAATGATCAATCCCAAAAATGAATGAATAAAACAAGTTGAATAAATGATATTGACAACACCGATAAATAACCATAATTTAAGAAACATGTAATCCCTCTCCGATACCATCCAATGTAGGTATAGATCCTGTATCGTGTCTGAAAAAAGCGGAGTTGACCTTAAGGGGTAGGAAAAAAATGGATGTGGATTTGAAGAACACTGTTTTCTACCATTTGAACTGACAAAAACCATATAAAATCCCAACACATATACCCATTTTGGGAGAATGATGCACATGGATAGACCAGAAGAGGGGTAGTGAGCGATAACCGATGACCGGAGCCACAAAATTCATTAGTCTATATGGGGAATAAGAATGCATGAAATGAAAAATGATGAAATAATGTGATTTGAAGATCACCTTCTTCCTCGATTAGACTTGAAAAAATTGGAGGTATGATGTATTAGAAGTTCTATGAGCCTGGAGAGCCGGTAAAGTGTGGGCCACCCCATAGCTATCTATTACTTCTTAAATGAATCTCAAAAATGTTAAAATACATATTAGTGAACATGAATAGAAATATAACATAAATTAAATATATAAACACAAAAACTATTCTGTATAAAAGATGAAATTTACAAAAATAAATGATATAATAACCAATTTTAACATATGAGGATGCATATTAGTGTGATACATCCCAGATACTTATAAAAAATGCACAAAATATCCCAATGCGACATGATAGTCACCATCCATTCAAAATGCCTAAAACACATTAATGTATACAATATAAAAATTTATAGCTTAAAACTGATTGATTCCACTCATATTTAGTGAAATTAGTTGGAGATTTAGAATAAAATATATCAGTATGAAAAAAACACAACATGCCAGCATTTACATTAACCAAAAAATTATAAAATATAGTTATAAAATTCTTATATTCTGTTTCTTAATCATTTTAAATAAAAATATTTCTCATATCCAATTTTCAAACCCAATATTAAAACATTACTTTAAAAAAAAATTATTTACAAATCCTACAATAAAAACAACTCAAAGAAAAGTGGAACAACTAGAAATGAAAAACCAAACATGATAAAACAAATATAAAGTGGAAGATAAAATTAAATATTTAAAGAATGAAATAATAAAATGAAAATGTTAAAGAAAATTAGGATGTCGTACTATAATTTCACTAATGTAGAACATGAAACAAAATTTTCATTAACTTTAATAACAATATAAAGTGTGTGTACTTCTGTGAAATTCCTAGAATAAAGTGATAAACCCTTGAAGTTATCATCTTATAATAAATTGTTATTGTATTAAAATTATCTTATGTCTATAACCTATTATACTCTCAAATATTCCGATTAGTGGAAGAAAGTCTATAGTCTCCAACACTATATTGCATCTAGTCCTCTTCATGAGGACCATATAGTAATTGTCACTGGACTCCCATTATGACTCTTAAGAACACATGAAAATATGAAATGCGGAGGTGAGGTATACAATGCACAATAACATACAAATCAAAAAATTATATAAGATAATACACATGCTTTGACAACCTCCTATCACCATCTATGTGAATATCATTCCTAGAAAAAAATACATCATTCATGTTATATGATTTCAGAAAAAATGTTTTCAGATACCAACATGTAAGTAACACTTATAATTATTAATTATTTTTTAGTAACATGAATTTATTTGAAAACCACATCCAAATCAAAGGAGATAATTACAAATCAAATTAAATTTATGAAATGGGTTTTTAATTTTTTTGGAAACATCAATATAAAACTAAATAATAAAATATTTTGGAACAAAAAACTCATTTGAGATAAAAAAGATTTTAATGATGGAATCCTATGGAATTTCAAACTATATAAATATAAACATTTATATACAAACCTCAATTTATATATAAATTTTTACATTTAATATATATATATATATATAAATTTCAACGGTTTATTATGAAAATAATAAAAGACACAACATAGATTATGATTTTTTAAGAAAACAACGGAAGACCCCAAAATGGAAATGATCCACTAAAACCCAAAATCAACAAAAACGTCACCTTAAATGATTTAATAAATGAAATTAATTGTCTTTAACATCATATTAACCATTTAAGGATTTTTATAAACATTTTAGTTTTTAGTTATTATGAAAATAAATTGAAAACATAGCCATAATAATGGAAATCATTAGACAACTCCATTTTTTCGTAAAACCCCAAACATAAAAAAATTAATAATTAAATTTAAAAATTAAGGAATATGAGTAGAATAATTAAAATATTTTTAAATGGGAATAATAATCACATAACATTTTGTGGAAAGGATATGGAGGGATATACCAACCACAACTGAGTAGATAAGTTGAAAAACCATTGGATATTGGAATAAAGAAGTACAATAGTCTAACCAAACAACCAAATATCAAAATAAATAACTCACTTATGTAAACCATCAACCAATGGTTAATATTAGAAGGATACAATCCCAATATTGAATATTAAAATAAGAGAGAATAAAATAAGTGTGAAAATATTTCCATAACTAATTGAAATACACCAAGCATCCATGGATTATCTTTAAAACTTTTATAAATAGGAAACAATGTGGGGTTTTGGGATTCCTTCATCTAGAAATAATCGAGTGGTAGATTTTGAAGTTTGAATGTGGTTTTATTTTTTGGATTATATTTTATGGGAACTTGTGTTTGAGGAATTTCTGTTAGGTCACATGTTTACGATGTAAATGTTTTTGATCCGTGTACCAGAAGTGAACCCTCAATAGTATTTAAAAAAAATACCTCACACAGTTTGGCCACATGGTATTATATTCCACGTAAAAAATGATTCCCAGCTCAATGGAATAACCAATATCCTAAAAATTTAATCCTATGAAATATATGGTATGGACTCAATAATTAACTTTTCATGTGATCTAATCCATGAAATAAAAAAAATAAAAACAACATTTTATCAGGAGGCCACATGATTTATCCCTAATCATACATTCCAATAATGAATAGACACATGAACTACTATAAAACTCCAAAAATTAAAACTTTCTTGATTCATTCAGATTAAATAAAAGGAAAAGGATAAATACTAAGAAATAGATAATGTGATATGGTATATAAATTTCAGGGAGTGATCGATAGAAATTCTATATTTACATTGAACTATATGATCAATATGTTGTTTATGATATATTGGTGTTAATTAATGAGTTCAAATAACCTGTATTGGAATTATAGTGACATTATTTTATATTTTTTTTGAATATTATAAGATAATTCATTCTAAATATACCCTTTTTAAATTATTCTTCATTGAAAAAACCTTCAATATCATTGATTTCATTAGAATGTGTTGAGGTATCATGTAAGAAGAAACTAAAAATAGGTTTCATTTCATGAGAATTTATTTACAAAATCTTATAGAGATTCATTAGTATTAATCAGTGTAGGGGAGTGTGTATTTGTGGACATCATGTGTGAATTTATCAATCTTAGGGTACTTATATTTATTTAGTAGCCAAAATGGTTAACAAGTATGTGATGGGTGGTTGTTTGGGAACTTAATATATGTCAAGGGATGTTAGGTGTGAGTTGTGTTTCATTAGGGTTATGAAACATAGAGTATGGGTATCAAAGTCAATGATCTTGTTCAAGAATGGATGGATATAAAGTGTGATTGTACTCTCTGAGTGATATAGGTGATAAATCATTCACCATTATTGTTATTATAATGAAGAATTGGTATATTTTTTCATTGTATTAGTGGTATATCATTCACCATGTTTGTAATATTGGTGATACATCATTCACCCATGTGTTAGTCATATAATTATATTTCATACACCCGTAAAAGATATATATTTATGGATTATTAACCATAGATTTTTATATTTGTGATATATCATTTAAAGAAGGTTATTATTATTTTCACATATAATTTAACCTTATTTAAAATAGTGATTATTCTTCCACATAGTTTATTATATCTGTGATATATTTGGCAACATTTTTATTGTATCTTTTATATCATTCAGTATTTCAAATATTATTAGTGATGAATTATTATATATTCTTTTATACCATTTATGATTTGATCACAAATTTGGTATAGAATTTATAACTTCTTATCCCTTATCAATAATATAAAAATAAATATTTTATCAATTCTTTATTCACAGTTTAATAAGTCATTCACTGTTGACTATTTTAATTAGTGGTGATTACTAATTAAACTACATATCATGATCTAACCATGGTAGTATCAACCCATTTTTGGTACGAGCTGAAATAAGTGTGGTTTCTCATTTCACAGCCTAGTTAACATATGATAATAAAGTGATGGTTGTTTTTATGTTTATTATTCATCCATAATAAACTATGTAGGAACCCATAAATTCTATATTTATTTATGGACATTATTGATTGTATCCTACTGATTATATTTGTCACACAATTCATGAACAAAATATATGGTATATAGAATTAATGGAAAAGTTTGAGTGGATGGGAATGGGAATAATTATCAACGGTTGATTTTAATAGATAACAAGGGGTTGGAAATGAGTATAATTAGATTCTAATTTTTTTTATTTAGCTAATTTTTTTATCTATTTTTTTATATTTGGACATCACATTAATATTATCAACATATTAGGTGATCATATGTCTTGATATATGACTGCATAAAATTTAAAATGGGTTCATATTTTCTTATATCATATCATGTTTTTTTATGATTTAAATATTTCCATATATAAATATATATACCTAATTTTAATTAATTTATTATTATTATTTTTCCATTAATTATATTTTTTATAATGGAAATAGATTACCCTAGACACAGATAGTTCTTAACTAATAATATAAGTCCATTATTACATGGGGTAGTCGGGTTGTGATTATACTATGACCTAGATTGAGAATTATTCAATAAAACTAGTTGTGGGATGCTATAATGTAGTATATTAGCTTTGAATTTTCTTTTAACAATTTTTCCTATGGTATTCAAGCATATGATTGTTCAAAACATGGTATGGATCCCATAATTGTATATAACAATAAATTTGTTGGAATAATATATTTTATATATCATGGAGATTATATTTCTGAATTTCCTTGCTTGAAAATGTCATGGTTTCATAACTTAATTTGTGACATTAAATGGTTAAGATTTTATCATTGTGCAAGGTAGAAATAGGTAATGTGTTCATTAATATTATTTTTCCATAGGTTCAGATGTTAGGAATATGACTATATGTGCAATATAATCTCGATAAAAATAGTTTTGGTTCTAAAAATATTTAATATGAGTTATAAAGTGTCATATCATATAAATTATATTTATATATTTACATTACTAAACCTACGAGTTTTGATATTCCTAGTGATTAATTTACACTAATTATTTATTTGATCCTTAAGTTAATTGTTTATGAATCCTTAAGAATGGGTTGGATGGGTAAATTATTTTTAGGATTTATAGATTCCAAAGCATAAATATTGAATATATTTTATAATTATTGATTACTTATTACAATTTTTGAACAATAATATTAAAAAATATAGTATTTTTGTTATAAGAAATTTTCATAAATGTAGAGGATGAAAATTCCCCACAAGGTGTGGAACTAAAACTCTATGTAGATATATATATCTGAGTGACCATTCTAAAGGATATATAGTGAATGGATCATTGATAACACCTGGCTAATAAATCCCTATAAAATCCAATGAGAGAGTCTTATAGGAATATTCTATCGGGCTTATTAGAAGAGGGTGGTCCAAATGGTGAAGGGTTTTGTATTTTTATTACAATAAATTAATTTTATAAGATTGAGGCCTCCTATTTATGTGATAATTAGTTTGGTGATCTATTGATTTGGAGAATAGTAAATAAAAAATTATATGTATATGTCTTGGTTTCATAATATTATGTTCTATCCTAGATGTAATATTAGGCCTATTATATAAGAAATATTTCACTATTTCTCTATATATGTTGAGATTTAAGGAGATAATGAATGTAAAATAATGTTATATAAAAATAATATATTACAAAATGTTTTAGGGATTTAATTTTATTACCTATAATTTTTATGTATACAAACCCACAAGTTTTATATATGATTATTAATTCATTTTAAGATAAATAAAATAAAAATTATACAATATATAATCAAAATTATTTGTGTCTTGGGAAAATTTGTTAAACACTACATGATTACCTCTAAAATTTAAACATTATTATATTCCCTATGTATTTTCCTTATATAATAGTTCCTTGTAATATTAATACACGTAAAATCTAAATGGAATATTTCAAAAAATGGTGGAGATAAATTCCCTTTAAAGGGATTAATTTTAGTGAATGTACGTGAGACATAAATCTATATAGTAAATGGTTAAGAATAATCATAATAATCATATCATACAATGGGACTCATCATCATCAAAATGAGGGAATCATTTTAAAAGTACATGGAATATAATATATACATAATAATTAAGAATCATAGTGTTTTTGTAAAATCATATATATATATATAAAATAGTAACAATGATAATAATATTTTCTTGCATTACATAGGTATAAAAAACAACAATTCATAAAATGTTAAAAATCATAACAACTTGTAAATTCATAATAAAAATAATACAATGATATAAATATCAATTACCCAATGAATTATGTGGTTATATAATTACAGGACGATAAATTACATCATAAATTACTCAAAATCATGTGATTCATATGGAATATATATCATTCATCAATTATAAATATTTATTAATCATTATTTAATATAATTGAATATTTAATGTTATCATAAAATAAATTTGAGAAAAAATAAATAAAGGTCAAAAAATAGGACGGAACATTATTTTGGAATAAATGGTTATAATTATTAAACAAGGATCATATTACCAAATGAGAATAAGAATAATCATATTAATAATCAATCTGTGTTTTCAAAAAAAAATGTATCAAAAATCATGAAGCTAGCTATGAATTCATTTTAGTGATGAGGTAAATTTAATATCCCTTGTACAAAAGGAAATAAAAAGGAAATAAATTTATATTTAATTTTTAGAATACATTAATAGGATAGATAAAATAAAAAATATAATCCTAAATGAATATATATGGTAGAGATACCCTTACCATGATTCATAGTTATTTAGTCCCCTTAATTACTCCAATAAAATAAAATTTTGTTAATAAAATACTAACTATAATGTTTAATTTCGATCTTTTTCACCATTTACCAATTATATCATTATAATTATATATTTTTCCTTTTTCTCTTAATGATGAAAAAATTTACAATCATATTTCCTTTTAATTATATTATTTAAATTTTATTTATAACATTATGATTTATCATAATTTATTTATTTTAAAAATAATACCTTGATTATTATAATGAATTATAATATATTTTCAAAAATAATATATATTCAGTTCTAACATTTCAAGAAGGTGGTCGATGTAATTCATTCACAAAGTCCCCACAAGTAGATGAACCATACTATAAATAAGATATGTTATAGTGGACATGAGAGTACAAAAATATAAAATGATTTAAAATAGTTATAAAGTTTAATAATTAAATAATGTTATAATATATTAGTTTAACATTTTAAAAAATAACAGATTCTGGGAATATATAATGATGGTGTAGGGATAATTTATAATAGAGGAACATGTGGTTACTTATCTATTAGAAAATAATCATTATATATGTGAAAAAATAAAAGGGTTAATGGGGTTGGTAATTTCCAAAATGTATATAATGTTATAAGGATACATAATAGGAGGTAATTAGTTAGATATTGTGATTTGAGAACATCATGGGGATTCCTGTTTAAGATAATGGAGTGTATGAATTTATACTTGATGGGAGATCCAATTTGGTTCTCAAATATTGAATAGATTATTATTCTCAATGTAAAACATCAAAAATTATATTCCTAATATTATAATTCATAATTGAACAAATAAATACATTTTAGTAATTTTTTACAATTTATTGATTGAACTTGTTATTTTATTAACCTAGAATTAATCATAAATAGAATGATTTTTTAATGGAATACATTTAATGTTTAGTCAGTAGAAACTATTTTTTAGATAGGGAATTTATGTATATTTTTTAATGAATATTTAAAATTATTAAATTCATTTTTTGTTCATATAACCATTTTAATACTTATTATTTCATTATTATATTAAAAATAATTTGTAAAAAATCAGTATTTAAGAAATCTATATAATTGTATTTCACCAACAGTTCTTGTTTATCACAATATATCCAAAATTTAATCATTACTAAAGATAAAATAGATGATTGAAAAAATGAAATTTATTTTAATTAAAAAAATTTCTGACATTATTTTTTTTATTACTAAAATAAAAAAAATTATTTTTTATAAAATTTGTTAAAATAATACTTTTTGAAAATGAACAATTATTTTTATCAAGATAATAAATTGAATATTGGTTGTTTGAAATTTTAATTTTCATATATAATTAATTTATAAAAATTATATATTATATACCTGTAATAATAATATTTTATTTTATATTTTACTACTATAATGTTTAGTTTTCTATTATAATAGAATGGTTCTATTTTTAATTGTTAGATTATAATTATAAATATCATACTTGTTTTAAATTTAATATAAATAACACATATTTTCTTCATTAATTATTCAATTATGTTCATCTCATGTTTATATATAATTCATTTTCAAAATTTTGTTTACTTTGAAATTTGTTTTTCTATCGTATTTTGTTTTTTAGGTGTGTGATAATTCATGGAGACCAAAATTATGAAGACCCTAATCCTTGTAACTTAGAGTGGGTACCATACAATTATAAATTGGTACTATGAACTTGGTTTCACATCTAAAAGTACTGATTATTTTAGTTTTTTTGGAAGCCAATTTATATACAATAAATATAATTACAACATAATGGAAAAATAACATAGAAACTCCATTTGAAACACCCATAAAATCATTGTTTATCACTATAAGTCATTCATAAAATTCATCATCACATCATGAGGAAAAATAAAACCGATGAATGGTGTATGATTAGATAATAATTGAGGGAAAATAATATATGGGAAGATAATATAAACTCTAATTCAATGTGAATGAAAAAATACATTTCCAATTAAACATAATCTTAAGAATAATGTAGAATAAATAAAAGTTGAATATATAATTCCATTTTATTAATGAAGTTATAAAAATTCATAAAAATGGTTACTCTACAAGTCAAACATTCAAATGTTTTATCAATTAATAATAATACAATGAGGGAATTCATATTAAAAACATCAGAACATACCATTGATTCCTAAACAATTTTTTCTTAAAATGAATAGTTACAACTTTAACCAAAATCCATATATGTTTTTTCATAATAGAACAACCGACACATCCATAGGAAATATAAGTAAACGCTCATCACTTAAAAATTATAATTAATTCCTCATTTCAATGGATATATACAAAAACAATATGCATATGAAATTTAAATAACATTCCAAAATATTTAAATATAATCAATAACCATCAGGGGTTGTATGTTGAATGGTTTAAAGATAACACATCTATAATAAAACTATTCATAAACCATTTAATAAATTATGGTGGATGATAACCATAATAGGAAAACTATAATAATAAATAAAATTCAATAGAGGTGTTAATATAGATTAAAATACTCTATTATTATCATTTATGAATTCATGGGAGGAATACAAACTTCCTTGAGAATGTAAGAGATATTTTTAAAAAATAATTTTCATTTTTCTTAATTTTTTTAAAAATGTAATGGAAAATATTATTTTTTATTAAAAAATTAAAATTTTATAAATATATTAGTGTCTTAAAAAACGTTAATGGTGGTATAAAAAAACTGGTATAAAATCAACTCATTCCCTTTAAGAGGAATTTCATTTCAAAAGAATTGAGAAGGTCAGGTCATAAAACATGTAATAATCCAAAAAAATTGAGTTAAAATGACTTAGAAACATTATTTTTCAATTTATATACATATTTCACAATAATTATATAAAAATATTAATAACTAATATTGTATATAGAGGGAGAAAGAATAACTCGAAAGAGGGAGATTTTGGAAGATACCCCCACCTTAAGTTATAAAACGTTCTGTATGTGACCATAATGTACTAGATAATGAGATTAAATACAATAATTAATTAACTCATAACCATTTATAAATGTATTTTTATTATTTTTTTATGTTCCGTTATGGACTTTTTAAGTAATTATAAGAAACAATTTTATTATTCAAGAGTGGTTGTTTCATTAGTTTAATTTATTTTTACACTTGTATAGATGTATGAACGAGTAGGTGAAATGAGAAATCATATTAATAATTGAAGATTAATGTTATTAAATATGATCTATAAATTTAATTAGATATATAATTCATTTGGTTATTTTGGGTGAGGATGAATCTTTAGATTATATTTTACTGATAATGGTTTATATTATTTTGGCAGTTTATCGATCATAAAAAACTAGTATGTTTTATTAACTAAGATCATGTATATATGATTCTAACAAAACAATAAATAGTTTTTAATTCATATATTAAATTTCTAATCATAATAATGTTTGTATTACCCTCCTTTAATTTTTAATGGGAAATTAAAATTTATCATCCATGATGTCGGGAAATTGACACATCACACACAAGGTTTCCATTTATAGAAAAGGAAGGAGAGCAAGAGGAAGTAGTTTGATTTTCTATTTTATGTTAACATGATATAATTTTAGTACATAAATGATAATAGATTTTTCTTATCAATTTTTACGGTGGTGGTGTGGGAAGGATAATAATATAAATTAAATTGAAATGAACAGAAAAGAAAAGAATGGTTGTACTTATGTTTTGATTTATTTTTTATCAGAACCATCTTAAAGGGATTGGTTTTGTTCTTTTGAGTAATCAAATGGATCCTAGACCTAGGGGAGGATCATGGGAAGTGTATTGGGTATATTTTTTAGAAGGCTCAAATCATGGAAGGTGTGAGGATAAGGGGTGGTGATGGGTGGTATTTATAACGGAGGAGAGGGTTATTGTTTGAATATTTTATTGATTTTATAATAATTTTAACTCAAAAATATGAGTAATTATATAGTTATCAGAAATTATATTAAAATATTTAATTTACTATATATATTAATTTTATTTCATCTTGAAATTACCTAAAAAATAGTTTATTTTATGTATACTATATACATTGCTTAAATTTATGTATTTTAATATTACATAAAATCACATATTAATGATATATCCCCAAAATTCACCATATATATTTTATTATATTTAGAATTAAAAAATGAACTCTATTTTTTGAATTTTTTTATAAATACGAAAAAATAAATTTTTTATTAAAAATATAATTTTCAAAAAAATATAGCTTTTAAAAGTATAATTGATTTTATGACACATTCAATATTAATATATGGTCTCGTTAAATTATACTATATTATTAATAGGAAAATATATTATTATATGAATCTATTTTATGAAAATAATTTTTAATTCAAATTATTATATTATATATAAAATTGTGAATAATATTTTTTGTTTTACAAAAATACATATACTTAATTTTTTATTTTTTTTAATATTTATTTACATATAATATAATTCAATTATATCATATTAAAACATATAAAATGCAAAAAAATTAATAATACATTAAAATTCTAGGTTGTTATTAAAATAGACACATTTTTATTCGAGTCAGTCCCATTGTTTTACTAATTATCTCAGTACTATGAATTAGAAATGAAACACATAAAAAACACAAAAAAATTAACCCTATAAATAATCATATGTATCATTAAAAATTAGGGTTTATTTTATCAAATATATCATATATTAGTGTCAAAATTTATATTTCAAACAGTTTCAAATTTAAACCGGTGTAAAATAGACTTCATAAAAATATATCTTTTTATAGGTACAAATGATTTATTCCAATATTTTGTTTCTAAAATTAATTTATAAGAACGTAAAAATATTTTAGTGAATATATAATATAAAAATTTCATTATTATATTTCACTAATAGTGATAAATTTAATTTATTAAAATAAAAATTCTTTATGAACATAAAAATATTATTTATAAAAAAGCAACCTTTATGTTAATTTTTTTTCATTTATAAATAATTGGTAATGAGTGAATTAATTTTAAAAAAAAATGTAATATATATTATCATAATTTACATAATATCATTCATTCAATCCTTTACAATGTATAAAAGATAACTATAAATATTAAATAATAATAATTTTTAATAATTTTTGTTAGCATGGTGTTCTATGAAATTTAAACTATTGATTAATATAAATTTAAAAAGAAACATAATTTACTATTTGGGGTTGTTACATTCGACCCTCCTTCAATATATTAGATCCTCAAAATTTTAAATTGTACACGAATGGATGAGATTTATAATTGTAAGTTATTTTATGGGAATTTAAAAATTGGAAAAAATACCCTTTGAAAGAGATAATATAGAATGACAAGGTCACTATAAAAATATTACTAAAGAATAAGAGAACAATCACGAAGATATAATCACCAAATAGAAACACACTATCACGTTCTCAGGGAGGATGATAGAAATAACAATTACTATAAATTATAATATAATATAATGATAAATTTCTTATTTATAAAAGGCCATTGATATCATTGAATGAAATTATATCAGATGATTTTTTATAAAAGCTTTTTCCAATAGTTGATGTATTCTTTAACTATCATGAATGTAACCCAAGAAATTAAATTTAATTTATTCATTTCCATGACTTAAATTCAATGTATGGTTCTGCTTCAATCTATATTTACTTCATTTCCTAAATAAAATAGATGTATTGAAGGAAAATATTTTATTCCTGAATAACTTTTATAAATCATAATATCAATAATTCATTCCTTAAACCGTTAAATTTTAACTAATACTATGATGGATAACACATGTTATCCAATACGGTAAATAATAATTTTATCATAATCAATAATATCCTTCATCCATTTCATATATAGTTAATCATAAGAATCATATAAATTATTAATTTTGAAATATAAGATAAAAAATATAGACAGAAGGTAACTGAATTTCCAAAATCAACTTAACATATTTTTCCAAAAATAACATTGCTTTAATTGTTACATACTGAATATATGAATACCATAATCTCCATAAAACCATTATTAAAACATGAATTCTTCCCAGAGTGATATATTTGGTGGTTATTATTATATCAATCACTAAACACATATATAGGGTTATCATTCAGAATTCAGGTGTTTTCAAAATGAACTGCCGATATAGAATAATCACTTCTCTTGATTACTATTTCTATTCATTGCCTGGTATAAATATCTTAATGATGATTTAATGTTGTAAAATACATACTTATATATATATATATCATGATTACTCAGATAATAAAATTCATTAATCTAAACATAGGAACAGAAATCATTCTTCTTTGTATGAAGTTGTTTTATAATCATGACTAAGATCAATTTTGTTCTTTTTAGCTATATTACCTTAATTCAAGGGATATTAATTTTCATAGTTCCCAATATCCTTACTATTTGATAATAGGACAATGTAAATTTTTTCTATCCCTTGAAATTATTCCACACTATATGTCTTCATTTACATGCTTCAAAAATAGACACTCTTCATTTAGAAATAATTTTAATAAGATCACTAAACATAGAAATTTTAGTAAAAAATAAACTCATACCATCATCTAAGTCTGTTGTGATGGAATATCTATGAATAGAAATGAACATGAAATTCTAGTGGTACCTCATAGAATCCCCAAAATCCTTTATATCTTATTTCCAAATGAAATTTCTATAGTTTGGATGGATATATTAGAAAGTTGATATATATCCTGGAAGGTTTTATTTTAAATATAAGTTTTTTTTAACATTATAATGATCCATACCATGATAAATTATATTATAATCAATTCCTATAATGATTAATATAATATCTTTGATACTTCCATATATATACAAATTAGAAATTTGATACATGTAAACTTCTTGGATGTCTCAATATTCAGTATATCCTTGAAGAATGATGAGTGGTTAATATGATTTAATTAGGTTGAATATTTCAAAAATACCCTAGTAATCACCTTCGTGCTTAGAATAGTAGTAATGATGATAATACATAATTTGGATGTATACAAACCAAGATCCCCATAATAAATGGGGAATAACAGTGGAGTGAGATGACTCATACAATTTCTTCAATATTGATAGATGTTGATAATGATTTGAAATAATCTAAGAATTATTTTAGGAATATCCTTGAAATTAAATCATCAATAAGAGAGAGATGAGTGTTTTGTTATCCTTCTCCTTCTATATCAGGGATCAACCTCAATTGAAAATAAAATTTAATTAAAAAAGGTACTACTGAAAAAATATAATCAGTACTATTATCTAAACTTAACCAAATTTACTTATTGATTCCATATATAAATAATGTAATATTTTAGATTATATAATAAAATCATTAAAAAAAATTAAATTTTTTGATCTAGAAACTATATTACATAAATTGAATTCATTAATAACCACAAAATAATAAACATCGTTTCATTGGGGATATATTTACACTTAAATCCATCATAATAGTTTAATAATAAAATTTTAATTTTCTAAAGAATATCACCAAAGAGTGTTAATCCTAGTGTATAATAATTATTGATTTCTTGTACCCATTTTCCGTGAGTTGTTCCTTAGATACCACATCAAAGTATTTACCCCTATGTACTTATGTTCCACAAACATGTCTTCATTTAAGGCCAAAATATGGATGTATTTTTACAAAGACACATATAACCAATTCTTTGAATAAAATATAGAATGTTTTTATATTATTATAATAATTTATTTCTTATGTTTTTGTTATATATTCTATGTTTTCAAAATCATTTTATCAAGGTTTCTTGACATGTTCTCAGATACCAACAATAAACACGTCGACCCTAGAAGCTCAGAGTTAGTGGCTTTATATATTATATTGGTACTATGAAATAGTGTTCACATCAAAATGGCTTACTCCATTTATATGTTTTTATGATAGACTATATAGATGAACATTACATTTCAACAATAATGGAAAACAACAAAAATGTTTCATTAGAAACACCCCAAAACTCCTAGATTATCCTAGAAAGTCATTTGTAATAATAATCTTCACAGCCTAGGGAGAAATATAACATAAAAAAGGGGCGATATTGGATTCTAAGTAATTGAATGTAATATATGGTAATCTAATAGAAACAATATATCATGGTGAGTGACTAAAAATAAATATCATTATTACATAATGTTGAGCACAATATTGAAATAATAAAAGGACAATGAATAATTCCATATAAACATTAACAATTGAATGATTATTAACAATGAATAATATAATATTTTACTATTTATATGTTTTAAATAAATCAAATAACTTTTATATATGAAAAACATTCAACAAAAAAATAAAAATAATTAAAAAAGTAGAAAGAATATCAATAATGACTAGATAGAAAATTAGATTTCCCATACAAATCCAACTTCTGGAATTGGAAACCCACACTCCTCACTTTAATGGAGTCCTACACCGAATGACAGCTTGAGGCTATCCTCCGACACATCACATGGTTTATATATAATTGTTGTAATAAATTGGGAATTCATATTTTTGACATCATAATATAACATCGAGGCCTCATACAAGATATTTGAAAATAAATTTCTAAGGCCTCAACCAAAATCCATTTGTGTTTTGTCTCATTATATCTAATGATTCATCGAGGTGCTATAACAAGACCCACCAATCAGTTATTTAATGAATTTAATTCCCCATATTAGTGGGGTAAAAAAAATAAAGATTAAATTTAAATAAAATTCTCCAATTTGTAAATATAATCATTGATTACTGTGAGTAGTATGGTAAATTATATCAAGATAGAACATCCAAAATCAAACTATTCATAAAACATTTATTAAATTAAGGTTAATTATAATAATAATATATTAATAAAAACAAAGATCAAATTTCAAAATAAGTAATTAAATAGATTAAAATACTATAATAAAACAATCTTGAAATTATTCAGAGAATTGATCTTTATATATTGCAATGTAGAGTCCACCTAGAAAACTCATTTTTATTTTAAACAATATTTATATTAACCCTGTAACAAGAAAATAATGTTTTCTGGATAAAAATAGTGATTTTAAACAATAATTTTCTCTTATGAAATATTATTTATGTTACTTAAAAATTGGAATGAAATCGAGGCATTCACTTTTATCGAGCTTTATTATTGGGATGAATTGAAAAAAGTCCCTTGAAAAACATGTATCTCCCAATAAATGAATGATTAAATAATCTAGAAACATGAGATTCGAATATATAAAGAAATTAGTAGATAAATAGGGAAATAAATAATAATTAAATTTTATTATATAGGTGGATATCATAACCCGAATGAAAATTGATATTTCGGAAGAAGCCCTTATCTTATGCACGAAAGTGTTCAGTAGATTACCCTAATGTCCTAGATAATAAAAATAAATCCATTAATTATATAATTAATAAAATTTTATACATTTATTTGATTTTTTAAATTTTTATTTATTATATTTATGTTTCTTTTGATGAGTTATAAGATACAACATTAACATTCAATTGTGTTCTTTTCCATAGTTGGAAGGATTGGTTTAGTCATATACATGTATGAAGGGTTCTTTGAAATGAGAAAAGGTAATAATAATTGATTTTATGTATTATTAAATATCAACTACAATATACAATATTTATATAATTCTTTTGGTTATTTGGGGTATTTACGAATCCTTAGATAATATGATTGTGATACTTATTTAGATTATTTTGGAGTGTTTTTGGACATTACATACTATTTTTATTTTATTAACTAAAATCAGGTATATATAACACATCATGAATATTCAATAATATATAATAATAATATTTTAATTATTTTTAACCATAAGTTTTTTTAAATAAAGCATGAAGGAATTTATTGAAAACGAAAATGCATCATCTTTAATGATACTAAATTGACAGATCACGGGTGTTTTTTTATTTATTGACATAAAGAGAGAGATAGATGAAGTATTTGAATGATGGATTGTAAATTATAATGATATAATTCCACTATCTGAATGATATTGGAGTTATGATCTATCTTTATCTAGGTGATGTGAGGGATGGATACGAATACAAAGGAATTGAAAAGAAATTAAATGAACTGAAAGTTGATTTTTTCTATTGAATTTACTTCCTATAGAACATACATAATGGGACTTGTTTTGGTATTTTTGGGATTCTAATGGATCCTTGACCTGGGATAGGGGATTGGTAAGTGGATTGAGAAAATTTTAAATAGCCTCAATGATTATAAGGTTGGAGGAGAAGGGAGGTGGTAGGATTTATTTATTGTAGAGGAGAGGGGTGATTTCTAAATATTTTAATCATTTGTTTATTATTTAAGATGTATATTATGAGTATTTTGATAAATAGCAGAAAATATATTAAAATAATAAATTTATGTTAGAGAATATGGGTATTAAATTTTCAATGCCCCAAGGAATAGTTTATTTTAGTTATAGTGTTTATATACTATAAATTGCATTACAATTTTATTAACCATAAATTTATGTATATTAAAAAAACTCAAAAATTCACCATAACATTTTTTCAACATGTATAATTAAAAATATTTATACTATTTTTTGGATATAAATTTATAAATATAAAATTTTAATTTTTAATAAAAACCATTATTTACATGAATAATACTAATTTTTTAATTATAACTCGTTTTATGAAACATTCAAATATTAACATGGGTATCATTAAATTATCCTATTATAATAAGATAATAAAATTTTAATTTATGAATATTTTTTGAAAACAAATTTTATTTTATATTATTTTATTAATTATAAAATTCCAAATAAACATTTATTTTCTACAAATATTCCAACAATTAATTTTAAATTCTTGTAATATTCAATATTTTTATTATAATATTAATAAATCATATTAAAAAATATAATATGCCTAAATTTTAAATATATATTCATAGGTGAGATTATGTTTATTATCATAAAATTAAAATTCTTAATTGTCCCATTATTATTTCAACGATCATATTACTATTAATCAAATATATTACTTATCAGAAGAAATTACAAAACATCTACAAAATAAAATTTACATTTAAGAAATTAAAATAATAAATTATATTATATCAAATATAATTTCATAGTTTTAAATTCTTAATTAAATATAATTTCACATCAAAAGGAGGTAAAAACATTTTTTATTATGATATAGTCTTTTACGTGTATATTTGGTTTTATTTCTACCTTACACCTATACAAATATTTTGAATGAATGTAAAAATATTTAATTAAATATATAAAATATGAATTTCATTAATATCCTTCACTAATAGTAGTTATTTTAATTTATTAATATAAAACGAAAATTTTATCATAAAAATAGTTTTTATAAAAACATATCCTTTATATTCAATAGGTTTTCATTTCTTATTAATTAGTAACCTATGATTTTTTTTTATAAACATGTTTCTTCATTATTTTAAATAAATTAAAAATCTATTTCATTATATCCATTAAAATCTGTAGGTGATAACTCTCATAATGAAATAATTATAAATAATCAATTGTTTAATCTCAAGTTGATGTGTAATAAAATCTATCAAAGATGATAAATTTAAAATGGGGCATTTTTTAATATCATGGGGTTTACAATCATGATAAAATATTTCTATTCTAGTTATGTTATTTTAGTGCTTTTTATTGTCTAATTATACTATTTTAGAATTTTATGGTTTAGAGTAATCCTTAGTAAGTAATTATATTATGTTGATGTAATAAAATCATGCTTGTTTTTATACATGGTCCCAATGGTTTATTCTATATCTTTCAACTAAATATGATGTTCACATATATATTAAAAAAATTAATACCATAACAGAAAAAATAAGTCTTTAAAATCACCCCCCCCCATAAAAAATTATTATATAAAATGGTAACTGATATCCTTGGTCTAAAATTTATGTGGATAATTCAGCATCACAATATCATTAGGTACCCAGGGTGACTCTCCAAAATTATGTCTTCACCACCATATTTTTGGTAAGTTGAGTTTTCTTATTATAATGAACATAACCTCTTTTATCTAACATCTTCACCAATTCCGAGCATAAGTGTTGTTATAATTCATTTTTGCATCTTATAAATATAGTATACTCGAGGGATTATGTATGAACATCCATAGGAGTGATAAGGGGAACTCATCTAGAACATGTGCTATGTCTAGTGGAATAAATATTCAATAATCCACAATGATTTTTGGATAATTGGACTAAAATGGTTCTATATACCTTAAGAAGAGCTTCTAATTATTTCTAAACAACATTAATCACATCTTGATTGATTTTTTAAGGAACACATTGCCTCAATCATAAAACAACTAGTTTGTTTTTTGATTTTCGGCTTAAATATTCTATAAACATTGAGAAATGTTAATGTGGTACCGATTTCCCTAAACAAAATGTTTATGTCCAATAATTGAATACACACCTACATCATTAAAACAAATTTTATTATTACATGTCCTCCAATATATATATTTACATGGGGACTAATGAATATTTTGTTGGAAAATAATTTTTTTTGAGAAATCATATAGGGACATTTTATTATCATATACTCATTAAAACATCATAATTTTAAATATCAACATATTATTTAGATTCTAAATGGTTCTTCTATTTTGGAAAAAATATCACATCTGATAGAGAAAAAACATGTTAAAATTAGTATTCAGGTTATGATGTAGACTCTTTGAGAACTTATTTTTGAACCATATGTCCCAGTTAGATGTAAAAAATTGTGATGCCCCATGTATGGTATAAATTTATTTAATAAATATCTTTATATGTTAATTTTGTGTGAAATATTTGTTAATATAGATGAATTGGTCACTATTTGAGAGTCAATAGTCCCAAAACCACGTTCTAATTTTTCATTTAGATTTATTCAGAAAATCCGGTCTACGTATATAGAGATATTTGACAATTTATTTTTTGTTATGGATAATGGATTCATCATATATAATGAATTTTGATTGTATGATATTATTTTATAACATGAATTACTTTTTGAGTTGTAATTGGTGTCTATTTCATCATTTTTTCCAATTAGATGTTATAATGGATGTATTAATACAAACTTTTAATTATATTGTTGTTGTGGATGGATATATTATTTTTTGTATCTAATGGATCTATACATATCTTAGGCGATGATTCCGTGCATAGTGCAGATCTAACCAAAACAAATCCATATATTTTGTTTTGGAATTCATGATTTTTTTATTCCTTTATTTGAATATCACCTTCCTCTTAATATATAAATCATTCGTTTGTTACTCCTTGTTATTATCTAGGATTTATAGTTGGGAAATAAATTTGGAAATGTATGATGTATTCTTTTCCTCTGAGATTTTATAGTAAAATAATTTATATATTCACAAAGATAGGGTCATTCTCAATCAATATCACTAATAGGGTGGTATATTTATTGTTTCAAAAAGAATCATCTATTTTATTATTCTTTATGTGATTTGCAGTGAATTAAAAAAATAACGGTCCTTGATTAACACCAACCAAATTCATTTATTCATTTTTTATCATTAAAGGAAAATATATACATTATATACCTTTGATTAGTATAGATATCACAACTATACCTATAGATTTGATGCCTCTAAATATTTACTATGAATATCACATATTATAACTCCAAATCAATTATTTTTTATTTCTTCTCATTAATTTTTATTTTTAATACATCAAATGAAAAAAAATGCATAACATTCTTTGAGGAAACAATGTATACAAAAAATATTCACTACTTAAGTTGGTGTTAATATAAATTTAGTGATTATTAATATTTTGAGTCCTTTGATGTTTTACTCACATTCATCCATATATACTTATTTTATGGATTTTTATTTTTATTTTCTTCAAGTGTAAGACCACTATGAAAAATTTATCAGAATTCATTAACAGTATATATTTAATCATTGAAATATTTATATCATTAAGACACAGGAGGGAATATATAACACTATAATTTAAAATATATTTTAATTGTATATATATATTACATCATATGTTATCACATTACCAAAGAAAAATATTTGATTATTAAAAGTAATAACATTTTAATCCTAGAACACATGTCAACCTTAAGGTTAAATTTAGAACCCTTAGAAATTTTATATTTTCTTCAAAAATCATTGTGCATATAAGAATATAATATATATATATACCACCATAATATTTTCATGTAAATGAAAAAATAATATATTCACCAATTATAAATATATGTTTTGGTTGTCCGAATCTCATATGATATTCAATATTTCTAATATACCATTTATTCATTTTTACCTAATCATATTCAAAATGATCATCCACCAATTTGAATTAAAAATATCAACATTTTTATTATACTATTAGTTAATCCTTTAGTAGTGGATATGTGTTGTCGACCGCTAAATAGTCTATTCAATGACACATTAATCTAACCATATTCATGAAAAATGAAATGGTGTACCCCATGGTGTTTCACTAGTGTGTACAAATCCATTATTAAAATTCACATGAAAATTATTATTTAACTTTTATAGTTTTATCATATATGTTCTATTGGTATTATTGGATATTAGTGTAGCTTCATGTATAATTTTTATCCAGAAGTCTAACTCATGGTCCATTGGAATAAGGATAATTCAGTAGGGAATATATTAGTATATTCCATTATGTAAGGTGGTCCCTCAATTTTAATTCTGTACATTGAATCAATTATTTGAGAAAAATATACATCTTCATCGAGAATGAGAACACATAAAAATGAATAATTTTGTAAAATAGATTCATAATATTCCTTTAATTTGTATTTAAGAGTATGATGATCTACTATAATGACCCAATCCCTAGTATCCTAGATCCACTATATCCATTATTACATTGTAACTAGATAAAAGGAACAACATTCCAAATGAATTAATAGTTTATTTTTATTGGAAAATAATTTACCAATTTGAATAATATGATATTAATAAATTATGAAAAAATTATAAAAAATATATAATAATATGAATTATAAAATAATGAATAGAAATTAAAATAAAATAAAATAATCACATGGATAGTAATGAATGCTTTAATAATGATGGAATGCATAAATTTGGACATTATAACTTACCTTCAAGGCCTCATGCCATTAAATCAAACATAAATATGCATTCCCTTATACAAATAACAAAAATAGTTTGTCTGATGATCCATAATGGTGATTCTATGTGATATTAAATTACATAAATCTCCAATTTCATAATAATTCAATTGGATTTATTATAATAACAACCATTACAAGCAATTCAACATGATTTAATGATAAAAAATATCCATATTAGATAAACTATCATAAATAATATCAATACATTCCCTAGTAAAACTGATCAAAAACGATCTATAGAAACAATATGTATAGTATATTTAATGCATAAACTTAATAAATATGATATTAAATAAAATATAGTGAGATAATTGATATTATATTTTCAATTATTCGAGAATATTTATTGAGAAAAATACATATTTTCACTTGGAAATATATTATTTTAAACTAAAAGTTCCCTAAAAGATAAATAAAAAAATTTAGTTGAAAATAACATTTTAAACAGTTAAAAAATTTCAAGTCAATGTTTGTTTATTATTGTGGATAAATTCATTAGATCTTATTAATATTAAAAAACATTCCATTCAAATTATTGAAGAAGGTTAAAAACTACATAGTTGAGAAAAATATAATAAAATTTATTTTGAACAATTTTATCAAAAAATAAAACATGGTTAAAAATTACAATAATAAATCATTTAATAATATAAAAAAACTCATGTAATTTTTTTTAATAAAACATGGATATGGATGTGGAATATTATAATCTAAATAATAGAACACATTTTTTCCCATATAATAATATATTTTTCACATGAGTGTGTAAATTGATGAAAATAAAATTGAAAATTATAATTTGTAGATTTTATTGAATGAAATATATATAGATTAAGATAGTAATAAAAAATAATTCCTTTATTGAAAACATAATCATAAAAAATCATGAATAATTATGAGATTGAAAAAAAACCCTTACCACCTTAAATAATTTTTAATCATAATTCACATTTAAGGATAAACCTAAAAATGAAACATTATATACCAATGAATATAAATTCAATAATTCAATCATGTATCAAAGGTATAGAATTTAAATCACAAAAAAAATTATGAATGGGGAATATGTATCACAAAAAAAAATGTGAGATGAAAAACTCTTACACCATGTTTGAATTCATTCATATTTTTAAAAAACACTAGTATAATAAATTTAATGTTATTAAAAATATAATTTATTTCCTTTATCAAATATATATATTACCAAATATTATTTACTTATATTATTTTATGTCCCATTTAAAAATAATTCTTTGTTAAATTCAGTGAGATAACTTATTAATTAATCAATTATGCCTTAGTTTGGTATTTTTAATACATTTACATTGATCATGATTCCATAATCAATGGAGTTTTTATAATTAAATAAATATCACATAACTTTATTACATACCTTTTTATATTAATCTTTAAAATTTATAGGGATAAAAATTAATTACACTATTTTTGGAGATGGTAGGGCATACATACTCATAAAAAAATTCATTATTTCGATTGATGAAATAAAAGAAATATAAATATTAATTAAATATATAAAATAATTATTATATAATAAATATAATATATTTATATTTATATATTCATTAAATATATCATTATTTCCATAAAAGTATAACTGAAATGAAAAACATATCACATCGCTTCGTATAGGATGTAGTCCACACATATGCGTGAGTAACGTTATCATTTAGAATTGATTTTAAAAATAAAAATGTATATGAGATATTAATAAAAATGAAGTATATTTATTTCATAAATATAACATATACTATTTAAATCCATCATTATATACAGTGGTGGGAGGGATTGATGGAAAATTAATTACAACAATTCATGAGGCAGTATTGCAGTACACACATGGTCGACATTTTTTTCATATTTAATAAGAGAGGATATTGATATTTGTTTTTATGTTAACATAATAAATTATATGTATATGGAATTTAATTATGTTAGTATATAAATATGTTTCAATAATAATTTTAGGATGTGAATGTTGAAATAAAACAAAAATTCTTTATTAGGAATGATTCTTATTTTTCAGATAACCTCTTTACATTTGAAATAAAATCCTTCCTAGTATAGTTTTACATTAAAAATGTAATCTAGGAAAAATTTAAATTTTTAAGAGTTATTTATGTTATTTTATTTCAAAAAAAATAAATATTTCAAGTAAAGTGGAGAGGGGATGTCCTTTCATATGTTGGAGAAATGACCAACTTGGAAATTTTCTATAAAATTACAAAATGATAATGTAATTATCAATTAAACTAAATTAAAATTGAATGATGTTATAATATAGGATATGATAAGATAATAATATGATCAAAAAATATGAATTTTAAGATTTGTTTTTAAAATATAACATTATCACTTGATTTAATGTCCATGGTAAACCCACTTTAACCATAACTATGGTAATTATTTTTTTAACATTTTAAAATTAATTATAGCCAAAAACTAAGATGAACAGATTACCTAATATTAATTATTATTATTCCATTTTTTTCTTATTTTATCTAAATCAATTGACGAAATTGGATTAGTTTAATTTAAAATGTAATATATAGACATGACCCAAAAGGAATTTTCCGATGAAAAAGTATCCTTAATTTTGAAAAGTGTTTTTATATTAAAATTTATCATAAGAATGATTATAACTAAAAATATTGTATTAATATTAATATAATTGATATAATTTAATATTTTATTCCATTTTAACAAAAATGTATCGTCATAATTTCATTATATGAAAAGAAATTGTTCAATGAAAAATATATTTCTTTATTCTTCAAAAAATTGATGATTTAGAAACAGTATATAAATTATCTATAATATAATTTGGTAATATTAATTTATAAAATAAATTACATTTATTCAAATATTTCTTCTAAAAGTGGTAAATTCTTCTTTTGACATTATTTAACACAATGTGACGTAATTGTTTTAGGAAAATAATATTTCTACATAGAAAACATGATTTATTATTATCCCATGACTAGGAAAATATATTATAGATGTAAAAAATTCATTGAATATAAAATATATAAATTTAATTAATATTATTCTCTAATAAATAATAATTTAATTTAATATCATAATATCACCTTCTATCTAGAAAACAAATTTCTTGAAAAATACATTTTTGACATTCAAATATGTTTTTTCATCATTTTTAATCAATTAAAAACCATTGAATTTATTTAATGAATTTTTAAAATATATAATATTCATAATTTAGTTTATATTATTCATACCAAAAAATACAATGTATTGGAGATAATTTTCTCATTAAATAATTATATGATCGTAGTTTATCAAAATTAATTACAACTAGGTGTTGTGTAATATCATAGTCATTGATCATAATATTCGAAATTTTCTTGGTGTTAAATTATTTCCTCTTAAATAAATTTCACAATTTAAATTTTATCATCATTTTAGAAGGTTATACACATTTTTTAAACTCCCATTGTATAGGGAAATAATAAAATATTACTTAATAAGGATAGTATAAAACATAGAGGAAACAAGAAAAATATCATGTATTTGGGTTCCCAAATAAGGAGAAAATTGATGGGAATATAAAATATATACAGGTGATGTAAAATTAACATTCAAAGGATAACATAGAGTGATATATAATATTTCTGTTAGAATGTTATCAACTATAAAACCCCGGAATAATGTGGGATGAAAAGACTATCAATTCATCATAAATAGGAAAATTTACATTCATGATTCTTTTCCATTTCTTAACCATAATTTCATAATTTGATTATTCATTGATAAAATTAACTTCATCACTTTTCCAATAAATTAATAGTAAAAAATAATTTTTATCACATTTAAATCACTGAAATTAACTTTTAATAGATCTCATGATACATAAAAAGAATGAAAAGTTATCCATTCCTTATCGAAGTATCTAAAAAACCAATATAGTTTCCACATATTTTAGAATACATATTAATCTCAAAAACCTCAACAAAAAACATCAATGTTAAAATGAATCCATTTCATAAATTTTTATCCTTATAAATCCTCTAAAAAATATACCACATAATAAAACACCCAAAATATTTGAAATATTTTATTATGAATTTTTCCAAAAATAACTTTTATGATCCCATATTTGTCATATACAAGTCATGTGAATAACTTAATTACATAAATTATTAAAAATTAATAATAACGTGAATCACAAAAAAACGTCAATGAAAGTGAGTATAATTCCAAAAATTTACTTTATCATTATTTCATAACAACCTGAATTATAAAATATATTCCAAAAATTCAAAAATATTACAATATCCATTATAAATTATATTTTCATTAAATAACTAATCATATTACAACAACATTCCATATAGTTTATCAATGTAAATATTTTCTTTATAGTAATTAGAAATTATTGACTAATCATTCAAAACATATGAGATGTTATGATTTTATTCATCATTTACTATCAGAAGATATCGCATTATAAATTCTATTGTATATCAGTAAAATTCAATATATACATTCAAATACTTAAATAAAAATACGAAAATATAATAATTATATGTTTTTTTCCTATAATCAAAATTAAAATGAAAAATAATTATACATAATTCTTGAATCATAATTAACAATAACATTTATCATTCAAATTTAATTGTATTAATATAAAAATATTAATAATTATCTCATAGCTTCTACTGATGTATATTCCACGGAAACTTGGGGATTTATTTTTCATAATTCCCTATTTCCCTTAAATTTAAATGATAAAAAAATAGCTTTTATTCATATCATTTCAATCATATACATTATGGACTTTTTATCAATATTTTAATAAACCCACCATTTATTTTAATAATATTCCATTGTGTTTCAATACAGAATTTTAAAATTAGGGGAAATTATTCATTCTTATATGCCACTTATCCAATATTTTTTATTCTATAATATTCTTCACATATTTTAATTATTATATATAAGTATTTTTAAATAATTTATTTATATTGATAACACAAGATATTATGTTCTCAAATGATGAGAATATTTGAGAATCATGGTCTGTCTGTTTTATTATCTTTAGCTGATTGAATAAATTTTCAATATTTTATTTAAAATATTAATGTAGTGAAAATAATACATGTATGACCTCTAAAGATTATCATCATTCCTAGAATAATTTTCCTCTTACAATTTGTTTCCATCTCAAGAATTTATTCTCCGTATCTGCTCTTTTCCCCAAAAGATAAAAATTTTCTATGAAATGTTATATAAAATATATAAATTCATTTCACTTTTTGTGCTCCCCATTATTAATTTATTTATCAAAAAACAAAATTTTATTTAATCCCTTTGGAGATGATAAATTTATAATACAACCATCACCGTCTCATTACATCAAATAATAAATAAATATCAACTTTAATGAAAATATCCACTATTCAGATACAATTTTATTTATAACCCCATTAAATATAGAGTTTTCTAATACATGAAGTGTTATAAAATTTTTACCCCATGTTTTTAAATCAATATAAAGCTGTGAATGTGAAAGGATATTCGTAATAACTTGAGTCAGATACCCTAATAAAGTTATAAATTTCATTCCTCCAACTATAGATCAAACAAAAACATCATTAACTAGCATGGGAGGGAAATCCATACATTGTTAATTAATATTTACCGACATTATACTCCTTCTATTAGGCTTTATTTCTAAATAATTTTATAAACATGATTATATTATAACGTTTTTTATCATAATTTATTACTCCATAACTAGTGTAATAGTTAAAATTAAATGGAAAATTTATGCATATCTGATATAGGAATCATAAATGTGTATTAATTGGGAATGTTAAAAAAAAATTAAATCATTGTTAATTGATTGTAAATAAAATGAAGAATAACCCAATAATATACACTAAGAGTGTTAAAACATTTGTTCAATAAGAGCACTTTGTCATGCGTTGGGTGATAATCGATTCATATCCCAATGTGATATTTTTGGGGTTGTTAACCTTTATGTACAACTGTGATCGAGACACATAAAAATTTAGTTTCTAGATAATGATTTATTTCTATGAATACAACATAATCTATACATTATGAGATCATTAGGTTGTTATCTAATAAATAAACTTTTCCCCAAATGTTTTTCATCGGAAAATATTTCATAATCATTGTTTTACTAAATCAAGATCAAAAGGATTATACTAAACATCATCTAATACCAAATATAAATATCATCAATGTAAACTAAAATTGTCAGAGGATACATTATTATATTGGAACTAGTTCCATGGAACCAAATTATGATTGATCGAATGGTTTTTTAGTCATTAAAAACTATATACATAGATGTATCACAAATTTAATTTTTAAAATAAGAAAAAAATTACTCTACAATACCATTATTAACATATAATATATAAAACATTCAATAATAATTCATTTTCTTTTCTACAAGTAATGGATACATTAGAAATTGGTAAGATTATATGACCAGTAATGGTGTGTGTATAGAAGATTCTACTATAAATATAATAAAATGAAAATAATATATAATGGAAAAAAATGATATATAAATAATTACATGATCCTAAAAGTTATCTATGTAAATCCTAAAACATCATATAATAGCATAGAAATCAACCACTAATTTGATAATGGTGGAATTCATAATGTCGAATACCATAACTCGCTAGTACGACCTCATTGTATGATTGATCACATATATATTTAATGTTGCCCAAATACCCAATCAAATTTGCCTCATGAGAACAACAGATGAATCGAGGGGTTATGTAATTCCAAGATAGAACCATAATATTATAAGAAAAATGTGCTAATTATAGGAATAATGATGAAAAATTTATCATTTTCCATAAAAATAAATATCGTTATATATTATAAGAACTAGAATATGGAATAAAAATATATTTACCAACTAAATTGACCATAATACAAACAAATAAACACAATTTATGGTATCGTAAGAATATAATCTTTGGAAATCACAATATTAAATAAAAGATACTTACATAAATGAAAACACATTCAAAACATTATCAGAAAATTTCTAGAGAGAAATACAATTTCCTATTGAAATATCCAATTTAATAACATAAAATAACCCAATCAGAAGGTAAACTATTTCCAAAATTAACATGTAAAATAGTAATGGAAGCTTCAATGAAATTAAATTTGATAATAGTGGGTAATTCTAGTAATTCCATATAAAATTACAAGACATTATTTTAACATTATTCCTAAAAGGTCAAAATTTTCTTATTCAAAAAATGACATGTAGATTCATTTTAAATAACATTTAAAAAATAAAAATATGGTATAAAATTTATTTAATAGAGGAATGTTTTTTATTGATATTTTTTTATAAAATATGGTCATGGAAGGAAAATATTCTCATCAGAATAGTAAAACATTGTTTCTTTTCCATAATACATTATATTTTATATTGACTACATAAAATGAATAGAATTAAAATGAAAATAATATATTTTTAAAAAATAATTATGTTGGATGAAAATAAATGTGATTTAATATAATAATTAGAAATAATTATTTATGTAGATACTTAATCATAAACCATCTCAAATAATAATGACATAGTTAAATAAATGCTTACCCTTTTAGAAACGTTTGAATCGTAATTCCTATGAATGAAGTAAATAAAAATGAAAAATTAAAAACCATGATATATTTTAAATCAAGAAATATATTTTAAAATTAAATATATATACACCACATGAAATGAATAAGTCACAAATTTGGAATATATCACACTAAATCAAAATTGGGGGAAAACCCATTACCTCATGTTTTACTTCATTCATATGTGTCAAAAAAAATACCATTTAACAAAAATATACTTATTATACAAATATTCCAAAACCATAATAAAATATATCATTATATATATTATTTAATTATAATAGTTTACAAATTTTTTATTAATAATAGTTGTTAAAATAATATTTGAAGTGATATATACTCTGCTTTACATGTGGCTTTTGATTTAGTTGTTTTGGTCCTTACACATTGATCATGGTTCCATAATTTTAACAACGTTAATATTGATTGAAATTTATTATAAATATTATTTATATATAGATATATAGTTATAGTCATCAATAAAATATAGATATATAAAAATGAATTACATTATTCAAGGGGATTGTAGGTTGTATATACACATCAATACTATTTTTAATTTTCAAAATAATGGAATGAAAGATATCTAAATTTTAATTCACAGTTTGAACATCATTATTATTTCATAATATATATATATATTAATTAAATAATTTGTTTTCTACATTCATATAAAACTATATTGATAAATAATTTGTATCACTTCATAGAGGTTGTATTCCACACACACACATGTGTAACATTATCATTTTTCCAATGGTTTTTATGGTAATAATTAATATGATATATTATAACCAAAAAATTTAATTATTTCCTAAAAACAATATATATAATATAAAACCATCATTATATTTCTCCGTTATACGTTCAAAGGAATATTAATTTCATCGATTTTCAAGGTGAATGTTTGTCATACGCACAACAGTGGTTGTTTCAAATTTAATGGAATATAATACGTAAATAGGTTATTATTATAAATTAATAACAAATAATTATATGGTATATATTTATTTTCATATATCATCATGGTTATATATGATTCAACGGGGGTGAATGAAGAAATAAAACAAAAATACTTGATTTATAATGACACCACTTCTTCAAAAAAACTATTTATATTCTCACCTAAATCCTTCATTGGATTGTTTAAGAAAAAAATAGAATCCCGGTTTTAGATAGGGATGTATGAAATTGTTTTCGGTGTGTATTTTATGAAAATAATCATTGTATGTGTGAGGGAAAAAAGTTATAATATTTCCTTTTATAAGTGGGGGAGAGGACCCCCATGGAAATTCTATATAAGAATTAGGAATGATTAAGTTGTTATCATGAAATATTCTACCTAATGTAAACATATATTACGGTGGGATATTATATGTATTTAGTATTTCTATCAATATTATTTAGACATTTATATTTGGAAATATTTCCCTTATCTTTGGGTATAACCCCCTCACTTAACCTATTTTTACCTTAACAACTGTAATAAATGTTTAATCAATTAACTAATCATAATATCGAAAAATTAATTTATATTAAATAAAATAAAATTAATAATCATTATTCTAAATTTGTAATCAATTTTAAGAAATTCAATTATCAAAAGGTGATTAATTTAATTTAAAATTAAACCAACGAATGTGATGAACATATGGGCTTCCAAACAAACCCTTTCATTATTATTAAAATAGTTTTATATAAAACAAAATATAAAAATGATTATAAAAAATAAATTTGTATTAATATGAGTATTATTAAATATGTTTTTCTTTTAATGAAATTTAAAATACATGAGAAAATTGTAAAACATTTAAATAAAAATTATATTTTTAATAAAAATTAGTATTTTTCGTTATTCAAAAAAAGAATTAAAATTATAAAATAATATAAGAAGTTTATAAAAATATACAATTTGTATTTATATTCAAAAAATGATATTTATTTTATTAGATAAATTTTATGATATTGTTAAAAATTATCTAAAATAATACCACACAATGAAACATCACTTCTTTTTTGAAAAGAAAATTTTTTAAGAAAAAAATACATTTATTCTTATCAAATGCTTATGAAAATAATATATTAATGTTAAAATGGTTTATTAAATATAATCAATAAATTCAATTAAAATTAATTTACAATAGTGACTAAGTTGATTTATTATGATAATAACACATTTCATAAATAAGAAATTTCATGATGATATTAATTTTTCTTTAAAATAATTTTCATTTTCATTTTAATCAATTGATAATTAATGAATTTATTTTTATATTTTTTCGACAATTTAATTATTATAATGAAGATTTAATAATTCATATATTCAAATAGAATTCCAATTAAAAATAATTCATATTAAATAATAATATTTTATTTTTATATTTGGATTCATTTAAACATGGGGTTATATAATAAGTAAAAGTTAACTTATAGTATGATAAACTGTCATTATGATATAGAAAAAATATGGAATGAAATTGTAATTTCCTTATAATATATGTGATTTTAATATATGGAGATCTAATCAATGAATAGTATAGTAGTAATTCTACTATTTTATTATTTTCAAATTTTAGTTTATATACATTTCAATATATGTTAATTGGAGAAGAGTTCGAAACATATGTTGAAATTATTGAACTAAAAAATTTCCTATAAAATTATCTCCAATTATATTAATCAGAATGGTTATTTAATATTTATTGAAAACATACAAGATATAGAAATATTTACGGATCCTAAATCTAACTAATATTTTGTATTATTTAATGAATATTAAGTTTACCTTGTACAGTAACATTTTATAATCCACATTAGAAATATTGATTTTAATGATTTCTATTTCTATGTTGGATTATATAGTAATTTATAATGATTAACCTTAAATACCCCTGGTTGTTAGCATCATATTTCATAGTTTACACATTGTTTATAATTGAATTAATTATCTATTGGTGCAACATTGGTCGATTACTTGTTCTAATACATCCCATTGTGTGGTGTTAGTCATATAAAGGGGATTATATATGGGATCCCCTAAAATTGGGGTGAATTATAGTATAAAATATATTAAATTTTTTTCAATTTTTTGTTGAAATATTACTAGACAATGGGACTTGATCAATTATTTATAATGGTAAATAATTATTTAATTTTATTCATATTGGTACAATTACCAAAAAAACCTATTAAATAAATACATATTTTGATAATTATTCCCCAAATGATCATACAATTTCATGAATAAATTAGTGGAAATTAAGCATAGAAGTCCCAAAAAAATTACTTATTTTTCCATTATTGGACAATCCAAGGAGTATGTAATAGATAATTATTTGATGCATTGGAATCACTGTTATGAATATTTATGTGGTTCTTTAGGTCCCTCATCTATATTCTAGCTCCCTTTATAATTTATACTATCAATTCACAATCACCCTATGATCAGTTTCATCACACTTACTCTCTATATTCATACTACTAATAGAATTGATAACATGTTGGCACACCTGATAAAAACAAAATAACAAATTTTTTGGGATAACCCAATTATGTATAAGATTCATTGAATTCATTGAAATTTTATCATTGGTATGATATAAAATCCTTTATAGAGAGTATTAACACATTTCCATGAGATGCAACAAAGGCTCATTTTCGGTGTAAAAATATTAAATAATTTACCATGAAATCATCAACCCTTTGTATTGAATGAAATTTAAATTACATAAACATTATTGAAAAATGAGATTCTAAACCAATTATTATTATAAATATTCATCGATTCATGTTAGGTTATCTCTTTATTCTCATTCACTTCTCTTTTATAAAATTCACATGTTAAATGTGCATTATTTCTTATATTGACTCTATAGAAAATATATTAGGTAGTTTTTTAGATAAAACCCATCTAACCATAAATGAAATAATTTATATTAATTAATCTTTTCTAGGACAGACTAGGATCATTTTATATGTACCACATATTGAAATGTGTTTATTATTCACCAATAAAGTCTTGTCAATCCTCATAATTCTATGATTCCTTATTAATTTTGAAATTTAGATATAATTGGAAAACACATAGACCACATTGTGGAATTCATCATTGTTAAATATCATATAGCAGCTTCAACAATCAATAGGTTCTATATTCAATTTTTTATTTGGGGTTCAATAAAACTTTATATTAAAAAAATATTATGAAATAGTATTTCGCGAATCACATATGATTCCAACAAAATGTGTTAAATTTCCATCAATACTCGAACTATCTATAACGTGGTCCTTTTTTCGATGACCTGCACAATTAGTTGATCAATTGTTTGGGAAATATACGGACCTTATAATATAGACCTCAAAAAATTACAGATCCACAAAAATCCTTTCACCAATCAATTTTTACATATATCTATATTTATGATGCAATCATCTAGATATCAGGAAGAAAAAATCCATCCTAGAAATATTTTTATCGCAGTCCTATATTTTATGGTTTAGTCTAATAATAATTGTCCATTCTATAGTTTTGTAAATATTAAATTGGATTCTCTATTTTACATAACTATATCCACAACTATATCTTAAATAACTCCCATCGTAGCTTCATGAGTAAATGTTACAATCCTCATTAAAAAATCTCCTCAAACGGCCTGGTTTGATATTCTAAAATGATGTATCCAAGAAAATCAAGATTAATTTGTTCTCTCACTATTTCAAATCTGTTCCATATATAGAAAAATATCATTATATTTTTATAATGAAATCTGAGGAAATATTTTCTTGTTGTGGTCTCCCCTAACATGGTATGTGTTAACGAATCTCTATGAAATGTATTTCCTTTTTAATATAGAGTGTATCCATATACATTGTTGTGTGGGTTAAATTAGTTTGTATCCCACATTATGAAATACGTTTAAATTTGTTCAATATATAAATGAATATGTATCCTCCACTCATCTGATAACAATATTGATACTGACCCATATTAAAACAACATTACCATAGTCCCACCCTACGCCATGATCATGCTTCCACCTAGCATCAAATCTCTCTATACCACAACCAATGCTCTTTAAACATATAAACCCATCTTATTATTTTTAATGAATTTATTACACCCTTTAAGGGTAGTATAATCTTCAACATATATAATTATTTTACTTTTACATTAACACTTCTTTCGTGAAACCGTTTTTACATTGGTGTTGTCCAAAATTTCAGAATAAGTAAAGAAATATACATTACAGGATTTGGAATTTAGCGAATAATCCTCCCACATTGTGAATCATATAGTACATGAATATAGATAACCTATATATTATATAGAGGTAAATTTACATAATATAGGCTAAAACAGAACACATGGATCTATGACTTGGTTTCTATCATCAAAATATATTTCACTCCCTATACATTTAAAAATTTTGTTCCACATAAAATACGTTCAAAATATTGTGGTTGTTTTAACAATAACATTGAAAAGAAAAATATCCAAACAAAATTATATACTATGGTAGCTAATATAGATGCTAATGTGCTTCCAATAAATCCAATACATCAATTTCATTTTATGGATGCAATCAATCCTACCAACATTATTAATTTGACATGGATATTCAAATAATTACCTCCTTTTGATTCTCTGGAAAAATATTTTATCATGAATCTATATACTTTTCAATTTCCAATGATTGAAATATCGATAATCATGAATCAATGAAATAGTAATTTTCTCTGCATCTATTACATGTTGTAGGGAAGTAATTTCTACAACATTAATGGTTTTGGTGATATTCTCCCCCTTAGTGGATTATTTTTTTAATATCGACAATTATTTTACCCATTTGATATAAAATCCCAATACATCTTCCAGATTTATTGTGTGATATAAATATTACAACTTATCATTTAATGATAAAATCAACACTTATTTAATAATCTTATGATTTTCCTAGATTCAAAAAACCCATATTGTATCTCATAGATATAATTTTTAATATATTAATAATGTATTTTCCTGAAACTCCACTTTTTGAAATAAGAAATATATTAGCAGTTGATCTTATCCACAAATTTGATAATATTTCATGAATAAAATAAACAATTACTAAATCCATTTTTGGAAGTATTTTAAAAAACCCAATAAATTTATAGCTAACTTTTCTAAAACATTTCGACCTTGAAAACCACTTTGTATTCACTAGGCGAATTCTAGATCCACCATTTGTGGTTAAAGTTTATTCATCATGCAATGGATGTGTTCTTTTACAATCAATGAGTTAACATAAAACATAGTAATGAGTAATCAAAATATCCACTAATCCTTTTGAGGAGATATTTAAATTAGGAAACAAGATATTAATCTAATATAATTCACTATTACCAATACACATTACCTCCTATCATATAATATATATTATCATAATTTTTAATCCTCATCAATGGAACACATTATAAGAAGTCATACACCCTTAAACTAACAACTATTGAATAAATAACAACTAAATCGTCTAGGAGTAATAACTAATTTATATTTTCAGTTCATACATAGACATCAATCACAATACTAGTTGTTACAAATATATTGATATAACTTGGATAAAATAGATTTCAACACTTGATTCTCAATTTTATTCATTTCACGATGGGGATACTATTTTTGAATATCCTTCTACAAAACATATTATTTATTTATCATTATCTCAATGTATCAAATGAAATTAATCTTATTATAGTAGCACATAATTCCATGAAAGTAGTTATCTAGAGTCAAATAAAAAAACTTCATAAATTAAAATAGGAAATCTTGGAAAAATATATCATTGAATCTACTATTTTCGTATTTACTCTACCCTTTTCGAGAATTGATAACAATTACAATATCACTATTAGTATACCACAAGTCATACTAAACATTACCTCCAATATGATAAATTTTCATATTAAAAAATAATATTTGATCCATCATATGTTTTTTTATCACATATACCCCATGAAGCATAACTCTAATTTTGAAAATTCACTATATCAAACAGTCATTATAAAAATTAAATACATGAGGAGTGGGATACCATATATTGTTCTAATGGAATATGGTGTGTCACCATGTGTCATAACATTTCTCTAATCTTTTATCATGGGGTCCATTTTCTTATTTTAGTAAAATATTATTTAATCGAAAATATATTTATCATTTTTTATTTTTAATACTCTATTCAATCCCTCTCCTATCATTTTCATTCATGGAAGAAATTTCCCCCATGGAGTACTTTTTTTGAAAACACACACACATTTATTTTTCAACCTCTTCTATATTACTCAATTGGCCACTTCATTCATTATTACATTTTTAACTCCAAATATTTTATTCATATAATCTATTTATATGGGGGTTTCCAATATTAGGGTCATATAAATTATTTTTAGGATTCCATTAAAATTTCATGTCATTCCAATAATTTGTTTATGTTCTAGTTTCATAGTTACTATTCACATCACTAATTGCATATGATTTCTATTTGTGAAGATAATAAGGTCTATTTCACTAAAGAATATAGTTTTTTGTATATGGATAATACCTCATTCCATTAATCCATGATAAAATAATATAAAATTTAATCTTATGGCATGGGTGGTGTGGCATTAATTGTTGCAATGATAACCCTACATAATATTATAATATTGGAAAAATCAATCTTTAAAATATCTAATATGATTCACAAAACCTAATTTTAAGTATTCCCTTCAATCATAACTATAATTATACCTATTCAACCTTCATAATTATAACATTACTCTATAAATTTTTTGGATATTCATTCAGTGCCCTTTTCCATTTGTAGGAACATTTATCTATCAATTTTGAACACCTATAACATTTTCCTTCTTATGCGAGTTTCGAAGGATTTATTACTTTCATACCTCATAGGATATCATTCATATCCAAAGTCATATTTTCTCATAATTTATGTTTTTATGAAAGGATGACACATTCATAGTTCTCCATCAAGATAAAATATCTATTTCCCTTAATTTTTTATCCTTAAAGATAATCAATAAAATATATAGAACCCATTATTTTAGCCTTACTCTTGAAATTGGATTATTTTACCTCCTTATTTTGTGAGACTAAATAACCCTATATATTATGGATCATATTATCTATTACTTTAAGATGATAATTATTTTTTTTCATGTCTTCCCACTAGATATTTTATATTCCAATGCATGAGTTAATTTTTTGAGAATATCCATTTTCTCCTAAATATTATAAATAAATATATAAATATATTATTTATAGAAAACCATATATTATTATAGCCTTTAGATATATGAGCATGTTCTGAAAATAGTACAATGAGTCCATCTTTCTTTAAATTTTGAATAGAAATGTTATTTTCAGTTATGATTTTTTTTTCTATTATTATCTTTGAGTTTTGCCACATTTTTTGAAATAAATTATAAATATATATATTTTTCACCATTTCTCTTCCTCATCTAGTTACCAAATCAATAGTACTATATTTCATGCATTCCAACTTATACGACATTATTATCATGATTTTTTTTCTTAATCCCATATAACTTATTCTTCACTTTTATCATTAGGTTCTTTTATTTTATAAATTTTTATACCTACCATGATAAGTGGAACACATATATTTTTTTACTACATATGATATCCTCATAATTAAAGAATTTAACCTCAATAAAAATACTAGGCCCTCCAACCATGAAGATAATATCCTTAATTTAATTTATAGATTTTGAATAGAATAATGTAATACTCATTCATGGGGTATATTTGAATCCTACACATATATATTTATTTTTTCATTAATAGTTCCACAATATGGAATTATTCCATGAATTTATTTATTATATTGTTACTATGCTTAATTAAATCTCATAAAACATTAATTCTTGTAACTTCTACTTTTTCAAATTTAATTTTTTACTCAACAACTAGAAAAAAATATATATCGATTTTAAATGAGAATATCTATCAAATTTATACTAAATTTGTTATTTATTATTATGATGATACTAAATCCATTATACTTACATTATTTCCCTTAGATCTATTCTTTATCTTCTCAGTTCCCTCTATACAGTACCTTATAACCAAAAACACTCTAATTGGTGTCCCTAATTAGGTACTTATCCAAAAATAAAAACAATATAACGCATTGTCTATATCATGTTACTTCATTACCAGTAATCATATTAGTGATAAATATACCGTAATTATTTTAGTACCAATTATTATAATCATCAAATCAAAAAAAATTATATAGAAGACCATACTTCTAATTTTAATTTCCCAAATCAAATATGAATTCCCCACTCAAACAATTTATTATTTTACTAATATAAAAAATCAATTAAATTGGATTTCAAAAAAATAATAAGTAAATTCCTTAAAAATTTATGTCAATAACAATATTCAGTCCTTCCTCAAATCAATGCAAGATTTATAAACAGTGAAAGTACATATCAGCACCATTACATTGAATGTATTTACAAACACATTAATGTTATTATTATACCATTTTTTGATAAATATTTATTGAAACATAACTAGATGGAACATATTAAGAATATTATTTTTAATCCATCATTGTTATTTTTTTGATAATATGTAAATCATGGACTGGTGTCTACAAATAGTTTTTTTATCTTACACATACTTTTATTATTTGACCTATTTACAGGAAGTTACTATGTTATGTGTAATAACAAATATTCATCTAATAAACATTCTATTTCCCAATACGTTTGTCTAATAATTTCTTATATAAATTTCCTTATATGATTTGATTTTTCAATGATAATTAACATGTTCATCTATTTAAATAAAAACAATTTTTTTAATAAACAAGATTTAAAACCTCTATCAGATATCAAGATGTATTATAACATTGTTAAAAAAACACTAAAAATTGCCTTAATTATAATTGTCTAATAATGATTCTTATAATAAACTTAGTACTCAAAATATAGCTTATATAATTTATAAATTTTTGTAAAATTCATATTTGAAACATGAAATAGAATAAAATTATCATTTATTTTAATATGTTTAAAAATTTATGATTTATGGATCCTTGAATGAAATTTAAAAAAAATACTTCTTCTATTTATCTAATTAAATTAATTCATTTATCTCCCTCTATTTGTTTGTAACCATTATAAAAATACCTTAATGTCTGGAACATTTCATTTAGAAACATAATATGGTAGTTCTAAATTCAATATGTTTTAAAAATGTGTGCTTCTACGAACATCTATGAATATGGTTGAGATATTAAGACTATCTCTCTAGTTATTATAATATATAAAAGGTTTTTTTAAATATACTAATTTATTTATTGTTGGAAATATAACACATCATAAATATACTTTGCTCTTATAAAATATCTTATTTATTATCACATACCTACCAAAATGTATTTTTATTGGTATATAAAAAATCCAACATTGGAATTTAAACAATGGAACATGGAGCACTGAAACTATAAAACACATGGGATTTATTATTCTCCATTAATTCTATTCCTACATGAGAAACATCAATTTATAGGAAAATAATATTTTTTTTAAAAATTCCACAAAATCCATAAATAGGTGATTAAAAATCATTTTTACCTTTTCATAAACTCAAAATAAATTCATCAAAATAAATTTCAACCTATAAAATATGATCCTACATAAACAATAATAAATTTCTAAAACAATTAAAAAAACAAATATCGTAACATTACCCTTTTAACCACAATAAATATACACTATATGAAATCTATTATGAATGATATCAATAGATAAGTTTATGCTACATATTTCCTCTGCATTTGAATTCACCATCTGAATAAAATATAAGATATGGGAAAATATGAAATAAATTTTCTTGGAAAAAATTCAGGATGAATTCCCAAAATAAATCTGATATTCTTAAATGATTACTTCAATAATGGTTTAGTAAATATATCATCAAATCTCTATGACATGGGTATATATTAGAGATTTAATCCATGAATTCAAATATATTCTATCATAATGTGATATTTAATATCAATGTTGATGGATTAATAATTTTCATCTAGTTTTGTAATGATTTTGATAGAGTTTGGATATTCACAACACATAAAAATTTGTAGTTTCACCTCAACCAAAAAAATCATATGTTTTATCCATATCATAATTTGATGTATATTGATTTATAGATACCTAATCTGGTTATGTAGTACTGATTGTCACTGAACATTTATTCCCTGAATGTAAACTCACAGTTCATTCTCTTAAAAAGAATAGTTTTTTATATGAGTTTCTTATATAACTAAAACTACCTTCCAAATATTTATCCACATAACCAAAATATTTAATATTTAATCTGCATGAATATTTATACTATAAACCAGTTGATTCTTTAATATATCAAAATTATTCTTTCTGAAATATGATAATCTTTTGGTAAATTTTGATTCATGTTATAAAGTATGACAAAATACAATATTTTTTTCCTAAATGTTATGAGATATAATTATCTTCTAATAAACATACTAAATTCACGGGGATTAGCATCTTTTGCATTCACATCTATAGAAAATTTTAATTCAACTAAAATGCTTATGTAAATAGAAATTTAATATTATATATAGAAGTATATAAATGGTTTCTTACAATAAATATCTTGATAAAAGAAAAATTTACCGTTTTTTAGATTTATAAATAATGAATGTATTTGATTTATCTTATATTTTATACGTAAATAAAATACTAATCTATTCAATAATATTTCTGCACATTTATTAATCATAACAGGTGAAAATTATATCATCAACATAAACAATCACAATAAAGATAATATCATCAATTTTTAATGTAGATTGAGATCTTAACTCTTCCATTTCTAAAATTCAATGACATAGAGAAATATTCCAATTTTATATTAAAATCTCTCAGGGAACTTTTCAACACATATTAAGCCTACATGAACATTAAAATAATTTATTTATCATGGAAAATGAAAATAAAAATTGTTTCTCAAAATAAACCTCCTTATCCTACTCTCTATTCTACAAAACCAACAATTCAAACATTTATAATGTAATATATCATTATTATGAAGAAATATAAAAATCATTTAATTGAATAATGTCTTCAAAATATGGAAAAGGATCCATCAAAATATAAAAAAAATACATTTTTTATCCTTCACCAACCAACCATTCTCTTTTCTTATAAAATAATTTTTTATCCACTTTTCCTAAAAAAGAAACTTTTTTACAATCAAATTTTAATTATCTACTTTATGAACCAACCCCCATTCATCAATATTCTTAATTATACCAATTTTTTTGATGAAATCAACCTACTATTGATTTAATGATGATTCTTCTATGACTCTTTGATCAACAATAGAAAAAGAGTTATATGTGAAAATTTCCTCAACAATAATCTAGTTTAAACCATTATATCATAATACTAAATTTTATATTAGACATCCACTATCTTTCTCAACCATAAATGATTTCAAAAGCCATTTACTCATAGCTAAAAATGGATGGCTCATCATATTCAACTAGTAAACACTCTATATTATATATTTAATAAATAATTGTTTCATGATTCATTAATCTAAGAACATTATCTTCAGTTAATATTATTTGTGTAGTTTATTGTGAACATTTTCAATCATATTGTCCTAAACAATTTCCCATGTACAGTGTGATGAATCCTACATTTACTCCTGTTAAAACGACAAAATTTTCTACCATTATGCAGATATCCATGTTTTAAACCATTAAAACATCTATATCAAACATCCCCTGATTCTGAAGATTAAATTTTAGAGGACATACAAAAATAATTATGTATATCAAAATTTTGGTTTAGTTTTAGATTATATCATATAGAGTTATATAATTTTTATTCCTATATAAATTAAATTTATTAATGTGAGGAGACTCTCTAATAAATTTTCATCAAGATAATTCATTTGTTTCATGTTTTAGTGGCATTTTTTGATCCATATCAACAAAAAATATATTATTTCATTTAAAACAAAATTCTTATGTTGTGTTCATGGTCTAATATGTTCATGAGAAAATTAAGTCATTTAAAGGGAAATTTTATACCTTTTATTTTCTTATTATGATCCATTATTAGTATGAATCATCATATTGGAATATCAAATTACATTTCCATGACTTCTCCCTATACAATTAAACCTTTTAAGAGCCTAAAATATATGTTTCAAAAAAATATGTGTAATATGAATGAATTCATCAATAATGGAAATAAATTTCTAATATTGATTTTTCATTGGATTCTTCATGGGCCCACATATTCCATACTAAAAAAAATATATGTGATGATTTATATGTATAATTAACATGTTATGAAGATCATTTGATATCATCCCTTTCAATAATATCGAATAAAATTAATGTATTTTTCATATCATTTGAGGAACATCGAGAATAAATTATCTCATTATCTTGATTTCTATTTTACTTTTTAAAATTTTTCTATTACTTGAACACTATAATAAATTTTCATCCATCATGTTTAGTTAACGTGAAAATCATACATCTATACCCTGAAATATATTCCCCCTAGTTTCTTATCCCATTATTAAAACAATTCCAAGATCCAACAATTTAATAAATAATACTATTATAAAAAATGTTATTTCCTTTAAAAAAAAATTTGTCAAACACTTGACCAAAACTTATTCATTAAATCAGGAAAATAAGGATCTAATTGATACTAACATTTATTATCTTTTAATAGAATATAAAATGTCTATAATTTTAAGAAGCTCAATATTTCCAAAATTAACATTCCATATTTTTTATCATTTAATTTATTTCGAAAATAAAATTATCCCATCATATGTGATGAACACAGAGTATCCTATATCAAAGGATATTTTCATTATATTTCATTCATATTGGTTTCAATAAATTTTTCATTTTTACACAAATATTAAGAAAGTTGAGGGATTATATCTCACATTGATTGATTTTTATTGTACAAATGTAGTGGTGAACACCACATTATTCCCTCCCCCTTTGGAGTTTGAGGGACTACGTTCAGTATCTATGTGGAATCAACCTCACTCCGTTGTAAAATTATCTAATATAGATTTAATTCTACCCTCTTTGATGATGTTCTCATCTTTATTGTAATATTATTATTTATAGATCCCATAAACTCTCTCTACCTCTCTCTATATTTGAGTTGATAAAATAATTTTCTCTAATAAATCTGACATAGGTGGAATGAATTAATAGACATATACCTTCAATAAGAAAAATTATATAAGATTTTTGGTTTATTGGTGATTGTAGGAATGTTCTCCTATTAGAATCCTTTATAACAGGCATATCATTATTCTCATTACATCATATAAGTATTGAGTCCTAGCTATGTCTAGAGCTCCACTTATCCTAAATTAGTCCCACATAAACATATTCACATGGTTTTATGATCCTCACATAAATCATGATTGTATAACCAATATGATGTGGGTCAAATTTCCAAAATTTACTCTTCCATTATTTAATACTTTAATCATTTGAATATTTGAGATTATGGTTGTCCAGTATTTATGTTCATCTTCTATATATAGTTTAATTTAATATTATATCCATATGAAATTTTTTCTATCTATTTGTTTCAAGATCACAAAAATAATATTTTAGGATTGCGTTTGGGTATGAGTTTTGATATACACAATAAGAAATCATTGAGATGTCGATTGATTTCATTTTATCTGATGCATCTTGGAAATTTGATTTTGGTGTCTCAATGTGCACATAAAAAACCATTATAGATGATTGATACAAGGTGGGTTATAAGAATTGTCCTATGTGAAAATGGTATGGTTTCTAATTCAGGTTCTGGTAAGAAAAACATGACCATTTTGGTAACATTTAATTATTGATAGAGAGGATTAAGGGGATGGACACAAGACATTCATTTTAGAAATAAATTTCATCATAAATCCTATATCTTAATTAATGTCTGTAAAAATTGGAAATGATTCTATGCATGAGTTGTTTTTTATGTAGGCTAGTGAAGATGATATATATAATTTCATGTCCAAAGGAATCACAATTGAAGACACCATGACCTGATTATATCATTTGGTGAGTGTTGAGAATAGGATGAGTCCAATATGGACTACTAAGACTCTAAATATCTGTAATATATTTAATGTTATTTATGATAATTTTCAATTTTAGCAACAATGGGAATCGAAGACAAAGACATCAAAAGTAGTATAACATGTATGGGTAATGGATGGAATCCAATAACCTCTAATGGTGGAGAAAATCACTGATGGACAAGTATTTTTGTAGTTAGAGGCATCTGATTATACCTTTAGTCATTTAGCAATTAAAATTTATGATGGAATGCATGGTAAAGTATTTCATAAAAAATGGAGAAATAAGGGGATGAATGTAAACATAGAATCTAATAGATGTATTGAGAATAAGTGGAAAAATATAAATGGAATAAGGAATACACTAACATTATAAATCCCATTAAGATATGTTCCCCCAATAATTTGTGGTTATATATGGTGTTGGAATTTAAACACACTCCACATGAGCAGGATCACAATGAGAATTCTAATATTTTATATGATATTTAGTAGATTAGTGTAGTGTATCTAATATAATGAACATGATTCTGACAATATAGATGTTTCAGGCCCCAAACCAGTGATGGTTGATGATTTTAAATGATTGGAAGGTATAGGAGAAATCTAATTTCCTTCGAATTTCTCATGTTAAATAAAATAATTTTACCTTGAACATGATATGGACATTCTTGAGAAAATTCCTGACAACACATACCACCACTAGTCATACAATGTCAGATTGGAATATAATGTCAGAGGATAAAATTACTAATGGAAATGATTATCCAAGTTAGTTGGGATTTAATTAGAATATTTATTATATTTTAATGGTTGTTGATCATTATAATTTCTATATTATATTTTATTTAGTGTTCAGAAATATTCTTTCAGATGAAAAAAATGATAGTTAATTGCTTTATCTAGAAAGGATACTCGAGACTTTTATTGGAAATTTAGGATGGACCCTTTTGGCCTAATGATAAATGAAAACGAATCATCATTCATACATAATCACATGGAGCACATTTTCTATGACTTCGGTTGCATCTAGTCCATTATGATTCTGTCTATGATATGTTATTGAAAAATGAATATGAATGTGATTATAGATTAAAATAATTTTATAAATTTTTGTTTTAGTAGTTGAGTTTTTTTACCTACTATGGGAATTGTCCTTCGAGGTAATTCATGGTTCAGATTAGGTATTTAATCAATTCATAATTTTTGTATATATAGGTGATGATTTGGTGGTGATTATATTTCTTATTTTATCTTGAAAATTTAATAATTGATGATGTATTGTGAATTTCTAGAGGATTTGTGTATTTATGTGGGAATTTAGAAAGGATATACTTTTAGACATGAAACAAAAACCCCTTTATTAGTTTTTTTAAGATAATAAAAAGATTTAATTTGTAAAAAATTTATTTTAATTATATTTTTCTTCAATCAAATAAATATTCTGGTTTTTCATAAATACATTGTTTATATGTCTTTATTACCAGAAATCCATTATTATGATACCATGGTTATTAACATATAGATTCTAGTTGATTAAATATATTTTTAGTATTCAATTTTGATTTTTTAGGTTATAATTTTTTAATATGACGACCTCCCATATCATACTTATCTATTATCTCCTGTATTTCAATAATGTTTTTATTGTACCAACACATTTTTTATTTTCCCAAATTTTTTATATTTTGATAAATTAAAATTGATATCATATTTCACTTTGTATAATTCATGTTATACACAACTTTTGGCTTGATTTCCATCATCTTTCATACCATAAAACATGGTTCCCTAGTTTAAACTATGGTTTTTGTGGAATCATGACATATTTTTCTATATAATGTACTTCTTCATTTCCATAAAATGTAAATGTTGGTAGATTCATTTTAATCACCATTGAAAACATTAAAAATTGCAACATTATTAAGTCAATATGTTTTAAAACAAATATATAGTTTTATTTACTTACATTATCTTATATACTAGTTCAATATTATTTTTCAGTTCCAAGGATGATATTTACTTTTCCTAGTAAGATTTATTATTTTTATAAATTTTAAATTTTTCAAAAACATTGTTTTTGATGTGTTTAATTTCTTACTCAACATCAATATATTATTATAGATTAAGATCAAAATAATTCTCATCTATATTTATATTTTATTAATGATTCATGGTGAGGTTTTTTCATCATCTTGTATATTCTTCACGACATCCATATATTTTACTATCATGAACATTTATTTCAGAGAGGATTCCATATTTTTTATTGATATATATTCTTTGTATACCTTCTTCTTATATATTTCATGTATAAAAATCAATGAACATAATTATCTCAATTTAGTTTTAAGTATAAAATATTTTTATATTTTATATTGACCTCATCTTAGTATTTTTACTATTGCTATAAAAATTATCATCATTTACACGTGTAATAATAATTTTCTCATCGCTATCAATAATGGAATTTTCATCTTGCACATAAGAGTCATAATCATCAATGAATTTGTAAATTATTTCGTTTTTTATATATAGATAACCTATTATACTTTCACTCATATAAGGAAATTAGGTAACTTATTGTAATTACACATTTTAAATATTTATAGTAATTTCAAAAGGTGAAATATGATATGTTTTCAAGCTGATTGTCAAATATATGACGGAATATTATCTCATCCAAATGAGTGTAAAAAATATAGGAAATTTTTTCAACAATTAAAATAAATCTAAAATGTACATATATATATTAGCCAAGTAATTTACATAGTATTATTGTCACATACATAGCTTATTCGAAACGTATATTTCAGTTAATTTTCATTCTTTCTTTGTTTTGGGGGTTTTCCGTACATTTTGGTTGAAGTGGTGCGTTTTCGAAACGTGGAACAAACCGTGAGCCCATTTTAATATTCAAATATTAATTGTGTTTCTTTTATAACTCATTTATTTTTCAATATTATTTATCCATTCGAATTCCTAAATGTCCACCCCTTGCCTATTAAAACCACAACATCAATTTGAACCCTTTATTAATCGATAATAATGTTGTATTTGGTTTTTTATTTAAGGATTTCGGCTAACCGGGAAGCACATTTCCCATATTAAAAAAATGTTAATTTATTAAAATATACATTTTTTATAACTTTTTGGTGATCCTAAGGATCACCCTAGCCCATTGAAGCCAACCACACACCCATTATATTTATCTACACTTTGGAGCTTGTATGCATTGCAAAATTGGGCAGATAATCATAGGTTTTCTCAAATCATCTTTATTTGAAGAGGTAACTTATATCATTCCCAAATCTTTCAATTATTACTCCTTTCCCCCCATTAGAGTTCCCACATGACTTCATATTCTTTATTCAATCCTAAATTTATTTATTTTGGAATTTTAAATTAATCAACCGATGTATTTTGGGTGATTTATTCAATATCTATCAAGTATGTGGGTTTCTTTAATTCTTTCTTCAATTTTATTTGGGTTTCATTCTATTTTATTAAGGTTTATTCCCTTATAGTAAATGTTCTTAATGTACAAGAAACTAGGGTGCATATCCTAGGGTTTTATTTTGGATTTCTTGGTCTATTATTTTTGTTTTATTCGTGATATTAGTCCCTTGTGGTGTGACGGTGGTGTAGTTTGACATTAGCACAAGGATTCAAGGGTTTTATTTATTTTGGTTGGTGATTCTAATCTTTATGAAATCCTTGTGACCTAGATGGTGTTGTTAATGATATTTTAATTTTTATATCATTTTATTATTTCTGGAAAATTTGGTTTCAGTTGTGTTTGTAACGCAAGAGGATTTTTAGTGAAACTTTTGGGTGAAATAGGGTGTTTTTCATATAAATATTTTATTGGATTATTTGGTGATTCCAAATAGTAACATGGTTGATTATATTGAACTATTTTATGGTTTAAAATCATGTTTTAATGGTTACTCTCTTTTTTTCACTGCTAACGTTTTTTAAAATGGAGTTTCTGAAGTAATTGGACTTTAGCTACCATGTTCTGTGAAAATGTGGGTTTTTAAAATATATAACTTATTAGATAATATAGTGATACCAAATAACTGAATTTTTGGTTTCATTTATGGGTATTGAGCTGAAATTTTTGTTTTGGTGACTTAAAAATGTTCACATTGTGTGAGAAGTAGATATTTCAAGTAGTTTTTGGTGAAAAATAATTTGAGATTCTGAGAAGTTATTCTATTGAAAATCAAAATGATTTGTGGTGTGTTTTAAGTGGTATCAAATTTTTATTACTATTATATTGTTTATATGTGACCTGTATTGGTGTTTTTATATGAAATTCAATATGTGTTTCTTGAGGAAATAGTTTGAGAACAAAAGGGGAATCCCGGGTACCTAGGTGGCCAGATATGTACTAGTACGGTTAGTGAACCGAATGGGGTTTGTCGCTGTTTCACTGGGAGAATGGATAACAACCACTCTTACTAATCATTGTGGTTTATTTTTGGGGATAATATTTTATGGGTATGTTCTGTACTAGTGGTTCATTCATTAAAAAGAATTTTTACATGGATTCTTTACTCTGAGGTATGAGGTACATAGTGCCCAATACTATATAGTTTCCTAGGGGTGTTTCCCTATTTGTGGGATCATATTATTTTTGGTATTTACCCTTTTATTATGGAGTGTTTAGAATTTCTTTATAGTAGATCACTTGTATTTTGTAATTGTGTCAATAATCTTAAATATTTAGTATAAAAACTGTTTTTAATTGAATGTTTCATTTCATGGAATTTATCGGCACATTGCATTTCATATTAAAACCGCTTTCTTTTTCACCATGTATTTCATACTCATTGAAATATTATGTTGGTATCTTATTGGGGATACGATCAAACTCAACATACACCCCTTGGGTGTAAGTATACTTGTTTATGATTGACCCAGGTAAACACACAACCTCACGTGAGGGTCGTTCGGGTTGTTAGTCCCCTCTCGGTGTGGTGTTGTCGAGACGACTTGGTGGTGATGACCCCTTGTCATGTGGAGTCATTGCGGATGACTTTATTCTATTATTATTTCTATTTTGAAAAAATATATTTTTTTTAAAACCATGTATTATATTATTATTTTATAGGTCTTATTTTGCATGGAATTTTCATATTCTTATGATTAGTTATTTTTAATGTTCTATGATTTTATACTCAGTTAAATTGTTCCCAAACCCTATTTATTAATAACCGGAAACTTTTTCCAACTTTTGAGAATAAGGAAATCCCTTCAGGCCTTGACATGGACATGATTTTGATGTCAGTATTAGTGGGGAGTAGATCCAGTTCGTGACAAATTGGTATCATAGGGGGATAATGTTTTTGGGTTTTATATATATATTTTGGGATGAGTCATGATAAACAAGAGCATGGAATATCAGGGCTCGAGGTTTTTTTCATGAGTTGGTTTCATGGCCCGCACCCCTTGTGGAATACGATGACTCACAAGGGGAGGTAGTATTTTTTTATTGCCATTTCATATAGGAGAGACGTGTGGGTTGCAGACCCCATGTGGACATCGGGCAGGGGTTGTGTAGTTGTTTCTTTTTTTACTGTCAGGTGTTTATATTATTTATATTTTATATATTTGATTAAAATTTCCAAAATTGTGTTATTGACTATTATATTTGTGACTATTTCATTTTTTAGTAACAAGCCTCCCCAGAAAGCTCCCATGCGCCCATGGGAGGATGCCGAAGAGATTTCTCCCACAAATATTGATCAGAGGCCAGTCGAGGCCTTTGTCTAGGATATCCTGGATCTAGGAAAGTGAAAATTTACTATTATATCTCTTATTAGAGAGGATGATTATGGTCCTAGAAAGGACTAGGTGAATAAGTTTCTAAAGAATAAGCCTCCCACCTACCGAGGGAGTATAGAACCCTAGGAAGTAAAATAATGGATCGAGAAGATCAAGAAAATGTTCATGTTCCTAGATTGAACAATGTATCATATGATGAATTGTGCCTCCATTCAATTAAAGGGTCCTAGATATAGGTTGTGGGAATCGGTACGTTAGACTATGAAGAATGAGCAGATGCACTTGGGAGATTTCAAGGTTGTCATCAATGAGAATTACTACCCTAAGGACTTTGAAAATGCTATGTCATGAGAATTTATATAAATTGATCAAGGGAGTCTATTTGTGATGGAGTTCCTCAGATTTTTTTTACTAGGTTCATATGCACAATAAATAGTGTCTAATGAGCACGAGAAGGCCCAAAGGTATGAGAATTTCGTGCTAGCCGATATATACTATGAGGTGTTCTTGATTTAGCAGAGGAACTTTGCATAGGTCATTGATCGGGTGTATATGGTGGAGATTGATATGAAAACGAGGGATTGGTTTCACTAGATCTGTATGGTTTTTGGGAATAGTAGGCTCCTCCGAGAAAAAATTGAAGCTGGAGGAATAGGTGAAGGAAGAAGGTGGCAGTTCAAGCCACACTTCTAGGCAGTTCTCATCGGTGGATTCTAATGAAACATATATCTTGTGCCACTAGTGTGGGAAGCCAGGGAACATCGGGCCAGCATGGCCACTTCCCCCAAATCTTTGCTACTAGTGTGGAGGTATGGGGAATTTGAAGCACTTCTATGAGGTAGCACATCCACATATAAGTGGGGATGGTCAGTGGATTCAAGGGGAGATCCAGTACTATCTGAGCCATCAGGGACTAGGGGATCTAGATTTGGTGGTCACTATGGTAAGGATGGGTCATCATATGGGTAGATCTAGTTCCAGTAATAGCCACATACTAGCGTTCGTCCTCATGCAGAGATCAGACATCTCCATGTGGTGGATCAAGCACCAGTAGGATCACAGGTGGGATTGTCGACAGTTCTAGGTACCGTTTTGAATGCACCTCTTATGTCTACTGCTCATTTTGATATTAGTGACTCTATTTAATTCATTTCTACCCACATTTTGGACACACTGATTTTACAAACCAAGTTGTTGTCTTTTGCGATAGAGTTGTTGACACCGCTAGGAATGAAGAAGGAGCAGTGTCTCAGGTGCTCATAGTGTGCTCTCTCCATGTCTGGGATTGTGATGGATTTGGACCTCTTGGTAAAATAAATTGAACTGTGTGACATAATACATGTAAAATATTGTCTAGTACACTTCCAAGCAATCATTGATTTCTATAGGAGGCGATTGAGTTTCATGGAACTAGACGGGAGTCTTCGGGTTTTTCGTGGAGAATGGGATCCTCGGTTGGGTCGCGCTTGACCTCCACTCCTAGAGTTGGGAAGTGTTATGATTCAATAATTTTTTCTCATGATAGAGGACAATGTTCTATCTCCTGAATTTGCACTAACTCATGTAGTGAATGGGTTTCTGGAGGTATTCCCTGATGAATTTTTAGGTTTCCCCCATAGTGTGATTTAGAGTACTCAATTAAACTGGTGTCGAGAACACATGAAATATCCCATCCATCATTTCACATGACACCCACTGAGCTGAGGGGATGAAAGATACGTCTGTATGACTTAGAATACAAATGATTAATTCACACGAGTGTCCCTCCTTGGGACACTACTGTGTTGGCTATAAAAAAGAAGAATAATAACTTCGGTTTTCATTTACTATAGTAGCTCAATTAGGTTACAATTAAGAACAAATGCCCTTTTACTAGAATAGATGACTTCTTCGATTGGTTTATGGTGGAAAAGAGGCTCTAAAATATAGTCTTGCATTCAGGATATCATCAAGTCATGGTGAAAGAGGTAGATATCCCAAAGTCAACCTTCAGAAGAAAGTATGAAAACTTTAAGTTTTTGGTTATGCCCATTGGATTTACCAATTCTCATGTGGTCTTTATGGAACTCATAAACATTGTGTTCCATCATTATCATGATTCCTTTTTTGTGGTGATCATGGATTTCATTATTGTTAACTCTAGCTCTAGATATGAGCTTGAAAATCACTTTATGAACGTTTGGGGAACTATTAGGGATTCCCACATCTATGAAATGTTGTCAATGTGCACTTTCAAGATAAATGATGCGATATTTATTGGGAACATGATCTTGATGAAGGGGGTTTCAATGGACCCCTAGAAGATCAGTGGAATTTTGTTTTGGGAGCTTTTGAAGAATGTGTTCGAGATCAAGAGATTATTTGGGCTATCTAGTTGCTACAAGAGATTCAATATGGATTTATCTCGGCGTTCTTCACTGATGACCACACTCACCTTAGAAAGGGTGATTTTTTATGGGTCCAAGAATGTCAGGCATCCTTCGATTAGTGGTAGTAGTGGTTGACTACCGCACCCGTGATGATTTTTACTGAGGCCGAGAAGGGGTGTGTGGTCTATTGTGATGCTTAAGTTATGGTTATTGGGTGTGTGCTTATATAGGATGATCACATTTTGGCATATGACTCTCTCCAACTAGGAAAACTTGAAAATAATTTCCCGACCCACTCTTTGGAGTTGGCAGTGAAGATTCATGATTTAAAGACCAGGTGTCAATACATATTTGAGGAGAAATTTGTGGTTTACACTAATCACAAAATCTTGGCCTATATCTTCTCGCAGAATGACCTCAACATGAGGGAGTGTCATTTGATCAAGTGCGTGAATGGGTTTGACATTTACATTGACTATAAACCAGGAAAGTGTAATGTGGTGGAAGACGCCATGAGTAGAAGAGTTCATGTACAGGATTTGCAGATGTACGGTGATGAATGGAAATTGATGGGGCTCTTTTCTCAGATGCATGTAGAGATCCGGGAGCACAATGGAGGTTCGCTCATGGAATGCTTTCAATTGAATCCTCCCCTATTTGAGTTGATTCAACATGAATAGACTAGGGATGAAATTTATCAGCGGTTGAGGTAGTTTCTTCATGGTGGGAAGATGTCCTTTGATTAGTATTCATATCCCGATGACATATTGTGATTCAAGGGCTGTTCAGTAGTACATTTATCTCTGTGAAAGGTATTGATAGAGGATACCTCATATTCTTAGTGGTCTATCCATCCGAAATCCACCTGGATGTATTATGATGTCCGTCGATAGTTCTGGTGGCAAGGTATTCAATGGTAAATAGTAGAAATTATGTTGACATGATACACATGACATCAAGTGAAAGAAGAGCATCATAGGCCCTTCTGTATTACTCCATCCATTACATATTCCAACTTGTATGTGGGATAAGGTCTCCATATACTTCATCATTGGATTGCCTCATAATTATGGTGGTAAGAAAGGCATTTGGTTGGTGATTTATTTTTTGACAAAATAATCCCACTCCATTCCTATCAAAAATAAAACTTATGTGGATGATTAGGGAAATTTTTTTCTTTAGGTGGTGGTGAGACTATATTAATTACAATCATCAGTTATCTCAGATAGAGTCCCCCACATCACTTCTCGATTTTGGTATGTCCTTTCGAAGGCCTTGGTGTCTCTGATAAAGATGAGCATGACATACCAACCTAATATGGATTTCAGATTGAGTGAGAGATTCAAATTATGAAGGAAATGACTCATGCCTATGTACAAGACATTGGAGGTTCTTGGGATATACATTTGGGATTGTTTGTGTTTTCATATAAAAATAAATACCAATTTTCGATTTGAATGGATCCTTTTGAGGCGCTCTATAGTCGGGCCTATAATTCCCCTCTTGTGTTGGAATTAGGTATGTGAGACCTAATTACTAGGGCCGATTATGGTGCACGAGATGTATGAGATGGTAATATTGATCAAGAAATAGTTATTGACAGCTCATACTCACAATAATTCTTATTCTGACTAGATTCTTCGAGGCCTAGTGTTTTTTTGGGCGATAGGGTATTCTTGAATGTAGTCCTTCATCTGGTCCATCGTCGATTGGGAATGCAAAGGAAGATGATTCTGAGGTATTTCAATCTTTTTGAGATCACTATGTTCATTTTAAAGAAGGAATATAGGTTGACCCAACCTTCTTAGTTAAAATATATCCATGACATCTTCCATGATTCATAGTTGAAGAAATACAACTGAGATCCTTCCCATGTACTGAATTGGGAGGAGTTGGCCAATGTGAATAGTGGACATATAAGAAAATGGGAAATTAGTAATGTATATTCCATTGGTCTAGGTTCTTTTATATCAGGTGAATGATACACATGAGGCATGGGAGTGGATTTCATGGGTTGCAGAAGTGTTCCCAATACTGTTTTCTGATCAAGCTCCAGTTTGACTTTTCGAGATGAAATGTCTTCATGGTGGGGAGAATTTCAACATATAGAACATATTATAAAGTTATTTTTCATTTAATTTCCATTCATTCTTTTTTGGGTGGGATTTCCATGAATTTTTATGGAAAGGATTAGTTTTCAAAAATTGGACTAAATTGTGAGCATGTTTCCATATTGAAAAAGAAATATTGTTTCTTTTATATCTCATTCATTTTTCAAAAAAATTCATAATTTTTTTTCCATTCCAATTCCTAAATTTCCTCCCCTAACATATTAACACCTCCATTTCAATTTATACCCTTTTGATATATATAATAATGGTAGATTTGGGTTTTTATTTAATGATTTCCGCCAGCCGGATTGCCTATTTCATATTTCTAAGAACGAATTTTTATATTTAATATTATATTCAATTAATATTATTTTTAGTTGATTCAAAGTGTCACTCTTTCTCACTGAACCAAGACTCAATCCCATTATAATTAACCCCTATTTGATTCTCTTATACATATCAAATTAGGGAAGAACTTCATAGGGTTTCTCAAATCATCCAGATTTGAAGAGGTAACTTAATTCCGTCACAACACTTTAAATTATTATACTTTTTACCACATTATAGTTCCAACATTACCTTTTCTTCCTTATTTGACCATCAATTTATTATTTGGATATTTTCAAGTTCAGTTACTGATATATTTTTGGCGATTTCTTCAAGATCACTCATGTGAGTGGGACTTCTTCATTCTTCCTTCAATTTTCATATGGTTTCATTCAATTTGATTAGGGTTTATTCTCTTATCATTGAGGTTACTAATGTACAATAACTATGGTTTTGATCATATTTTTTGATTCGGTGTTTATTTGAATTTTATTTTTTAGGCTTGATATACGTCCCTTTTGGTGCGGCAGTGGTGTTGATTGATTTTCTCATAAAGATTCAAGGGTCTTCATTATTTTGGAAGGTTATTCCAATGTTTCATCAATCATTCTTACCATGATTCTAGGTTTATGACATTTTCATGTCTATTTCATTTTATTATTTCTTAAACATTTTGTTTTAGTGTTTTTTAAATTCATGAGAATTTTCATTGATAATATTATGTAAAATTGGTTGTTTTTCCAATAAATCATTTAATGGTTTATTTGGTACGGCCCTATGATTATTTAGTTGATTATATTTAACTATATTAAGGATTAAAATAATTTTTTGAATGGTTTCTCTCTTTGTTTGTTGATGTTAAAATTTTTCTAAATTGTTTTTTTGAAGCAAATGGACTATAGGTTCCATGAAGTGTGAAAATGGTGGTGTTTTAATGATAAATATTCATGGTTCATATAGGTCTACCCAATAACTGAATTTTTGGTTTAATTGAAATGTATTGAACTAAAAGATATGTTTTAGTGACTTAAAATTTTTCCTATAGTGTGCAATGTTGATATTTCAAGTAGTTTTGGGTGCAAAACAATGTGTGATTTTGTGACGTTGTTCTATTGAAAGTCCAAATATTTTGTGGCATGTTGTAAGTGGTATCAAATGTGTATAGATAATGTGTTGTTTTTATGTGACTAGTACTTGTGTTATTATATGAAAATTTATATGTTTTTCTTGTTTAAGTTTTTTATCATAGAAGGGGAATCCTGGGTACCTAGGTGGGCAGATATGTAACGGTACGACTTGTGAACCAGATGAGTTTTGTCCATGTTTAACTGAGAAAATGAAAAATGAAAACACTATCTAAAAATTTTGGATTATTTTTGGGGACCACTAGGTTTTTTGAATGTTCCCTAGTATTGTCTCATTCATTGTAAAGAATTGTGACTTGGATAAATGATAATGATATATGATTAACATAACGCTTGAAACTATATAATTTCCTATCGGTGTTCCTAGTTTTAGTGGTCATATTATTTTTGGTATTTACCCCTGTATTAGGGTGTGTTTTCTGGTAATAAAAAGTAGATAACATTTCACATTTAATTGTGTTACCATTATGAAATTTTTAGTTCAAAGTCTGTTTTTAATTGAATGTTTTATTTTGTGGAATTTATCACCATTTTTCTTTCTATAATAAAACTTCTTTATCTTTCCCCTTGTATTGCACAATCATTATAATATGGTACTCGAAAACTTGGGCCATCACATGGGGATATGGATTGCTCTTTGGCCCTTCTCATTGTCTGAATTTGGTACTCGTATTTCTGGAGATTAGATCTGGTTCGTGACAAGTAATGAATACGTATTATACCCTTAGTATAAAACACATTTCATGGCCTATTTTTTATTCAACTATTATCTCCAGAAATTTATATCGTATTGATGTAATTCATGGTTATTTTAAATAATTATGGATCAAAACATCCTATAAATGACATTAATGTTGCCTTATCATTATTAATTTTTATTTTGTACTCTAATTTTAGAATTTTATCATTGTTTATGATTATTATAAAATTGAATGTATTAAATTGAATGGAATTATTATTATCATAATAATAAAAATCATGTAATATGATAATTATTAGGGTTATAGTGTATGGTGGTATATATATTATTGAATTATTTAAGGGGTAATTAATATTATAAACTACAACCTATGATAAAAACAATGTACATGGTCATGATGTGTTTTTCTGTATGAATAACACTTATACAATATTAAAAATTGAATTTAGTGGATCATAAGAATTTTATATTTCTTGTAATCCTTTTCAAATCAATTTTTATTCTCTGTGGGTAAAAAAAAGTATTTTCACAATTAAATAGGAACACATACTTGGTAAAAAATATATATGTATAAGTAATGGTCAATATAACAAAATCTTATATATTTTATATTTCATGATGTCAAAACAATCAATGATTTGATATAAATTGGGAAAAATATATTTGATTATTTGTATGGAAAATTGTTACATATTAAAGTAAATAATAACGATAGTTTGAATGCAATATTATAATTTTATCCAATGAGAATGAATTTTTATTTTTTCTACCAATAATAATAAAAACAATACATTACTCTAACATATAATACATAATATAAGTGGGATAATATTTTCTCTAGAAACTTTTTAGAATAAAAGTGCATCGAGGATATCTTTTTTTTGAAATTTTATTTGTGTCATTAAAATATTTGAATTTAATTTGAATGGGATCTCATTAATTTTATTTTATTATTTATAAATTTATAGTATTTTCATTTAAAATATACTACCCATATTTTTATGTATTATTATCATCAAGGTGTGTCTTTTTCAATTCCATTTTTTTCAAAATGTTGTCCCCAAATACATTATAATTTATAGAATAAATATGTTGATATACTTTTTCAACTATTGATGTGATTCATCCATATTTTTGTCGTATTATTTTACATTTCATGGTTAATTTAATGTATGATAGAAATCTATATAGACATATATATTTAAATTGGATTTTATTGATATGTATATGATGATATTGAATGGGTATGTTAAAAATAAACATCCTACAAAAGTGTTCATTGTTGATAATTATTTTTATAAAGAGATTTCATGTTATTTAAATACTAGTTTTCAAAAATATATCACATATATTATCCTAAATCTCACCACAATAGAGTCAGTTATGAGAGATGTGATCAATTATTTAAAAGTTATAACCATAATATCTGATCATACAAACAATGAAAATTTTTAAATATTATATCGCAGTGTTGATTCTCAATAATTTATAAAATTTCATGTTAAAAATTTAAAACATCTATACAAATATATATATATATATATGGGTGCTAAAGGATCATAAAATTTATCTATCAGGGTATAAACGGATAATGATTAATCGATCAATTTATTTAGACACATTAGTATAGTAGAAGGTAATAAAAATTTTAAATGTTTTTATTAGGTATATATATGACATGAATAGATATATGATTTATACTAAATACATAGACAATAAAAATTAACTTCCAAATAGTTGTGTATTTTTTTTATGGATGCACTAAATGTTATTTATCAAAATATGTTTTTTGTAATTTTGATAATAATTTTTCATCTCAATTTCAGAGGACATATGATTTACAAGACACTAAATAATTCATCAGTATATGAACATATTTTACTATAATGAGATTTAGATATATAAAATCCAAAAAAACATACTTTATCAGTATTTGAAAAAGAAAATTCAAAAATTAATTTCAAAATTATTTTTAATTAGGTGAATACAAAATGATGATGTTTGTAGAGAATAGAAAACAATAATTATTTTTGGTAAATTTATTTTCATGTATATAATGATATTTTTAAATATTAATTGAAAAATATTAATAAATATGATATAAACGTAAATAATAGTTATTCGATAACCAATTTACATTTTTATGTATTGCATATATACCTTCATATTTTTTATTGAGGAGGGTATTTTGTACTCAAATAACTCATATAGGTATAAATAATTTAATGACAAGCCATTCAGTTATGAAATTATTATCTATCATCACTCGATCTGATCCTAATAAATGGAAAAGGAATATTATATTGAAAAATGTAAATATCATATGGTAGTTTCAAATTCTATATATGATAATATTGTAGGTATTGGATTTAGTAATTTCTTAACTCTTTCTATTTTTCATTCAAAATAAAATTTTAAAATATTCTTTAGTGGATTCCATTTAAGAGGATAACTGTAACACCCCGAGATTTTATAAAAAATATTCTTTTTAATTTAATTAATGTCTTGTGTTGTACGCTACACCAAAAGGAGCTTGCTCAACATGCATCCTTTACTTTCCTTTCATTATACGCAATCACGACCTTCCTTGATAGCGTGTGTAGTACGCAATACCGAGTTTTCACTAAACAACAATATGCTATTAAAATATTATTAAAACTAGCCGTTATGAATAAGTAATAACCACTTTTTGAAATTTTTTAAATTTTATTTTTCAAAATGGACTTCATTTTTGGATTCGGAATTTCTAAATTAGCTTAGGGTGAAATTTTGGTGATTTTCGGATAACTTTCATATTTTGATGAATAGTGAAAATTACTAAATTTTAATTAAAAACAATTTTTAAAATTGAAATAATTAATAGTGATACATTATTAATTTGAGTGATTTTAAAGTATATTTAGAATATATTTTTACAATTTAATAAAATGTTGGTCATTGGATGTAATTTCACATTTAAACCAGACATAAACAAGTGTCAATATTTTGATAGTTATTATCTCTTAAGAGCACGCTATTTGTTTTGACGACGGGAATTAATTTTTTAATTAATTAATGAAACTGATATGTTTTGAATTTGGTAAAATAGAAATCATTTTTGAGTTCATAATATCAAATATATCTTAGGCCTAATTTTTGGTATTTTTCTGAAAACTTTCAATTTTTGATTAATAGTGAAACCACTAAGTGGTAGTTAAAAAATTGAATTTTTCATAAAACTTAATTTTACCTTTTCTGTGAGTGGAATTTCAAAAATTTTAGAGAAACGGTTGATGTCAGTTAGTAAAATGTGGTTCAATGAGATGAAAATATTTTTTGGTGAATAATAACTTTTTACATTTATTACCACGGTTAAAAGTAAAAAGGGTAATTACGGGTAAAAATGATATTATTATTACCCTAACACATGTCCTAATTCTATTGGATAAATGTAATTCGGCCAAAAACAAGCTTAGGAATAAAATATGACCATTTAGTCCCACTTGAATTAGATTAGGACATTTATTATTATTTAACTCAAAGAAGAGTTAAAAGAGTTAAAATCAAAGTTTATTTCCTAAAACATTTTTAATATAGGGTTATACATAAGATAAATTCGATTGTAAATATTCATTAGAAAGATAAAACGATTTCCTACATAATGGTATTTTATTTGTAATTTTGAGACATTAAATAATTTAATTTATTTATGACACAACGATGATGCAGTAATTATCTTATTAATGAAATATTGACATAATTGATGTTATAAATACTCAAATAAATATAATTTGAGTCTTTTTATGAATTCAACTAATTTTCTAGGTTAATATGACATGTTAGTATTGATTTAATTAACGTTTCTAGAACCTATCATTCTGTTATGATTTTCACAAAAATCAATTACTAAATAGTGTCAAAATTGACATAAAATAGTTTTTAAAACAAATATTATGTTATTAATTGTTATTTTATTCTTAAAATCTACGGTTCGGACCAATGACTTAGATAACGTTATATATATTAATAATTAACAACTTGGGGTTCGTTTGGCTTGTTATCGTAAGTTTATTAACCTTATAGTGTAAGAACACAAGAAGACGCGGTAAAAGTAAAATTATTTAACTTAATTTTAAATCTAAATGATAAGGTTAAAATGGGAACCTAAACTTATTTAAATTCTATTGGATGAGAGTATTTCGACCTATCCCCACCTTATCCTCGAAATAAATTAATTTGGAGCTGTTTAAAACCGAACTTGACTTTATAATAAAATAATATTTTAGTTTTTCCAAAGGAGCCCCTCTCCTCCCTTATAAAAGGGCACCTCCTCCCTCTTCTCCTCACACCAATTTGAGCATTCATGCTCGTCCAACCCCTGCCAAAATCTCTTCTCCACTTACCTAGTATCATCCAAGAGGTTCTGGTCTTCTTCAAAGACCATCCTTAGTTCTTTAAGTGGAGGTTAAGAAAAGGCGCGTCAAAAAGAGGAGGTTCGGACACTTACGAAGCAAATCAGACTTAAGGTAAGGGAAATATCACAATATCATTTTTTTCCAATATTGTTTATACTTTAGTATTTACTGGGGTGTATTTTTTTATCCACATCCATGTTTCCCCAATATGTAATATTATTTCCATCCACCTACAATTGTTTAAATCCAATTTTACCTTTAAGTGAGTTTTTAGTAAAAGATATGAAAGGAATCTTTTGTCGTTTTTCGTACGAGGTACTTTTTTACTTTTCCGACAAAAGTACAAGAAGAATGTTTTTTTAACTTATACGGCATGAATTGACTTTTAAAACATTCTTTTCAATAATCTTCCTTTACACGCTTTCAAGTTTATTTTTAATCAACTTCTTTTAGTTTATAATTGTACGACATGTTAAGAAAGGAAAAGTGTTTTTGAAGTAGAAAGGATATTTTCCTCAAGAATGGAGTTCAAGTGTTTTATCAAAATTATTTTCCATCTAAGATAATAAAGGGTTATATTTTTATCCCTATTATTACATTGATTTGATTATGTTGTGATGGAATTATTTTTATGAATTCCTTTAACTTATATGAATTGTTTTATGATGTCACGATGTTTAAGATTCCCATTTTTATTACATGGGTTATGCAATGATGTATGATTTATGATTTTGTGGAACACATAAGAATGGTATCATTATGAGATGGGTGGGACCTATATCTCCCTTCAATGCATTGGGTAAAGATTTTATATCTCATGAGATAGACATGGCTGGAACAGTAGGTTATACCGGTTCAGTGAAACAGGACTGAAACGAGGGTGACTCGGTTCAGAAAGGGACATTGTCCACTAAGATAGTCTTGGTAAAGAGTCTTGACTAACATGAAATTATTCTCTATGATTATGTGTGTATGCCACAATGTTTCATGTTTTAAGTTATGATTATTGGGGTTTACCTTTCACTACTATGATTTATCCCATGTTATGAAATTATGATTTCTTTTGCAGGTTAAGATTTCCAAAAGATATGTTCTTATGTATATGATGTGAATGACATTTATTTTGTTTACCCTTAATGAGCATTTGAGCTCACCCTTTTATGTTTTCTTTTCCCCATGATATAAAGAAAGGTTTTAGGTAAAAAAAAATAAGATCTTTATGGGAGATGTTGAAGATCTTTCACCACGATTAGAAGATTATATTCCGAGTTTCCAAAGACACTAAACTATTACGATCCCTGTGTGTGTGTTTTTGTTATATACTAAGTATTCCGAAAATGTAATGTAATGTCAATGTACTTCAAGCTTCGGGTCTCTATAGTTGGAATCAGAGGAAAGGTTTAGTCAACCTTTGGAAACAAGGATGCGAAAACGTTAGTGAGATCCCTAGAGATATTTCTAAGGTATGTCTAGGGTTTTCCCTAAGGTTAAGTATACGTATAGGTTATAGTACTCAAATTACGCTAACGATCATAGAATTAAACCTAAGATGTTAGATATTGAAGGTACTCCCCCTTTATTATGTTGTTTTCCCTAGCATGATTTTTGCCTCTCACACTATTCTTTTTGGGTTTTAGACGATGGCTGGAACCCGAAGGAACCGTGTTGATCAATGAAATGGACAATGCAATGATTGTCCTCATGAAAAAACAAATGTTATGGGAGATGGAGTGAAAAATCATATTACTATACTTACACAATCTATGAATCATTCTGTACTTTTAAATGAGAAGAGAATTGAACAATATTCTATTGAGTCCTTCATGAGGCAACGCCCACCATCTTTCAGTGGGTCTTCCGATCCACTTGTTGCTGAACAATGGATCAGTACCTCTGAAAAGATATTTTCAGTTCTTTAATGTTCTGAACATGATAATGTCATCTTATCAGTATATCGTTTGGAAGGTGAAGCCGATCAATGGTGGAATCTTATCAATAATATGAGGCCAAGAGATGAAATTGAGTCCATGGAATGGGACGAGTTCAAGAACTTGTTTTTCAGTAAGTACTTCCCTCATATTCATCGAACAAAGATGGAAAAGGAGTTTCTTGAGCTGAAGCAGAAGGATGATGAATCTGTTGGTATATACGAAGCGAATTTTACAAGACTTGCAAGGTATGCATCTGGCATTATCATCCAACCTAAATGTAAAGTTGATCGATTTTTCAGTGGCTTAAAACCGAGTCTTCGAAGGGAATTAGCTATAAGAGACTTCAGTAGCTATGAAGAAATTGTGCGTTGTGCTATCAAGGTAGAAATGGAAGTTGGTGTTACATATCCATCTCATGGTTTTGACAAGAAACGAAAGATGGAGTTCAAGGAGGAATCTCAAAATAATGGTGAAAAGAAGATGAATGTTTCCTTATGCACAAAGTTTGGAAAGAAGCATGGTGGAGATTGTCTTAAAGGGACTAGAAAATGTTTTAAGTGTGGAAAAGAAGGTCATCGAGCAGCTGAGTGTCGAAGTAATGGAAAAAGGGTTTCTAATGATGTGAATAAAGAAAACACTGCAGAGAACGCACCACCAATACTTCAATGCTTCATGTGCAGGGAAATGGGGAATTATGCTAATACATTCCCTAATCCAAGGGTTAGTGATGATCGACATGAGCAACCGCTTACGGCAAAGGACAAAGGGAAGTCACATGCGATCACTATTGGTGATGTTGAATATGACAATGATGTGGTGGAATGATTAAGTGTTTATGTAATGGGATTCCAAAATAATGTTGTATCATAAAGTATTGGAATATTTATGTATTGGTCTAATGTGGTATTCAAAGTGATTGAGATATTTTTGGAAATAAGATGATATGTGCACAATGAAGGGAAAACGAGAAAATGAAATGTTTAACAGTATTCATGAGCTCATGATTTATATAAGGACTAAGTGATATCATGGTTTGAGTATATAGAATTTTGAGGATTGTGGTATGTGAAAAGTGTTAACTTTTAACTGCATTCAAGTTTTCACTATGGTTCAATGGGTATTCAAGAGAGTACAAGATTAAGGCCTTTGAATGTTTGGAATATGACCAACAAGATATATCTTATGATATATGGGGATCAATGATAGTATTAAATCTCTGAGAGTGGACTGCAGTATTATTGATAAGCCTAAAGATTGGAATGGATTATGTTGGACATAAGTTAGTATTGTTTGTTTTTTTGATATTATTGATGGGATGTTATAGTAATATAGTTTTAGAAAAAGGACAACCTGCATGACGGGCGACAGCCCATCGCGTCGGACAAGGCTGTGGGAATCGAACCCACAACCGAAGTGCGACTGGCCTTTATCGCCTACCACTGGCCTACAGGAAGTCCCTGTTTAGTAGAAACTAGTTTTATTATATTAAGCAGTATTATATATGAAGTATAAGTTCATTTTAGGAACTATATATATTATTAATCTCACTATAGATGGACTTATGTATTTTTTGATAACTTTTCTAACCTTTTGTTTGAGACAGATGGAATGAACCATCATTCTATCACATGATCTGCTAACACATCACGAATGACAAATTCAACTTCATTTCTTTAAGAGATGAAGTGGAAATTGTCCAAAGAACGACAAACGGTGAGACTATACCAAAATCACGAATGTATTTATTCTAATTCCAATTTCATCATCTTTAGGGAAATGATCTTAAAAAACAAAAATGTTGTCCTAGTGCTCTTATATCTGATGAACCATATGGTACCCTAGATCATCACAAATTTATGGCTTTTTGATTGATGGCTTTTCCATATCCATGTTCTCTACCACTCTCCATCAGAACATGATGGTTAGATTTCTCTCCCATATCCATATTTTCACCTTTGTGGAAACCCAGTGATTAGTTTATTTGGGTAACCGTTAAGTTTCATACTTTTGTTTTTTAAGATTATTTTTGGTATTCCTTTTTACGATGTCGGTTTCTATCAAAGAAACTTTCGAATAGTAAAGCATTTATAACCCCGACGAATTTCGAGGGCGAAATTCATTTTAAGGGGGGTAGAATGTAACACCCTGAGATTTTATGAAAAATATTCTTTTTAATTTCATTAATGTCTAGTGTTGTACGCTACACCAAAAGGAGCTTTCTCAACACACATCCTTGACTTGCCTTTCATTACACGCAATCACGACCTTCCTTGATAGCGTGTGTAGTATGCAATACCGAGTTTCACTAAACAACGATATGCTATTAAAATATTATTAAAACTAGCCATTATGAATAGTAATAACCAGTTTTTGAAATTTTGTAAATTTTATTTTTCAAAATGGACTTCATTTTTGAATTTGGAATATCGAAATTATCTTAGGGTGAAATTTTGGTGATTTTCAGATAACTTTCATATTTTGATGAATAGTGAAAATTACTAAATTTTAATTAAAAACAACATTTTCAATCAAAATAATTAATAGTGATAAATTTTTAATTTGAGTTGTTTTAAAGTATATTTAGAATATATTTTTACAATTTAATACAATGTTGGTCATTGGATGTAATGTCACATTTAAACCAGACATAAACAAGTGTCAATCTTTTGATAGTTATTATCTCTTAAAAACACGCTATTTGTTTTGACGACGGGAATTAATTTTTAAATTAATTAATGAAACTGATATGTTTTGAATTTGGTAAAATAGAAATCATTTTTGAGTTTATAATATCAAATATAGCTTAGGCCTAATTTTTGGTATTTTTTTGAAAACTTTCAATTTTTGATGAATAGTGAAACCACTAAGTGGTAGTTAAAAAAATTGAATTTTTCATAAAACTTAATTTTACCACTTCTGTGAGTGGAATTTCAAAAATCCGAGAGACACAGTTGATGTCAGTGAGTAAAATGTTGTTCAATGAGATGAAAATAATTTTTGGTGAATAGTAACTTTTTACTTTTATTTACCACAGTTAAAAGTAAATAGGGTAATTAAGGGTAAAAATGATATTATTATTACCCTAAAACAGGTCATAATTTTATTGGATAAGTGTAATTCGACCAAAAACAAGCTTAAGAATAAAATATGACCATTTAGGCCCACTTGTATTAGATTAGGACATTTATTATTATTTAATTCAAAGAAGAATTAAAAGAGTTAAAATCAAAGTTTATTTAGTAAAAAAATTTTAATATAGGGTTATACATAAGATAAATTCGATTGTAAATATTAATTAGAAATTCAAAAAGATTTCCTACATAATGGTATTTTATTTTTAATTTTTAGACATTATATAATTTAATTTATTTATGACACAACGATGATGCAGTAATTATCTTATTAATGAAATATTGACATAATAGATGTTATAAATACTCAAATAAATGTAATTTGAGACTTTTTATGAATTACACTAATTTTCTAGGTTAATATGACATGTTAGTATCGATTTAATTAACTGTTTTCGAACTTATCATTCTGTTATGAGTTTCACAAAAATCATTTACTAAATAGTGTCAAAATTGACATAAAATAGTTTTTAAAACAAATATTATATTATTAATTGTTATTTTATTCCTAAAAATATATGGTTCGGCCAAATGACATAGATAAGGTTATATATATTAATAATTAACAACTTGGGGTTCTTTTGGTTTGTTATAGTAAGTTTATTAACCTTATAGTGTAAGAACAGAAGAAGACATGGTAAAAGTAAAATTATTTAACTTAATGTTAAATCTAAATGATAAGGTTAAAATAGGAACCTAAACTTGTCTAAATTCTATTGGATGAGAGGATTTCGACCCATCCCCACCTTAGCCTCGAAATAAATCAATTTTGAGATATTTAAAACCGAAATTGACTTTATAATAAAATAATATTTTTAGTTTTTCCAAAGGAGCCCCTCTCCTCCCTTGTAAAAGGGCACCTCCTCCCTCTCCTCCTCACACCAATTTAAGCATTCAAGCTCGGACAACCCCTACCAAAATCTCTACTCCACTTACCTAGTAACATCCTAGAGGTTCTAGTCTTCTTCAAAGACCATCCTTAGTTCTTTAAGTGGAGGTTAAGAAAAGGCGCATCAAAAAGAGGAGGTTCGGACACTTACGAAGCAAATCAGACTTAAGGTAAGGGAAATATCACAATCTCATTTTTATCCGATATTGTTTATACTTTAGTATTTACTGGGGTGTATTTTATCATCCACATCCATGTTTCTCCAATATGTAATATTATTTCCATCCACCTACAATTGTTTAAATCCAATTTTACCCTTATGTGAGTTTTTAGTAAAAGATATGAAAGGAATCTTTTGTCGTTTTTTGTACGAGGTACTTTTTGACTTTTCCGACAAAAGTACGAGAAGAATTTTTTTTAACTTATACGGCATGAATGGATTTTTAAAACATTTTTTCCAAGAATCTTCCTTAACAAGTTTTCAAGTTTATCTTTAATCAACTTCTTTTAGTTTATAATTGTACGACATGTTAAGAAAGGAAAAGTGTTTTTGAAGCAGAAAGGATATTTTCCTCAAGAATGGAGTTCAGGTGTTTTATCAAAATTATTTTACATATAATATAATAAAGGGTTCGGTTTTTATCCCTATTATTACATTTATTTGATTATGTTGTGATGGAATTATTTTTATGAATTCCTTTATCTAATATGAATTGTTTTATGATGTCACGATGTTTAAGATTCCCATTTTTATTACATGGGTTACGAAATGATGTATGATTTATGATTTTGTGGCACACATAAGAATGGTATCATTATGAGATTGGTGGGACCTATATCTCCCTCCAATGCATTGGGTAAATATTTTATATCTCATGAGATAGACATGGCTGGAACGGTAGGTTATACCGGTTCAGTGATACAGGACTGAAACGAGGGTGACTCGGTTCAGAAAAGGGACATTGTCCACTAAGATAGTCTTGGTAAAGAGTCTTGATTAACAAGAAATGATTCTCTATGATTATGTGTGTATGCCAAAAAGTTTCATGTTTTATGTTATGATTATTGGGGTTTACCTTTCACTACTATGATTTATCCCATGTTATGAAATTATGATTTCTTTTGCAGGATAAGATTTCCATAAGTTATATTCTTATTTATATGATGTGAATGACATTTAATTTGTTTACCCTTTCTAAGAATTTGAGCTCACACTTTTATGTTTTCTTTTCCCCAGGATATAAAGAAAGGTTTTAGGTAAAAAAAGAAGATCTTTATGGGAGATGTTGAAGATCTTTCACCACGATTAGAATATTATATTCCGAGTTTCCAAAGACACTAACCTATTACGATCCTTGTGTGTGTGTTTTTGTTATGTACTAAGTATTCCGCAAATGTAATGTAATGTCAATGTACGTCAAGCTTTGGGTCTCTACAATAACACATATTCAATCTTCATACCCTAGGTAATGAATGATATTTTGTCTATTTAATTATCAAATTAAGATATTTGCGTCCATATACGAGGATATAAGGTAACTCTATATATTAAAAAAATTCCATCATATTATTTGGTCTTTACTAATACAAAGAGATAGTTCCAGACTACAAATACATATCCTATACATCATAATCCATTATTTACTATCTAATATACATTTTATGAACCCAAGAAACTAATTTAGGTATATTGGTTGATACATTATATCAGAGATAATTTAAATCATAATCATAGAGATATGGATTAGATTTATGTTATAATATATTATATTATAAATTCATCGCCTTGATTATTGTTATCCGCTAATGTATTAGTTATTGTTCGTTAGAGTGCTAGAAATTTCATGACATTGAAATATATACCTTTACAACTACTTTCCACCATGGTATGTTTATATGAAAACATTTATTTAATATTTTATTTAAATATATAATATATACATATTCTTGGAAGAAAAATGTTAATGATATAAGGTATATAAAAAAATATCATGTAATTTCTTTTTTGGATTGAAAGTATTATTGTTCTTATGGAGTTTCCAAATTACCATCATATGCATTTTTTTACATCAATGTTTATTATTGGATATTGATCATTTATTTAATGAGATAAAACATATGATTATGATATGTTTTGAATGTTTACTTTGAGATTATTGACATAGATATTTTATACCACAAAGTTATTCAATTCATTCTGGTTAATTCAATAATCATATTTCATTCCATTTTCTCTATTTTGAAATTACTTATTTCTCATATATGTTCCTTGAATACAATCATTTTATTGTTCTTATTCAATATGAAATAGTGTCTGTGTATGGATTCATAGTCTCATACATTATTTCACAAGTTTCATTGAAAATATTTCATAGATAAAAAATCAAATATATTTCAGAATTATACACTATAGGGTTGTTAAATGTGGAATGTACCATTATAAAGATAGATATAATCCATATAAATTTTATAATGTATAATATATCTTCATTAAATAATAAATCACATTATATTTATATATATTAGTGGATATTGTATTATTTATAAAATAAAACATCACATAAGAGTTATATACCACACGTGGTGAGGGAAGTAAAGCATTAATTTAATTTAGGAGAAGTAAGTTAGATTATATACATGTTTATATATTTTAATAACATTAAATTTTATTTAATAATTTTTTTCATTATAAAATATGTAATGAGTGATCTATCACTACTCATAATGAATATGATAATAAAATATCAACTATGTCTGTCTAATATTGACTGATTTTATAATTACTATATAATTAATGATACAAAACATATTATTTTCAATTGATATGTTCATTTTAAATATTATTGTGACTGTAAAAAAGAGTATTCATATGATGGTATCAAATGATGAGAATTATGTTTGATTTAATTACAAATTGTAATGTTACAACATATAATATTACAACATTCGGTAATATTAGGTTTTGTTATCAAATTTCAATTTTATTTATCATAACATTATATTGTGAAAAAACATGGATAGTTTCTTTTAATTAGGTTAATGTCCTATATGGAGAGTATGGATTGATAATTTCTTAATATGGATTCATTTCTATTTTTTTATTTATATCTTTAGTTTTAATTTTCATTTATTTTCAATGAAATTATAAATTTTTCAAAAATATTAAAAAAATTAATATAATTAGTTATTATAAATTTAAGTACATGTTATATAGAATGAATTTTTTTATTTAGTCAATTGTTTTCTAATAATTTTGGTTTAGGAATTTTAGACTAATTTTTTTCGTTAAAAAATTTTGTCTTTTTTATATGTAATATTGAAAATAGATTCCAAATATTTTATAACATAACCTTCATGTGAAAATATTTTCAACATCTTTTTTATAACCAATGTATAAATATCTTCTAGGATAATTATTTTAACTAGGATGAGGATTTTTGTGGTTCCAACTAATGACGATATCCAAAGGCGGGGGATCAACCTATGTTACCAGTGTTGGTGTTGTGAGAACCCGAGGAGAGTGTCTTCCTGGCACCTGTTTTTAGGGAGAAAATGAGAATAATTCCCCTCATCTCTTGTCACATGACTTCTCATTGTGGCTTCATGTGGAGATTATTTGGATGCTTTTCTCAACTTTTTCTTTCACAAAATGGCTACAATGAAATGGAATGAAAATGAATGGGATGTTGTGGTATCCACCATTAGCTAGTTCACAAGGGAGGCACAAAACTCCAAGAGGAAGGGTGGCTTTGTTTCGCACCTTGGTATGATGGTACGCATGTTGGTGCTTGTGTCTAAATTTCAGATTCTTAGGGGAGGGTAGGGGATCCCAGGCCTGATGTGTTTGTTTCTTCTTGCATTGTTCAAGGGATAATCACGGTTCCTTTATTCTTTTTTGGGATATTGGGTCTTGTTATAGGTTCATAGGCAGGGTCTGAACCTAAATTTTGATGGTTCTTGTGCTCAGGGAAATATTGGAGGAGGCATGCTGGTTCGTGATAGTAGCGGCTTCGTATTACTTTTTTTCAACATCTACCATGGTCTTGAATATGTGGTTGGCACGGAAGTGAGTGCTATACAATATGGTATTTCCCTGTGTGACCTCAACAAACTCAAGAATAACTATATGGGGAGATATTTTGTGGTCATTTAGAGCCTCTTTATTAATTACAAGGTCCCACACTAGGAAATTTTGTACATCCTTAGGGATTTCTCTGAGTGGATTGGTGAAGGCATGGAGGTATGGCATACCTTCAGGTAAGGAAACCAAGTGGCTGATGCATTGGCCAGTTGTGTAATGGTGGAGGCCGATATCATTCTGTTTCACAATTTTCATTCCCTTCCCCCCACGTGTACGTGTCAGGTTTGTAGTGATTCCTTTAGACACCACCACGTTTGCCTCCCCTATAGTTTTCCATGTGGTTTTGATCCTTTTAAATAAAAAGGGAAATTCAGGGATATATTAATAATCGATGAAAAAGATAATTTACAAAATCGTTTAAAAATACTATCGTAGATTCTATATTATCAAAATTTATAGCAATGAGGACACAATATAAAAATCAAAAAAATTAAATAACCATCATAGAAATCCTTTTATTCACTGGCTATCCTCACACAAATGGGAAGGTGATGATGGTGATTTATATGATTCAATGACTGACCAGGTTATAATGAGACTTACATGTCCATATGGGTCTATATTATGGGCTATCCTTAAAGAGTTTTCCAATATTAGTGTTAAATAATTTTCCCCAGAGACTATGAATAGGTGTAGAGAGAAAGATCGTGTACATCCTATCTAAGGTAATATATTAGTGATTGAGTATGAAACTAATTTCAATGATTTAATTATCATCACATTTATAATGGATATTGATTACACTATCAAAATTATAAATTTATGGGATGTAGTAATATACCATAGGAAAACTCATGTTAACATTGTTTTCATAAAATCTTTTATGAAGTTATAATTTATACCAACGTAGTTAGTAGTAACCTTGTTAAGGGTTACATTCTAGAAAATTATACCTTTTATGGTGTGACCAAATGTATAGATTTAGGTATATGAAATTAGGGATATATTGATTCTTTTAGATGGCATTACATTTTATGTACTTGAGGACAATGTACACCTCTACAAAATTGTGGGTGGTAAACAAATTGAATGCACCTAGTCTAGAAAAGCATTCCATATCTGTCCTGATTAAAATCAACCATTGAATGAGTGATGTTAATTTAGGATTAATGTGTATTTATATTATTTTTATATGTGTGGGACTCATATAGATTATTGGATATGAACATAAAAAACAAGATATTCATTTTAGTGTAAATATCATAACCTAATTTTTTTAATTTCTATTCATTGTGGTGATTTGGATTTGGAAATTATATTTGGTTTCCTAGTTAATTATTAGTAGGATGGATGTATGAAATAGTGTTTTTTTATCGTAGTACTAAAAAATGGAATATGTTAAATAGTACATGTTAAAATTGATATTATTTTACATGATAAAAATTATGGACCCTTGTTTTCCCCTGATATGATCTTAGTCAAATAATCCATTAAATCTAGTATATTTGATTTAAGTACTACACAAAAATTAATTTCTTATCATTTTTTTGTAATAACTAGGTTGGTATTAGACTATTTAATGTGGATATTAACCTCAAATAGTACATTGTAAATGTATCTAATACTATTCATATATATCTGAATATCTAAGTGATTTGAGTAAGTATGAAGATCCATCTAATTTCTGGGTGATATTGATAAATTTATTTCATTAGATATAATTCATCGATTAGATGGATAATTATAGATCATACATATATTGATACCATTGATGGGTATTATTCAAAATTAATTATGGGATTAATGTAATTACATTTTTTAGGAGTAGGATATACAAGTTTTTTGGGTTGTACATAACTATTAGTAGACATATTTGAAATTTCCCAATTATTTTAGTCTCATATAATGATATAAGAGGAAGATGAAAAAGTTGTTTTCTCCTATTAAAGAATGTATTTTGTTGAATCCTTTGAGAGAAGATTTGTTTATAATTTGTCTTCTATGTGGTAAGGAACCTATATTGATTCCACCATAAAATTTCAATCAAATGGTGACAAAAGTGATGATTTTCAACTACAATACCTCAAGTCGAAGAGGTGTATATTCTTGATCACTTTACCTTTAGATGATCCTATTTTTTCTCTAATAAGGGTAATGTATTTTTTTTGTGAATTACTAAAGGTTGATCCAGTCGATAATAAGGAAATTATGTTCTCTTACTCACATTAATGACTTGTACGATTATGTGAGAGGAGACATGTTGTTCTCCCTGATTGATTTAAATAAGGGTGTCACCAAAGTTGTGTAAAGGTAAAGTACATTACACATACTGTTGTTAGGATTATCTATGGGTTGAATTATTTTTTTCGTAATGCATTTCGGTATAAAAAAAATCCTAGAAATTTTTATTACCCGAATAAATAATATTTTCTATTCAGATTACATATCAAAATAATTAAAACCCCAGAAATCACATGTTTAATGACTTTATATATTATATAGATAAAGAAAATTATTTAATAACATCATGACCATTTCTCCACATATTCACAACACATGACCCACTTTTTAAAATGATTTTATGATAAAAAAAATTTATTACCTTTGTAATTGAATCCAATGAAAGTAGTTACATTAGAAAATAATCAAGGGTAAACAAAAGAGAAAATAGTTTACAATAATATGAGATAATAAAATAAAAAATTATTTATGAACAAAAAATTAGGTTTCATGGACATAAAATTACGGTATCGTACCTAATACAATTTATATTAAATATATGATTCATGATATGAGAATTTTTTTCATAACGTAATAAATGTGTCATTTTATTATGGAAAGTTGATTCAATAGTCATGATATATGTACATTTCTGTCCATATGATTGATGTTCATACATATAAATAAAAATCATAACATATATCAAGGATAAAAACTAAAATATTCATATTATAATTTACTAGATGAATCATTTTAATATAATATAGTTTACTGAGGTTATCCAGCCATGCACCATATCTTTTTTGATGTAGGATAGCCACCCATTACCAATGATTTGTTTACATGGACGAACCATCGAATGCCCATATCCTGTTGAACATGTTCTTACAACCCATTCCACATATCCATTAGTACTTTGTCTAAACATACATTCACCCTAATATTTTTCAGTTTGGTTTACCAACCATATGCCATACGAATTTCCTAATATATAAAGCATTACCCTCTACTTTATAAGAATATCAAAAAACTAGCTAGCATATAATGATTGTCATAACCCACCCCATGGGGCCCGTGCCATGACTACCCAAAGCCAGCCTTCTATAGGCTAGGCATGGCAACTAGCACCGAAGGATATAATCCGTTAAAATAGGAAGGAACTGCCTTTAAAAAAGTGTAATCACACACAACAGAGTACGAGCTACAAGTAAAACACTAACCAAAACTGTATACAAAGGAGTGCGGAAAAGTAAAAGGGTTCGGAAATACATGCCCCACTGTAAAGTACAAATACAACTAAAATGGAAAAAATAGCGGAAAGGTGAAGAGAATCACATGGGAAATCCACCATGGATCCTTCATGAAGGGTAGGTACAGATAGCCTCCACAGTAGTCCACCTCCGTCCATCTCCTCTATGTATTGACTCGTCGTAAGGTCCATCTTCGGGTACTGTCCATTCCTGATACTCGGATCCCCAGTCAGCGATGTCCATTATCTACAACCAACACAATGTGGTGTGGTCATATCCCATGCAGGGGTGAGTATAACGATGCTCATTAGGGAACCCAAGACCCTCAAGGTCTCATAAAATCCTACAAGGATAAAACATAAATTATGAAATCAACAGACAACCTCACATAGGTATATGCCCATACATATACCTTTGTTACCATGAAATCCATATCAATCACGAGCTAAACACAAAAGTTACTGACACAACTCAACTATGATTTTATTCTAGGGATAATATCCATCTAAACCCCTAACTACCGGAGGACTCCTCCACTATCATGTATAGTGGGCCTGAAACGTCACACAGAGGCGCTTCCAACTAACTTGGACAACTGAGGTACTCCTCCTCTCAAGTACGGTGGATATTCCGCGCTCACACAGAGGTGCTCCCCACTGTGGGACTACTACGCTCACAATGAGGCGTTACCCCACGTTGCCTGCTGAGGGACTCTACTTGTCGAGTACCGTGGGTATGCCGCACTCACACACTGGTTCTCCAACCATGGGTTTTCTACGACACGAATGTGCTCCCCTCTAGGTTAGTTGATTCACTCATAGTCGAATCGGTCATAAGTCGACAGGTCTCAGCTAGCTACTAGGTTCCCGTACAAATGCTTGCCCATCTATAGATGTTTCTCACCACAAGTTACTGGTCATTACTCCAACTATCATGATGTCCCATGTAGAAGTATCTCAAAGATCTGCCACATCATATAGGTCTCAATGTAATTGACGGCGCGTCAATCGGACACTCGGTCTATGAGTTATTAGCTTTTTAGTCTCTGGGGGACGGTAGGATTTGTGTACAATCCAACATGACTAAAACACAACTAAACCCTAAACTCTATTGGGGTATACTCAAATGGACTGTCACGCTCCATGAAATCCTGCATCGCAGATGGTTTGTTTAACGGACTTCTGGTGCCAAAGATATGGCCAATGGAAGTAATGGGGGTCAGTAATGGCCCCGAATCCGGTCTGACCCGGTCTAGGTCGAGCTGGTCAGCCCGCTGGGTTTGGCCTGGTCCGTTGGGCGCGGCATAGCGAACATTGGGGGAGGATCTTCCCAGAGGACGGGTCGGTTTGGCCAGCGCCACGAGGGGCGCGGCTCGGCAGCTCAGCCCGTGATGTCGTCAGGGTGCCAGTAGTTCACCAAAAAGGCCACATGGGGTGAGAGCAAGCGGGCGGCGCGTCGGGAAGGGCGTGGGTAGGCATAGGAGTACAGGTCGTGAACGGGAAGGTCTTCGGGCCGTGTGGGTAGGCAGACAGGTCACTGGCATCACGAGGGCAGGGCGTTGGGGTGGGCAGTGCGTGGGCAGGCCGATAGGGTTGCGGGAAGCTCACGGGCAGGCCGACGCAGTGCGCGACAGGGCGCAGGCTGTCCTTTGGGGCTTCGGGCAGCGCACGGGTAGGCCGACGGGGCGCTGGGGCAGTGCGCGAGTAGGCCCGATCGGTGTGGGTCAGGCTAGTGTGGGACGACGATGTTCGGATGGGAACACCGATGCACCATAGGGGTGATGTGGTTCATAGAGGCCATGTGCTATCACGACATTTATCGTCGGCACCTTCATCACCTCATTGTCGTTTCGTCGCCATGCTGAAAGATAATTCACAAAGAGATTGGCGAAGGGGGGTCGACCCATGTTAGTTTGTCCTACACCCAACACATTTAGGGATGATAACAATTGGTTCAAAAAAGAGGAAGAAATATGAACATCAATTGTATACAATACATCACATCAATTACTTTTAAATGAATATGTGAAAAATGAAAGGAATAATAGTCAATGTAAACATCATACCTTTGATCATTGGTCAACGATGATGAAACGGGAAGAATACGATGTTGTCATCGTTCGTCGCGTATTCCATGCAATTACCATCCAAGCTCGTGCATTGGTTCATTGATGACGATGAGGAGGGATGATTGGTCGAAGAATTCTTGCATCAAAGGTTGTTCCGAGGAAGAATGTTGAGGAAGATCGTTCTTCGTTTTCGAAGGTGTTCTTTGTTGGAAGCGTTCTTCATTGGGAGCCTTCTCCCAATATTTCTCCAAAGTTCCTCCTTTATCTCCACTCCACCCAAATTGAAAATTATATCCAGAAAATATATTAGGATCGGTTATGTTCGTTGGCTTAAATTCAAATTGAGTTGTTTAATTAAATGAGATGACTCATTTATTTAAAGGGGTGGGGTTGGCATAACAATTCAAAATGGGGAATTAAATCAAGTGGCACCACCTAAATAATGCATGAGAGTTGTCACAGATTCATTAGAAGATATCAAGAGGATATCCCTCATTAATGAGGGAGAGTTGAGAGGTTTTATCCCCCACCATCAATAGGGGGATAATCCCCTTGTGGACATCACATCGTATCCTCTCGCAGGAGGTTATGTTCGTGTGGGCCCCACCACCATAACCTCTCATGGGAGGTTTAGGTGTGGCATTCCCACCTCCAACTACCACGAGGAGGTTTTAACCACAAACACTCACATGGCGGCTTAATAAAATTAATTGTAGATCACATTATATTATTATTATTTTTTTGAAAACCCAAACAATAACTTTTATCCTCGACTCACTACCGTCGAAGTGAAAGTCTTCATAAAAAAAATATCGAGGCTGTTAGTTCAACAGTGACTTCAAATTTCAGTTCCGATCACTGGTTCAAATGTTATAAAAACCCGCTAATATGTTTACTGAACGTACTTCATAAAAACTTCAGAAATTGATTCTCGGCCCATCTGGTCTCTAAATCATGCTACGTAAATTTTTACAGACTGGTAAAAATCACATCTATTAAAAATATATTTCTATGGTATTTTTGGGTCTTTTCATTCTCTCCACCACATGGATTTATGTCCACGTAATGTACAACTCAAACTAAGGGAAAAATTGGGGCTACTGAGAATGCATCTAAGCCTCCTGCTCCCATGTGCTCTCTGGGAGGTTCATGTGCTGCCAGTGAACGTGCACCAGAGGTATCGACCATCCACATAAGACCCGCTCTTGTTGATCCTCAATCTCCCCTGGAACCTCCGTGAATGTCTTCCCATATTCGACATCCAACTTTCCATGGTCGATGATGTGAGAAGGGTCATGCACATATCTTCTCAGCTGGGATACATAGAAGATGTCTTGCATCGGGTGCAACTGATGTGTAAGTGCTAGGTGGAAAGTCACCGCGCCTACTCTACTGAGGACCTAGAAATTTCTGATGAATTGCAGAGATAACTTGTCACCTCGGCCAAATTTTTGTAAAGCTCATCAGGGTAAGACCCGTAGAAATATGTGGTCGCCATCCTCGAGCTCCAGAAGTTTCTGTCTGCTATCAGAATATGACTTTTGTCGGCTCTGTACCATCTTTATATACTCCTGGATGATCTGCACCTTCACTATGGTAGCTCGTTCCATCTCTGGTCCCACTAGTGCTGACTCCCCTAGGTCCTTCTAACACAAAGGTGATCTTCAGGGTCGCCTATATAACTCCTCGAAAGGTATCACCCCTATGGTGGAGTGATAGCTGCTATTGTGGGGAAACTCCACCCAAGGTAAGTGATCCTCCCAACTTCAACCGAACTCGAGGACACATGCACGACGCATGTCCTCAAGAGTCTAAATGGTCCACTAAGTCTGACCATCTGTCTGAAGATGGATGGCGGTGCTCAGAAGAAACTATGTCCCGAAAGCCACCTACAACCCCTTCCATAGACTAGAAGTAAACTCTGCATCCTGATCAGAGACAATCTTTGTACAAATACCATATAGCCACACAATCTCTTAAATGTAGATGCTTAAAAATATCAGTACTAAAACCTGATATATGATCGGTAAGAAGTGCTCCAAAATGGTGAGTGGATTAATGATCACCGAAATTGAGTAATGACCCCAGGATGAACGTGAAAGACCTGTCACGAAGTCCATGGATAAACCATCCCACTTCAACACTAGGACCTCTAAAGGCTGGACCAAGCCTACTTGTACCTGGTGCTCCACTTTCACTTACTGAAAAGTGAGGCATTGAGAAACAAACTCAGCTACAGGATCTTTCAAACATGGCCAAAATTGTTGTCGTCGAAGTTCCTCGTACATATTCGCCACTCCTAGATGTACCGCTAATGGGGATTTGTGGAAATCCCTCAACACTTCCTTCGGAAGTGACACTAGTACCATTATACTTCCTCTGAAGAGGATGATGTCCTCCCCGCCATTAGAAAATACATCAAGTGTATGCCCTATGCATATCTGAGCACGTCGTGTCTCGTAGTCAGCGTCCCCATGCTGTGCCTCATGGACTCATTAAAGATGTGGAGGAGTGGATGTAAGATACTGAAGAAATTCACATCCATCTCGTTCTACATAATAAATCTGTAAAGCATCTTGCTTCTCGGTGACCTCTCCTAGAAGATGTTTACCAGATCTCATACTGAGAACATCCGTAACAACGTTCCCTTCCCAGGAGTATAGACTATGTCGACGTCATAGTTCTGGAGGCACTCATGCCAACGTCATTGTCTTAGGATCATTTCACTATGTGTGAAGATATAACTGAGACTCTTGTTATCAGACTACATGGTAAAATGTTCACCCATAAGATAGTGTCGACATATCTTTAAGGAGAAGACCACTACTGCTAACTCCAGGTCATGGGTAGCATAGTTTTTCTCATGATGTCTTATCATCCAAGAACCATACACGATCACTACTCTCTACTGCATCAAGAAACACCATAGTACGGCCCCTGATGCGTCGCAGTAAACTATATACCCTAAGCGTTCCTCTGGAAGCTACAATATGGGGGAACTAGCCAGCCCTTGCCTCAGATCCCAAAAGCTCTGCTGTCATCTCTCAGACCACTCCAAGGGTTGCCCATTATTCATCAAGGATGATAGTGGTGATGAAACTCTGGAGAATTCTGGTATGAATCTACGGTAGTACCCAACCAAACCCAGGAAACTCCGTACCTCTGTCACACTCCTGGGTGGCTCCCAAGCATGTACCACCTACATCTTCATAGGATCCACTACAACTCCATCCTCCGAGATGACATGATCCAGAATGGTAACCACTCAGGTCTAGATACAGCATTTCGAAAGCTTACCAAAAATCTTGTGCTTTTAGAGTGTGTCCAATACTACCCGCAAATGGTAGGCATGCTCCTCCACGGTAGTTGAGTAGATCATAATGTCATCGATGAAGACTACAACAAACGATCAAGGTATGGATGGATGATAATGTTCATGAGTCCCATGAACTCTACTGGAGCATTGGATACACTCAAAGTCATAACCAATAACTCTTAGGGGTCGTACCGACATCTTATGGTCGTCTTCTTCACATCCTTATCTTGAAACGTGAGCTGGTTATAGATTGATTAGAGGTCTATCTTCAAGAACCACTGTGCTCCCTTCATCTGATCAAAGATGACGTCACTCCTCGCGAGTGGGTACTTTTTCTTCACAGTCACCAGGATCAGGCGGCTGTAGTCGACACAAATCTTCATGCTCTCATCTACCTTCTTGATGAACATAATTGGGGCTACCCAGTGAGAGACACTGGGTTAGATGAATCCCTTCCCCAGAATGTCCTCCAGCTATACCCGAAGCTCACGAAGCTTAGTGGGAGCCTTCTGATATGCTTTTCTAGATATCAGTGTCATCCTAGGGAACATTTCAATGTACAAGTCCACCTCTCTTTGAGGAGGTAGTCCTAGAACATCGTCAGGGAAAACATCCACATACTGGTCCACCACTGTAAGATAACTCGGACTCTTCAAATAAACTTTTCTTAGGGCATGGAAGGCCAACTAATGTGTAATCAGTTTCACCCTCCTTCGAGTAAGTTTGTAGAATGTTTCCAAGATTCCTTTCTTGGTGGTAAAGTTGAACCTTGTCCTATATTTACAGACACACCACACATTGAGCCTAATACATTCATTATGAACACGGATTGTAGATAACCAGTCCATACTCAAGATGACTTTGTAAGGACTCAACGCCACTTTGAGGAGATCCCAGCCAAATATCTCACCTCCTAGAGTAAGCTCACACTGTCGGAAATAGTGCATAATCATCGAGTCTACTCCCGTAGGAGTATCTAGCCGTAATGATCGAGCCAACGGCTCTGTCGGAACCTCCGACCTCCGAACGTGGGCAGTGGAAATGAAAGTGTGACTTGAACCAGATTCTATAAGAACTACATCTATGGTGGATTATACATATATCATTCCTCATATCATCTCTGGGGTGCCATGATCATAAGCCTCAGCTTCTTGGAGCTAAGCTCTCCCATGTCCATATGCTCCCTGCTGTAGGGGTGGACCTCCTGGTGGTGGTGGTTATAACACCTCCAAACTTCATCCACTGCCACCTTCACAACAAAATCCTCTTTCACGTCCGCCTGCTTCATGCAGATAGCCTCAATCGAACTTATTCCTCTTCCTGGGAGGCCCCTCAAATGTCTGCAGATCATCTAAATGACGGGTCTGATAGTCACGAGCCATCTGACCATGCCCACCACATGAGTAACACTGCCTACTCCTGGAATGTGTGTCCCTGCCTGAGGGCCCCGTACAACCGATCATGAGTCTTGCGGTCATCCACTAGTGGGTTTGGTCATCTTGGACCTCTATTTCATCTGTCTACTACCATCTAAAAAATGCTCTGTTGCATGTCAACTAGTGGTGGGTCTCACTACTATTGGATGCTCAAGAAAGAAAATCTCCACTAATAGGGTTCACTCCCACACCCCTGCTTGCATCGGGATTCTAAGAGAGATCATTGAAGCTCCGATCTCTCGCCTGATTCCCTACTCAAAAGTCTGGGCGCTAATGAATGAGTCTCATACCATATCTGTGGAGTAGTGTGAGAGGTTGGTGAACCTCACTGAGTACGGAGCTACCATCAATCTACATTGCTGTAGATGCAGTTGTTCCTGTATCTACACCGCTCGTAGGGTGGCTAGTAAAAACTCTCCTTGAAATAGGCTCTCGAAGGAAGGATAAAGTAAATTCATCTTGTTATGTACCTGGAGCATCAGACTCTATCATATGACTACTTATTCCTAAAAGATACTCACGACAATGATCACCATAAGGTATGCTAGTGATTCTACCAGACTCAGGACTCTAACCATGGCCTCCATCCAATCCTCAGCCGCCTGTGGGTTCGTCTCTCCCATGAACATGGGTGGCCTATGGCGCTGGAACTCGTGCAATGAACTCAAGTGGTGTGCATCGTCTGCTACTGTGGATGGTGGAATCAATGGCGCAACGGGTAGTGGTACCACTGGTCCCTCCGCTGGAACATGGCCCTACACCGAGTCCTCGTTGCTCGGTGGGTTGTCTACGCATATGACTCTTGGGGCCCTAGCTGGTCGTCTGCGGGGAGGCATCCTGAAAGAAAAAGATGTGAAACGGTCATAAGATTTCTACATGGTGAGCTGACTTGATTGAGCTGACTTAATGAAAAATAACATTTCAAAACACCCACGCAATTAGTGTTTTCATGCACTGAGTCGGAAATTAGAAGTCAGGGTCCTGGTGTATGGATACATCGGTCGCCGCACCAAAACTAGACTCTTGGAACTACAAACCACACTTTTTACCCTTAACACTATTACATCACACAATATAATGATCAGAGTCTTATGTTATGTGGTAGAACTGACTCCTCTGATACGAATTTGTCACGACCCATCCCTCGGGGCCTATTCCATGACTACCCCATGCCTGCCATCCTTAGACCAGGGGCTGGCGACTAGAACCAAAGGAGAAAATCCAAAAACTGGAATGGCATTGCCTTTCAAAAATTGTAAACACACACAACATATTAAGAGGTGGAAGTAAAACACTAAGAAAAACTGTATACAAATGAGTGGTGAAAAGTAAAAGGGGACGAAAATACATGCCCAAGTATGAAGCTCAAATACAACTAAAAGAGAAAAAACAACTAAAAGGTGATGAGAAGATCTTGGGTCATCCACCACAGATCCTACATGATGGGTAGGTATAGATAGCCTCCCCAACACTCCATGGCCATCTGTATCATCCGTGTTCCGAATTGTTGTATGGTCCACCTTCAGGTACAATCCAGTCCTACTACTCTGATCCTCAGTTAGCGTTGTCTGACATCTGAAAACAATACAATGAGGTGATGTCATAGCCCGTGCAGGGGTCAGTATAACGATACACAGTAGGGACCCCGAGACCCTCAAGGTCTCAAAAAATCAAATAAGGATAAACCAAAAAGTATGAAATCAACAGATAACCTCACTTTGGTATATTCCTATACATATACATAAGTTACCAAGTAGTCCATCTCAATATTGAGGTAAAAACAAATGTTAATGAATCAGCTCAACCCGAATTTTTTTCTTGGGATAGTATCAATCTTAACCCTCAACTACAGGAGAACTCCTCCTCTATCGAGTAATGTGGGCCTATTGCGTCACATAGTGGTGCTTCCCACTAGCTTGGACTACTAAGGTACTCCTTCTGTCATGTACCATGGATCTACCGTGCTCACACAAGGGTGCTCCCCAATGTGGTTCTGTTGTGCTCACACAAAGGCGCTCCTCCTTATAGCCAGCTGAGATACTCCATGTGTTGAGTACCGTGGGTCTTCCATGCTCACATAGAGGCACTCCCCACTGCGGGTCTTCCACGACTCCAAGGCACTCCCCACTGCTCTAGTCAAATAACTTCGAGTTGAATCGGTCGGTAGTCATCATCTACTAGGTTTCAGCACAAATTTTTGTTCATCTCTTGAAGATCCTCTCTACAAGATACCGGTCGATAATCCAACTATCACAAAGTCCCAAAGATATGTATCTCAAATGTCCGCCACATCATAGAGGTCTCAACACAATAGAAGAAATGTCAATCAGACGCTTAATCTGTGAGTTATTAGCTTTTTAGTCCCAGGGGCCCTGTTGGATTTGTGTACGATCCAACCTGACCGAAACTCAACTAAATACTGAACACCAGTGGGGTATACTCACGGGGAAAATCTCACTCCAAGAATGCCAGTGTCACAGATAGTTCGACAAAAGAACGTCTGCGGCCCAAGATAAGGCCAAAGGATGTAGAGGGGGTTGGTAATGGGAAAGGTCCTGGTCCGACCTGATCGGACAGACTCATCCCAACTTAGACTGGGTCGACCCAGTTTGATCTAGGGGGTTACCCGCTCGGTTCCGCCCGGTCCGTTGGGCCTGGACCAGCTAACTGCGAGGGTGGTTCGTCCCGGAATATGGGGTCGGTTTGACCTGCACTGCGATGGGCGTGGCTCGACAGCTTATCCCTAGAATTCGGCAGGGCACCGAGATGCCACAAAGGGTTTGGTCAGGCCGGTGGGGCACCAGGAAGGGTGCGGGCAGGCTAGTGGAGCACGGGCAGTGCGTAGGCCGGCCGTCGGGGAATGCGGGAAGGCCATCGATGTGTTGGGCAGCGTGCGGGCAGGCCAGTGGGGCGCGCAGGGAGTGTGCGGGCAGTCCGACGGGGCACCGAGTAGTGCGAGGGAGGCCATCGGGGCACGCTGTCCAGGCGAGGGCTAGCCGAAGGGGCACTGGACAGTGCGAGGGTAGGCCAGCGGGGCGCGCGGGCAGGCTAGTGGGGCACCGGGCAGCGCGCGGGCAGGCCGACGGGGCGACGAGCAGCACCCAGGTCGGTCGGTGGGGTTCCATGCAGCGCACGGGCAGGCCGGCGGGGCGGGCGGCAGGGTGCAGGCAGGAGGGAGTGGTGTCGGGTAGCGCGCCAGCAGGCCGGTTTGGCACGACTCTGGCCGGCACAGGCCATTGATGTTCGACCATGAACAACGGTGCACTGTGGGGGAGCCGCAGATCACGGAATCCCCAGGTAGCACTACCTTTGTCTTTAGCGCCTTCATCGCCTCATTGCAGCTTCATCGCCATGGCAAAAGAAACTTCACAAAGAGATCAGTGGAGGGGTTTCAGGCTATGTATGTTTGGCCTACACCCTCCGTGTTTAGGGATGACAAAAATTTTTCATCAATGTGGAAGAATTTTGAACATCAATTGTTTACATTACATCACATAGATTACTTTTAAACAAATATGAGAAAAATGAATGGAATAGTAATCAATGTAAACCCCCTACCTTTGATCGTTGTTCGAAGATGATGTTGGGAAAAAAGACGATGTTTTCTTCATTCATCATGTCCACCACTCACTTCAAATCGAAGCATGTGCGTCGGTTCGTTGACGACGATGAGGAGGGAGGATCGATTGCAGACATCCTGCATCGAAGGGGGTTTCGAGGAAGAAAATCGAGGAAGATCGTTCTTCATTTTCGAAGGTTTTCTTCGTTGGGAGCATTCTCTAAATATTTCTCAAAATTTCATCCTTTCACTCCACTCCACCCAAAATTAAAATCGTATGCAGATATTAGATTAGGATATCATATGTTCATTGGCGTAAAATCAAATTGAGTGACTTAATTAAATGAGATGACTCATTTAATTAATGGGGTGGAGTTGGCATAAAAATTCAAATTGGAGAATAAAATTAAGAGGATCCACCTAATTAATGCATGAGAGTTGTCAGAAATTAATTAGGGGAGGCCAAGAGGCTCTCCTTCATTATTGAGGGAGAGTGGAGAGGTTTTAAGCTCCACCATCAATAGGTGGTAAAGCCCAGTGTGGTCCCCACGTCGTAACCTCTCGCGGAAGGTTATGTTCTTGTGGGACCCACCCCCATATCCTCTCATTGGAGGCTAAGGTGTGGCGGTCCCACCACCAACTCCCATGATGAGGTTTTAACCACCAACACTCACATGGCTGCTTAATAAAATAAATTGTCAGTCACTTTATTTTTTTATTATTTTTTAAGAAAACCCAAAAACTAAATTCTTTCCTAGACTCACTGTCGTCGAAGTGAATGTCTTCATAAGTGAATACAGGTTCTACGAGTTCAACGGTGCCCTCAGATTTTAGTTCCAAGCACCGTTTCAAAATTTATAAAAACTCGCTCGTACGTTTACTGAACGTATCAAAACTAAACTTCTAAAATTGATTCTGGGCACACCAGGCCTCAGAATCATGCACCATAAATTTTCTCAGACTCATAAAATTCACATGTATGAAAAAAAATTCAAAGGGATTTCTGAGTCTTTATAATGATAAACCCTCAATATAAAATAATTGAATATACCATCATATAAAAATAAACTTATGATAAATAACTGAGTTTCATGAATATTTCATAATACAATGTCATAATAAATCTAAAGAAAATATTTTTTATGTATCACTAGATAACATCCCTTTTGATCCATAAGACATGTAAAATGATGTTTATATTTATGGAAAAACATATTATATAAGAATTATAACATTACATAAAAAAAGTGAGAATTAATATCGATTATTTTACTAAAATATATAATTTAAAAGTAATTTTTTTATAATAAAATGATAATAGTAACTACATATTAAATCATTGAAAATGTTAGAAGGACGATACTAACAAAAAAATTATTAAGAACGTGTCAAACTGATTTTGGGTAGAACATATTTGTAATGTGATTATTTAAAATTTTTAGTAAATATTCTGAAATTTTCCCACACAATGAAATTAAAAAGTTATTGTATTCACAATTTTGAATGAAATTAAATTTAAATAAAAATTATCCTTGATACACCATATAATTATAGAGAATTATATTTTTAAAACAAAATATTGAATATGAGTACGGAGTACAATGTTTCTCAATTTAAAATATGAGATAAGCTTCATACCACTAATAGGAAACCATTTAGTTAAATTTTAATCCAAAGGAAGGTAAAAATTTTAAAATGACATGTAAAACCATGAAATAAATTATGATTAGAATGTTAACATTATTATATAAATAATGAATTTAATATTTTATGTTATCTAATAATTATTCATATACAATAATGATTTCAATGTGATATTAGAAAATAACACATATAGATTTGGTAACATGTAATAAAATCCCCATTATAGAGAAAATTTTGATGTATTTTTAAATCCATAAATTAACATGAAATGAATTACAAAAGAAATTCAAGGGAATTAAATAAATATTTTGTAATAAAATAATTGGTGAACATATAACTTATCTATGTGATGGTAATTTCTGATTAGAAACCCTGAACATACACATTTTATTTGATTGATGGGATCTAATATCCTATATTATGTATTTTTTTCTTATTTTTTTATATAAGAACCATATTTATATTTTTTTCTATATAAATTTTCATTATATTTTCAAATATCTATTTACTAGTCACTATTTGTAAAAATTAACATCATAGTGTTAATAGGTCGGTATTTTCTTGTCTATCATCATTAGGGATTTATAGACTATATACCACAATAATGGGTTCATCACATCCAAAATTTTCATGATTATGTAATTTATTTTCTCAATATATTTATAATTTTCAATTGTTAATTTTAGAAGATATATTGGGCGTGTGTATAATGGAATAAAAAATAATTTCTTGAATTTCATATGAAAACGAACATTATTCTAATAATGTGTGTTAATATCAATATTATCATTAAATAATTATAAAAACATATAATGTTGATAATTAATACATAATATTATTAGAATTTATTTTTTCAAATTTATGCATGATGCCAATGTCATGTCATCTTTTACATATGTGAAAAAATAGACCGAAACATTAATGTGTTGTAACATATAATTAAATAAGAGAAAATAGAATTATTATAGTAAAATAAGAATTATAATAATATAAATATGATAATATTTTACAATTATTATGGATTGTAATAGTTAGTAGTGTGGATGAAATATTAGATGACTGTAATGAAGAATAAATCGATTCATATTATGGTAAAATCACTCATCACAAATTCATCCATGATGAAATATAGGCATGCGCCACTTTTATATGACCATGGGATATAAATTATTGAAGGGGACATTACTAAATAATAAATGGGTTGGTATTAAGAAGATAAGAAGGTGATATATGTGGTTATGCGTGGGTGGGAGGGAAAACCTTAAATGGGTGGAAATGAGCAACATTTGTTTTGAAACAGATGTTAGTTAAAGGTTATGGAACATATTTACAAGTGATTGAGGAGAGTTATGAATGATAATATTTGTAAACCAATCAGATATACTCCCATAAGTATATATTGAGTTGTAAAATCTACAAATTTTTATTTAATTTCAAAAAAATCAATCTATTTTAAATTACCTATTGTTACCCCATTTTACCATGTTTAAATCATTTCAAATGTAATTATATTATTATAGAATATATTGTGTACTGATAATTAATGGTTGTTTTTTAGTTATTTTATCATGATTTTGGAGTATAATTTTATATAATATTGTGTGTTTCTAATAAATGGTTTTTCTTTTGAGGTTCTATAAATTATTTTTTACATCCGAAGAAGAACTAATAATATTACCATAAAATTCATGCCATAAATCATCTGTTCAATAAAAATGTGGTAATATATAGTTTGATATTAGAGAAAACAAGGAATTCATTCAAATAATTAGATTTTTTGGTCTACAATATTATATATATATTTATCTAATATTTTGGATATTAGGGATTCATGGTATTACAAATAATTTTTATTAAATAAATTAAATATTATAAAAAATTTCAATGTTTTGTAATCTATATGGAGGATATTCAAATTTTATACACATATCGCTAAATTAGTACTCCAAAATAATTATTTTACATTAAATGAGTTTGATTTAGCAGCATGACACATGATATTAGAGGAAATATAAATCCAATTGATTATTTAACCATAATAGATCACGACACCTATGATATTGTTTAATCATCAATCCCATGAATTATCCTGATCATGTAAAGTCATAAGAAGAGTTAACCCAACATGGGATGACCCGGAGATAAAGATATTTCACTAGTTTAGGGAGGTATAGTGAACCATCAAAATTATTTGGTCAGTAATGGATTTTACTGAGTGGTTTCTGTGACATTCATATATTTAGGGGACAGATTTATGGAGCTTTTTTCTGATGCGATAAAGGAGATCGTTCCTATCAAAATGTGAAATTAAATAAAAACATTGATTTTGGTATGAAAGATAAGAAATATGGGTTTTATCATTCACACTATTATTTGTTACTTCATTATGTACATAATTTTTTTTAATATTTGATGGATGTTAATCATAAAATTTCCCAAAGTATTTATGTTGCAATGTTTGTGGGATTCCATGTTCCCATAGTAGAAAGTATGTTTCATACCATGAAGCATTTGTTTATACTATATCATGTTAATGGAAGAATATAATAAAATTGTTCCTGATAAATAGTTCTCTGACACCGCATTTTAAATTCATATCGTAGTTTAAATATTGATAGCGGATCATATATAGAGTTTATTATTTCAATATTTTTTTAATTATTTTCACTATTTTTTCTATTATTTCATTATTTTTCTTAATTCCTTTAAAATAGATTGTTTAGTTTTATTTAATTTCATTTCAATTCAATTTTTTTTAAAATTATTCTTCCATTAATCTATGCTTCTTTGAATTATTGTTTCTCGTATTAATTCCTTAAGATGTATTCTTCATAGATTTTGGTTTTCAAACAATTATAAATTGATAATAACTTCTCTAGAGAAGGATAAATTTCCGCTGGATTAAAAGATAACATAATCCTTAATGTATATCATAGTATGTCATTTTGTTTAGAAATTCATATTGGGACATATTTTAAATCATATATCCATACACGAGTTTATAAATGTTGATTGTTAGGGGAACATCAGAACAATTTTTTTTAATAATGGATTGATAAGAACTCAATTTTATATTTCAAATTCACTGTCAAGAATAATTCATATAAAAGAGGGATTTTTTTATGACCAATATTATTTTTTTATCATATGAATAATAAAAAAACTAACATAAGAGGTTCATATGCATTGAATAACTCTTTGGAAAAAATACAACAAACACCTGATGGGGGTGATATCTGTTTTATTGATATTATTTCAAATAGATTCTAGTACCCTTTTTAAATTAATCAATTTTCATTAATTTAATTTAGTTTGATTTATTATTCATTGCACAATCATATAATGATTGAGTCCATGAATGATTTAACTAACTCTAATGGCTGATAATTTTTCTTCTATAAGGGATAATCAAAGACCTTGCCAATCTAAATAGTTATTATTTGTTATAGATTATGAAATATTATAAATTTATAAGTTGATTGAAGTATATATGGATTAACAACACCTACTTCCTGGTCATATATTTTCTATCATTACTGGGAAGGAATGTTGACCTTTAGAGTGAATATTTTTGATTAATTGATTCATTATTCCTTATTCTAATTTTTTATTAATTTTAATCTATTTACATGAATGATAATTTTGATTAATTGTGTGAAATAACTAATTATTGACATTTAAACCCATAAATTATTCAATAATATATAATCCTTAAGAGATTCTTGATTTAGATCCTATCAAGGAGAGAGATCAGTTTTATAACCACATTTTCCAATATTAGAGGAATGTCAAAAAAAGTTATATGTTTTTAAAATACCCAATTCTATAACAATTTTCAATTAAATATGGAGGAAAATTTACTTAGGAGAGAACCATATTAGACAACAAATTTATATCCATTGATTTAGAGTCCCAATGATCTATTAAACTTTTAATTCAATTGAATTCCATTTTGATTAATCATAACATAATATATATGAATAAAATATAATAGATTTATTTTATATAAATTGTGAGGATATTTAAGGGAATCCTTCAATATTTTTAGAGATATGTGACACCTTCATCTATAAAAAATCTTCATCTCATGAAATCAGGATGAGATAATTCCAATTTACAATGATATATTTAGCTAATTATTGGTTATAAAAGAAACCCCTTTGATCAGCCACAACATGGGACAAACTATATAAAATTTTTCTATATAAATATTTTCCACCATTATGGACATAAAAATTGAATAGTGAGTTTCCAAATTTTCCTCCAATAAATGATTAATCTACATGTGAGGATTTGGGTGTGTTAAAAAATATTTTATTTATTTTTTCCCACCATGGGATCGATGTTCAGATTTAAATTTGGTCATTTTTTATGGGTTACATCCGATATCTTAAGTGGTGTTTGATTCCTCATAATACATACGCTATATGATAATGAAGCCAAAAGATGAATATGTTCTTCATAGTGAGATAAACCATAATCTATGTCAACATAAAAGTGATATGGCTACTTCATGGATATAAAAGGATGAAGATTAATAAAATACACATTTATCACTCCATGTAGAGGCACTCACAAAGAATATTGTTACATTACATTTTTTAACATTGCATGTTCCTCCAGTGACACAAAAACTGTAACACTAGTATTTTGATATGTGGAGGGGTCCAAAGTAATATAAAAAATGATAATAAGGACATGAAAAAAGTTTTCCCCATGATCGTGAAAATAGTATTTATACAAAATGTGACACCCCAAACTTCCATGGTACGCTAGTCTTTGAATAATACAGTTTCAAGTGTTATAGGCATCTTCGAGTTATAACACACCACAACTAATCATACTAGCCGTTATGAATAGTAATACCCAATTTTTGAAATTTTATAAATTTTAAATTTCAAAATAGATATAATTTTTGGATTAATAATATCGCAATTAGGTTAGGGCGAATTTTTTATACTTTTCTGATAACTTTTAAATTTTGATGAATAGTGAAAATTACTAAATTTTAATTAAAAACAACAATTTTATTCGAAATAATTAAATGTGATAAAATATGAATTTGAGTGATTTAATATTATAATTAGATTATATTTTTACCATTTAATCCAATGTTGGTCATTGGACATAATTTCACATTTAAACTGAACATAACCAAGTGCCAATCTTTTGATAGTTATTATTTCTTAAAAACACGCTTTTTTGACAACGAAAGTTAATTTTAAATGAATTTCTGCAACTTCTGTGTATTAAATTTTAAAAAAAATCATTCAATATTTATAATCATGATATCCAAATTGTGTAAATTGGTATCTTTTATTATTAGAAATTTGGAATAATTACTTTGGTAAATATTTAATTTACCGTGGTTAAAGGTTACATCTGGTAATAAGGGTAAACAAATAATATTATAATAATTTCAAATTACCCTAAAACGTGACCTAACACAAGTTTTTGATACATGTCCGACCATGGGAATCTTTGGTTATATTTTGGCACCCCATGGAGCCACTTGTAAGTGATAATGACACATTATATTAATTAAGTTAAAGTAAATTAAAAAATGACATAAGCATATTTATTTTAGAAAAAAAAATTTACACTCGGTAATATATTTTATATATTCAACAAAAAATATTCATTATACATATAAAATTATTTCCTACATAATAGTATTTTATTTATAATTTTAATAACTCGAAAAATTAAATTTATTCATGACACAATAATGATGCAGTATTTCACTTATTAATGAATGAATCAACTAATTGGTATTATAAATGTTAAAATAAATATAATTTTAAGGTTTTGATGACATACAAGAATTTTATTGGTTACTATGACATGTTCTAATTTCATAAGTTAATTTATATCTAATTAATAAAGTTGTTAAGACTTTAAAAAAAAATTATTGAATAGTGTCAAAATTGACATAAATGAGTTTTTAAAACAAATATTATATTATTAATTGATATTAAATTCAAAAAAATCTACGGTGCAGCCAAGTGACTTATGTAATGATACTTGTAACATTAATGGACCACCTGGGGGTCTCGTAGAAGTACATAGTATGTTTATTGAATATATAATATAAATATACAATGAGACATGGTAAATGTCAAACTATTAAACTAAGAGTTAAATCAAAATAATAAAGTTATTATAGTGACCCAATCCTATCTAAAACCTAATGGTTGAGTGTTTTTCGACCCATCCCTACCAAAGACTCTAAATAAGTCACTTTTTATTTATTATAAACCTAATATGAATTTATTATAAAATATTATTTCTAGCTTTTCCTAAGGTGTCCCTCACCCCTCTTATAAAAGGGAATTCCCCCTTCTCCCCAATTCACACATTCAGAGCCATTTAGATTGGCCATCCCCTTCCCAAATATCCTCTAAAATTCCCTCACTTCATCCTAGAGGCCTTCCTTTGGTCAGAATTCCAACTTATGGATCCCTTTTGATCAAATCAAAAGGAAGAACCCGAAAAAGAGGTAATGATTTCACCACCCTCTTTCAAGTTCCATTATTCTTCCACTTATTCTTTCATTGTTATTTCCATTCTAAAATATTAACTCCAGTACATTCTATATACTGTGATGTTATTATAAATATGGTATAACCATATTCAGTATTATATCCATCCTTTGATTGACATGTCACCATACGTGCGTACGTACAACCAACCGTCTCCACGTTGTGGTGTAATTGTTATTCAATATATTATTATTTGGATGGGTATAATAATAATGTTTAATTCTTGTAAATAATAAATATAACATGATAATGATTCTGTATATATGATATACCATCCAATTATATATTATTTATTATCTAAAGAATGATATTGTGGCGTGTGCGTACGTACGGATTACCGTCTCCACGAACGCGATGAGATTCAATCCCCGTCATATCCAATCAAGAATAAATTTCATTTGATGATTAAAAATAATATTTAGAGACATGATATAATTCTGGATATGAATATGATACATCCCATCCATAACAAATATGGCTCACATAATAATGAATATAAAGTAGAATGAATCAGTTAACAACTAAAACGACGATAATACCAATATATTATAAACAAATCAATGTTAAAGATCATTTATTATATCATATTAATTTATATGATTCATGTATAATTCAATAAAAATTAATTCACCATTATAGAATAGGTTAACCTACCCCCAACAAAGGAAAAAGTACAAAGTATGGGGTTTCATATCCCACTTTTAATTCTATGAGATTTCCATTGTTCACCATTTATTTATTGTATGTGGTGTGTCAAATTCCAATGATTGTATTCATTCTATAATATACTTTAATTTATGGATATTTACATCATTATTGTATGATACTTATTTAATGGGTGTATGTTTCATATGTTACCAAATAAATAAGGGAATTTGAAATTTCAATTTCTACTCATTCGGCTTTACGCATACTTCATTGATTATTTTACTCTATGATTAGGTGTTAAATCACTATTTATTTGCGTATGTCATAATTTCCACTCCCCTTTCGGTGGATCTACTTTTTATACACATAATAACTACATTGATATATTTTCATGTCATCGATATGAACTTGATAAGAGTAATTTTAACTCAATCTCTATTTATCGAGTTAAAAATCTTAATCATTGGTGTTTTTTTTACTAGAATATGTTTGAATGTCCTTTGATTTTATTACAATGAATATCCAGTAATATTGTGTGTATTTATATTTTTCACACATAATTCGGTCTTTGATTTATCCTTAACCTAAGGATATAGTCTTTATGATAGATTTCATCGAAATTTACAATCCATTGAGACTCCTTTGTACTTATACAACAAATAAGTTCTATATGGTGTATATAATGTACTTTTACATAGTATATCATGAATCCCTTTATTCTCATGATATTACAAATTTTTGATTACCTCAATTATTTTTAGTCTTGGCATAAGGCCATGATTATTTGGTTATGATAGTCTGTAATTATGAATTCATCATTATGAAAGTGGTTATTGATATTGCATGTGATTATTCAACTAGTAGAATAACCATGTGAATAAGTAAATGGAATTATTTCATTTTAGTTCTGCTATATTATGTTCAAGTTCATGTATAAAAGCCTTTTTTAGTTATACATTTCCTTAAATGCTTATGATTATTTATGAAAGCCTACACTATATTGTTATCCTTACTGGGCATCTGAGCTCACCCCTTTCAATGTTTTATTTTTCCCAGGATGTGAATAAGTATTTTATGAATGACCTGCAGGGGAAATATGAATGTATATGAGTGTGGTCTATGGAGACAATATGTTGCTGTATTTTCTCACTTTATGATGTAATGTTAACTTTTTAATGTATCTAGTGATTCCAAGGCTACTAAAATAATCGTTCATTCGAGACATTATCTTTTATGATCATGCCAATGACACGTAATAATGCACCGAATCTGGGTAACTGGGGTCGGGCGTTATAGTTGGTATCAGAGGAACTTTAGTACAAAACATGGAAACTAGATTTAGATAAACTTTGATTAGAGCACATTTCCCTAAGATAGACTTTGAGTATTAGTATAGAAGAACATCCGGGAAATTTGGTATTGTATAGATTTTGTGAGTTTTCAAAGCAATACATCCATGTCTAGATACGAGCAGGTAGAGGCGGATCTGGCACAGATGTACCTATGGGTAAAACCCAAAAACACCGCTTTGAGCTAGCCTCGAATGGGAACTGGTGCACGACAACATGCCCTACTTCAATATTGGTTACGACACTCCCGGGGGATATGCATAGGATAATTTAGATTTCATATACAAACCGATTTGAATTATTTTAATATAAGATGAGAGTAAATGAACTTGGTTAATCAAAATGTGTTTCAAATTGATAATATGGTGACATGTTATTCTATAAATGATTTTATGATGGCTGTTACTCACACATTGATTTCTAGTTTTAGTCAATGGTCGGATTCCAAGGAATTCATCGTATCTTTGAGAATGATTTACAAGGTGGGAATGATGGTGGAAATGATCAAAAAAATATAATTTTGATAGGTGTAAAAGATATCATGTTAATGCCAATTAAGTTTTCCAAAAATATGATCAAAAACATATATATTAACCAACTCCTGGACTCAAAAAATAAGAGAAATGAGATTAATGATAAGATATCCAGCAGTGGAGACCTTGGAGAAAAGAATCCTTAATTTCCATCATGTCAGAAATGTGGAAGGAGACACAGAGAAATGTGTCTAAATGGAATAGAGAAATGATTTAGGTGCGGCAAAGAAGGACATAAAGTGAATAATTTCTGATGAAAAATGGAGAGTACTATGGAAGAAAATAAAAATGGTCACTACAATCCCTTTACAGTCATTTTCCGTAAATATAGGGGACCTGGCCATTACCCAAGTGAATTCCCTATTCTATAGGATATTTTCTTGGTCAAAGAAGAAGCTATGTTGAAATAAATTGTTGGAATTTTTTTTAAATTTTTTAGTTCTCCTTGTGGATGGTATTAATTTGGAATAATTTTCTCTTTTATTTGTAACCCTAATGTTTTCCATGTGAGAATGATATTTTGAGGAAGACTTATCTTTTCCCTTGTGGATATAATTATGAATAACCATTTGGTTTTATATGATCATTGGGTTTGAAGAAATTACAATTTATTATATTTTGGGATGAAAATGCAAGGTATGAGATAACATTTTTGGGTAAATTATGTTATGGTTATTTTTAAGAATTTATCTCATTTTGGTAATGTTATAAAATAATGTTTTTGAAAAATGACAACATCCAGACCGTGTGACAAATCGTCGCATTGGACAATGTTGTGGGAACTGAACCCACAACCAAAGTACAATTGGGATTTATCGCCTACCACTGGACTCCATGATGTCCATGGTTAGTGTGACTAATTATTTTTAGTTAAATGATTTTATTGATCAATAATAAGTTGATTTGGGATGTTATGTATTATCAAATGAATACGCATAGTATAGGAAAATTATTTGGTGATTAAGTGATTAATGTTCTTTTGGAAGATGTTCTCTTTGTCAGGAACACTATATTCCCAAGGAAAATAGAATAATACTGGATTTCATTAGAGGAGTAATGGTGGATGTTTATCTATATTTTTATTGTGGATTTATAGTGATTTGGGTTTTTTATGGAAATTATTAAACTATAATAGAGAATATGGTATTAGGTTAGTTACTTTTAAGTGCATGACTTTAAGAGTAGATGATGTCATTTGGAGATACCATTTAACGTTGAAGACTACATAACCAAATTCTTATAATTTTTGGGTTTCAATATTATTTTGGATTATATTGAAGGATTTTATGGACAATTGTTTTTTGTATGCTATTTATTTAACATTGGTTTATTGTTGGTTTAATTTTAGAAATTAAGATTAGTGTTTCATTCTCTGATGGAATAACCTTTTGGGGGATCATCAGATCTTATAATAACTGTTATTGATTTTATTAATCTCTAAATACAAGGTAAATATATAGTTTATCCTTTTTTGATCATGTGATTCAATAAAGTAGTTTATTCTAGCTCTTCTAGTGTGACCAAGTCTTCTAGAATACTCATCGTTTAAAACTGAGTTAGTAGTATAAATTTATTAAAGAATGAAACTTTACTTAAAATTTAATTATATATCCTTATGTTCTTAGTCAATCACAGAAATGAATTCTTCATATTTATATAATTTAACATAAAAATAAAGAAAGAAAAATTTTTTCTGTTTACTTTTCTTACTGGGAATCTAATGACCATTTTCCCATCACATGTTTGTGGTTTTCTTGTTATTAAATTTCTACTGATCATATTTTCTATCCCTATCCATCAAAATTTTACTCTTAGATTATCATCCCAATCCATGTTATTATATAAGGAATACATGTATAGGTTATCTTAGATGACCTTTGTACTTCTCTTTCTTTCTTTTAAAGTAATATTTTTATTGACTCTTTTTCCGATGTGGGACTTTACAATATATTACATAGCCCAATTTTAAAAATTGAGAGGATAAAATTTATTGATGGAGGGGAGAATGTGACACCCCAAGCATCCATGGTATGCTTCTCTTTGAATAATACAGTAGCATGTGTTGTACGAAACATCGAGTTCTAACAGACCACAACCAATCAAACTAGCCGTTATGAATAGTAATACCAAATTTTTTAAAATTTATATATTTTATCATTCAAAATGGAAATCATTTTTGGATTCGGAATATCGAAAATAGCTTAGGGTGAATTTTTGATACTTTTCTGATAACTTTCATATTTTGATGAATAGTGAAAATTACAAAATTTTAATTAAAAACAACTTTTTTAATCGAAATAATTAATAATGATAAATTATGAATTTGAGATATTATAAATTATAGTTTGATTATAGTTTTACCATTTAATAAAATGTTGGTAATTTTACATAATTTCACATTTAAACTAGACATAAGGAAGTGCCAGTATTTTGATAGTTATTATTTCTTAAAAGCACACTTTTTGTTTTGACAACGATAATTAATTTTAAAATAATTTATGCCACTTCTGTGTTTTTAATTTAGAAATATGGATTCCATATTTTGAATCAGTATTTCCAAATTGTATAAATAGGTGACTTTTTTTATTAGACATTTTGAATAATTATTTCCGTAAATATATTTTTTACCATGGTTAAAGGGTAAATCCGGTAAATATGGGTAAAAAATAATATTATAATAATAATAAATTACCCTAAAACGTGTCCTAACCCTATTTTATGATACTTGTACGACCATGGGAGTCTTTTAGTCGATTTTGGTACCCCATGGAGCCTCTTGTAAGTGATAATGACACTTTATATTAATTAATTTAAAGTAAATACAAAAATGACATAAGCATATATCGTTTAGAAAAAAAATTACATTGGGTTAGATATGCTATATTTTCGAATATAAATTTCTATTAGAAATATAAAAATATTTCATACTTAATGGTATTTTATTTATAATTTTTAGAAATTGAATAATTAAATTTATTTAGGACACAATAATGATGCAATGTTTTCCTTATTAATGAAAGAATCAAATAATTGGTATTATAAATGTTAAAATAAATAAAATTTAATGTTTTGATGACATATACAAATTTTATTGGTTACTATGAAATGTTATGATTGATTAAATATATTTGTTTTGAATTAATAAAGTTGTTTAGACTTTAAAAAAATCAATTTTTAAGTAGTGTCAAAATAGACATAAATGAGTTTTTAAAACAAATATTTTATTATTAAATGATATTCAATTCACAAAAATCTAAATATCAACCAAGAGACTTATATAATTATATATGTATAATTAATGGATCACTGGGGGGTCTCTTGGACGTATATATTAAGTATATTAACTATATAAAATAAAAATATAAAGAGACATGGTAAATGTCAAACTATTTAACTAAGAGTTAAATAAAAAGGATAAAGTTAATATAGTGACCCATACCTGTCTAAAACCTATTGGTTGAATGTTTTTCGACCCATAACCACATTAGACTTTAAATAAGTCACTTTGGAGAAATTATAAAATGAACATGAATTTGTTATATAATAATATTTCTAGCTTTTCCTAAGGTGCCCCCTCACCCCTCTTATAAAAGAGCACTCCCCCTTCTCTCAAATTCACGGCTTCAAAGCCATTTGGCTCGGCCAAAACCTGCCCAATTTTCCTCTCAACTTCCCTCAATTCATCATAATGGCACTCCTTTGGTCATAAATCCAACATAAGGAGCCCTTTTGCTAAAATCAAAAGGAAGAACTCGAAGAAGAGGTAATGATTTCACCACCCTCTTTCAGTATCCTTTATTCTTACACTTCTTATTTCATTATTATTTCCATTCTAAAATAATAAATCCAGGATATTATATATAATGTGATGTTATTATAAATATGTACAACCATATTCAGTATTCTATCCATCCTGTGAATGACATGTCACCATACGTGCGTACGTACGGCCTACCGTCTCCATGTCGTGGTGTAATTGTTATTCAATATATTTTTATTTGGATGTGTATAATAATGATGTGTAATTCATGTAAAAAATAATTTTAACATGATAATGAATCTGTATATATTATATACCATCCAATTATATTGTATTTTAATATCAAAATAATAATATTGTCGCTCATGCGTACATACGGATAACCATCTCCACGAACACGATGAGATTCATTTCCCATCATATCCATTCATGAATAAATTTCATTTGATGATTAATAATAATGTTTAGAGACATGATATAATTCAGGATGTGAATAATATACATCCCATCCTTAACAAATATGTCTCACATAAAAAAGAATATAAAGGAAAATGAAGTCGTTAACACCTGAAACGACGATAATACTAAGATATTATCAACAAATAAATGTTAAAAAATAATATATGATATCATATTAATGTATATGATTCTTTTATAATTCAATAACAATTATTTCACCATTATACAAACGGTTGACCTACCATCGACCAAGGAATAATTACAAAATAAAGGGTTTCTTATCTCAGTTTTAATTCCGTGAGATTTCCATTGTTCACTACTTATTTATTGCATGTGGTATGTGAACTATCCATGATTTTAATCATTTAGTAAAATACATTAATTTATAGATATTTACATCATCATTTTATGATCCTTCATTCATGGGTGTATGTTTCCTGAGTTACCAAATCAATTAGGAAATTTGAAATTTCAATTTCCACTAATTCAGCTTTACGCATACTTCATTGATTATTTTACTCCAATATTATGTGTGGAATCACTATTTATTTCCTTATGTCATACATTCCACTCCCCTTTTTGTATATATACTTTTGAAACACATAATCTCTCCATTGATAAATTCTCAAGTCATCGATATGAACTTGGTAAGAGTAATTTTAACTCAATCTCCATTTATTGAGTTAAACATCTAAATCATTGGTGTTGTTTTTACAAGAAAATGTGTGAATTTCCTTTGATTGTTTTACACTGAATATCCAATCATATTGAGTGTATTTATATTTTTCAAACATAATTATGCTGTCGGTTTATCCCTATCATAAGGATACGGTCTTTATGAGTGATTTCATTTCAGTTTACATTCCAATGAGAATCCTTTGTTGTTATACACCAAATCACTTTTATATGTTGTATATAATGTACTATAACATAGTATATCATGAATCCCTTTAATATCATGATATTATAATGTTTTTATTACCTCAATTTTTTGTATTCATGTGTCTCTCTTTAGGTTAGGAACTCTAACTAAAATATCATTTTAAAATGATTTAATGATTTATTATTCTAAATCATTCTCATTAATGTCCAAGTTTTAAAAATGTTTTTAAGGTTTTATTTATATGGAAAATAAGGTTTTAAAATTAAAATTCCTTTTAAAAGTTTCAAATTGGTATGGGACACTTTGATTCAAAAATATATTTTAAATAGTTTCATGATAAAAAGTGTGACTTTTAAATGTTTTCATGAAAAATGGGGATATTTCTATCAAATAGTTTGGATGATTATTTGCATCTATGTCATTATCCTTAATTATTCTAAATTGAGGATATTATATTACAATATAATCATACATATTGTATTTAATGAGTTATGTTTGAATATGGATGTGCTATTTTTATACCCATTTTGGTTTGTGGATAAAGTATTGGCATTTTGTATGCTAGTTTTAATACGAATGTTTATGCTATGTTTCAAACATTTCATATGAGGAATGAATTGGACTTAGTAAGTGATGGGTGGATCCTGCTATAGCTCCTCGATGCATCGGTATGTCTCATTAGACAAACTAGTGTCTTGGCACAAGGCCTTGAAAAAATCTTTTTTGTAGTCTTGGCACAACGCATTGACTATGTGGTTATGATAGTCGGGCATTATGCATTCCATCATTAGGAAAATGGTTATTGTTATTGCATGTGAATATTCAACTATTATAATATCTAATTGAATAAGTAAATGGAATTAATTCTTTTTATTTCTACCATATTATGTTGAAGTTCACGTTTAAAAGGCTTTTTTAGTTATACATTGCCTAATATGTTTATGCTTATTTAAGAATGTTTCGGCTATATTGTTATCCTTTCTGGGCATCTGAGCTCACCCCTTTCATTGTTTTATTTTTTCTAGGATGTGAAGAAGTATTTTATGAATGACCTGTAGGGATAGTATGTGGGTATATGAGTGTGGTCTATGGAGACAAGATATTGTTGTAGTTTTTCACTTTATGATGTAATGTAAATATTATGAATGAATATAGTGATTCTAAGGATACTAAACTAATCCGTCCTTCGAGACTTGATCTTTTGTGATCATGCCAACGATATATAATAATGCACCGACTCTGGGTAACTAGGGTCGAGGCGTTAAATAATTAACTACAACATTTTTGGAAAAATTATAACCAAAAAATTTATAACCCACCACAACTAGTATAAATTTAGAGCTTGAACTCGTAGAAAGGTGTGAAAATTTACATTAGTTTCCAAGGGACATCATGTTATTCATTTTATTAACTAACTGACTAAACTTATCATCCATTTCATCCCTCACAAGCTTAATAATAAATAATTCAAAATAAATGCCCAAAAAGTTCTCATCCATGACAGAAGCACCCACATAAACACAAACAACCTAAAATTTTTAATTCTTGTTCCATATTTATTGAAATGGTGTACTAGTAGATGTATTTTAAATAAATTAATATAAAAAATATTCTTTAATACCTCTGTAACAATAAAAATTAGGTGGTTATATATATCATATATTGGAAATATGATTACAGAGTAAACTTCCCAGTAACATAGAGACTCAAACTTCATAGGACTCTGAACCAATTTTTTTTACAGTTGAAGAAAAATTAACGGTAAAGAATATGTATGTCGCAATAGATATTATATATAACAATAAAATGTTTTTTAAAATAATATAAAAAGAGAAATATCAAAATAATTTCAAAGATAGGATAAAATTTAATAACTAATATGGGATGATTTAATAAATATAAGCATTCAATAATTATGATGAGTTCATTTTATTTTAAGAATAATAAACAATGATGAATAAAAATCAATGGCGGAAGAAAAATACCCCTTCCATTAATCAATATGGTGATCTAATATACGGTAGATGCACAATATTAAATGTTCCTATATATGTTCAAATATCCCCAAATCAATATCCTTTTCATAGAATCCATTTGAAAAGTTGATGTGATAAAATTATTAGGAAAAAGTTATTTTTGAAAAAGGATGGAGAAAATGGGATTAATATAATTTAGTTATAAACTATATGTGGTTACCCAATTTATAACCTCTCCAAATATTAGGGACCCTTGTATTTTTTTCATTCCATGAACTATATGATCAAATTTTTTTGGAAGTGTTTGTTGATTTGGATAAAATCATGGAAATAATACAATTACATGTATTTTTAACTTTGATCTGATGTAATAAATCCATTATGATTAAAATTTCATCTATACAATGTATTATTAATGTAACTCTGTGTTTTTTTAGAATAGGTTTTTTTGAGAAATATATATTTTATTTTAAAAAAATTATTTTTGATCATGATATGGAAGATGATGGATATATTATTATCATTATAGGGATACCCATAATTGGAGTTTGTAAGGAACCAATTGATGTAATTCAAGGTTTAATCATCATTACTTTTATCAAATATAACATATTGTTTAATTTGGAGAAGTAATAACATCATGGAATTTCATTAGTGGATGGTAGGGATATTGTTTTCACTAATGAAGATGTTTCCCTATAAAAAATATCCCTTCACTGTCTTGAAAATTATATTGAATATAAGATAAATTCACAAAAAGGTGTGTTTTTTTCCAATAAATATGTCCATTACAAAAAAAATAATGTAAAAATTAACATGGATACATTATTGTTTAAAAATCCATTGATATTGGATTGCTACCTAGAATTTATAACCTCATTTTTTCAGCTAACAAAATTGAAATTAAACAAAAATCAACCCGCATTGTGGTAATGGTTTATTAATATTTTAAATTATTACTACTAATTTTCCACTTATGTTAAATGAAAGTGGAAGTGATAAAAGTTATTTAAGTTTTACGAATATAAAATATATCAGTTGAGTGGAGTATTTATGATATTAGAGGAATTAGTCATACACCAAACACCTAAAAATTTTACATTAACATGAGTCTAATACAATATACTAACCAATTAGTAAATTCTCATCACCCATAAAAAATTCATGAAGGTGGTATTCAAATTATTGGTTTCTATATTTATTTTCTCCATTTCATATAATTATTGGGTGAGACCTCATCATGTGGTGAAAAAGAAGTGAGTAATAATAGTGATTTCTAATGATGGGAAAGAATAGATTAAAAAAAATTGTATTTATGTTTTGATTAAATAAAATAAATATCTCCACATAGATTGACCATTTTATACTATTTATTACCACCAAAATATTTGAATGGATAGGTAATGAATAGTTTTTTTCATTTTTGAAAGATATTCTATTTATAATAAGATGATCAATGACCTTATATTCCAATAAAATACTATATTCACATTCCCTTATACAATGTTAATCTACCATAGGATATCATTTTTAATATATAATTCACTATCCACATTAAAAAATTTCATTGAACATATTTTCCATAATAGTGTTGAGTATTTTCTGAATTTTTTTATAGTTTTTTTATAAATACAATAAAACATTTGATAATGTTATAGGTAAAATTTATTTAATAAGAGATGATAAGAAAAATGTAATGTGTTTAATTGGGATATGATCAATTTAATTGTACAAGAAGAATTTGTTCTCAGTATCCAGACATTAAGATAATGAATAAATGTTAATCATGTGAAGAATAAATTTATTTAGGAATAATAAAATACTACTACAATAAATTCTGTAAAAAGATTTCATGATCATGAAATATTCTTTGTCCAAATTATAAATTATTTCTCTATGATTTCATTCCCTTTTAAACATATTTAAGTGATATATGTACCATTCAATGTTGATGAGTCTTTTTATAAAGAATTTTCTATATTAAAAATAAATTTGGTGGTCGACCCGATCAATATAACTATGAGTTGTGAAATATATTTTGAAACTAAGTGATATGGAAGATATTTTTTCATGGGAGATTTTTTTGGACTACGTGCTTATCAATTTTATATTATATCTATTACACAAGCACCATATCAAATAAACTCAGGCCAATAATACAACCACAACTAATTAATTATTGGTTTCTTATTTTAATTAGAACAAATAAATTAAATCATAGGCCCTATAGAGTTATTTTTTATAATATCCAAAAAAATGGTTCATTACATATTGAATAATAATAATACAAAATTATGGTTACATATATTGATATTATTATTGTATTTTATTAATATAATATTTAAAATTATGAAGATTTCATAGAATGCCATCGATAAATATTTTTCAAGTATTCGCCTATAAAATGTTGGGGGAAATGATCAGATGTATATTGTAAATCAGTTCCTAGAAAATAAATTATTCTATATCAAATTTTATGAGAGGATATAATTATCTAAAAAAGTAAAATATTCATTCACTGTGATATTAAATATATGGATATGTAAGATGATTTGACAATTACTTGGAGATGTGTTTATTTAGCATTATTGTTTTATTAATTCATTGTTTTGAATGCTCCCACTAATAATTTATATTTCCATGACCAGTTAATTAATTCTCAAACACTCAAAACATGTGTCATTTAAATTTTAGAGAAAACAACACACAATATTTTCAAGGTTCCTAATGATAGCCTACATATTTATGAGATTTTTTATCCATTTAATCATAGAATCATCCATTATAACCAGAAGTAATTTTAATCACATACCTAATTATTATAATCAATATATTTTCCCACAATGTTTCATTACTTGAGTATCAAAATAAAACACTTATCATTATATTTTACACTAAAATGTGTGATCCAATATTGAATGATCTAGGTAAACATATTATTGATTCAACAAAACTTAAAAAGGATATTCACCAACAAAATACCTTCATTCGCATATTTATTCATTAAAATCATCTTCAATACCAATGACATCATATCCAATTGATCCTATGGTCCTAATAAATTATCCCAGATACTGATTTATTTTTATCATCCACAATATTCTGATTAATCTTGAATGATATTTTCTCATAATCCAAAAGTGAATCAAATTCACGCTACAAATTCATTATTTGATAGTTTGAAGTTATAAGATCTCATGATACCCTGATAATGTTTTTTCTGATTCTATCTTCACTTTAACACTGCCTTTCGTTCGTATCTAATATGCATTATGTTCATAGAAATAAAATCATGAATAATATATTCTAAAATGAATTTTTTAATAAGTCCTAGTCTTCTTAAGAAGTTATAATATCACATTTTAAATGAGTACATGAATTCCAAATGTATGTTATCATCCAAGATGTTTTATGTTCTAATTTAATTAAGATAAGAATTCATATATTTATTTACATTAAAAATTTAAAATATCACATTTTAAATTTTTAATAAATATATATTTATTCCACATTAAATTATCTACATGTGCATTGCACTCATGCAATTTGAAATAGAACGTTTTTTTATTGGTACTGGAGACATCGTATTCTCCCATTACTGATTTTTGTTTGATATTATATTGAATCATGATATACAAGTTTTGATCATTCTATTTGAATACATTCATAACAAAAAAATGAATAATTATTGTTTATTTTAAATTTATTCTAAATAGTTTTTCTGATTATTCAACAGATTAATAAATTAAAATATACTTTATAAATATTCATTCTATCCAAGTATTTCGAATAAATTTTCATACTACAAGAATCGTACATATATTTTGAATAAAAAAAATTTGAAATGATTCATGAAATACATAAAAGATTCATATGTAAACAAATATGATTGTTATATAGATACCACATAACTCAATATGATGATTATGATAAAAAAATAATCCATACATTGACTCTGATGTAATGTTTACAAATTTAAGAATCTTCCCACCATAGATGATTCCTAGAGTATTATATTAACATGAAATTAATTAATTTTACATATTTCAATTCCTATCTACTATAAATTACTACAAAACCGCTTCTACGAATTAGTAAGCATTATTAATGGAATAAAATGATCAAATGGATAGATATTATAAATTTATTCCTTTGATACCTTATCTATTTTGGAATTTAAAAACAGATGTCGATTAGATATAATATTAAATCATTTACAAAATTACGTTGACAACACATTCATTAAAATAACATTTCCAATAGTGAATATTAATTCATTAGACATTATCTATGAATACTTATTTTTTAGAATCAATTAAATTATGATTCATTTTTTTACTGAAATAAATTTTCCATTTTTCATGGATTCTAACTCATCTTGTCAATGTACTTTTACTTTACAACCTTATTTATTAAAATAAAACGTCTTAATTTTGGTAAATTTAAACTCTCTATTTTAATTTTGGATCAATAATCCATTCATTGTTTGTTAAAGTAAATCATATCCCCAATTTTGAAAATTAATTCATAAGAACTATGTGGGTCTCCAATTTTTACTATATCCTTCATATATCAAGAATCCATCTCTTCCTCCCACATTCAATTAGAGTCACAACATGAGACAATTATTTGATAATGATAACACCATATCATTTTACATAGTAAATAGAAATTTTTAGACTATTAAATTTTTATTTTGGATAAATCATTGAATAAAACTAGGAAGAATTAATAAATATTTTTAATGTTCTCTTTAAACTCTCTCACACGTGTTAAAAAATTAGATTCCAATTTTCAGGATATTGATAAACTGATTCATCATGAAGTTGTTTTTTTCTCCAGACATCCCAACAATGAATTAAATTTTTTTTAAATATAAAAATAATCCTTTATCTAGTAATTTCACCAACCAATTACACATTTATAATATATTTTTAAAAACCAACAATAATGGTTTTTATTTTTAATGAGAAACCTGTATCACAAAATTTATCAATACTATTTAGAATTTCTAGATTCAATTCATGTAAAATTCTCCCAATGTTATCTTCTATACAAGGGATTGATTCAATTCATCATTCTTATGATTTTTATGGTATTTATTGAATGAAAACATGTTTTTATATAGTGTTCAACAAGATATTTTCTAAAATAATTTCACTACATGTTAGGATAAATAATATTATTTAATGAATAACGGTGGATCCCCATGAATCATCATATGATAAACTGAGTATAAGGATTTCCACCTAGATTATGAATATTTTTCTTCCTAAATCCTCCTAAAAAAACACATTAAATTCATTTATCATATTTTGTGTTTAAATTTGTTATGTAATAATTTTCATCCATTGATATTCTTCCTTTTGTTATAAATGTTTCAATAACATGGTTATAAATGAAATGACACCACATGATTATTGTATTTTCTTCCTCAAAATTTATTTATAATCTAGTAGTAGTTTTTACAACCATTTGTTCCATACACATCATATCCAAAAATTTCAGAAAAATTTCCCAATATTTGTAGAACAAATATTATACACAATGTCTCTTGATATTCATCATCAATTTCTAAAATTGCTTCTATTCCTTTAAAATAAAAATATATTATGGATATCACCCTTTTAAGACTATAATTTATTGAATCAGCTATGTTTTTAGGAATTATATTTTATAATATCATCCTCTTTTAACAACTGTAATTGATTTTTTGAATTCTTGGCCTTTTGTGTTTTTTTTAATTTTATTCAAAAAAACATTCCCTTTATAAACATATGGAATTTATTTATATTATATTATTATGCTCTTCAAATAATTATTACCTTCATGTTAATATATTACACATAATCCATTTATATTATTAAATATTTCTGAATGTATATATTTTTTTACTTCATAAATTGAACATTCTTATTTTATAAAAATGTGCTCAAATTCTAACTAGAGATCCACCTTTTTTCCTTTACATTTCTATATAAATAATGTATAAAACCAAAATTAGTATCACATGTGTCTATTCCATAAAAAATACTAAACATGGTCTATCAACTGAGTCATTCTATTTAGAGTATAAATCAATATATAATGTTTTTAGGATTTTCTTCATTCAAACCGAGCAATATTTTATCATAAGGAAATTGTTTCATTCACATATTTATTTCAAGGTTAGATGACTTAAAAGGCCAATAATATTTCTTATTTTTATTTTTTTATCCATAAATAATCTTTTGACTTGTATAATTTAGAAAAATATATTTAACACATGATAAAATAATTCAAAATTCTACTTTCTCGTTGGGAATATTATTTATCATACTTGGTAAGATACCCCTTTAATATATGTAGCCATTGAGAAGTGTCCTCTAATTATCCTAAACCAATTTTTGTATTCAAGACATATGTACTGTTTTATATTTATCTCCCCCCCTTTATATGGAGGATTTCATCAATATCTCATGTAATATTTTCTCACTCATGTTCTCTCTATATGTTCTTATTGATCAGACCAACGTAATGTTCCTCCATTTTTGGTCATCTCTTCCTTCTATTCTACGAATTTTTTCAATTTTACAAAATTAATATTATCATTGTTATCAAGGTAATATTATCATAAAATTTTTAATTTCTATTTTTTACTATTTCTATGTTTCTATTCTATCTTCTTTGAAAAATGTGTAACACCCTATGATTTCATAGTAAGTTATATTCCATAATTCCATTTAATACCTTGCACTACGCACAACACTGAGTTCGAGAACACCACGTGTTACCAAAGTAACCATTAAGAAAGGTTATGAATAGTATTAATGAAATTTTTAATTTTTTATAATCCTTATAATTATTAAATATATATTATGTGTTTATCATAAATAATATAAGAACAAATTCAATATTTTTATAAAAGAATATTTTTTAATAAAAAGAAATTTTACTGACTTTTAATGAAGAACCCTTTTTAAATAAAATATTTGAAACAGTTATCTATTAAATGTGAAAAAAGAACTATTCTTTATAATTGGGGATTAAAAATATAGTTTTGATAAATTTTTGGTTCTTTTATGATAACTTTTATATTTTGATGAATAGTGAAATATACTAAATTTTAAGTGAAAACAACATTTTTAATCAAAATAATTTATAGAGTTAAAATATATTTTTGAATTTTATTTAAGTATAATTAAGTTATATTATTATCATTTAATCCAATGTTGGTAATTGGAATTTATTTTAAATTTAAATTGGACATATTCGCATACCAATCTTTTGATAGTTTTTACTTCTCAAAATTATGATTTCTGTTATCGACAACAGGAATATTTTTTAAATTATTCAATAAAAAGTATATTCCTTGACTTTGAAAAAATATTAGTCAATTTTGATTTTGAAATATCAAAATTATCAGGGGGTGAATTTTTGGTATATATATAAAAACATTCAAATTTTTATGATTTGGGAAAAACTCAACATCCTTGTTTGAAGCCGACATTATATTTAATTAATTATATTTTATTAAAATTTATTATAAAGAGAAAATATATACGTAGTACCCATATTAGTCCAATTTAATCCATTTACTTAATTTTATAATAAGATAAGATATATAAAATTATATTGAACTTTTTATTGTCCTTTACCCACCTTCTAGGCATATTTGCAAATTTCCAAAAACGTAATTTTACCACTTCTGAAAATTTAATTTCAAAAATAAGAGATACATAGTTGACATATGTACGTAAAATATGGTTCAATAGGATAAAATTAAATTCGGATGAATTTTAACCATTTGAATTTTATTTACCCCAGATAAATGTTAATAGGGAAATTAATGATAAAAAAATATATTATTTAACGTAACACATGTCCCAATTCTATTGGATAAGATTATTTAGACAAAAATCGACCTTGGGAAAAAATATTATTCTTTTTTAATCCACTAGTAATATATTAATACATTTATTATATTTGATTTAAAGAAGAGTTAAAAGTGTTTAATTCAATGTTAAATAACTAAAACATTTTTAATATACGGTAACATATAAGATAGATTCCATTATACATATTTATTAGAAAGATAAGATGATTTAATACATCAGGGTATTCTATTTATAATTTTTAGACATTAAATAATGAAATTTATTTATGAAACAATGATGATGTAGTAATTACCTTATTAATGAATGGATAAAATAATTGATGTTATAAATATTAAAATAATTTTAAATAGAAATTTTATTCCGTAAACAAATTTTCTAAAATAATATAAAAAATAAGGTTTTATTAAATGTATTTTTTTGAAGAAATAATATTTTTTTGAATTTCAAAATCACCAAATACATAATAGTGTCAAAATTCAAAAAACAGTGTTTTCAAAACAAATTCAGATTTCTTAAATTATTTAGTATTATTAAAAATATATGATTTTTTTGAAGGAATGATATAATGATATATATTTCATTAATAAACCACATCAGGTTATCTTGTAATTTTATTGTATGGTTATTAACCATGTATTATAATAATACAAGAAAAAATAGTAAAAGATAAACTATTTATCTATGAGTTAAATAAAAAAGATAAGGTTATATGGTGTCCTAAACAAGTATAAAACCAACCGGATGAGTGTTTTTAGACCCATCCCCGCCATATACTATAAATAAATCCATTTTTAGTTATTATAAATAGAAAATTATTTTGTAAGAAAATAATATTTCAAGCCCGTCCAGAAGTTCCCCTCACATCTCTTGTAAAATGTACTACCATTTCTCTTAATTTCACACCACTAAGGATTTTTGGCTCAGTCAAACACTTTTAAAATATCCTCCCAAATACCCCAATTTCAACCAATAGTTATTACATTGATCATAATGCCAGATTTAGGATCTCTTTTGTTCAAATCAAAAGGTAGAACTCGACGAAGTGGTATTTACATATTAATCACTTTCAATGTTCTTTTCTTCTTCCACATCCACATTCTTTGCTGTTTCAATACAAAAATAATAACAAAAGTACCTTCTGCATTAAAATATGTTATTTTAAATATGGTACAACCATATGGATTATTATATTCATCCTATTAATGACAAATTCACCATAGTTGCATAAGTATGGCTTATTATCTCCACTTCATGGTGTAGATTGTTATTCAACATCTCATTATTTGGATGAGTATAATAATGAGTATAAAAAATTAAAATAAAAAATATATAAAGTTAATTATTCAGAATATAAAATATTACATCTAATTAAACACTATTTTAACATTAATATAATTATATTAAGGCTTGTGTGTGCGTATGTTTTATCGTCTCCACGTCATGATTAAGTACATTTCCATGTTCACCATTCACCGAGGATTATTAAAATAAATATTATTAAAAATTATTTAATATATGACATAATATTGATAATATATATATAAATATATAATATTCACTTACTTTTTTCAATACAACCAGAAAATGGAAACATCATTTATGCATACTTACGACGTACCGTCTCCATAAATGGTGTTTTCCATTTCATATAACAATCTATTATAAATTATTATAATATAAATATATATGATATAAAAATCTTGTTTTATATTCTATAATTATTTAAATAATGATATTGGTGATACGATCATGAATAACAAGTTAAAACACGTACGATAAAGAAAACGATTTTTACCCGAAATGTTATTTTAACATGGAAATTATTATTAAATGGGTAGAGTAATGACATAAATTAATCTCGAATGATATCATAAATATTTATATAGTTCTTATATAATTTAATAATATACTATGGTCTTTATACAAGTGTTTAAACATACCCTCGACTAAGGAAAAATACAAGGCTAGGGGTTTTCATCTCACTTTTATTCCTGTGAGATTCATGCTATATTTTCCACTATTTCCATTTGTGATGTGTGTGTACTTACAATGATTTAATTATTTGTGTAATATAATTTAATTTATGGGTACTTACATCTTTATTTTATAATCCTTCATTCATGCGGTGTATTTTTCATCTGTTACCAAATCTATAACGGATTTTCTATTTTCAATTTTCTTTAATTAGGTTTTATGCATACTTCATTGAAAATTTTACTCCAATATTATGTGTATAATCACTATTTATTTATTTATGTAGTATTTAACACTCCCCTTTGTTTGTATATACTTTTTATACACATAATAAATACCATGATATATTCTCATGTTATTGATATGAACATGATATGTTTTTCATAAATCAATTTTGATTCATTGAGCTAAACATCCAAGTCATTGGTTTTGATTTTAAAGGAAACTTTTTGAATGTACTTTGATTTATTAAAATTGAATATCCAATAATATTTAGTGTAGTTATATTTGTAACATATAATTATTTCATTTATTTATTCATAATCTAATGATATAGTCTTTATAAGGGATTTCATCTCAATTTACTTTCCATTGAGACTACATTGTTGTTATGCATCGATTCACTTTTATACTGTGTATATTCTTCCCATTGACATATTATATCATAAATACCATTATTTTCATTATATTATTATTTTTTTATTTATATTATACATCAATTATTTGTATTCATGCTTCTCACATTTTTTATGAACTCTTTAACTAAAATATCATTTGAATGATTTATTCATATAAGTCATTCTCATTAATGTCCTTTTTTTAATTTTTTTAAGGATTTATTTATATGAAATGAATGGTTTGAAATATTAATTTATTTAAAATGTTTCAAAGTAGTATGGGACACTTTGATTCAAAAATCCTTTTTAAATGACTTCTTTGATAAATAGTGCGACTTTAAAAGTTGTCATGAAAAAGGGGATAGTTCTCAAAAATAGTTTTACAGATTATTTTAATCTATTTAAATATACATAATTGTATTTTATTATTGATTGAGGTTTATTTATTATGATAAAATATTTCTTATTGTATTGAATGAGTTATGTTTTAATGTGGATGTGCTATTTTTATACCATTCATGGTCGGTGTTTAATATATCTCTTTCGTATGATAGTTTTAATTTGAATGCTTATATTATGTTTCACCCTTTTCATATGAGGAATGAATTGGAAATAGTATGTGATTGGTGGGTCCCACTATAGACACTTCATTATTCTGTATGTCTCATGAGATAAACTAGTGTCTTTCATATGGAATGAAAAAATTATTATTAGTAGTCTTGGAATGAGGCATTGACATTGTTTTTATGATGTCAGACATTATGCATTCCCTCAATATAAATTAGCTAATGATTTTATATGAGATTTTTCGACAAGTAGAATATCCATTTGAATAAGTAAATGGAATTAATTGATTTATTTTTTCTATGTTATGATGATTTATATGTTTAAAAGTATTTTTTTTTAATATTATATATTTTATTAAATTTTTATGATTATTTGTGAAAGTTTTTACTATATTTTTTATCCTTACTAAGAATATGATATCACCACATTCTTATGTTTTATTTTCACTGGATTTAAATAAGTATATTATAATTTATATGAATGTTTAAGCTAAGGGAATAATTTAGTTATCAAATGATTATTATTTTCATGTCTCTTGTTATAAGTTGTAATGAAATGTTCTGGTATATAATCTATTTTACAAGACTGCTAAACTGATTAGTCCTTGGGACATGAATCTTTGTAATCATGATAATGTATTAAAATATTTCACCAGCTCTGGGATTCTGGAGACAAGGCCTTACTGTTGGTATAAGAAAATATTTAGTACAAACATTGAAAACATGATTTAGAAAAACTCAGATTAGAAAACATTATCCTAAGATAGTATTTGATGATAAGTATATATAACGTTCCTAGAATTTTGGTAATGTTGATATTTTTTAAATTTTCAATGAAATGCATCCTAGTATAGATACAATCATTTAGAGGTGGATCTGATACAAATGTATCAAAGGGAAAAACTTGAAAACACCTCTTTGAGCTAGAATCAAACGGGAACTGGTTCATGAGAATGGGCTAGCTGCCTTCTTGGATACTAAACTCATGGGGGATATGCTAAGGATAATTAACATTTTCTTTACCAAAAAATTAAAATGGACTTCAAATTAAGATAATAAAAAATAAAATCGGTTTATCATATGGTGTTTTAGATTGAAAATAAGGTGTCATGACATTCTTTAAATAATTTTATCACTATTGTTAATAACACAATCATTTCTAGTTTTAGTCAATTAATGGATTCCAAGGAAGTCATAGTAACATTGAACACGATGCACAAGTTGGGAGTGATTGTGTAAATGAGAATCTAAATGTAATGTTGATAGGTTTAAAAGATATTGTGTACATGCCGAAGCAGGTTTCCAAATAGACAAAAAAAATACATTAACCGACTAACCAAATCAATAATGAAAATAATGGTAGAGAATGATAGAACCTCCAGGAGTGGCGACCATAAATAAAAGAAACCTCAATTTCCATCTTGCAGGAAATGTAGAAGGAGACAACCCGTAATGTGTCTCAATAGAAGAATGAAATGATTTATTTGTGGGAAAGAAGGTCATAATTTAATGAATTTCCAATTAAAAATGAAGATTACTATGGAATAAAGTAAAAATGATCCTAATAATCCATTTACATTCATATTCCATAAATGTAGGGGACCATGGCATTACCCTAGACAATGGCCTATAATATAGGTTAACCACTAGGTCAGAGAAGAAACAATGTAGAAATAAATGTATTTAAAAATTATTAAAATTATTAATTCTCTTTGTGGATGGGAATACATTGTAATAATTTACTCTTGTATGTGTAACCCTATAGTTGGTTTTGTGAAAATTTTATTTGAGAATGGACTATCTTTTCTTTTGTGGATATAATTATAATGAAGAATTTGGGTTTATATGATCCTAGAATTTTGGGAAAATACAGATTATTAATTTTTTGGATGAAAATGCGAGGTAATGGACAAAATTTGTTGAAAAATTATTTTATGTGTATTTTGATGAATATATATAATTTATTGATTCTTATAAAACATTTATTTTGAAAAATTACTGCATAGAGACCATTTGAAAACCTATCGCATCAGAAATAGTTATGGGAATCAAACCCACAACCAATGTGAAAGTTAGATTTATCGCCTACCAATAAAATACTTGAAGTCCCTAGTGAGTGTGACTAATTATTTTTAGTTAAATGATTTTATTAATCAATAATATGTTTATTTGGGATCTAATTTTTTTTATCAAATATACATTCTTAGTATAAAAAAAGATTAGGTGATTAAGTGATAAATGTTATTTTGGAAGATGTTTACTATATTAGGAACACTATATTCCTTATGAAAATAGAATCCTACGGGATATAATTTTGGGAGTAATGCTAGATTTTTATTTTGGATGAATCTATTTTTTTATATAAATATATGTTATTAATAAAAATGGCCAACCTATCATAGATAATATATGATAGGGTTAATTGTACTTCAATATGAGATTTTAATAGTAGTTGATGTTATTTAGATATAAATGATAAGATTTAATATGAATGAGTATGTTATTGAATTCTTATGAGTTTTGGGTTTCAACCTTATTTTGGATTATATTGAATGATTTTAAGGACATTTTTTTATTTAATGTTCATTATTGAACTTAGGGGATTGTCTGTTTAATTTTTGAAATTATGATGAATATATCGTTCTATAAAAGATTATCCATTTTTTAGATCATATAACACTGTACAGTCCATTTTTATTTTGGTTAATATTTAATTATAGTGGAAATATATAGTTCTCCATTTTTGGATTATGTGATTCTGTTTTAGTTGATTCTAGCTCTTTAGGTGTTACCTAGTCATATTGAATAATCATCTATTGGAGAAAAGATGAGTTAGAGGTTGAAATTTATTAAAGGATCAAACTATACTTGACATGTTCGTATATCTATTTATGTTTATTGTCAATTTCATAAATAAATTCTTCGACATTATTAAATGGAACTTAGAACAAAAAAAATTATCCATATACTTTATCTACTGGGAAAATAATTACCATTTAACACATCACATTTTTGTGTTTATATTGTTGTTAAAATTCTCCTGATCATGTTTTCTATCACTCTCCATCAGAACATGACACTTATTTTATCATACCTATCAATGTTTTCATATATGGAATCCTAGTATTGGTTATCTTGGATGACCTTTGTACTCCACTTTCTTTCTTTTGAAGTAATATTTTTATTGAATCCATTTTCAAATGTGGGACATTCAATGAATTTCCCAATACGGATTTTAAAATTGTGATGACTCAATTTTCAAAAGGGGGGAAAATGTAACACCCCGCGATTTCATATTATGTTATTTTCTATAATGTACTTAAATATCTTGTAATGCAAGAAACTCCGAATTCATGTCCAGCACAACTTAACAAACTTTCTCTTCCAAAAGCGGTTATGAATACAATTAACTGCATTTTTAATTATTTATAGTCCATATAATTTTAAAATCTACATTATGTGTTTCTTAGACATAATATAAGAAAACAAAACCAATTTTTTAGATAAAAGATGTATTTTTTTTAAAATAAAATTTTCCTTCCATTTAATAGTGAAACCTTTTAAAATAAATTATTTGACAATTTTATATATTAAATTTGACAAAATAAACATCTTATATAGAATAGGGCTTTAAAATTTAATTTTGAATAAATTTTCTATGCTTTTCTAATAACTTTCATATTTTGATAAATTGTGAATATACTAAATTTTAATTGAAAACAACTTATTTAGTAAAAATAATTTATAATGATGAATTATAAATTTTAATGGTTTTGAAGTATAATTAGATTATATTATTATCATTTAATACAATTTTGGTCATTGGATTTAATTTTACATTAAAACTGGACATAAACACATATCAATCATTTGATAGTATTTAATTCTCAAAAACATGATTTCTGGTTTTGACAATGCGAATATTTTATTAAATTAATTTATACAACATCTATGTTTTTAATTTGGAAAAAAGGCATCATTTTTTAATTTAGAATATCAAAATTATTTTTGGGTTAATTTTGTATATTTTTCTAAAAACATTCATTTTTGATGAATAGTGAAAAATACTTCATTATTGTTTAATGCACATTATCTATTTAAATAATTATTTTTAAAATAAATTAATATTTATGTAAAACTATATATTTATTATAACTATATTAGTCCAATTTAATTGAATGAAGTAATATTTCAATAAAATTGAACATATATAATTTTATTGAACTTTTTACCATCTTTTAACCACATTCAATGAAAATTTTCAAATTTGCATAAAATGTAATTTTACCAGTTTTTTTAATTGAATTTCAAAAATCCAAGAGACACGGTTTGAATTAGTAAGTAAAATGTTGGTCTATATAATGAAACCAATTTTTTATGAATTGTAACATTTGAATTTTATTTACCACAATTAAAATTAAAACGAGTAATTAAAGCTATAAATGATATTTTGATTACACTAACAAAATTCTTATTTATATTGTATAAATTCATTTAGACCATAATAAATCTTAAGAATGAAATATGATTATTTTTTATCTACATAGATTAGATTAATGAATTTTTTATATTATATTTTAAGAAGTGTTAAATGTGTTGTATTCAATGTTTAATAACTAAACCATTTTTAATATTTAGAGACGCATAAGATATATTTGGCTATAAATATTCATTACAAGGATGAAATGATTTAATACATCATGATATTTTAATAATATTTTTTAAACATTAAATAATTAAATTTAGTTAGGAAACAATGATAATGTAGTAATTACATTATTAATGAATGACTAAAATATTTGATGTTATAAATATTAAAATGAATGTAAATTTAAACTTATAATTCCATCCACAAATTTTATAGGATATTATGACATTTTATGGTTCATAGAAAGTGTTTTTTTGAAGAAATAATATTTCTATGAATTTGAGAAAAACCACATACTAAATAGTGTAAAATTGAAATTAATGAGTTTTTTAAAACAAAATACTATTTTATTAAATTATTTAATAGTATTAAAAATAAAAAGAATGTCAAAAGTGATTATATATTGATAGATATTTCATTAATGGACCACATTAGGTTCTCTTTGTATTTTATAGTTTTTTATTAAATATGAATTATAATAATCATACGAGAAGACATGGTAAATGTTAAACTATTTAACTATGAGTTAAATATTAAATATACGGTTAATACGGTAACCTAAACTTGTATAGAACCTATTTTTTGAAAGTTTTTCGATCCTTACCAAAATTATCTTAGAAATAAATCGATTTTGAGCTATTATAAATGGGAAGTGATTTTATAAAAAAATAATATTTCACGCTCTTCCTAATGTTCCCCTCACCACTATTTTAAAAGCGTACCTACCCTTATCGTAATTTCAGACCTCTAAATCATTTTTTCTTAGACAACCCCTGATAGAATATCAACCCAACTACCCTAACATCATATTAAAGGCATTTCTTTGTTCATAAATCCAAACTATGGATCCCATATGCTCAAATAAAAATAAAGAACCCGATGAACAGGCGATTACATCATCACCTCTTTCAAAGCGTGTTTCTTCTTCCACTTCCTTTTTCATTGTTGACAACATATTAAAATAATTAATATATTACCTTACACATACTTATAAGTTATTATAAATATTTTACAAACATATTAATGGTTCTATCAATCCTATGAATAAAAAATTCACCATACTTGCCTACGTACGGAATATAGTCTCCACGATATGGTGTAGTTTTGTATTCAACGCATCATTATCTGTATGGGTATAATAAGGAGTATAATTAATTTAAAAAAAATATAAGCTGTTAATTATTATTTATATATAATATAAAATCCAATTAGACACGATTTCAACATCAATAAAATGATATAGTCGCTCATGCGAATGTACGACATACCGCCTCCACGGTGTGATGAGATTCTTTTCCATGTTCACCATTAAAGAATAATTATAAAAATATGTAATATTAATTAATATGTAATATATGAAATAATAATTCTATTTGATATATATGTATATATATTATTTACTTACGTCCTTTCAATATGATATCAATACGGAAAAGCGTTTCTGCGGACGTACGGTCTGTCATCTCATCGAACGATGTTTTCCCATTCATTTATCTTTCTATTTTACATTTTTATTTTGAAAATATGTATGATATATAAATAATATTTTATATTCTAAAGGTATTTATATCATTTTCTATGTGATTTGATCAAGAATAACAAGTTAATGAAGGTATGATAAACAATGAAATTATTTCCCAAAATGATAATTTGACATGGAAATTATTTTTAAATGGGTATTATAATGTAATAAATAAATCATGTATGATATTATAAATAATAATATATTTATATAATTAATTTAATAACATACTATGGTCATTATACTAGAGGTTAAACATACCCTCTACTATATAAAATTACATGAGAAGGGGTTTTCATCTCACTTTTATTCCCATGAGATTCACGCTATATTTGCCACAATTTTTGTTTATGAGATTTATATAATGCTTATTTTTGAATTATATGTGTAATATATATTCATTTATGCATATTTACATCTTCTTTTTTTGATCATTTAATCATGGGGTGTATGTATTGTATGTTACAAAATCGGTAAGGGAATTTCTAATTTCAATTTCCACTCACTGGGTTTTACTCGTACTTCATTGATTATATTACTACAAGAATATGTGTAGAATCACTATTTATTTATTTATGTATTAATATAAACTCACAATTTTTTTGAAATACTTTTTATACAAATAATCACTACAATGATAAATTCTCAAGTAATTGATAAAAACATTATGATTATATCTTAACTCAATTTTCATTCATTGGGTTAAACATCAAATTCATTCAATTTATTTTTACTAGAATATGTGTGAATATTATTTTATTGATTTACAGTGAATATAAAATAATAATAAGTGTATATATATTTATCGCAAATAATTATTTCATTTATTTATCCTTAATATATGGTTAAATTCATTTTAATGGATTTCCACACAATTTACATTCAATTGAGACTTCCTTATTGTTATGCGCCAATTCACTTTTATATATTGTATAAACTATCCTTTTACATATTATATCATGAATACCTTTAAAATAAGGATATTATGATGTTTTGATTAATTTTGTTCCTCAAATATTATTATACATGAATCTCTCATTTGGTTAGAAACTATTTAACTAAATTATCTTTTTAACGATTTATTCTTATAAATATTTCTCATTAATGTCCTTGTTTTTTAAATTGTTTTATGAAGTTATTTATATAGACACAAATGTTTCGAAATTAAATTACTTTCAAATTTTTCAATTTGTTATTGGAAACATTGATAAAAAAATATTTTAAATGACTTCATTGATAAATAATGTGTCTTTTCAATGTTTTCCAGAATAAAAGGATATTTCTCTCAAATGGATTTAATTATTATATTATTCTATTTAAATATATATCATTATATTTTATTCTATCTTGAGACTGATTTATTATAATACAATCTTCCATATTATATTGAATGAGTTATGTTTGAATTTGGATGTGATATTATTATACCATTCATGGTTTGTGGCTAAAGTATTAACATTTCGGAAGGTAGTTTTAATAAAAAAAATAGATTATATTTCATCCTTTTTATATGAGGAATGCATTTCACATAGTAAGTGATGTTCGGGGCCTTCTATAGCCCATATATGTATTTGTATGTCTCATGAGACAAACTAGTGTCTTTGCACAAGGCAGTGACAAACATAATATTTGAATTCTTGGCACGAGGAAAAGACTATGATGTTATGTTGTCTCGAATTATTTATTCCATAATTATGAAATTTTCTATTGAAATTTAATATGATTATTTGACTTGTATAATACTTATGTGAATAATTAAATGGTATTAATTTTTTTATCTTAGACATATGTTGCTGAAGATTATGTTTAGAAAGTTTTTGTTTTAGTCTTATACATTTCCTTAAATGTTTTTTCTTAGTTTGTATAGTTTCTACTATATTGTTTATCCTTACTTAGAATCAGATATCACTAATTTTTTTTATGTTAAATATTTCCAGGATTCCATGAAATATATTGTAATTTATATGATGGTTTATTCTAAGGGAATAAAGGTGTTCTCAAAGTATTATTAACGCTTTGTTTTATTTACAAATTGTAATGTAATGTTCATTCACGTTATCTATTTTCCAAGACTGCTAAATTAATTGTTCATTTAGGACACAATTCCTTGTAATCATTCCAATGTATTAAAATATTTCCCCTTATCTGGTCTCTTAGGGTTGGGGAATTACAAAAATTACATGAGGTGTTAAACCTTTATTAATATGATATATGAAACCAAATATGTCATCTAATGATGTATTTGAGTCATTTTATTCCATATTTCTCATAAATATCATTTATGTTATAATAATTTTATTTATTTTTTATTTTTTATTATATTATTTATTATTCTCTTAATATAATTCAAATTATTCACCACCCTTCCCTCGACTATCTTTGTAAAAATGACTGATGTAGTTACAATTTCTGTACCCTGGTTGTTTTTTTTCATTTCACTTTTACAATAAAAAATTATTTTATTGAAGGGAATTTTTATTAAGTCTTTATTATCGAAATAATTTTCAAAATAATTTTATTTTACACAATAATATTATTTTTTTCCTTCTCAAAGTATAAAAATTCATTTTATGTTGTTCTTTTTTTATTGAATTTTTTTTCTCATTTAGTATTATATGAGTTTTTGTGCAATTCATAAAATATCAAGTCATAAATATATATAGGTATGATAATTTTTAATCTAATAATTCTATAATATTCTTAACCAAATTTTAAAAAAGGTGGAATTGTGTTTTATTAATAAACAGAATAATTTTTCTCAAAATAATCATTAATATTTTAATGCAATCCACAATAAAATCATTAACAACCATTTTTTCAAAAATATACTATAATAGAAATAATTTTTTTCTTCCAATAAATTGATATTTACTTTAAATATATTTCTAATTTTGTACTATATTTACTCAACAGTATAGATTTTCATATCCTTTATGTACACATTTTTCAAAGGAGACCTCAAAATGTAATTTTTCTTTTTTTCATCACCATCCACAATTATATTATCAGTAAAACAAATAAGAACTCCATATATAATAGGTTATAATCAAAAAGTTATATAATATATTACATATAGTAAGAGTGGGTGAATGTAGGAAACGATGTTATTTCTCTACATAATGTTTCAGTTTCCATTGAAAAGATGGAACCCAAAGTTATTCACCATATTTTTATCCTCCACACATAGTAATCAATTGTATCATTATGTGATAACATATATATTTTTTGATACCTTTTACGAATCCTTATTCCATCGTGTCTTTTAAAATAGAGATTTGGAGAATCAATGGTCTTATTTTTTGAATTATTAATTTTGTAGATAACATCTTATACTTAATAATCCTCCAATAATCAATAGGAAATTCCACATCCACCTCACCTGTGTATAGAAAATAAAAAAGAAACAACACACATGGAATAAAAAGTTATAATATAATATCCCACTTCTCTTGGGTATTTGATAGTCCCCCCTCCCCCAATAATGGATTCTTCACCCATCTGCATAAGTTTTCAAAACTAAAAAAATTATAGTTTGATCAACATACAATACCAATGATATTGTTCTCCTATATGACATATGAGTAATTTTATAATCTAAAAATACACTACATTATCTAAAACAAAATATAAATATTCATATCTGAATCTATTTATTTCTAAAAAGAACATAAGTGATCATTATCTTGGGAATGGGTAGATCAATATTTCTTCTTGTATACATATTTTTCATAAACATTGTCAGTTACATTGAAATATCCTCTATTCTCATAAACACATCCATGTCCTTGAATTATCTAGACAATATAAAAAATTATGAATAAGTAAGCATGAAATAAACTCATAGTAAAAAATTATTGTGTATTTAGTCTAATTATTCACTCATAGATATTATGATGTATTAATCTCACAAAATAATATCTGATACTATTTTTATTTTCGATCAATCATCACACAATTTAATTCTTTGATACCTATTGTATTATATATTCATATAAATATTTTCAATAATACCGCTTTATGAAATAGAATTTTGGAATCTATCTTAATATTTTGAAAGAGTACAAATATGTCATTTCAAACAGGTAATGGATTTCAGATTGATCACCTATTTTTTGACATAATGAATCCTAATTTTAATAGTCCAAGAATATGGATAAAAATTATAACATATTGACCATGATAGAACTATACCACAACTCGATCAATATTATTAAAAGGCCACATATATACCAACAGGTACACAATATATTGTTGAATGTTTTTGAGGATTTCAAGTGATATGGTTAGTAATATTTACCATCCAATTTGAGTACATTAAAATCAAAAAAGTTACCAATGACATACACATCCAAAAATAACTGGGTTTAAAATATAAATATAAATCCATACAAGTATATTATGTTAAATATAGAAACATTAATACTCACAATCATTTTATAACATAAATGAATTATCCACAACTTGATTGACAACATATAAAAATTAAATAATGAAAATATATATTAAAAGATCTATTACTTTCATTGACATAGACAACATTTCCAGAATCTAATAATTTTCAAAATAATCTAGCTCAATCCATATATTCCACTTGAGAAACACCACTTAATGAAGCAGTATTTATCCACTTTACTATACATTATTCTACTATTAATCCACCTATAAGAAAAACATGGTATGCAACATCCTAATGTTCATGTATAACGGGAGAAAATAAATCACCATAAACCGCCCAAATGGATAAAATAATATTTTAGGATATATCATTTACAAGAAACAATTTATATTGATATCTTGTTTTAGTAAAAAACATATATAAAAAACTGATAATAAAAGGGTCTTATAAAAATAATGTAGTGTACCTTAGGTTATAAATTAAAACCCTTGGAAAATCTACCAACAATATGGCCTCAATGCAGAGGGAATTTAACATGTGGATCATCCCACCACAAAATATCAATTACATTTTCCATTTCATATGGATATATATCCATACAATATATCTATAGACCCAAATTCCAACCCTATTATCTCACTCTTGGAATCCAATCCATAAACTCACTATACTAATGAGAATGAAAGACTCTATAAGTTTAGTCTAAACTATAGAAAATAACTCTATGTCGAAATATATTGAGAAACAATCATTTTCCTTATAGTAATACTAAACTAAAGATGTTATATAATCAAAATAATGGTATTTTCAAACATCAAAATCCACACACCAGGAGAGAAATATTCCATAATAAAAAACTTTAATAGACTCCCCTGCACTATGAATTCCTCATGACTTCACAATCCCTAACTCCATATATATTGCTAATACTAATATTAGTGTGGGGGTAGACTCATCCAGTTCACCAATTCGATCTCTAGAATCATATAACACTAGATAATAAATATAGTAGAAAACCAAATTAATCTCATGTCTAATTCTAGGTCCATTACTACCCAAAACTTATCCTCTCGCATCTATAAATGGTTAAGAAGAACAAAAAACATCTCATCCATATTTCAAAACAAAAATAGCGTTGAAAAACTCTGAAATGCATTATAAAATTAATTTGAAACCATTAACAATATACATATACATTAATAAGGGTTGGGGGAACCGTTCATGGTCATATAATAATTTATAGTAATGGGAAACACCATTGGGGTTCAAACATAAAATATAAACCATGGTATGATCTCAACATTGAAGAACTATTTTGGCCTCTTCAATATAGAACCTAGATATCCGGAAACTCTTTCACTATGTGGGAATCCAAGATCACCATCATACCAATAGGTAATCCAAAAAAAGTTCATAAAATATTTCCCAAATCAATATTAATGATAATATTCTGTATAAAAATCAACACATATTAATTTTAGATAAATGATTCTAGATGTACAAATCCTTAAGCAACATGATCGATTCTTCAATTAAAAAAACTTAAAAAACGTCCAAGACACCATATAATCCAACCATCCATGATCCATCTAAAATATCCTTACATAAAATAAAATTTGGACTAAAAAATAATTCTATATCATAATATCATGTCCCTCACTCATTCAATGAATTACCATCCAACCCTTAATAGGTTTTTACAAAAAAAATATCAGAAAGCATCCTGAAATATATCTCCAAATCAAAAATTAATTCCAAATAGCATATTCATATGAAAAGGAATATTCCAAAATGATCTAAAATAAATAAAATGGAATAGACAACTGAAATGATTGATTCTTATACAATGGTGATAAATTATAACAAAACGCAACCAATGTAGGAATGAACAGATTGTATATCGACTACAAAATGATTACCCCAAAATAACTACCAATGTTTATTTACAACACATTTATTGTACGCATTCATTAAATAAATTTCATATACCAACCACAGATAATGTGTAAGTCATATATGGTACTAAATGTGTACCTCAAACATGGTCATTGTAAGTACAATAATATGCCTCCATCCATTTACTAGACATAAGGATTGTTCATATACCCTACATGATTAGGTTCCTTGACACGGAGTCCGTGCATGAATACTCGACTATTACCAGATTCGTACCTACATGGAATTTTCATGGAGAATATACAATGTATAGACTATTACTCCTAACCTTTCAAAAAATGTAAATAAAACTGGTGATTGTTTTCAAAATTACATTCCGTGAAATTGGGATTATCTAATAAGAAACCCCCAAAAATCCAAAATCACATGATTCTATCAATAAAACAAACAATAAACCATTTAGTGATCTGTAATGACACATATATGGATTAAAAAAATAGAAACCACTAATCTATGATTAGATACAAAAATTAAAAAATGCTTACCAAACATTGAATCATCCAAATCAATACATTATAATTACACTGAAATGTTGTTTCCACTCAATCATGCTCCATTATTCACCAAGACTGATCCATGAATGAATTATCATATATGTCTCCTCCTCCTTCATTGTGTTTAGAATCACAAAAATAAGCGTCATCTACCTATATAAGTAGAAAAACATTGAAATGTGGAATGAAAAATGGGAAAATAAAATAAGAAAAATGAAAATTAAATGTATAAGTGGTCATGAAAAGACTGAGACCATCCCTGACACCCCTGATGGTTTATGAATCACCTAAAAAATACCTTTATTTAAAACCCAACTACGAGGTAATAATTTTATTCCAATTCACTAATAAAAGGGAATCTATATTCAGACATGGATGAATAAATAATAATTTTTTTAATAATTGTTAAATATTTATTGAAAATATTAACAGTTAAAAATTCCTCCAAACATTTTCTCTAATGGAAATTAACTATTCTTAATCATATAGAGTATTTATAAGAAGAATATGAGATCATCTAATAAGAGAAATTAACATTTTTCCTCTCAAACAACTTAAGAAAAAAATCAATTCTCCTATGATTTTATAAATCTAGGGAAAATAAGAGTCACTACAACACTATCACAATAATTCTTATCTACAATGATAATCCACAATGGAAAATACATTCAATGATTTACAATTATAATTGGCTCAACAAATTTCTCATTAACCAATAAATGAATTGAATCATAGTTTCCATAATTCTTCAATAATGAAGGTTATTTAACTTTTATCAATAAGGTATCCCCATTAACAAGAGTGTCTTTATCACCTCCCCAAGTCCAGAACAAAAAACTCCATGGTTGACACCCAATAATCTACTAAATTCAATGAATGGATTTCACTAACTATCATACAACCAATTGATTATATGAAACAAAAACCATATACTTTTCCCATATCAATTGGAATGACACATATATGCTCACAAACCCATATAAATGAAACTTCAATACATTAAAAGTCCAATATTGTTTTCCATACCATATAAATTCCCTAATATTTATCTTCATGTGAATGAAACAATAGGATTACTATAAAAACACTACATAGAAACCTCTAACGCCCATATAAATTCATATAATTACTAGGATAGTACTCATATACTCACTAACCATGATCCTCATACATGTCAGTTCTAATCTGATTGAGTACAATCGATGTTCAACAAAAAAATATAGTTATCTTCATCATGATATTATCATCCACATGACCACTAAAACCATTACATTGAACTATGAAAATGGTCTTCTTAAGTTATTCTCATAATGACTCTATAGGTATATCCCAATACAAGTCATCTTGAAATCCAACTAAAACTAAATAATTAGAAAAAAATAAAATAAAGAGAAATCCTAGTGATATTCTTCTCAAAACAATGTTAATATAATAACTACAAAAACCTATCATGGAATTATAAACTCAGTGGAAACTTGAGCATAATACAAAAATATATACAAGGAATAATTTCCCTCAATGGGAAAAACATGGATACCAAATCATATACTAAATAATAAGGGTCTCCATGCATCCATCGATGAAGGGAAACAATTTATATCCTTGTAGAACATATCATCAATAGATCTATATAACCTATCATTAAATGAATTTTTTTTGTTGTTTAGTAGAGTATAGGAGTACCAAACAACAATATAAAACCACACTATACAAGTAATTATTATCACTTCATAAATCGGAACCACTGTCATCCACAAAATAAAATAAGAACAAATCATGTAAATAATACATGTTTATTTTCATGAAATTACACTATAATATATCCATTGGTCTGGGATCTAGAAAAACAATTGTAAATCCAAATACACAATAGCATCATTGAAAGTGAAAATCAAATAACTGTAACATAAGAAACAAATGAACAAAATATTATCACCCTAGTAACCTAGGGTTCTAATCAATAAAGTTGTTCTTGATGAATTGGTCTGATATCCAACAAAACCTCAAAAAATTTCATATAACCTATACCTACCAATATTCTAAATCAAAAAACATGATAATCCCAAATACCATTTCTTTCATGAACCAAGTCAGGTATACTGTACATGAATCTTATTATTGCTAATGAAAAGGCTTCGGTAATTCAACCTTATTTGTCAGAGGATACTGACTACTAGTGAGGGACATAAACGAAACATTGGGGATACTATATACTCAAATAAAAGTGAATTAAAGTTTAAAATAATCCAAAAACATACACATCCATAAACATTATAGATCACATTACAAACATACAAAAAATCCATAAAATGTAATGAAAGAAATACACACAGTCATGCTATAACATAAAAATCGTTAACCAACTAGACTAAACACATATAGAGGTTAAAAATTGAAAATTTACACTTGGATCAATTCTCATATCATGTAAAAACCTGAAATCCATTCTAAAAAAATTGTCATATTACTCCAGATTAATCCGTAGACTCCACATGAGAAGCCTCAATTGAAAATAAATCATTTGACCCCTACTAAATGTCTCAGTGAAGACTATATTTTTATGAATGCATACATATGGAATTTACACACACCAAAGTGGCATACATGTGGAGGGAAATAAATAATGGTTGGACACCCCTAATTTTCACTCGAACATCTACATTCATTACATTTTTCTGAAACATGTTATACTCCTATTATAAAAATGTAAATAGTAGGATCAAATAAAAAAGTCATAAAAAGGCTCTAAAAAGAATAAAACTCGGGCTTCTATCAAGAAACCCATGGTAAATTTACCCTCTTTGTTGTCCCCAATCCAGAGGACCTAATACACACGGCACGCCCAACTACATTACAACTTGAATATCTATCATATAAAAATATGCTAGAGGAATCTAATATATAAATTAGAAAACACCATTTTTTCATTAATGTTTTTGCAAAGAAATATAATTTCATTGACATATTTCTTTATATGTAATTACTAGTTTAATCAACCCATGATAATCATTGAAAATATTTATATTTATTGTTATTTTTATCAACTATTTGTTGGATTTGAAGGTATGAGTTGGAGTAAATAAATTTTTTTATATATATGGGTTATAACTAAATAAAATTAACTAATAATTTAAAATTTAATATTAAATGAATATATAATTTAACGAAAATATAAGTAGATTTTTTAATAAAAAATTTATTTCATCAAAAAATTTGTGTTTTCTAATTAAATTAAACTAATCTCTATTAGGGAATTTTTTGAGCATGAATATATATATATATAATATTAATTTATTATTTTAACATTATTATAATATTATTTTTATATTAATATGATGATAATTAACACATATTTATGAATAAAATTATATGTTTCTAAAAATTAGAATTTATCGTATATTGCCGACTAATTTAGAATTAATTTCATACAATTATATACAACGAACCATTAAAAATTTATTCAAATTTTTCAATAAGGAGGATAAAATTTATTAAATAATCTCCATATATTTTTTATTAATAATAATAATAATAATAATAATTTTAATACAACCATTATGTTATAATTGCTTCAAAAGGGTATAAAATTTGACAGTGACTAAAAGGTAACCCTGAAACTTGAATTAATTTTATTAAATGATTATATTTCAACCATAATCATCCAAAAATTGAATACCAAACCTTTTGATTCCATTTATAGCATTTTTTTATCATTATATAATTTTTTGTAATTAAATGTCATAAATTTCATTTTCATAATATATTTGACAATATTTCTTCAAGTAATTGAAAAATAAAATAAATGAGTTTAAAAATATAATTAGTTATATAATTTTATTGATATATAGAATTCCAAAAAATTTATAGATGAGTATAAAATATTATTGATGTTTTAATGGATTAAATGATAATTTCATATTTATAATTTTGTACTTAATGTCAAATTAAATTAATAGTGTCAAAATAGAAATTAGTTATATATTATGATAATAATATTTGTTTAAATAATTTAAAAATAAAAAAATTATTGAATGAGGAAAAGGTTAATAATATTTTGGTTAAAATATCAACCAATGTAAATTTATGTACCATTGTTTAAGTTATATGTAAAATTATAACCCCTTAAGTATGAAAAGGATGTTGTCACATATAGCTAAAAAAATATATTAACTAAAGGGTTAAACCATAATATATGGTTTATACCAACACTTAAAAAAAGGAAATATTAATTTTGGATGTAATTTGAAACAAATAATACTTTATATAATAATCTTTTTCCATATGAACGACTTTTCAGGCGAATTTATTTACTATATTCTAATCTTTTAATAAATTTCAGGTGTTTCTGCCATATGAATTATAAAATAAACCATTTTATTATATTATATAAAAAACTTTTTAGCCATATATCTCAACCATACCCTACCAAATCTTCTCCTATAATTACTTATTAAGGTTATTGGGGAGTTTTTAATCCCAAATATAAAAACCATTGGATCATTAAGAGGATATCTAAAAGAGTACTTCCAAAAAATAGTTAATCACCTTAACTGATCAATTTATTTTTAATTATTCTTTTACATCATTTATATTTATGGTATATAACAAAAAAATTTAATGTCAGGATACTAAATTTACTAATATGGTATCATTATTTTTTAACCACCATTATCCACAGAATTTCCCATCAAACGTGAAGTGAAAGTATCAATCATGTATATGTGTGACTTTCCATCTCTATGGAGTGATACAATTAATTAATCATCAAAATATTTATTTGATTTGTTTTTTGATTATTTTAATTATTACATATTATTTTTATGAAATAATTTGGATTTAATAATTATAATATCTATCGAACATATTACCATCCAATTAATTGGAAAATGATTATTTTCCTCATGCATATGTGTGGACTAACACCTCCATCAAGTGATGTGATTAACATTTCATGACAATTTTAAATTGATTCTAATATGGGTTGATTTAAATAATATATATGATTTATATGAAAAAAATAATGATTCTGTAAAAATGAATTACTAATTAAATGTATTTCATTCAATTCGACAAAATGTGAATATAACAGTTTAACATATGTTCGACCTACAGCCTCTATACATGTTTTAATTAATTTTTATATGAAAAAAAATTAATTTTGATGATATAAATATATATGATAAATATATATATGATATATATATTGTTACACAACAATATTTTTTGAGTTATTATTTTTAGATTTATTTAATATTTTGGACATTTTTCATGTCACGTAACATGGAAGATAAATTATTCTATACAAAATAACTATCTATGAAATTGATTATACACAAAGAAAAAATTAAACATTCACTACAAACCACATAAATCATAACATTCCATATATGGAATATCGAGGTCGGGTAATGTTAGACGGAAGACTGACTTCCCTCGATGGCGTTCATAACATGGAAGACAAAGTATTAGTGAAAAAGAATATATTATTAAAATATTCTTATTTAACATGATATATCATTTCCATTAAATTGATAATTATATTATTAACTTACTTATAAATAGATATCCGAATTCACTTGTCACCTATTAATCTTAAATGAACATAGAATTAAAAATAATATAATGATAATAACATTATAAAAGACTATTTTTATTTGTAAAATATTGGTTATCCTAATAAGTTAAAATAATTACAACTATTTAATTATATTAATTAAATTTATACGTAATACATTAAATAATTTTTTTTAATATTCATTACATTTGTTCTTTATTTATATAACGAGAATGTTATAAATAATACACATAAATACCTATATTTTTAAAAAATTATTTTTTTCACCTTTTACTGGATAACCTATTTTATATCTAAATTTTGGAACATTTTTAAATATAATATGAAAAATTAAATTCCATATTTGAAATAAAAAATTATGTTTTGGTAAATATTTGGTATTTTTGTGAAGTTTCAATATTTGGTAAATAGATAAAGATAATAAATTTTAATTCCAAACTATTTTATAATAAAAAAAAATTAAGGTGAAATTATATATAAATTTTGGTTTAAAGAATAATTTCATCAATATTTCTAAACTAATGCATCCTTGGTCATCAGAAAAATTTTCACTTTGTATTTGATAATAAAATCATTTCAATCTTGTGATGATTTTACTTTAAACCCATTGTTTCCTCTTATCTATTATATTAAATTTAAATAAAATTCTATGAAATTTGTTATTTGAATTTTGAAAAATGAGTTAAATAATTTGAATCACAATAATTTTTAAAATATGAAAATGATAATTTTTTTTGACAAAAAATTATTAGTGAAAGTAATTAAAATTCTTTACATCACTTATGGTAAAATCAAGCTTATGTAGGGACTCAAATATAATTTTAAGGGACTAATTTCACAATATAAATTTCCAAAAAATCATTTATTTCCTTAATTAGACCATAATTACTATTTTATTGACTTTGGTTAAATATTGGATCCACTTATAATTGGATAAATGTAGGTGGAATACCTTTTCAAAAAATTAACTAGAGTACCACTCCCCCCCCCCCACTATAAAATCCCCCATCCTCCCAATTTCAGAAACCTGTCAAGATTGATTTTATCAAAAAAATACCAACCCAAATATCTCAAAACCATTCCTTAAATAACTCTAGAATCATATCCTATGTAAGAATGAAATCTATGGAATCCTGTTGGTGAAATACAAAAGAGTTACCTAAAGAAGAGGTCTCATCTATTTTCAATATCTATAGTTTTATTTTCATTTTCCACCCCTTAATTATACATATTAAATTATAATACAAAATATAAATATAATAATATGTTTTTTCAATGGTCTCCACCTACTCTTATAGACACATCTATATAATGGGTAACAAACATATGATTTATATATTCGATAAACTTCTATCTCCCAAAACTATGATTGTTTACCGTTCCATTTCACCATTTAATTGAATGAAATTATGATTTAAATGTTGTTTATATATGGTAAATATGATAAATATTATTTATTTATGATTCTTCAATTCTGTTACAGCACATAAAGTTTTCATTCCATTTTGAGTAAATACAATACTTTTGTTTTAGGAATTGTGAACAAACACCCTCTTAAAGTGATGTGATTGATTCACACAGTACATGGAATGTATTAATTATTTGTTTATTGAAATTATTTGATATATATGATATAATAACAATGAATTAATGATATTATATATATATATATATTACATTTACATTCCTTTTAATATGATAATAAAACCTAAACAATATTGATGTGTACATATTAAATTTCTTCTCAATGAACAGTTTATTTTATATTGATATTATATTTTCCACATATTATTATAAAATAATTTTTCTATATATATATTATATTAATATAATTTTTTATAATCTATAAATAATTATAAATGTGGAAACACCAATGATATGACTATTATATTTTTGTGTTATATATACTTAACACGAATGTTTTATATAAATATTATTATTAATTTTCAAAAAAAAATTCATATAAAATATATGAACATTCATTCAATGGGTTAATGATTAAAAATTTAATAAATCATTAATGTAGATTTTCCCCAATTTCCATTCTTTAAGACACATGTTTTCTTATTCATCGATGTTCTTTGATGTGGTGTATATGCTTCCAATTAAAATTTTATATCATGTGTATCCTTATCAACAATGATATTTTATGCTGCATATCATTTCGTTTTCTTAAATTGGACGTATTAATCAATGTTCCCAAGTGTAACTGTTTTTTGAAATAATCTAGTCATTTCTGGAGATTATTTATAATTATTATTCCATTGATAAACTTTTAGGACCATTATCTCAATAAAATAAAGATTTATATTATTCTACATATATTAAATATATCTACATCTATTAGTGCAACATTTTCAATATTTGGTAGTAATGATAAATTTGAAAAAAATATAGAAAATTCTCATTATATCTCTATCATCAATCATAAATCATTTTTATTTCAAAAACCATGTTCTAAAAATGGTTATCAATGTTTTGAAATGTTATTTTAATATTATTTTCAAGGAAAACGATTTTAGAAATGTTTTATTTTATTAAATGTCCGATTTAAAATTTCTCATTAATACATTAAAATAAAATGGTCTTAAAAAGTATTTATTTATAAAAAATCATTTTTCAAAGAAGAAAGTATATTTTCTACATGAAATGTTTTTAAAATATAGTCCAATATTATTTAAAATATAATGCGACCTCTATTGGTGTAACTCATTCCTTTATTAGAAAATTATTGAATTTGTATTATTTTTCTGAATTTTTTCTGTTTTTATAGAATGTTGTTTATAAAACCCATTTACCATTCCCAGTTAATACGATTTTGATATAATCTTCTATTCAAAAGATATTATTTTTACAAAATTATTATTTATCTAGTGAATTTTTTCACATGTTATGATAATATTTCATATTTATGATAACTATTTTTTATGGGATGTGTTATGATTGTTTATGATTTTTGGCACAAGTATGTATGATTTCATTATGATTTGGTGGAGACCTATATATCTCTCCAATGAATTGAGTAATGATAAATGTTTTATAAGATCAATGGGTACACTATAGGGTATCCAAATCTGAAAATAAGAGGGTATAATAGAGGTAATCCCAAGAATAAATTAAAAGGGTACAGGGAAGGGAATATTTATACTAAATCTAGAGGGTGTTTTATAGGGAATCCAAAACATAAAATTGTTACACAAGTTGTTATCCCTGACCTAACATTTTATGGAAGTCTTGGTAGTCATCCTTGGCATATATTTTTTTATTGTTATGTGTATTCCATGAGTTCCATGTCATATTCTTTTATAGATAATGATGTTGTCTACCATATGATTGGTGTATTAAAAACTTCTAATATTTATTTCATGATTCAATTCCACTATAATTTATATACAATTTATGATATTATAATGTTATTATCACATTCTCATACCCTTATATGCATTTTTAGGCTTATAAATTTCAATTTTTTACCCTTAAAAAGCATTTGATATTACCCTTTCTTATTTTTCTATTCCCCATGATCAGAAGAAATATTTTTATGTATAAATATTAAGTTGGATATCTTTATTGGAATAATTTATTATATTTCATTGAGTGAGAATATTTTTTTCCCATATCTCCAAAGGAAATGAACTAATACATTTTTAGTCTATTTGTGTAATGTTTTTTGTATTCCAAAAAATTTATGTAAAAATTATGTACGAAATGGTAGGGTTGTTTTTGTTTTCATTAAAGCAATGTTTTAGTAAACATTTGGAAACTTGAACACAAAAACACTACTGATATCCCTTGGATATTTCTAAGGATATGTAGTGGTATGTCTCTATGGATAAGTATAAGTCTGAGTTATCCTTTAAAAAAATGTCTTGGTGTTTTGTTAAATGATTGATTGAGTTGTTTCATAAAATTACATCCCAATCTGGATACTACAAGTGGGTTTTGTACTAGCATAGATCTACCATGGAGTAAAAATTATGAAAAGGTGTCTTAGGCCTAAGTCAGTATATCATGGTACATGACAACATGCCTTACGGTGCAACTAGTATGACAAAACCATGGGATATTGTTGTTGAATTCACAAACCCATTTCAAACCATCATGATGGGTTTCAATAAAACATATCCTTGAAATCCCTATAGATAACCTATGGTTTCATAGATTTAAAAATGATTCACAATTTAGACATTCTATAAGTTTTTTTCTTTATTATTTGGTTCCACATTATGATATCTATGTCTTAATATATTCTTTTTTTACTCATTCCCTAGAACCCTAAGGAACAATGTTAATGGTGATTAGAATGAACAATGAATGAATTTGGCCTAATGAAATAAAATTATTTGGGAAATTTAATGTGAAATATCATTGATATTATCACCCATAATTACGAACATATGAACCAGGTTGAAATGTCAAATGGGAAAAGTAGGGAAAACATTCTTTTGAGTCCTTTATGAGGAAATACATTATGAGTTTTTGTGGGTTTTCATATCCACTTGTTTCTAAAAAATGGATCTGTACCACTAAAAATATTTTTTCTATTCAATAATGATTAGAGCATGTGAATTTTATTCTTCTTTTTTATTTTATAAATGGTAGAGAAGATTGGTTGTGCAATCTAATGAAGAAAAAAAATACAGAAAGTATAAATTGAATCCATGTATTTGGATGAGATAAATAACTTATTTTTCACTATGTAAATTCTTCAGATTATACATATGATTATGGAAATGTAATTCATAGAGAATATAAATAATTCTAATCAATCTATTCATTGACAAGAATATAAAATTTCATGTCATTCGAGATATTAATTGGGTATTATCATCCAACACCAATGAAAATATGATAGATTCATTGTGGGCATGAAACATCTTTATTAAATGGACTTAGATATAAGAGACATTATCACTAATGAAGCTTTTTTAAAAGTTCTCTAAAGGTGTTAATTTAGTAGGCTATGGGTATCATTCTTTGGGTATTTACATGAAAATGAATATGGAGTTCAATGGAAAATATAACAACCAATGGTAAAGTAATATGAGTATTTCATTATATAGAAACTGTAGGATGAAACCTGGAGGGAAATGGATTCAGAGGATTAATAAATGATTAATGTGTTGAAGTAAAGATCGTTGAGTAGCTGATTATCAAAGTGATGAGATTAATTTACCTACAAATGTTAATGTATAGAAATCCTCATAGAATTAACCTCTCACAATACAATGTTTCAGTTTCATGCAGTTTATCAAATATGATAAAAAGTGACCCAATATATGTGATAATTTGAATTGTAAGACACACAAACCTCTAAATATAATGGAAAAAAGGGGAGTAATATGATATGATAATTGTTGATTTGAACTAAGATAATTAGGATACTTTTATACTCCCCTCATCAACTAGTAATTTCTAGATTCATTTAGAATGAATAATCTATATGGAAATTTCATTGTTCATCCTTTATTGTGATTTCACATGGTTTTATTCCCCTATAAGGATAATGGAATAATAAAAACACATTTAATATTCAATAACTACATGTAAGGACCAATTTTTCAATTAAAATATATTTCTAATAAGATAAGATCAAACATATGGAATAAATAGTTATTTATATTTTTGAATAGTTATTTGGTTAACCATTTATGGAATGTTTAGGTCAAATATCTGATGAAGTTTTTAAGGAGAAGAATTTATATCACCATATTTTGATTTAGGTATGATGGATAACCTACCATATCAACTTTTTGTTTATGGTAACTAAAATGGGATGTGATGACTTATTCCATATCTTATTTTCTATTAGTGTTTCAAGATGAAAATAAATTGACCTTCCTTATTTAAGAAAGGGTTGAAGTGAAAATTGGTCAAGACCTCAAAAAAGGGATATATTTTATGTATAACTAGATGTGAGGTCATGTATGTGTAACATCTCATGAAAAAATGTAAGTTATAGGGATATTTATCTTGAATACATTAATGATGTCCTAGTAGATTGATTTTTTATGAATCGGTAATAGACATAAGAACTCCATATATAATAGGTTATAATACAATAGTTATAAAATATAATACTTATAGTCAGAGTGAAAGAATGTAGGAAACCATGTTATTCCTCCACATATTGTTATTGTTTCAATTGAAAGGATGGACCCAAATTTATTCACATGATTTTTATTATCCTTACATAGTGAACAATTGGATAATTATGTAATAACATATACTTTATTTGATACCTTTTAGGGATCCTTATTTTACAGTATCCATTAAAATGGGGGGTTGGTGAATTAATGGTATTATTTTATGAACTATTATTTTTGTACATAACATCTTATAATCAATAATTTTCCAATATGAATTAGGAATTTCCACACCCAGATCACATGTGTAGAAAAAATAAAAAATAAATGACACACATGAAATAAAATGTTTTAATATAATATCCCACTTCTTAATGGGATTGGATATCCCCCCCTAATAATTGATTCATCACCCATCTACATAAGTTTTTACAAATAAAAAAATTTATAGTTTCTATAAACTTACAGAACCAATGAGATTCTTCTCCTAGATCACATATGAGAACTTTTATAATCTCACAATACAATACATTATGTGAGACAAAATATAAATACCCATATCTAAATCTATTTGTTTCTACAAAGCTCAAAAGTTGTCTTTATCTAGGGACTAGTTAGATCAATAGTTCTACTTGTGTACATCGTTTTCATAAACATCGACATCTACATGGACTGATCCTACAGTCTCATAAACACTTCAAAGATCTTGAATGATCTAGATCATATAGAAAATTATGAATAATTACGCATGAAATCATCACCTCGCACGAAATTAATGTGTATTTAGTCATATTTTTCACTCATTGAGATTGTGATGTATTATTATCACAAAATAATTTCTCAAACTATTTTTTTGTTCAATAAATCATCAAAAAAAATTTCGTTGATACCTATCGAATTTTATATTCATATAAATTTTTTCAATAATAATGATTTCTGAAATGGAATTTTGGAAACTCCCGTAATATTTTTAATGAGTAACTATATATAATTTCGAATACGTAATGGATTTCAGATTCATCGTCTATTTTGTTACATTATGAATCCTAATTTTAATAGTTCAAAAATATGGATATAATTTATAACAAACGGGCCAATGTAGATTTATCTCACAAATCGATTATTAATATGAAAAGGCCTCATGTACACCAAAAAGTAGAGAAAAGGTTGTCAAATTTTGGTGAGGATTCGATGTGATACTGTGGGGAAATATACCATCTCATTTGAGTACATTAAAATAAAAAAATTAACCAAACACATAAACGTCCAAATATAACAGAGTTTGAAATATATGTAAAAAACCATAAAATTATATTATATTAAATATAGGAACTGTAACACTCACAATCATGTGATAATACAATTGAAGTATCCACCACATGGTGCACAATATATAAAAAAATTATAAATAAAATATTAAAAGTTCTATCGCTCTATTTGATATAAAAAACATATCTAGATTCTAACAATTGTCAAATTAATCTAGCTCAATCCATATATTCCACATAAGAAACACAACTTGATGAATCAGTATTTATCCTCTTAAATATACAAAATTCTAATTTTGATTCATCTATAAGAAAAAAAATGGTATTCATGAACCCAGTTTTCCTATATAATGGTTAAAAATAAATCACCGTAAACCACCTAAAATGGTGAAAAGAATATTTTATGTTATATCATTTCCATGAAACATGTTATATAGTTATCTTGTTTTAGTAAAACACAAATATAATAAACAATATAAAAATAAATGATTCATATAAAAATAATTTAATGTACCTTATGTTCATTATTAAAACCCACGGTAAATCTATCCATAGTGTGGCCTCAACGTAGAGGGATTTAAACATGTGTATCATTCCACCTCAAAATATTAATTACATTTTCTATATCCTAAGGATATATATCCAAAAAATATATCTATAAAAACAAATTCCAACCCTAGGATCTTACTCATGGTATAGAATGCATAAACCCAGAAGAAGAATGAGATAAAATACTCTTGACATATAGTCTGAACTATAGAAAAGACCACTATGTCGAATTTCTTTGAAAACCTGTCATTTTCAATGTAGTGATACTAAACTAAAGATGTTAATCGATCAAAATAATGGGTTTTCCCAACATCCACATCCACATAACGAGAATGGAAAACTCCACAATAAAAATATATAACCAAATCTGCTACATCATGAATGCCTCACGACCACGCAATCCCTAAATCCATATCTAGTGTGAATACCAATATTAGTGTGTCGCGAAAACACATCTATTTCACCCATTAGATATCTGGAATAATCTAACACTAGATAACCAATGACGGAGAGAACCAAATAAATCACATGGACAATTCATGGTCAATTAATACCCAAAACATCTCCTCTCTCACTTATACATGGTTAAGAACAAAAAATAACATCTCATCCATATTTCAAAAAAAAAACAAAGTGTCGAACAACTCCTGAATGAATTATAAAATGCCTTTTAAACCATTTAAAATATTCATTTACATTAATAATGTTAGGGGGAACCCTCCATGGTCATATATTAATTTATAGAAATGGGACACCACTTTGGGGTTCCAACATCACATCTAAACCACGGTATGATCTCTTCATTGAAAAACGATGTTGACCTCTTCAATATAGAACCCAGATATCATGAAAATCCATCACTATGAGGGAATCTAAAATCAAAATCATGAAAATAGGTAATCCAAAACTAGTACATAATATCATTCCCAAATGTATCTTAATGAAACTAATCTATACCCAAAACACAACATTTTTCTCTAAGATAAATGTGTATAGTTGAACAAAACATTAAAAAACATGATCTATTTCTCGATTAGAAAAACTAAAAAAACATCCATGATACCATATAATATTTCCTTCCATGAACCATCTAAAATATCGACACATAAAATAAAATTTGATCTCATTTTTTTAATATCATAATATCATGACCCTCCCTCATTCCATGCATTACAATCCATCCCTTGAGAGGATTCTATGATAAAAAAATATTGGAAAGCATCCAAAAATATATCTCCTAATCAAAAATTCATTCCAAATAGCATATACGTGTGAAAAGGATTCTACAAAAATGATCTAACAATGAAAAAATTAGACTGGACTACTCACATGTTTTGTTCTTATTCAATGAATATAAATTAAGAAAACACAACCAATGCCGAAATACAAAAATTTTACATTGACTAAAAAATGTTTACACCAAAATAACTGCCCTATTGTTTTTCAAAACACACTTACTGTACACATTCCAAAAATACATTTCATATACCAAACATAGATTATGTGAAAGTCACATATGGTATGAAACTTTATGCCTCACACATGGTCATTCCATGTACTATAATGATCCTCCATCGATTTTCTATACATGATTATTATTCATATACCCTACACGACCATGTTCCATACTATGTAATTGGGATTATCCAAGTAGAAACCCCCCAAAATACACAAATCCCATGATTCACTCAATAAAACCAACAATAAACCATTTAATGGTACCCAATTACACATATAGGGATTAAAAAAATAGAAAATACAAATCTATTATTAAAAAAGGCTTACCAAACATTGAATCAACCCAATCAATACATTGGAATTACACTTGAATGTTGTTTTTACTCAGTAATCCTATATTAAAAAACATGAATGAGTCATGTAAGCATTATCATATCCCTCTCCTTCTCTTTATCTAGTTTTAGAATCACAAAAATAAGGTGTATCTACCTATATAAGAATAAAATTGGAAATGTGGAATGAAATGGGGGAAAACAAGATAGGAAAAAAATTGAAAAAATAAGGGTCCAAGACAAGACCATGATCATCCTTGACATCCATGATGGTTTATGAATGACCTGGACTATCATATTATTTAAATCCCAACAACATAGTAAAAATTTTATCCCAATTCACCAGTAAAATTTAATCTACATTCAAAGAGGCATGAATAATTATTAATTATTTAAATAATTCTTATATATTTATTGATAATATAAATAGTTCAATATTTCTCCAAACATTTTCCTTAATTCAAATTAACTATTATGAAACTAAATGAGTGGTCAAAAAATTTATATGATATCTACTGATAGGAGAGATTAAAATTTTTCCTCCCATACAACTTAAGAAACAAAATTCAATTTTCCTATGATTTTATAAATATAGGAAAAATTATACTCAATACAACACCTTAACCATATTTATTATCTCCAATGATAATCAACAATGATTATTAGATTTCATGATTAACTATTATAATTGCATCAAATGATTCCTCATTAATTATCAATTGAATGGAATCATATATTCGACAATTATTCAAAAAGAAAGGTCATTCATATTTTATCAATAATATATCCCCAACCACAGGAGTTTCCTTATCACCTCCCCAAGTCCAGAACAATAAACTCCCTGGTTGACATCCCATAATCTACCAAACTCATTTAATGGATTTCAATAACTCTCTTACAAAAAATTTATTATATGAAACAACAACCATATAATCTTCCCATATTAATTTAAATGAAGCATCTATGCTCAACAACTGATACAGAAGGATGCTCATGAAATCAAATTCCCAATATTGAGATCTATACTATATGAATTCCCTTAAATTAAACTTCATGTGAATAAATCAATAAGATTATTATGAACACACTACATAGAAACATCTCATACCCATATAAATTCATATAATTTCTATTATAGTACACATAAACTCCCTATCCATGATCCTCATACATGTCAGTTCCAATAAGCTAAAGTAACATCGATGTTTCACGCCAAAATTTAGGTATCTTTGTAATACAAGATCATCCTAACCACCACAAAAACTGATTACATTGAACTACACCAATGGTGTTCTAACATCGACCTCACAATTCCACAAAATGTCTATCCAGAAAAAATTAAGCTAGAAGTCCAACTCAACCTTTATGATTAAAAAACAATAAAATAATGAGAATTCATAGTGATATTCTTCTTAAAACCTTGTCACTATATGAGCTAGAAAACCCTATCATGGAATTGTAAACTCTTTTTTAACATGAGCCTAATATAAAAAAACATATATGGAATAATTTACCTTATTGAGAAAAAAAGGTATGCTATTCCAAAACTAAATAATAACGGTCACCAAGCATCCATCATTGAACGGAAAAAATTAATATCATTGGTTAACATATCATCCGAGGAAAAATATTTTTAGTTTAGTTAAGTATAGGAGTACCAAACAACAATAAAAATCAACACTATATAAGTAAATATTCTCACATTATAAAACAGAACCACCGTCATCCAGAAAAACAAATAAGTACAAATATAATTAATAATAAATGTATATTATGAAGAATATATAGTATAATATATCCATTGGACCTGGATCTATAAAAAAATCATAAATCAAAAACTCAATTGCATCACCTACGGTGATAATCATATAACTGTAACAAGAAAAACCAATGAAAAAATATCATCACCCTAGTAACCTATGTTTATAATCAATAAAGTAGTTCATGATGAACCGGTATGATATCCATCACAACATAAAATTATTTAATAGACCATGTATTTACCAACTTCCCATACAAAAAACAAGATAATCCCAAATACCATTTCTTTCATGATCCTTGGTAGGTTAACTAGACATGAAACTCATTATTTCTCATGAAAGGGTTTCAGGAATTCATCCTCATTTGTCTGAGGATACAGTCTACATGTGAGAAACATAAAAAAATTGAGGGGACTATATCCTAAAATAAAAGGGATTTAAAATCGTAAAATTTTCTAAACACATACACATCCATAAACATTATATATCACATTATAAAAAAACAAAAAAACCATAAAATGAAATTTAAAAATATTCACCATCATGATATAATATAAAAAATGGTTCACTAACTAGACTAGCCACATATAAATATTAACAAATGAAAAATTACAGATAGATCATTTCCCATATCCTACATAAACCACAAATTCAGTCTCAAAAAAGTGTCAAATTACTCCAGACCGATCCTTAAACTCTACATGAGAAACTTCACTTGATAATGAATCATTGGACCCCTGCCAAATGTAATTAGGGAAGTCTAACTTTATATAAATGTATACATATGGACATTAGACACACCAAATTTTCATATATGTGTTGGGGAAGTAATCATGATTGGACACCCCTAATTATCACCAAAAAACTATTTGCATAACATATTTCAGAAACATGTGATACTCCCATTATAACAATGAAAGTTGTAGAATAAAATAAAAAAATCGTTAAAAATGTTATAAAAAAATAATAAATCATTATTTTCTATCATGAATCCCTTTTTAAATTGAACCTCTTTGTTTTCCCCAAAGAAGATGACCTAAACCACATGGCTCGCCCAATCACATTACAACTGGAATATCCATCATATCACAATATGATCTAGGAATCTGAAACATCAATTAGAAAACCACTATTTTTCATTAATTTTTCTTTTCATATAAATATAATTTCGTTGATATAATTCATTATATGAAACTCTGAGCTTAATCAAACCATGATAAACATTTAATATATTTTTATTTCATGTTATTATTATAAAAAACATTCCAGATTTGAATATATGAGTTAGATTAAATAAAAATTTGAATATCTATGGTTTATAATAGTATAAACATAACTAAATATTTATAAATTAATTTTATATGCACATAAAATTTAACAAAAAACTAAGGAGATTTTTTTTTCTAAAAAAAATCTTCTTTTGGAAATTTTTTTTATTAATAAATTAAACTAGTCACAATTTGTGAATTTTTTAAGGATATATATATATATATATATATATATATATTATATTTAATTATTGTTTTAACATTATTATAATATTATTTTTATGAATTAGATAATAATTAACCATTTTTATGCTTAAAAATATGTGTTTTTAATAATCAGAATTCGTCTTATATGGCAGACTTCTTTTAAAATTAATTTCATTTAATTATATATAACTAACCATTAAAATTTGATTCATAATTTTCAAAAATTTGGATTAAATTTAGTAAATAATCTCCCATTGTTTTTATTAATATTAATAACAATTATAGAAAATTTTACTACCACTATAATGTTATAATTAGTATATAAGGATTAAGAATGTAACGATGACTAAAATGTAACCCTAACACTTGAATTAATTTTATTGGATGATTATATTTCAACCATAGTTATCCATAATTTTAATATAAAACCCTTTGATTCTATTTTTTCCTTAATATTTATTCTTATAATGTTTTATGTAATGAAAGGTCATAAATTTCATTCTCATTATATTTTTGACAATATTTCTTCAATTAATAGATATATAAAATAAATGAGTATAAAATATAATTTTTAATATAATTTTATTTATTTATAGAAATCAATAAAAATTATAGATGAGTATAAAATATTAGAGATGTTTTAATGAATTTAACTCTAATTTCAAACCAATAATTGAGTACATAAGGTGAAATTAAATTAATAATGTCAAAAAAGAAATTAGTTATATATTATGTGAATAATATTTGATTATATTATTTAAAAACAAAAAAAATATTGAATTAGGAATAGGTGAATAATATATAGGATAATATTTCAACCCATGTAAATTAATGATTCAACATTGACATTATATGTAAAATTATAACCCCTTAAGAGTGAAAAAGTTTTTTTCGTGGTTAATGATAGAATATATTTACTAAGGGGATAACCCAAAATATATGGTGTATAAATACACTTAAAGGAAGGAAAAATTAAGTTTTGGATGTAATTTCTAACAATTAATACTGTATATATTAATATATGTACATATAGACAGATTTTCATGAGAATTTATTTACCATATTTTAAACTTTTCTGAAATTCCATGTACTTCCTCTATATCGATTATAAAATAAACCCTTCCATTGTATTATGTACGAAAAAATTATCCATATATCTCAAAAATACCAAACCCAATATTCTTAAATAATTACTTATTGAAATTATTTTGGTGTTTTTACTCCGAAAAAAACATCTATTGGATCATTCAGATGAGATCTAAAGGTGTTTTGCCAAAGAATATGTAATCACCTTAACTTATTAGTTGATTTTTAATTATTCTTTTAATTCATTTAAATTTTTGGTATATATTATAAAACATTATTGTAATTATTCTAAATTTACTAAAATGGTATCATTATTTATTTACCATAATTATCCAATGAATTTCCCATCAAAAGTGAACTAAAATAATAACTCGTGCATATGGAGGACTCACCATCTCCATGGAGGGAAAAAAATCATTATTCATCACCATACTAATTTGATGTGTATTATTTTTATTTAATTTGTATATATTTTTATTTTTATGTAATTTTTAATTTTTAATTATAATATCAATCTAACTTATTACATTCCAATTCATTGAATATAATAATTTTCCTTACACATATGTGTGGAATAACACCTCCACGAAGTGATGTGATTAACATTTAATATAAATTCTAAATGGATTTTAATAAAGATTGATTTTAATAATATATTATTTATATGAAAAACTAATTATTTTGAAATTGTGAATTATTAATTAACTTTATTTCAAACAATTCGTCAAAATAGTTTTATAAAATTTTATCATATGTACATCCAATTATCTCAATAAATGTGTTAATTTATTTTTATATCTTAAAAATTTATTTATGAAGCTATATATATATATATATCATATATATATATATGATATATATATATATATATTATACCATGATATTTTGTGATTTATTATTTTTAGATTTATTTAATCTTTTTGACATTTTTCATTTCACATAACATTAAAAATAGTTTATTTTATTCTAAATAAATATCTATGACTTTTATTATACAAAAAAAATCAATCCTTCACTACACACCACAGAAATTGTATCTTTCCCTATATGGAATATTGAGGCCCGGTTACGTTAGATGCAAGACTGACTTTCCTCGATGGCTTTCGTAACATTCATGAAAATGAGTTACTGAACTATAATATATTATTAAAATATTATTATTTAACATGATTTAAGATATCCATTAATTTTATAATTATATGATTAGTTAACCTATGAATATAAATTTGACTTCATTTTTCACCTATTATTTTGAAAAAAATATCGGAAGAAAATAAATATAAGGATAATAATTTTTTAAAAGACTATTTTTATTTAAAAAAGATGGCTCATCTTATAAGTTAAATAAATTACTAATATTGAATTATAATAATTAAATTTATATGTAATATATTTAAAAAATATTTTTAATATTCATAAAATTGGTTTGTATGCATAAGATGGAAATATTTTAAATATTACACATAAAACCTTATAATTTTATAAAAGAAGTCTTCTAAAATTTTAATGGAAAACCTATTTTAAATCTAAATTTTTAAATATTTTTAAATATAATTTTTTAACACAAATTCTATATTTGAAAAAATTATTTATGGTAAATATTGGGTATTTTTTGTGAAGTATAAATTTTTTATTAGTAGTTAAAGATAATAAATTTTAATTTAAAACTAATTTATAATAATATTTACTTGTAAGGTAAAATTAAATAGTAATTTTTGTTTAAAGATTATTTTGATCAATATTTCTCAATTAATGCATACTAGGTTATTGGAATAAATTTCACTTGTAATTTTTCAATAAATTCATCGCAATTGTTTGAACATTTTACTTTAAATCCTATATTGTCATCCCATCTATGGGGTCAAATTTAAATTAATTTCTATGAAATTTCTGATTTGAAATGATAAAAATGTGTTATGTAATTTTAATCAAAATACCTTTTAATGTATAATAATGTTAACTTTTTTTGAATGAAAAATATTAGTAAAAGTACTTAAAATTAATCACATCGATTAAGCAAAAGTCAAGCTTAACTAGGGACTAAAACATAAACATAAGGGACTAATTATCCAATAAAAACTTCCAAAAGATATTTTATTTCTATAATTAGACCATAATATCAATTTTATTGACTTTTCATAAATAATGGATCCAGTTACAATTGGATAAATATCAGTGGAATTCCTTTTCAAAAAATTAACAGAAGTACCACTCCTCCTCTAATATAAAAATCCTCCTCTCCTCCTAATTTCAGAAACCTCTCAAGGTAGCTTTGATCAAACAAATATCTTCCCAAATATCTCAAAAACATCCCTAATATAATCCTATAATCATCACCTTTGTAATAATTAAATCCATGAAATCACAATAGTGAAATACAAAGGAGTTACATAAAGAAGAGATATTATCTTTTCCCATGCTCTTTAGTTTTATCTTGATTATCCACACCTTAACTATACCTTTTCCATTATAATAAAAAAAAAATTAAATTTTTTTCTATGGTTTCTACCAACACATACAAACACATTTATCTAATGGGTAACGATCATATGATTTTTGTGTATGAAGAACTACAACCTCCCGAAACATTGGTTGTTTATTGTTCCATTGCCCCATTAAATTGTAGGTAATTATGATTTAACAGTTGTGTATATATGATATATACACTAAATATTATTTGTTTATGATTCTTCAATTTTGTTACAAACATAAACTTTTAATTACCATTTTGTGTAAATACAATACTTTTGTTTTGAGAAATTGTGAACTACCTCCCTATTAATGTGATGTGATTGATTCACACACTACATGGAATGTATTACAAATGTAATTGTTGAAATTATATGATATATATGAAATAATAAAAACCCATTCATGATATTATATATATATATATATAGTTCGTTTACTTACCACTCAATATGATAATAAAACATAAACAACATTCTTGTGTACATATAAAATTTCATCTCTACGAACAGTTTATTTTATTTTGAACTTATATACTCTAAATATTATTATAATATAATTTTACTGAATATATATTATATTTATATCATTTTTTATAATCTATAAATAATTTTAAATGTTTAAGGACCAATGATATATCAAATATTATCGTGTGTTATATATACTAAATATGAATGCATTATATGATGATTATTGATATATTTCTAAACATTTTAATATAAAATATATGATATTTCATTCATTGGTTAAAGATTAAAAATTTAATAAATCATTAAAGTATATTAGACCCAATTTCCCTTCATTAAGACACAATATTTGTTATTCATTAATGTTCTTTAAAAAGGTGTATATTCTTCCACATGAAATTTTATATCATGTGAATTGTTATCTACCATGATATTGTGTGCTCCATATAATTTCATTTTCTTAAATTGGATGTATGAATCTAAGTTAATTAGTGGTAATAGCTTGTTGAAACAATATCTTCCTTTTTTGATATTATTTATGATAATTATTCCTTCGATAAAATGTTGTGACTAATATCTCTATAAAATAATGTTTATAATCTCCTACTTATATATCTCCATATATTTGTAACACATTTTCATTAGTCGGTAGTAATGATAAATGTAAAAAAAATATTATCAAAATACTCACTATATATCTATCATCCATTATATATCATTTTCATTTCAAAAAATAAGTTCTAAAAAATATTTAAAATATTTCTATATGATAATTTTCAAGGAAAATTATTTTTTAAATGTTTTATTTTATTTCATGTTTGATTTATAATTTCACATTAATACATTTTAAAAAATGATCTTCAAAAGGATTAATTTATTAATAATCATTTTTAAAATAAGATAGAATATTTTTCACAATAAGTGTTTTTAAAATATATTCCTATATTATTTTCTATATAATGTGACATCTATTGGTGTTACTAAAGGCTTTATTGGAAAATTATTGAATTCTTATTGATTCTCTAAATGGTTTATGTTTTTATTGAATGTTGATTATGAAACCCGTTAACCATTAACAGTTTATATTATTTTGAAATCTTTTTCTTTTCTGAGGGTTTTATTATGATGAAATGATTTTGGAACTTATGTATTTTTTCACATGTTATGATTAAATTTCATGTTTACAATACCAATTTCATTTTATGGTGTCTGATATGATTGTTTATAATTTTTTGCACATGTATGAATGATTTCATTATGATATGGTTGGGACCTCTATCTCTCTCCAAACTAATTGAGTAATGATAAATGTTCTATATGATCAATGGGTACCCTGGAGGGTATCCAAATCCCGAAAAAAGAGGGTATAAGGAAGGGAATACCAAGCATGAAATAAAAGGGTACATGGGAGGGAATCCTAATACTGAAACTAGATGGTGTTTGGGAGGTAATCAAAAATCTAAATTTGGTACATATGTGTTTATCCCAATCCAAACATCTTATTGACTTCTTGGTAGTCATCTATGACATATATTGTTTTATGATAATGTGTATTCCATGAGTTCCATGTAATATTCCTTTAGGGAAAATGTTCTTTTTTCCCTTATGATTCATGTCTTATTAACTATTAACATTTGTTCCATGTTTTGAGTTCATGATATTTTATATACAATGTATGATTTTTAATGTTACTATCACATTCTCATACCCATATAAGCATTTATTAAGAATACGAATTTCAATTATTTACCCTTACAGAGCATTTGATATTACTCATTCTTATGTTTTCATTCCCTATGATCTGATGAAATATTATTATGTATACATATTTAAGTGGGTATCTTTATTGGTAAAATTTATTATATTTCACTGAGTGAGAATATTTTTGTCCCATGTTTCAAAAGGAACTGAACTAATATGGTATTTTGTAGTTGATTAGTTTAATTTTCTTTGTATTCCATAGAAGTTAAGTAATGTTAATGTATGAGAAGTGTGGGTTGTTTCAGTTAGTATTGGAGAGATGTTCTAGTAAACATTTGGAATCTAGGACACAAAAACTCTAGTGATATCCATTGGTATATTTCTATGGGTATGAAGTGGGATGTCTCTAAGGATAAGTATAAGTGTGAGATATCCTTTAAGAATTTTTTTTAAAATTTTGGTAAAGTATTGAGTGAGTTGTTTCATAAAAATACATCCCAATCTAGATAGTTCAAGTTGGTGTGTTACATTCATAGATGTACCTTATAGTAAAAAATCTTAAAATGTGTCTTGGGACTAAATCAGTATAACACAATACATGAAAACAAGCCTTACTGTGCAACTAGTTTGACAAAACTTGGGGATATGGTTTGTATATTCACAAACTCATTTCAGACAAACATGTTGGATTTAAACAGAATATTTCCATGAAGAAACAAGGAAAAACCTATGGTTTCATAGATTTAAAATTAATTAATAATTTATAAATTTTATAAGTGGTTTCTCATTATTATTCGGGTCCTCTTTATGATAACTGCTTCATACTATATTCATTTGATATACTCAGTGCCTAGAACACTGAGGAATGTTGTTAGTGGTGATTTGAATGAACAATGAATGATTATCCTACTAAGAAAAAAATATTTGTGAAATATAATATGAAACATCATTGATATGCTCACCCATGTTTTCCATTATATGAACCATTTTGATCACCCAAATTGGAAAATCAGGGAACAAAATTCTTTTGATTACTTCATGAGGAAATGTATGCTGACTTTTGGTGGGTATTCTAATTCACTCTGGGTATTAAAATGGATCAGTACAACTAATAAAATTTTTTTCATTAAAAAATGTTTATAACATTATAATGTTATTCATCCTATTTATTTCATAAAATGTTAGGAAGAATAGTGGTAGAATCTAATAAAGTATAAATGTCCGTAAGAAGAAATTGAATCCACGGATTGGGACGAGATAAATAATCTATTTTTTAGTCTTTACATTCCTCAAATTACACATATGATGATGTAAAATTAATTCATATTTCTTATAAATAATACTAATGAATCTATTCATTGTCGTGAAGAAAATATTACAAGGCATTCGAGATATTCATTAGGTATTATCATCCAACACAATAGAAAATATATTGATTCATTGGTGGGATGAAACATGATCTTTGAATGGCCTTGGTTATAAAAGAAATTACCAATAATAAAGAATTTTCTAGAAGTGATATTAAGGTATAAATTGAGTTGGAATTGTGTATCATTCTCATGGTATGGAAATGAAAATTATTATGGATTTCAATGGAAAATATTACAACCATTGATAAAGGAAAATGAGCCTTCCGTTATGTAGAATGTGTTGGATGAATCATGGAGGGAATTGGATTTAGGGGAAAAGAAATGATTTAAATGTTGATGGGAGATCATTGAGCAGTATAATATCAAAGTGAAGCGATGAATTTAGCTACAATAGTTAATATTGATAAATCTCCACATAAATCACCTCTCACACTACAATGTTTCAGCTTCACAGAGTTTATCCAATATGGTAAAAATTGACCCAATCCACGTGATAATGTGAATTGTATTCCCCACAAAGATCAGATGATAATGGGAAAAAGTGGAATATTATGCTTCCATAATTAATGATGTGAACAATGATAATTCATATATTTTTATACTCCCTTCATTAATTAGGAATCTCGAGAATTATTTTGTATGAACAATCCCCATGAAAAATTATTTGTTCATAATTTAGTGTGATATAATGTGATTTTATCCCCCCACATGGATAATGGAATAATAGAATCACATTTAATATTAAATTAGTACAAGGAAATACCAATTTTTATCATTAAAATGTATTTCGTATGAGATATGATCATACATAAGGTAGAAATGGTGTTTTTTATTTTTGAATGGTTATTAGGTTAACCATTTATGGTGTGTTTAGGAAAAACATCTGATAATGTTTGAAAGGTGAAAATTTTATATCCCCATATGTGGATTTATGTATATTGGATAACCTACCCAATAATCTTTTTGTTTTTGGTAAAATAAGTGGGATTTGATGACTTATCCTAGATCTTATTCTCTGTAGCTGCTTCATGATGAAAATAAATTGACCTTCATTTTTAAGAAATATTTGAAGTGTAAGTTTGTAAAGACCATAAGAAAGGGAGAGATTTGACGTATTTTGGACATGACATCCTTCATGTATAACATCTCATGAAAATATGTAAACTAGAGGGATAATTATCTTGAATGCATAAATGATGTCCTAGTAGATTGAAATTTTTTATTAATCAAATGGATGAAAAGATTCTCCTTGATTTATGTATTTGTGAGTGTTAAATATATCCAAAACATATTCAGTATCACTCTCCATCATAACATGATGATTATATGTCTCTTCCAGGTACATATTTTCACTTCACACCAATGTTGTGCTTTTTTGGAATCCAGTTATGAGTAATTTTGGGTAATCGTTACAGCTCCATCTTTTCTTTTTCCTAAAGGATGTTTTTCTGTTAATTTTTACGATGTAGGTTTATATTAAAGTATCATTAATGTATTAAAACTGTGATGACCCAGACCCCCCTTGGTCCCTTCCTTTGCCAAAAAAATCCGGTTTCCTTGCGGGGTACCGATCGGTGAGACCGATCGGTGAGACCGACCGGTGACACCGATCGAAGAGACCGATCGGTGAGACCGACCGGTGAGACCGACCGGTGAGACCGATCAGTGAGACTGATCGGTGAGACCGATCGGTGAGACCGATCGGTGAGACCGATCGGTGAGACCGATCGGTGAGACCGATCGGTGAGACCGATCGGTGAGACCGATCGGTGTGACCGATCGGTGTGACCGATCGGTGAGACCGATCGGTGAGACTGATCGGTGAGACCGGCCGACGTCGCCCGGCCTTGCCAAGTTGTTCCAGTAACGTTCCTTTTTCGCAAATAGGGTTTTAAACCCTATTCTTCCTTGTTAAAAATATCTTGGGAATCCGAAACGCGCACAAAGGTTTTAATTAAATGCTTCATTAATTCATGGGTCGGTTAAAACCACCCAGTGCCATTAATGATGAGTCAAGCCACGTGGTCAACCCACGACTCCCTCGTCTTCCGTGGTTTTGTGTTTCATCTCAACCGTCCCCAGCTCTTATAATTAAGGGTTAGGCCGTGGCTTCCCCCCTTCTTCGATCGTGGCTCTTCTGGTGCATCGGGACCGCCGCGTCGTTATCCGTAAAGTTCCGCGCCCCCGGCCTAAACGTCGATCATCTATCAACAAGTAGGGAATTTCTCTCATCTCTCACTTTTGTGTATCATGCGGGGTGGGCGTTACTTTTGTTCCTATGGAATTGGTTGAACCAAACCCTAATGAAGATAATAAACGAAGTTCTAAAGGAAGAAGGGGAAGGGGTTGTGATCGTTGTTATGCTTTATCTTGTGATCATCCCTTTTGTTGTACTGGTTTATGTTTTCTGAAAATTGAGGTCGTTGGTGGTCGTGTGTGTGCACTTGAATCCCCTCATGATGTTTTAAATGGGTTGCTGAAATTGTGAACTCCTGCTGTGAAATTGGTTAACCACGTATATCCGGCTGAATAATTGAAAGCACCAGGATCGGCCCTTCTGTGATAACTCCCGGTTAGAACACACGGAATTTGAAATCATGGAGTGTGTTAAATCGTTTAAATCTGAAAATCCCTGACTTGTGTTGGTAGTGGTTAGTGGTTGTTTTCCCTTCGGGCCGTTTGCTGGAAATGTGGGAGGGGATGGGATCCCCTGTTCTTTTTATACTCTCGGTGGCTGTGTGAATTTGGGGGATGGGATCTCCTGTTGGCATGGTTTCAGTGGTTGTGAGTTTTTATCACAAATTGGGGAGAGATCCTCTGTTGGCAGAACCGGGTGTGAGTGTTTTGGTTGATCTATGCTTTGACGTTTTCCTTGGTTATGCTTATGGTAGTTGCCCAGTAGTGCTTAAAATTAATTGAACTTTTGACTGAACGTGAAACAAGAATGGGACAGATGGTTTGTGGGCAAGGGCCGTGAATTTTGACTCGGACGTTGTGGTGTTGTGTTCTGCAGGTTGGCTAGGAAAACCTAAGTTTTGGGTGAGTGTTTGTTACCTATATCTATACTTGTATCTTTGTGTTTCTTATTCGCGCCCCACCCAAGTTGAGCACTTAGTGAAGAACACCCCCATTTATGGGGGAAGGGTGTTTTTCCCAACACTATACTTAGTGGCTGGTTATTAGCTCATTTTCTGCTCCCTTTCCCGGATAGCCCAAGTACCTTCGGGCAGGCTGTGATGGCCTGAAGTCCATTATTAGCCCAAGAACCATCGGGCAGGGTGTTGTGGTGGTTGGCCAGGTGTGTGCGGCAGGTGGTTTCCCAAGTGTCTTCGGGATGAGGCCCAGGTGTTTTCGGGCGTGGCAGTGGATCCTTTAGCCCAGGTGTCTTCGGGCGTAGCGGTGGTTGTTCTGGCCTAGGTGTTTGCAGGCGTGGTTACATGTGACAGTTGAGGCCCAGGTGTGTGCGGGCGGGATTTGGCAGTGGGACTGCGTGTGGTTGTGGCCCAGGTGTGTGCGGGCGGGTGTGGCAGTGGGACTGCGGTGAGAATGGCGGGATTGGTCCGATGCGTAGGATGTCTCAATAACCAGTGGGAAAGTGGCGCGGGGTACCCAAACATCGATGTGCTCTTATTATATATATTACTTGACTTGCGTTATTTGGGGAGTGAGCCTTGGTGAGGCCTGGGATGGATAGTTTGCCTTGTTAGTTGTTTGGTTCACTCTTTTCTCACGGGACTTTAGTACGTTCCCCCACTTGTGCACGAGAGTCTTGGTTTTCCCTACTGAGTGTACTTGTATGCTCACCCTACGTTTACTTTCAGGTTTCCAGGAGGACTACCAGGGCTGCGCGGGACCCTATTAGTCGGACAGTTGGAGTTGTCGTTGTTGTCGTACCTTTGTTTTCTTTTGGTATTGTACTTGAGATCTTTCTTTTTCTTTTGTACTTGTACCTTGTTGGAAACTGTTTAAACATGCATGGGGGGCTTTATTTGGGTTCATTTATATAAACTTGTTTCTTTTCCTTTTTGGGAGGTCGACTTGTCCTTTTTCTCGATCCTAAATAATAATAAAAAGGGTAATGCCTTCCATTTGAGAGAATTTTCTATACCCTTGGTGCTAGTCGCCACTCCGGGACCTATTGAAGGCGGGTTTCGGGGGTCATTATCTCTCCTTCAACTTAAAGAAGGAAGGGCCTGGGAATCCGCTGACTCTTCCCTCCTTTTGGTGAAGGCGGGTCGTGACAGAATGGTATCAAAGGAGGTTGAGAGATAGGACGGAGTCTGGAGTTAGGCACAGTAAGGATTGCATGGGATGGTAAGGCAACAGCGTTGGGTGACCTTGGTGCGTGAATTAGGCCAGGGAGGACCAGCTAGGACACGGGATTTTAGGGCCCCCCGTGATCCGATGCAAGGACTCTGGACCTACCGAACGACCAAGTGAGGCCACACTGATTTCAGGGTAGAGACCCTAGGAAAGGTACATGCATCATAAATGACTTGTGTTTTGTGTTTCTGGGATGTCTTGGGAAATTAAGAATAAATTAAATCTTAATAAGTTTTGAGAATGGTTTTCTTTGCACTACTGGGCTTAGGCATTCCTTGTTTACCTTGCAGCTATGGCACCTGGAAGGCGACCACGTGTGGTACAGGCGATCGAGACTCCTGAGACTACTTTGGCCAATCGGCAGAGAGCTGGTTGGGAGGAAGAGGACAACCAGTGGTAGAAGACTCTTCGAGCCTTTCAGCGACAGGCCCTCGAGAAATATGAGGGCAGCACCTCCGACATGAAGACGGAAGGCTGGCTGGAGGAGCTAGTCATAGCCTTCGGCCTGATTCGGGCCCCGACGGAGTACTGGGTTCCTCTGGCTGTTAGCCAGATGCGAGGAGCGGCACGTCAGTGGTGGATGCTTCACCTGGGGAGTAGGAAAGAGTCTGAGGTTGCTTGGGCGGACTTCGAGAAGGAGTTCCGGGCGGAGTTTCTCTCCTCGACAATGAAGGCGGAGAAGAGGCAGGAGCTACTCTCCCTCCAGCAGGGGAGCATGTCCGTGAGGGAACTTGGAATCAAGTTCAAGGACCTCCTGCGTTTTTCTCCGGACCTCTTTCCCGATGAGGAGTCTCGGGCAAGACGTTTGGAGGCGGCGCTCCGACCCTCCCTCCAGTATGCTGTTACCCCCTTTACCCTTCCGACATACTTAGAGGTTTAGAAGAAGGCCAAAGTGGTGGAAAGGATGCACGCTCTAGGCGGACTGTCACGAGAAGGGATCCAGCTGGGACCATCGAAGGGGAAGGCCGTCAGCACCAGGCCTCCAGCATCGGGACCCTCCAGGTTCCGACCCACAGGGAGCAGGCCGCAGCAGTTTCAGTTTGGATCCCCTGGCCCACGTTCTTTTCCTTCAGGCTCGGGACCACGGTGCTTCATCTGCGGGAGCCCTGGACATCTTCGGAGTCAGTGCCCCGATCGGGTGCAGTACAGCAGTGGCAGTCATCCCCAGCGTCCGCCGCAGCAGCAGTTCCCAGCCAGACCCTTCCAGCAGCAGCAGCAGGGACAGCGAGCTCCCGCTCCTCCGCAGACAGACATAGGAGGGGGAGGCCGACCTCAGGGCGCTCCCCAGGGACCTTGACCAGGGCGTGGTCGGGGAGGTGGCCGACAGCCGAGGGGCAGGGGAGCTGGGCGTGGACAGTTAAACGCCGCAGAACCAACAGTTCCAGCAGGGCCAGAGGTTGTTCGAGGTACGATCAGTGTGTTTAGCACTCTTGCTTATGCTTTGTTCGATACCGGAGCTTCGCACTCCTTTGTTGCACCTAGTCTAGCCCGCGCCTTGGGTCTAGATGCCGAGAGACTTCCAGTGCCCCTGGTGTTGAGCACACCAGTTGGAGGTCAGACCGACTTGCTGTTCGTTTGTCGGGGATGTAGACTGATGTTGGGGACACATCAGTCGGTTAAGGATCTCCTTCTTCTACAGATTCGGCCGTACGATGTCATCCTAGGCATCGACTGGCTATTTTCTGTGTGCGCCGTCATCGACTGTTTCCAAGGGAGGGTGGTGTTCTCCGGTTTGGACGGCCAGCGTGTTACTTTCACCGGCGAGCGGAGCTGTCCGAAGGGAAATAGGAGGGAGGAACCTCTCCTCTCTTTGTTGACCGAACTGACGATAGAATCAACAGATGAGGAAATGGTGGAAGTACCAGAGATTGTTCGTGAATTTATGGACGTCTTTCCGGAGGAGGTGACGACTCTACCCCCTCGACGTGACATCGAGTTCGGGATAGACCTGCATCCCGGCTCTCGACCAATCCCGATGGCTCCTTACCGGATGGCACCTTCGGAGCTACGGGAGTTGCGGATACAGATTGACGATCTGATGAAGAGGGGTTATGTTCGTCCAAGTGCATCACCGTGGGGTGCCCCAGTCTTGTTCGCAAAGAAGGCAGATGGTGGCCTCAGGTTGTGCATCGATTACAGGAGGCTGAATTAGGTAACGATCAAGAACCGCTACCCTCTTCCGAGGATAGATGATCTTTTCGACCAGCTGAAGGGGGCAGGATGGTTCTCGAAGATCGACCTGCGATCCGGGTACCACCAGCTGAGGGTGAAGGATAGCGACGTCCCGAAGACGGCGTTCAGGTGCAGGTATGGGCACTTCGAGTTCGTGGTCATGCCCTTTGGTGTTACGAACGCCCCGGCCGTGTTCATGGTGCTTATGAAATCCATCTTTCGGGAGTACCTGGATCGGTTTGTGGTGGTGTTCATCGACGATATCCTGATCTATTCAAAGTCAGAAGAGGACCATGAAGAGCACCTGAGGACGGTTTTGGAGGTCCTCCGACAGCACCAGCTCTATGGGAAGTTGTCAAAGTGCAAGTTATGGGCACGAGAAGTGCACTTCCTCGGACATGTAGTGTCTGAGCAGGGAGTAGCAGTCGACCCATCAAAGGTTGAGGCAATTGTTTCTTGGGCAGCACCCAAGAATGTGGCGGAAGTTCGGAGTTTCCTCGGACTGGCAGGCTACTACCGGAGATTCGTACCCAACTTCTCCCGGGTAGCATCCCCTTTGACGGCTTTGACCAAGAAGGACCAGGTTTTCATGTGGAGCGAGCAGTGTGAGTCGTCCTTCAGCTACCTAAAAGAAAAACTGGTTAGTGCCCCAGTGTTGAGATTGCCAGAAGAAGGGATGGCCTATGAGGTATTCTGTGATGCTTCAGGACAGGGCCTGGGGTGCGCATTGATGCAGCGACAAGGGGTGATCTCTTACGGGTCCAGGCAGCTACGCCCCCATGAGCGGAACTATGCCACCCATGACCTGGAGCTTGCAGCGGTAGTGTTCGCATTAAAGCTGTGGCGACATTACCTCTTTGGGGAGCGCTTTGTGGTCTTCACCGATCACAAAAGCTTGCGCTATATCTTCTCCCAGCGTGACTTGAACTTGCGACAGCAGAGGTGGGTCGAGTTTCTCCAGGACTACGACTTTGAGATCTCATACACTGAAGGTAAGGGAAACGTTGTGGCTGATGCCCTGAGCAGGAAGCCGCATCAGGAGGTGGTTCGGGAATCTGCTGATGCTTGGAAGGCGATGGGGGAGTTGGCTGCCTTGCACTTGGATGCAAGGGTGGAAGGTACTAGAGGCTGTTTGTTTCAGATGACGGTACAGTCCTATTTGTTGCAGCAAGTGGAAGAGTCTCAGTGGGGAGATCCTGAGGTGGAAGTGTTGCGGGATCGTATCGATCAGGGGAACGCCCCGGAAGGATGGTCGGAGGACAGCCGACGTCGGATGCTCTTTCATCGGAGGTTGTTTGTTCCAGAGGTGATGCGTAATGAAGTCCTTCGTGAGTTCCATAGCTCAGCCTTGGCAGTACATCCGGGTGTTTCGAAAATGTACCAAGGCCTGAGGGGACAGTTTTTGTGGCCCGGGGTGAAACGGGCAGTGGCAGAGTTCGTGGCTAAATGCCTGGTGTGTCAGCAGGTGAAGGCTGAACACCGTGTTCCTGGTGGTCTGTTGCATCCTCTAGATGTTCCCGAGTGGAAGTGGGACGACGTCTCGATGGACTTCGTCACGGGACTACCCAGAGCTCAGGGCGGGCATGATGCTATCTGGGTAGTGGTGGATCGATTGACAAAATCTGCTCACTTCTTGGCTATCAAGGAGTCAGGACCCGTGAGTACCTTAGCACAGAGGTACGTGGATGAGGTGGTGCGTTTGCATGGAGTTCCGAAAACGATCGTCTCAGATCGGGACACTCGATTCACCTCACGAGTCTGGAAGGGGTTACAGCATGCTTTTGGCACCCAACTACGCCTTAGCACTGCTTTTCACCCTCAGACTGATGGACAGACAGAGCGGACTATCCAGACCTTGGAGGACATGCTGCGAGCATGTGTTCTGGATTTCGGAGGATCATGGGTACGACACTTGCCTTTAGTAGAGTTTGCCTACAACAACAGTTTTCACTCTACTATCGGCATGGCTCCTTTTGAGGCTTTGTATGGAAGACCATGTCGTTCACCCTTATGATGGGCAGAGGTTGGTGAGACTGGTACTCTTGGACCAGAAGTAGTGCAGAGCACCACGGAGAAAGTCCAGCTAGTGCGGGAGAGGATGAAAGCAGCTCAGGATCGGCAGAAATCTTATGCTGATCGTCGGAGGAGGCCCCTGAAGTTCGAGGTGGGAGACCATGTGTTTTTGAAGGTTTCCCCTCGACGGGGGCAGCGGAGGTTCGGAAAGGGGAGTAAGCTCTCCCCTAGGTTCATCGGACCTTTCGAGGTGCTGAGGCGAGTTGGCGAGGTAGCATATCAGCTGGCCCTACCACCTCAGTTGGGGAGGGTCCATGACGTCTTCCATGTCTCCCAGCTTCGTCAGTACTTACATGATGACTCTCATGTCATCAACTGGGGAGAGCTAGATGTGGGAGGAGATGCGACCTTCGAGGAACGGCCATTCAGAATCGAGGATCGCAAGGAGAAAGTGCTCCGTGGATGAACCGTCGACCTGGTTCGTGTGTTGTGGAGACATGGCGGCCTCGAAGAGAGTACGTGGGAGAGGGAAGCACAGATGCGTGCCCAATACCCCGAGTTGTTCTAAGCTTTGAACCTTTGGTGCCTGTTGTGACAGAACGTTTGACCTTTTTGTCTATGAAATGTGCTAGTTCCTTTCCTCTGTTATGTGTGGAAAGCCCCGGCTAAAGGGAAGGGGAAACCCGACCCCTAATCAGGACGCATTAAGGTGGATGCGATTAAACCCGTGCGGGCGAGTCAGTGCCGCCCAAAGCGGATAATATCTTGACATGGGGAGGGGAACTCCCCAAACCCACATGACCGGGCGGTTTGGCGTGGTATGTTGCTTGGTTCTTGACAGGGAGTGTTTTCAATTAGCGGGGGTCCACTCCTAAGAGGTATCTTCGAAGATGGTTGTTCGGATCCCCTCTTTCCTTCTGGTTTGTTTTGATTCTCGGGGACGAGAATCGTTTAAGAGGTATCTGATGTGATGACCCAGACCCCCCTTGGTCCCTTCCTTTGCCAAAAAAATCCGGTTTCCTTGCGGGGTACCGATCGGTGAGACCGATCGGTGAGACCGATCGGTGAGACCGACCGGTGAGACCGACCGGTGAGACCGACCGGTGAGACCGACCGGTGAGACCGACCGGTGAGACCGACCGGTGAGACCGACCGGTGAGACCGATCGGTGAGACCGACCCGTGACACAGACCGGTGAGACCGACCGGTGAGACCGACCGGTGAGACCGACCGGTGAGACCGACCGGTGAGACCGATCGGTGTGACCGATCGGTGTGACCGATCGGTGTGACCGATCGGTGTGACCGATCGGTGAGACCGATCGGTGAGACTGATCGGTGAGACCGGCCGACGTCGCCCGGCCTTGCCAAGTTGTTCCAGTAACGTTCCTTTTTCACAAATAGGGTTTTAAACCCTATTCTGCCTTGTTAAAAATATCTTGGGAATCCGAAACGCACACAAAGGTTTTAATTAAATGCTTCATTAATTCATGGGTCGGTTAAAACCACCCAGTGCCATTAATGATGAGTCAAGCCACGTGGTCAACCCACGACTCCCTCGTCTTCCGTGGTTTTGTGTTTCATCTCAACCGTCCCCAGCTCTTATAATTAAGGGTTAGGCCGTGGCTTCCCCCCTTCTTCGATCGTGGCTCTTCTGGTGCATCGGGACCGCCGCGTCGTTATCCGTAAAGTTCCGCGCCCCCGGCCTAAACGTCGATCATCTATCAACAAGTAGGGAATTTCTCTCGTCTCTCACTTTTGTGTATCATGCGGGGTGGGCGTTACTTTTGTTCCTATGGAATTGGTTGAACCAAAACCTAATGAAGATAATAAACGAAGTTCTAAAGGAAGAAGGGGAAGGGGTTGTGATCGTTGTTATGCTTTATCTTGTGATCATCCCTTTTGTTGTACTGGTTTATGTTTTCTGAAAATTGAGGCCGTTGGTGGTCGTGTGTGTGCACTTGAATCCCCTCATGATGTTTTAAATGGGTTGCTGAAATTGTGAACTCCTGCTGTGAAATTGGTTAACCACGTATATCCGGCTGAATAATTGAAAGCACCAGGATCGGCCCTTCTGTGATAACTCCCGGTTAGAACACACGGAATTTGAAATCATGGAGTGTGTTAAATCGTTTAAATCTGAAAATCCCTGACTTGTGTTGGTAGTGGTTAGTGGTTGTTTTCCCTTCGGGCCGTTTGCTGGAAATGTGGGAGGGGATGGGATCCCCTGTTCTTTTTATACTCTCGGTGGCTGTGTGAATTTGGGGGATGGGATCTCCTGTTGGCATGGTTTCAGTGGTTGTGAGTTTTTATCACAAATTGGGGAGAGATCCTCTGTTGGCAGAACCGGGTGTGAGTGTTTTGGTTGATCTATGCTTTGACCTTTTCCTTGGTTATGCTTATGGTAGTTGCCCAGTAGTGCTTAAAATTAATTGAACTTTTGACTGAACGTGAAACAAGAATGGGACAGATGGTTTGTGGGCAAGGGCCGTGAATTTTGACTCGGACGTTGTGGTGTTGTGTTCTGCAGGTTGGCTAGGAAAACCTAAGTTTTGGGTGAGTGTTTGTTACCTATATCTATACTTGTAGCTTTGTGTTTCTTATTCGCGCCCCACACAAGTTGAGCACTTAGTGCCGAACACCCCCATTTATGGGGGAAGGGTGTTTTTCCCAACACTATACTTAGTGGCTGGTTATTAGCTCCTTTTCTGCTCCCTTTCCCGGATAGCCCAAGTACCTTCGGGCAGGCTGTGATGGCCTGAAGTCCATTATTAGCCCAAGAACCATCGGGCAGGGTGTTGTGGTGGTTGGCCAGGTGTGTGCGGCAGGTGGTTTCCCAAGTGTCTTCGGGATGAGGCCCAGGTGTTTTCATGCGTGGCAGTGGATCCTTTAGCCTAGGTGTCTTCGGGCGTAGCGGTGGTTGTTCTGGCCTAGGTGTTTGCAGGCGTGGTTACATGTGACAGTTGAGGCCCAGGTGTGTGCGGGCGGGATTTGGCAGTGGGACTGCGTGTGGTTGTGGACCAGGTGTGTGCGGGCGGGATTTGGCAGTGGGACTGCGTGTGGTTGTGGCCCAGGAGTGTGCGGGCGGGTGTGGCAGTGGGACTGCGGTGAGAATGGTGGGATTGGTCCGATGCGTAGGATGTCTCAATAACCAGTGGGAAAGTGGCGCGGGGTACCCAAACATCGATGTGCTCTTATTATATATATTACTTGACTTGCGTTATTTGGGGAGTGAGCCTTGGTGAGGCCTGGGATGGATAGTTTGCCTTGTTAGTTGTTTGGTTCACTCTTTTCTCACGGGACTTTAGTACGTTCCCCCACTTGTGCACGAGAGTCTTGGTTTTCCCTACTGAGTGTACTTGTATGCTCACCCTACGTTTACTTTCAGGTTTCCAGGAGGACTACCAGGGCTGCGCGGGACCCTATTAGTCGGATAGTTGGAGTTGTCACTGTTGTCGTACCTTTGTTTTCTTTTGGTATTGTACTTGAGATCTTTCTTTTTCTTTTGTACTTGTACCTTGTTGGAAACTGTTTAAACATGCATGGGGGGCTTTATTTGGGTTCATTTATATAAACTTGTTTCTTTTCCTTTTTGGGAGGTCGACTTGTCCTTTTTCCCGATCCTAAATAATAATAAAAAGGGTAATGCCTTCCATTTGCGAGAATTTTCTATACCCTTGGTGCTAGTCGCCACTCCGGGACCTATTGAAGGCGGGTTTCGGGGGTCATTATCTCTCCTTCAACTTAAAGAAGGAAGGGCCTGGCAATCCGCTGACTCTTCCCTCCTTTTGGTGAAGGCGGGTCGTGACAAAAACTCTTACTACAAAGATAAAATTTTAAGAATAGATGTTTTTATGTGGGCTATAATGTAACACCCCTTGATTTTGTGAATTATTTTTTATATTTAGATGAATCTTTTTATTAATTTTTAATTCATGCATCACTAAAAAATATTATGTCATATTAATGGAAGATGTTTTTCATGATAAAAAATTAAACATTATGTTAATCATGAATTAAAAGAAACACAAATATCAACATCCACTACACAAATTACTGAGGTCGGCTTATATTTCAAAGAAAACTAACATCTCAAGATAGCTTGCTTATCATGAAAGATTATGTTATTGAATAATATTATATTATTAAAATATTGGTACACAATAAAATATATAAAACATATTGAATTTAAGATTATAGGATTAAACAAATTATAAATAAATATAGCCTAAATCAATGATTAATTATTTAAAAAAAATTAATATACAAACCAAATGAATGAAAATGGCATGATTTTATAAAGGACTATTTTTATGTTAAAATGATGATTTATCATAATAAATTAAATTAATTATTTCTAGTGATTGATATTAATTAAATATATAGGTCATATTTTTAAATAAATGTTTTGATATTCATCAAATATATGTTTATGGATAAGATTTTAATGAACCACATATTACACATAGAAGAGTATATTTTTTTAAAACTAGTATCACCAACTTTTAATGGTAACCCTATAAAAAATTAATTTTCAATATTTTCTAAATTTATTACATCAAATTAATATTCATAATTGGAATTGAAAGATAAAAATTATGCTCTGGAATTTTTTAAATTTTTTCTGTGAAATTTCATTTTTAATGAATAATTGAAAATATAGATTCTCAATTCAAAACCTCTTTTTTTTATCTATTTTAATTATAACGATAAGTTATATTTTAAATTAGATCGAAGGTTTAATTCGATAAAAAAAATTCTAATTGATAAAATTTTGGTCATTGAAATATTTTTCTCTTCAAAATTGACTGTAAAAACACAAAAAATTATTGAAAGTTTTCTATAGAAAATATCTTTATCAAAACACATATAGGATTAAAATTAAATTAATTTTGGTCCCTTAGGTGATTGTAATTTGTAAAAATTTATTACATATTTAAAATTAAAAATATTTATTCATAGTTTCTAATAAGACAATATTAGTATTTTTCAGGAAATATAGGTCAAAGTATTTTATATGAATTACCTCTATTAAGAAAAGATTGAGCTGAATGAAGGACTAAACCATAAAAAGATGGGCCTAAATGACTTATTAAATTTCTCAAAATCTATTTTATGGTCATATATATATCCCCCAAAACCACTTTTATCTACATTGTTCCATTAGTTTATCAACTTTCAAAGGGAAAACCTAGGATGAGTTCCTTTTCAAAAAAAAATTACAAGAGTGCCACTCCTCCTCCATTATAAAAGGCCTCTTCTATCCCACATCCTCACTAATCTCAAGAAAAATTTTATAATCCATTATATATCCAAATAGATCCTTATATGGACTTAAATAAACCTATATATTTATCCATGGGTAAAATCAATCCATGGAATCTCATTGGTGAAAACCAAAATGTTTTACCATAATTAGAGGATTCATTTTTACTCAATCACATTAGTTTTATTTAAAAACTCCATCCTCTAAACATTAATTATTCCATTATAATATAAAACTAGAATCCCCAACTAAAAAATATTTTATGCGATTTTTTCGAACAAATGTACACACACTTCCTTCTAATTGGTTACGAACACACTATTTAAATATACAGTGAACTACCGCCTCATGAAACAATGACATATCATTTATCCTTTACCACTCTACATGGTATAGAATTATGATTGAAATTCAATTTAAATATGATATATATGATACATATTATGTATTTTAACATATCTATATTTTAAAAAACATGTATTAATACTTTCTAGTTTTATAAATATTATAAATTTGTAAGAAGATGTTTGGACTACCTTCCCTTCAAAGAGATATAATTCATTCACAAACTAAAATAAATTTATTAAGTATGTTATTGGTGAAATTATATGATATATAATTCATAATAATTATATTATAATTATATTATAGACATACATACATATATTTCACTTAAATAGATTCTTTCAATATGATTGTAAAATGGAATCATTGTTAATGCTTACGTATAGCCTACCGTCTTAATGAATTGTGTATTCCACATCACAATTATATATATTCAGTTGATTAATATCACTCACATATAATGAATATAAATTATATTTATATCATGGTTTAAATTATTTAAATAGTTTTATAATTATATGTATTGATGGAATAAAAAATAAAGACACGTGTGAAAAACATATAAGAAATAACCCGAAATGTACCATTGACATATCATTGTTAATAAGAGAGTATTATAAAGTAGTAATAAAAAAATATATGGTATTATATAGAAGAATATTTTTCATGGAATGGTTTATAATAATATTATATTTATTATATAAGTGTTTTTAATTGTTATAAAGACAGTCAATACAAAAGGTGTGAGAATTTTTTAATACATTTTATATTTTTGAGATATATTCTATGTTCACCACTACTTTCCGTTTCATGGACTATTTAATTTCAATTAATGATTTACATGATTATTATTATTATATTTAATGGTATTTAAATTTCAATGTTTTTATCATTTTTCATGGATGTTAATGATTCCAAATTTACCAAATCAGTAAAGTAGTTTTTTCATAGTTTTCCTTCTTTGAGACACATGTTTTATTATACAGATTAATTATTTAATGATTTGTAAATTTTTTGAATTGAGATGATATATAATGAATCTACTCCTATTTCGTGATCTGTTGGGCTCTATGTAATTACATTTTCTTACACAGGGAGTATGATTCATTGTCACCTAGTTGTATAAATTTATTAAAACAATGTCATCAATTTTAGTGATTGTTTATGATTATGTTTTCACTGAGGAAGAATTATTATCCATTTCTCAAGAACAATCATATATTTTCTTCTCTGTTGTACATTCAATATATCTCCATGAATTTGTAAAATATTTTTACTCTTTGGTACTTATGATTAATATGAAAATGTTTTTAAAAATCAGATAATAGATCTCTCTTTGGTCAGAACACTATTTTATTTCAATAAAAATGTTTTGAATTATATTTGAAAAAATGTTTTCAAATGATATTTGAATATAATTTTTAATAAAAAATGATATTATAATTTTATTAATGTTTTCAAAGTCTCTTTTATATGTTTTAATGTTTATATTAAAAATAAATGTTTTTCAAAATGTTTAATATAAAAAATTATTTTTTTGAATAAGAAAAGAATATTTTACTGAATAAATATTTTAAAAATATATATCAAAATTATTTCCGATATAAGATTGAATAAGCTGGTTTTACACATTTCTATATTTTTGAAATGATACAATTCAAATTATTTCTTTGACTGGTTTGTGTTTTTATGGAATGAATGTTAATGAAAATTATTTTTCTTTCATGATTTATAAAATTATTAAACCCACTTCTTATTATGGGTTATTATTTTGATGAAATTATAAAGACACCTATATATTTATTCATCGGATATGATATGATTAAAATTTTATGATACACATTTAAAATCATGGGATATGGAAATATTATATATATTTTATGGAAAATTTATGTATTATTTCATTATCATATGGGTGGAACTTATATCTCCCTCCAATGCATTAGGTAATGAAAAATGTTTTAGGATATCAATAGTTACATGTGTGGGCATCACAAGCCTATAATAAGAGTGTACATGAGAAGGAATCAAGATTCTGATGCAATAGGGTAGATGAGATGGCATTCTAATCCCAAAACAAGAGGATACACAAGAAGGAATCCCAAGACCAATGCAGGTACACAAAATATTTTACCAAGCATAACATATTACAGTGGTCTTTGTAGGTTTCCTTGACAAAGGGTTTTTATATGTTCATATGTATTTTATGAGTTACATATCTTAGTTTTTCATGGATTTTTCACATGTATCCATAATTATTAATTTCTATTTAATTACTTATGTTCATTCCATGATTTATATTTATATTATTTTTTATGTCTTTTATGATCTTATAATGTTATTATATCATTCTCATACCTATATTCTCATTTTTATACATGCACAATTCTATCATTTACATTTAATTTGCATTAGAGCTCAATTTTTTTTCTATTTCCTTTATTATATTATGAAAAGTGTATTTAGGTATATGTGAAATGTGTGATGCTATTTATAGGAATATGTGGGGACCATTCAATGATTTAATTGTTTTTTGTTCCATGTTTGAAAAGGCACTAAACTAATACGGTCATAGGGCGTCTGCTTTTGTCATGATTTCTGTATTTTGAAAAAATATATCTAAGTTTAATGAATGACAAGTGTGAGGTTTTTCATATATCATTGTTCATATTGTTTATATTCAAGAAATATGATTAATGAATATTGGTATGAATTATAGAACTATAATTCCTATAAAACATGAAGTCTATAACACTCTTAAATGGTGATTTAAATTAAGGATTATTAAAAAAATATCTGTTGAAATGATATAAATAGGTAATATATTATTGTATAATTATGTACATGATTGTTTTATAGAATTAAATTAAATCAGTATTTATTATACATTATGTTATATCAGTTCGATAATATTATAACATGAGGTATGGTTTTTATGATTCAATTTCATTGGTTATCTGGATTGTTTATACATAATTTTAAGATGATGATATATTATTACATAACTCTCACCAAACTCAAGTATTTTTTTATCTTCCAATTATTTATGGATAATAGATGTTTTACATTCATTATACACTCATTACATAATCAATAGACAGAAGGAAGTTTTTGAAGTACATTTTACTATGCATTACTATTATGCAAAAACAATTTTTTCATCCATGTTCATGTATTTTATAATATGATTTAAAAAAAGTTATCCTATTTTATTATGATAATTTAATTTCATATTTACAAAATATTGAATTTGTATATAAATATTTCCAATAAAAATTCTTGTTTTTTTCAAATGAGTATCTTTTTTGAATTTTAAATTACAATTTATAGAGGAATGATTTCATTTATTTTATAGAGGATGAATAATATTTCATGATGTAATGAATATTCTGTGATATAAAGATTAATATACAATTTTTCAAGTATAATAACAAATAATATTATTTCAATAATTTTTGGAAATATTTTATATTTTAAATAAGTTATTTCATATTTAAAAGGTTAGTATCCTCAGTAAATCATCGATGTGATATTTGAAGTCAGTAATAAATATATAATTACATCCTTGGATGTTACATAAGTTTCTACTTAGGATATTAGGTAATTATTCCATCCTTATTAAATATATGGATATCTTATAAATATTATGACAATATTTTTTTGAAAGCATTAAATTTTTCACATGTTATGAAATAATAAATAGATTTAATGTTTAAGAAATACATTTCATTTACATGTTTTATAATATAATGAAATTATTATGATTCCAATTTATTTTCATGGTTTATTACATGATTAATATTTTATGTTATTTTTGGAAACATATATATGATTTTAATTATTTTATTTCCGGTCTTAGAATTATATTAACTACTAATTGATTTGTTAAATATGGATATCTCATGAAACAAATTGGACTTCAATAGATAGTTAAATGAGTTCAATATAAGACATCATCCACTATTAAATTCATGGGAGTGATCCTTTAAAATTATGTTAGATTAGGGGTTGAACATTATATTCAATAATAGTCTTGAAAATTAGTCTTCAAGGCCATGGAAATAATATCATATACTTATCATTATACCAAAAAATATGTCTATTAAAAAGGATATATTATGATGGATCATGAAATTAGATTCCATTATTATTCATATATAGTGTAATGTTAATATACATTACATGGGTTAAGATAATGTTATATAGTATTCATGTTATGGTTTTCAAATGTTGATATCATTTACTCATACCCATATTTTACTAATTTCCTTATGTGAACCTTGATATATCCCATGTTTCCCATATAGAGAATCAAAGTTCACAATTTATTTTGTTTCCATTACTCAGGTTATGAATAGTGGTATTATGTATGATATGTCTAAGATGTGTTATTGTTATGAAAGACATAGTGTTTAATGATGTGTTCACTTATGAACATGACGTATAGGTGTATGTGATTCCAATGATACTAAATCTATATGATTATGGCATGAATTATAATGTTATATAAATTATATTTTTATAATATGATAGAATATCTAGGTCTGAAACTATGGGTGTCTGTTTTAGGTATCATAGTAAGTTATAATTAATTTATAAAACTAATACATGAAGAATTTAGTGATGAACATTATGAACATACCATGTATAGGGGGATGTCTGTTTGTTATGGTGAAGAGATGACTATGGTTTTACTATAAAAACATTCATATCATAATAGAAAAAGTGTATTTTGTTTTGAATGGATGAATATAAGGTTAGTAAACCTAAAAAAGGTGGAAAAGAAACTATTATCCATCATAATAGTTCATAGTGAGTGTGATATGATTGAAAAAATAGTTTTGAACTCATTGGTGATATACATTCATTGGTCACATATTCATTACAAACCGTTAAAAAGGATTATAAATGATTAAAACCAGGAATGACGTTAGTAAAAAACTGATGATTAATAATTTTTATACAAAGTTTCTTTATTTATACATCCAATAAATCATTTTTCATGATTATGTATTTTATCCACTCTTATTATCATTTCATGACAAATTTTTAAGTATTAGTCAAATGAAAGAACCTGAAATTGTCATTTTAATGATATATGTGATTGCAAATAAAACTCTTTTTCTCCTAAGATAACCAATGTTATGGGTGATGGAATATAAAAATCGTGTTTCTATGATTACTCAATTTTCTAATATAATGAATTATTATATTATTATGAATGAGTAATAGTAGAAAATGTAATATTTATGATTTATGAGGAAAATCCCGACATCATTTAATGGGTCCACTGATCAACTATTCACTGAGTAATGGATCATTACCCTTAATATGATATTTTTCATTATCTAGTGTTCGATGAATGAATATTTCATTTTCGATGTCCATCATTTTGAAGGATAAGTATATAAATGGGAAAATATTATAAAAATATATTAGGAAATAGGAATATATTGAATCTATGTATTGGTATGATTATAGAATATTAATTTTCAATAAGAATGTTCAATTTATTCTTAATATGAAAACTGGGAAGGCATTCCCATAGGAAAATCAAAATTATGAGGAATCTATTTGTACTTATGGAGAATATTGAACATGGCATGTGAGGTAATCATCTCATATTGTAATATGACAAGAATTTAATGAAACCTGATTATTTAGGGTATCAAATCAAAATTTCTAATGGGAATTAGCAATAACAAACATTAGTAAATATGATGAAATCATTTGAATTTTCATCATGTAAAAAATGAAGATTGGAATTACCCATATATCTAAAGGTTTTGGAAGAAAATGAAAAATATAAATAAACAAGAAATTTATAAACCTTCCATTGATTTTGATCTATAGAAGGAATCATAGAAGTAAATTTTGAAAGTGGAATCGTAAATTTTTCATTTATGAAAAGGAATTTTATTAGGAAGTCAAATTATAATGTTATAAAAAGAATTTATCTCATATTATGAATATAGAGAATGGTCCACAATATTGACTACACACACTATACTATTCAAAATTTATGGAGTATAGAAACTATGTTTTTCAGTTCTAAAATATGAAGGTTAATTACGATGATTAAAATCAACGACTTCTTAATCAAAGAGGTACTAATAAATACAATGTGGTTACAATTCTTGGAAAGGGATATAATAGTTATATGATGATATTTACACTTAATATGGTATCTATAACTGATAATTTTATATTTAATTTTTTATTTAACCACTTGTTTATATATGTATAATTCTATAATGGTATTAAAACACAAATTATACCATTGGATGTGGAGTTGGAAGTCAAATCAACCATAGTTTCAATGATTTCATCTAACTAAAATGGTTCATCCTTAATTTTTGTTCGTGTTATTTTGATTTATGTAAATCATGTTATCTTCCCCTAGTTTAATTTGATATTTTTCAATGAATATATTGGATTTCTACATACTAATATCACATAAATTTAAGAGGAATTGATATCACAATTTATATTGTAATAAAAACATATATATTCTATTAGTGTGATGATAAATATGAACATTTTATGGGAATCATATCCATTTTATGTGTATTTATTCCTATTAATACTGCGTATTATCTGAGAGGATTGTGGAGAAACTCAGCATCAATGATGAACCAATAATGTTTTAATTTGTATGTTTCCTTCCTGAAGAGTTTCCCATTCTTCCATTGATGTGTACAATTATGTTTTCAATAAAAATCATACGAGGTTATACAAATATTACAATGACATCATATAAAATGAAATTTATTGATTTATATAAATTGAATAATAATCTTTAGGAAAATCGTTATAGAGGAGTAATTTTACAAAATCACAACAATTTTTGGTTAACATATTTATTTTTTTATGAAAAAATATTGATCAATTTTAATATTTTTTAATTATTTGGAACTAAAAAAGATCACATTCCTAAATTAGTATCCTCGACCTTATATTGTTAATTTTTTTGATCAAATAGAAAAAACCAAATTTTTTTCCATGACTTACCATTGTTATGAATATTGTCAAACCGGGATTTAAATGGTGGATAAACCCAACATAACATTTCATAAATTTTATAAAGACTGCACATTTATAGTGATTCAATTCGGTCTTATAAATTATCCTTTTATCCTCATTTATTATGTAAATAGACGATCTAGATATTACAATGATTAGTCTATGGAAGTTATTACATAACTTTTCTTTATTTATTTACATTTAAAGTAAGTACATTTATATAACATATTAATTGTATTGAATACCTTCAGGTAGGATAATATATATTAAAAGATAAAAAATTAAATGTTGTCCAAAATATATTAATAATTGGTTAATATAATCACATGAGTGGGTATATCTGTGGATCCATCAAAAATGCGAGTTATTGAACATTTACCTAGAATATCCTCGGTGATAGAGATCCATAGCTGTACTGGTTTTGATATATATCATTTACATATATCTGAGATTTTTTCACATCATTATTTTCTAATTACGAAGTTAACATAAAAGGAATGCAGGTTAGTTTTGAATGATGAATGTGAGTAAAATTCCAAGAAACTAATGCAATGTTTAGCAACCACAATAGTGTTTATACTATAATTTAGTTTATAAGGGTTTATAATCTATAGTGATTCATCAAAAAAGGGCATGGATTTATATTTAAGATTAATGATATGTTTATATTTTATTCATCATTTCAATTGAAGTATCACGAGAAAAATTATGCATCTCCTTATTTAGAGCAAGATACACTAATTATTCATTAATGAAAAATTGGAATTTTATTATAGAGAAATATTATATATATAGTAACAAATATAATTTAAATTTTATTATCACTACAAATAGATGAATATAGACTAAATATGTTTTTTGGTAGCTAATTAATGATTATTAATACTCCATACATTACCATTATGGGAAAGTGAACAAGGTGGTTGATGCTTGGAGTCAAAATTATCATGCTGGGTTATTTATAATGACGATTAAAAATGGTAATATATTAATTTATTTTAAAATTACAGATCTTTAAATATTAATGGAATTGGAGAAAAATTATCTAGATTAAAGGAGTGTACAACTAATTTTCCATATGAGGATTAGAGAGGCACCAAATGTAGATTTATATTTTTAATAGAAGGTAATAAAAATTCCAAAGTTCATCCTTAATTGTTACGAGATAATAATGTTGAGTAACCTTATATATGTATGATATATACCAACTTTGAATAAGTATTTATTCAATGAATCTCGTAGTTCATCATTATCTATTCACAGTAAAAGTATGGTGATAAAAAGATATATCATGACGTATGTTTATCAATGTTTGTTATAATAGAAGATAACGTTTTCATATAAATATATAATGGGATGTTTCAACTATTACCAACACCAAAATATAAATGTGAAAAATCAACATTTATTTTTTCTTCAGGATCCCTAAAACATCTAATAGTCATATTTCCCTTTGACTTGTATTTGATCAACTTATAAGTTCAACATACATATTTTATTTATTATAATATTTAATTCATGATATTATTTCATATAATATATTAAATAAAATTTAAGGTTGTATGGAGTATGAGATTATGTTATATATAATTGTGTTTTGATGTTTACCATGATGTTTTGGAAAATCCATCAATCAAATATGGATAAAGAGTTAATTTTCAGTATTTATTATCATCCTATGTTATTGGATAATTCGTAGAGAACCTTTAAAACTCTATATGATATGTTAAGATATCTATATCTTGACATAAAAACTGGTTGAGTTCATATGCTTTGTCCTCTCTTGGTTTTATATAGAAATCTATTTTAATGAAGAATTCGGTTGGATCCTTATGCTTCCCACTATGGTAGAAAGTGAAAAAATACAACATATTATGCTCAATATGGAAAAATAAACCTATATGTACCACGAATTGTATAGAAAATAGTGTGTTAAGTCAGATAAATTCAATTACCCCTCATGGAATCTCAAAGTTCATAGAAACGTTATGCTGATAGTCAATAGACTGGTCTTGAATTTCATTTGGGTGATAATATATTTTTATTAATTTCAATTGGGAATAGGGTTATTATATTGTGGAAGTATTGAATTCTTATACTGTGGTATATTTTCCCATTCATTATTATTGATCAAATACAGATGGTATCTCATCTCTTAGTTCTTCCGTAGAACCTCTGTCAAGTTATATAAGTGTTCCATGTATCTCTCCTAATGAAGTTCATACCTGACCATTCACTTATACTAAATTGTCTAGCCTTAATACTAGAGAATGATATTTCATATAAAGTAAATATTATCGAAATATTAAATCATCGAGATAATGTTATATATAACATTACCACTCACAAGGTTAATGTGATCTGAAGGAATCAAAAATTAAAAAAAGAATCATGAGAAGATGATGATTTAATAAAACAGATATATATTCAATTATTTTCACTGTAATTTAATAGTAATGTTTAAATTAATTTTTAGGTTGTAATAATGTATCACCACAATATTTTCATATATATATAAATAAATTTAATTTTTTTTATTGGTAGGTTGATTTAAAAGGACCATTGAGTTTAAATGAAGTGGATTATTCTATAAAATATAATTATTTAACATTACAGTTACCAAAAAGTCATTTTATTTTTGAGTATTATTACTAATAACAAAAAATTAAATTTTATATAATAAAAACACGATATGAACAGGAATGGAAGAAAAAACAAGGTTCACCTAGAACAAAAACCAAATGAAGCAGAATAATTTTGAAAGGATATGTTAATACTATTAGAAATAATCACCCTAAATATCCTTTAGATGTGAGTGGATGCATTTATATGTGGATCATCCATTAAAAGGTCATCAAAGGGATACACTATTTTTTTACCATGATTTAATCTACTCCTCTTAGTTTATCTGACCTTCATTTCATCCACTTATTAGTAATTATTTTTCTTTTCAATCCATGCACATTTTTCAAGATTAATTTCATGGAATATAAGTCTTCCCAAATTCCTATTATCTTCCACTAGTGTGGAATTAATAACTAGAACATCCCCCAACATTTATTCAAATGAATGTATGAACATTTCTAGATTATTCTACGTAGTAGTTCCAATATCCCATAAATTTCAAGTAATAACACCCTTCAAGGTATCTACCCCTTGATCTGATTCATTAGTTCGATCCAAAATTCCGAAATACTTTATGTCACCCTTATTTAATCTTTATTTTTCATTATTTATTAATATTATCTCTATTGGTAGTGTTTAATAGCGACCAGTCATTCTTACAATCATATTGCCTATCCGACCCACCCTACCCCAAAGATGAGAAGACATATACCATTATGATCATCAACAATGTCTCCTATAAAATAATAAAATGATTAATCACTAGACTCATCACATGGTCTGCATTCTCATCAATGTTGATCGATTCTAATGAAGAATCAAAATAATGGCCCTAACCATCACCCCAAATACATAAAAGTGATTTCCAAGAATAATAATTTTTAAATTCTATTTTAATTCATTACCATTTCATGGTTCCTCCACCAATATCCTGATCTTAAGCCTTTCAGCCCAATATAATGCCCTACCTTTCCACATTTGTTACCACTACATGGTCATGCTGAATCGTAGTCACATGGGATCCTTCTCCTCTATTAATTCAATACACTATATTCATAAAATATGTATATGATGGAGCCCTTGGATCCCTTTCACCCACCGTGAATGAAATTTTACATAATACTTCATGAATGAAACCACTACTAGATCACTCATCACCACTATGGAATCATTAAATAGAATTTTGAGATACAAAATAAAAAAATATAGTTTAACATACAATATTAGTACCAACTGTTCCACCACCTGTAAACACAAATTCCACATTTGAAACCTCTATCATTACCTTCTTTTGAAACAATATAATACCAATTGAACACTTTACGTCACAAGATAATCTATTATATGTTTCAACAATATTCATATCAGTGGTAAAATATTATTTCTCTTATAATTAGTTATCTCCTTTGCTAGCTTCCAAGAACTTGGTGGTCAGTAGCATGTCCAAGAGTAAAATTCTCAGCCAGCTCCCCTAAATCCTATGTTCTAGAATGTAGACCTCTGAGTAGGTACTTTGATCCATTGAAATCCCAATTATAGTATGATAATTATGAATTTTAGTAGATTTAGGAACCAATCCTTTTTTAAAATCTCCCAAGACATGAATTCATAATATGATTAGAATTCAATATCCTTAATCTACATTGTCCCAACATGTTTCCCAATTTATTCCTTGAAAGAATAAAATTGAACTATAACTCAAACAAAACTGAATTATTTTTTCAGAATTATTCCCCAAAATCAACCCAAATTTACTGTAATTGTAGTAATGAAACATCCACCTAAACACATATTTACAGATAAATAATATGTAAAAGTATTATATTGTGACATTATTAGAAAAGATAATGACCTACTTAGTTAACTAACATTCTATAAAAATATGGATTTGAACTGTAAGTGGTAGTTGAAGAGATCTACCCCAAATATTGGCCTTTGGTTCATCATATTTAATATAAAAGTCAAAATTATCCATTAAAAGATATAAAAATATTTATTGCACATACATGGTGCGCTAGAATTGGCCATTACTGAATCACTATCTAATGCATCCATTACCATGATGTGTATTTTTCAAGGACACACACCTTATCTTGATCATGAAAACCTCAAATATAAAAAACATATCCAAAAATTTTATTGATGGGTGTATATTATATAATTTTTCAATTAGTCTTAGATTCAATAGAGAATAGTTGTTTATTGACTCAGAGGGAGAGGTATAAAGTTTTGGGAAGCCTTCAAAAAAATATGGGACATTTGGGATATTTTGGGTCTAACTAAAATAAGGTAATCGATCACTGTTAGAAAAGGTGTATAATGATTGGTATTATCTCCCTCAATGGATGACAACACCCCCCACCCCACAAACATAGTGGAGGGATGATGCTACCGTCATCACCATCTAGGGCAAGGAAACATTGGAAATCACATTCTCGCACACTCCAATTAGTTCCCTATTTTATCCGAACGAGTATAAATAACTAAATAAATAGATTTTAAATTTCAAACATGTATAAAATAAATTCATTAAAAACAAATTAACTATATATAAAAATACAAATAAAATGAAAATAAAAGAATTGTTTCTATTAAAATTATATTTATAAACACACTTTGTTTTTTATATTAACATATTAAACTATTGACTATTATATAATTAGTTAATTGAAATTTATATATTATATATTTCAACAAGTGTTTTGAAAAATTCAACTATTTTTAGTGGGAATAGGATGAGAATAATAAAATTTTATTCATAAAAATATATTTTTGTAAAAATTGGTATTCAACATTTTTGGTTTACCGGTTTTGAAATCGATTTCAATTATATAATGGAATGGAATATTTGAAAACGAGTACATGTTTTTAATTTGGAGGATCAGATTTGGTAAATAGGTTCCTTTTATCTCTGGTTAATATGAATACATGCCATATTAAATTTTGTTACTTTGGAAAAGATAACATTTTTTAATAATTGGTAAAAATAATTTGATAATGAAAAAAAGAACAACTAACACATACAATAATTTTATTGAATTATTATATTTTTTCTTAGTCATTAAGAATTCAAATACATGGCATTTTTTCATTTTTCAATGATTATAATGGTTATAGTAGTTTATTTAATGAAAAATCTAAAATAGAATTATTCATGTATGTGTATCCTTTAAATTATGACAGATGGAAGAAAAGAAGGTATTTTTAATTGTAAATATTATTTGAAGGGAAAAATTATTTTTTATCATGGTAATTTATTTTTATTTTATATTGATTAGATACATAAATGAAAATATATTGCCAATTTTTTTGATTATTTGAATTATTAAATAAATAATTTTTATAAATTATTAATGTTATATTATTTCAGTTATTTATTGTTTTCCATGAAATTTTTTTAATACACATGACATATTTGAGACTTTTCAAAAATGAAAAAATAATTACATCTATTTCGTGGTGGAATTAAAGTCAATATAAATGAATAATGTTTAAATTAATTTTAATGATATTTTACAAAAATATTATTTTATTTATTTTTTGAATATAATAAAAATTAATAATTATGAATACATGAATATTATAAGGTCTATTATATAATCCCCATGTCAGTTGTAATCCAATTTTCTCCATATGAGTTAAATTATAATCCTTTTAGAGTGAGAAAAGAATTGACAAGGTTATGGATAAAATTAGTTAACCAGGGAGTTAAAATACTATAAATATTTAATTGGATTATAACACATGAACCAATTAATAATAAATATTACCATATTTCTCCATTGTTATTTATTTTTGTTTAAATGGATTTATTATATAATTATCTTTTTAAAATTACATGTGTGTCCTCAACATCCCTTATAAACAGACACCCACCATTTTTCTTCGTTACACCACATTGAGACTTTTTGTCAATAAAAAATACAAAATTATATTATATAAATCCCTGAACACATTATAGTTATTATTTTATTTTATAATGATAAAATCTCTTATCCATAAGAGGATATCTAAAGGATGTTTTTCAAGGATGTGGTAATTTCCTTAATCGATCACATCATTTTTGCTTCATCTTTTACATCCTTCTAATATATGGTATTTATCATAATAGGTATCATAATTTTTCTAAATATACTAAATGATTAACATGATTACCGAACATAATAACACACATTATTTCTTATAATACGGTATGTGAAAGTATCACTTGTGTGTACACACGACTTAATGACTTTACATATCCATGCGATTCACATTTCATCAAAATGTTATATTAATAGATATTATGATATTCTTAATGTTTATATATGATATTTATTTTATAATAATGCTTCTGAAATTATAATGTATCATATACCTTCTTATCATTCAATCATTAGGAAATCAATAATGTTGCTCGTACATGTGTATGAACTACCACCTCCATGAAGTGATGTGAATAATTTATCATCTCTAATTTAGATGGATTGTAATAATTATGTGTTTGATGAATATATATGAATTATATGATATAATCATTTTTCTATAAGGAATAATTATTATTTATGTTTTTAATATCTTTGGAAATGTAAAATAAAAGTTCATGCATACGAACAAAATATCATCTCCATGAATCATGCAATTCATTTTTTATCAATAATATTTATGGATTATGATAAATAATTACATTGTATAAAAATGATACTTATATTCCAAAGACAATTTATCCTTGTTTAATGTATAATGACCGAAACTACTGAACATAAATTCTCATAAAAAATAAATACTTAACATCTGCAAACGATGATGTTAATAAAAGATTATTAACAAATAAATATTTAAATGTTATTAAGGTAAGATATATGATTATACTAGTACATAAATTATTATATTAAATATTTACAATAATTTAAAATAAATAATGTTTTAGGATATAATTATTTTTAATAAATTCGAACTCCAGATAATGATTTTATTCTTCAGTCTCATTATTTATCGGGATTGTTTTTCATTAAGAATCCAATGATGATATATCTCTCATAAAAAAAATAATTTTTCTTATCATGAAGTTATTTTATGAGAAAACATGTTTTCCTGACATTTTAAATACATTAACTTCTCATGATATCGAAAAACAATTTCATGGAAACTAATGTATCTATTACTATTCAGTTGAAATTACATTTTAGTCTATGTTTATTATTTTTTTAAAAAAATTTGAATATATTTCTTTTGTACGTTGATTTTTAAAAATATTTTAACCAATTTTGAATATCTATAAATTTCTCAATGGGATATTCATTTCAATTTTAAAATGAGGTACTATTTGTAATTTTTAACAAAGTTATAATGATAATGATTTCAAGTAACATATACGACATTGAAGAAATTTCCCATTTTTATAATGATTAAATCTTTTTAATATTTATATTTAAGTTTTCAGATTTATTATAAATAAATAAAATTAATGTGATATTTCTTAAATTATTATATTTTAAATAATTTATTAGGAAATAGAATGAATATTTTCACCAAAAAATGTTCCAAGTGAAATTTAAATTAATTTTTAAATGTATGATATCAACATTTGATCATTATAATGTATATACTATAGGTATAACTCAATGATACATCCCTTATTATTTATCTAGATTATTTATTATTTGGATTAAAATATGTTAATAAATCTCATTATTTTCAAATAGTTCTATTATGATTAATTAATGAAATGTTTTGGAAACCAATTTATTTTACATGGCATATTATATAAAAATATTCTAATAAAAAGGATTTAATTTAATGGATTATGATACAATGACTTATTTTTGAGAATTTTATACATGTCAATATGATTTTGATTAAGTTATATATTGGCCCAAAATTATATGTCTCTTCATTTTGATGGGTAAAAATGGGTATCACATATAATAAGTATGGCTGGAATAGGTATTGAACAATTTTTAGTAAGGATATTTATCCACCATGATATCCTTAAGAGTTAATGTTGACTATAATGTTGATTTTAGGAGCCGTACCAATCCATTATGATATCCTTGCAAATAATTTCTGTCTACTATGTTAATGTTTTTCAATGATTATTTATATGAAAAATTCTCTATCATATTCAATTATTATAATCTCATAAATAGTGATATTTGATTCCTCCATGATTCAAATATTATAAATGACTAATAATTATACCATTACTCTAGATTATATTCAATGATATCTGGGCTATGTTTTTCAAATATTATGATTCTTTGAACCAACATTGTTTGTTGATAATATTGGAGTTTGGTTGTGGTTATTGTCAATATTCACATGGATGACTATGGATTTTTCAATGAATGAGATCATTCACTTCATGCTGATTGTAGTATTGATGTTGGGCCAATTACCTAGTGTTTCCCATATTATTGGGCCATAAAATGGGATGTTTAGTGATTGAAAACAAAGTGAATTTTAAAATATGAATGAATTATATGCAAAATATAAAATAAAATTGACCAAATAAGGGAAACACATACCATATAACGTGGACCACATACATTCACTACTAGAAATATGGGATTTTGAGCCCATTAACCTATAGTGACCGCCATTGGCCGTCGCTACATTTCCTTAAAAAATCGGGGGCTTTCGTGCCCCCCGCCTCTCGCGAAGCCCCCCCCCCCCCCCCCCCTCCCGTCGCCCGCACCCTCCCCCGTCGCCCGTGCCCTCCCCGATGCCGCTTGCCCTCCCCGCCACCCCGCCCTCCGCCGCCCCGCCCTCCGCTGGCCCGCCCTCCGCCGGCCCGCCTTGCACCAGCCCGCCCCTACGATGGCCCGCCCTCTGCCGCCCCACCCTCCTTCGCCCCGCCCTATCACGAACCAGCCAGGTTCGACCCTGAACCGGTCACCCAAGCCGGTCCGTGGAAAGTCCCGAGGGGCGTTCCCGATCCCCCCCTGGGATGGCAACTAGTACTGGGCATAAAAAGTAAAAGATGGGAACGGTTTGGCCCAAAGAAAAACCAGAATCAGCAAAAGAATAAAAACCGAACAAAAAAGACAAACAAAAACTACACAACCAACATACCTCCATGTGATCCCCATGGGTCACCACCAAACTGGAAACCAACCTCACTCCAACACTGAGTGACTAAACCAGGAAAACATGTACACAAAGGAACCTGCAACTGAATAGGTAAAAGATAGCCGTGTGTACAAAAAGTACTCAGTAGGTGAGCCCAACAACAATTCCCAAAGCACTTCCAGTAAATAAAGAATCTATAAATTCCAGGTTTTGAACTACAATGTATAATAGTAAGCTTTCATAACGTTTCACCTGAAGGTCAAAACATGATACATTACTCTTATACTTTTTCAAAAGATGAATTCCTTTCATTGGTGCCAAGTTCATTCTAAAAGATAAAGGAGTGATACATTTTCAAATTTCGCACAAAGAGAATAATGCATCTTCATTTGAAAACCATTTCCACAAGTATAATAGTATAAGATGTGAAGAACAACTGGATGTAAACAAGAAAGGATCATCAAGTTACCATGGGTGATCCTAAACATCCCTAGAAAATCCCTGGACGTACTCGGGTTCAGACTACCTTCCGACATGGTACTCCACATTTAATAACCAACTGGTCGCCCTAACAGCCAACCAGTTGCACGCCCCACAAGGCCTTAACTACCAAGGGGGGAGTAACCCGTCTAATCGGGGTTAGCCAGAAACCGTCACTCGATTTTCTAAAAGACGCCCAGGAACCCACGGTAGTTTTAATAATACTGTGTAAGTGGGAGGCCCTCGCATGTGTGACTCATCGCACCGCACTTTCCAACCCCTTACACGGACACCGCTACATGAAACCCCTCGAAGGGAAGTCCCTATGTAGAGATGCCCCATAAGTACGTATATATATATGAAGTCAATTCACAATCAATAAAGTGACAAACGGGCCGCCACATCAATTACGTTTAGACTATTTAGTACCAAAGAATTTCCAAAAGATATGACACACACCATCATGTTGAAAACCAGAAAAACATACTTTGAAATTCATTTATGGAAAACCAAACCACCACTAAATAGTTCCAAAAATCCAATTTAAAGGCCAAATAGGAATTTCTTCTATCCAAGTTTTTCACGAAAATAACCACTTTCCATAAATGATTCACCCGCGATTTCACACACACCAATCATTTCAAAACACTATTCAATAATCCTTTCACATTTCATTAAGTACTCATTTGGAAATATCACAAGAAAGTCACACAATTAAATACATGAAAATATTCTCAGTGCGATGCAGGAAGAAAACAGTTATAAATTTAAACAAGTCACGACACTAGCAATAGCTATCCATTGCTACAATAATTTATTTAAAAATAATGAAATGAAAAGGAATAAATAAATTTATAAATTTAAAAGCATGTGCAGTGGGAGACCTACCTCAGCTTGCAATCCAAATGCAATAGTGTGTCGCGACTCACAGAAACTCACAAACACACGCACGTCGATGACCACAGTATCGCGAGTTTATCTCGCCAACACGTTGCATCAAACGCACAAAAACTGAAATTACACCAACACAAACTTAAAGAAAAACAAACAAGCAACCAATGTGAAGGAACCATCGAATTATAATAATTTATATAAAAGAACTAATATATATATATATATATATACATATATATATATGTAAATATATATATAGACAAATATATAAACGTTGATATAAAATAATTTGAGTAAGAAACAAAGAAAACCTCACCTAAAATCGCAAACTAGACTCGACGACGCAAAGCACCCCGCGCAGGCGCATATGTGCACACAAGCTGAAGACCTCAGTGTTGTGGAAATATTCCGCCGACGCGCTGTAACAAAGACCAAAAAAGCAAAAATAGCCAACCATAAAAAAAACTCAACCAGCAAACAATCACAAAAGAATACCTCGGCGCAGACGCGCTCGACCGCCGGGGTCGGGTTCCAGTTAAAGGGGCGGCGCGCACTGGAAGGGGGACCGCCAGAGGTTGTGCGCGGATTACGGGTTGCGCCACTGGCCGGCGTTAGGCGGCGGCGGCCGGCTGGACCGATGAAAGACGGTACGCGGCCGGCCGAAAGTGGGGCGAAGCCGACCGGAGTGCCGGAAAAGGTCAAAGGGAACGCTGACATTGTGGTACCGGAGCAGGTCAGAGGTGCCGGTAGGGCTGGGGAACACTGATGGGGCGGCCGGAGGCCGCTGGCCGGATCGGGGCTCACCGGAGAATGCGGTCAGTGGGTAACATGGTTTCTAGAGGTGCGGCCAACGGCAGGGGGTCGCCGGAGGTCGGGAAGCTAGCGGCAGGTGAGGTCGTTGGACCGGGATGGAGCGGCTGGTGCGGGTGCGGCGAGGCGGAGGAACCACTGGCTGGAGCGGGAAGAGGCGGCTGGGTTGGAGGAAGTCGGCGCGGCGATGGGAGACCGAAAACGGAGAAGCCGGGCACAGCGGTCAGGGAGGTCGCCGGAGGGGCCGGTTGCGGATGCCGGAGGCCACACGGGCGGAGGAGCACCAGAGCAGGAGAGGATTCGGGCACCGGTAGGAGGCCGAGGCAGAGGCCGGGACGAGGGGAGTGGGGCAGAGGCTGGTGATGTGGTGCCTGATGCAGGAGGCAGGGGCAAGGCGGGCCGGCGGCCGGAGGTGGCCGAAACGGGAGCCGGACGGGGCGGGGGTGGCGGTGATGGAAATTCGAGACAGTCGGGGTTCTGTGTGAGGGTGCGGCATTGGGAAACAGCGGAGGCTGGGGTGCATGGTCGTCGGACGAGTCGTCGAACCGGAGGTCACCGATGGAACCGGAGGTCGGATGCAGCGGAGCGAAGAAGGAGGGCGGCCGCCGAACGCCGGAGAAGGAGGGGTGCAGCGGCGGCGTGCCTGAGCGATGCAGGGAGGAGGTAGCGGTCAGGAGGACGCTGGCACAGGAGTAGATTCGGTGCGGCGAGGCAGCCTGAAGGTGAAGCGGGAGTGGGGTCGGGCGCGGAAACAGGAAGCCGGGGCCGAGATGGCGGGTCGGACAAGAGTATGGAGCCGCCGGGATGCTGGTGCACAGAGGAAGGGGAAAGAAGAAAGAGAAAGGGGGGGGAGAAGGGGGCGCCGCACAGCAGGGGTACGAGATTAGGTTTAGGGGTAAGATTAAGGTTATAATATATATATATATATGATAATAATAATGATAATAATAATAATAATAATAATAATAAAAGACTAAATAAAAGAATAAAAACAAGTCTTAATAATAATAAAACTCTATAATAATAATAATAACGATATATATAATAAAAAGACAACATAAAGTTCTAAAATTTGAACGTAAGGCGAACACATAGTCATCCCGGGCCAAACGCACAGTCACCGCTAACGATGCGATGACCGCGCACTGGCGCAACACCCTTCAACACAAATAAACATTGAAAATTTCAGACCGAGACCAAGAAAAGAGTAAATTAAGGGCATCCGCGGTCGGGGTGTGACAATTTTCCCCACCACAGTCACCTTCTGCCCCCAGAAAGTCACCAAGCCAAAAGTCGGTCATGGTTCATGTCCATGCCCCAACGGTACTAAAGGAACCAAAGAGAACTGAGAATCTCGGAATGACCTTACATTACACAGGTCACACCCGACCTATTCAAGAGAAAATTGAAGTCTGAAGATGAGAGGAGAACACGAAGGGGTTCTCCCGACTACAAGAACTTAACTGGTACAAAAATTTAACACCCAAAACATACCACCACAAGGAGGCAGGTCCAGTGCGGAAACTCACAACCGATCCAAACCGACTCCTATAACATGATCAAAACAACACCTTCGTCGAAATGTTGAACCCTCGACTAGAGCCAAAAAACTTCTACACCAGGGATAACCCACAAAAAATACATAGCCATACATCAAATTGGAGACATAATACATTGATGTTCACAAATCATAACCACATCTGAAAAGAATACTAAACTGAGGTCAACCCACACAAGGGTCAAACACACTTTTAAGAAAGACACACGATTCAGAATATCACATCCACATGACAAGTCTGCTTGGATTATCATAGAACAATTACATCATATATTTATGGAAAAACAACGCATTTATAAAGCTATTGAAACTTTAATAGTAGGGAAAAAATATGAAAATATTTCTAATTGTTCCACCGCCAACACGGAACAATACCTGGACCAAAGTTTAACAGCCTTGGGAACTCCTGACTGTGTGCGAGTTTCACCACGAGACATGTGGTTGGGGCTCTGATTTCTAAAGAATCTCCTGTCTCACAGTCAGGTACTGACAATCTCCAATCATGGCATCCTCTTCAAGCGACACATCCTACAAAACATCCCCAAAATGACCAATACAACCGCAATGATGACATGTCTTTGGAAGGTTGCGGCATGATGGCTTCAAATGTCCGAAACGACCACTCTGATAGCATACCACTGAATGATCTGATGAACTGGGAGCTGGGACCAAAGGAGATAACTCCTTAGGAATAGGTTTTTCTGGCATCCTTTCCTCACCAGACGGAGAAACCCCATGAACAACTGGGTACGCTGGACTGCCAACCACCCGCGCTCCGAGCACCAACTCCGCTAAAAACGCTTCCTCCACCAGCCTCTCAAAACGATGGTCTTTAGAAGGGAGGACTCGCTCCTTGATCTCTGAACGAAGACCCCCGGTGAAAAGAGAGGCCTTCATGAGCTCATGTGACGCTACCTCTAGAAAAAAGGAAATCAGTTCCTTGACATGATCAACATATGCCTTCACCGTCTATTGACCTTGTTGAATATGAACGAGCTTTCCCTTTTTCTTTTCCTTCACTTCTTCAGGTATAAATCCTCGGACGAAGATGGTTTTAAAGACATCCCATGTCATTCCGACTTGCATTGATGGTGGGACAACCTCCTTCCACAGGTCCAAATCTAGACCTTCAAACAATTCCATAATAGCACTAACCTTAACATTGTCGGGTGTTCCCAATGTTCTAATGACACTCTCCACCTCTTCAACCCACTCTACTACTTCTAACGGGCCTCGATCACCACGAAGAATAGGCAACGTCCGAGAAGGACCAGAAACTGGGCATGACTCATTAGAAACTTTGGGGATCCTTCTGGGTGACATTCTCTGAACAACATAAAAACACAAAACCCAAAATTAGCATCCAGTCAAATCATAATCAAAAGGATAATCGCATACCAACAACTGGCTCGCACGCCAAAAATCCACATTCCAAAAATCACCATTTCATTTCAAGACTACTTCCAAACACAAAACCCACTTTCCAAAACAATAACCAATTTCCAAAATCATTTTCCTCTTTAAAAAAAACATCTTATAAAGACAAGGTCAAACCTTGGGTTTCAAATAAACACACATTGCATCTCATGAATCGTCGCATGCATGTCCATCCATTCCACTCTTGTCATCCATGAACAAGTGCCTCTCAGGCACTTTTCGCACAAACCAGCACACATGTGATCATTCATATGGAAAACCAAGGGTCGCACCCAATTCATTTCCCTACCAATTCCATGAAAACACCCGGTTTTGAAACCAGAACAATTAAAATTTAAAAAAATCCATTTTTACCAATTTAAACCCATTTTAATGAAAACGCTTCAATTTCAAAATTCAACTTTAATTTAAAAAAAACACGGTCACACTAACCAGAAGCAAACATAGTACAACTTACAAAGAATAACCAGAATGAGGAACTAGCAGTTACGCTTAACCCAATGACATGTTAGTGAGCCATGCCCCAAGTTAGCATCAAAAACTATGAGGAACTTAAACCATGTAATCAGATTCAACTTGGGTCACTACTCCATGTGAAATCACAACATGACACTAGCTCGTCTCCTTTTTTATTCCCCAATCCAAAATGAGGTCAAAATACACAATTTCCATACTACCCCTGGTAACTCGAGGATCAGTGCAAGAAAGAGTTTGCGACACTCTTCCTGCACCTACCTCTCGAGTTTTGACAGTCCTAATCTCTTTCTACCAGACAACCCAAATAACAAGAACCAATTCCTCTGATACCATTTTTTCATGAACCAGCCACGGTCGACCCTGAACCGGTCACCCAAGCCGGTCTGCGGCAAGTCCCGAGAGGCATTCCCGATCCCCCTGGGATGGCAACAAGTTCCAGGCATCAAAAGTAAAAATGTGGGAACGGTTTGGCCCAAAGGAAAACCAGAATCATCAAAATAATAGAAACCGAACAAAACAGACAAACAAAAACTACACAACCAACGTACCTCCATGTGATCCCCACGGGTCACCACCCAACTAGAAACCAACCTCACTCCAACACTGAGCGACTAAACTAGGAAAACCTGTACACAAAGGAACCTGCAACTAAAAAGGTAAAAGATAGGCATGAGTACAAAAAGTACTAAGTAGGTGATCCCAACAACAATTCCCAAAGCAATGCCAGTAAATAAAGAATCTATAAATTCCAGGTTTAAACTTTAGTGTATAAAAGTAAGCTTTCATAACGTTTCACCTAAAGTTCAAAACACAAGACATTACTCTTATACTTTTTCAAAAGTTGAATTCCTTTCATTGGTCCCAAGTTCATTCTAAAAGATAATGGAGTGTTACATTTTCAAATTTCACACAAAGAGAATAATGCATCTTCATTTGAAAACCATTTCCACAAGTATAATAGTATAAGATGTGAAGAACAACTGGATGTAAACAAGCATGGAACATCAAGTTACCATGGGTGATCCTAAACATCCCTAGAAAAAACCTGGACGTACTCGGGTTCAGACTACCTGCCGACATGGTACTCCACAGTCAATAACAAACTGGCCACCCTAACAGCCAACTAGTGGCACGCCCCACAAGGCCTTACGTACCAAGGGGGACTAACCCGTCTTATCGGGGTTAGCCAGCAACCGTCACTCGATTCTCTAAAAGACGCCCAAGAGCCCACGATAGTTTTAATAATAATACTATGTAAGTGGGAGGCCCTCGCACGCGTGACTAATCACACCGCACTTTCCAACCCCTTACATGGACACCGCTACACGACAACCCTCGAAGGGAAGTCCCTCTATAGAGATGCCCCATAAGTACATATATATATATGCAGTCAATTCATAATCAATAAAGTGCCAAACAGGCCGCCACATCAATTACGTTTAGACCATTTAATACCAAAGCGTTTCCAAAAGATATGACACACACCATCATGTTGAAAACCAGAAAAACATACTTTGAAATTAATTTACAGAAAACCAAACCACCACTGAAAAGTTCCAAAAATCCAATTTAAAGGCCAAATAGGCATTTTTTCTATCCAAGTTTTTCATGAAAATAACCACTTTCCATAAATGATACACCCGCCATTTCACACACACCAATCATTTCAAAACACTATTCAATAAGACTTTCACATTTCATTAAGTACTCATTTGGAAACATCACAAGAAAGTCACACAATTAAATCCATGAAAATATTTTCAGTGCGATGTAAGAAGAAAACAGTTTTAAATTTAAACAAGTCATGACACTAGAAATAGCTATCCAGTGCTACTATAATTTATTGAAAAATAATGAAATGACAAGGAATAAATAAATTTCTAAATTTAAAAGCAAGTGCAGTGGGAGACCTACCTCAGCTTGCAATCCAAACGCAACGGTGTGTCGTGCCTCGCACAAACTCACAAACACATGCACGTCAATGACCATAGTATCGCGAGGTTATCTCGCCAATGCGCTGCATCAAATGCACGAAAAAATGAAATTACACCAACACAAACTTAAAGAAAAACAAACAAGAAACCAATGTGAAAGAACTACCTAATTATAATAATTTATATAAAACAACTAATATATATATATATATATACATATATATGTATATATATACACACAAAAATATATAAACATTGATATAAAATAATATGAGTAATAAACAAAGCAAACCTCACCTAAAATTGCAAACAGAACTCGACGACGCAAAACACCCCACGCATGCGCATACGTGTACACAAGCTGAAGACCTCAGCGTTGCGGAAATATTCCGCCGACATGCTGCAAAAAACACCAAAACAACAAAAATAGCAAACCATAAAAAAAAACTATACTTGAAAATAGTCACAAAAGACTACCTCGACGCAGATGCGCTCGACCGCCGGGGTAGGGTGCCAGTTAAAGGGGCGGTGCGCACTGGCAGGGGGACCGCCAGAGGTTGCGTATGGATTATCGGGTGCGCCACTGGCTTGCGCAAGGCGGTGGCGGCCGGCCGGACCGAAGAAAGACGGTACGCGGGTGGCCGAAAGTGCGGCGGAGCCGACCTGAGTGCCAGAATAGGTTAAGGGAACGCCGAAAGGGCAGTACCAGAGTGGGTCAAAGGCTCCGGCAGGGCTAAGGAACACTGAAGGGGCAGCAGGAGGCTGCTAGCCGTAGCGGGGCTCACCAGAGAATGTGGTCAGCTGGTAACATGGTTGTTAGAGGTGCGGCCAGTGGCAGCGGGGTCACCGGAGGTCGGGAAGCCAGTGGTAGGCGAGGTCGCTGGACCGGGACGGAGCATCTGGTGTGGGTGCGGCGAGGCGGAGGTACCACTGGCCGGAGTGGGAAGAGGCGGTCGGGTTGGAGGAAGTCAGCGCGGAGGAGGGAGACCGGAAATGGAGAATCCGGGCATGGCGGTCAGGGAGGTCGCCGGAGGGGCCGGTTGCGGATGCCGGAGGCCACACGGGCGGAGGAGAACCAGAGCGGGAGAGGATTCGGGCACCAGTAGGAGGCCAAGGCAGAGGCTGAGACGAGGGGAGTGGGGCGGAGGCCGGTGGTGCGGTGCCGGATGCAGGAGGAAGGGGAAAGGCGGGCCGGCGGCCGGAGGTTTCCGGAACGGGAGCCGGACGGGGTGGGGGGTGGCGGAGACGGAAAGCCGGGGACCGCCGGGGTGCTGTGTGAGGGTGCGGCGTCGGGAAACAGCGGAGGCTGGGGTGCAAGGTCGCCAGAAGAGTCGCCAGACAGGAGGTCGCCGCTCGAACAGGGGGTCGGATGCGGCGGAGCGATGCAGGAGGGCGGCCGCCGGACAACGGAGCAGGAGGGGTGCAGCGGCGGCACGCCTGGGCGATGCAGGGAGGAGGCAGCGGTCGGGAGGACGCTGGCATGGGAGCGGGGTCGGCACGACGAGGCATCCCGATGGTGAAGCGAAAGTGGGTTCGGGCGTGACGATAGGAAGTCGGGGCCGAGATGGCGGTTCAGACAAGAGGAGGGAGCCGCCGGGATGCTGGTGCACAGAGGAAGGGGAAAGAACAGAGAGAAGAGAGGGGGGAGAGAAGGGGGCTCCGCACATTAGGGGTACGAGATTAGGGTTAGGGGTTATATTAGGGTTATAATATATATATATATTATAATAGTAATAATAATAATAATAATATTATTATTATTAGTAAAAGACTAATTAAAAGAATAAAAGAAAATCTTAATAATAATAAAACATTATAATAATAATAATAACAATATAAATAATAAAAAGACAACATAAAGTTATAAAATTTTAACGCCAGGCGAACACATAGTCATCTCGGGCCAAGCGCACAGTCACCGCTAACGATGCGATGACCGCGCACTGGCACGACACCCTTCAACATAAATAAACATTGAAAATTTCAGACAGAGACCAAGAAAAGAGTAAATTAAGGGAATCCGCGGTTGGGGTGTGACACCCTTCGGCCGGCCGCCCTCCACCGGCCCCACCCTCCGCCGGCCCTGCCCCCTTCTGCCCCCCGGCCACCCTCCGTCCGACCTCTGGCCGCCCTCCACCCTTCGTCCGCCCTCCGATCGCCCTCCGGCCACCCTCCGCCCTCCAGCTGCCCTCCAGCCGCCCTTCGCCGGCCCTTCCCTCCTCCGGCTGCCCTCCACCCTCTTACTACAGCTTCCCTCCTCCCTACGGCTGCCCTGCGGGCTCCCTCTACCCCCGGGCCTCCCGCCACCTGACTCTGGCAGCCCTGCAGCCCTCGGGCAGCCCTCTGACCGCCCTCTGGCCTTCGGCCTCCAGCCCCTCCGGCCTCCAACCTCTACCCTCAGCCCTCCTCCCCCTCTTCCCTCCCCCCGAGCACCCCGAACACCCCCCCCCCCCCCCCGCACCCTACCAACCCCTGCCCCCTTCATAAATTATCTAATTTTTTTATAAATCCTTGTAATTTTTAATCTTAACTTTTGAAAGTTTATTCAGTTATAAATACTTAGTTTGATTTAACTCATGTTATATTGATGTTATTGTTAGTGTATTTTCTCATTGAGGTATTCTTCATTCGATTCATGTGCTGTTTGAATTTTTATTAATTCAATTTGAAATTTGGATATGCATTGATTGGTTTTGTACATAATTTGTATATCTTTTTTGTGAACTCTCTGATTTTTTAAAATTCATTCATAACTAATTATTCAATCCCTTTTTGTTTGATTAACAATTGTACAAGTTTTTTTAAACAATCTAATTTATCATATGGGCACTTTGGATAGTCCCCTTACTAATGTTTTCCATGACTTCAGGCATGTCAGGGGAAGAGGTAGAAGATCCACATCATCCATCTGAGGAATCTACGTCTCAGGGTCGAGGTATGTTGGAATGTCATTATCTCTATTTTTTATGTAATTAATAAACATATATATATATATATTTATAACATCTGTCATTTTGTATATAAAATAGTTTTCAACAGGATTAGACTCGACTGCTTCTTCCTCTCGCAGGAGAGGCCCTGGTCGTGGCATATTAGCAAGGAATTCCGACACGACTTTTGATGTTTCATTTGATGAGGTATTTCATCCTGTGGGACGGAATGCCCCTGCATTTATTAGTTAGTTGGATCATATCATACGTGATCCACATCGATTTCCATTGACCACGTGTGACTGGGATTCTATCCATCAGGACACATTAGATCGTCTTTGGAGGGAGGTTCAGGTAAGAAGACCATTTTACTTTATTCCCTATGTATAAACAACAATAACATATGTTATTTTTTTCTTTAATAGAAAAATTTGAAAGTATGTCCTGATGAGTTTCAGCCAGTGTATATGAGAAAATTTCGTAAGATGTGGAAAGACTATAAAGGCAATGTCAAGAGGGACCATTGGGTACAAAATGTGGGTGCCCCGACATTCTAGAAAAAGTACTGAGAGGTGTCCTCCCGGCTCAGTGGCGTGATTTAGTTTCATTTTGGTCTACTGAGGGTGTTGCGGTTTGTATATTTTTTTTGGTATATATATTTTCAAGAATGTGTGATTTGTCTAATATTTCAATGAATTGAATGTAAGAGGTTTCTACACGCCATTCTGAGAATCGAGCGTTGTAGGGACCACCTCACAGGCTCGGGACTCATCACATGTCTCAGATCCGACAAGAGGTATTTATTATTCATTTTTTAATTTTTTTAATTATTACGGTTTTGTGTTTATATTCTATTCATATATAGTTGCGGGATCAAGGTGCACCAACTGATAAAATGTCGGTGTGGATGAGGACTCGTGATCGCAATGATCCAGGGGCTGCAGCATTGATAGTAACTGCTTGTACTCATTACCAATACTTACATAAAATCTTTATATTAATATATGTATATATATTTAAATATTTCATATGCTCAATTTGAAGTTGAATTAGAACATCTTCCATAGAACAAGCGACAGCTTCCCATGCTAAGGTATGAGATCTTTCATTGCATCATTGGTCGGGATAGACATGGATATAGTTTGACCTATGGAATAGGGATTCCTCGTTCTGTAGTGTCACGCGCTGCGGTTGTTGATCTTGTTGTTGCTCAGATGAAACATCAACTGTCAGATTTCGAGGCACAACTACGGGCTTCCGAGGAGGGAAATGCGCAATTGGCTGCTGAGGTTAGAGCACTGCGGTAATACGTGTGTCCAGGTGATGGTGTAGGGGATCACACGACGCAGGTTTATACTGTTTTTATTTATTTAATTTAAATTATTTTTGTTATGAATATAATCATAATTTTTATTATTTGTAGGCCCATGGCCCACCGGATAGAGGTTAGTGATGAACACGCATGGCGTATCATATTAATGAGGTGTGTATCTGATTTTAATGGTAGGGTTGTTATTGATATTTATGTTGGGTTTCTAGTGAGTTTTTTTGTGATTTGGAGGTATCATGGGTGTTTTGGCCTCATGCAATGTTTTTTTGCATGAATTGAGAAGTAACCATGAAACTGATTATTGATTTGGATATTTTTTGTTCATTTAATTCTCAATGTTTAGAATTGCATGTTCTGTAATATTTTTGAAAAAAATACGCGATTCCTAATATAAATCATTAAACTTGTTTTTGATGAACGAGCTGAGTTCACTATTTTTAGTCCTCGCCCTACCCCGGACATCCGTCCCCGCACTCTGGACAGCCCTCCCCGCACCCCGGACAAGCCCCCCCCCCCCCCGACCCCAGACACCCCCCCGCACCCCAGACAACCTCCCTACACCTCAGGCAACCCTCCCCACAATCCGGACAGCCCTCCCCGCACCCCGTACAGCCCTCCCGCACCCATGACAGTCGTCCCCGAACTCCGGACAGCCCTCCTCGCAACCCGTACAGCCCTCCCACACCCCGGACAGGCCCCCCGCACTCTGTACAGTCCTTCCCGCACCCCGGACACCCCCTCCCCCCGCACCCCGGACAGCCCTCCCGCACCCCGGACAACCTTCCCTGCACTCCAGAAAACAATTTAATTATTATTTGCAACGTGTATGCACAGACGAAATGTCAATCGGACGACATCAAAGGGTGAGTGAATTGTGATGTGGTCGAGCAGACGACACGTCAATCAGACGTGCCGTGTGCCCGCGGTGACCGGGAACGTCGTTCTGGTGTCATAAACAACCAAAATGGGCGTCTAACGGTCACAGTCATAGCGGATGACATCAGATTGACCTAAAATCACAAGAAAACAATATGATTATTATTCGGGATGTGTACGCACAGAAGTAATGTCAATCAGACGTTTGGTCTGTGCGGTAGGGCTCATTATGCGTTTTTTAAGTGTTACACGCGCTTCATAAACGTGCGTGGGGGGGGGGGGGGGTCCAAACGGTCCGAACGACGTCCAAATGGCCTGAAATCAGAGGATACCAAAGGGTGACTGAATTGTGATGTGTTCGAACAGAAGGCACGTCAATCGGACGTGCCATGTGCCCCGCGGTGACATGGAACGCCGTTCTGGTGTCATAAACGGCCATAACGGGCGTCTAATGGTCATACTCATAGATAACAACATCAGATTGACCTGAAATCACAGTAAAACAATCTAAATATTATTTATGACGTGTACGCATAGACGGCATGTCAATCGGACGTGCGGTCTGCGCGGTAGGGCTCATTATGCGTTCTTTAAGTGTTGTGCACGCTTTATAAACGCGCGTGGGGGGTCCAAATGGTCCGAACGACGTCTGAATGACCTAAAATCAGACTCCATCGAAGGGTGAGTGAATTTTGTTGTGTTCGAGAAGACGGAACGTCAATCGGACGTGCCGTGTGCCCGCGGTGACCGGGAACGCCGTTCTGGTGTCACAAACGGCCAAAACAGGCGTCTAACGGTCAAAGTCTTAGCTACCGACATCGGATTGACCTGAAATCACAAGAAAACAAATATAATTATTATTCTAAACCTGTACGCGTAGACGACACACCAATCGGACGTGTGGTCTGTGCGGTAGGGCTCATTATGCGTTCTTTAAGTGTTGTGTGCGCTTGATAAATGCGCATGGGGGGTCCAAATGGGCCGAACGAGGTCCGAGTGGCCTGAAATCAGACAAAATCAAAGGGTGAGTGAATTGTGATGTGGTCGAGTAGACGGCACGTCAATCGGACGTGCTGTGTGCCCGTGGTGACCGGGAACGCCGTTCTGGTGTCACAAATGTCCAAAACGGGCGTCAAACTATCAAAGTCATATAGGACGACATAGGATTGACGTGAATTCACAGGAAAACAATCTAATTGTTATTCGTGACATGTACACGTAGACGGAACGTCAATCGGACGTGCGGTCTGCACGATAGGGCACATTATGCGTACTTTAAGTGTTGTGCACGCTTCATAAACACCCGTGGGGGGGGGGGGGGGGGGGGGGTCCAAACGGGCCAAACGAGGTTCGAATTCCCTAAAAGATGACGACATCAAAGTTTTAGTGAATTATGATGTGGTTGAGAATACGGCACATCAATCGGATGTGCCGTGTGCCCGTGGTGACCGGGAACGCCGTTCTGGTGTCATAAACGGCCAAAACGGGCGTCTAACTGTCAAACTCATAGCGGGTGACATCGTATTGACCTAAAATCATAGTAAAACAATCTAATTATTATTCTTGACGTGTACGAACAGACTTCACGTCAATAGGACGTGCGGTCTTCGCGGTAGGTCTCATTATGCGTTCTTTAAGTGTTCAGCGCGCTTCAAAAACGTGCGTGGGGGGGGGGGGGGTCCAAATGGGCCTAAAGTCGTTCGAATGACCTAAAATCAAGTGACATAAAAGGGTGAGTGAATTGTGATGTGTTCGAGTAGACGAAACGTCAATTGGATGTGTTGTGTGCCTGCGGTGACCGGGAACGCCGTTCTCATGTCATAAACGGCCAAAACGGGCGTCTAATGGTTAAACTCATTGTGGACGACATCAGATTGACCTAAAATCATAGGAAAACAATCCAATTATTATTAGAAACGTGTACACATAGACGGAGCGTCAATCAGACATGTGGTCTGCGCAGTAGGGCGCATTATGCGTTCATTTAGTGTTCTGCGCGATTCACAAACACGCGTGGGGGGGGGGGGGTCCAAATGCGTCGAACGACGTCCGAATGGCCTGACATCAGACTACATCAAAGGGTGAGTGAATTTTGATGTGGTAGAATAGACGGCATGTCAATCGGACGTGCCGTGTGCCCGCGGTGACTGGAAACACCGTTCTGGGGTCAAAAACGGCCAGAACGGGTGTCTAACGGTCAAACTCATAGCGGACGACATCGGATTGACCTGAAATCACAGGACAACAATATAATTATTATTCTCAATGTGTACGCGCCGACGGCACATCAATCAGACGTGCGTTCGGTGCGGTAGGCCTCATTATGCGTTCTTTAACTGTTGCGCGGGCTTGATAAACACGCGTGGGGGGGTCCAAATGGGCCGAATGAGGTCAGAATGGCTTGAAATCAGACAACATCAATGGGTGAGTGAATTGTGATGTGGTCGAGCAGACGACACGTCAATCGGACGTGCCGTGTTCCCGCGGTGACCGGGAACACCGTTCTGGTGTCACAAACGGCCAAAACGGGAGTCTAACGGTCAAAGTCATAGTGGACAACCTCGGATTGACCTGAAATCACAGGACAACAATATAATTATTATTCTCGATGTGTACACGTAGACGGCACATCAATCGGACGTGCGGTCTGCGCGGTAGGGCTCATTATGTGTTCTTTAAGTGTTTCGTGTGCTTGATAAACACCCGTGGGGGGGGGGGGTCCAAATGGGAAAAACGAGGTCCGAGTGGACATAAATCAGAAGACATCAAAGGGTGAGTGAATTGTGATGTGGTCGAGCATACGACACATCAATCGGATGTGCCGTGTGCCCGCGGTGGCCTGTAATGCCGTTCTGGTGTCACAAACGGCCAAAATGGGCGTCTAACGGTTAATGTCATAGAGGACAACATTGGATTGACTTGAAATCACATGAAAAAAACTAATTATTATTCGTGATGTGTAGAAGGAGACGGCGCGCCCATCGGACGTGCAGTGCACGCGGTACAGCTGAATGCGTCGTTTTCAGCAGCTCGGTGTGCGCTTAAACGGCGCATTGGGGGGTCAAAACCACCCGAACGACCTCAAAATTCCATGAAACCGTACTAAATCAGCCGTTGTGGCATTTGTGAAATGGTCGGGCAGACGACACGTCAATCGGAGGTGTCGTTTGACCGCGATGACCGAAAACGCGTTTCTGGTGTCATAAAACACCAAAAACGGTGGGAGATGGTCGAATTCAGAGCAAAAGTGCTCCGAATGACCGGGAACCACACGAAAACATTATGAATATTACTCGTGACATGTAGGAGGATACGGAACACCCATCGGACGTGCGGTACGCGCGGTACGACCGAATGCGTCGTTTTCAGCAGCTCGGCGCGCGCTAAACCGGAGCGTTGGGGGGTCAAAACCACCCGAACGACCTAAGAATTCCATGAAACCGTACGACATAAGCCGTTGTGCGATTTTTGAAATAGTGGGGTAGACGGAATGCTAATCGGAGGTTCCGTTTGACCACGCTGACCGAAAACGCTTTTCCAGTGTCACAAAACACAATAAACGGTGCGAGACGGTCGAATTCAGAGAAAACGTTCTCCGAATGACCCGAAACCACACGAAAACATTAGGAATATTATTCGTGACGTATAGGAGGAGAAGACGCGCGAATCAGAGGTGTGGTGCGCGTGTTACGTACAAATGAGTCGTTTTCAACAGCTCGGAGCGCGCTAAAACGGCGCGTTGGGGGGTCAAAACCACCCGAATGACCTTGGAATGCCATGAAACCGTACGTCAACAGCCGTTGTGAGATTTGTGAAATGGTCGGGAATACGGAATGTCAATCGGAGGTTCCATTTGAACGTGGTGACTGGAAACACGTTTCCAGTGACACAAAACACCAAAAACGGCACGAGACAGTCGAATTCGGAGGAAACGTGCCCCGAATGACCTGAAACCACACGAAAAAATTAAGAATATTATTTTTGACGTGTAGGAGGAGACGGCTCGCCCATCGGAGGTGCGGTGAACACGTTACGTCCAAGTGTGTCGTTTTCAGCAGCTCGGTGTGCGCTAAAACGGCGCGTTAGGGGGGTCAAAGCCACCCGAATGACCTTGGAAATTCCATGAAACCGTACGACACAGCCGTTGTGTGATTTGTGAAATGATCAGGTAGACGACATGTCAATCGGAGGTACCGTTTGACCATGGTGACCGGAAACGCGTTTCCGGTGTCATAAAACACCAAAAACGGCGTGAGACGGTCGAATTCGGAGAAAATGTGCTCCGAATGATCTGAAACCACAAAAAAACATTAGGAATATTATTCGTGATGTGTAAGAGGAGACGGTGTGCCCATCAGAGGTGCAGTGCGCGTGTTACGTCCAAGTGCATTGTTTTCAGTAGCTCAGTGTGCGCTAAAACGGCATGTTGGGGGGTCAAAACCACCCGAACGTCCTAGGAATTCCATGAAACCATAAGACAATAGCCCTTGTGAAATTTTTGAAATGTTCGGGCAGAAGGCACGCCAATCGGATGAGCCGTTTGACCGCGGTGACTGGAAACGTATTTCTGGTGTCATAAAACACCAAAATCAGCGTGAGACAGTCGAATTCGGAGAAAACGTGCTCCGAATGATCTGAAACCACACGAAAACATTAGGAATATTATTCGTGACATGTAGGAGGAGACGACGTGCCCATCAGAGGTGCGGTGCGCACGTTACATCTGAGTGTGTCATTTTCAGCAGCTCAGCCCGCGCTTAAACGACACGGTGGGGGGTCAAAACCACCTGAACGACCTAAAAATGCCATGAAAGTGTACGACAACATCCGTTGTGCGATTTGAAAAATGGTCGGGCAGAAGGCCAGTCAATCGGAGGTACCGTTTGACCGCGGTGACCAGAAACATGTTTCTGGTGTTATAAAACACCAAAAACGGAGTGAGACTGTCGAATTCGGAGCAAATGTGCTCCGAATGACCTGAAACCACACGAAAACATTGGTAATATTATTCTCGACGTGTAGGAGGAGACGACGTCCCCATCGGAGGTGCGGTGCGCACGTTACGTCCGAGTGTGTCGTTTTCAGTAGATAGGCGCATGCTAAAACGGCGCGTTGGGGGGTCAAAACCACCCGAACGACCTCAGAATTCCATAAAACCGTACGACAACAGCCACTGTGCGATTTGTGAAATGGTCGGGAAGACGACACATCAATCTAAGGTGTCGTTCGACTGCAGTGACCGAAAACGCGTTTCTGGTGTCATAAAACACCAAAAAGGGTCGAATGACCTGAAATGATAGCATTTCTTAAAGTGGGGGTTTTAAATTATTATAACACCATGATTTGATGTTAGATTTAATTTTACTATATGTATATAATAACTGAATAATTATTTTTAATTTACGTTTGTTTTGTTTTTTTGTTTTTTTGTCTTATTGTAGGTTTATTGAAGCAGAAAATTGAAATAGATGGACCTTCTCAGATCTTTAAAGCACGTTTATCGTTTATGATGATCTTTATGTTTATGATGTTTGAAATTTTTGTCCATTTTTTATGATTGTTATCTTGTTTAATCTCTGATTTTGCACCGTGAAGAAAAAAAAACAGAATTCGTACATTTCATTAAAAAAATGAAAAATATTTTATTTAATATTATATATATATATATATATTAAAATATTTTATTTAATATATATATATATATATTATTTAATAAATATATATATAAATTAAAAATAGTTTATTTAATATTATATATATATATTTATTTAATATATATATATATATATATATATTTAAATATTTTATTTAATATTATATATATAATTATTTTCTCTAATATATATATATTTTTTTTATTTTATAAATATATATATATATTTCTTTCGGTATGAATTTTTTTTTAAAAAAAATTTCCATTGTAGCATCGGCCTTTGGCGGTCGCTATTTCCCTACACCGACAGAGAATATGCGACCAACAGTAGCGGTCGCTGGGCGGTCTCTATATCCCTATAGTGATCGCCAATGGCGGTCACTAATACCCTTATTTTGAGTAGTGATTGTTTTTGGAATGGTTCGTGACCACATACATGGAAGCAGGAACAGCGGATGGAGCGTTGCACAGAACAAAAAATTGTTCTCGGCAATGGTAAACAGTGAAAACATGTGGTACACATAATGCTGAATAAACGGTTATTAGCATTGGTATTCTATGAAGGGTGTCATATGAAAAATTCTGCCAAAAACAGTTCATAATAATGGTACATAGTGAAGACATGTGGTATGACGAATGCTGATGGTTAGCGGGATTGTGGCTGTTCGTGAAATAGGAGTGGAATGTGGTGGAGGCTAACATTACGTCTATGGAGTTACATATACAGTAATGATGATCCCACATTGAAAATTTGGTTAAATAAGATTAGTGGAATTTTCTGAGTTATGTTCCTATATAATGAGTATTAATCCCCTTTTATAAGTGATGAGATTGGAGAGTAAAATATTGGTACGAAATCAGGTGATGACTGAAGTGGTTCATGGAGGAGAAGATGAAACGTGTTTAGAATCACAAGTGTAAGGAAATCAGTCCATGGAATATAGTGTGGTTCACATAGGATGATATCACAGTTCACGGTGGAGCAAGGCAGTACCTGTCACGTGACAGTACATGGAGGAGTGGTGTATTACATGGAGTATGGTATTACGTGGATCAAGGTAGTTCACGTAGGAGATGGAATACATTTAGAAATAGCAGTGGTACGCATAAAAAACAGTAGAATGCGGAACTCCCAAGGAAGACTAAATATTTTCCAATTCATATTGAGAAATTAATTTCCATAACTTATCAGTGTATAGAATAAAATATCATCTATGGGTGGTTATGAGACTTCAATAGAGCATCCATTTAAAAATTAGTATTCATGATCTAATTCTAAATCATTGATGTGACCAACATGTCGATAAACTGAGTGATGATTTTTCAAACTCAATGAGAAATGGAAAGTTAGCTGATTTGATCTGAGGGACTTAGTGTTTCTACACCGAAACCCTTGTAAATTTAGTGAACCTATCAAAGTGTGAATGTTATAAACTCTTATGATCCACTACATGTGAATAATAAGGGTTTTTGGTACGACTGAAACACTATCGGCATATGCTCCATGGAATTATCCCTAAATTCTGAACCACGTAATGTTCCCTTTTCATTGCTTTGCAAGTGATTTTCTATTTCATACACATCCTCTTCAGACAGGTTTAATAGGTTCTTACCAATATGGGAATCATATCTATTAGTTTAGAAGAAAATGTTGACACCATGATTCACCCCTCCCCGGTCAGGGTGTTCTAGTGTCCTTCAATGATCATGTTCTCATTTCATTATTATCAATTTGTAAGGTGGTCATTAATATCTCTCTTATTTACATATGCTGTGAATTAGATTACACTTATTCTTTTATTTAAATTACATAGGATATGAATTTAGGTATTGTTTATAACATGAACAGTAGTGGTTCTAGTTATGATGAAATTATTAGGTTATGTTTCTTTTAGTTATGAATCAATCGATTATGTATCTAACATTCCTAAGATACTAGAACTATAAGATTCTAGCATACATCACAATGATATGTAATTAATATTATTCTAATAAGATGTAAAATATATTTTTAAAATTTATGGGTCACTATATCAATATGAACAATTAAAACCCCATCAGATCACACCCTACGTATCCATCATAGAAATACACGACACTATAAGGCTCTGAAACGCTATCAATGTGACCTAAAAAGATGACCTGAGCTTATATATTGATAAATCCAGAGAAAATATCCCTATACAAGTATTGTTGAAAAACTATTATAGATAAATAATAAATAATGGGTTTTAATAGAATCCGTAGATGAAAATCGAGAGAGCAAATAATTCCCATATGAAAACACAACCAACTGTATGAGTTACTCAGCCCCTCAAATGTCATATTCCCAATGATAGAGATAATAAAAATTTATGGGGGGCTCCAATCATCAAAATCATATATTATTACCATATACAAATAAAAAAACATCAAATTAATATTGTATTGATATTGATTAATATTGATCCAATAATCAATCCATCAACATCCTAATATACTCTGATCATATGAATTGTAAAAATGTTAAATATATTATTCACAATCCTCAAAACATAGGATATTTCAACTTATGAACCTATTATTAAAAGACTCTAAGACTGGAACTAACTAACTAATATGTAAATAATCACAGTGGAACCATCCATGGTCCCATGATACAAAATATAATTAAGGAACCACTCAAGGTTCCTCAATCACTTCTAACCCATATAAAATGACTATTCAAAATATATGAATCTACCTATCTAACATAAAACCCAAAACAAAAGAAATGGATCATCTATAATTTAATCCATGATTATCACCATAACCCTAAGGAATCCTCAATAGTTCCACAACTATTATAAAAATTCTAATTAGCAGAACCCAGTCGTACTCAATACCTTAATGTGTTAACACTTTTTAAATACTCTTGATAGACTAAATTTCAAGGCACGTGATCAAAGACTAATGAAACTAAACTAATGAAACCATAAATGAATCCAACATAACTTTTAATATGTGAATTATCCAAATGATCTTCAATTAAAACCCATTTAGAATCTATAAACCATGTTATTCAAGAATATAAAAAACCTCAAAAAAACCTCACACAAGAACATAATAATTTGGATGATTATAATATAAATCCATAAAGAATCCCAATATTCACTGATAATATAGTCCAAAACAGTATCCTACTAGAGTCTCCCTGATTAATGTATCCCATTATCACGATCTATAGGATAAAACCCTCATAATGGACTACCCATGAGTCAAATTATTACAAAAGGTACAAAAATTGAAAGAAAACAACCCAAGAAGGATTACATAATGCTTTACCAGAAACATCAACCATGTCCATGTGCCAAAACCATCGAAAATTCACTTTACCCAATTACACACATTGTACTAAATCGAAACAGTGTGTGAGTCATAGAGTATACCTAGTTATATACCTCAGAATAGTCTTTTCCATGTACCATGTACACCATATGTATGTATACTCTATTTGGGGTCTCAATGTGTACCATACCTGACCACATGCATTGGAAAGGGTTTCCTCTTAGAGTAATTGAACAAAACCCATGTCAATAATGAAAATCATATAAACCGAAACTATATGTTTCTTAGTTCTTTTTCCTCAACTCAACTGAATTGATGACAACATGAAATGAGTATTTGATTCCAACTAAAATGTACATCTGTGGGATCCATGCACATTTGAATATGATACATGGAGTATATATATGATATATGTTATTATATATATGAATATATTTTATAATTAATATTATTAAATAATTTTAACAAAATAAATTGACTGAATTATATATATATATATATATATATATATTATTCATTTCTCCAAATTATTTATTCATCAATTATAATCTATAATGAATTGATTGATGGATTTGATTTAAAAATATTTCGAAAGGATTAATGAATAATAACCCAACTATTAGAAATGTATATGATGTCCAATGAATATGATATTACTGTAGCATTGCATTTATAAAATCATGATATCCCTTCATGTTTTTAGTGTCATGAATCTGAGAATCATTTAAATTATCTTCTTCAGAAGAACTATTCTTATCCACTGATAATGTTATAAAACACCTTAATTTTCTAAATAATACTAATGAAGACTTATTTTAATCCATTTTCTAGTGTATTTACATAGATGTTGGGATATTTTCATTAATACCACTTGTTATCTTCCTTGACCAATCCATATTAATGGAATATGAATACTAATATTTTTCATGTATTCATGTTGTTCAATTATATTTGATTGTTTATATATCTATTTATAGAGGATATATTTCATTTTTTAGGAGTTTTATTAAACTAAATACTTTCATTAGATGGTCATTTGAGAAAACACATTTGAATGAGAGGAAATGTAAAATAGTTCACCAATTCCTAGGATCATCCACACATGAATGAGGATAAAGTGAGGATGTTCTCCCAATATTTCCATTTGGAATCAATGAGTGGGATACTAAATGTTGGGAAATTGAGACATTGATATGATGATAAGGATGTCATGTCAGACATGTTAATATTATTAATTAAGTCTCCACCAACCATTAATTGTATTAAAGGTCGGTTCATCAGGGTTTAAAACGTACTAATCATTTGTTTTTGAGAAAAATCCAAATGGGAAACAAGAAAAAAAATTTCTTCTAAATAGACTCCATGCATAAAGATACATTTAATTTACATACAGAAAATACCCTTATGAAAATTATTTTTCTTAGTGTAATCAATTTCTTACCTTTATGCCTATTCGTTTCATTAATGTAGTATACTTGTGAAATGGTATTTAGTTATGATATATATGCACTTTAACTATACATAGACATTTATTATATATATATTTTCATATTTAATTCATTCCTTAAAATACATGTTTAATATTAGAAGTACCCCTATGAATAGGAGGTATGATAAAGTAATAAATTTATATATGTGAGCAGTATAAAGGTGATTTTTATATTACCATTACTCAATAATGTTCAAATAATGATTTATAAAGGTATCATATTATTACTTCTAAAAGGCTAATGAAAACATCAGTTGTCCTTACATTGAGCATAAATGTAATAGAAAAAGGGTTCATACCATTATGTAAAATATGGATTCTACATATATGTAAGAATAACATTGTTCATAATTTTTTTTCAACATAATAAATTATTTAACATAAAAAATTATTTTAATGATTTATAAATATTTAAAAATCTAGAAAAATATTATTTTTCACATTTATAATTTATATCAATTTGACAAAAATTTTTTATAAATTTTATGTTTTTATAAATAATAAAATATATGTTAATGAGTCATTTTTTACAGATATAAATAGAAGAAAAAATTAAATTACAATTTTTACAAATTAACTTGATTTTCATATGACCTAGAAAAAAATATTTCTTTATAAATAATAATAGGTTATTTATAACGTATTTATAAATTATAAATTAAATTATATTTATTTTATATATAATTTTTATAATATACATAATTTATTATAAAATATTTGTAATTTCTAAAGGATCATTTAAATTATATTTAATATAAAACGTTAACGAGTTTTTATTGAAATTTATAAAAACTATTTATAATCTTTCTAATTTGAAAAATGTTTATAATTATTATTTAATTATAAAAAGATCATAAATGTATCATGTTTTTGAAAATAGTATATATATATTTATATTTCATTAATATTTTAGTTTAGTTATTTTTTAAAAAATATATATTTTGGGTATTCCCATTATTAACATAAAATTATTTTAGGATATAAGAATTCATATCCATATTTTTTTGATATCATAATATTTTGTTTCCACCAACCATAGACTCATTTTAAAATTTATGTTACGTTCATCAGTCTAGTTTTAGGAATTATGTGTTGGATATGAGGTGTTATTGTATAAATTAATATAAATTTTCCTTTAGTATAGACTCTTGGGTTAGATTGACATGGGGTTATAACAACTACATTCTTGAAGGATTATATTGGATATAAAAGGGAATGGGATTTTTCATAAATTTATCTAGGATTAATCATGTGGATTTTTTCAATAATATAAAACAATATGGCATTACATGAAGCAATCATGTACCATATCATTATGATGAATTTATATTTCTATGAATATACATGAATTATTTTTTTGGATGATCAAAAATACTTGAAGGTTGTGTAAACGATATAAATTAATGAGTATTGAACACATTTATTTGGTTGTTTGGAATAGGGATTAAAAAAATCATGAGATGGATGCATATAAAAAAAGGGAAAAATTAATGAGAAGATAATAATTACCAAGGAAGTAACATATATTAATATAATAAACATATTAAATATATTAAATGAGTAATACATTAATATAACAATCACTAATATTTTTGTGATTCATTCTAATGAAAAAAATATGACGGTCAAAATTATCTAAACAGGTACATTTACTCCACATATCGGTTCCAATATATTATCATACGTAATACAAGTATGTAATGAGTTACTCGGGACTATAAACTCGGATAATTCACAAAAAAAGTGGGGGTAAACCTAGATTGTCTTGTGTCAGATTGTTTTTATGTTTTTCTTGGTTACAAAAATTTGGGGAACCATAGGGGTTGCGATACAATTAGAATAGAGTTTAGCTTATCCATATGATAGATTTAGTATAAGGGTTTACTACTCAACTATATAAAAGTCAAAACTGTTGTAATTGTTATAAATTCCAAAAACAATTATTAAGGTAATGTGGTTCACACCAAACTAGGTAAATTTTGGACCCCTAAATGGATAGGATGTATAATTTCATCTCTTTGAGTGGGAGAACATTGAATAATGTTCTAAGAGATTTTATTTAAGACATGATATTAATATGATAAATATATATTTTTTGTTAAATTTATATTAATCATCACAATAAACAATACATTAATAATTTAAATTATAAACTTGAATTCTAAAAATCATATTTCTTGTATCATCATAAATGTTCTAATGAAATTCAATATTCTTATGGGAGCAGGGAATGAGTAATCAATGGTTTTAATTTCAACAGATTCAAATTGACATTATAAAAAATGGCGTCATAAAAAAAATTGATTTTCTATGTCAATAGTATTCAATATAATTGAATATACTTGTAGAGATTGGAGATTTTCTAAAATATATTATTCTATAAAAAAATCCATATTTATTTCAATAATGGAATGGTTTTGAAAATAAAAATAAGTTCAAAATTGTTTTTCATGATACTCTCAAAATGGAGAGAATAAATGAACTAAGCATAATATAACAATATTTCGGTATTGTTCATATACCATAATGGTGTAAAATTTCTAAAATGGAATATATAATTATGGAATGTCACATGATATTTCATCATGAACAAAATTAAAATTATTTTTAACCTTTAGATTTTATCAAAAATTTGTAATTATTCCATATGATATTATTATCTAGAACAATTGTGGGGGTTGAAAAACTCCATGGAATTTCCCTGATTGGTATATGTGTTATTGAAATTAATTCATTAAGTTTTATGGACATATATTACTAAATGAATAATGTAAAAGGGTTAAATATAATCTACAGTTTGAGATCAAAAAGAAAATTAAACCCGCTTATATTTTTCCATCATGTTAGAAAGTAAATAATATTATACATTATAAATTTAAATATAAAGTGGTTTATGGAGATTTAATGAATCTATATAACATAATTATATCTGAATTTCAATTTTCTTATTGAAGTGTTGTGTTAAAAAATATTTTTTATGTAAAACATGTAATGATTGATTATATAAACTAGATTAATGTTACATTTGATTCTTTAACATGTTTTGATAAGAGGATATGGATATATTTTTCTTCTGAGAGATGTTTTTATAATTTTATTATTAAAAAGTGTACAAAATTTAATTTCCAAAAAATAATGGTTTCTATTTATGATTAATATAATATTTCTCAAGAAAATACAATTAAAAAAATTAAATACTATATAATTTATAGAAATAATTTTTTTTAAATGGTCCAACTAAAAGGATATAAGTGTTATTTCATGACCCAATGATTTTTTTTATTAATAAGATAATATTATATGAAGGATATAGTATTTAAGAGACTAGATGTAGTAATTATTTAATCATTACATTTAGTTTTAAAAATATTATATATATATCAATATTTCATAATCTATACTAATTGATTGTGAATATAGTTTTTATTCACATTATATCCTCTATGAGATAGAAATTTAAAATTTATGTAATTATATATTATTACTATAACAAGAAAACATCACTATTCCTTAAGGGATTATACTAGCAAGTATACAATGTGTATCACCTGGTATACTAACAAAGTTTAGGGTATGGGGTTAAAGTGAAATGTAAGGAGTTAAATTTTTTACCATAATTAAGTGGATAAAACATTATCGTAAATGAATTTATGATGTTCTAGTAAAATAATAATGTAAATAATTTCATTATTTAAAAATAATCATCATTTTTTATTCAAAAAGTTTCTAAGGATGATGATGATGTATATATAAATAGTTTCATGTAAAAAAAATCCTTATATAATTTTATTATATAACATTAAAATAACTGAATAAAATTTAAAATTATTGAGTGCAAGGAATATAATTTCCATGTATCACCATTATAATAACATTATTTATTTCCTATTGATACACATTTAGTGGTTAATGGGATATTATATTTAGATGGTAACATAGGGATGTGACAGGAATTATATATATATATATATATTAGAAAATAATATCCATTACGAAAAATATTGCTTAAGGTAATGTAATTATTAAATGTGCTTGATACATTTAATTTTGGTTGTTATGGTTGTGAACATATCATTTATTTAACATAAATGGAATCTGTATTTATCATTAATTCATGTGTGATGCAATTTATATTACATAAATGGTCGAATGATAAATATTCCGTAAATCTAAAAATAATGAGTTATTCTTAATTGATGATCATTGTGGTGTAACATGAATTGTGATAAAATATATAAGGTATATTGAATTAATTCATTTATAATATATAATGGGTTGTTTTTAATAGATAAATAATAAATTCTTGAGGTAATAAGTCTTTAATTATTTAATGGATTGATCCAAAAACTCATTTCTCAGGGAATCTAATACAGATATAGATACACATAGGGTTATTTTCATATTATCAATCCTTCTTATTTGTGTTTTTTGAGAAAAAAAAGAATGATAACCTTTAAACTTTGATACCCTAAATATGAAAGTTAATATATGAACAATGATAATATAGTGGTGGTTCGGTACATTAATAATCATATCATCTGTTGGAGTGAAACCAAGATGAACATTTTCAACTTGTCTAATATTTAATTACATTTGGTACATTATTTTACATGACAGAGAATGTTAATTGAAAATATCAGCCCACTCACATATGATTTGTTCAATTACATTGATAAGGTTATATTTTTTGAAGACGTGTTTTTTTTCAAAATAATGAGATTTTTATTAAAACCAAAACATAAAATATTTTGGATAGAGTCACAGAAATATGTGACTTCTTTCATATATTTCGTATTGTATTTTAATGTGATTGGTACATTTTTGGATGTGCCCTAATTTTTAAAAACATTTGATTCATGTACATATTCATATGATATATTGAGTAAATATATGAAGTATTATATTATAATATATATGGCATTTTTTATAATGAATATGATGTATATATTTTTCATGTATATGATGCATTAATATAATATAATATAATATAATATATTATAATATAATATAATATAATATAATATAATATAATATAATATAATATAATATAATATAATATAATATAATATAATATAATATAATATAATATAATATAATATAGTATAGTATAATATAATATAATATATATTTATCTATATAATATTTATTTCTGTGAAATTTTTTATTAATTGATATCTAATAATTTTTTATGAGGTAAATTAATTATATTAAAATTCATTGAAATTTATTAACTGTTTTTTCCAAATTAAAAAAAACATTATTATTATTTAAAAGTAATATGAGATACATTAGTATTTAAGTAAAGGAAAGGATGAGGTCCTCTAATGTTTGTTGGACGATTTTTATATTCAAATTCCAAATCTATCTTTTCATCATGAACTATTTTACCATTTTAGATTGTGATATCAACCATTACATTTCATGAGAATACTCATGATATTATCACAAATCCATTGGCCATTGTATTCCTATAGTAGAAGGGTTATTTTTCACTTCTCCTCTGAATCATCCTCATGAACTCTCTAAAAAAGGAAGATATATACATCTGTTATTCTTTAATTCCATGTACACTATTATAAAATATTATTTAATTGTTTAATTATTGAAGAAATATAAATTTTTATTTTCCTGAACAAAAAATGTTCATTACATAATCACTTGAAACTCTAAAATGTGTCAATTAATATTAAAACCGTGTTATTATGATTTCAGATATGAAAACGCCAAAAAATACCATAAAACATTGGTTTTTCTAAAAAAATACTCATGAACCCTCTAAATTTACCTAGAGAAACATTTTGGTCTCCAATTAAATTAACATTTAAAATTGAAAGAAATAAATATGAAAACCTCATAGTGTAACTTCAATTGTTTCATTCCAAGTCTAATCCCAGAAGCTATCACACCTCTATATAACTTTTCTCGATGTAAAAGATGATATATGAAAGAAATATTTTATGTTGATACCTCTATATCTGATTTTACAAGTGCAATAATTATATTTGTTGAGAGATGTAAAAAATAAAAAAAGCAAAGAATGATAGAAATAGGGGAATGGGAAAAAAGGAAAAGGAAAAGGAAATAAAAAGGAAAATGGGTTCAGCCTCGATAATAACACAAATTATGGTTTTATAAATTAACTATTCAAAAAACTATTTCAATACACTAATATAACGATGAAATTTCAATATGATTTTTTATTCATAAGATATCCCTATTTTAACATAAGGAAATATTTGATATTTAGTTAATTAAATACTAAAAAAATTCGGAAATTAAAACCTGGTCCAAATTCCACCAAACAAACTTCCTTGGATTAAAATGTTATTTTTTGACCAATAATGTGGTATAAAAAATTATCTAATATAATCATTTAGGATAAATTTATATATAACTCCTTATATCAACTCGGGGTTATAATTTATTTCCATGGATTTTCTCAAACTATGATGATTATTGTCATCACATCATTACACAAGGAATATTAAAAAGAACGTATTTTTTTTTAAATCCACGTATTTATTCTTAATTTAATTATCTATGTGATAATATAACTCATGTAAAATGACATGGATGTAATTTCTTATGGTGTGGAACTCCTAAACACCAAATTCTCCATTTTCTAGTTCAATTCTAATCATTGATTGAATTATGATAAAAATGTATAGATGATGATGTTTGAATACTAGGAGACAATCTAAAAATTGTTTTCTAAATATAATCCACAAATATCTAGAATTCATATTTTTAATATTAGTCACATTTCATAAAAACATTCATCCTTAGGATATCTTATTCAACAATTTTATTCATAAAAAAATTGGTGGGTTATGTTTACACATATGATATATATGATTTTATGAAATAATGAATTCGAAAAATAAATTTGTGAATATATAACTCAATAGGAATCTTAGTCAGAGATACTATAATTCATGATGATGGTTATACAGAGATTATGTGACATTATATTATTTTTTATTTTGATATATATTTAAAATTATGTAGACTCTCAAATGGTGTTTCCATATAAACTAATAATAACTATGTAGATGATTATTACATGATGATGATAACATAGATTCAATGCCTTTTTAATATTTTTATTTCTTACTAAATAAAATACATAATATAACTATTCATCTCATCTCTAACATTTTTTTTGAGAATTTAATTTAGATCATACTTCATATAATTGATGGATATTCTTATTTTATAAAATATCTTCCCATTCAAGAATGATATCCAATTCCAACTCTCCAAAAGATAGATGAATACAACATATATTTATAAGAAATTGGTAAATTATTATAAATAATTATATAATCATGAACAGTTATTTAATCATCATATATGAATTATATTTTTTGTTAATACTTCCACAATATATTTCACTCTATAGCCGCAAATACATTTTCATTTTTACATGGAAGATTAGTCATATTCCATGAACATATTGAATATATAGTCTGATTATAATACATTAAAACATATTCATTTGTTTACTTAAATAAACAGTGTTTTCTCATCAATAAAAGAAATTTTGTTACTAATGTAGATTGAATTTATTTATATGAACCTATAATTTTTAGACACTAAGTAGATTGGATGATTATATGATCGGTAACAAAGGAGGAAGTGTTGAGTGTTCTTTAATATTTTATCACTTTCAATCTGAGGGCACTATGGGGTTGATTGAACAATGGACAATACTATTTAAAATGGATTTATTTTGGAACACCATTTATAAAAAAATGTTTAGTTCTCATTTTGGTAACAACTTATTGAGATAAGTTACTAATAAATATAGTATACAGATAAACATTACCATTTTTATAACCCTTTAACTTGGAACTAAGTTTAACATTTAAACCAATGGATCAACTATATTTTTCAGACGATGATGAAGTCGAGCTAGAAAACCTGGAGTAAAGAAATTGATAATGGATAATGGATATAGCATTATATACTTGAAACAATGATTGGTATGAGATGAATCATACTTATCTATGAAAAACCATGTTATATATCATTATAAATTGAACACCACTAATTGTTGTCAATATTGTGGATGAATCTAGATGGAAAATTATATTTGGAGAAGATATTTTCACATATTGAAGAGTTAGAGGTTCTGAGAAGATATTCTAAAAATATTTCCATACTATTCATAGATGAGGAAAAATAATGGAATGAAAATTTCATATCCATATAGATTTTTTCCCATAGGTATAATGTTGTCTTGTTTAACTCTAATTTGAAATATTTTCCATGAAAATTAGTATCATGATATATAGGCCCATTCAGGTTGATCAACTTCCTCTTATATAAAACACCCAATCATAAAAAAGAGAGTAATTATCCATTAAAATTGAATAGTTGAAGGCTATATATATATATATATGTAACCCATCATGACATATTTTCTTTCTCTAAATTAAAATAAATTAGTTGATGGTTTATCTAAATATCAATTTTAAATATGGAATTAACTATCTGTAAATCCATTTATTGTTTCATAATATATTATTTATTTATTAAGATAATATGTGTTTTCTATAGTACAGACTTGGGAAACAAATACAAAATCCAATATTGGTTCTTTTATAAAAATATAATTGAATTAATCATAAACAATACTAAAAGTTTTTTTTGTCATTGCATGTCCATGTTGATTGGTACTGTAACACCATCAATGTAGAATTCATCCACTCTAAATTAAAATTAATGATTTAATTATATTATAATGTATGACCACCATTGAAAAAGTGTTATTGTATATTGAATATAAATTTTCAAGGATTTAATAAATATAATTCATGATTTTTAATAATAGCCTAACTATGGAACAATTGTTGGAACAATAGAACTAATTTTTTCAATGATTCTATCACACTTTCAAACAATGATGTCTAATGGTCATAGTACGACATATCAAATATAAAATGGTAATGTTTTAAGGATTATTAACTAATAATTTACATTATGGTGAAGGTATTTTTTATTATGATAGATTCCTAATATTTAAAACATACAATATAACCCCAACCATAGTGGTTCAACCATACATTATCTATCAGTACATCACATATGCTCATACAAACATTGTCATTACAAATAATTTAAATGACAATTCTCACTTGAGAAATATACCATAATGATATTTTTTTTCATATTCAATCCTCACATTTTATATTTTTCCTAATCATTAACCTTCTTCTTATCCATCTCAAAATACCTCAAGCTATATTTATTCTTATCCATTTCAATCATATTCAACCATTTTCCATTAAATTTAAAATCCCATCTCCCTGTAACACACTGAGTTTTTATGAATTATAAGTATTTTAATAAACAAAAAACTTTACGATATCATACATTAAATATAAGAACGTGTTTTACTGAACTACAATATTCTATTAATAATAAAATGAACATATAATTATTATAATAATATAACCATTGTAACAGTTGTTATAAAAATGATTAAGTAAATTATTAGAAAACAGTTATGTATTTTTTTAAAATTAATTTTTTTTTGGAAAATAATTAATTATATATGATTTTTAGAACTATTTTAAAATAAGGAAATTCCAATTGGGAAAAGATAAATTTCAATGTATAAATATGTTATCTCTCAAGAAATTAGAAAAAGCCATTTCGATGATAGACTATGATAAAAATTATATATTTTTTATTCCATAAAATAATTAAAATCATCTTATTTAGTTTCTATAAAAGAGTTACGAATAAATCTGAAATTATAATGAAAAACATTCATTTTTATATAATGACATTTTACCACATTTTAAGGATTTAACTATTTTAACTTAATAATTTAAAAAATAATAAATTTTATTATAAAAATCATTATCTAAATAATCACATTTAAATTATCTTATGGTGTAATTTTTGGATTTTTTTGAAAAGTATCATTTTATGATGAATAGTGAAAATTAATGAAATTTAAATTAAAATTGTTATTTCATTTAAATAAATTATATAGTAAAATTATATTTAAATTTTATTATAAATTAAATTTACTGAATTTGTAGAACTATTAATAGAATGAGTTTATTTTAATCAAGGTCATATCTAAATTTAATTTTAATCATTTTAAACGTTTGGACTTTTTATCTTTTAAAATAGTCTTTCTTGTCATGTCAGAGACTTTCTTTTTAAATTCATGTCAAACACATATTTGAAATGAATTTAAAAGCATTGAATCCATATTGTAAATAAATATAATTTATAATGTCTAATAATTCCAACATTATTTATCACAAATATTATTACTGAAAATAGGTAAAATAAATATCATGTAATAAGAGAAAATTAAGATTAACAATGAAAAAACATTAAAAGTTAAAATGGATTATATACATCCCAAAATTCATTTTATTTAAATATTTATAAATTGATACATCATTTATATTATATTTATCAAATATTAAATCCATTTTAAGATGAAATTTGGGAAAACATAACTTCTTTTCAAAGATACCATGAGTTTCATCTCCCACACTTAAAAAGACCACTCAATCCACCTCACACTATACACATCTAAAACAAATTTTATCATACCATGATTAAAAAAATAACTTCTCAAAGATATCATTAAATCCTATAAGTCTTACATTCAGTAGAAATTAATCCAAAGAATTCCTTTTGTTAAAAAATGGGTAAACTTGAAGAATATGTTACGGTGTTCAAGGAATGTTTTTGTCTTATTTATTTGTCATACCATTTATAATATTATTATATAAAAAATAAATAATAACATAATTATCTTACATACTCATAGATGTTGTTATTTTAATTTTACATACTACAATGAAACACAATTCATTCAAATGAGTTATTAAATCCTCAGTCATGTGTACGATGGACTACCGCGTCACGTACTTATGACATTTGTTTTTTCATTTCCACCATTCAGGGTTGAGAATAATATGTGTACATAATGATTATATATAATTTACCTATAATATTTATGATCTTATTATGATTATTTAATTTGTATACAACACATGCCTTCATTCTTTCTATTTAGGGACAATATGATAATGTCATTCATGTATGGTGGACGGCCAGATCAAGGAGTGATGTGATTCGTTAATGCTATAAATAAGATGTAATATGGATAATTTTAATAAAAATATGTGATATATGTCACATATAAATTATTATTTAATGATAATATATAATTTTATTTCATTCAATTTTATATGAAAATGAAAACAATGTTCATGCATACGTATGACCTACCATCCCCATTAACTTTGTACTTCATTTCCAATTTCTATATTTTTGATATTATTATAAATATTTATATAAGTAATATATAATTTATTTTATATTATATATCATTATGTATACTATTAAATCATTATTACTATAAAAGAACCATATGCATATCAAATCATATCCAATATGAATAACTAAATAATTATTAGCCAAAAAATTCCATGAACATGGTATTATTTATAAACAGGTAATGAATGTTCATAAGATACTTATATATTGAAATATATATATTTAAATGTTTATATACAATATTTTTAGTAAACAAATATTTATTATACATGTATTTTTTAATGATTACAATGGTATTAAAGACATAAGATGATGGGTTTCTATCTTACATTTTCCTTTTATGAGACACTTTCTATATTCACTACATATTTATTATATGTTCTGTATATACTACCCATGAATGAACTCTATTATTATTATATATTCTCTAGTTTATAAAAATATAAATGGGTATCAAGCTTTCAAGTGTTACAAACTTATAGTTACCGAAGTGTTAATAAAATATTTTCTCCAGTTTTTATCATTGGAACACTTGGTAGGTTATGAATGTATATAAATTTACAAAGTGTATATACAGAAAATATTACATGATATTACTTTAATAATCATATATTCATAATATTTTATTATTAATATAACTTTATCCTTTAACGGTTATTATGATTCAATATTAACAATATGATAGGTGTTTATTTTTTATAATATCATCATCTTCTTAGACTGTTTGTTATTATGATTCCATTAATGAAATCATATGATCCATTTATCATGAATATACCTAAATTTTCTTATACTATGTTTAATCAGAATATCCTTAGGTAATGATTCCATTTTCCACTCTTTCATGCATAATGTTATAAATAATAAAATTTCAGGACAATATGTCTTTATTTACCTATTATGTGGTAAATCTATTTATATCTAGAACCTTGTTTTCGTAAAATGTTGTAAAATGTTCAAATATTATCCCATGACTTTTAGAAGACATTTTTCAATATGTTTTATCTTTTATAAAAATAATTTAATGGGAATATTATTGTCATAAATTAATCAAGGATCTTTTAGATTCTACCATAAATATTGAAGGAATCAATGTTTTTATGGATAAGTCATGTTCCAAATTATCTGGTCTAATGACTAACCCATTTTTTAATATTATTTTATATATTTTAAATATTATTGTCAATGAAAAACATTTTAAATATGTTTTATATTTACTATTTTGTTTAAATGGCTTTGAAATAATTAATTAGAAGTTTTCTAAAGGATATTATCGAATAATAAGATTTCAAAATTGTTTTTACCTCAAAAAGTTTAATAAATGATTTTAAAAACATCCATAATAATGTATCAAAGATTATTTTCATTAAAAATGATTTCAGGAAATATTTGTTAAATGTTTTTTAAATTATTTTATAATATTATTTAATATTACTTCTATATTTATTTTAAAATAAAAATATTTCTATGATTGAAATGATAATTTTATATGATCATATTTTTTTCCAAATATAAATGTTATCAAAATGTTATATTATTTTAAAAACATTTTTTCAAACTAGAAATGAAAATTTCCTTTTAAAATTCTCCAAGTGATTTTTTAAAATCCTTCTCCATCATTGATGAAATCCTTGGAAATAAATTATTCTATAATAGGGATATTATCCAAGACACCCAATTATTATTTATTTTAATGGATTTTATTTAGGATTCCATGTTTTTTAGGATTTTGGTTTCACATCAATGCATTACACCATGTTAATATTATTCTAGAAACCAGCTTTTTTCATGGGTTATGGTATAATGAATTTATCATGAAACCAGTATCTTTATCAATGATTAGGATATAATTATTATTTTATGATAATCATTCCATTTCATGTGTTATGATTTTACGAATGTTTGTGATCTTGTTGAAAAAATATGTATGATTTCATTATGTGATGGATGTGACCTATATCTCCTTTCACCTAATTGGATAATGATTTATATCTTAAGAGATAAACATGTTCTGAGTGAGGAGTGATACCTGACAAGTAAGTGAATATTTATAGTATGAAAGTCTTTAGGGTGATCATTGTATATTTAGATAGTCTTTGGGGTCAACCCTGACTACTATGATTTATTGAGACTGATCCCATTCAACTATTGTAGCCTTGGTAGTGAGACCTAATTTTTTTTAAATAATATCATATAGTTATGTTTTTTACACATGTACATATTCAATACCTATGTTATTCTAAAATGTATTATGATATATTATTATATTATGAATCATGTATTATTAGTACCAATATTTATTTCACGGATCATGATTATGATATTTGATATTAAGTGTATGATCATCAATTGTTATAGGTGCGTTCTCATACCATTAATCTCATGATTATGTTTATGTATCTACCATGTTTAACAATTAAGTGAATTTTATCTCACTATTTCTTATATTTCCTCTACCCAAGTTATGTAGGATGGATTAATGTATGAGTATTCGTGTGGGATAAATTTATGGGACCATTGAAAATCATTTAGCAGACTAGAATACATTATTTTAATTTTTAAAATTTAATAATCTACTATAGTACAGGTCCATGTGATTTGGTAATTCAATGAATATACATATAATAATTTGTTATATCAATGTATCATTAATCCTTAATATCTATTAAGTTTATAAATAAAAATAATTAGATAACATTTTGAATCAATGATGAGAAGACATAACTACATCCCTTGGAATATTAATATCAATATTTTTGGGAATGTCTCCAAGGATTAGTCTAATGGTGAGATAATGAATATGAAAATTACCCTTAATTTTAGTAATGGAGAGATTCAGTGGTTTCTATGAAATTATATCTTTATCTATATATTGTAAGTTGATTTTCATTGAAATATATGTACCTAGTAGTAACAGCCCTAAAAATATAGAATTGAGCATGACTTAATCAGGATCTAGTGCACAACAATTTTATAAGTTGCACAACTAGTATGAATATATTGGGGGAAATTCTTTTGAAATTCAAAAACTCTTTGGGAACCATCATGAATTATTTTAATATATGATGAACATGGATGAACTAGGTTATGTCTAATGTGTCAGATATTTAAAAGGATAAGGTTTCCTTATTTTGACAACATATAACTGATTTTTCATGATTATGTGGTTTTCAGACATGATAATTTTTAATCACAATATGATTTATCGATTTAGTAAATAGTGGGAATGATAAGAACATGGTTATAATATAATGTGATCAACACTTATCACATTAGTAGTAAAATGGGTTAATGAATGGAGTTATGGCAGATGAGATTATGCTTAATCGATATTAATCGAACATAATTAAAAATATCTACCAAATATTACTGTTGGACTAACCAAAGAAGATATGGATATATATTTTGACCAATCATATTGTGGAGACCAGGGAGGAATTAATAATCGACTTCTGATATGACTATAATATGGCATGTTCACTTGAGGAAATGTTAGAGAAGAATTAAAAGGTGTCTTATTTGAGGTAAATAAGGATACAATATATGTAAATGCTGATGAAAAACGAATATTTTCAATAATGAAATGGATGCGATTATTGGTATCCAAAAGTTATCATCAGGGGGTGAATGTTTTATATGTGGATTTTATGGGAATTATTCAAATAAATTTCCGAAGTGTAATTACTATCAACAGAATTAGATTTCACTTATGAGTATGGGGTTTTCAATTGAATTTAAAAATATTAGAATGGAAAGATTAATTTTACAACATTGTCTAACTGAATTTTTTAGTGTAAAGGTTAGATGAATGATTATATTGACATTTAAATATTTTAAGACGTGACTCATATTTCCCACTATAAGAAATATGTATTATGGAATATGGTGATGAAGCATTGTTACTGGGTTAAGGATTATGTTTAATAATTTAAGTGTTTATGTTTCAGAAATCAAGAATTATAAAATATGTAATGATATTTCTTTAAAAAAATTTCATTAAGAAGATGAAAATGTTTTTTGATTATTATTGATAAAATAGAAAAGTTCTTTAGTGAAAATGTTATATCAATTGAGAGTAACACTTAATATGTTCTGGGGGTTATAAAATAGTTTTTTGTTGGTATAAACAAATTTTGGATAAGAATAATGAAAATTGGATATAACATATTTCCTTTGAAATAGATTAATGATTTCTTGATAGAGTTGATTCTTTTATCATGGATAGCATTTGGGACATTTTTGGATTCACATACTCTTGGGATTTAGAAATAATTTGTGTTTTCAATAATGATTTTTCATTATTTTAGTTTTTACCATGATTGAAGAGAATACAAGATAATGGTATTCCCATGATGGTAATTTGAAATCAAATCTACTTTTTGACATATATTGGATCCATATTAACTTGATTCTGAGAAATTTATTGGATTTAATTCTAATGTTTTAGATTTTATATTTCAAAATTGTAAATATGTTACCAATTTGTAAAACGTATTATGTTGATAATTGAATTATTTTTTATAGATTAATTTATTACTTCACAATATGAAGACTTACACAAACTGGATAACCATATCTAGACATTTTTTTGATGATAGATGTAATTAATTGTCAGTCAATTTATTTATCTTATGATATCTTAAGGATTCTAAAATAAGAAATCAAACCTAATTTCTAAGGGAAATAGATGAAGTGAAAAATGATCAATGATTAACCCAAGGGTTTGGATAGATTTTTGAAATTTATTTTAAAAATATACTTATATTTTTTCAATAAAATTAATCATCTTTTTCGAATATAATTGGATGAATATGTTATTATATTTTCATATTTCAATGATATTTTTTCCCACTAAGTATTCTTGATTTGTGATCATTATATTTATACTAATATTGTTTTTTATCACTCCCCATTTCTATTTGGGTGTTATTTTTATCTTACATGAAACTTTTTCACCCCCAATGAGGTTCTACAATTTGAAAACCATATATGAGTAATTCTACATCACATTTCACATTCAATTATCATTTTGAATATGAATTTTTATTTTCCATTTTTATGAAACAAGTATCAATGACATCAACATTCAAAAATTTACCCTTTGAAGACCAAGATGAATTTTGAGGGAGAAATTCATTTTATAGTGGTAGAATGTAACACCCTAGGTTTTTTTATGAATTATAATTTTTGATAGATTAAACTTCTTGTATATCCTATGATACATGTTATACCATGATATGCAAAACCACAATGTTGTTTTAATATTATTTTCTAATTATTATTATTGGTATCACCTCACAATTGGAATGGAGTGTATGAAAATGGATAAATAAATTATAATAATTTGTTTTATGATTTTTTTTAAAATTAATTATTTTGAAACCAATTAATTATAAATGAATATTAGAACTATTTTAAAATAAATAAATCCCTCTTTTAAGAAACTATTATTATATCCAGAGACAAATTTTATCTCAAAAAATTTAACTAACAAATTTTTATGAATTATTATAATTAAATTGAAATAGTATATATACAATGAAATATTTAACATTAATATTTTGTGTTTTCTATAATATATACATTAAAAAATAAAATTTTAAAATTGAATAGATGTATTTTTCTAAATGGTAGTTTTACCGCCTTTTAATAGTGCACTGAATTTAAAACGAAATATTAAATATGTTTTAATATATATATATATATATATATATATATCATTTTCTAAATATAATTGTAAACATTATATTAGGATGAATTTTTTGGATTTTTATAAAAAGATTCATTTTTTGATAAATAGTTTAAAATACTAAATATTAACAAAAACTGCCATATTATAATATAATTTTTTAGTAAAATTATATTTTACAATTTATTGAAATTATATTTAGTTAAATAATACATTTATTAATCCGTATTAGTTCATTGTAATTAATTTACTATTGAAATTGAATCTAAAAACATATTAATCTTTGGATGATTTTTTACTTAGAAACCTATATTTTCAATATGTCTGTGGGATTAATTTTAACTTAATTTCTTCCAAATTTGTATGTTTAATTTGGAAAATATAAATTACATATTGGGAATCATAGTAATTTATAATTTATAATATATAAAACATAATGTTTTATACAAAATATTATTGGAAATACTTAAAATTAGTATTAGTGATTTAGAGAAAAAAAGAGTTTACTACCAGAGTAATATTTAATCATACGGAGTAGAATGACATATAAGCATGTAGAAAACATATTTCAGGGTGATATTTAAACATTTAATATTCACGTATCAAATTGGTTTCATTATGGATGGATTGTTTTTGTAAAAACATGGGCAGGATGAACTTTGTTTCAAAAATAATATATCTATAATCTTTCCCAATTATATATGCCCCACTATTCTTCTATATTCAAACCCTAAATAAAATTTCTAAAAATTAATATCCAATTAAATTATCCACTTCCCACCTCTAATTATAGAATCATTAAATTTGGTATAAGACTAAATATTTATATTATTTGGTGGAAAACAAAAGGAGATATGAGAAGATTAGTTAACATTCCTCAATGTACATTTTTTATTTCTTCCTCAAACCACATAAAGTATTTTTTATAAATATTATATAATAAAATAAAAATTTAATATAATTTTTATTTGTTATTATTTTATGGTTATACATATAGCTAAAAAATCTATCAAATGGGTTAAAAAATAATCGTTTGTTTGAATGATAGATGACTTTCTCCCATTCCGATATCATTCATTTTTCTATTTAAACCATTCAATGATCAGAAAAATTATTTAAATAAAAGTTTTATATGATATATTTCATTATTATAATTTAATTATGATTCAAAAAATTTTATTTAAAAATACCTTCATTAAATCTATTATTTTGGAATACAATAAATTTGTTCATGTGTACGGAAGACAACCAACTTGCGTAGTGATGTGATTTATTCACGCTATATATGGAATGAATTAATGATCAATTTAGTAATAATATTTGATATATATGAGATTAAAATTATTATTTAATAATAATATAAACTTTTAATAATTTCAATTTTATTTGGAAATGAGAACAACCTAATGCGAACATAAGGCATATCGTCTCCATTAATGTTGTATTTCGTTTCCCATTTCTATATTTTATAGATTATTATAAAAATATATATAATAATAATATATGGTATTGATATCATGGAGATAATTTTATATATTATCAAATCATGATTAATTTCATAGAACAAAAAATATATATAATCAAAACATATGAGAAAAACACTGGATTATATTAACCAAAACATGAATTTAACATGGTATAATTAATTAACAGGCAATAAAATGTCATAAAAAACTATAAAGTATTATATATAAAGATTTATATATAATATATTTATACCAATATTCTATTTATTATACCTGAGTTTTTATCTTGTAAAATGAAATTTAATACTTAAGGCATGGGATTTCAATCGTAATTTTTATTATTTTGTGACACATGAAATATTCTGCAACTCATTCTTCTATGTGTTGTATATACTACCCATTATTTTACTTTATTATTATTATTAATAAAATAATTCATATATAAAAATTAATTTCATTATATAATTTTAATGGGTTAATGTTTTTAATTATACAAATGTATTAAAGAAATTTTTTAGAATTTTTATTTTATGAGACTCATGTTATATTATGCTCATGTCTTCTTTTACATATTGTACATACAACTTATTAGAAAACTTATATATTCATTTTAATTATTTAAATTAAATTTTAATCATCCATTAATGTTATATATTCATGGCGACAATTATTTAATGATACCAAAGTCTTAATATTTTAACTATAAAATCTCATCGTCTATCAGCATAGTTAATGATTCTGATTCAATTGATGTAATATTATGACCCCCCTCTAAAAATTTATGACAAATATTATTTACCTAATGTTATTAATTATATTTTAATTTAATGGTATCATTTTCCTTCAATTATACACTTATTATAATTATGAAAAAGTTTGTAATACAATCCAAATCTATGTCTCTCTATTGTTGGAAATATATTTTCTTCCAAAAACATGTTTTCTATTTTTTTTAAATTATTTTTTTAATATTCTAAAATGGTTTGTGAACTGAATATTTACCATGTTTTTTCTTCATGTAATTTGGTTTTAAAATTAAAATTTTTGTTATTTTTTATAATTACACTTTCGATATTGACAAATTATGTTAAAAAATCATTGTTTTTTTTATATAGGAAATATATGGAGTTCCCCACCGTGATGACTACTCCATTAAATTAAGATTAGTTAATAAATTTCTATATTATTTTTATATAAATGGTTATCATGAAAAATTATTTATAATATATTTAATTTTCTTTGTAATCATCTTTTATATGTTTTCAAATATATTTTAAAAGAAAATGATCTCAAAAATGTTATATGTTTAAAATTTGATTTAAATTATTTTCAAAAAAATCATTAATAAGATTTAAATTTTTATTTTCATTATAATTAATTTTATTTAATTTAATGATTCTTTTAAATGTCTTTAATCTTATATTAAAATAATTTTTTTCAAATTTTATTATGTTTTAAAATTTTGATTTAAAAAAAACGGATATTTTACTTAAGAAATTTAATAATTGATTTCCCAAAAATAATTATCCATATAAGACAATTTTAATTGATATTGTATATGATCTACTAGGGATACAATCCAAAGAGAAATTTATTACTCATTCTTGGTATAGATTATGTTTAAGATGAAGTTTTTTTTTGAAATCCATTTATCTTCCATGGGATATTATACAATAAACTTATTTCAAAACCGGATTATTTTGTAGTTTACACTGTCAAAAAATTATTATAATGACTACAAATTTTTCAATAGTTCTCATATGGTGAAATTTTAATTTAACCCTTTTTACTTCATTAGATATGACATAATTAATTATCATGCTATTGTGTCACGCATATGTATGATTTCATTAAGTGAATGGTGGGACCTATATATCCCCCTAAATGCATCGGGTAATGATTTATATCTCATGAGATATCAATCACTAGAAAAGGGAGTGATATCTGTTCAGTTTTGGACCTTGTCAACTAAGATGATATTTGGGATTGAACCATGGCTACTAAGATGGTATTAGGAGTGAACCTTGACTACCAAAATTGTTTGGGGGAGTAAACTCATTTCATTTAAATAGTCATGACAATGATCCTTGATAATTATAAAAATAAGTTCTTTTTATTATATATTTTTCACAATTACAGGTCTTATACATATGTTATGATCATGTGAATAATGATATTTGATTTGATTATGATTCTTTTCCTGTAAAATTAAACATTTATGTCGTGACACGATATTATGATAGTTGATATGCATTGTATGATCTTCTAATGGAATGATAATGATCAAATACACTAATTCTAAAATGTATTATTATTTATATCCCATATTTAACCTTTTCTTGAATATTGGTTCTCCAATTATAATGTTTCCATTCCTCATGTTATGAATAATGATTTTATATAGGATTTCTAAAGTGGATACTTTTTTTGTGAATAATTTGATGATCATTCACTAGAATATATTATAGTGTTCTATGTGTCCAATGGAATTAAAATACTATGGTCTTGGTGGTTTTCATTGATTAATTTATTAAATATTCATATTAATTAATGTAATATCCATGTATAAAAAACATAGGTCACAATTTAACATTCCTTTCTTCCCTAATTATTCAATATAAAATCTCATGTAAATAAATCATCATTAAAGCTCTAGGGAAAACCCAACCATTCATATGTCTAATGTAAAGCAACCCTAAATCCCTCATGAAAAGTAAAACTCAATCCTTATGCCCCATACCTGAAATATTTACCATTATTATCCTCCCTTACATCCCTAATCCAATTTTTCATTATTAGTGGATTCCCCAAAAAATATGTCACCCATAAATGCAGGTAGACTACTGATTAAAAACGCATGGAGCTCCAATATAGGATGAAAATAATTCAATTGATGAGTAATAAAATAATAGACTAGTGGAATATGTAGTAAATTTATATAGAGAAACATTTTATGGATTTTATATGGAATAAAAACCCATGGGATATTATCTATGTTTCGAAATAACCTTTTTGATATAAATTTTTCCATTTTATCTCCAATTTATATATTTTCTTGTTCAGTATTAATTGTTGGATATGCTAATATAAAATTAGCTTTTAATTGATGGATTTCATGGTTGTTTTGGTCATATATTATTATAAATTCATTGGTATTAGGGAATATATTCCGCAAATTATTGATCATAGTAATGAATACACATTAAAAATAAAGTCCATTGTAGTTTTCAATCTATTTTGTATGAATTATCTAAAAACCAAAAATGTATATAGCTAAATGGTTATTTTGTTCCTATTATCCATAGGTATGAATCCTATAATTTGTTAGAATATAAATATAGTAAATTAATTGTGATTTAATATATTTTAAATCAATTATACACAATTAATGAGGACCTCACCATTCAAATTTCATTCTACATTTGTCATTACTATAAGGTCTAGACTAGGAAATCATTAGTTACACATACTAGTGAAAAATTCATTATAAATTTGTCCAGGATTATTTTTTTCAAAGTATACATAAATCTTGTAATATTTGGGATTGATAATACATATCGATAAAGAGATTCTATTTTTTGATATTTAAACTAAAATATGATTGGAATCTATATTTGTGGGAATATTACTACACTATTATAGACATTAATGATGAAATTTAATATAGATTCTAACTCCAAGACCACCGTAGACCTATCAAAGATGGGGGGATATGCTATGCTGAAAAAACTATCTACATAAACCCCCACATTTAATTTTTTTTCAATTCCATAGTGTCTCAATCATCTTTATTTTATAAAAACATCAGGATATATATCAAGACAGTGATTGAATTGCCAATGCGACCAATGAATCCCATTTGTAGGCCTGCAGCAACATTTATCAAACAAATCATATCCATGATATACGTTTGTAGTTTCTCATCCTATAATTTTCTTTTTTATAACATATATTATTAAAATTAATTCTTTGGAATTTTTTTACATGCCAAAGTAAAATAATGATCTAGAGAGACAAAATGAATTTAATATATCATACCGTTGGAAGGTAAAGGGATAATATTTTGATCAAAATAAAGAAGTCTATCTAATATACCTAGAAGAATGATCTATGAAATAATTTATTAGTTTAGGTCCATCTAATTATTATGTAACAAAAAAATTCGTGTCTTTGAGACCAAGCTCACCCGATGCACTCACTGAAACAAAATTAACAATTTCTTCAACTAATTCTTTTGTTTCAAATATTCTGAATTAAAGCATGAATTTGGACATATAATGTACTACCTATATTGATAAGACCAATCATATAGAAGAAATAATGAGAGAGTATAGTTTGGAGAAACCATAGTATTAGGATTCTCTAACATCCCTATTTTTGTGTCTTTTTCACTTTTATTTTGAGGTATATGTATTATTTTGTCTTATTATTATTGTGTATATATTTCATATGACATGAATTAATATATAGATATATTTTTAGGCTTGAATGAATATATATACATATTTTTAGACATGTCATACTTTATGGACATTGTTATATAATTTTTATTGAAATAAAAAAATTTAGTGTAGAATATATTTATTTTTAAAATCCATATCCCTTTTTTGCAATTGAATAACAGATTTTTAGAATGATTAATACATGTTTCCATCACACACTAAATTATCTATTGGATTTTTATTTTATTTTTTTAAATGATATTTTTTTATCTATCATTGTAATTTGATTTAAAATAGTGGGAGCACTATTCGAATTTAAAGTGAAGTGATGTCTTTTTTGAGCTCACATGACAACAAATATCAAATTTGATTTTTTTTTTCATTTTATTAAAAGTTATTTTAAGTTTAAAAAACTATTTTTTACATGATAATTTATTTATAATAGTTGTAAATAACATTTTTGGTTTAATATTAGAATAATTTAATATTAGTTTCATGTTTACTCATTGGTAAATTTTCATCTCACAGTTTAATTTAATTATTTTTTTCTATTTTTAATTCATGAATTAGCCATTTAATGCCTTACTATTTACTAATCATGACTAGTGAAATTTTTTATATATTGGTATTAAGATTTCTAACATGTATTTTATGTCTTGGTTATTTTATTTTTTCATAATTCGCATTTTTATTGAGAACATATGTCATGTATCGATATGAAAACATTCTTACTAATCCTATAAATACATTATAAATTTATACTAGAGGAAAATTATTGATGAAATAAAATGATTTATGTTATTCACATGTAATCATGATACCTACCATACATTTATTATTATATTAAACATATATAGAATATGTAATACCTTATAAGAAGCCTTGTTATAAGACCAATAATCCTTAATACCAGTATTCTTGAATATTATTAAAGAGAATTCTTTTAATTTTATAAAATAGTTATTATATTGTTTTGAGGTATTATATTAAAAAAATGTAAAAATTATGAGTGGGGGACTGTTTCTTTAAATATTATGAGAAATTTTATACTATTTATATCATGTTTAAAGGTGATGTCTAAATAAGATGAAAATTTTAAATGAAAAAAAATAAGAAAATGGATTCATTAGATGTTTCTCTGACCGAAATCACCTCTTTTATTATTCTAATAACTATTATAATTTCTGTTGGGAAATAATTTATGGTAGGAATGATGTGTTATGATAATTTAAATTATAAGGATGAAGGGTTCTTCATTTCATTATTCAGTAATAATATTTTAGATAACAATATCATATATTGTGTAAAAAATATTATTTACTATATTAAACAATAGAATCCCAACCCGAGTGGCCTAAATCTAGTGTATACTATATTATGTTCTCAAAGGATATAGGGAATTTCATTCCAAAGTATAGAATAGATTATTAGTGCTCGGAATCTATATCTATTATTGAAATACACAGTTCAGTTTAAAACATAAAATATGAAAATAAATTTTAATTGAGAATATCATTATTCATCATAGAATATCTGACAATAATAATAATAAAATATAGCATGTAACCTAAAAAATTAAAAAAAGAACAGGGTGACCCCCTCTACTCTATAAGTGTATTATTATAAAATAATCAATCAATAAATAATAAATAATAAATATGGAATATAACACAATTGAATTACATTCTATTTAATTGATAGCATGATCATAATATTGTAGGAATAACTGATGATCAATAAATTCTACATAAATAATCACATGCACATGACACATAACCATGTATATTCTAATTAATCATATATTCACATGGAATATTGATAAATGAATTAATAATTATAGAATGTGTAATTATGGACATCAAATGCATACTTTAATGATTTTTCTCAAACATGTAATGTAACAAACCGTTACCCACTTTCTGGTACATATCTTATAACTTTACATTTCTATATTTTTTGTGCATGTTCTGACTCTTAAGGAGTGAGATAAATGTTATTGGGAAAATTGAAATTATTTTTGGGGATATATGTTTGTTTTGATTAATGGAGTTCAAGTATAAATGTTTTAGTGGAAATATAGAGTTATTATTTAGTATGGGGAACAATATATTTACTTTGGGTTTTTAGTAGAAATATGATTTTTTAATGGACATAAATAATGTTTATTGTGTTTACCCAACATTTATTTTTCACCAGGAAGAAGCTATGATCCTATGAATTTCATTCCAGTATACACATTGTGACTATAACTTAAATTCCATTTAATGTTAAATGAATGTTTTTAATATAAATTATATGGGTTTTTGTGTACTTGTGTTTCATGGAATACATGATGTAAAAAGGTGAATCGCATCATTAAAATCTTATGAGTTGTGGTTTTATGGAACTTAATGATTTTTTTCATTCAATATTGACTCTATTCTCTCTCTACCATAGAGCTCTCCTAGTTTATTTTTGAGACATATGATCCATTTAAATCATATCATTTAGTGATTTATTGTCATTTTAGTTTTGGTGCATTTTTTTAAGTTATTAATAATTTATACTTTTTTATTTCCTTCGATCATGTTATTTATATTTTGTTGAATTTATATATTTTTGAACAATATTGTTTATTCTTCATGTTTCCTTTTATATTCAACTTATGATCTCTATCTACAGGTTCACACATTTGTTGGCTGAGTTGTAACATGTGAGTATATTGAGGTATTTTGTGATCTATTCGCCTAACATACCATTTTTCTAAATTGAATAAATTTTTTGATGTTTAGATTGATTTTAGGTCCTCAATTTTCATCACAGTGTTCATATATTTTTAGGGTATCCCATTGTGGGCATTTGAAATTATAGTTTGAGGTACGTTGTTTATTCCCTAGAGTGTGTTAGATTAATTGATTTTCTCTACTTTTCTGACATAATTTTTAATGAAACGGATTGATTTATTTAAATTTTTCTTTTGTTTGGAATACGTTTAATGAAAAAAAATGGTTTTCCAATTAATGTGGTAAAATTAAAGGGTATTATCAATGAATTCTAAAATATAATTATGAAATGGTCTTCAAATCATTGTATTGACAAAATTATTTTTAAAATATTCCTCATGGGATGCCTTGGAGACTTGGGTGTAATTTTTATCTTAGGGCCATCATATATGTACTATCATGTTGTTCACTTATGGGGTGATCCTCTATTTCATTGTCTTGTTGTTCTAGGTAATTCACATTGACATTTTCAGCGAATTCAATAATGGGTTAATTCTAAGCTTCATAGGATAATATGATATGACTTTATTTTGATACAATTTTTTACAGTATATATAGTCAACCCATATGACCTATAAGGATCCTTGGAGTTATTTCACGTATAAATTTATATATGTTATTTCTGCCATGGATTTGATATGATATTTGATAACTGATCTACTTTTATCTTATATACGTGTAATAATTTTAAACTATTTTTACATTGATTATTTTGTAGATTGAAAGAATTGGAAAATTTAATGTGTTAAATGATTTTAATATAGATATCATAAACATTTTATCAATCCTTGTCTTCTTTATAGTAGAGTATTTCCTTATTATTGTATAGAGACTTATTAGAAAAAATTTGAGAGGTATCATACTCACCCATTTAGAACCCAACCAACAAACACCTTCAGCGATGCGTATAAATACTCATGTCATTCTATATAGTGAATGAAAATTACCCTTAGTGAGAATATGAGGTATCTATCACCTATGTTTGACTCGATGGTGGTGATATGGTGGGAGATTACCAATGATATCCCTTGGTGCAATCATTTTTCTTATTTTTCTTTTTATGATTTGAAGTGTACTTTGGAATGATCTAACTAATGTTGATTTGAATCATTTCTGATGTATTCTTTTATTTATGGAATTAAGTTACCTCTTCATATATTTCCCTATTATATATGTATATATTCCATTTTTTCACATCATGTTAGGAAAAATAATTACTTGTGCTTATTGATTAATTATAATTTGTTTTTGGATAGCCCTTGGGGATCGGGAACTCCGTCTTGTTATTTGGTAATTCAGTTTAGGTGATAGACTGAGAGGATATCTGGGATTGTATCCATATAAATTTTTATTTTTGATGAAATAACATCAAGAGTCCTTGTCTTGGAGACCATGTTATGAAGGATATATGAATTTCTAGAATTTTGAGTAGTTTTTAGTGAGTTCCTGGAAATCTCATTCAATGAAGAGACTCATGTTACCATTGGGTGTTTTATTGTGTGTCTCATTTTTTTGTGTTCTTAATATTAATATCAGTTTTATCTTATATTTTTATTGTTTGAACATAAATTACCCAATTTTATGTCCATTTTTTCTATTTTTGTGTTCAATACTATATATTTGAGACATGTTTTAGGGTTTCCTTTATAGTGTGTTGTGGAAATTCCTCCAGGAGTCCTTATATAGATTTGAGTCATATTAGGGATATCATAGAAAATGTTTCTTCTATCAAGTAGAATTCACCATAAGTCAGAATCATTTTTATTATATATATATATCCATGAGATGGATGAGAAAGGGACCAGTCTAGGAGTTCCTATACAAGAATCCTATATCTTTTTATGGTATTAATAGACCTCAGTAGATGGATTAATAGATGGACCAAATAGATCGGATCTTTAATATCTTAGGAATACATGAGAGTATCAAGGTGATGTTTGTCATTATAGTATCAGGGACTATTCCCCCTCTTGGGCCTTCAGGCCACCAATTGGTTCCTCTATTCATTTAAAACCATTGTCCCACTATGTAATTTGGTTCAGTAAGGCCTTCGGTCCACCTCAAAGCCATCGTGCAACCTTTAGTGTGGATACAAACCAGACAACCTAAAAATAACAAGCTCTAGAAGGTGGATGGGGAATGAGAATTCACCATAGAAAAAACTAAACTTATTGCATTAATGGGAATATTTTACAACTCTCATTGGGACAAGCTTGTGCATGAATGGGAAAGCCTAGCTGAAAAACTATGCATAGGTGGAGAGATGATATCACGATGAAGATGCTGGTTGGATAAGTTCCTTGTAGTTAGTCTTTGTTGTATGTAATGTTTGAATCCTATAGGAAATGAATTCTTCTATGGGCTATCATTCATATAATACTTATGCCTATGGGCCTCGTAAGGGTTCCTCCTCACCCCAAGAAAGGTGGATTATCAAAAAATAATTAAAAAATGAAGTCCTTAAAGTCATTAAATTGATGGATATATATGTGATATTTTACTTGATGGGATTCGAGGACCTCTTCAATTAGTATATTTATCCCGTATTGCTGATGATGGAAATTTAGTTGGAGAACATCTCATAGTATTAGGGATAATATTTAGTATCAACATACATATATTGGTTTATTGAGCTAGTGTGTTTTTTGCTGTTGTTAGAAAATAATTACCTAACGAATTCTCAGAAGTATCTATGAGGTTTTTTAATAGTTATTATATCATTGTAATTTATAATGAAACATCTTCAATATGTATATGAGGTTTTAATTATTGTAGAAAAAGTTATAACGATAGTTAGATCTAAATTATATATTTCATATTAAGTATTGATATATTTATTTGATACATATGATTCCCACCAACATATATATGTACATTTTTTATTTATTTAATCTTAAAATGGTCCTCAATTATTTTTTTTCATAATGTTAGAAACACCTCTTGGGAAGATGATGGAGTATGGGTTTCAGTGTCCTTTTTCACAATCAATAGCTGGTGTAGAGTTAGACAAGGATATTCTCATTCTCAATATATATTTCATTTTTTTCATCATCATGATGGATCGTCTTTTCACTCATCACAATGTGGTCAATTTTTATCATTGAGTTGTGTCATTTAATGTTGATGATTAGAGATCATAGTTTTTCAAGAGAGTGTGGGATCAAGATTCTAGTTGTGTAGGAACATCCCTCCAAGAGCTCCAGAGATTGATATATGATATAGTAGTTAAGCTCAAAAACATGTATTCTATTTTTGATCATCCTAATGTTTTCTGGATTTTCCCGATGTTTTCCAAAAAAAATTGGATACTCATCAAAAATGGGATGTTGTGTTTCTTAATCACCAAGTTCTAGGGTTAAAACAATTTTTGATAACATCTTATTGTATAAAAAAATATGTGATGAAATATATCATGATTCATCTAGATGATCTAATAAAGAAATTTGTATATCCCTTAATCATTTCCTTGGGATGCCTTTGTATATTATTCCCTGAAGGTAGATGTGTCATTCTTGTTTTCTGTAGATAATACAATGTTGAACTGGGAAGTGGTTGATAATATATATCCTTTTTATCATGTGGATAATTATTTTATCACATAAAGGTCACACGTGTCATTGAAATATTAATATTTTTTTGAGAAATCATTAGCTCATTGCTTGGGAGATTGATATACTGAAGACAACTTTTAATGGAAGATATTAAAATTATAAATATCTAGTGATGCCAATTGGATTAAAAAATTCATCATTGGTTTTTATGTATTTGTTTTATCTTATATATCATGAGTATCATGAAACATTTTTTTCCAGTGTTCATGAATGATATATTTTTTATACGAGATAGGATAACTAGAATAAGATCCTTATGTTTTTTGTTATGGAAATATTGAAGAATCTCCATTTAAATAACAACCATTCTAAATGTGATTTTTAGATCCAGGAAGTGATGTTCATGGGGTAGGTGATCTCTGAGCATGAATTATTAGCTTATTTTGAGAAAGTAATGGTTGTGTTTTCATTAGATGATCTATGGAATTTCATTGAGATTCATATCATCCTGAGTAATATAGAATAATATAAATGTTCAATCAAGGATTTATTAATGATGGAATCCCCATTGAATGATCTTACATTAAAATGAGTAAAATTAAAATGGGATTAAATGTGTCAGAATTCATTAGAAAAGATAAAATTACTTCTGAAATCATGTTCTGTACTGATCATACTAATGCCTACTAATGGAAATGTGGTTTTCTATCAGTCTTCAAGAACATTTTTTAGTTTCATTCTCATACAAGATTTATATCTAGTGTCTTACAACTCTTATTTTCTTTGACCACATGAAAGAATTATCCCACTCAAGATTTAAATATTTCTATAGTTTTTTATGTGCTTTTGTGGGAGAGGAAATACATTTTTGGGGGGAGACGATTACATATTTCACTAACCATATGAGTTATATATATATATATATCCAGATAATTATAGGAATATGTGACATATTTGGTGAGTGTAATACTATCAAATGTTTGATATTGATATCGCTGACACCCTAGAGAAGGGGAATTTTGTTACAGATGATGTTACTAGAAATTTACCATTACATGATGTTTTAAAGTCAATATAATAGTATAATATTATGGTATTATTCAATCTACTTCACATTTATGCTTATAAGTTTATTTCTAACTGGGGTTCTGTAATAGTAATCTCTCCTTGAGTCTAATTTATAGTGTTATCATTAGGTGGAAAATTAACTGTAATTCGAGAAACACTATATAGTCAGGAGACCATTTCTACTTGATTTATCTTTTTTGATTGCATTCACTATTTTGAAAGTAGATTTGTTTCACCAACATTAGTTAGGATATATTTTTTGTTTGATTTTCATTATTCATTATCGGATTTTTACATAGGAACTATGAAGATGTATTATGACATGGGATTGTGATTCTAGTGGATGGGGATGAAGCATGGTACTTATGAATATATGTACTACATTTAAACATAATAATATAAATAAGTAGAGTATTTATGGCATTCTAGTTTACATTATCTTCATCCAGTACCATTTTGGAATTGGGATGAGGTGCCTATGGATTTTTTATGTTGGATTTCCACAGACTCCCTAAGTGGTGAATTCTAACTTGGTGGTGATTTATTAGTTGAAAATCCATCTAATTTCTTTAAAATTGGTGACACCATTAATGTGGATGACCATGGTATGTTTATGTGAATGATATTTTTAAGTTTCAGGGGGTTACATCAACCACAGTTTCATTCAGTGATACTAGGATTATGTCGAGGTTCTGCTAGAGTCTCTCAGATAAGATGGGTACTCATGATAGGTATATTAAAAAATACCATCTGCAGATATAATATTATATGGAGTGTGTTATTAAGAACTAAAAGGATATGATCTATGACTATGTGTAAGAACCAGGATATTCATTCTAGTTTTGGATAATGACTTCGGTGTTTTTGATGAAAAAAGTGGAGAAACATAGAATTTCATAAGTACATGTTGTGTACTTAAGGGTACATATCATGTACTTTGTTTCCACAGGTAGCACTGTACTGGCCGTATAACATCCAATTACATGGATGTGTTAGGTGACCTATAGATCGCCTAAAGAGAATCCAAGTAATATCTTATACATGCCATGTATCCTTTGGGAATATTCCATGTATTTTAATTTTTATTTGTTATATCTGACTGGGGTCACCTCTAATAAAAATAACTATCTTCATCTGAACTTGTCTCATTCAGGAGCGATGAATATTGCTGATTTTTCTCTAAGCCCCCACTTTTCCATCTATTCTCTAAATCAAACATTTATGTTTGTGTTGGAATCACCATTTTGAGATCTTACATCTTATAGAGCCTCTTATCGTGTTACCTCCTCAATCGTAAGAAAACAATGGTTGATCGTTTTAGATGTTTTGTAGATATACAACGTTCTAGGTCAATCAAGAGGCTAATGATCAACTATATTGATTGTAAAATGTCATGTTAGGTGGTTTATTCCTTTCTGTATATTGTTTTTGAATTATATTTTAAAAAAGTGATCAATAACTTCATTTAGGGTATTGCGTGTTTAGGGGATTTAATCCTATAAATTCTTGTTATTCCTTGTTTTCTTGAGTATGGGTTTTTATTTTAAATAAGGTTATTTTCCATTACATGGATTTTTTTTCCTTGGTTTGATCAATTATTGGTTGTTTGGCCTATAATTTATTGTTTGGATTCTCTTTTTTCCATGACTTACGATGTAAGGATTGAGGGATATTTTTTTGACATACTTGTGCTGTGATTTGTAGCAATTTAGACAATTAGTATTTGTGAATTACTTTGGTCGTTGAATATCGTTTGTGTATGATTTCATTAAAAAGGGGTGTGGTAACCTAATTTAGAGAGACCATAGGGGGAATTGATGTTGAGGGCCTCCCCAGAGTGTTTTTTGTTCTTTTCACACTATGATACCATAGGGGGGATTGATATTGAGTTCTCCCTCAGAGTGTCTATCATTATCATTATGAGACCACATGGGGAACAGGGTTTGAGTGATTCCTTAGAGGTTCTATATTATATCATTAATATACTATAAGAGAATTGACATTGAGTGCTTCCTGAGTGAGTATTTTTTAGCATGAGACCAAAGTGGTTAGACTGTGTGACCTATCCAAAGGGGTCATTATATCATTATTTTTAAAAGATAAGTTGAACCGAAGGGGTAAGGCTGTGAGATCTGTACCATTGGGTTACTTGTGAATAATTGAAAGATTAATTAATTAATTTAAATTAATGTATCTGGAAATGTAATACTTTTTACTTTTGAGTACTTCTTAGTTTATTTCATCATTTTGAATATTTGCATGTTATATATTTTTAGTAATAGTTAGGCACAAATCATTGGGTGGGTTCTTACTGGGATTTTTCTCACTCTTTATTTGGGTCATGCTTTTGGAACCAAATATATTATTTTCTTATAGGTATAGATAAGGCCAAGTGCCCATCTACTTCATATACTTGACTGTTGTTGAGCTGGGGAGGGTCGGACTATGCTGAATCTTGAGATTATATTTGTGGTTACTTTTTTCTTTATACTTTGGTTTTTTAATGTATTACATCATTGTGACTTGTTTGTCTACATTATTTGTAACCTGTGAAAAGAATCATTATTTACATATATATGTTGCAGTTTTTATTTACATTTAGTCATCCGATGTTTACTGATTGTATGTCATTACTATTTCTTCTTCTTTTATATGTTTGTTTCTGCTATCTTAACTTTCGAATAAAGGCACAGTTTCCACAATATCACACCGAAGTCCCTCACTGCTAGTCGGTAGCCTCTGGCATTCAGAGAAATGTGATTTAGGGCATGTGACCAACTGGGTACAGGGCACCTTTGGGCGGCACCCGATACCAGGACATTATAAAGTGATATTAGAGGAATTAGTTTCTTCTTGGCTTTCTGTTTGGAAGGAATATGTAGTCAGTAATAAGCTATTCTTGAAAGTTGCTATCCTATGTACTGGGAAATACCAATATACCTCAATTATTGCATTTTTTTTGGTTTTTCAATTATTACAGTTGATTTGATTTCACTATTAAGTGATTCACTTGTTTTTTATTGTTATCACTAATGTTATTAATGATCTATTTGTTTTGCAACCCAATGAGATGAGGGTATTCCATCTCATGCACTATAGAGGCACAGTCTAGGGATTGCATGCCATGCATTTTTTTATTCCATTTTGGGTGCCTTACCAATTTTATGTTATTGTGATAGATGTTGTTCTATATAAGAATGTTGTTATGATAGATACCTAGATATAATACCATCTATTAAATAGGGTATTAATAATTTTTTAAGGTTTTATTTGAATAAATGAAAAACATTGGTCCCTGAGGTGTTATTTTCTTTCATGGATCAGAATTTGGAGGATCATGTGTTTTCATTCACTATTATACTTTTAATGGGACATGGATATGATTCCAATCATTGATTCCTGGGATGCAGGGGCCCTCAAAGATTAGAATTTTTCACTTTAATGTTCTATTCTAGGTATTTTTGGGATTCCAATGATGTTTTTGGGGCTTAAATTCAATGAAAACATAGAATACATGGTGTGTATTAATGAATAAAATCTATGTATCCATAATTTTGAAAAGAATCAATTTAACATAAGTACAAGTCGTGTAATGAATGAACACAACGTGTAGTCCTTAATCGTTTGAATGGTTGTGTGGTTAGAGACACCGGGTGGGGAAATGTTCTGTTACCCACACCTTGTACATGGACTACACACAGTGTTATTGGATCTATGTATTCCTCTGTGTGACCAATGAAAAGGATTGATGAATCTCAAGTTGTACACACTGTTTTATTCCCTTACACCCTGTGTATAGTCGGTCGTGTCACTTACCATGTGACTAACGACACTTATGGTTATGACTTAAGTGATACACATCATGTCCTGGTAGCACACACTGTTTTGAGTAACCCCGGAAGTAATAGTGTGTTTAGCCATGTAGAGGTACTCTGGAAGGGGTTATATGATTCAAGAACATGTCATGTCTCATGAATAACATGTCCTGTGTATGGGGTGTTACACGGCACTGGGTGAATAAGTACACACCCATATACATGATGAATGGAACATGTCGTCTAGTGGTTATACATGTCATTTAAACCTTGTTTTGGATATCTTGAATGTTTCCTTTCTCTTGTTCCTTTATTGCACTTATATGTTTCAGTCCTTGATAATATTGAGCTATGGTGTGTGTTTCACCTTGCAGAGTCATCCTTTTGTGACTTCCTTTGATTGCACACTAGATACATGGTAATGATCAGACCCTATAAATAGTAGATCATGGACTACCAGAAGATCCTACCATCCCACCTGTGTTGGAACCATCTATCAATTCGGATTGAGGTGTCGATGAAAATGTACTCGAAGGATTCATTATGCTTTCATAGACATTCTAGGGAGAATCGCAACCTAACCCATCTATGGTAGAGTTGATGTAGTTTTTTAGAAGTAGCATCCTCCCACATTCTCACCTGATGGAGGACCTTGTTGACGTCAAAATCCAGATTATGGCCCATTGGGAGTATCAAAGATCACCGAATGAATCTAGGATGAAAAAGGGAGATCATGTGTCCCTTTGGGTGGGAAGATGAAAGATAGAAAAATCTGAGTGCAAGAGGCCTTCAGCACAGAAACCGTTGCATACCGTCACTCCCTTCCGCGCCCAAAACGCTGCTCTCCTCGCCCGGCACTCCCGACCTCGTTCCCACGCAGAAGGTGATAAATAATGGACGTTTGTGCAGCCGGACCCATTTCCAAGATGAGGGCGACAATGAACGGTCTTTTGCGTAGCCAACCCTATTTTTGCGCTGAAGGCGATGAAGAATAGCAGTTTTCACAGCCAGCGCCGTTTGTGAACTGAAGGTGATGTCAAACAGTGGTTTGTGCATGAGGCCTCGTTTCCACACCGAAGGTGACGATGTACGGATGTTTGTGCATGTGGCATAGTTTCCGCTCCCTAGACAACCACTGAACGGGGTTTGCACACATGTACATTGTGCACATGTCCCTTGCGCGGCACTCCAGGGAAACTGGTTATAAAACAAAATGCCTCCCCGCTCTTCTAGGATGGTAACACGAAGACAAAGCGACACTCTACTGTGCGAAAACACCGTCTTCCAGAACCACGTGAAAATCCCATGGTCTTGAGGTAATGGTTGTTGCGTGATAGGTTCCATAGGGGATCCTTCGGATGGACCCTCAGATCCTCTTAAATTTCCATGTTCTATGCGCGCAATGGGTCTTCTCTTGCATGCAAGTCCCCTCTACATCAGGCGTCCTTGCGCACCACCGGACCTAATTGCGCGCAATCCTTCAACTTTCATGCCACCAGTCCGATTTTCTAGCATCCTTCATCTTGCATGAAACAACCCTACTTGTAGGAAAACCATCTTTTATCATACAACACGTTCGTCTTGCGTGCCACCGATCCCAGTTGCATGCCAAACATACATCTTGCGCTGTACCGGTCTCACTTGCACGCCAAATGTCTGTCTTTTGTGGAAACCCTTACTCTTGCACGCATACATCCAACATTTCCCTGGAACATTCTCTGACTCACACTCCACGTGCTACCCTCACCTTGAGATACCTTGTTCAAACCACTCTTATGCGCGACATTCACGCATCAGGCGCCCACTCTCCCTGTGGCCCCTAAAGTTTACATCAAGTAAATTCAATGTCCCTTGGAAGATACTGCATGTTTCATGGCATCTCCTCATGCTTATTTTCAAAGTCATGCTAACGCCTATTGCTTCTTCACATAGACACGCTAACATGGACCCCCCAATGGTTTGCTCCATAACACCCCCTTGTCATGGAGTTTCCTGTCACTACTCTTCATCAAGGTGAAAAGGGTACCTATTATGTAATACCTAGTGGTGTGGAGTGTACCCCTCACGTGTGAGCTACAAGATGTTAAACTGCCAATCACCATCATCCTAAACACATGATATTAAACTGCGGCCACGCCACACAAGCCAAACACTGGGTTCCCCCACCTTGGACATTTTGCATGCCCACAGGTCTCCACGGGATTGAGATCGTTCCACACATGGAATGAGATCCTCTTTATCGGAGTAGAATCTGTCCATGGAGAAAGGGAAACCACCCTCGTGTAAGCCCCTAGAATTCCTTGCAGGAGGTATCATCTATTCTCCTCCTATCATCCTGGGTGCCATGTTCCTCTCCCACTGGGTTTTGTCACCAATCGGGCCTCCATCCTGATGTAAGTCCCAATCAACATCACCTCGGGCCGCTAACCATGAGAAATCCCATGTTTCCCCTATGGGCTACGGACCATGCATAATCCCTTATTTTCTATTTGGTCTTCTAACTACATGTAATCCCCACTCCACTTCCCATGAACACACCTTTTGTGATGTGATCGTCAGGTCTTTGATGTCTCTTGTTTCTCACATCGAGCAAGAATAAAATGGGCTTAGAGAAAGAACTAAACCTGACATACACCTCGGGAATCCTAGAGTGTCAGCCCCACAACCATATCCAAACTACAAGTACATTCATCCATGCCACAAAAAGGTACGTAGGAAGCCTCATTGAGGTTCAAGCCCACCACCCATTAGTCGCTTCAACCCACTTCATGTCGGTTCACCAACACCTTGGGTAGCGTAGAGTGTAAGCTCCACACCCATCCTGAACTATTTTTTCATTGATCCTTGCTATGGTATGGTATATAGGAAGCTTCAATGAGGTTAAATCCCACCACCCATTGACCGTTCCGACCATCTTCACATTTTTTCTCCAACCCCATCCCAAACTACGTGGACATTGATCTTTGCTGAGGTAAGGTACGTTGGAAGCCTCTGTGATGTTCAATCCCAACACCCAGCAGTTATGACCCCCTTCACGTCGATTCGCCACCATCCTGCATGATGTTAAATTGTGGACCCCATCCAACAGTAAGCCATTGCCAACCTCATTTAACAGTAAGTCGTGGACACCCCTATCCAGTGGTAAGCCATTGCGATCTCAATCTGCAGTAAGATGTTGTGACCCTATTCAGTGGTAAGGTGTTTTTAACACTATTCAATGGTATGTCATTCATAACACTATCCAGTGGTAAGCATTTGTGACCCCATTAAATAGTAATCCGTTGACACCCCATCCAGCCGTAAGCCATTGTGACACCATACAACGGTAATCGATTGGGATGTCATATAGCAGTAATTCATCGTTATATGAGCTACGTGGACTTTGATTCCATTTCATGAGGATACATAGGATGCCTATTTGGGACTCAATCCCAAAATCACAATCATCCTTGAAATGACCACATCTCATTCCTCATCCACTTATTGGAACCTCCGACATCCATCCAGATTTTTTCCAGGGCTTCCACATCCATGTGGGATAATATCACCCCATTCCCCAGTCTGTTTAACATCAATCCGGAATCCAACCACAGATTGACCCCAACATCGGTGTTCCCTCTAGGGGTTTCACCCATCTGAACCACTGTAGTCAGTGTTCTGATCAGTCTAATCTGTATCTTTTCTATATTAAACATGGGGCATTCCCTATGTTAAGCATGTGAAGCTGAGGAAAACATCAGATACATTCCCATGGAATATGAGTCACCACGTTCGATGTGGGATTCCTCAGGCTTCCATTCCCTCAAGAATCCCTATAATAAGTGGAAGAAACCCATAAACACCAATTTCATAGCATCCAGACACAACAGTGATTCCCAACGTGACAACTCCTTTGACTGAAGGTTGCTGCACAGGCTGAACCCTTGTGGAATGTCCCGACAGAAGCACTGTAATTAACAGGTGTCCATGAAGATATTTCACTAGGAAGATATTCACAAATAACTTCTTAAATATATTTGAGAGACTCGGACTAGGTGAAGAGTTTCAATGAGTAATCTATAGAAATAATAACCGACTTCCCATAATCATTTTTCAATCAAGGAGAAAACATCCCTTAATGACTGAATAATGTCTCCTGCCTTCGCAAAGCTGGAATGAGGGGCTGCAACTATGCGTCCTACACAGACGGATGCACGCGCCCCAAAAAAATGTCAGAAATAGAAATAGTGAACCCAGTGAGAAATTATTATCCTCAAAATATATATTAGTAGCACTCGAGGTATCAATAGATTATCACGTCACCGGATCTAGTTATCCTGCACCGGGTCCCACTAATAAAATAGTGGGACATGCATGAAGCTCGCCAGAAGTTGGGGCAGTGGGGTGTTGGATGTCATGATATTTTATGTTGTTAGCTTGGACCCCTCTTACCGGCCATGGAAGACAAGATGGGGTTGGGGCATTGGTTGTCTATTTCATTTTCTTTTTGCACAGATGAGTTAATCTCCCTACATTCAAAAATAAATTTGTTGCACCAGGGATGTAATCACCACATACCCACCAACGTAGGTGTAGCAGTCATGCCAACATGGAATTCCCATGTGGATTTGTTGCTTCCACAAAATCCCCTACACCAATGTTCATGCGTTGTCCATGTCGCATCTCTCCATCTGAGGTTATTCAGGGGAGGTTAATCAATGACCATGTGCACCATTATGAGGAGGAGGGGGTCATCCCTATGTGGGATATGGTTCGTTTGGATTTAGAGGTGTCTTCTCCTCGTCGTCAATGTCTCCCCAGAGGGCCGTGTAGGGATCTGCAGCTCCCCATGCTGATATTTATTCGTTTCAAGATTCTCTCCCAGTAACGCATTGACGACTCAAAACCCTACGCCTGTGTGGTATGTGATGTCAAGGCCATCCCGGTCAAAGTCCCATTCTAGGGGCTCCCAACGAGGGCTCCCACATGGCTGAGTCTGTGCCGCCACCCAATCATATTTGATGACGAGTAGGTAAGTCATGTTCTTGCACCACCAACTCTGGTCCGTCTGACCGGACTGCAGCGTCGGGCACAAGCTAAAGAGGACACCCTCCACAGGGCGTCAACGTCTGCAGCTATTGTCGCCCGAGCCGCCACTATTGCATACTATCTGCTACCTATATACGCTGATCTTGGAAAATTATATTCCCGACCTGGATCGAGGCCCCATCCGCCCCACAGACGTGTTGGGTCAACTCTCTTGGTCGAAGGAACAGTAATCAACCACCGGAGACTAACCCACAGTGATGAAACTCATTACGGAGTTCCTCCCCATACCTCCACAATGGAGAACATGTGATTTACCCTATTCCAATCTCAAAAATAAGGTCTTCCACATGCCACCATAAATCTAAATGATGGTCCTCCCCATTGTAGTGATTCTCAACACAAAAGTCTCTTTCGTTCCCACTACAGCGGCTATGGGGTAATTCGTCCTTCCCCAGCCGTCAGTGTGAGGATGTTGCATACCCAGTCTCTCTTCATCATGGGGATCCTTCCCATGTCCTCCTAGTTTCTGGAAATGGTCCTCCACACCTCATCAACTAGAGGGGTTAAGGCCATTCTCGCTCCACCCACTCTGAGCACGGAGGTCCTACCCGTGTTCAGCTAACCCAGAATAAGGACCCTCCTCATGCTGAGGTCACCAGGGGAAACAAAAATGGAGTTCCTCTGCATGATCCTTCTGTATCCATCAATGTACATTCCCACTCAATATATACACTTGTAGGTCCTCCCCATTCCCCCTTCGACATCTATCCTGGTGCTCCTCGCACCCCATCTTTCTCTGGTGGAAACCCTCTCCACCGCAGTACTAGAACGGCTGAAGGACATCCTCGGGCCAGAAATATGCCTTGTCCTGAGGATCCACCTAGGGGAAGGAAGGTGGGTCATCGCCACCAAAAGAATAATTCTGGGAAGATCGAGACAAAGATCAAACAAGTCTGCTTCTCAGACTCCGAAGCGGAGTACGACTCATCGCGAGAACCCACCACTCACTCATCCGATTCTAGGGTCGGGACAAGAACAAGGTGCATCAGTCTAGTACTCTCGGAAAGCGATGTCCATCCAATTCATTCCTCCCTCCATAGGTATATCATGGAGGATAAATATTGAGAATCCCCGTAGTTTACGATAGTAAAATCACTATCGTTGTCACCATAAGAGCTCTCTACTGTGACAAGAGATCACGGGAAGAAATTCAGGGGAGCAAGGGAGGGAGAGCTGCAACATGACCTATTGTCAGTAGCCCTATCCCCTATGCCCGATAATACTTCCTTCAGCCTATCTTATCACAACATAGCATCTAGGTCACTACACTCTTTGGAGGACAAACTGAGAATCAGCGACAAGTCAGCCAGTTCGTCGTACTCTCCACCGGCCAGCCTACCACCCAGCGGTCTACATCATTACCATTGCCTATTCCTCAGCCACCCCCTGTTGAAGAATGGGAAAATCAAGGTTCATACCATGAATCTGAGTTGAGGATCTTATGTAAAATCCTCGTAGTAGAGCACTTCTCCAATATGTTTTGGCATGTGGCATCACCGAATCTCTATGTACCGAAATACCTCTCTCTAGAAGAAGTTGAATGATTCATCCAAAACCTCTCGCTAACACAGTACTTACTTCGTCATCAGCGAGTGGATTATAATAGGAGCCAATTGAAATTTGATGAAATTGGTGAGAAATATTGTCTAGTGTATTTGGTCGCACTCCCGGTGGGCCAGCGCTACGATTCCCCAGGCCGCCGTAATTCCTTCCATCAATAATGTGATCAGTGTTTCTAGGTACATCACAATATTATGAAGGAGGCTTCCCCCCACATGCAAATTTGTTACTAGGGCAGTATCCTTCCCTCCCATTCAGTCCTATCTGCCAACAGTCTGACTTGCTACATGATATTAAGTACATTCCCCCAGGGAGGTTCACGGTCAACATGGCTGATTTAGTGGAAAAGGAGAATGAGCTAGAGCTTCTTGACAGGGACATACCCCCAAAAGGACTCCAACCACTAATGGATCCCTCGGAAAGAGTTACTCGTCAGCAGAGGAATCTTCTTGGGATCACTATGCCTACCGTGGCAATGCTCCTTTGTTGAAATCACGGTATAGGACAAGAGAACCTCAGAGCTTCCTAACACTCCAACCCGACCACCTCATTGTAGAAGATGGAGGAGGACACTGATAATGATGCATTTCCTAAATAACTTTCCGAACATAAAAATTTGGTTGATTACCTCCTCATTGAACGCGTTGTAGAGAGACAACCAGACTCCAAAAATCCTAGGCTAGGGTAGCAGTGGTATGAACAACATCCCCTCTACGAGCTACCTCTAGGTGACCCTGACCCTCCCACCCACGTAGACAGGGTTTAAGATGGAACATATAGAAAGAGGTTGAGTTATGTCTCACCAAACCATCTAGAATGGCACATAAATCCATGAAACCTAGCTTGGGATCCCCCAGCTGCCTCGCAGGTCACTCCACTAGTCTCTCCACAATCTGTTTAGCCGCCTTATCATTTTGAAGAACCCGACAACGTACTTGTGGTTATGGATCACCATCAATATAGGGACCACCACCTAGATGATCCAATGGCAGCACTCATTGCCCTCCTTGAGGTGCTGGAAATGTGACAAGTGGAACTCCTTCCTGATGGCAAGCCATATCTAGCATGGGTGGATGATATACCGAAACCTTTGGGTTTTGGGAATCCCACATTCTCCTTCTTTAACTAGATGAGGGACCCACCGCAACACATAGCCCACATCAACTCATGTTGTGGGACCATGATAGGGACTCCATCGTAGTAGGAGGCTACCAAGATCCTCTTTTTTGTTCAGACATTGGAGTGGCATGTATTCGTTTGGTACAACCAGCTCCCCATCTGATCTGTAACCAGCTAAGAGGTCCTTTGTAGAAAATTCTTCTAGCATTTCAGTTCCACGACATGGAAAATAAGCATTGCAGACCACTTCAAGTGCTAACAAAGGGCTGATGAGCGTGTTGCAGACTATATCACCTAGTGGAAAGGGATTACATACTATCTTAACATTCCACTAAATAAGTAGAAATTACTGATGATGTGTGTAGGGATCATCAAGAAAGATTTGGATCCCTCTATGATCACCCAGAACAGCCCTTGAGGATTCCGATACTTCTATGATAAGGCCCATCATATGGATGATTCTCTGCAACAGGAAAACTAGGCACGTCTGTTGCCTCCCGCAATTCCCTCGAGAAGGGTTGTCAGAGCCGAGCCCACCACGGTGGCCCAAGTAGAGGCCACTAGAGAGTTGGAATTATTACTAATGGAGCCTCCTCCCAAACCTCACAAATGCCCGCCAATACAGGAGGGACCTCCATCCCTACAACAGCCACCTCAAAATCAGCAGGGGCCCCTGCATAATGTGACGTAACCACCTAGGTGGAAAAATCAGGCTTCTCCCCTTCAACAAGCTCATCCATCCCCTCGTTAGGGTTAGGATCCAAGACCCCCTTTCCAGATAGAAGAACCCGAACATACTGGTTTAATGGGAATCAGGTTCCCAGCCCCGACCCAAGTGGCATGTGTCGTTGTAAGGCCAAGCAGTGGCAACGAATATAAGGGGGAGTGACAGTAGAATTATAACCACATGTCCTAGATGTACAACGACTGGATGGCTTGTAAAATAGTCACTTTTTCCCCTGGTATCATACGTGCATCCCTGAATCAACCAGATCCATCAATGGTAGCAGCCACCACTTCTACATCATCATCTCAGTCAACCGCTTCCCAGATGAGAAATCATTGGCGGCGGAAGGGATGTAAATGCATCTGGAAAATGATATCTACGTCTCATACAATTGGAGATTATATTCCCTTGGTGATTGGGATTCCTCTTAGAATATTCCCCAGTAGCAGCTGAGTCTTCGACTGACAGTCAAGGGAACACTTTGGTTAACACTAGCGAGTTAGAAAACCTCTACATTACACCCGACAATGGGGAGTGCCAGGCGGACCTCCCTAATGTTCCCAGCCGACGCCAGCGTCGGTGGAACCATGGATACATATGTCATCAAGGCACATCAATTGGCACTTCTATCTATGTTGTGTGTGCCAATGATACCAGAAAACAGGCGCGGTGCAGACCATAGTGTGTGCAGCCTCCACATATGGTTCCATCAGTCCCGCCTCCACCATCGTTTGTTCTACTTGATCAAGTAGAGTCACCAAGACCTCACCGTGAATAGTCACACTCCATCGTAGCCCGATCATAGTCATCTGGCCCCGAAACAGTAGTCACACTGCATGCTTCGAGTAGTGAGCAGCGGGAGATTCCAACTACAATCATATCGTAGGTCCAGCCAGCAGGGCAAGCTATACTTCATGTTACAAAGCATCCTCTCCCAAGAAGAAGCTCACGCCTTGCACGGAAGTATGATATTATCAAACATCTTTCTAGAATTCCATCTAGGCTCTCTATCCTTCAGTCCTGTCGCCTATCATCTTAAATGTGTGACGCCCTCTCCGAGGATTTATGAAGCCCCCTACAGTTTGAGACGGAAGTAGCAGCTGTAGGATCCTTTCATACAGAGGTGATAGATAATTCTCAATGATTGGACATTATTTAGTTCTCCGAAGAGGATGATTGTTCTCCCATATAGGGGAATATTAACTCATTGTACATCACTGGATGATTCAACGTTGTGGAGGTGAACCGCTGTATTGTTGATATGGGCGTTGTGATTAATCTTATCCCAGATCAGACATTACAGAAGCTCGGTTTATCTGAGGATGACTTGACTCCCTCTGAAAAGAATATCCAAGGATACGACAGGACAATGAAGACCATGGTCATAAAGATCCATTTGATGACCCGGGTCGAGGGCCTATTTTCCAGCACCGATATTATGGTTCTCTTCCAGGACACCGCGTACAATGCATTGATGGGAAAACCATGGCTCCACCTACATGCGGCGATTACCTAGACATATCACCAGTACCTCAAGTACTCCCTCATTGGTTGAGTGAGAGTGCTACAAGGTGACACATCTCCTTTTTCCTCTTGTGAAACCCTATACCTGGATGTTTACTATTACAAGAGAAAGGGCAGGTAGATTCAGGCTAGTGAGGTTGTACACATCACGGTTGTAGTTGACCCCTGGGCAGTTCTGGATGACGCATACCCCATCCAGATCCATCGATTGAAGGCCACAACCCCCAACATGGGGAAATCTATGGTTTTCTATGGTACAAGGAGGAAGCATATTTCCATTTCTAACTAATAGAGGAAGATCACCTTTTAATCTTACACAAATCAAGCTCAGGTTATCCCGGAGCCTCCTACCCCCGTACGGTATCAGGATGCCTTCCTCTTTGCAACAACTGTATGTCATACTTGCTTGTTCTGCTGGGATGGAATCAACCGAATCAAGAAGATGTGACACTATTTCTTCGATCCCATAATGTGCTGCCCCTTGGGATGAAGACCAGACAAGATCAGATCGAATTCCTTCATCACTATGGTTTCGGTGGCACGCGAATCTCCAGATATGTTGTTCACTGCAACCCAGTCTGGCCCCAGCCTCTCACAGGGGGCTGTCGACCCAGACGAAGCTCCACACATTGGAGATCCATCCTACACAAGAGAATAAGTGGATTTGGAGGATGCTCCCCCCGCCTTTGAAGATTGCATATCTTCCACGGTCGATGAATTGGTATAGGTAAATCGTTGTAGTAAGGAATTTCTGAGGCCCACATTGATTAGTGCCGCCATGTCCCTTGAGGAGAAGCTGCGGTACATAGTCATCCTGAAACAACATCATGATGTAATAGCCTAGTGATTTGATGATATTCCATGACTAGATCCTTATATAGCCATCCTCCACCTCTGTCTCCCTAAAAATCATTGTGGGTTCAAGCATGCTCCCATAAGTATGCACCCTTGTCACAGTTCCATAGTCGAGGCCGAAGTTGACAAGATCATCATATGCAACGTCGTCATGGAGGTCATGTACCCCAAATGTATAGCCAATATTGTGCCAGTCAAAAAGAATAAGGGATAGATCAGAGTCTGCATCGACTTCCAGGATCTCAACTGTCACTGTCCGATGGAGGATGTTCCCCGTCCTATGAAGGAATTGGAAGAACTTTATGAGAACATGCATCGGCCCTACAGATCCTATAAAGGAATCAGAATAAGATAGCCAGTTCATTCAACAAGAAGGCCATCCTCTTCTCCTTCTTGCTAGGAAACTTGGTATTGGCCCACCGGACAACAATGATACCTGGATAGAAACCACCCAAGTTGGAGCCCAAATGGGAAGGACCTTACATAATTCCCAGGGTTTACCCCAATGGTACATAATTCTTTGGTAACCATGGATGGTGAGCATATAAATCTTACCACCATTGCCATGTACCTCAAGAAATACATTTCATGAGCCTAATGGTCTTGCACGACCATAAACTAGATGGTCTTTCATGACCCTAAAATGCATGTTGGTCCTGCATGACCTTAAACTGGATGGTCCCACAGGACCCTAAACTGCATACTTGTTCGGCCTGACCTTAAACTGACAATCATGCACGACCATAAACTGTCGATTCCTACAAGATAATCAACTATTTAGGTCCCACATGACCTTAAACTATATTGGGTCCCGCATGACCATAAACTGTATGGTCCTGCACGACCATAAATAGGACGGTCCCACTGGAACCTAAACTACATGTTGGTCCTCCATGACCTTAAACTGAAAGTCCTACATGACCTTAAACTATAGGGTCCCTTATAAAGATAAAATGCTTAGGCCCTACCTGACCATAAAATGACGTGTCCCGCATAAATTTAAAATCATTATATCCCACACCATCTTAAATTGGACGGTACTACACGACCCTAAACTGCATGATTGTCTGGAAAGACCATAAACTGTATGGTCATGCACGACCATAATCCATTAATCATCCTACATCATGTTAATCAACATCTTAATAACTACATATGGATTTATTCCTATCCTTATGGGATACATTTGAATGCTCAGATTTCTCATCCTGAGTCCATCCCCCAGACTTTTCTCTTCAACTATCCCCTCTTGGGTATAGTTCTCTTGGAATGTCCTTTCATGGTGTAGTTTAGGCTTATTTAGGCCCACTCATGGTAAGATTATGATAGTCACACCTTGTTCCCCTCCCCATTCATCTATTTTACCACATCCTCACTACACGATGTTAAATAGTATGGCCTTCATGAACTATGTATGGCTTGATTCCCATCCTCATGGGATACATAGGAACACCTTGACATTTTATCTATTGGTCTAGGCCAAACTCTATAGTCTTATCTCGGGTCAATGCATATCGTGTGGCACATGCTTTTTTCCCAATTCATGCCAACATCATCTTGATCCCGCCATACGTCCCGCTCCACGGAGTCGTTCGTCACTCTCACAACCCTACTTGACATTAAAAAGTATAGGAACACGTATGCCACACTCACACTCATTAGGTGGGACTCCATCATCATTCATGTCTGAAATGACCCCCTAATGGTACGGTTGCTCGGCCCTAGGGGCCTCCTACCATATCGTGCCAACGTCCTGGAGGATTTTGAACAAAAAAATGATACAAGTCCCCCCTTGTGAATGTTGTCAGTAGTCGATATTCATTTGTTGTTCCCATTCCAGGACACACGACATGGATGTTGGGTTTTGAACATGGCCAACAGCTATCTGTTGTCATTATCGCCACCCCCATAAGTCTGAAATATTGAGTGTTGCGGTTCATCCTTCCTCGTTTCTCCTTCAAGATACAGTATTCCTTGGGTGATTCCAATTATCTAACCATTATATAGTGGGGAGATCCAAGTCATACTCCTTGTTTCCCACACCGAGCATTGCTCATAGGGATTATGAGATAATAGGAGGAAGTAACAATATAAAAGTTCATATGAAAACTGTTGGCAGGAATGCCCAATCTCAGTTCCCATGGCCTTCTTGGGTCTCTGGCCTAAGTTTTCACTGGGGTTTGTACGGTGTGGTGTGGTATTACATCCATATTCATGTCGGGTTACTAGTCGTGTCGTACACCCCACCCGTTGGGTTATCCCGCCCTATCAATGTGTCTTCTAGAACTATGAATGGATTGATTCACATATTTATGGGATACATGGGACCGCCCAGATGTTTATTCATCAGGTCCAGCCTCATCTCATACCCTTGGCCTGCATTCACCCAAGGAGAGGAGTATATGGTATGATATGTGATTATTTCTTCATTCACATCGTGTTTTGTAATGACAATGACATTTACCTACATTTCCTGAGAGTTCCTCATCCCCTTGCACTATACTCTTATTTTCAAATCGTTCTCTCTCATGATGAGCCCCTCAATCCTCTTCGGTGATTCACCAATGTTCCTAAGGGTACACTAGTTTAGCACCAGGAATACTGGATTCTACCCAGACATTCTTTCATCCATTTCTCAGGTTTGGTGTTCCCCTTAATTTGGGATTTCATTATCATTCACACCTGAATGGACCCCCAAATGGAATGTATTCTCAGCCTAAGGGCTCTCCAAACATTACATGCCAACATCCTCAATAATTTCAAACAACAAATCGATACAAGTCCCACGTTGCGAAAATGATCAATGGTCAATGTTCATTTATTTGTACCCATTTCAGGCTAACACGATATGGATGATGTGTTTCGAACAAGGTCAACAGTTATCCTCCATCATCACACTAGCCCCATTAATCCCAAAATGTTGGTTACATGACTCCCATTCTTCTCCAAATCATCATTTCCATGTAGAACATCAAGACTCATGGTACTATTCCTCAGTGCGCATCAACACGTTAGGAGGAAAAAGCTGCAATAAGGCATTCATTCAGGGATCCGCACTGATTTCACCTTTTCATATATTTCACATATTACAAATACATTATCTTCCCTTGTTTCCTACACCAAGTTCGACTCAATTAGTCTTAGGGACCGGGATAAGGTCCGCACTTACATGGGATAGTCCCATATTTCCATGGTCTAGGTTCTATGACCTTAAACTAATATCTTTTCGTATTTACCTATTTTAAGAACTATATACTTCCTGATTATCATATTCATTGGATAAGTAGTAATTCATGGAAATCATGTCTCTGTGTCTAGCTCGAGTTCCACTAACTTACCTATTATGTTCTGCCTTTGGGGATTGAACTCCTACGGGACTGTGTAGCATGGTATAGGATTATGTATTAATTCATGTCACATCTTCCTTAACCACACCACATATGCCCATGTATAGGAGTTATACCCTGTACTTTTTGTCACACATGACACTAATCAATGCCTGAATATGGCTTGATTCTAGGGGAGCTACCTAGAACATCCATCATATATCCATCACTTCAGAAAAAAACCATTCCTCCTAAAGAACAAACAAGATATATCAAATACCCCTCCTTCTGGTGCAATGTCCAGACACACACAACCTTATATTATTACTACGTGATCCATGATCCCAATCCTCATGTGGTATGTAGGAACGTACGTCCACCTTGTTTTTGGCTTATCCTAACTTTATTTTTGGGTCTCTCAACCTAAAACCTTCCCAAGGAACATGTGGTCTTCAGAACCCCATGTTCCCATTCACGCCGGGTTTTATAATTACCCGACCAAGTCTATCCACCATTTCCAACCATCCATGGTCCTAGATCTAAGACAATAAACTGAGATGTCTTCCATAACTAAGTCTGGGATGATTCCAATCCTCATGGGATATTTAAGAACACCTAGAAAATTTTGTCTCCAAGTCCATCCCCAGGAATCCACACATCTTGTCCCTCCTTTTTCGGCCCCTTGAACCGAATTCATTTGCAAAATGTGGTGTGACGAGTACCTCTAAGTTTCTCACTCACTTTGGGTTTTTTGATAGCTGCACCATGTTCTTCCCATATCTTTTCTCAGCGTGGTCCGAGTTCTATGCCCCAAAACATAGATCTCTTTATGGGAACTGCACATCATGTTTGGGTATTACGCCACCCTGTACACAACCCATTAAATCAATCCCCACTTAATGGTCCACCCGAGGACCTTATGGTGAAAGAGTACGACCCCAGGATCCTTGTCCTTGAGATGGGGATCAACACCCTCTTTCAAATATAGATTATTTTTTTATTTAGATGTGTTTCAAAAAAGAGCCTGAAGTCTTGAATTTTCGCTGGGACATTCCCCTTATTCCATGTCCAAGCTTCGTGAGACTATTATTTAGATCCTCATCCTCTTCCACATCCGATGGGACCCCCATCACATCCTGGTCTCATGCTGCCTCAACTCACCTACTGTCTCAGGACAATGTCCCTAAAGACCCTAGATGACATATGCGACATGTACCGTGTTTCGAACATGGTCAGCAGTAGACCCGTATCTATCTTTTCCCATTATAAGAAAACACGATATGGATACTCTGTTTTGAAAATGGTCAACCGATATCTTCTATTGTCTTGCAACCATCATTATTGTCCAGATCTCAAGCATCATGATTCACAAATTTCCATTTGCTTATATTCAAGTGGAATTTCAACATACTCGGCTTTACTCTTCTGAACATCTAGTTACATTACATTGGTGGGTCAACAACATTTGGACGCCATTCACCTAGTGTACCATTACCCCAACATGTTTCTTCATGTTCTAGGAAAGTCCCATCACAACATCTTGATTCCCACATCGAGTACGAATCAGGTAGGCTTAGTAGTTCTGGTTGGATGTGTACTGGTGCAGCCATACCACATGAGCCTTTAATCGTCTCACATGACTTTAAACTGCTCTTTCAAAACTATGTATGGCTTGATCCTCATATTCATGGGGTACGTAGTAACAACAAACCAATTTTCTTCGGGCCAAGTTTAACTTTCAATTTCTATAGAATCCCGCCTTTTTATCACATAAACTTTCATTACATTTTACAAAACCGAGGATCTTTAAGGTTTAGTGTCTTGGAAACCAGGAACTTTAAACATGAAAACATAAAATATTCTTCTTAAACACTTGAAATGATTCTCCTCATGTTCATCCTAGGTTCATTACTGCATCTCATAACCTGGGGACATTCATCAAAAGAAAGGGTGAGGAGAAGGCCCAGTAAGGGAAACAAGAGAAACATTTTACATGTGAACTTGAGATACTTCAATAAGGTCATGAAAAGAACATTAAGGCATGAGAAAGAAATAATGAGGCATATCATAATAAAAATATCATTTTTCATAACTTGAATATGTGGATGCAACATTTAATAATGACAATCATTTCTTTTCACCAAGGTCAATCCCCAATGTGTCATTAAAAATTACCAAGGTTATGCACCAAGGTATCAGTCCAAAAAGTCATCTCTAGATATTAAGTCTTTACCCAATGCATTGGAGCACTATCTGGGTGAAACCTTGAAATTCCATTATTATAATGTGAGCCACATATAACATCATCAATCATATCCTAAACCACCCATATATCATAAAATAAATGGGTTTCATTTCATTATCATAACATTTTAAAAACTACTTTAATGACATGATCTTTATGTCACTTTAAACCCACAGAAAGAGAGAGCGGGCCTCATGTATGTAAATCCCAGAATTTAAAATAGAACAACTTGGTATATATGTGAATACACATATATAAGATATATCTTTTATTATTCACTTAATAAAATAAAATAACTTTAGAAAAATAGAGAGACATTTTGAGACGGAAATTTTAGAGCATAACAACTATGTTTCAGGGTTTTAGAAAACAATGAAAAGAGAGGGGACATGGGTCAAACATTCATAAATGACCCATAAAATAGTATAGGTACAGAATATAAGTGATTTAGGAACATGGTAATGAAATTTGAAAATATACCATATGAAATGAAGAACATGAAAGGAAGACAAAAATAAGATTTCTCTTATGAAAATTCGGCAGCCTAACAGCGTTACATAAACTTCAACCAAAAATGAATTGATGAGATCAAATAGGGTATCTCATCATATGAACATAAAATATCATTATTATAGATATATATATCATACCCCAACGTAATAAAAAGTAACATTCAAGACTTTTCATGGAATTAGAACTTTGAAAAGGGTGAAAGGTGCAAGGACCACTTAAAAATTCAGCAGCCTAACGACACCACTTAAACTTCACAATACTGAATTGAAGAGATCAAATGGGGTATATCATCATATGGTGATACAATATCAGTATTATAGATATATATATCATACCCCAACATAATAAAAAGGAACGTGACAGACTTGACATGGAATTAAAACTTTGAAAAGGGAGAAAGGTGCAAGGACCACTTGAAAATTCAGCAGCCTAACGACGCCACTTAAACTTCAAAATAATGAATTGAAGAGATAAAATGGGGTATCTCATAATATGGTCATAAAATATCAGCATGATAGATATAGATATCATACCCCATCATAACAAAAAGTAACTTGAAATAATTGACATGAAAGTAGAACTTCAAAACGAGAAGGCTGAACAACCACTTAAAAATTCGGCAGCCTAACAGCGCCACTTAAAACATTAAAAATACTGAATTGAAGAGATCAAATAGGGTCTCTAATCATATGGTCATAAAATATAAGTATTATAGATATAGAGATAATACCCCAACATAACAAAAAGGAACTTGAAAGAATTGACATGAAAGTAGAACTTCAAAACGAGAAGGGTGAAGAACCACCTAAAAATTCGGCAGCCTAACGGCGCCACTTAAAATTTCAAAATACTGAATTGAAGAGATCAAATTGGGTCTCTCATCATATGGTCATAAAATATCAGTATTATAGATATAGATATCATACCCCAAAATTACAAAAAGGAACTTGAAAGAATTGACATGGAAGTAGAACATCAAAACGAGAAGGGTGAAGAACCACTTAAAAATTCGGCAGCCTAACTGCGCCACATAAAACATCAAAATACTGAATTGAAGAGATCAAATGGTGTGTCTCATAATATTATAATAAAATATCAGTATGATAAATTTAGAGATCATACCCCAACATAATAAAAAGGAACTTGAAAAACTTTACATGAAAATAGATCTTGAAAAATGTGAAGGGAGAAAGAATCCGTTAAAAATTTTGGCAGCCTAATGACACCACTTAAAACACCATAAAACGAAATAATGAGAGTAAGAGGGGATCTCTAATTATGTGAACATGAAAAGGGAAGTAAGAGTAGTATAAAAGAACACCCTTTAACATAATAACATGGAGCATAAACGAAATTACATAAAAGAGATTTCTTGAAAAGAAAGAGAGAGATCAGATCTCCTACCTTAAAACGCAACTCTTAAAACTCAAAAGTTGGGACCTTGAGGGCTTGGGAGAACCTTGGGAGGAATCCTTGGGAGGTAATGAGACCCGAAATTCGTTGGGGGAGAGTGGGGAGTCGAATGGTTGAGAGGATGGCTTGGTATTTATAGTGAAAGTGAGGGGACAAGGCATTAATGGCCAAGAGACACCTCATTAGTGGTTTTGGAAAAACCATGGGCTTGCCCATGGTATTTTCCCATGGTATTGGACACTTGGGACATATCATACCTAACATTACTATTCATAAGTCGACCATATTGATTACATACTTAATACATCATTTAATGATGTCATTAAACACCCATAACTTAAAAACTGTATTTTCACTATTCATCGAAAATTCAACTTTCTTAGAATAATCCCAAAATTTCACCTTAACCAAATATCAATGCTCTGATTTAAAAAATGAACTCCAACTTATAAAAATAATTTTCTAAATATTTTTAATTTATTTTTTAAATAAATACACTATTCACCGAAAATTCATTTTTTCAGAGAAATCCCCAAAAATTACCATAACATAATATCGGTGCTCTGAGTTCAAAAATGAAGTGAATTTTATAAAAATATTTTTTTAAAACATTTTTAATTTATTATTTAATTAAAAAACCCATTTCACTCGAAAAAACTAATACTTGAATAATAATTTATGAAATCGTTATTTAACCATTTTATTGAATCACGTTACTTAATCATGGTGCCTAGATTATATTAATACATTCTTTAAGTGAGATTACTAATCCATTTGGACACATTACTAATCTTAATCATAAAATCACTATTCATAATTTACTATTAATCAAAAATTAAGCTGATCTTATTAGACTCTAAATTTCTTACTGAGCATAATTGTAGAAGACCATTTTTTGTATATCATTACACATTTTTAATTATTTAAGGTTAACATAAACATTTTTAAAATATCATTTTTATAAAATTCATCAAAAATATGCATACTATATTTATCCGGTCATTTTAAAATTCATAAACTTCATCATAAGAAGAAATCTCAATTTTTTATTTAAAACTAAGGATTACACAAGTCAATTACGGTCTCCTTACATCTCCCCTTATCACACCAGCATAGGACCTAAGTTTAAGGTGTGCTAAGGTGAGAGAATCTGAGGGAGGCTCAGCTAACATCGCACGAGTAGTAATTTCTATCAATTTGAACTTCTTGCAAAGGCAATTCCGTTCTAGCTTCACACGATGAAGTTCGGCTTGGGTTTGGTCCAGAGCAAAGCCCAGTGGTGCTACCTCCTTCCCAGGTTCTGTTATATGGGCTTCGATCGGTCCAAGACTACTGGGTGAGACCATCGAATCTTCTTTCTATAATAATTAACCAATATTACTTGTATTTAGAGACAATAATTCAAACGTTTAGTTTCCAGGGGTCATATTGACCAATGGTCTTATAACAGTCAAAACCCAATGGTCGCATTTTAATTATACCCATGTTATCAAATGAAACATTTTTGTTGAGTATAAAAAAACAAAATAAAATAACACATAAAATTAGGAAACAAGATTTATTCAAAATTTCAGGTCGTTACAATCTTCCCCCCTTAAGAAATTGCGTCCTCGCAATTTTTAAAATTGGGTTTTGAAATTTCATTGAAAGTACCAAATCAGAAAAGGAGTCAGAAAAACTATTACTTTAAAAGAAAAAGAGGTAAGTACAAAGGTCACCCGAGTTAGCCCACACTAGGATTCCATGTACGAAAACATGGACATGGAGGAGAAAACAAAGGGTCAATTACTGAGGGAGAGTTATAGAAAACATGATTAGGAGAAAGTTAACCATAAGAAAGTCCCAAACTTATGATGTGTGTAAACGGTCTTTGATTACCCAATAGGAAACGTAAACCAACAATGTTTTTGTTTTACGTTCCTTTTCATAATTTTGAGGAATTCATTTACAAAATAAAACAAAAACATAATAAAATATATCTATCTTCATGTAGAGTTTCATCCATTAATAAGTTTCTACCCAAAACTAATCTTTTCTCAAAACAATGAGAATTCAAAACTACTTGGTCTCATCAAAACATAAGAATCATCTTCTAGAGAATCACATAATCCACAAAAGATTAACTATTTATTTCTCCTATCTTTAATCATTATCCCAAAAACAGAAACGGTAAGGTAAAAAAACTCTTTAAAAAGAAATAATTTCATAGGAATGGAAACTACTTTTAAATCTTCAAATTTCCATTGTACTACACAAAGTTCATCATTGTTCATTCCATAAATAACGGTCCTTAAATTTCCTCAAAATAAACCAAACTAAGATTGAAACCCAAATACAAGAAGGATTTGATAACATAGTCTTCCAAAATAAACTTCATTGTTCATATCCAAACAACATCAACCACTCCTAACATCTTATAACAAAAGTATCTAAGCTAAACATATTTTACCCAAGATAGGTTAATCATTCCCATAAGTAACTTAAATTACTATAATTCCACCTTAAATTCATTGATTCTTCAAAATATAAGTCAACCTTACTCCTCAATGAAAATACCGTAGTAATCTATTTACCTCTATCATATAGGGTCCCCAAAATAGTGAATGTCTTCCAAAATAAAAATCATATTTGAATCCCCTAATCATCCCTATCATATTAATATGACAATCGACGCATTTCCTATCACATTGGTTGTTGGGACATGTTCTTCCATTTCCCACCATTAACTAAGAAGAGAAAGCATAATTATGGGCTTAAGTACATAGCCAATAATCATGAAAAGGAACTGAAATCATATAAGGATAACATATAGAAGAAAAGTATACCCTAACTTGTGATCCCCTAGGTTCCCATCTTTGTTATCCATGATCATATATTCTTATGTGAATCTTTATTTTATTTTAACTTTGTTCCTTTAACAATGGTTCATACTAAGAGTATTAATTTACCAAAGCATATCCCCCGGGAGTGTCGTAACCAAGAGTGCAGCAAGGCCCGTTGTCGTGTACCAGTTCCCATTCGAGTCTAGCTCAAAGCGGTGTTTTCGGGTTTTACCCCTATGTACATATGTTCTAGAGCCACCTCTACCTGCTCGTATCCAGACAGGGATGTATTTGCTTGGAAACCCCTTACTCAATACTCACCAAAATACCAGGAAGATTTCCTATATTTAAAATTTTCTATAGGGTTCTTCCTAGAGTCTTCATATCCTAATTTCCAGAAATAACTAAACCACCCTTTGATACCAGCTATAGCATCCTGCCTTTTTATCACATAAACTTTCATTACATTTTACAAAAACGAGGATCTTTAAGGTTTAGTGTCTTGGAAACCAGGATATTTAAAAATGAAAACATAAAATATTCTTCTTAAACAATTTAAAGGATTCTCCTCATGTTCATCCTAGGTTCATTACTGCATCTCATAACCTGGGGACATACTTCAAAAGAAAGGGTGAGCAGAAGGCCCAGTAAGGGAAACAAGAGAAACATTTTACATGTGAACATGAGATACTTTAATAAGGTAATGAAAAGAACATTAAGGAATGAGAAGGAAATAATGAGGCATATCATAATAAAAATATAATTTTTCATAACTTGAAGATGTGTCTGCAACATTTAATATTGACAATCATTTTGGTTCACCAAGGTCCATCCCCAAGGTGTCATTAAAAATTACCAAGGTTATTCACCAAGGTATCAGACTAAAAAGTCATCTTTAGAGATTAAGTCTTTACCCAATGCATTGGAGCGATATCTGGTTGCACCCTTGAAATATCTTTATTATCATGTGATCCACATATAACATCATCAATAATTTCATAAACCACCCATATAGCATAAACTAAATGCGTTTCATTTCATAATCATAACGTTTTAAAAACTTCTTTAAAGACTTGATCATTATGTCACGTTAAACCCACGGAACGGGAGAGTAGGTCTCATGTATGTAAATCCCAGAATTTAAAATAGAACAAAGTGGTATATATGTGAATACACCTATAGAAGATATAGCTTTGAGTAATCACTTAATAAAATAAAAGAACTTTATAAAAGGAGAGAGACATTTTGAGACGGAAATTCTGCAGCATAACAGCTATGTTTCAGGGTTTTAGAAAACATTGAAAAGAGAGGGGATATGGGTCAAACATTCATAAATGACCCATAGAACAGTATAGGGACTGAATATAAGGGATTTAAGAACATGATAATTAAATTTGGAAATATAACATATGAAATGAAGAACATGAAAGGAAGACAAAAATAGGATTTCTCTTATGAGAATTCGGCAGCCTAACAGCGTTACATAAACTTCAACCAAAAATGAATTGATGAGATCAAATAGGGTCTCTCATCATATGAACATAAAAGATCAGTATGATAGATATAGATATCATACCCCAATATAATAAAAAGGAACTTGAAATACTTGACATGGAATTAGAACTTTGAAAAGGGAGAAAGGTACAAGGACCACTTAAAAATTCAGCAGCCTAACGACACCACTTAAACTTCACAATACTGAATTGAAGATATCAAATGGGGTATCTCATAATAAGGTCATAAAATATCAGTATGATAGATATATATCATAAAAAAACATAATAAAAAGGTACTTGAAATACTTGACATGGAATTAGAACTTTGAAAAGGGAGAAAGGTGCAAGGACCACTTAAAAATTCAGCAGCCTAATGACGCCACTTAAACTTCAAAATACTGAGTTGAAGAGATCAAATGGGGTCTCTAATCATATGGTCATAAAAGAGAAGTATTATATATATAGAGATCATACCCCAAAATAAAAAAATGGAACTTGAAATAATTGACATGAAAGTAGAACGTCAAAATGAGAAGGGTTAAAAACCACTTAAAAATTCGGCAGCCTAACTGCTCCACTTAAAACATCAAAATACTGAATTGAAGAGATAAAATGTGTTCTCTAATCATATGGTCATAAAATATCAGTATTATAGATATAGAGATCATACCCCAACATAAAAAAAGGAACTTGAAATAATTGACATGAAAGTAGAACTTCAAAATGAGAAGGGTGAAGAACCACTTAAAAAGTCGGCAGCCTAACTATGCCACTTAAAACATCAAAATACTGAATTGAAGAGATAAAATGGGGTCCCACATCATATGGTCATAAAAGATCAGTATTATATATATAGATATCATACCCCAACATAAAAAAATGAACTTGAAAGAATTGACATGGAAGTAGAACTTCAAAATGAGAAGGGTGAAGAACCACTTAAAAATTCGGCAGGCTAACAACACCACTTAAAACTTCAAAATACTGAATTGAAGAGATAAAATGGGTTCTCTCATAATATGATCATAAAATATCATTATTATAAATTTAGAGATCATTACCCAACATCATAAAAAGTAACTTGAAATAATTTACATGAAAATAGATCTTGAAAAATGAGAAGAGAGAAAGAATCCGTTAAAAAATTTTGCAGCCTAACGGCACCACTTAAAACTTCATAAAACGAAATAATGAGAGTAATAGGGGATATCTAATTATGTGAACATGAAAAGGGCAGTAATTGAAGTATAAAATAACACCATTTGACATAAGAACATGGATCATAAATGAAATTACATAAAATAGATTTCTTGAAAAGAAAGAGAGAGATTGGATCCCTTACCTTAAAACGCAACTCTTAAAACTCAATGGTTGGGACCTTGAGGGCTTGGGGGAACCTTGGGAGGACTCCTTGGGAGGTAATGAGACCAGAACATTGTTGGGGGAGAGTGGGGAGTCTAATGGATGAGAGGATGGCTTGGTATTTATAGAGAACGTGAGGGGACAAGGCATTAATGGCCAAGGGACACCTCATTAGTGGTTTTGGAAAAACCATGGGCTTGCCCATGGTATATTCCCATGGTATTGGCCACTTGGGACACCTCATAACTTATCTTACTATTCATAAGTCAACCATATTGATTACATACTTAATACATCATTTAATGATGTCATTAAACACCCTTAACTTAAAAACTGTATTTTCACTATTCATCGAAAATTCAACTTTCTCAGAATAATCCCAAAATTTCACATTAACCAAATATCAATGCTCTGATTTAAAAAATGAACTCCATTTTATAAAAATAATTTTCTAAATATGTTAAATTTATTTTTTAAATAAATACACTATTCACCGAAAATTCATTTTTTCAGAAAAATCCCCAAAATTACCATAACATAATATCGGTCCTCTGAGTTCAAAAAAGAAATCCATTTTATAAAAATAATTTTTTTTAAATATTTTTAATTTAATTTTTAATTAAAAGACACTATTCACTCGAAAAAACTAATACTTGAATAAGTATTTACGAAGTCGTTATTTAACCATTTTATTGAATCACATTACTTAATCAAGGTGCCTAGATTATATTAGTACTTTCTTTAAGTGAGATTACTAATCCATTTGGACACATTACTAATCTTAATCATAAAATCACTATTCATAATTTATTATTCATCAAAAATTAAGTTGATCTTATTAGACTCTAAATTTTGTAATGAGAATAATTGTAGAAGACAATTTTTTGAATATCATTACACATTTTTAATTATTTAAGGTTTACATAAACATTTTAAAAATATCCTTTTTCTAAAATTCATCAAAAATATGCATACTATATTTATCCGGTCATTTGAAAATTCATAAACTTCATCATAAGCAGAAATCCCAATTTTTTATTTAATACAAAAGATTACACAAGGCAGTTACGGTCTCCTTACATAGCCCCTTATCACACCAGCATAGGACCTCAGTGCAAGGTGTGCTAAGGTGAGAGAATCTGAGGGAGGATCGGAGAACATCGCATGAGTAGTAATTTCTATCAATTTGAACATCTCGCAAAGGAGATTCTGTTCTAGCTTCACACGGTGAAGTTCAGCTTGGGTTTGGTCCAGAGCAAAGCCCAGTGGTGCTACCTCCTTCCCATTTTCTGTTATATGGGATTCGATCGGTCCAAGGCTACTGGGTGAGACCATCAAATCTAATTTCGATAATAATTAACTAATATTACTTGTATTTAGAGACAATAATCAAAACGTTTAGTTTCCAGGGGTAATATTGACCAATGGTCATGTAACAGTCAAAACCCAATGGTCTCATTTTAATTATACTCTTGTTATCAAATGAAACATTTTTGTTGAGTATAAAAAACAAAATAAAATAACACATAAAATTAAGAAACAAGATTTATTCAAAATTTCGTGTCGTTACACTTTCGGTCCCTTGACCGGAAGTGTTTCATCTAGGGATACATGGTGTGATATAGACTCCATGTCCTCATACATGTTGGGTTTACGGATACTTCACCACACACTCCCTCTTTTGGATCTTCCGTTTCACTCCGCATCCTATCATGTGACGTTAAACTGCAGCAGTCCACATGTTTTCATCCCAGGACAGAAAACTATGGTTCTACACTGAACAAGTTCACGATGCCCCATGATAACGTTGGGAGGTGACAGTTTCCTCATCAGATATGTCTTATTTAGATGAATTTTTGATCCCTGATCAGACTGATGAACACACCAAATGCATTTCAACCATGGTGGCATAATTTCAAGAATGTTGGACTCCAGTCGAACAACCACCACTCGACCTTCCAAGCTTTGTGTGCCCTTTTATTGGACCCTCGTCCTCTTTCAACTCTAAAGTGGCCCCCAAACAGTATGGATGCATGTCATATGGATGACCTACAATCATGGGATAACATTCTGGAAGACTAATGAATGACATTTCAAGTTAGGACCCATGTTTCGAACATGGATAGCGGTTGTCCCTCAATTGATATCCCCATTTCTAGCTAACGCAATAAGGTTACATTATTTTTAACACGGTCAATAGTCATTCTTAATTTTCATTCCATCACTAAAATGTTCTGAATAATGTTTATTTTTAATCACACCTTCAATCCCCCCTGTTCCGATTTATTCCAGTTCCCTTGTCGTTACTCCATTTCTGCAAAAGAGAACATCAGGAAAATGGTAATTCGACTATTCTGATAGCATCATTCTCCGGTCAGGTCTCTCTCTTCTCTTTCCATGAATTCGAATTTGCTGTTTGAACCTTTGGTGACCGATGCATTTTTGGCATTCCTACATTCAAATGATTTAATAATGTGATCATCCCTTATTTATCACACCGAGTATGACCAACGTGATCTTAGAAATGGATTTCTAGTTATTTCAGGATTATGGTCTAATGAATTAAACCAAACAAACATGTAAATAAATCTATCCATAAATACATTAAAAAATAAGTGACATTAAAGAGAAATTTGTTTATGACTTCGAACAAAACAGGGCCCTTAGGAATCAACATCTTTGATAAATCGCTCTAGAGATGATACCTTTTGTCTTGTGGACTCCAGGATTGCCTCCCACCCCCCTAAGAACCCTCTCTTCATTGTTGGAGTTGGTGGCCTAGAACCAACTACTTTGTACTTTATTCATTAATAAAAGCCTTTTCACATCTTGGTTGTTTTTCTACATGACTGTGCATGTGATAATATCTAAAGAACAGCTGTTGCATTAAAGGGTCAGAGTGGATCCCTACTATGATGAGCACCCAGAAGTACCAAAACATTGTTCTTGAATATATGTTTTATGTTCGGATGATATTATTTGAGGGGCACAAATAATACATGTCATTAGGGTTGAGGACTCATAAAACATTAAAGAACATTCTCATGGTCTGCGCCCTTGTTAATATCTAGGAGGATATTTTGAGAATGAGACCCGCCAATATGAAATCAACATTTCATAGTGTCATTGGATGTTTCTATCTTTGGACATGTGTATTGGTCCTTATACATTAAGATTATTATTAATGGTTATTAAAACTCACACACTTAGATGTATTGACAAAAACTGTGACGACACACTGTTCGCAGCGAGGTAGGATGCGTTGGGTGCGTCATGAGTAATACTGCAATAATAGATAATGTGAGAAAGAATTTTTCCCTTCTGTTCCATAACAGAAGTAGATATCTTAGGCCATTTGATGGAATTGATGTAGCCTAAATAAATCCATGGCCATGGTAAGGTATGGGGGAGTTCAGTTCTAGAAAGTCAAAGAAAGAATAATCGAGCACATGGGTTGATGGAACTAGCATGAAACCTTCTTGATTTGAGATATCAGGAAAAATGGATTATATTACATGATAAGCGTTCGTATGAGGTGACACGTCATTGTGGCGTTAACATATTTCTCTATGGGTGCCTTGGCGTGTTGCTAGATGCTAACCTTGGACTTTAGGCAGGATCCAACTAATGCCACTGAGAAAGAGGCCTAGAGGGTCACACACTAAGTGTGTCCATGTATCTCAGTTAATTATTAATTTAACAAGTTAAATAATGATTATTCCCCACTGTGATTTATTAATTATTTAAGGATGCCTGCTCGCATTAATTTCGAAACTAGTTATTCGAGAGAATATATTGTGGGAGAAATAATACATTTATTAGCGAGTAATGCAGTTACATTCATTTAATAAATAAATATCCATTACTCAAGGGCTAATAAATATTGTGTAGGAAATAAAGGAAAAATGAAAATAAAAGTACAAGCCGGGTATATTAAATATACATGTTGTGTAGTTTTAATGAAAAACAAGTACACACCGTGTATTAATTATTACACGACGTTCAGTTTTTCAAGTCGGTATTTTGAGAAAATAATACCATTAATGTGAAATTAATTATAATCAGTGTGGGAGCATGTCAAGGAATTAATAATTCGACATGGGGGTTTTAATTAAGAGTTAATGATATAAATAAAAAATGTAACACATTCATTTATTGTCATAACTCTATTAACCCCAAACCCGATTATAAATATCCTCACAACCCCAACACTTTTGAAGGGCCATTGTTGTGCACAATGGATTTGGAAATACTCTCAAGCCAAGAGAAAATTCCATTTCCACCAAGAACACCCTCAAGTTACGAGAGCGAGATCCTCCACCTGATCAAGGCGGTCAAAGGCGGACATCGTAAGCGAAGTTTCTTCCACGCTAGCACCCAGAGATCCCTTCTGCGACGTCCAGAGATACGTGGAGCATGTGTGGATCACCTCTAGAGGAATCCTATAATTGGATTCTATGACGCAATGACAGATCATAGGATCGTGATCGGAGTCATCGATGAAGAAAGAATTCCACCGAGGAAATTCTTGTGAATTAATTAAATTAATTATAACCAAAATATGATGATCCTATTTCTATGGTTACAGGATTCCCTCTTAAGATTTTTCGTTCATCATTCTATTCCAAAGATACAGTGTTTTAAATCATGACAAATCTCAGATTGAACATTTCTTAACGTTAAAATTAAAGTTGGGAAAACCCACCAACGCGCTTCCTCTACGCCTGGAACCTACAAGTGGTATCAGAGCAGTCATATCGTTGATTTTAATTATTTAGTATTTTGTTGCTGAGTTACGCATTTTATAATTTCGTTATTTCAATTCATTTTTAATCTTTCTAGAAATCTGAATGTCGAGATCTGTTCCTCCTCTCTCGTTTCTCATTCAACTCATAAAAACGATTTTTTTTTTATTTTTGATTAAAATAAAATAAGAGAACTCATCTAGAGGAGCCAAACGTTTCTGGTCGTACAACACCAGAATACACAGTGTGTATTCAGAAGTACACGTCATGTAGTCTAGGTTCAATTCGTTGACTAATCTTCCAAATCCGGACGTGTATTGAAGTCATTTATGAAACCGTGTGTTGACCAGAAACAAGTGGCACCCGGTTTCTGAATTACATGTCGTGTGGTCCAACTGAACACGGCGTGTATTCCCTTCGGGTTCGGGTTGGACCGTGTACCCCATACATGGCTTTCTTGGCTGGAAACCGTGTAATGCGGAAACTACAAGGCATGTGTCGAAAAGAACACACCGTGTACTCTGAAAATTTCTGAATTACACAAACACGCCATGTCCCCGGGCGTGTACATCGGATGGACGGTGAAAAAAAGTACACAACATGTCGTTGGAACTACACGTCGTGTACTCACCCAAATTATGTAGATTTATTAAAATTTATTATTATATTATACAAACCCCTGAGACGTGTACCATGGTGCAGACGTAAATATGACGCAAAACACGTGATTGGTGTTTTATATATATATGTGTGTTTAATTTAACATCTTCGTAATGAATGGAATTCACCGGGTTTCCTCAAAGGTACACGTTATATATAAGGATAATTTTAAATGAATTATGATGGATGAGAATATCAAGGAAGATCAGAAAAGGGTTTAAGATAAAAGGATTGATTAATTAAAGATAATTAATTGATTCGAGGATGATTTATCTTAAACCGGAATGATTAATGAATTGAATGCTAGTTTTATTTATGCGTAAATATCATTGCATGTATGGATGATCATGAGCTAGACCGAAACCTTTGTATGTGAATGCTTTCTTTTAATTTATTTGTATAAATTAAATTTGTTAGCATGCGAGTCATCTCCACATTAAAATGTTGGGCATGCGTGCCCAAGGATTCATTAATGTAAAACCCCTTTTACCCCTCACCTGTGTGTGAGATAAATGCATATGTAATGGATGGAGATCCCAAGCTAGTGGAGGCGGCTCAAGTCAAGAGCCAAGGTGAAACCAATCCAAGGAGATACAAAGGTCGACAGGTGGAAAGCTGTAATCACAATCCCGAAAGGTTCAAGGTGTTTTCTCCCCTAGGTCTTTGGTTAGTTTATCAAACGCTAGATAAACTAACCAATAGAAAAGCTTATGATCATACCCTTTATTTTATTTCTGTCAGTTGCATGGTTTATTTATTTTGGGTGTGTTGTCACGATCACACAATTAATAAATTAAATGAGCATGCAAGATGGAACTAAAATAAAAACTGGCTTATACATAAATATTATCTTAGACATGGTTAATCACATAAGTATATCCCTCATAATATTAACAAGCATGTAATCAAAGATAATAAAATGGAAATTTACGTATTAGGATAAAATCCCTCAAAATAAATATTATGTTGGTATAGCCTTCAATAATCTTGGTTAGAATCGAACCATAGTTCAAAGTGCTTGACCAACCCTAGTTGGGGTGCTTTCAATTATTGTGGAATTCTAATTCGTGGTTTTGGGTTGACATAACTTGGTTCACATTAAGGGTTGACTACCACAGCAGGACTTGGTGTGACCAAGAGGCAAAGGTTGAGTAAATCCAAAATAAAAGGATTTCAGGATTGGGGAGTCCACTCAGCGGATCAAGGAGCTGTGAGTTAATGCAGCTGGCTTTTGGATTGCCTACCTAAAACCCTTCAAGTTGCTTGTCCAACCCTAGTTTGGGTAATGCGAAGGGAAATATGGATCCTTTACACTAGAATATTCTGGCAACATAATATTCTGGAATCAATGGTGATGGCTATTGGATGTCGCTAAAATAGTGGGAGACTAATAAGTATTAATTTATTTATTTGTATCAAATTTTTAATAATGTACAAAACCATTTCTAATATTAATTTCTAGAAATGGTTAGAAAATGACTTCAAACATATCATTGTGAACTATACTCAAGATGGAAAACCTTCTCACAAGCACCAATTTCCCTGAGTGGCAGAGGCATTTACGTGTTATCCATCGCCACGAGAGAAAATTGTATGTGCTGGAAGTGCCTGTTCTAGTTGTACCTAGATCGTAACTTCTACACTTAACTCACCAGGTATATAATGACATGGTGAATGACAAATCTGTAGTACTTATGGTGATTAAGAAAAGGAAGGACAAGGAAAAGGGGATAAATACTTCTAAACAGTCTGAAGCTCCCGAGCACCGTCCCTCAAAGAAGGGGAAGATCCAGAGGCATGGAAAGGAACGGGAGGCAATGTGTTTTTCATGTGTCAAGCAAGGCAACTGGAAGAGGAACTACACCCAGAAGCGTCAGGACGCTAATTGTGCCTTCGTTATTGAGTGTAATCTTCTTATTTATACACATTGGGTATTAGATACAGCTTGTAGGGATCATATCTGTATTCAAATGCATGAACCAAGTAGATTTAGAAAATCGCCAGAGGAGAGGTGGATTTTCGAGCTTCCAATAGCGTAAGGTTGGCTACGTTGGATATTGGCGACTACCATATCTCATTGCCGACTAGGATGATCTTGGTTTTACATAACTGTTATTATGTTCCTAGTGTTTCCAAAAACATAATTTATGTATCTTGTTGGATATGGATGGATTTATTTTCACGTCTGGAAATAAGGGTTGTTTCATTTAATAGAACAACGTATTTTATGGTATGGCACATTTGAATAATTGTTTTTATGTATTAAATTACGAAAAACAAGTGTTGGCAATCGATAATGAATCAAACTCACATGACTTATACATCACCCAGTTGTGGCATCACGACCTTAGTCATGTAAATGAGTAGCGCTTGACAGTTCTCTGCCAAGATTTCCATTTAGAATCTACTGAGATAAAACCACTTGATAGATGACACACTTTTTTACAAGGTAAAATGACCAAGCCACCTTTTGGTGGACAGGCTGAAAGGGCCATAGAGATTCTTGGATTGTTACAGACGGATGTATGTGTACCATTTCCAGTAGAAGCTAGAGGTGGATATTCTTACTTCATTACTTTAACTGATGATTTGAGTAGATATAGAATTGTATACTTAATGATGTTTAAGTCAGAAGCCTTATAGGAATTTAAGGAATTCAAGAATGAAGTAGAGAATCATCTTGGTAAGAAGATAAAGAAACTTCGATCGGATCCTGGTGGAGAATATTTGATCTAAGAGTTCATCAATCTTTTATGGGAGTCTAGGATTCTATCCCAGCTCACTCCTCCTTATACACCACATTGGAACGGTGTCAGTGAAAGGAGGAACCACACCTTGTTGGACATGGTGAGGTCGATGATGAGTCATGCGGATCTTCCACTATCATTTTGGGGATATGCATTACAAACTGCAGCATAAACATTAAACCGAGTACCAAATAAGGCGGTAAATGGAATTCCCTCTGAGTTATGGAATGGAAAGAATCCCATTTTGTCACATACACATTTATGGGGATGCGAGGCGTTTGTTAAGGCCTTCTCAGGCAACAAACTAGCACCCCGGGGCACTAAGTGTATCTTTATAGGATCTCCTTAGGAAACAAAAGGATATTACCTATATAACCATCAGGACAAGAATGTGACTATCGCCAGACACGTCGTCTTTCTTGAGAGGGAGCACATACTCAAAAGGGATAGTGGGAGAAAGATTGACTTCAACGAAGTTGATGCTCAATATACACAGGAGTTAGTACAGGAACAAGTTCCACAGGTCCCCATGGAAGAGGTTCCAGAAACACAAGTACTGTGTAGGAGCTCAAGAGAGGTAAGGGAACCCGAAAGATTTGGTTTCCTAGTCACTGAGGATGGTGAATCATTATTGTTGGACAATGATAATCCTCTCTCCTACAAGGAATAAGTAGAATGATCAGAAGCTACAAGATGGATTGAAGCTATGAATTCTGAGATGGATTCCATCTATCAGTACCAAGTTTGGGATCTGGTCGATGAGCCAGTTGATGTAAAGCATGTTGAATGCAAAAGGGTATTCAAGAGAATGCTTGACATGGAAGGTCATGTTAGCAACTATAAAGCATGGCTAGTGGCTAAAGGATTCAGATAGTGTCAAGGAATTGACAATGATGAATTCTTCCCTCCAGTTCCCATGTTTAAATACATTAGAATCATACCTGCCATAGCAGCTTACTAGGACTACGATATTTGGCAGATGGATGTCAAAACAACATTCCTTAATGGGAACCTTCAGGAAGATGTCTATATGACACAACCAGAAGGGTTTCTGACACTAGGTGAAGCCAAACGGGTTTTCAAGTTGCAGAAATCCATTTATGGATTGAAGCAACCATCCAGGTCATGAAACATTCAATTTGATGAAGCCATAAAGGAATTAGGATTCATTAAGAACGAATGTGAGCCATGTGTTTATAAGAGGATTAATGGGAATGCGATCGTTATCCTAGTAGTATATCTTGACAACATATTACTTATTGGAAATGATGTACCAGTCTTATAGTCAGTTAACGACTGGTTGAATAAGTTTTTCTCCATGAATGACATAGGACAAGAAGCCTACATTATAGGGATCAAGATCATTCGTGATTGATCCAAGAGGCTGCATGGACTAAGTCAAGGTACAAATATTGACCAGATAATAAATAGATTTAGTATGGAACAATCCAAGAGGGGATTGGTTCTAGTGTCACATGGCCTACATCATTATAAGAAAATGTGTCCTCAGACATAACAAGAGAAAGATAGAATGAGTAAGATATCATACGCTTCGGCTATAGGATCCATCATGTATGACATGTTATGTACCAGGATTGATGTTGGCAATGCACTGAGCATGGCAGGCATATATCAAGCAGATCTAGGGTAACAGAATTGGACTGCTGTTAAGACAATCCTTAAGTATATGAGAAGAACTATGGATATGTTCTTGGTGTATGGAGGAGACAAAGAACTTTTCATCGGAGGGTATGTTGATGCTAGTTTTGAGACAGATCAGAATGATGTAAAGTCGCAATCTGGATATTTTTTATAGTCTCAATGGAGGAGCTGTGAGCTGGAAGTGATCAGAGCATCCAGTTTTCGCTGATTCTACAGCGGAGTCTGAATATATAGAGACTTCTAATGCAGCCAACGAATCCGTCTGGATTCGGAACATTGTCTAGGAGCTTGATGTGGTTCCTAGTAGTAATGATCCCATTACATTGTATTGCGATAATACTGTAGCGGTGGCTCTTGAAAAAGAACCAAGGTCACATCAAAGGACAACGAACATACTCCAGAAGTATAACTTCTTGAGGGATTTCTATCAGAGGGGTGAAGTTGATGTGAGCAGAGTGTCCATAGAAGAGAACATGGCGGACCCCATGACTAAAGGCCTATCTCAGGAGAAGCATGAATATCATGTGAGAGCGAGCAGGTTAATGTTTGTCAGCAGTTGGCTCTAGTTCAAGTGGGAGTCTGTTGGAGTTGGTGGCCTAGAACCAACTACTTTGTACTTTATTCATTAATAAAAGCCTTATCACATATTTATTGTTCTTCTGTGTGACAATTCTCATGATAATGTCCAAAGGAGAGCTGTTTCATTAAAGGGTCATAGCAGATCCCTGCTATGATGAGAACCTGGAAGTGCCATAACACTGTTCTTGAATATATGTTCTATGGCTGGATGATATTATTTGAGGGGCACAAATAATACAGGTCATTAGGGGTGAGGACACATAATACATTGAGGCACCTTCTCATGGTGGGCACCCTTGGTAATATCCTGGAGGATATTATGATAACGAGACCCGCCAGTAGGAAATCCACATTTCATAGTGTCATTGGATGTTCTTATCTACGTAATTGTGTATTGGTCCATATAATTTAAGGTTATTATTGATGGGTATTACAACTCGCGCACTTATATGTATTCATGAAAAATGCGATGACACACAGTTGGCAGTGAGGTGGGATACGTTGGGTGCGTCACGAGTAATACTGCATTAATAGATAATGCAAGAAAGGATTTTTCCCTTCTATTCCATAATGGTAGTAGATATCTTAGGCCCTTTGAACGAATTGATGTAGCCAAAATTAATCCATGGCCATGGTAAGTTATGGGAGAGTTCAATTCCGGGAATTCATAGAAAGAATAATCGAGCACATGGGTTGATGGAACTAGCATGCAACCCACTTGATTAGAGATATCGAGACAAAGGGATTATATTACATGGTAAGCGTTCGTAGGAGGTGACACGTCATTGTGGCATTAAATTCTCTCTCTATGGGTTCCTTGGTGTGTTTCTAGACGCTAACCTTGGACTTTTGGCAGGCTCTACCTAATGCCACTAAGAAAGAGTCATAAAGGGTCACACACTAAGTGTGTCCATGTATCTCAGTTAAATATTAATTTAACAAGTTAAATAAAGATTATTCTCAACTGTGGTTTAATAGTTATTTAAGGTTGCCTAGTTGCATTTATTTCATCACTAGTTATTCAAGAGAATATATTTTGGATGAAATAATACATTTATTAGTGATTAATGCAGTTACATTTATTTAAGAAATAAATAGCCATTACTGAAGGACTAATAAATATGGTAGAGGAAATAAAGGAAAGTGGAAAATAAAACTACACACCGTGTATATTAAATATACACGCTGTGTAGTTTTAGGGAAAAACATGTAAACACCATGTATTAATTATTACACAGTGTGTAGTTTTTCGAGTCGGGATTTTGAGAAAAAAATATCATTATTTTGATATTAAATATAATCAGTGTGCGTGCATGTCAAGGGATTAATAATTCAACATGGGAGTTTTAAATAAGAGTTAATAAAATAAATAAAATGGGTAACACGTTCATTTATTTTCATAAGTCTATTAACCTCAAACCTGATTATAAATATCCTCACAACCCAACACTTTGGAAGGGCCATTGTTGTGCACAAAAGATTTGGAAATAATCTCAAGCCAAGAGTAAATTACCATTCCACCAAGAACACCCTCAAGTTACAAGAGCGAGATCCTCCACCGGATCAAGGCGGTCGAAGGCGGACTTCGCAGGAGAAGGTTCTTCTGCTCTAGCACCTAGAGATCCCTTCGGAAACATCTAGAGATACATGGAGCACGTGTGGATCACCGCTAGAGGAATCATATACATGGATTCTACGACGCAATGACGGATCATAGGATCGTTACCAGAGCCATCAACGAAGAAAGAATTGTATGGAGGTAATTCTTGTGAATTAATTTATTTATTATAACCAATATATGATGATTATATCTCTATGTTTCGGGAATCCCTGTTAAGTTTTGTCATTCTTCGTTCATTTATGACGATTCGACATTTTATATCGTGACAAATCTCAGATTGAACATTGCCTAACGTTATAATTAAAGTTGGGACAACCCACCAACGCACTTCCACTATGCCTGGAACCTACATTCATCAGCAGCCGCAGGGCGCAGTTCACTAACCCTAGCCTATGCTTGCGCCTATCCAGTTTGGAGTGACATCAACAGGTGACCCGATTCCAATAGCTTCTCTTGGGAATCCACCAGCTGGGCCCTCAATTTCTCCACAAGATCAGAGAAGTTTGCAATAAATACCTCCTTCTACTTAATCTATTCATTGAGGTGTTGGAATTCTTGTTATGACTTTAGGAATGGAGCGATCCCATCTGTTTTATCCATTCCATCTGAGGCTGAACAAGATAGCGCTTGATACACTTTCACCCTTTGCGACTCATCCTATGGGTTTCATTGGACACCTCCGAATCAGAATCATCTATCTCTTATGGATCCGTAGGTCGATTGTCGAGGAAAGCAGTGAGATGATCAGTAGTAGGGTCTTCTCCGAGAACATCAACATGTTCAGCAACATTTCTCTTGATAGGTCGGTGTTCCACCCGGGCAGCATTAATTTCCATCATTGTGATCTCCAGTATATAGATTACTGAGGTAGGGTGGTAGGGTTTCATAGATTGGTTTCTTCTACAAAGGCTGACGCGGTCACTACCCATCCCACTCCTGCAGATGTCCTAGATTCGATGGGTTTTCGTGCCTCCGACCATGTAATCATTGCATTAGGGATCAATAGCTTGGTTAGCTGAATTCTCCATCCAAGAGTGAAACCAGTGAGAAATGACTTACTGGAGCCAAGTCAAGCGGTGTCCAATGCCTGTGTCCTGGCGGGGGACCGTGCCATGAGATAGCCTTTGGCACTTGTCAACTAGATTACTGATGTCAGACCATATTGGAAAATTGGAATGGTAGGGGCTTCCTTCTGTCTCATTATTTCCTAGTTCAGATGAAGTCAGTTCCCCATTACACTTGGTCCCATGGATTGACCCCTAGGGTTGCCCCCCGGTCTCTATAGGCATACCCATGCCCCCGCTGGGGTGGAATTCATGGGGACCCTTTCCCATGTGTTACTGAATAAGACAATGTGTGGTTTAAGGATTCATAATTTCAAAAAAAAAATGAAGACCGGTATGAGTTTTAAACCATACCTCGAGCTACTCTGCCACTACAGCATCAGATCCAAAAATTTTACCACTCTCCCGGGAACTCTGTTGGTGAGTGGGAGCTTCTGATGGCCCCTCGCCACCAATACTCTTGACTTGTTCCTCTTCTTCAAGTCGTTATTTTTTTTCTTCTCCTTCTTCTACTACTTCTTCTATTTCTTCTTCCTCCTCTACACTTTTATACACTGACGATAGCCTATCTGGGTCCCGTGCCTGGCCATGTATTAAATTCCCCAAGAGACGTGGCTCTTCATATCGCCCCTGTCAGCATGCGTACATGTCCATGGCTATTAGGTATCCGTGCCGGTGATGAATTTCACCTTATGCAGTATCAGGATGCACTCTATGTCTGGTAGAACGTGTCCGGTATACATCAACCTCCCCAATAACTCTTCAGCAGACATGGACTATCGCAGTGTTCTCTAAGTAGACCACATAAGTAGGTCGATAACATCGGTAGATGTCATCCAGAGGTACCTATGTTGCATCCCTGGGAGGTCCCTAGTTGGACCCCGAGGCTATGTATGAGACCAACCTTCCCTGGATGGTAGAGGCATGTTTTCGGACTGTGTTTCCCCTACCGATGAAGTACCGGCATGAGCTGCACAAGCCCCCATACCAGTTCATTTCCTCACTCCCCCCATGGCAACTCTCCAACCTTCCAACTCTTTGGGTTTTCACTATTTGATATGATTTATCGAATGTGTTTCCAAAGAATATCCTCAAGGTTCCTTCTCGTCCTGTTTTCGACATACTCTACCGACATTTCGGCACTGACATCGGTAGGGGGAAGTGTAATTATTCCACCCTGGCATGCCGTCTTGTACATAATCCAAAGATGGTAGGGAATTCAAGGATGTTTCTATTCTCATACCTCTATATATACTTTCATGGGAATTTGTTGCATGCACCTGAACTACCTGGTTAATCTGGTCGGCACATAGGGATCACAGATGTTTTTCTAGTCAATTCGTGTCACCAGCACTCCGCCCCGGATGCTCAGTAGGTACTACCTCTACTCTAGTGGACCCTGACAATCATCTACCATTTCGGAAACTAGGTTTCAAAATAGGTAGACGTTAATGTGAGTGTGGCTTCTGATCATGAGAATGACTCCATCATCCCTGAGTGTCAATGGGCGGATCACATCAATGTTTAAGAGGGATGGTCACATAATGCTTCCAAGGCCAGATGGTGTTTGGGAAGTCATACCTACTGCAGTGGGCTGCGATCAAACCATGGAGGATCTGGAATGGCCCGTATATACTCCTGGGCGTACTTCCCCTATAAATTCACCCACGAATATTTTATAGCCTTGCTAAAATAGGTACCCCTAGGTTAACCCTATTCTTTTCTGCCATAATCGTGATTGGTGGTTAGACTTGACTTGTATAAAAGACATGTTTTATCATTCTGTCACATTTATATGACTCGATGATTATATAATCCTATTTCATATGTTCCATGATTTTTATATCATTATTTTATGCCTTTTAACTCATTTTCTTAAGATGTATCATTACGTTCTTTCCCTTACTGAGCTTTTTTAGCACATCCCTTTGTTCATGTGTTCCCCAGGGTAACTAATGTAGATTTAAGGGAATTATTGATTAAACTATATTTTTATGGAAATTAATTAAAGTGTTTTTTTAGCCCCAGGTGTTTATGTATTCTGTACCTTGTTATCTAAGACACTATACTGAATGTTCATTGGCTTGTGATCTGTTGTAGATTTTTGCTTTAATGCATGTAATGATAAATGTAAAAGGCTAGGGCCAATAATTTTCAACAATTTGAGGTCACTTGACTTTGGTATGAGGGAGGGCTTAGCCATCTGCAGGTCCAGTGTGCTCCATATGTGGAAACCAACCATGTCCCGGCCAGGCATCGCACAACAATACAACATTGCGCGGGTTGAGCATCGGGCTGGCGGGCCGCACACCCAGCCAACCAGTCGGACCCTCTCTAGTGGTCTGGACAGACAATCAGCTTTCCATACCCACACAAAAAATCTGAACACACACCGCTTGTAGGAGGACGAACTTGACCGGTGTCCGGGCGACCGGGAGGGTAGGACCCTCAACCAAACAAGTGTGGGTCCAGTGATGCCCACTAAGCCTAGCACATAGAAAAGTTAGACCGAACCAACCCAAACACAAATTGGGTATTGTTGAGTTATTTGGATTAATCCAGGGTATGTGGGACCCCTAGAATGTGTTTCTCTATTTGTTCCAATTGGATCGGACTAGGCCCAGATGCAATGAGGCCCCTGTTTATTAAAATGATCAGATCTAAAAAAATGTGATTATGATTGATGAGTTGTTTGTGGTGTTGGGACCCAACCAAAAAGATGGGTCTTTTGGAATTCTCTGAGGATAATTTAGGGTATAATAAGAATCATATAATGGATTAAAGATTGGATCTCCTAGGTGTGCTATGTACGGAACCCTGCGATTAGCAAAGACCAAAGAACTCTTTACTTTTAACACTATGAGATGCAACTATAGCCCAGTGGGTGTCATGTCTATGTGACATTACAAGACCATAGTGGGAATAAATTCAATGTGAAATTTTAGGCCCCTAGTATGTGATGAGGAGGAGTACCTTAGCAGTCCAAGGATAATGGGAAGAACTTCTGTGTGACTTGGTAGGCCTAGTTTTCTCGATTGATAAGGAGTACTCTAGCATCTGAGGTTTTCGATGACGTTACAATTGATTATTATTCCACTACCCCATATATATACCTAGTGTGATCTCTCTTTTACATATTTATTTTTGATTATAATTTCTATGTGGTTTTTCCTTTTTGTTTTTGGGGTCCCTACTGAGTACTTTGTCACTCACCGGTATATGGGATTCACCCGCATGTGTTTTGTCTATTTTAGATGATCTAAATTTTAACAAAGACACTAATGGAATAGGACCTAGAGGTGTGTACGGATACAAAAATTATGGACTCCACAAAGGTGGGATTGGTGGCCTAGGACCAGGAAGGGCCTCGTACTATTAGGTTGAAGGGGTGTTCTACTTCGGCTTCCTATAACTACACAAATCACAATATCTAGTGGGGGTTTTTTATAGATGGACACCACACATTCTTTTTTGTTCATTTTTAAGTTTCTTTTTTGGGTTTGTATTCTATCCCACTTTTATCAGTTGTACATGTACTCTTCAGTTTTTTAGTGACACGTTATTTCTTTTTAGTGAGTTGGATTTTTTTGGGTGTGTGTGTGCATAAAAGTACTCAGGGAAAAGATTCCCAATTTTAGGTAGGAACGTTAAAAACTACTCTCTAGACCCTGTAATTTGGGAGGTAGGCTTGGGGTAGTCAGGGAACTAGCACCGAGGGACGGATCATGTCAAAAATATCATGATTTTTTTTTTAATTTTTACAACTTTTTATTGTGATAAATTTCCTATCTATGAAACATATCCATGGCTTAACTAAAAATGGATTTTTGTTCCCATAGAATAATAGAGGCTACTAGGAAATGAAGTTGTATGAAATTGTTTCCCCATATTATTGATTAGCAGGATGCTCCATGCTGGAAAGGATATTAAACATAAACTAATTATTATCCCCCAATTTTTTAAATGATTACTTCCACATACTACTCTAGCTCAAGCATCATTTTCATTCCCCTGATGGAAATCCTATCATTGAGTATATGAATTGATGTGGTTATAAATACATCCATAATAACCATTAATAAATAATTGAATATTGTATATAATATCCCTATATTATGAAAAAGTATTATATAATCCAAAAAATATGAAAAACATAACATAAATTGATAAATTTATGAATAGATAATCTCATAATCATTAGAAATGGTTCTTTAGTGGTATCATTATTTTCAAATCCTTAAATTTGTTTGTTAAGAATATTTTAATTATCTTAAAGCATACCAATCAATAGTGTCAAATATGATGCATAGAAAGGTCGTATATCGGGCACTAATTAACGATAGAGTTATGCCCAATACACCGTCTTCCATTTAATTACACTAGGTACCATTTGTGTGAGAACCATAACCCCTTAAACTATCTACATTGTAATGTATTTTCCAGAAATAAACCCACAATATCATCCATAAAAAACATAGATTGTTCTTCTTTTATTGCCCTTAATGTATATTATAAGTTTATGTTCAGTAATATATGTTTTCATAAATGTAGTTCCAATGTTTTTTAATAAATTTTCTTTAGAACCAATATTAGAGGCCTAACATAAATAGCCTAGAGTTGGTGAATAATTTATTACATTGACATATGATAAAAAGAATCACGCCCTGAAGGACTTAATATTTTAGTAGTCTTTTTAAAATCGACACACAAATGAAATTCACATAAAATTTGAAAACATAATATACATGAAGTTTATTTATGATAATACCATTATTCCCCATATTATAACCCAATATATTAATCACAAAATACTTCATAGTATGTTAAAAATAGTAAAACATTTGAAAGGGATGAGCTTAGATGAACAATATAGTTATGAATATAGTGGAAGCTATGAATATATTTGGAATAATCAATATAGATATTTAAATAAATGAAACTACTCCATTTAATAAATTAAATCATCATATTACTCCATGAAAATTATTATCAAACAATTTAATAAATGTATTCATCGGATAATGAGAGATATCCATAGATATTTTGAATTATTTAATAATACCATGGAATATCAATAACCAAATTCATAATGATATAATTTTTACTGTTCGTCCTCAGAAACATTCCATCAATGCTTCTGATAAGAAATATGATTAAGTAGAGTATTTTTTTATGAAAAATATTTATATGGGAAATTCCACTACCAAAACCATATATATATAGTCTCATCAAATCTACCAATGTGTCCGGGGTATATTCTGGGAACCACCCATCACATAAAAGGTACAATTAATTATTTTATGAATGGATTGAAATAAAATTCAAAAAAAATTATTTAAACTATATTAAAAACTATTTTTCCTTTCACCAATAAATACGAAAAATCATACACATTATAGAGTAATGAAAATGGTATCAATAAAGAACTTCCCATGTCAAACTGATTGTAATAAATGAAGTGAAAAATTATACATGATATCATTTGAGTATATCATCATTAACTCATATATTACACCAAATAATTTCTTAATTAATGGAAAAATATTTTGAAATATCACTTGAAACATTTCCTATAGAAAATATACCTTCATTGAAAATCTTGATTTATAATTTACAACCATAAAATTCATAATATGTTATTATAATAATTCATTGAAAATCATTTTTAAAAATAGTGAATTTGTTAAATATTTGGAAAATAACATATAAATAAACATTTAAACGTGCAATTTAATATTAAAAAATTACATTCTTTATAGAGGGTAATTTTGAACATGGAACATATGTTAATAATATAAATATTTTTACCATATAAAATGTAAGAAAAGTGCCCTGTTTAGAAAATGAAATGTAAATTCATTTTATTTTATTTTTTAAAAAGTTAAATAATTTGTAAAAATAAAATTAAAAATTTATTTTTTGAATTATAAAATATTTTTTTAAAACATATTTAGAAATTATGGAATTTGAATAAAAGAGATATTCTTTACAGAAGAGAGGAATAAAGTGGGATTTTATAGAAGAAATTTTCTTTATTATTTTAATTACCAATGAAGGGGAACTCTTTTTTATTACAATAAAAAGGTAATTAATATGTATAGTATTATAAAATAGTTTTTTTAAGAAATAAATATCTAATTATTACCTTATACGATAAATAAATTAAAACAATCCAGAATAATTATTAGATTGTGAAATAATCCATTACTATTTTTCTAACATTTGAATCATTATCCCTATAAAATTAATAAAATAATATTATATATTAAATACAATTATGATAGATGAATTAATTATATAATATATATAAAGGGAATTATATAATGAAAACCTGAGAAATAAGTGGTGAATATGGCATATATCTCAAAGAAGTAATAGTTCGAATAGAAACCCTTTCCTTACTCTTCCTTTTATTTTAATGTATTTTAACTTCCATTATAATGGTCTTAAAGATGTTTTTTTATTATTATTTAACCATATTAATATTTTTAATTTCATATATTATCCTATTATGATATCTTATCAGTAATTCATAATTAATATTTCATTATATTCATTATTTCGTGTATTAATTACCTTGTTTTCTCATTCATGATTTCTTGTTACCATTCCTATTATAGTAAAAATTATATTGTTACATCATCTCTAGAATTATATTAATGAAATTATATTCAATTTTTTACAGCTATTTAACTTTTAAAACAAATCATGGAATATGGTTAGGAAAAATGAAATATTTAACAATCATGGATGTTATAGGACTTACACACTCATCACTAACGTTTCCATTTTTAAACAATCATAACAGAAATAATGAAGCTAATAAATTCTAAATATATAATTATAATGAAATAAAAAATTAAAATATAATATCTTCAATGATATTATATGTATCATTAATGTGTTGTTCTGATGAAAAGATAGTCGCATCACTTTGTAATGGCGGTCGTCCATAACAACACAAATTATGTTATCATATATCATTATAAGAAATGAAATGATATAATATATTTTATGAATGTTAAATATAATTTTATAATAATATTTATTTCATGGATATAATGTATATTAATTTTTTTTATGAATAATACATTTATCTTCAAGCGTTATAGAATGAAAAATATCACATATTCACATGACCTTAGTATATCATATAGACAAGAAATGTTATCGTATAATATATGAAATAGAAATTTAAAATATTCCTAAGATAAAATGACTCAAAGGTATAAATGTATTATTAATAAAATTTATATAATTTATATCCATCATCATTGAAAAAATTTATTTTGTGGTAACATAAAAACGAATGATATCAGTTTGTGTGGCTGTAACACATCGTACGCCCAAATAATATTTTTTTAACTAATTTAATGGAAGTGAGGATGGTTGTAGGTCATTATATTTTTATAAAAACACATATTTTTGTAATATAAACGCATATTATCATATCATAAATTTTTTATTAATAATTGTTTTAGACGGCGGAATAAATAAAATAAATACGCTTGTAGAAAAATGTTATATCATCTTTAGATATTGACATTTTTTTCATTAAACGCCTTAATGTGAATAAATTATACCAAAAATATTTTCTATGTGATGAGAGGATGTAATTTTGGAAGTTATTTGGATAGTAATTTTTGGATAAATTTGTTTATATTTTTGAATAAGGGAGAACCGGGGGTAGTTTTTTTACAAGTGAGGTGAGTGGCCCGCTTCTAATTTTTTGAATGAAAATGGTGTACCCACATTTTTTACAATATGAAAGGGTCAAAAAAATTATTATATATTCTAGGACATTATATGTTTTAAATATCTAAATAAAGCTAATTTTTGTAAAATAGTTATATCAATTTAACACTTAGAGTTTTTAATTTATTCCCTAGTAAATCCACGTCTACCTTAGTTATTGTAGATAATTTATACAATTGGTAATATACATTTGGGGAAAAAATGGTGACAATATTAAAAAATATAAATTAATCTTATTTCAAATATGGAATAATTTTTTACCAATTATTTTCCCTGATGTGGTAGTTTTTATTAAGAAATAATCTCGTATAAGTGAAAAGAAATGGAGGTCTTTCAATAGAAAAATATCAAAAGTTTGAAAATTGTATATATATAAAATAAATATGGAAATGACTCAAAGGAGAAATATTATATTAATTTATATAAAATTTAAATAATTTTACTTTAAAAGTAATTCAATATATAAATTTTAATGTAAAATAAATTAAAGGAAATTGAAATTTTATATTAAAAATATATATTTTCAAATATTTAATAAAAAATTAATCATATTAGAATAATTACATATATTAAAACAATGATAACATTGATATGATTATTTTAAAAATTATATTTATTTTTTCAACTAAATTTACTAAATTTGGTTAATAATTATTTATAAATTATTTTGGAAAAGCATGCCTAAACAGCTGTAGGGAATGTACAATTTATCAGTGAACATTTTTTCTTTTAAAGGGTCATAGTTTTATTTCGAAAAAATTTATATTCATTTTATGTATTGTATAAATTTTTAATATAAATTTTATTTGTAATTTATTTATCACTACGCATACCCTTAATTTTAACTACTAGGTTTTAATTGTAATGTTTAAATAATAAAATTTTAATAGTGTGTCATGTTTCATTTAAGAACCTATGTCACATGCATATATATATATATATATGAGATTGAATTTATTTAAATATAGATATATCATAAATATTGGGTTCTCATATTCCCTTATATGTTATAGGTTTCATTTCATATACGATATCGAATAAGATGTTTATATTTTAAAATCACATGCTGTACATTCTACCTCTATTAAATTTAGTTTCCCTCAAAATGGAATATTGGCCTCAATAATCAATGGGGTTTCATAAGAAAATTAATTATATAAAAACACAAATCATTAAAAGTGTAAATAAAATTTACTCATGATAAAATATAAATGGAATTGAAAATTTCAAATAAAATAATCACATATCTTGGTTTCCTGATTGTAGAATATTTTTGGAAAATTAATACATATATATAAAATAAAATATTACATTATAATGATTAATATATATATTTTATTTTAAAATACGCATCCAATTTACTAGTAATGGATTTCATGGAATGTTGGAAACAAATATGTGCCATTATGGACCAAATCACTCTAATGAGTCTACATCCTGAAGCTCACATCACTCAAGAAAAATCAATTGGTTAGGAATCTCTAAATCTATGATGAATCCTTCATGATAATGTGAAATATTCATGGAATCACTCTAAAAATTTACCAATGATTTCATGGAGGACATTCTAACAGGTTGAACTGTTGGTGGTGTCTTTCCAATCGTGACATCCAGACTCATCTTTTCATACCCTTTCGTGAAACTCATTATATTTTCCAATCACCTCCAATATTTTCAAAATTACAAAATTTACAAATAACCCTTAAAAATGATATTTTTGGAATGATGTGTGACCTTTCACATTTGAAAACTGATCTCCATTCATGATCCACTTAAGATTCAAAAACATTTTATCCCATCATAAATCTAATGGAAAACGGTTCAATCAAGGTATCCAGGATTCATCAAACCCTTTCCCTCATGTTAGTTAACGAATACACCCCATGTGGAGATTTAATAAATGAATGATTAATCCTTTAATGAATTATTATTACCATATATGGTACTTGAGGCATCAAAAACCTTTTAACCATCCAGATACACTCGTGTTGCGAATAAGATGGTTGGTATAAGGTAGGGGAACAATGTTTTGTGAAGACCACAACCGTTACGAGGACCCTAAATATCCTAACGAACCTTTTTTGAAGGACCTAGAATTTTTATCCCCTATCTTGGGAATATCTATTGTTACTCCCTTTTTCTGATTATCATTCATAATGGTTGAGTGTCTGAATCCCCCATGCCGACCTAATACCAGTCTTGTTCCACCACGATTCAATATGTGACATGTTCCTCCAACTCCCACACATGAACACATTATCCTATGTGTTATTTGAGCCTCCAAACTATCTATTTATTCTAATAATAATAATACTAACTTATTTTTTAAGTATATGGACTATAATGCATACCTTTTGGTTCACCACTCCTCTACAGTAGTGGAAACTCCATGTCCCTCCCAAATGATAATGAGTTGTGGTCACATAATCCATAGTGGTATGATGTGAGCCTACACATGTATAATTACCATGATGTAAAACATCTTAGATACCCATAATATACCTAAAATGTTAAAAAACATGACAAAATATATAATACATATTTTAAAACTGCAGTCTTTTCCTTTTTGATAAATATTGGATGCTCCATATATGAATTTCATGGAATTGTCCACATACCTCATATCGATAGGGATCCCCATGTACCACACAAATGGAATGAGATCATATGGTAATGAAAATGCTTAAACCCATACCATTACAACAAATGAAAAAAATATTTCTAGTCAAGATTCCCTGAGAAAGGACACACCATTCCAACCAAGAGAAATCCTCTTACGATGCAGAAAAGTCATTACATATGACCCACACTAGCACTCACTGAATATATTTTCATTAAATAATAATAATTAACTAATAATGATAAAAAAATGGGTCTTTCCTACCACATAACTATAAACTAATGTATTGAACAATGTGATTTTTGATCCCTAACATCTAAACATGGTATTTAGGATGCCTCTTTGAGGTTCCTTCGTAACAAATTGTAAATTGATTTTCTCCTTCATATGGATGCATCTCACTGATACAACACAAATGGAATTCATATCTTCCTTTTCCCCCCACCCCAAAGGGTCATCCCAAAAAATGTACAACATAGTTTTTCTATCCAGGGGAAAGACCTATTAGGCCTTCCTTTATAGGGTTTCTTGATCCAAAAACTATAGATCCATGTCCAAGGGGTGTTCTGATCCATCGATAAATCTTTTGGGAATGGGATCATCACTCATATGGACACACCTCCCATGACTTCCTCCTTGAGGAATCCCGATCCATATACTATGGATCCTCCCATATTTGTTGTTTTAATCCATCATTAACCCTTCTAGATGTGGAATCGTCCATCATAGGGACCCACATCTTGGGTCTACATCCACAAGGAATCCTGATCCACAAACAATTGATCCTCTTTTACAAGTTGTTCTTATCCATTTATAACCATTCTTATGGTTCATACTAACTCCAAAGGGAACACATCCCTACTTTTACATTTTGTGTCATTTTGATCCATAATCATAAACCACCTTAGTGGGGTGTTTTAATCCATTAGAAATCCTTTTATGTGTAACATCTTCCCCCAACAGGGACATACCACCTTAATTCACCTCTATATATTGTTATGATCAATCCATATTATCAAACAATAGATTAACCCTATCTCTATCATCCCAATACATGAATCTAAATCCAGGTCCTTCTCAACCAGTTGTTCTCATCCATCTCCACGTGATGTAGAACTTATAGTTGAGACCATAAATCTAACCTTTTCATATGTATATAATGCCTAAGGTAAAATCATTTGAATACATACACCCATGGAGTTAGTTAACTCATTTTTTTTGGGATACCTTAGAATCTATTCCCTAATATTACTCATATGAGATGCCCTCTCATTGATGAAGAATACAGGTGACCAATGTTCCTAGCATAAAGGCTTGGTTAGGGATTCCCAACATGACTACACTTCTGACAGAAGGATTCTTCCATATTAATAAAAATCATATTTCAAAGGAAGAATTAGTTTTTTTAACCAGTTTCCCTAATGAAATGGAACAAGAAATTAGTTCCATGAACATGAATTAAATCAACCAGGGATACCTCGATTAACAGATGAGATCTGTTGAGGAATCCATCGATGGAGGAACTGACAATTAATCATTCTCTTTTGATCAAAGAGTAGGCATTTGATATTAATGAGATGAAAGGAACATGCCTTATAAATTGTATATGTGGGTATACCACTACATGTGTGCACATGATTGATTTTGACATGTTTTTGGTGCTCGATGAATGCTTCATAAATAGAAATGGTGAACCCGTTGTGAATTGAGTCTCTTAAGTATGAAGACTAGTTGAACTGGGATATATTTATATTTTCATGTTATAAGATCTTGGTATACAACTATATATTCCAAAATGAAAATGGTTGGCTTATCATGGAGCTCATCATAAAATTTGGGAAGTAAACATTGTCCATTATCGAACAAAAAAATTGTCAACATAGATCCTTCTCTACTTATGAGGAATATATGACATTGGTGAATTTATAAACAATATCCTCATTCCTATACTAATATCTTAAAAAACATTCCATATAGTGTAAAGACCTGAATTTTTAATTATATTTGTTTCTTAATTTAGTGGGTATAATAAAAATGTGACCATTGTGTTTTGAGTGTTATACGACTGTTGTTCAATAAGACCGTTGGAAACTATAATCGTATCATTTTGTTTTTATAAATATAGTTATCTTGGTTAATTAATACAAAAACATTATTGAATGGCCTCATCTAGTAGACACGATCCATATGAAGCCCATATGTCATAGCTTGGGAAGGAGGTACCATCACTGGACTTTGCTCTGGACCAAGCCAAAGCCAAACATCAACGTATGAAACATGAATGGAATCAACTAAGGGAGAAGTTCAAGCTAATTTAAATCACCACTCGGGAAATGTTGTCGGAGCCACCGAATGATTCTATCACCATAACACACCTAACACTTAGGTCATATGCTGGTGTAATAAGGGGCTATGTAACGAGACCTTAGCTGCATTGTGTAATCTTTTCATATAAATAAGATTGTTATTTCTTCTTATGGAAATGTTTGTGAATTTCAAATATACAAATATATATTGGATGTGTATTATTGATGAATTTATGAAAAAGAGTTATTTTAAAATATTTTTTTTGTTAAATAATTAATAATGTGAAATGGTTTTCAAGAAATGATCTTCTACAGTTGTGAGTAGTGAAAAACATAGAGTTTAAGAAGTTCAACTTGGTTTTTAGTGAATAGTAAATTTGGAATAGTAACCTACCCATATGAATAGTAATTTATAGTAATGAATAGTAATTTGAAAAATAAAATAGAAACTTCTCCCATGAATTTATATATACATTTTATACATCTTAAAAGTAAATAAACGATCATAGTTTATGTTTTGGTATTATTGTATGCCATAAATAATTTATTTAAAATTATTTATTTAATTTAATATTTTAAAATGGAAATTCATCTTCATAAAATTTAATCATAAATTGTTACTTTGTTGTCTTATGGTTATACGATAATTTTATGGGACCTTGATTACTATTATACTGTCTTACAAAATGAGTTATGGTTTTAAAGTTGTATTTTTTGAATAAATAATGATTTCATTTAAAATATATATTAAATATATTTTGAATATAATATTCATAAAATGGATTTTATTTTTTATTTAAGAGCATCAATATTAGGTTAGGGTTAGTTTATGGGTTTTTTCTGATATAGTTGAATTTTCTATGAATAATAAAAATGCAGTTTTTGAGTTTTAGGTGTTTAATTACATCATTAATGATGTATTAATGATGCAAGATTTCTGGTCTACTTATGAATAGTGATATTTTCTATGAAGTGTCCCAAGTTTCCAATACCCTGGAAAATACCATGGGCATGCTCATGGTCTTGCGAATACCACAGATGTGGTGTCCCATGGAAATTAATAATTTATTCACTCACATTCCCTATAAATACCAAGAAATTTCCCTCATTCTTTTCATTCAAAAATCATAATCAATGACGTTTTGGTCTCATTACCTCCCAAGGAGTCCTCCTAGGGTTCCCTTAAGCCTCCAAAGGTCCCAAACTTCAAACATTATAAGTCACACTTCAAGGTAAGGGATCATTTCACCCTCCTCTTTTAAGTCATGAATTCCTTTATGTCATGTCCTATAGTTTCCATCTCTTTATTTTTAGAGAGTGTTGTTATATGTTCTCATTAATGTCTATTTCATGTATAATTGTTTATAGACTGTTTCCTCTCTCATCAATGTGTTTTTTTAATTTTTTAATGATGTCGTTAGGCTGCCGAACATCTCTTAAAAAAAATAACATCTTCCTTTTCATTTAAATTTTTCTTTTCTTGTGATTTGTGATTCAAATATCCATGCAATGTTCTTATCTCTAGGTTATTCTGTATTTATATTGTAATATGAGTTATTTATGAGTCGTTTTCCCTTGTACCCTCTCTTTTTATTATTTTCTAAAACCATGTTATATAGTCGTTATGCTGCAGAAAGTTCATCTCAAAATTTCTATCTCTTTATCTTAAGAAAATTTCTTTTTTATTTATGTGAATACCCAGAACGATTTTGTTTTTATGGGTTTTCATAATTATATAAAAAGATAAATTTTATTCTGTAATGTACATACATATAACCCTCATTCCCTTTCCATGGGTTATAAATGATATAATGATATTATTTTATAGAACATTTAAAACGTAACGATTTTGAAATGAAACCCATTTCTTTTATTCTCTATGTGTTATTTATGAAATTATTTATTATGATATATGTTTCTCACAAGAAATTAAATACATATTAAGGGTGAGCCCAGATAGCGCTCCAATTCATTGGGTAGTGAAATAACCTCTAGAGATGACAAGTTTCACGATACCTTGGAATATAACCTTTGTAATTTTTAGGACAACTCGGGGATAAAATTTGGTGATATGTTCATGAATGTATAATTGAAATTTTTTAGACATATATTCAAGTTATTATACAAGTTCTTTTTATTATGATATTCCTATAATTCCATTCCTCATGTCCTTATGTTTTAATTCATGTTATTTTCAATGTCATAGGTAAATTCACTAAAATGTTTACCTTACTAGGCCTTTTGCTCACCATTTCCTTTGAATGTATGTCTCCAGGTTATGAGATGCAGTAATTTAACTTATGACGACCTTATGATGAATCCTTACAATTGGATTACTTGAATGTTTTATGTTGTTTTTTATGTATTATATTTCTTATTTCCAAGACAGTAGTCTTTAATGATCCTCTATTTGTACAATGTAATGAAATGTTATGTAATAAAATGGTGGGATACCATAGTTTGTATCAAAGGATAGTTTAGTTATTTATCAAAATTAGGATTTGAAATATTTAGGAATAACCCAATAGAAAAGTTTAAATATAGGAAAACGTCCAGGAATTATGGTGAATATTGAGTAAGTGGTTTTTCAAACAAAAACATCCTTGTCTGGATATGAGCAGGTAGAGGCAGCTCTGTACCATATATACATAGGTGTAAAACCCAAAAATACTGCATTGAGCTAGACTCGAATGGGAACTGGTGCATGACAACGAGCATTGCAGAACTCTTGGTTACGACACCCCTGAGGGATATGTATGGTTAATCATAAGATTTTTAGAATCATTATAAAGGATTTAAAGAGAAAAGTAATTGTTTAAAAATGTCTTATGAAATAAATCCTTTATAGTTAAAATATTCTAAAATGAAATAAGTTTCTCATTAAGGTTTTATTCTTTTTGAAAATGGAAAAAATAGGAGGAATCGTGCAATTGGTGACCGCAATGGACCATGCGCTGACGACCCTCTAATAGAAGTCGTAATGGAAACATTCATTCGAATAATGAACCAACAGACTCAAGTTATGGGAGATAACTTAAATAAAGCTGAGAGGCCAATCTCCCCGTGATGGGAACACCATTCTGTTGAGTCATTTATGCGATAATGACCACAAAACATCAGCAGATCGACTGACCCACTGATTTCTGAGTAGTGGATCAGCTCCATCGAGAAGATATTTTCTATGCTATGCTGTTCAGAGTAATAGAATATCACCCTGGAAGTCTACCTCTTAGAAAAATAAGCTGATCAGTGGTGGGAGTAGATTAATAACATGTGGAAAATAGTGGAGGTTGAATCCATGGAGTGGAAAGATTTCAGAGGGGTTTTATTCAGAAATTATTCCCCTCGTTCAATGAGAACAAGAACGGAGAAGGAGTTTCTCGTGCTGAAGCAGAAGGAGAATGAATTATTCAGAATCTATAAAATGAACTTCTCCTAACATTCACAATTTACCACTAAAATTTCCATTTATCCAAATGGTAAGGTTGATAGATTCTTCAGTGGACCGAGACCTTATTTTTGGAAGAATCAATCCATCCGAGACTTTGATAGCTACGAGGAAATCATGTGGAGTGCGATGAAAGTCAAATAGGAGTTTGGTGAGACGCAATGGTCCCATAAATCAAATGACAAAAAGAGATTGATAGAGCCTAGATTATGGAGGAGATTTGATCACGGAATAGGATGCAATCATGTGCAACGTCCCACGTGTAATAAATGTGGGATGAACAATTTAGGGAACTGCCTTCTTGGGAGTGGGAAATGCTTCAAGTGTGGAATAGATGGTAATATTTCAAGGAATTGTCGCAGTAATGTGAAACCTCAAAATCCAAACACTAATGACATGGGGAAGATGATACAGGCCCTGCCTGATGTCCAGTGCTCTATGTGTGGACTACATGGGAACTTTGACAATCACTGTCCAAATTAGATGGCAGTGGAGGGGAACCTCCATCAGCCTCAGCAAAGGCCAGGGGAGCATGGTCGTGATTTTTCTATCATGATAGCTGAAGATAGAGCTCCAAATGATGTGGTATCAGTTACTCTTGTTGTTCTCTCTAAGCTGGCAAGTACATTATTTGATTCTAGTTCTACGCAATCCTTTATTTACTCTAAGTTTGCAATGAATTTAGAATCAACCCCCGATGTGAAAAAATTAGAGTTAAAAATCAAGCCTCCTGATGGGATTATCCAAGCATTATTAGTGTTTAGATACTATAGAATTTAATTTTTTTAGCACAATCTTATCAAAAATCTAGTAGTCATTCCCATGAGGGAATTTGACATTATACTAGGGATAGAATGGTTTTCAAAGTATAATGCTAAGATAAAATGTAGAAGTAAGGAAATATTAGTAGTCTTGAATGGAAAACCTACAGTTATCTTCCATGGAGACATATCTCATCCTGATATTTGTCTACAAGAACATCCTATATCATTCTTTATGGAATTGATCGGTGAAGAAGAAGAATGAAACGAGAGTTTTAGGATAGAAAATGTACCCATCGTCCATGAATACATTGACGTATTTCCTGAAGAGTTGCATGGACCTCCCCCATAAAGAGAGGAATAGTTCTCCATTGAACTCATCCCTGGATCTCATCCAATATCAAATACCCCATATAGGTTGGAAAATGTGGAGCTGGAGGCATTAAAGAACAACTCCAAGATCTCTTGGAGAATGGGTTTATCTGACCGAGTGTGTCTCCTTGAGGAGAACCTATTCTCTTTGTGAAGAAGAAGGATGAATTGATGAGGCTATCTATTGATTATAGAGAACTGAACAGAACCACAAAAAAGTAAAAATACCCTCTTCCAAGAATTGATGATTATTTGACCAACTTCATGGGGGTCAATTCGTCTCTATGATTGATCTTCAATCATGTTTTCATCAATTGAGGTTGATGAAATTAGATATTCCAAAAAATACCTTCTAATCAAGATATGGGCATTAAGAGTTGGTTGTTATGCATTTTGGACTGACTAGTGTACCTACTATTTTTATGGATTTGATGAATAGTGTCTTTAAAGACTACCTTGATAAATTTTTGTTTGTTTTTATTGATAATATTCTGATATATTACAAAAGTCGTGAGGAGCATGAGGATCATCGAAGGGTTATTTTGAAAACAATACAGAAGGAGAGACTTTTTGTAAAGTTCGGTAATTGTGAAATCTGGTTACAACATGTTTCTTTCTTGGGGCACATTGTAAACAATGAAATAATCATAGTTGTCCCTATATAGAAAAAAGTTGTAGAGGAGTCCCCTCAGCCGACAAAAATAATAGAGATTCATAGTTTCCTTTGATTAGCAGGATATTATAGGAGGTTTGTGAAAAAAAATTCAAAGCATTCTAATCCATTAACCAAGCGAACTCGAAAAGGAGTCATGTTTATCTTGAAAAAGGAGTGCGAGGAATGTTTCTAAGAGATGAAGAAGATATTGGTCACAACACCTGTGATAACTCTGCCCTCAAGTAGAGATGGATTCGTTATTTGTAGTGATGCATCTCAGAAAGGGATAGGGTGCCTCCTCATGCACAATGACAAGGTCATTGCTTATGCATCTCGACAGTTGATGACTCATGAGTAGAACTAACCTACAAATGATCTGGAGCTGGCGGTGGTCGTTTTTCTCTGAAGATATGGAGCCACTATTGTTATGGGGTGAATTGTGATATATAAACAGAACATCAATGTTTGATGTATATTTTCACATAAAAGGAGATGAACATGAGACAAAGGAGATGGTTGAATCTTCTTAAAGACAATGATTGTTCAATTCATTATCATCCCATAAGGGAAGAAAAAGTCACTAATGCATTAAGCTGGAAAGACCCAGTTGTTCATTCAATTATGTGGAATCAAAAAGATCCTTTGATCCATAACCTATTAAAGTTATACATGGGAATTATAAGGGAAGGTACATCTTCAACCATAACCTAAATTATTTCTCAACTGTCATTAATAAATAAGATATATAATGCTCATAAAGAAAATCTCTTTTGTTACAGATGAAGTTTGAGGCTGTAAAGGATTTGAAGTTTCTTGGGTTCAATACTGATCAAGAAGGTGTACTAAAATTTTGTACAAGACTATGTGTTCCATATATCCCGGAAATAAAGAAGGGGATGAGGGATGAATCTCATAGATCTACTTTCCCTATACATCCTGGTAGCACATAAAATTAAAAGGTCTTTTGTGATCATTATTGGTTGGATAATATGAAAAGGGAGATTTCTGACTACACTTTAAAGTCCCTGGTATGTCAACAATTGAATCCAGCGTGACAACTTCCTAAAGAGGTATTGAAACCACTACCCATACCAGCATGGAAGTGGGAGACTATCACTATGGACTTAATCATTGGTCCCCAAAGAACATCCAAAGGAAATAATGTGATATGAGTTATTTTGGACCGTCTAACCAAGACTGCACATTTTATCTCCATTCGGGATGATTTTTCTCTTGACTAACATTCCATGATTTATGTGAAGGAAGTGGTAAGGCATAATAGAGTTCCACATTCTATCATATCTGATCATGATCCAAGGTTCACATCCAAATTATGGAGAAGTATTGAACACAATCTTAGCTCTAAATTGAATTTCAGCATGACCTATCACCCCCAAAATGATGGCCAATCTGAAAGGACTATTCAAACACTCAAGGACATGCTTAGAACTTGCTCGATGGAATTTAATGGTGGGTGGGATCAAAAAATCTCTTTAGTTGAGATTTTAAATTCACGTGTGGTCACGATTCTCAACAATATATAGATTCTCACCCAAAGGTTGTGATATCCGCTATCATCAATAGTCTTGAGTCCTTAGAAATTCAGCATGTGGAAATTCCACTATATGTGATGCTTTACTCGACTTGGGTGTATAACATAAAAGATTACCCCAATGATTTGAAACTCTAAATTTTCCCATATCAATTTGATTTCTGACTAACTAATGCATTTTTACAACATCATCTCAAGGTTTGTACCTATATTAGGAACACTAGAGTAGTAGGAGACCCCAAATCCATGGTGTTTATTCTAGTCATTGGATGGACCTACGTTCAGATAGTACAACCATCTGTATATAAGTTTCAACATTGTTTTTTAATATCAATGAACATAGTTCCTATGTATGTTCTGATCCACCACTCATAAAATAATTTGTTATCACCTATTCATGTTTAGGAGAAAATCATGATGATAAAGTTGATGATTTTCGCTTCTTGTTGAATGGACCCACGTATTGAATCAGAATGCCTCTGACTAACGAGAAACTTCTAATGATGTTTGAGGGGGAATTTTATGAAAATGATGTTTCTTACACTAACTACTCCAATATACCTAACATTGTAATGAGAGTTTGTTGATATGTACAATAATCTGGAGGTTTCCTTGAAGTATGAAAATAATGCATGACTAACACCTTTTCAATGTTCTACAATAATGGATTCTAGTTAACGGATCATCATAGCAATATAGATAGATGATCCTCAAGTAATTATATTTGATAGATACATTTCCAAAAGATTTTTTTAGATCCCAAAACCCTTATAATGTTTATCATCACCTAGTGATGATATAATATAAATCGTATTTCTAGTATTATCCTCCTCGATGAGATAATATGGATCCATCCCCTGATTAGAATCTAACCCCTATTAAGAGTTATTATTCTAGATCAGTCATCGCAGCTAGAAGCAACTAGATATATTCATTCATAGATGCATAAGTCCTTCACAATTTCATATTTGGCATAGAAAATGTAATTGTAATTTTTCTATAGTAATGTAGTCCCTAGTAAATAGTAAACACTAACTACCTTGACCATTTCCCAAACCAGTGAACCATTATGCACACCCTCATGGAATGATATGTGTTTGAGGATTGGATCCAAGACCAAATTGATTACTTTTTTTGGGATGGGGAATGTATAAAACTAGGAATCACATATAATCACCAATAATGGAAGAAATAGTGGAAATTTAGGTGAAAGGGAACCCACATCCAAACATGGAACGCAGAAATATGATAACTTCTTTGATCAGAGATTAGTTTCATGTGGTCAAGAATCCATTTTTTCCCACCTAAGTTGGCGATATTCTCATATTCTCGGTGTTCCTACCATATTCTATATATATAAATCTAGGTCACAACACTCTATATCTCAAAATAATTTGTTTTGATCGATAATGGATTCCAAAGTCCACCTCCGGTTCCAAATCCTCCCAACGGCATCAGTGATTTCATGCCTACGGAGTTGGAAACCAACCCTTGGGTATATCCATCAATGTATGCACCATGTGATGATTACCATTAGTATGGATATGTGAATGACATTTATTTAGTTGACTCCATCATAGTTCCTGATTGTGGGGAATATTAAAAAAATAAGTAGGGTACCTTCGACAGATGTTTTTAATGGAATGGATGAGGACATGAGAATCCCCCGAATTATTAGTTGAGAACCTCAAACTATTGTATGCATGATACTGTGAAAATGAATCTGGTTTTAAAATATATCCTTATACACAATGCGAAGAAATTTCAACTTCATTTACACCACCATAGTTGATAATATTAATTGATCAAAATGATTATCAAGACCTAAATTTTTTAATAGACCATGTAGATTATAAATGACCACACCATAATCCTCTATGTCCATCCTGAGCTAGCACTCATCCAGAATAAATTGAGCCGACATTGGTTCATAGTATGTTATTAGGATAGTAGTTGAATATTTATCGTACATTCCAGAAGCTTGTGGTTAAAATAGAAACACCCATCATACCTCTTGTTGATGAAAACCCCATATGATAAAAAATATCATTCATAGAAGAATGGTTTGTTGAGGATCACTTAAATTGTTTCCTCAAGGATATCAATCATTGAATACCTCCACCTGCCAATGGAAATGCATGATACCCTCAAAAAAACAATGAAAATACATTTCTAGTTTGATGAATATGTAGCATCCACAAATACATACTCTACAGAGGTTGTTTAAAAATTGTTAACCAAAGCCATCATCTCATTATTCGAATAAGATTAGGGTTCCCTCATTCATTGTAAATTTTTTCATTATGACATCACATTCCAGTTCAATGGAATGGAAATATATAATTGCCTAGTTGACATTGGTTTTGTGATTAATGTTATCCCAACTAGGATGCTCCACATGTATGGCCTGACCATATAAAACATGAATCCCTCAAACCAAAATATTCTGGTTGATGACTCTATATAGAAGAGGCATCCTAGTAGGTTTCGGTTGATGAACTACTTTGGATTCTTGATAGAATGTGTGTAATTGATTTTAGTCTCAAAATACAACACATAAAACTCTATACTAGGTACTTCCATGATTTATTTACCTGAGGTGGTCACCTCCTTATATCACAGGAGCCTCATAACCCCCCCTCAGTGGCTGAGTATTGGTATTCATGGTGACGTGCATCCCGTCAGAACCTATTATTTCTTCTATACTGATCCTATTAATTGTAAGATGTAGTGTATTTAAGTAATAATCCCCATGGAAGAAATAAAACCACCACTTCCAATATGGTGACTGACATGGATGATACCTTTATTCTATTGAGTCATCAGCTGGAAGCAATGATGTGAGAAGTGGGATGTTGCTCCCTCTTTTCCTTAAATATGGTTTTGGCATCCCTAAAATTATGGAACAAAAATAAAATACAAAAAGATATAAAATGGGACTGGTGCATGTGATACTAGAATACTACAATCCAATAAGGTACTAGGATTTTCACCCCATGACAACCATTCCAGGGAATTCTCATATATTTCACTTGGTATGGTTCAATCAATAGAATATAAACTACTAATATTGCTTTTTCATCATTCTTTGACCTCACGATCGAATTTCAGAAGTAATTGGCTCGATAACACCAACCCTATGGTTTCTACAAGCAAGGAACCCCCATGTGTAAATTCTATATCATCCTAAGTAAGTAGAACCCCCCCCCCCTGAATCAAGTGGGTTAGATAATCCGCATCCTTAAATTTATCCTACCATAAGCGATGAAGGTAATTTTTAATAATCATATAATGCATTGGACAAGGGAGTTCCCAAAACCACCGACGAGTTTAGTCAGGTGAACCTCATAACTAAGGAAGGTCATAGATTCATGCTAATATGTGCACATATTCCCCCATAAAATAAGTAGTTGTATATGTGTTTCCTGATGATGAACTGTGAGTTTTTTGAGTTAAAATGAGATTGAAGGGCTAGACCTTCAAGTATTAATCAATCATCTTGGCCTCATAGAGAGTCATAATGGGATTAAAAATCCTCCCATAGAAATGAATCCACCACATGGTTCGTTGGTCGAGGCCATGGTTGATAATCTTATCATATCGAACTTCATTAGAAATGTTGTGTACCCCATGTTTCTAGCTTAAATCATATAATTCAACAAAAATAATGTGTATATTAGAGTTTTATTAAATTATTGGACCTTAGAGACATATTTTGAAGTATTATTTTTCCCTTCCAGTGAAAAAAATATTGATTGCTGCTGTATATGGGTTCAAAGACCTCTCATTTATGGAAGGATACTCATAGTACAATCAAGTCTAAGTCATCCATGTGGATGTGTATCCCACCGAATTTTGGGAACCAATACAGAAATTATTATATCATATGGTTCTCAATGACATAAAAAATACTGGATCCAGTTATTAGAGGTCTATTCAACACATCTTCAATCCAATCCTTATGAATCTTATAGAGTTCAATGTGGGTGACATTGTGGTTATGTCCCACAAGTTTCCATACCATATTATAGATTTTGAAATGTTTTTCCCTCCATAACTCCTATAATTTTACATTGAACCCCTTAAAGTGGAATTCTTAGGTTACCTATGGGTGGTTAATTCCGTTAATGGTCATATATAGAGGCATTAAGATAAACCCAAATGAAGATCAAAATCTGCATCCTTATACCTCCTATAAGAAACAATATGGAGCTTCAAGGACACCAATGAAACATAGACTATATTTTATAAATAATTGTAAATAAATATGTAAATTTTATTCCATTTTGATGTTTCGTGTCAAAATTAACCATTTTATATTTTTGTGAAGAGTGATAGATGAACATTGATGAAATCATTCCATATCATGTAAAGCCTCTGGATATGATTCTACACGTCTCAATGAAGCCTCTAGTACTCTATGTGACAACCCTATAATGAGCCCTCAATGTTCATATCTACTAAAATAATAATGATGTCTGATAAAACATTTTATACTATATCATTCATATTCTATTCAAAAATGAGAGATGATAATCCCATATCAAGAAAAACATCCTCACATTGTTATTTTAGTGAAATAGTTGAGGAATTATTTTCAGCATCACAATATATATTTGGTTTCCAGAGTAGACCCTGTAAATTATCTCCTAAAACAAACCATGTTTAATAGAGTACTATCATGTTGTGCAATGATCCTTTGGGTACCTCGGGTTACATAATAGTTGAGGGAACACCTGAGTAGAAAACAACTTTTGTTGAGTATCTACAGCAAGGAAACATCCCACCAGATGGACATGAGCATGATAAAATCCATTTTCAGGTAGTTTGATTTACCCTTAAAGGGTGGAATAAAATAGAATCAAATATATAAACTCATAGGTTTTATGTAATTATCCTACACTAAAACTATAGAGATGGTATTACCTAGTATATGCCTGATTTTTTTGGCCTGTCTTGTGGTTCAAATAATGTGGGATTAAATATCTCACATAGTATTTTGATGGTGGGATACTTATACCCAAACATAGTCTATTAATGAATTATGATTTCCAAAATTTTACATGTGAATCTGATCAATTTTATATTTGTTCATGAACTACTAGAGTTCCTCCACATATCAATGTATTCTTGTCCTTTTGCAGTTTGTGGACATGATGTTGTCGACACTTATCATCTATAAACATCTGCTTTGTGAAGGTTCATTCAATCTATGAAATATTTCTTTCATAAGTGGGTTTATGTTAATCCCCTCATGAAATTATAGTCATGATCCATGATCAGTTTTTGATCACTAGCATGATTCACTAATTTGATTCCCTCATGTTATTTTAACACCAAATGAAACAAAATTTAGAGAATCTGATTTGACAGTATTTTTCACCATATCTAATATTTTGTAAAACCATAGGCCCTGCTATAATGCACATGGAAATAGATTGATCGACATTTTAAAAAACACATTCATTGATTTTCTACACAAGATGGTGGTACTGAATATGAAATGTTTTCTGTAAAAGATCCCCATCCTCCTCTATGAATATCAGAAGAAAACCTAAAATTAAACCCAAGTGACACAATATTCATTGGTATATAGAACAGTGCATGTCCTACACATTGATGTTTAGATTCCATAAATTTGAATAGATTTGAATTACAATTAATTAGTATAAAAGAAATAAGTAGTATATCTATCTAATTTGGGATCCCTCGAGGAGATCATGCTCCAACCCATGTAAAATCTAGATAGGAACTTGAACATAATAGTTAGAGTGCTCAACATTAATGTTAAAATTTTATCTTTTATCTAGTGTGATAATGTGATGGGTTTCAGAATTCAAATGATTCATGGAATGAATCTTCAAATGTTGGAGATCATGTGGGATCGAACATATATAATCCATTTCATACCATATAATAGTGAATATTATTTTGATTACCCTAGATAAATAGAATATTATACCTCCCACAAATAGTATGTTTCTCAAAAATTATTTCTCCTAAGAATCTGGCAGTGTCCATCATCTGATCAGCTTGATGTAAAACTACCTAATTCAATGTCCTCATTGCATGATGTTAAATTTCATTAGAACTACCATCTCAGTTTCATGATTTAAAACTGTTGTATAGGTCTTGATCACCTGGTATAATATTGTAAAATTACTTTTCCTCATTGTAAAATGCAAAAATGTGCATATATATCCCAAAACATGGTGATAAAGTGTGATATTGGTAAAAAACCTTATAACCATAAACATAGATCCCATGGTCCAAACTGTTCAATGTCCAAATTCTACCATTTCAAAATAAGAGTACTAGTTAATGTATTTTGTAAATAAAAAATATGAATGTCCCCTTAAGAATATGTTGTCAGGAAGTGTGCCTAATTTACCCGGATTATTTCACACTACTTGTATCTACTTGGGATATTAAACTTGATCAATGCATGATTTTAAAATGAAGTCCTACCCATGAAATTTTTGGCATGCCGCATATGGAAAAAATTTCATTAACAAACATCCTCAACGGAAAATGAGAAACGATTGATTTACCTCATCATAAAAATGATGACTATGAATAAGAGATGGACATTTTCACATGATCTGAACATCTGATTCCCTATAAGAACTGTGGTATACCTCAATTCCATATACAAAATGGATCCCCCCTATCGGTGTTAGTATATAACAATGTTGTGTCTCAGAATTACGTAAGGCTGGATTCCAATATTAATTTATATATTGGGATGTCCATACCTCTTATCTCTGGAATCATAAACAAATATACATACTGATCACATGATGTTAAATTGTTTGAATTGGCTAATCATCACACCCCTAAACTATTTATAGATTTTCTGGGCACAATTAAATTAACCTGAATGCATCCCATAAATTTAGAGTTGTGCTAACTTAATTTAAAAATCCTAGAACCAGTAATGTATTATGATAAATTGTGATCCTTCCCAACCAAAATATATTATTTATCATAAATTAGATATGTTGTTTATCACCTTCCAAACCAATAAACATAATAATATATGTATTGGATGGTTAAGAAAATTTTCCCAATGCTCTGATCACGTGATTCTCCATATTTTTGGGATACATTGATTCTATCACTAATGATAATTTCTTCCCCAGAGGTGTTGGTCTCCTACCATACCATGTTATAGAAAAATATATGACATGATTCTTATCTTCATGGGATATATAGAGTTTTCTTGACTCCTCATCTTTAGGAATAACCAAAAATTCATAAAATACATTCGCCCCTTGTCCTCAATATGATTTAATATTTACGAAAATTAATGAATATCAACACTATAATCCACGAATCATGATATTAAAAAGTGTGAGGACATTATTAGGAAGGTGTTGTGTGGTTGTGGGAAACCTAGACCCTAAATGACATTGAGTTTGTCACTATGATGCATTAGATATATCTATTTTAGTTACTCTTGAAGAGTTCAAAATTTATAAACATAAAATTGGTTCTCATGGTCCATGATTTAATATGATAAACTAATAGCCTCTATATGTCCAATACATTAGAACATAAAATATTTACAATACCCAGGATCAAATCATACTTCCCGATATTCTCCAAATTAATTTTCCATTATAATGTGTTATAGAACATAGAATGTTCTATCTTAGATGTAAATTCCCTCATTACATATCCATTTTTCGGTTATTTATCAATATGGAAAACAATTACAGTTCAAATCTGAATGGGACAAGTAAAGGTCAATGTACTTGGTTAAAATGGTTTTCATCATTTCCTTGGACAACACCTTGATGGATATTTGTCAAAAAATAGTGTATCATTTGTCTCAAACACGGTCAATTTTCATGATACATTCTCTCACAGTTAGAATGGTTTTGTCCTTATTTTTTTTATAGTGGTCAACAGTTGATTCTTACCCAACGTTCATCCATTATACAAATCACATATGTCGTTAATTACCTCCTTTTTACCTCTGAATGTCTTAATAGAATTCAAAAACCATTAGTGTGGTGCATACAATGGTCTTCCACGTGTTAGAGAAACCCCCTTACCTATCCTTTTTTCCAAAGTTATGATGTCTCACATGGGATTATGAGTTATGCTATTATGTGTTGGGAACTATGATTTCTTTGTTGTAAATGAGTTGTTATTATGTGATAAATTAGTTATGTCCATAATTTTTAAATAGATTCATATCACTGGATATCATGATTTAAAAATATTCCATGTTTTGAAATCACAAGATTGTTGAAGTTATAACCAATGTTAATTACAAGTGCTAAGGTGTTTTCAAATTGTTTACCACTAGTGGAGTCCATGAAAAAAGAAATTTCATGAAAAAGATTTCATAAATCCCATGAATTGTTTATTAAATAATAGAGTTATGAATATTTGGCCTGGAAAAAAATTAGAATTCTATATTTACAATTCATGATAATAAAAGAGGAGGAATAAGAGAATAATAAAAGTGATGTTTGGTTGGAATATATTATTGAGTATTGAGTTTCATTTTAGGTATATTTATTCTATGTTATTTTTTTTGATGATGTTACTATAAAATATAATCCAAACAAATTCCTTAGTTAGGATCAACTATTAGATTATTTAGGACCCATTGGTTTACCAAATCCTTGGAAATTCACCAAGTAAAACAATAGAGAGCATAGAGTCATTGAGGACCATAGAAGTGATCATGAATAGCGCAAGGGAGAACCATGAAATCGCCATTAGAGGATTCATGGGGGAACGAATGGTAATAAAATGCAACATAGGGGTGGAATTTGTAACCTTTCATGATTGTAAATGATATATATACCCCAACCATACCTCTAAAGGTTTCTATATAGTACGCACCAATGTGAGGAATTGTTCCTCTGTATAAAAATGTAGGAAAATTTATGCATGAAAATATATTTCTCATCTGATTCGTTCGATCATGCTAGGAAGTTATTTTTCTCAATCTGTATTTTATGGTGGTATTCAGTTGATCTCACACATTTATGAGGACATGACGATCAGGGAATAATCCACTAGATGTAATATATGGCCACATTTATCTTTTGATTTCTACTAAAGTTCATGATGAATGTTGCACATGATATATTTGCATGGATATGCAAGAATAAATGGAACCAAAATCATGATGGTTTCCTAAAAATTGATAACATTCCATATGAAGTGTTATGTTGAGGTTTATGCACAAGGATGATCTAAATGAGGAAAATATTCATCTAGTCATTTCATTCATGTAAATCGATCGATGATATATAGACTCCTAGAGATGTGGAGGAACATGTATTCATAATTAATATTCCTCGTGAAATAGAAAACCCAAACTCTTCCAAAATCCGAAATCCATGCATATTAGAATGTATGGAGCCATTCTTGTTATAACAATTTTAAATCCTAAGTCAATTAGATATTTTGATACTACCTAAATGATTGGAGATTCCATGTGAAGAATATGATACCCGAGTCTTCAGGTATCTATTTTGAGATATATTATGAAACATGTGAGTTGTGATGATTTTTTACCATTACAAAATAAGAATGATCACATATACCTTCTAGAGTATAAATATAGAAGCTATGCTACAGAAATTTTGGAAACCCCTAAGGAAGAATAATGAACCCAAGTCTCTCGGGTGATTGAGGATTCATGAATCTATGGAAACAGAGTGGTATGCGGGTGACATAGCCACGTAATAAGGAGAAGCATGAACCTCTACGGTAGATGCAATGCATGTAGGGAGTTGTGACTTGTATATGTTGGATGTGTGGAATAAGGATCATCGATGTACTATTGGTTAGTCATGGTGGATTTACTACCCACAAAATTTTGAGGAAATGAATACACATATCACTAGGTTATTCAATTAAAATTATAATAAAGAAAATACCCACATATTTATATGTTATTGAAATCAGATATTAAGAATACCAACATTTAGTTAGATAATTAATTTGAGAATAAAATACAAATGGGTATTATTGATTAATTGAAGAAACGTATAAATCTATTTAATTCATAACAAAATTAATTGATATATAAAATTTATGAATTTAAATCATTGTATTATTTTAGTTTCTTATTCATAATATTATTGTATAAATATTTGCAATCATGTATTTTAAAATATAAAAATATATATTATCTTTTGGAGACACCATGAATCCATTTTTCAAGGTTATTTTTTAGAGTGAGCTAAAATTAGGTTTATCTAGTTGAATGTTATTACATATAACAAATAATTTAAATAAGGAGAATCGATATTACAAAAAATCTTAGAGGAGTCTGAAAACCAGAATTGATGAAAATAATTTCTATTAATATGTAATGGAATTTTAATAAAGGTAATTTTTAAATGAAGAAATGATATTTTCATCAAGAAATATTTTGAAAATATCATCCCAATTTTTTACCAAATAAGATGACATCTATTGGTGTTACAAATGCATTTACATGAAATGATCAAATGGATACATTAATATTAACTATATTAAAGGTTTGTGTTTTATAGAATGATTTTTATGAAATATGTTTCTCATAAATAGGGTTATATGCTTATGAAACCCTCTTCATTTCACGGGTTATGTTTTCATGAAATTATTATGAAATATGTCTATTTTCTAATGGTTATAATATGATTACATGTTTATGACAAACATTTTTGTTCATGGGTTATGATATTATTGTTTAAAATCTTGTGGGACATATATGTATGTTTTCATTATGATATAGAAGAGACCGGAATATCTCTACAATAATTTGTGTATCAATTTATATCTCATGAGATAGACCTAATGGACTTGTTCTTATATAATGGCCATGGAAGTGATCCATGAATACCTAGATGGTATGGGATGTGAACCCATATTAACAAGATAGACCATGTAACGATGTATTACAACTATATAAATTTTTATTATATTCTTATTTTTCTACCATGGTAGCATGTTTTATTCCTATGGTATGATTTCTTACCTCATGTTATTTATTTATTTACTGTTAATTTCATATGAATTGCTAAAATTTAGCCTTTATTCAAATTTATGATTTTTGATATGCATGGTATGATATTATATTTTAATGATCTTGTTATCCTTCCCCTATTATAATGTTTATGTTTTCATATTACTCTTAATTACCCTAATTGAGCATCTGATATCACCACTTTTTTTGATTTAATTCATCAAGGTTATGAAGATATATATAATGATTAAAGATTATATGAAGTGTGATTGTAATAGAAAACCTAATGGTATATAATTTTTCTAAATTATGTTTCATTTTTTTTTATAATTACAAAGGCACAAACTAATATTTTATTTGGGTGTCTATTTTTAGTATTCCACAAAAATGAGGTAATATCCATGTACTAAAAACAAGGTTTGATATTGTGTTTGTTATGGAAATGGTTTAGTATACCTTTGGAAATAATGATGATAAATATTTAGTGATATCTTTATATGAATTTATAAGGATATGTCTTGAGATATATATAATGATAATTATATGGAGGGATATTGTTTAGGAAAATGACATGGATTTTTGGGAAAGGATACAAAGAGTATTTTTCAAGAATTACATCCCTATCTTGAAAATAAATTTTAATATGGCTCTAGCATAGATGAAATTATGGTTAACAACTCTGAAAAAGTGTGTTAGGAGAGAATTTAGTGTATCCTTGTACATGAAAATGGACATTTTTTCACACCTACTTTGACACACCCATTTTATATTCATTGTGAATTCTCAAACCCATTACTACCAATCATAACATATTTAAATATATGATGATAATAAATAAACTAACAGAAATTAATGTTTCAAAGATTGAAGAGCAATTTTTTACGTTTTAGATATCCTGTATTTAATTTTTAATGTTTATGTGGTTTCAACTGTGATGCGTGTTTCTCACCCAATGATTTATAGTTTTATTCAAGAGTATGAATACGATAGAGGTTGGTTAAAATTAAATTTTTATTATTTTGAAAGTATTTTGATATTGAAAATTTATTTCATAACTGTAAATATCATCAATAGAATTGGGAAGATGTACATGTATTGGTTGAACTACTTAATATAAAGAGACTGAAAGTTACTTTTGAAATATAAGGGATGTTACTCTAGTATTATTTAAATTATACATAAAAATAACGATTGGATTGAGGATGATGAACATTAAGATGGAATTTTTATTTCTTATTCAGGGAGAGAGTTATTGAGGAATAAGATGATGAATCCTATCAAATGTTTTAAGAATGAAATTGGATGAGTAAAGTGTATAAGTTTTGGAATTAAAATAATATATAATAGGTATCATGAAATATATAATAAATTTAGTGATAGTTTTTTATCATGTATTGAAATGGATATATTTGAAGGTGATTAACTCATAAGAAAATGATTTTTTTGGTTATATTAATGTAACCCTTAATGTGATCATGATGATGAGAAAATTGTTTTTGGATTGGATAAAGAGATGATTGATTTGAATTCAGTAATGTTTATAGTATCATTGAACTTATAACTGATTATGGTTTTGTTTATAAAGTTATCTATGTCCTCATGGATGATTTTTTCACTTCATATATTTAATTAACATATCCTATAATCATTGGATTATGAAATAATTCATGGTTCTGAAAAAGAATTTTGGTAATTCAAGTTATTACTATATTTCAATATAATATACGATGAGGATAATCACATTGTTTAGAATGTGACAAACAAGGGATACGTTATGATATATGGAAAATTCAATGTACCAGTGATTTAATGAAATTCGTTCAAATGTTTTGGATTTTCATCTTATATAATAGTTAAATGTTTATCCGTTTTTCAATTGTCTTATGCTAAAAATCAGATTATGTCCAGGATTTTAATGTAACGAACCATTTCATGTCTATTGTTGCCTCACCCACAACTTCAACTTCAAAGTTTAGCAGATTCAGCCACTTCAGGCGGGATATTTCACTTTTCATGCCTCTTGAAGACTGCAGATCCTATGGACATTAAATTCCGAATGTTGTTGCACTCACAGAATGATGTGATTGAGCTTCATTGTTATATCATCACATTTCTCTCTCATTTTTTTTTCTTGTGTAAATTCATTACACCTCATTCATGTATCGTAAAAATTTTAATTTAATAAATCTTTATGGGGAATGATTTGGGTGAAAAATTCATGTCTACATTTGTGTAAAAAACCCCTCATTCTGTTTATTGATATCATGATCTGTTAGTTATTTAGGAATAATAGCATCACATTCATTACCTCGGGTAAAATATTAAGTGAGAATTAATACGAAAACAGGGGTTATGTTTTCATAATATCATGAATGATTATATTTTTATACAAATTCATCAACATTTTGAAAAGGATTTAATAATAAATTTTATTCATAATACACTGGTTTTGTTGAACGGATGACCTTTTAATTCATCAAAGATTTTTGACTTTGAGGCCCTATACATTATAATGATAAATCAATTATTTATGATTTATGACCTCAATAAATACCTATAAATATTTACTCATTTCGTCAATGTATATTTTTTCACTTGCAACAAATGTTCTCCAATGTAGAAACATAGTTTTGTATATTTGTAGGAAACAAATAATATTTAAAATTCCCCTTTTAAAAAGTATATTTTAGTATTTCTTTTTATGATGTGGAATTCTTGGAAAGAAACTATAAAATATTAAACTATTGATAAAGTAGATTAATTTTTACTGATAAATTCATTTTAAGTTGGGTTGAATGTTCCACCTCTAGATTTTGTGAATTTCATTTTTCTAAAATAATTAAATCTTTTTGATATCATTATTAATTTATAAAAAATTACTTTTAAATTTTTTAAAATAAAAAAAAATATTTTTACATTAAATTATACAATCATTTAAGTTAATCATTTACTACACAAAACACCTACTTGGCTTACATTACATGCCACACTGATTTTCATTGAAACCACACTTTAATATTATAATTATTTAAATGATATAGTAATAGGGAAGAAATTAAACACACTAATATGTATATAAATAACTAATTTTTAAATGAAATTAAACAATTATAACATATTTATAATGAAATGAATAATATCTGTTTAAATATTTATATGTTTACAAATTCTATTTTCTCAAAGAAAATTTATTTTATGTCCTTCTATGAAAAATAATAAAATTAATTTCATTCACTATTATAAAATTAATTTTATACAATAATATTTATTTTTTAATTTGGAATGTCAAAAATAATATATGGTAAATTTGTATTATTTTTCTAAGAGGTTACAATTTTTGATGAATAGTAATAAAAATTAAGATTTTAATTAATAAATGCATTTTTCATTTAATGAATTTTTTAGTTTCAATTTATTTTTAATGACCTGATAAATCCATTATAAATATTTAAATCCAATTTAGATCATTTGATTCATTTTTCTTTTGTAATTAGATATCAAACAGTTATCGATCATTTGAATGTTCTTTTTTTCTTCCCTCGATCCACATTTGGAAGATCGATATTAATATTAATTTTCAAATTGTTGTGATTTAAATTTAGAAAAATGGAAATATGTGGTTGTAAGAAGTGTAATATTTAGATTCTAATAGGACCAAAATAAAATTTAGATTTTATGAATAGTTCCTATTCAAATTTTTTATTTACCAATAATAAGGGTAAATCTTGTAATTAAAGGGAAAAAATATTATCATATTATCATATTACCCAAAATGTTTTACCAATTACGATATATTTTTGTGTTTAAACCATAATAAACCATAGTCTAAAATTATAATCCTTTCACTCAACTTGGGATAAAATATGAAATTAAATATATTTTATTTAATGATTTGTAAAAAATGTCTTACTCAAATTTTTATTACATATATAATTTTAAAAAAAGTGTTTTAGATAATAAATGTTTGTATATAAATATTAATTTTAAAGGATATATATTAATATTTATTTTTATAAGTTATTTTAAGGTTTATATAAATGATAATTTTACTCAAGGATTAAATAATGATGATGCATTAATTTTTTATTAATGGAAATATCAAATAATTGAATTTAAAGTATTAAAATAAATATAATCTAACATAATTAATGACATCAATGAATTATATAGAAAAATTTGACACTTTATTAAGATATTAATTTTAGTTGTTCAACGTTATCATGATAATATGAAATATTTTTGATGAAAAATAATGAATAATATTAAAATTGATTTTAATGATACCTTAAAATAATGAATATTTTATTAAATTATGTATTTTTATAAAAAATATATATAATTTATCCAACGAAATACAATAAGGTTAAAAATTTCATCAATGATCCATTTGGGGATTGTTTTTCTTTTTATAGTTACTATATTAACCCTAATGTTTAGAAAGACATGTTAATACGGCCAGAGCTAAAGGTTTTAGCTAGGGGTTAAATCAAAAAGATTAGGATAATATTGTGACATAAACTTTTATAAACATTTTTTTTAAAGTTATGTCAACAAAAAATCATTTTTATTTTCAAATAATTCAATTTAGAGCTATTTGAAATTAAAAATAAATTTATATTAATATAATATTTTCAGGATTCCATAAGTGACCCTACCCTTACATAAAAAACTACACCACCTCCATCATTACCTCACACTACAATGAGATTATAGATTTAACCAACCCTACTAATTTTCCACATTGACATAACTAGTAACATTCAAGTTGGGATGGTATTCTAAAAAATATATCCTTTTTTGTCTCTAGGAGGATATCTAGATATATCATTGAAGAATAAGTGTTTCAGACATATATGGAGGGTATTAAACCTATTGTAAGGGATTTTTTTTCACATCATTACTTCATTGAGATGAACACATCATACACAACATGTTTCCTCTATGTGGTGAATATGTATCCCTTAAATGTATTTTAGGAGTCATAACAATAATATTATGGTATTTTCATATCCAAATAATTTTCTTTTATTTTGTGGGAATATGATTCTACTTATTACAATATTGAATGGGAATTTCATATCACTTTTTTTTTTCTGGAGATTCTTTCCATATACACCACATTATTTGTTTGTGTGGTTTATATAGTGACGAATGACATATTATTTCATTAATTAACTTAATTTAATAATATTTGGGGTTTTAATTGAAGTTTTTATAGGGTTTATGGATGTAATAGTACACAAATAGTAAAGGTAAATTCCCTAATATAATTACAATTAGGATTGTTTATACAGATGTATCTCATGGGAAATATTTATCATCCATGTCCATGTTCCTTAAAAAGTGAATTTCAAAATAATCATATAGTTTTTCTACATTTTTAATGTCTTTTTTACCTTTGAATGACATTTTTTAAATAGTCTAAATGGAATCTTTTTTCTCTTTCATAATGAGGAACATTATGAATTTTTTGGAATAATTAATTGAAATATGGGTTTTATATGTTTTAAGGGAATTGATTTATTTTTATGTATTTATGATTCCTTAATACATTTAAACATCCCACACACGCTTCCAATTTTTTTTAACGAATTTTGTTTTAATATTTTAACAAATTTTAATAACTGAAAATGTTTTAAAGAGGAAATGATATTTTCCAGATGAATAGTTTTTAAAAGATGAATCAAATTATTTTTCTATATAAGATGACTTCCATTGGTATTTCACATTAATATCTGAAAAATGATCTAAATTATATTCATATTCTTTCGTTGAAAGGTTTTTGTTTTATGTCATGATGTTTACAAAATGTGTTTCTATTTCATAGGTAATATTCTTAATAAAATTAATTCTCTTTATTGATGATGTATTGATTATGTGATTATGAAACCTACCTCCTTTCCATGTGTTATGATATGATTATATTTATATGATCCCCATTTGATTTATAGGGCTATTATATGATGGTTTATGATCTTTTTCACATGAATGTATAGTTTCATTTTTAGAAGACTGGGACATATATCAACCCCATTAAATTGGGGAAAATTTATCTCAACCGAGATCAACATAATGTAATATTTTAAATATGAAGGCCACAAGACTAAACCTTGACTAAAAAATATGGTATAGAATGTGATCCTATATTACCTAAGTGGCCATGTAAGTTAAGGATTTAAAAATAATGTAAATCATTATTATATTTTTTTTGTCTACCACATTTCCATTTTTTGTTACTATGTTATGATTTGGTGGCTTACTTTCATTATTTTCATATGATTCATGTCCTGTAAACAACAAATCATTATTCGGTGATTCTAATTTATGATCTTTGATATTAAGGGTGTGATATTCTATTTTCATGATCATGTTCTCATTCCATAATATTTATTATTATATATACATATATATCTTATTTACCCTTACTGAGCATCAGAGCTCACCCCAATTTATTGTTTCATTCACAAAGGTTATAATGATAAGTATTATTATTTGTTTCACTAAGAAGGGATCTAATCAAGAATAACCTAGTGAGAGATTATTTAGCTCAATTACATAAAAGTGTTTATTTTTTTGTCTCCAAATGAAAAATACTGATATGGTATTATATGTCCCTTTTTTGAATATTATATGTTTTCAAAAAAAAAAATGATGTAACATTCGTTTATGGAAAACATCTTTTGTTGTAGGAAATGATATTTTATTTAAATTTCTCACATTCCCACTATCTGAGAATGACATGGGTTGGTGCTAGGAGGATTCTAGGGTCCAACCCATCAATATCTAGAATAACTATCCAATGATGTAGAGATACCACCTAGCTTGACAGATCACATATATGGGTTCAGGAGATGAAGTTTCACATGCATCTCTATTCAATGTGATGTATAATTCAGTCTTCGACACCTACATATAGGCCTAGATCATCAATATCATTTAGCAATGCAGACTCATAAAATATTTTTCTTTATAAAATATATTCATCTAGATTTTCTAGGCACAAGTGTTTAAGGATGAGTAGAAAGATATTCTCCCTTGAAAAAAACTCTTCATCACCTACTATTCATATTGCAGAATCATTTAATACACCTTATGACACCCCAATGGTAGGAGAATCTATCTGATCTCCATCAACATCCCACATTTTTGTCATAACCTCAACATTGGAAATTTCAATGGAAACCATTGACATTTTCATTGTAGGTGCGTATAATTGTTCCCCTCAATCTCTACCACACAATATTTTTTTCAACTATTTAATTGAAACATAAACTCTAATAGATGTATATGGTTGTGCTTCTATAATCTGACCATGCCCCACAGATCCTTAATCTAGAAACTTCATGGGACTCTCCTAAACTCCCCCTATGATAGAATAGTCTCATCAGCCTCTTCCACAAACACATTCATGGTTGTCCTGACCACCATGGTTTGCATTGCTATTACCACCATGAGAGCAGCGTATTCCAACAACACTACTTCCATTAGAATAATTAATTCATGTATTGGTGGTGGTAACAGAGTGTCGAGAACCTTTCAAACATCCATTCCAAAATGAATCAATCAAGCCTAGGATGAAAAAAAGTCTCAAGGGTATAGAAGAGAAAAAAACAAAATTTAATTGTATAGTCAAGCATTAATTTCCTAGAGGTTCAGTGGTAGTCCACCATGTATGGTTCCCTCAATGTTAGTTGTTTCACCTGGATGTGACGATGGTTTCTTCTTATATCCACAACATTAGGGAGTGAAACTATATTGTTCCCTCAAATGATCGAGGTCTCATCGCCTTCCTTTTCAGTCCCATGTCAAGCCTCCCACTACTCCATGTTTGAATTCATTATATGTGAAAAATTACATAATATAAGGCTCTATCTATTGAACATGTGATCATGATATATAAATTTTAAACATCAGTGATTTATCCCACTGAAGTGCATCAATAAGAATCACTTAATTTGGAATTTTCCAAATAATCTGCAAGAGGCCCAAGTAGTGTTAGATTAGTTTCCAAAAACTATGGGGGGAATTCATGTTTAGTATCTCCCATACAATGTCTATGAGAGAGAACACTATATCCCACGACTGGACTAAGACATCTATATACGCAAAATTGCTCCCCACCTCATCCATTGAAATTTAAATGTTGGTCGTGACATGGCCAATCCCTATGATATTCATCATATACATGTTGAGAAGCTGTCATATCTGATAAACACCGAATAAATATTTCTAGACATCTCAGTTGTCCCAGACATTGTGGATGATGTTAGGACAGGAAATATACCTTCAAAAAAACCTATTTCTATGAGACAAGAAAAATTTCCTCGATAGGACCCGAGAGGCACCCCTTCATTACATGACCACCTTCTGAAGAGTTTTGGTCTTGATGTAACTGTACTTCTCATTGTTCATCCCTGCTTGGGGATAATAATTTTCAGAACCATTGCTACCACCCTACCTAGTAGGCCATCTCTTCATCTATAATGTGCAGCAACCACCACTCGGTCCAGACCTCATGATTGAAGGAACATGCCTTGATTGGCCTAGGTGTCCCTTCACTTCATTTTATCTCCAGGATATTCTGTTTCTCTATAATAAGAAAACATGTTGATGAATCCACATGAAGTAGTGGAAATAGAAAACTTCTCCACGTATTCACTTACTAGTTTATAAAAATGTCCTGGATCATTATTATCATCAAAGGATGAAACTCTTGACTAGCATATGATTATACCATTAGTATGTTCTACTAGAGACACTTAAACTACCTCTTGAACCGATGTATGTTTTATGGCTCACATATCAACTAAGAATTGATTCTTTCTACTAGAACACCACCTTGGATAGTTATAAGGAATTTTTGATGCTCGATTTACCCATTTATTCACCAGTCACCACCCCAATCAAGAGGGGAATTTATGAAATATTAATATCTTTACAATCCCCACCACCGCTAACACTTCCCCCAAACTGAAATTGTAACATCCCCGGTAAATAAAGAACACAAATTTTTTATTTTTTATAAATGTTTTTGGATTAAATATTTATTTTACTTTAAATGGGATGCTATGTTTGATGGTGTACATGATACACAACAACGAGTTTCTTTGAAATCTTATATTGACCACTAATAATCAAATATTTTTATTTTAAACGATAGTTAACGCATAGTCGTTCTATTGGAGTGAACAGATAGAACTAAATCTAGTTATGGACACATTTGAATAATAAATTTGACAAAATGAAATTCATTTTTAGAATCAGGATATCAAAATTTACTTTGGGTAAATAATTGGTATTTTTACGATAATGATTATTTTTTTTATAAATAGTGAAAGATAATATATTTTATTTCAAAACTGAAATTTAATATAATTAATTTATATGGATATATTATCATACTAATTGGTTTTAAAGAGTAATTAAATTATATTTTTAACAGTTAATCCAATATTGGTCATTGGAATTAATTTCACTTTGAAATTGGACAAAAACAAGTGTCCATCTTTTGATAGTTCTTGTTTCATAAACACACGATATTTGTTTTGACAATGGAAATTAATTTTAAATTAACTAATAAAACCTCTATGATTTGAATTTTGGAAAATAGACATCATTTTTTAATTTGGAATATCAAATATAGCTTAGGATTAATTTTTGGTATTATTCTAAAATACATCAATTTATGATGAATAGTGAAACCACTTCGTAGTAGTTCAAAAACTTTCTTTTTCATTTAAATGAAATTTTACTGCATCTGTGAATTGAAATTAAAAAATCAGAAATACATGGTTGTTATTAGTTAGTAAAATGTGGTTCAATAAGATTAATTTTTTTTTGTGAATAGTATCTTTTGAATTTTATTTACTACAGTTAAAGGTATATAGGGTTATTCAAGGTAAAAAGAATATTATAATAATAACCAATTACCTTAACACTTGTCCTAACCTTATTGTATGAGTAATGGCTAACCATGGTAATCCTTGGGTCAATATGGGGACCCCATGGAGCCACTTATTATGGATAATGACACTTTATTTTAATTAACTTAAAGTAAAGGTAAAAATGACAAAAACAAATATCTTTTATTAAATAAATTTTTTACATTGGGTTATATAAACTGTATTTTCGACTATAAATATTAATTGTAATGATAAAAATATTTACTAAATCATGGAAATTTTATTATAATTTTTAGACATTACATAAATTAAATTATATATGACACAATAATGATGCAATATTTACCTCATTAATAAATGATGTAAATAAACAAGATTATAAATATTAATATAATATCCAAATCCTATCCAATTATTTTTGGATGATTTAATTTAGACCATGATTAATCTTATCTTCTACTATAATTAGTTTTGGACTTTTAGAAACTGAATATCATTATATAATAAAATAATATTTTCACACTTTCCTAAAGAGCCCCTCCCCCTATAAAAGGACACCACTTCTAACCAATTCCTCACACCTCTCAAGCCATTTTTATCATAAAAACTCAGACCAATTAAGCTCCATACATCCCACTACATCTCTTAGAACCCTTATCTTAGGCATAAGACACTTCAAGAAATCCTTTTTGTTCAAACCAAATGAAGTTACCCAAATTAAAGGTAACAATTCCCTTAACTTATTTTCTTTTATTTTACTTCTCCATCCCATAAACTGTTTTTCTTTAATTATTTTATAACAAAACCAGTATCATCAATATACTCTTATGTTGATAAGAGATGTATTTTTACTACACATTAACACACCTCCATCTAATGGGTGAAGAACATACTATTTCTGTGGATGGAAAACTGACGCCTCATGAAACGATGATCGCTCGATTATCTCCTACTGCCTCTCATGGATGAAATTAAGATGGTACTGTTTATTTATATGATATATATAATATTTATATTTACATTATGATTTTTTATTTTTCATTTATATTCTACCTTTATGGTTTCCATAATTGGTAAACACGATAATTTCATTCGAGGAAGTGCAGACTACCACCCCCTCAAATTGATATGACTCGTTAATTCCATATGTGTTATGTATAAAAGATATAGTTAATGATATTATATATTATATAATAATTTAATTAAAATATAATTATTTATCAATATCTTTTAATTTCATTAAAATAAAAAATAGAAATGAACGTTGAGTTCATGCGTTCGTATGGATTACCGTCTCCATGAACAGTGCATTTCATTTATTATCTCCAAAATGTTATGTACTGTTATAAATACATATATTTAATGGATATATATTATTTATATGATATATAAATCATGAATATCATTCTGTAGATAATGGACTATTTACCACATGGACAACTTGTTATTATAAGGTGTTCAATTATGACTCAATTACCAAATATCGACCAAATGATCATTGTTAACTTTTATGATTACATAACGTTTATTAAATGGTATTAGGTGATATAAAAATGATAATAAACTTAAAAATTGTTCTTAATAATTTATAAAATAACGTTATTTTATTATTTATGAAGAACATGGAACAAACGAGTCATGTAGGGCATGATGTAAGGGGATTTCTTATCTCACTTTTAATTCCGTTAGATTTCCATTGTTCGCCACTTATTTATTGCTTGTGTTGTAATGTATAATACCATTTATATATATTATCATGACTCTCATTATATTCAGGGTATTTTTTGAATCATTTGGTGGTTATTATCTTTTGGTCATATGACTCAATTGATTACAACGAGGTAAGGGGTTTTTATATCACTTTTTATTGTCGTGAGATTCATGCTATATTTGTCACTAATTACTTTGACTGGTGTATGTAATTCCCATAATTATAAAAATTGTGTAATATACTTTTATTTATGGGTATTTTCATCTGCATTGTATGTTCCTTCTTTCATGTGGCATATGTTTTGTATGTTACAAAATCGGTAAGGGAACCTTTCACCCTCGTCTTTTTAAAAGACTGCTTTTTGTCATGCCTTTTAATTTACATCTTATCATGTAGGGATATGTTATTATATATCCTTATTGATTTAAATTTTTTTCCAAGTGATGAGATACGCTTTTTACATCATCAAAAAAATTTCTGAATTTTAAAGTGACGCCGTTAGGATTTCATATATTTTCAAAGGAACGTCTTAACCCAATTTCAATTCATTGGGTCAAATGTGTAATTCTTGAATATGTCGTACTATGAATATGTTTGAATGTTATCTAATTTTTTTACACTTAATATTCACTTATATTGGGAGTATTTTTATTTTTCACATATAATTATGTGATTGATTTGTCCTTAATTTAAGGATATCTTATTTATATGGGATTTCATCTCAATTTACATTTCCATTGAGACCTCATTGTTGTTATGCACCAATTCACTCTTATATGGATTATATACTGTCCTTTTTCATATAATATCATGAATAACTTTATTCTCCTTATATTATAAAGTTCAGATTAAATGTTATTCCTCAACTATTGGTATTCAAGAGTCTCTGATTTAGTTAAAAACTCTTTAACAAAAATATCATTTTAAATGATTTAAAGATTTATTAACCTAAATAATTATCTTTAAATTCCATGTTTTAAAAATGGTTATGAGTATTTTTTTATATGGACATTAATGTTTTGAAATTTTAATTCCATGAAAACCTTCAAAGTGGTATGGGACACTTTGATTCAAAAATCTCTTTTTAAAATTTTTATGAACATGGAATGAGTATTTCAATATCATGAAATTAATTCTTGTGATTTAAAATAAAATGTTATTAGTGAAATGTTTATATTAGCAATTTTTTTGTGTTAAGGTGGTATAAGGACATTTTACAAGTGGTTTAAGTGATAACAAATATGACGCATGGTTCCATGATAAACCCGTATGGGTGGTTACATTATAACCTCCAACGCATTCGGTATGGAAGTGAGCTGTATGGCTATTCCATTTAGTGATATTATTAAAGTCGACCGTATGGTTATAACACTTAAAAATGTTTATGATACAAGTTATCTTTGTATGTTATGTGTTCTTTATTTGAGTTTTATGGAAATATATTGGTTTCAAAAGGGTAAGAAATGATCTTTTATTTAGTGAAGAGTATTTAACACTTCATAAAATGTAAAACAATTACTTATTATAGTGTATTCATGGCATACTTATTGTTTTTAAAATCTAACTGTTTTCCTACTTTGTGTATCCCTTACTGAGATTTTTATGCTCAGCCCGCATTTTTGAAATGTTTTTTGTAGGACATAATGTTGAATTGGGTCAAGGATGTAATTAAGGAAAATTCATGTTGTCTTAAACATGGAACTAGATATGTCTCATTTATTCATGAGTTTTTTTTTCTGAAAAAAATGAAACTGAGTATAAGTGTCTACTTTGTAATTTTTGAGATGTAATTTAATTGTTATGCATAATTCTATAAAACTGTTACCCTAAGAATATCCTCAATGTGAATAATTCATTTAATTAAAGATTATGTTATTTTTAAGGAGGGATCCTTATAGTTTGTATCATAGGTCAGTTTAGACAACTTTAGTGGTTAGGGTGTTATTTATGCATATGTGATATAACCATAATGGCTAGCATATTAGAAAGAGTCATAGTTATTTTTGATGAGTATATGATAACATGAATAAATATATATTAGTATTTATCCTCATCATAAGATATTATATGATGATATACTCACACTGGCCTTTTCGTCTTATTAAATTGTTGGATCTAGCGGGCACTAGAGTAGAAGTGGGTGTGAAGAAAACTGTGATGGTTTTATGAACAAGAATCTAGATGAAATGGGTGTTGCAATGAGGACTCTTTTGGTTCATCTCAACCAACTATTGGGAGTCATTATTGACAACCTTAATGGTTGAAATTTTTATAAGGCATCATATATTTGAGAAAAAAATCCTTACATATGTTCAGGTAATAATAATAAATGTAAATATGTTCAAAATCCTAAGTGTCATGGATGTGGAAAGAAACACCTAGGAAAATTCTTCAAAGGGACAAGAAGGTGATATTGATGTGGTAATGATGTCATGTAAGCAAGAACCTTCCAAGGAAGAATGAAGCATCTGGTTGACTCTAGGAAACGGGAATAAGTTATTTTTGTGGGATCAATTGAATGTTTTAAAAGTGGTGTGAATGGTCATTATACTAAAATATGTCCAACTAGGATTTTTTGGGAATGAGAACACTAGGATTGTACCAATATATATTTGCCAATACCTAATTCCATTCCAATTGATGATGAAGAAACTAAAAATGACCAATGAAAGGTATAGATTATTTATCATCATATGTTTTAACATTATTGAATCTTAGGATATGATTCATGATTTGGTTTGTAGGAAAGGTGTATTTCAGAATATGTTTTTAAAGAATGGTTAATAGATCATGAATAATGTTGAATGAGTAAGAAGGAAAAATATATGGGATTCATGATTTATGGTAGATTTTAGTATTTTGAAATGCATAAAAGTATTAAGGCTCTTTTGATGATGTGATTACATTAGAAGACTTTTTATAGTATGTGTAACCCTAAAGATTGATATATGAAAATTTTATTCACGGAATAATTATCTTTTCATTTGCGGATATAGTTATAACGATCCATTTCGGTTTATATGATCTTTTAATTTGAGGAAATTACAGGTTAATTCATTTGGGAGATTAATAATATTATTTCTTTTTATAAATAATTATTCTTTTTGGGGATTAATTGATCTTGTACTAACCTTTTTGGTTTTGGTTAAGGTCTTAATAAAAGGGAAATATATTGTTTATATTTTTTGGATTATTTGATTCTCTTAAAGTTTATTATAGCACTTTTAATTTGAAAAACTTCCTCCTGAATACACATCATTTGGAGAAAATTTGAATTTGTGTTTGAAAGATAGTAAAGGATGAAAGTGTACATGACAAATATGTATGTTTCCTTATGTTTTTACTGAAGCTCATTAATAAATTCCTCACCTTTATGAAATGTAATTTAAAACTAAATCATTAACCGTTAACTTTTCTTACTGGGGAATCAAAGACTGTTTATCCGATCACAATTTTGTGATTTTTTTGGTTAACATTCTATTTATCATGATTTCTATCACAATACATCTAAACTTGATGGTTTTTTTCTCTTCCATATCCATGTATTCCTACATGGAATCCTATTATATGTTATCTCGAGTAAACCTTGTGTGTCTTTTTTTCCTTTTAATGTGATATTTTTATTGACTCCTTTTCAGGTGTGGGACTTTAAATGATGTTTTTGAGCCCAAATTTAAAATTGCTAGGACACAATTTCCAAAAGGGGGAATGGTTGTAATATCCCAAGTAAATAAAGAACATTAAATTTTAATTTTTACAAATATCTTTTGGATTAAATATTAATTTTACTTTATAGGGGATGTTATGTTTGATAGCATACACAATACACAACAACATGACTCTTTTAAATCTTATGATGCATACTAATAATATAATATTATTATTTTAAATGTTAGTTAATGCATAGTAATTGTATTGGAGGTAATGTATAGAACAAAAAAATATTATTTTATATTTTTGTTAAATGTTTTTTCGTTTTACAATAAATGTTAGTTGATTAAAATGTTAATGAATCGAATTTTAACCACAAATAATATATATTCATTAAAAGGTAGATTTACCGCCTTTTAATGGTGAACCATCATTAAATATAGTTTTGGTCACTTTTATATAATATATTTGATAAAATCAAATTCTTTTCTAGAATCGGGATATTAAAATTTACTTTGGGTAATTTTTGGTATTTTTCTAATAATGAATTTTTTTATGAATAGTGAAAATTACTGTATTTTAATTCAAATATGCCTTTTAATTTAATTTATTTATATGTGTAGATTATCTTTTTATTTTATTTTAATGTGTAATTAGATTATATTTTAACCATTTAATCCAATGTGGGTCATAGGAATTAATTTCACTTTGAAATTGGACAGAAACAAGTGTAGATATTTTGATAGTTATTTTTTCTTAAAAACATGCTATATGTTTTGACAATGAGAATTAATTTTAAAGTAATTAATTCAAATTTAATGTTTTTAATTTTGTAAAATAGAAATTTTCATTGAATTTGGAATATCAAATATAGCTTAGGCTGAATTTTGGTATTTTTATGAAAAACATCAATTTTTGATGATTAGTGAAACCACTTAGTAGTAGTTCAAAAACTGACATTTTCATTTAAATGAAGATTTACTACTTTTGATAATTGAATTTCAATAATCCAACATACATGGTTGCTATTAGTTTGTAAAATTTGGTTCAATAAGATAAAAATATTTTTTTGGTGAATAGGAACTTTTCTATTTTATTTACTACAGTTGAAGGTAAATAGGGTAATTCAAGGTAAAAGAATATCATTATAAAAACCAATTACCTTTACCCTTTTCCTAAACTTATTGTATGAGTAATGGCAGACCATGGGCATCTTTGGGTTGATTTTGGGACCCCATGGATCCACTTATGAATGATAATGACACTTTATTTTAATTAACATAAAGTAATGGAAAAAATGACCTAAACAAATATATTTTAGTAAATAAATTTGTACATGGGGTTATATAAGTCATATTTTCGACTATAAATATTAATTGGACTGATAAAAAGTTTAAATACATAATATTATTTTTATTATAATTTTTTGACATCAAATAAATTAAATTATATAAGAAACAATAATGATGCATTTTTTACCTCATTAATAAATGATTTAAATAAATAAGATTATAAATATTAAAATAATATCCAAAAATTGTCCAATTCTTATTAGATGATTTTAGTTTGAACGTGATTCATCTTATATTTGGCGTTACTTTTTTTTGGACCTTTATAGACCAAATATCATTGTATAATAAAATAATATTATCACACTCTCCAAAAGAATCCCTCCTCCCCCTTATAAAAGGACCTCACTTTTGACAAATTCCTCACACATCTAAAGCCTTATGGATCATCCAAAATCTTTAAATTAAGCTCCCTACATAACTTTACTCCTTCTAGAAGTCTAACATTATGTATAATACATTTCATGAAGTCATTTTGGTTCAAACCAAATGAAGTTACCCAAATTAATGGTAACAATTCCTCTTCATTTCATTTATATTATTTTACTAATCCCACCTCTAAAATATTTTTATTACTTTATTTTATAAGAACACAAGTATACTAAATATTCCAGTATGTGGTTACGAGATTTAATTTAACTACACTTACACAAACCTCCATCTAATTGGTGAAAATATACTGTTTCTGTGGATGTCAAACAAATGCCTCATGAAACGATTATTGTTCGATTATCCTCTACCACCTCTCATGGTGGATATTAAGATGAAACATTATTTTTTTATAATATATATTATGTTTATATTTTCTTCATTCTTATTTATTTTACGTTTATATCCAACATTTATGGTTTCCATAATCGGTAAATGCGATAATTTTATTTGAGAAAGTGCAAACTAACGCCCCCTCATAGTGATATGACTTGTTAATGCCAAATAAGGGATGTATAAAGGATAGATTTAATGATATTTTATATGATATTATACTAGAATTATAATATACCTATGTATCATTATTTTGTAATTCCATCAAAATTCGAATTAGAAATGAAAGTATCGTAAATGCGTACGTATGGATTACCATCTCCATGAACGGTGCATTTCATTTCTTTTCTCCAAAATGTTATGTACTATTATAAATAAATATATGTATTGGATATATATGATTTATATGATATCTAAATCATGAATATCATTATGTAGATAAGGGACTATTGACCACGTAGACAACTTGTAATTATTAGGTGTTCATTTTTTACTCAAGAACCAAATATCGACCAAAAGATCATTATTAAATAAATTATTGCATAATATTCAAAACATAGTAAAAAGTGATATAAAAATTGTAATAAACTTGAAAATTGTTCTTAATCAATTAAAAATTTACTTTACTTTATTATTCCGGAAGAACAACGAACAAACGTGTCAAGTAGGACACGAGGTAAGGTGATTTCTTATCTCAATTTTAATTCCTTGAAATTTCCATTATTCTCCATGTATTTACTGCATGTGGTGTAATGTATACTGAAATTGATATATATAATCATGATTCTATTTATATTTATGTTATTGTTTGATTCAATTGGTGGTCATTATCTTTGGTCATATAACTCGATTGATTACAATGATGTAATGGGGTTTTATCTCACTTTTTATTCACGTGAGATTCATGTTATATTTGACACTATTTAAATTGAGTGGTGTATTTAATTCACATGATTATAATCTTTGTGTAATATAATTTCCTTTATGGGTATATACATCTACATTTTATGTTATTTCTTTCATGTGGTGTATTTTTGTAGGTTACCAAATCGGTAAGGGAACCTTTCACCCTCCTATTTTTAAAAGTCTTATTTTTTGTTATGTCATTTAATTTACATCTTATTATGTTGGGATATGTTCTTATATATCCTTATTGATGTAAATTTTTTGTCCAAGTGATGATATATCTATTTTATCTCATCAACACAATTTCTGAATTTTAATGTGACGCCGTTAGGCTTTCAAATATTCTCAAGGGAACTTCATAACCCAATTTCAATTCATTGGGTAAAACTTGTACTTCATGAAAATGTCGTCCTATGAATATGTGTGAATGTCCTATAATAGTTTTACACATACTATCCTCTTATATTTGGTGTATTTATATTGGTCACACATAAATATTTGATTGATTTATCCTTAATTTTAGTATACCGTCTTTATAAGATATTTCATCTCAATTTACATTTCCATTGAGACTTCATTGTTGTTTTGAACCAATTCATTGTTATATGGAGTATACACTGTCCTTTGCCATATTATATCATGAATAACTTTTTTTCTCATGATATTATATTGTTTAGATTAATTGTTATTCCTCAATTATTTGTATTCAAGAGTCTCTAATTTTGTTAAAAAGTCTTTAACTAAAAGATCATTTTAAATGTTTTAATGATTTATTATTCTAAATAATTATCTTTAATGTACATGTTTTAAAAATTGTTTAGAGTAATTTATTATATGGACATTATTTTTTTAAAATTATAATTCCATTACAATATTCAATGTGGCATGGGAAACTTTGATTCAATAATAACTTTTTAAATGGTTTATGAAAATGTAAGGATTATTTCAATATCATGAAATTACTTCTTGTGATTTCAAATAAAATGTAATTATTGAAATGTTTATATTTGGAATATTTTTTTTGTTAGGATTGTACTTGGACTTTTGATATGTGGTTATGTGATAAACCATATGACACGGGGTGCCCTGATAAACCAGGATGGGTGGTTACATTATAAAATCATATGCCTTGGGAATGGAAGTTAGTCATATGGATATTCCATTTAGTGATATTTGTGGAAGTAGACCATATGATTATTCAACTTAAGAATGTTTATGTCCCCAGTTACCTTTATATGTTATGTGTTCTCTATTTGGGTTATATGGAAATCTATTGGTTACAAAAGTGTAAGCAATGATCTTTTATTCAGCATTGAGTATTATCTACTTCATAAAAGGGAAAAATATTACTTATGATAATGTATTCAAGGATTACTTGTTGTTTTCAAAATCTAACAGTTTTCCTTCTTTGTGTATCCCTTACTAATATTTTTATGCTCATACTTTGTTTTTGAAATGTTTTTCAAAGGACAAAAAGTAGGATAGGGTTATGGATGAGATCAAGGAAAATTCATGTTGTCTATATCATCGAACTAGACATGTTTCTTTTGTTGAAGAGTTTTTATTTTATTTAAAAAATGGAAACTAAGTAGAAGTGTCTACTTTGTAATTTTTGAGATGTAATGTAATTGTTATGACAAATTCTCTAAAACTCTAAAACTCTAAGCCTGCAAATATAATTTGGAGGAGCCTAAACATATAATGTGAAATATTCCATTTCGATGATATAGTGAATGACCTTAAATAACATCTATCATAATGGGAATTAAAAATTGATAGTCTAATTCATCTCCATAATAGATGGAATTCTGATGGTTCTTATCCAAACCCCCTATTTGTGCATCCATCACCGAATCCTTCTAGCCAATCATATGTATTAGGATAATTAAATCCCACCTGACTACTAGTTATGCCTCATATTTAATGATATATCCCCACATAATCCCCTTACTACCCTCCATAATTATATAGTAAAAGACATCCATGATCTATTGGTATCCATCAAGACATGTGCACATCCTTGTTAGATGGTTTTCTATAGACCTTTACCATTGACTTTTTATACATCTTGTACAATCAAGAAATAGCCCAACCAGTTCATAAATTTAACTTCCATCATCCCATGCATCATTTCTATATAATCATGCACTAGATCTAGGAAGTCCTTCACTAGGGAGAGAGGTTACAATTTTTCCACTTATAAATTACATTTAGGGAGTAAGTCATCATAATCACATAGAGGAGTGGTATCCCATTGATTTGAATCATTCCCATTCTCTAACACTGAAATCCTCGTGATGAATGTGAAACACATTGAACCCTATGGAAGATATTCTTAATATATTGGGCATGATTTCATGGGGGTGGAAGACGTGGAACTTTGAATCCCATAATGCATCATGTATCCACACATTCTTCAAATCTACCATATTTTTATGATGAATCACACTCCGAGATTTCCCATAACAACTAATCAGTGGTGTTTTAACAAATGGGTACATATTTATTACTGTCCCACCCTTTTAACTATTTCCCAGAACTTAAATTAATGATATTATTATAATAATACGATGATATATTTTTATCTACATTCTCAACATCAACGTTTTTGATGTGGTTATAGAGAACATCCCCTATAAATGGATCATTTTCCTTCAAATTATTCCCCTCAGCTATCATTTCCTATAGTACTACATAGGTATGCCTCTAAACCATTAGGATGGTTCCCCTCTATTTTTAGTGGGATGAAAAATATCATATCTGATTAGAAAGTGTTAAAGAAGTAACCTCTTTCAATTAATTAGGGTTTTATGTACTTCAAGAGCACTTCTGAATGATGTTATTCTTTAGCATTTCTTCCCTCTAAGTAGCAGCAACATTGAATCCTTGAGAATCCATTTGATCCAGGACATTGTTTCTTTCTACGTTAGATTCACTAATATCTATCGTAATGGAATATCTAGGAGTTTTACAATTGTGATATAGCTATTGGTGTTTTTTATAAATATATATTTCCAAAATTATGGTTCACTAAGAGGAGTTCACAGTGTAATGTTAAAAGGATGATTATTTGAAATGATGTTTTCTCAATGAATAATTTATAATGATGGAATGCTTTGTGAAAATATATATAAATACTTTTCTCATAATGAATGGTCATTGTATTTGAGGAATACCTTATTTATTTATTTGTTTATTACAGGAACATGATTCAAAATGGCGTTCACAGAGACAACCATCACAAAAGGGCTTCATGAGTTTGGTTCCTGAGTGATTGTTTTTACTACACATCATTACAGGGGTCAACTTTCAATATTTAGAAATTCTCATTCATAATTCTAGTCACCTTTTCCTGGACAGGTCTATTAGTAAGGGGTTTAATGAGGGATTATGTTTTCTATTAGGATACTTAGGGATGTATTGTCCATTTTAAAGAAAATACAAGAGAAAACGTCCCAAAATACATATATGGTGTTTGCTTATCAAATCACACCTCTTTCGTGGAAGGTCCAGAGCTTGTTCAACTCCCAAACTGAGAAGCATCCGTAGAAAATTTACGATGTCTTGGTTGTAATCCTCCATGAAAAAACCATTAGAGTTCAATATATCATAATTATATTATGAATGGTTAATTTTTTGTTCACTAATGTGACTCTCAAACTCGCGAAGTCACACAATTTTATTGATACTCATTCAGCTTCATGAGAACGTCCAATATTCATGAAACATAGTGCCTATAAATAGCGTTTAATTGAAATATTTTATGTTTGATTCATAAACATTCACCTTCCAAAGTCTCTACAAATTTGTGAACCTACTATGATTCAAGAACAACTTTTCATCCATGAACCGAAGTGAAAATGTTTCCCCAATGTTATCTAGACTTCATGAACCCCTTTTTGATTTATTAATATCTTCAACCCCTAAGATGAGATTCCATTCAAAAATGGATATTCCCTTATTTATGAAAGTAAGTACCATAGTGTACTTGAGTGCTTGTGAAGAATTTTTCTTTCATGAAGAAATTCTTTTCCAGATTTTCATCACTCTATAAAAGGGAATCATGTTTCATGAAAAATACCTCTTCCTGAAGCCCCTAAAAATCATATGGCCTCCAAAAAAGATGATGTACTTGTCTAAAGGTCCCATGATTTCCGAAAACCGTCTCTTGGGCCTTTCAATGCTGGTTCCTTTTTAGATTACAATATTCATGAATGTTTAGAGACTACATGACCACATTCGTACAATATATTTGCAGCAACACCTTGAGTCCCAACGTGGCTGATGCCACCCACACCAGTGTCAACACAAGATACACCAAGTGTTGATCAATCCTATCAAAAAAATACCAATTATAATAATAGTTTCCCTAAAACCATTTACTTCTATGAATGGGGACAGAAACATGGATTTCATGACGTATCACTCATCAACTATGGTGTTAAATTATCTATCTCTCCAATGGAACATGAATTGTGGTTATATAATCCATAGCGGTAATGAGTGTGACATCACATGTTCGATATGCATGAAATAAACTTCACATATCCACCCCAATTATGTGATGTTAATCTAAATGAAAATTTCCTCAGTATTTGATGTGAAACTGTTGTGTTACACTATGTGATAAAATCATGCTGCTCCATGTATGAGTAGAATGGGATGACCCCACAAACATAAAATCATTAAAGATCCCCATGTACCACTGACATTGAATGAGATCCTTTGAGATTCTTCTCGGCGTAAGCCTAACATAATTCCAACAAAGATCATTCATCTTATGAATATAAGTTCCATGTGTAACCCCAAACCATTCCAACTAGGAGTAATCCTATTTTGAACTGGAAAAATATATGCATAAGCCACACTGAATCACTAGTTGATGCTCATATAATGACATGAGTGTTATTACCTCGTTATGTTAAACTATATAGATCATTCATGTCCTAAAATTTTAATCTAATGCATCAAAATACAGAATTTCGATCCCTATCTTCCAAATAGGGTATGTACGGTGGTTATATGAGGTTCCACACTAACTAATTTAAATCTTAGGTGATCCCACCTGGGAAAAAATTTCAATGATCACACAAAAGGTATATTATGACAATCCTTTATGTCCCACATTAAAGGGTATCTTGGATAATGGTAATCATAGTCTATCCCTCCTAGGTACACACTTCTCATCTTCACCTACATGGGGTGTCCTGATCCAAAACCTATGAATCCACCATTATGGGGTTTTCTCCTCCAACGGTAAACCATTCAGCTATGTCTTCACCCATCCCCATGACTCACATCCCGAGTTTACATTCACGCGAATCTGGATCCACAGACTACAAATCAACCTCGATGGAATTTTATGATCCATCAGAAATCCTTTCCAGAGTGGAATCATCTATCCTAGGGATACACTAATTGGTTCTACTACATTTTAATTCTAAATGTAAAAAAACAATAGATCCACCTCCATGGGTGTTATAATCTATTGGTAACCATTTTAGGTGTTTAATAATCCCTCCAATAAACACCTCCCATGTTGGTCTGCATATATAATTATTATCCAAGAAATATAGATTCACCCCCATTGGGTGTTATGATCGTTGTTAAAACCTTCCTATTATGATATATACTTCCCTAGGGAAAGTCATACTACATCCTACATACTGGGAGAATTCATATCCAATCATCCAATCCCCAAAAAACATTATCTGTGTGCCCAACCCCAAATTATGTTTAAATCATGCAAAAAATCCATCAAATCCAGATCTTCTAACCTATATCTACAAGATGTAAAAATGTGACCTAAACAAAATAAATCCCTATTTCTTATCTATGAGAGGACTTAGCTAAAAAACATGGGATAAAATTTTCCTAAGGGTTTAATTACTACATGATCTCCACGGGATGCCTTTGGATTAGTTCTTTATGATGCCTCATTTCAAAAACATTATTGAAAAAGAATATAAATGAACGCTTCTAAAAATATTCAGACATTCTATGTGATTACAAATATATCTAATATTTGTACTAAATGTTTTGACCTTTTTTAAGATGAAAAAATAATTTCTGGATAGATTTATTGTAATTAACTAGATTCCACAATGATATTTCTCAAGGAATGATTTCTAAAAACATGATATAAATCTATGAGGGGGATATATACTAGGTTGTGAGCTCTATGAGTGAATCCAACGAAGGTGCAAGAAACATACCTTAATCAGTTTTCAATAAAAGATATTTCACTTTTGATGGATATAATTAATGCTTCCCTGATTTAGAATGTGGTAATGTGGGGAAAAAATTTCCAGTGTGCACATGCTTCATGTCAAAATTTATGTGATCCCTTAAGAAAAAATAAAAAAAATGGAGTGGAAGAGATTATTGATCAAGAGAAATATTAAGATTAAGAGATGGTTAACGGACAAAAATAAATAAATAATTGATAATTTAAGGGATAATTTGATCCATTAGAATTGATAGTAAACAAATAAAATTTTATTCAACATCAACTCATATTGTTGAAGAATTTTTTTTACTATCTATGAATATAAGGAAATACTATTTCCTGATACATATTTATTTCATAACCACTACTTCATACATTATATGGTATTAAAACATTTCCAATAATTTATCTGTTCAAACTATTTAAGGACCAACGCATTCATGTTCCTAATATTTATTTTTATAAAATAGTTAATGTAATTTAAAAAATTTGTTTATGATGGATATAACGAAAGAAAACTAGTTGCAGTTAAATAAAAAAATATGGGAATAAAATTTGGATTAGAAAAATACCGCCTAAAACTAGCCACCATATTTTATTTATTTAAAATAGAATCCACAACTTGTTTAGCATCACTTTTTTGCTGACAGACATCTAGATGATGTTTATCAATATGATAAAGATATTCCATCCATGAGTAGATAATTCTTCTTGGAACATTAATATATATATTCTTTAATGTGTCCACCACATTATTATAATGATTTTGTACACAATGTTTCCTCAAACCATGATGGGAAACTTACATGATTTTATTAATCAGTTCACAAAATTCATATACAATGGTAGAGCCATTACAAATGTTTGGATAAAAATATTCTTTTTAGAAGATCTGATGGGTGCATATGACCCCAAAAAATACCATGGGTAATAGTGCACCTGAATCCACCTCATCTATGTCCACATTCCACATCGATGGGATTGGTGGCTTCCAGGTAATGTAAATTTTCATCAAAAGATTCTTGACCTTACTACTGACACTAAATTATTCCAAAATAACACCATAAGAGAAGAAAAATTTCATGAAACCTATTTGAATTTTTGATGTATCATTGACCTCTTATTATAATACATTCATTCTTCTTGAAAATTGATCCCATAATTAAAAAAATAAATAATATTTATTTCTTTATATATACTTTCATTATATAATATACTCATGTGACTAACATTTCATGAATTTGTTTTCATGAAAATGTTTTGATGATTTGGGTCATCATATCTACAGATAATTCTATTTCAGTCTTGGATACATATATAAGTTGAGTATTCTACAAGAATATGCACGAAAATTTATTGTAATGAAAATATTTGTTGATTGATTCCCAATCATTTAGGTACAAATATCACGAACAATAAATCTACAGTCTTGTTTTCTATAGCAACACAAGAATTTGATTTCTACAAGTCCTAATCCTACGAAAAAATAGTATGTTTGATGGGGAGATAAATATCCTTCTAGACATATACATCTACAAGGTATTTATGGAACTATATTTACTAATATACATTTAATATTCTCTGTAGGTGATTTTAAAAATGTACCTCAGAGTACATATCATAGTATTTGTATCAATATAAAAATATTTCAATATTTCTCTCAAGATGTGTGTATAATGAAAACCCTACTAATAACCGTTATATTAAACATCATAAATAAAAGATTTATTCACGGTTTAAGGCATAGAAAAGTCTTTATGGATATTTTTTTACATACATGGTGTACAATAGATATTTATAGTGGACTTAATATAAACTAACAACATTGATAAATGAATAATATCATGATATATGTTTTTTTGGATGGCTAAATAGACAAGGGAAGATACATGAAGTATACATATTAGATCATTGAGATGAATATGTTGGAAATAAATTCCAATGATGTGACACTGTATATTACATTACCCTTGGTGAATTTACCAAGAAGAGAATCATTAAATATTGTTAGGTCATTGATTCCCATTCCCCCAATATATATTGTATTAAATAATTCCTTCCATGAATAGTAATGAGCTTTTTTTCCTGAATGTATCCAATCAATAATAATTTTTTGATTTAATTGTGAATCTTTATTACATTATTTTTATGAAATTTTAAAGAATGAAATCATAAACAAACATAGAGGTTACCACTTAGTCTATAAGATAAATTATCCTCACTTGAGATGTTTTTTCCCTTTCTAGGTGGCCATGTGTGTAATGATCCTACAGTAAATACATTATAGGACCCATAATTTAACATTACGAGTGTAAAGAGTCACCCTAATGTAGTTTACATGAATATAACATATCATTACTATATTTTAAGAAACATTATTATTCTTAGAGAAATCTATTATAATCCAAAACACCACAAAGGATTTATTCCAACTTGTATCTTTTACCGAAAAGATTATTCATTATGAGAAATATATTTTTGAGATATGAAACCATTTTTCAGTCAAAATCACCAAAATGAACAATTTAATATATATAAATAATGTAATATATTGTAAACATAATAGTTTAAACGTTTATTTCCCTTAAACTACTAGCCTATAAATGATCATTATGAAAATTAGTTTGATAATTTTCATCCATATAAATCTGATGTCTATAAAGATGATTTCCATTCCTGACTCATGGGATAATTGATAAAACCACTAGATAAATAATTAATAAGAATGGGTGACCTAAATGTTTTGATAATTATATTTACAAAATTGATGAAAGAATTAGAAAATCCAGGATTTATGATAATTTCAATTATAATGGTCCCATATTTTCCTCAATGGTCATAGAGAGGTCATGTATGTGAGAAAAGATCCCATTATTGACCTTCTCCTTAATGATGTGGATAAATTTTGAGGAAGTGAGGGGGAAATTATAAATTTACCATTGATGGTAAATTCTAAATTGTTTTAACTTTATAAAATCTCTTGAAATATTTACCAACCATAATGAAATGATTTTTAGAATAATTTTTATAATCATATTCCCAATCCAAACTGGCCTAAAGACTTTAATATCTATATTTTTTTGTCATTAAAGAAGTAAATAGATAGTTCACACCATAAGGATCTAATTCATTATTAGATAAAACCCTCATTTAATTTATGATCTCTTAATTCATGTTTTCCCAATTGGACAAAAAACGTTTGGTGTTAATCCAATCCAGTCCATCTACACTAAATATGTTCAAAATATAGATATGAGTATATATTTCAATCTGAAGATAATCTTAATTGGGCATAATATTTATAAGAGTTTAAATGGTAGGTGTAATATAATCACAGATTTTATGATTTTAATCGTCATGTTTCTCCGAGTACAGTCCATCGATGTAGGTGGCCCCAACATTTGATATCTCATGTTCTGAGAGGAACTGAGGCCCATCAATTTAAAGGGTATTAACATCTCCTCTAGTATTCCTCTCTCAATGCATATAATTAGACAACTAGGAGTTTCTATATCCCTCTTCTAACCATAGGATATTGTATTGATTCAAGGATATCTATTCCCTGAAAGAAATGATTTTATCAAGGTTAGAAAGACCCTATATCTCCTCACTTTAAAATACATACAGATTTTGATTTGAACATTGAAAATTTTGGTATTTGTTTTCTTATTAATTATTATCATAATATATATTGGAAAATTATTCCTTGATCCATTCCACAACCATATTTTTTACATGTTTGAGCTTATTGGGAAAAATTTTGTGTGGGATGCTTGATGATAAAGATATCCATGCACTTATTATAAATATAATTATCATGGAACAGTAATCAATGATTTATTAAACACAATTTTAAGGATATTTTACATTATTTGTGTTGTGAAAATACCCAAAAATGGGATTATGATAAGGGTGTAACATGGGAAGGAAGAGACACGCAATATTAATTGAATCATTCCTTTCCTAAAACTTGGAAAGACTCCAATCCAGGTTAATTTATTTACTCCAATTTAGAATATATCTACACCAAGTGTAGCATTCTCTCAAAATGGGTACATAAACCATGTTACATCTATCACTACTAGAATAAAATTCAGAATATTGTATCATTTTTAATATTGCACCAGTTTTTTCATCTCATCATTGAAAAATGTTAAAATCAACTATAATCACCACAATATGTAGAATATGTTCAGATATCACTTCTAGTTACTTATAAAGGTCTCTTATTTTGAGATATAACTATAAAAATCAACAATATATATGGAAATAATAGTTCCATCAAATCCGATATCAATTATGACATCATGTTGTTTTTTTAAAAAAATAATAGTGATAAATATTAGCATGATTTAGATACTAGATATTCTCAACCTCACTATTTCTAGAATTATAATAAAAAAATTATTAAAATATGTAATCTAATATTAATGATCTAAAATTGTAAAATATTAATTTTTGTTCAATAATACCAATCATCATAGGATTATTTGTTATAATGTTGTTTCCTAGGGTTGTGATAGTGGGATAATTCCTAATACCTTGATAATTCCAAAAAATGATATATATTTATTCAGAGATGTTTTTCACATAGTATTAGACCCTACATTCATTTGAAAATCCAATTATTTTCATTTTCCACTCCATTTTTCATTATTATTATACACTTTATTAACACGTAACTTTCCAATAACCTAGTGTGTATTAGACGAGGCATTACATATAATAAGTTCCTCTCTATATTTATCCAATAATATTCCACTAAGACTAGTGAGTTTTTTAAGATATTGATCAATTAATATAGGTATCTCTCTATGTATCTTCATATTAGAAAATTTTCTTATGGGATGTTAAGAAAAGGTCACATCCTTTTCATGATAATGGGTTATTAGCTCTCGTTGTGAGTTAAAAAAGGCGAGTTAATTCAATCAAACTATTCTATAATCATCTTTATATGCATCGTGAAGAATATCAACATGTATATGATAATTGAAAACACAATCTTCATAAAACAATTCATAATGGATCAGTGACATACTTAATATAAATGATTTGTTATTAGCCTTCTCTATTATTCTTCCATTAATGTTTCCATAAATCTCATAACCTATAGCCTAAAAAATTTCATCATGAATTGGATTATTGTTTGAGACCATAATAGGTGATTTCATTCAATAGATTTCACACACTAAGATATAGTGGGTGGTAGCCTGATGCCTCTACATAGGAGTCTACTATCCACTATAAATTGTACATGTATTATGAACAACCACATCATTTGAAGAAGCAATATTCATCTATACATTTTTCCACAAGAAAATAGGGGAATTCAAAACAGTAAGATCAATATTATACTCCATGATTAGATTATATGAAGGCTGAGAAATAGATAAGGTCAATGACACCTGAAAAAACTCATTCTCTTTATTATTGTAATTCTCTCATGTGTTAATATGAGAAGCCTACTGAGTTGACTGTATTGATATATCATGATAATATAATGGATTTTCGACATCATCATCTTCCCTATCGTCACCTGATACACCTATAATATTTTTGTAATGGTAATAAATATCCATCAATAAAATATGTACTTCATGGGTGTCAACCAAAAATACTATTTTTATGAATTTATGAACATTTAAGAAATTATAATCCTTATTAAACTCATATATTTAAATAGTTTAATCAATGTTATTAGAAAAAATAATATCCAACCTTTAATGAGATGTGTCAATGCTGTCAGAAGCATGTTGAAACTCAAATAATACCTAAAAAATTCAATTATAAGAACATTCCCTACAATGTCATGGGTGATGGATAGATTTTTCACCTTCCCCCTGAAATTTTCAATGGCCTTTCTACATATGTGTTCATCATGTCCCTTATCAACTCGATGACAGAAAACATTGGACCTATTACATTCAGGTCCCATATAAAGAAATAAGTTTAAATCCCTATAAATTTTTTATTTCCATTAATATAAGATCTAGAGTTTAATAAAACAATACCCTGGGTAATGTATAACCACATGATCTATATTGGAATACATGTAAACATTATCTAGGAATCTAGATATGTTACCAAACATTGGACTATCTGGTATATTATCAACTGTAATCCGATTAAAAACTCATGAGTCAATACCCCTAATGGATCTAGTAATGCCAATATAACCAATTAATCCACCATTTGTGAGACCATACAATCATATAAGTATTACTTATATTGAAGGGATAAAATTTACCATCACAGTCCCATAACCTTGTAATGTAATTCCTTATTATAATATAGCCTATTACCCATAAAAACCGCTTATTATCATTAATGTGCAAGATGATATGGAAAATTACAAATCCCATCAAAGTCATCCATAGGACATAAAATCTAAATACCAAATCAATTCTCTTGAAAAGATCCATAAATAATCATTTTACCATATTTTAGGGTCAATATATCGATAATGGTGGAATATTTTCAATTATTAATCTTTTCCAAAATTACCTCTTGACTGGAGGAAAAATGTGAAACATAGTACTTCATAATGACTCTTCTCAATTAAGGTGTTGGAAAAATAGAGAAAGTATCTCATTATAGATCTAACAACTATTATAATGATCATGTTTATAATAAATGAATGTTCATTCATAACACTATTCCAATTTAATTTTTTTAATCTTTCCTAGATATAGTAAAACATTTTCCTAATGAGTTTATAATTAATGAAGTCATGGTATACCATATTACACATTGAAACGTCATCATATCTATCCTTCCTATGAGCTCTATTGTCACTTGTGTATCTACCTTACACTTCAATCATCAACAACTCATTTCATAATCCAAGATATAAATTAAAAAAAAGTATTCACAACTCACTAAAATTCATAATAAACAGATCATATGATTCATTGTAGAATGAAAAGGCATTCCTTATATGTCTCTTTAATATTATAACATAATGTTTAACATATGTTATCCAATACTCATAAATAATTATATCATGATATAATTAATTTATATTTAAAACAACATTAATTTTTTATCTTAAACTATTTCATATATATATATATATATATCTTTATGACCATTCGAAAATATTAAAATCCAAAACATTATAAATACGTTCACTAAATTTCAAAAATGAACTTTTTATTAATCCCCCAAACAGAATGGACTGACTCTTATACTTCACATACCAAATAGATGAATACCTTCATCATGTATTCTTTTTAAATAAGGTAATAAACAAAAATACCATACAACCATTCTGAAAACATTCATGTATACTTCTTCTATAAATAAAATATAGTTTATTGTATTTATTATATAAAATATAAAATTGAAAAATCCATCGATGATAGAACAATCCACTTTTTCAATAAAATCTTTTCTTAATTCTCGGATTTTTAAAAATATAATTTACTTTATCAATACAAAACAAATACTTATCCAAAATATAGTACCTTAATATGATGTAAATAATCGGGTTATATTTCCCTCAATCACATGTATTTTGAAGAATTTAAACATTCCACTAAGTCATTTTTCTTGGACATAGTCACTGTTCAACATACACTTTTAAATCCTTAATGAAAAAATATTGTAGAACAATTTGTATAAGTTTTATAATTTTATTAATAAAATAATCAAACAAAATATTTCAGGGATCCAAATACAAAATTATAGTAATCATTCCACTCCGTATTTAGTAATATAATAATATTGGGCATGACATGTTATATATTTGTGAGGTATTTTCCCTTGATTCATGGTTCATTCATTTGTGTTGATAATTTAAAACTTATAATGGAAGTGTTTAAAATTTATAGATTTTTTATTTACCTTGAAATAAAAACAATGAAGGCATTTTTCGACAAACATTAAACAAATTCCCTTTTATATCAATAAAGTACTAATGTGTTTCCCTCCACAAGTTTATAATGATGTAAAATACTTATTTATCTTTTTCTATTTATCTATTCTTCTCTCTCATCCAGTTATTCTCTTACTTTCCTTAAGATCCACTAGAAAATGATAATTATTAATTTATCTTGACTGGAAATAATATTGTTTCATTATATGATGTTATGGTTTAGTTTAATAGTTCCCGTATATGGATTTCCATAGTCCTGTTAATGAATTGGGAAAACATGTAAATTGGATTATGTGTATAGTCAACATCATTCTTTGCTAACATAGTAATATTAAATATATATATAGAAAAACTTTCATCCCTATTGTATCTTGAAATACATAAAATTATTTATATATCTACATATTGATCATGATTATACTTGTTACTCTGATGCTTTCGTTAGGGCACGCACATCCGTCTTTGGGGAAGACGCACTGCTTGTTACCCCACATTCCCGCTTTCCAATGGTGGGTGGCATCCGTTCCTTGTTCAGGGACGTCTGCTCCATGATCGAAAACGGGATGATGGGATGTCAGTTCTTCCTTCCATGGATTCCTCCTCGGAGCTCATCACATAGTTCGGGTCTCCCTCATAGTTTTAAGACAGGTTCGTGAAGCTCATTCCCGGTTACATATCTACATGGACGCCAGTTATTTACTCTGCTTCTATCAAGATTCTCCTAGGGGTCTTGTCGGGGCAGCAACCTTCAGTGAGGAGAATGGTCACCTTGGGGTGTCTTTGGCATGTCTGTCTTTGGTCCCTCATTACAGGGCTTCTTGAGGGCGCGGAAGCCCGAGGCATCTCACATCTAACGCGGGGAATGTGTACCATCTGAGGTTTTCCTCAGCTTCCCGTGTTTAACACGGGGTATGTCGCGAGTTTAACGTCTTGCGGAGACGGGATACAGTTTAACATCATGTGGGACGAGATACAGTTTAACGTCATGCGGGACGGGATACAGTTTAACGTCATGCGGGGCGAGATATAGTTTAACGTCATTTGGGATGAGATACAGTTTAACATCATACGGGACAAAGGGTTTGGGGCTTATGCTCTGAGGCTGCCCAATGTGGTCAGGGAACTGACCTGGAGAGGTCGGGACGACTGGGTGATGGGTTTGAACCTTATGGAGGCTTCCTATGTACCGTGCGTTAGCATGGATCAAAGTCCACGTAGTTCGCTGGGATGGGGCTTACGCTCTGAGGCAGCCCATAAGAGGATTTCATGGTCGATGCCCGCTCTAAGCCCACGTGAGTCATGCTCGGTGTGAGAAACAAGAGGCAGCAGGGACCAGACGATCACGTCGCGAATGGTGCGTCCGTGAGAAGCAGAATGGGGATTACGCGTTGAGCAGCCCAAAGGGGAAACAGGGGCTTATGCGTGGTTAGAGGCCCTTGGTGTCGGGGCTTACTCCAAGGTGGAGGCTCGTGGTGAGACAAAGCGCAGTGGGAAAACGACTCCACTAGCCTTGGAAGGGGGGAAGTACAGAGATGCACGGGTGCAACCTTCCGTAAGAGATGCTAGGGGCTTACGCTATGAGGCGGCCCTTCCCCCACGGACAAACGCCACTCCGACAAGGACAATCTCATTCCATGTGAGGAAGAGTCCATTCCTGTGGAGACCAGTGTGCGTAAAGAATGCCCGAGCTGGGGTGACCTTGCGTGCGAAGCACGGGGTCAGACCACAATTTAACGTCATGTGTTAAGGACGAGGTGCTTAGCAGTTTAACGTCCTGTAGCTTGGACGAGGTGGGTTCACTCCACACCCCTAGGGATTACATTCCCAACGCCCTCTACCCCTTGTGGGAGGGAAGTCATCGACAAGGCCATAGTGAAGGGGGGTCGCAGGGCAAACCACCGGGGGGTCCACGTTAGTGTGGCTATGCGAAAAAGCAATAGTCGTTAGCGTGCCTATGCGGAGAAGCATAAGGCAAATCAACGCAACGGGAAACACGGCCCAAGGGACCTTGAGGTCACCTCACACAAGCCTAGAAGGCCGTACGGGAAAACAACGCATGGAGCGCATGCCCGGTAGGGGAGACATCAGGTGTCGGTGCAGGGGGGCAGCCAAGGGGCATCAAGGTGAAGGGTCCTGGGCTTTGCGCGCAAAAAGGAGGTTTGCGGGCAAAACACCGGGATGGAACACAATTGGAGAAAGGGAATTGCGGGCGGAGAGGGAATTACGTGCAGGGTTTTGCGCGCACATCAGGGCATTGCGCGCATAAAACACGGATTGCGCGCAAGGTTGGAACTTGGGGAAGGGGGAAAATTCATTGAAGCTGGTGGAGTTGCGCACAAAGGCAAACTTCGGGGAAAGGTTGCGTGAAATGAGGGATTACATGGAAGTCATCTTGCGCCGGGGTGAGAAAAATTGCATGCATAAAAGCTGCTTCGAATTCTTCAACACCCAAACCGCTCGGGGTCACCTTCTATTCATAGGCGACGTCCGGTGCGGAATCCAGGCGGCGCGCGAAATCTTTCGCTCCAGGAGCCGCCGGCGCACAAAACCTCGCCGCAAAGAACCGGGGCGCGCAATGATTGTGCGCCTCATCGGCTCAATTCCACGAAACCCATGGATACTACACGCACAGAAAAATTTTGCGCGTGGATCCTCCTTTATTTTGCGCTCCACAGCCCGGTCCTCCGGACCGGGGCTCTGATTCCGAATATGACTTTGCTTCATCATTTTGAAACATCCTCTGAGAGTTATGGACATTTTTCGGCGACAAAAAATTCCCCCTTGGAATTGGATCGGTGAGAGGTCTTAACGATCAGATTCCAAGGGAAACGCCGAAACGCCGAAGTGCTGAGTCTCCTGGTCAAGTTGCGCGCAAAATTCTGATGGGGAGCGCAAACCTACGGACGCACGCGGAATCCTCTTTCCGCGCAGCGCAGATCCCTGTCCTCGCCTATAAAAAGGGGCACTTGGTCCCAGATCCGTACTTCCACTTTATCCACGCGATAATCTCATCACTCTCATGCGCGAAATCACTTCCGCGGCTTCACGTAAAAATTCTCTTGCAGTGTGGACTTCCATCTGAAATTCGGCCGTGATTTCGCGCCTGTTCGTGATCTTCTGCACTTTGCGTGCCGATTGCACGCTCATCTCCAGGATTTCAGGAAACTCCTTCAGATTTCACGCAGAACTCTCTGATTCCACGCACTGCATCCTGATTTCACCCAATTCCGGAAGGATTCGAGATGAGTGTAAACCGAGTTGATGTGGCGGAAGCCACTACCTGTAGAACAGAAATGGCGGCGAAAATGGAATTTTATGGCGCCAAGGTAATTGTCTCCAACAACCTGACCTTGTTCAATCTGCTAACTCAAGCTCTTAAGACGCATCCCTTGTCTGACAACCTCCCACTCTGTAATTTTGGCATCCTGGAGGAGGATCCATTGCCGGGATTCGAGGTGGACACGTCGCGGTCTTGGGTGACTCAGGAGGATGGACTTCCTCGCTAAAAAATCACCAACAACGGTCATCATGCTAGGGAAAACATACATATAGACGTATATGTTTTGAACCCGAGGACGATGACCATTACCAGGGACGAGCCTGTGGAAGAGGATTCTCCGGCCCTCTACGCGAGCACGTTCCGTCAGAGCGTCACAGATGATACAAAGTGATGGCTGATGGATTGGGACCTGTGGTCCGGTGGCAACCTCACCAGCGAATGGGCCTGGTCATTCTGGGTCCGCCATACCTGTGACCAGTTCAGGGATGAACTGCGGTATATCGGCCTGTTCGAGGCGGTATGCACATCGCAGTTCCACTTCCACTGCCAGCCAGAACATGGACCGGAGCTATTCACCCGATGGTCTCCTGACACCAACACATTTCACCTTCATCATGGGGAAGTCGGCATCAGTCTCTGGGACGTTCACTGCATCGGAGGTATCCCACTGGAGGGTTACCAATACGACGATTTCGTTCCTCCAAAGAACACCTGGGGAGACAGGTCGTGGATGCCTATGCTGACGTGGCACCTGTTGGAGATGGCCAAAGAGAGGCTGGGGGTCAAGGACCTCCTGAAGGACGTTTCCTTCAATGGCTGGTTCAGCATGTTCCTCGAGAAGGATCTGGCTATCAAGATGTCGGGACGGGGCAAATGGTGCCCAATCGTGACTCAGAGGAGCAGAGATGGGTCATACTGGAGAACCCTGTAGGCGGGGCAATACCAATCATGGGGCTACCGCGTCATTGAGGCTCGGGACCCAAATGTGTGGTATGCCGGGTTCCTTGCCGCTTTCCTGAGCGGGTGGCTCCTACCGGTGCGGGACGCGAGGATGGTCGTCCCTCCAGCAACATTGGTGAGGGAAGGCTCCATGGCCGCCAACAAATGGTTCAACATGGGTGTCCCCATATTGGCCAAGTTGTTTGCCATCCTGGGGCGCATCTCACGAGGGGGTCGCCACGGAGAGTATGCGGTCCCTTCCAGATCTTCCACGGCTGGGTGGCGGGTCATCTCAGCGGGTACACTTTCCCAAACGTCGTCCGTCCTCCGGGCAACAGTCTGCTACCGTCCTTGATAAACATCGCAGGGTTGGCACCGATGACGCTCAATGTGGAGGGCGTGAGGATCTGCATCGGCAACCATACCATCTTCAACTTCAGCCCGTTCCCCACCCCAGTCGGCCAGCTCATGGACAATGGTCAAGGATCTCTGGAACAATAGGATTACTTCCAGAGCATTCGGGGTGGGGTGATTGTGGCTCGGATTGACGGGAAGGTGATCTGTGAGCCTTACGTACCATCCCGATTCGCCAAGCAGTTTGGGTGCCTCCAGCGAATGCCAAAGAAGGTATTCATGGCTGTCTGGCAGGAGACGAATCCATGCGTCCTGCGCCAGATGTGGTTGATGTTTACCACTTTTGTCTCTGGTGATGTCGTTACTCTTCCTCCCACCAGGGTCGATGTCGGCCTAGCAACCGAATACGCCGAACACTGGACCATTGGGTACCCTGAGGGGCTAGTACGCAAGAGCGTCCGGCAACTCGAGGTTCCTCGTACAGAAACCAGGCGAGGTGAAAGAAGGCATGATGCCTTCGTAAGGGGGGAACCAAGGGTGCATCAGGAAGCGAGGCCTGCGCAGGCCAGGAATTCGGTAGCGGGAACATCACATGGTACGACCACATCCTCGTTACCCACAGGAGGGTCACATGAGGTGGCGAGGGAACTGCTCAAGAAGCAGATAAGATACCTGCTCGAACATTCCCAAGACGCAATTCTCCTGGCACTGTGGTCGGCTTGGATGAACCTATGGTAATCACTGAGCATTGAAGCCATTTGGAAGAAGATAATGAAAAACAGGATCCAACTGCCAGTGGTCGGGCTCGTTCGAATTACCAACCGAGTAAACTTCCATCGGCGACATTCTTATCTGACGGCCATGGATGCATACACATTCCAAAGGGGGTGGTGTGCAGATCCACCTTTCATAGTGAATGTGATGCTCGGCCAAGAGCATGATCCGGAAGAGATTCCGTCGGGAGAAGGCGATAGTGACGAGGAGTCAGAGGGCGAGGAGGAAACCGGAGAGGAATAAGGTGAGGGAGAAGACGAAGAAGAAGATCCAGAAGTTGAGGGGTCGCAAGGGGCAACCTACCAAGGGAGTCTCCACGAGAGCGGCGAGATTGCCGGCTCTGATCTCGACATAACTGAGATTATCGAGGTTTTTCTCTGTCTTCATTAATTTCCCTTATTCATCCATTCTTCTTTCCAACTTCTAACCCACTTCCCCATCCTACTCAGGAGCAGTTGAGCGCTGGACATGCATCCCCACCAAAGGAGGGAGGAGAGTAACCAGTGGTACATGATGGGGATCCGACACCCCTTATTGAATTAACATGCGCGGAGGCGTCTCCCCTTACGGTGGCTCCTGCAGCGGTCGAAACACTAGGGACCGATGCTCTGGATTCTTGTAAGTCTCACACTTCACTTCTAGAGCTTGGTGGCAAAAGATCCAATCTGACTAGCGTATGCCTTGCGCAGTGATCTCAACACTAGAGGAACGTCAGGTTGTGGAGCCCAGGTCGTCCGTGAGTGGACCAGGGGCAGACATACCAACTCTTTCAGAACATTCTCCATGCACTTAGTCGGCCCTGAAAATTGATGAACAGGGGGCGGCGGACATTAGCGGCGCTATTCCCGAGATGAGGTCGGATTCTGCTTGAGGCAACATTGTTGTTGGGGCGAGAGAAGAAGGTTGCCCGGACGTCGAGGATTCTATTCCTCATGAAGGTATCCCTGCGGAAGATCCTGTTGCCGATCTGCTGGCTGCCTTCCCCATATACCGACCCGCTGACCTTGAGGAGATATATGACTCAGACTCATAGGTAGCCGATGAGAGCCGGATGACACGGCGCCAAGGGTGGAAGTGTATCCAGCACTTCCTTAGACATCCCCAGTTGGATTGGATGACGTGGATGGGATCACTTCATACCTGGCTGAACTTAATGTGTGTCGAAGGGGCTAACACTCAGCGCCTTCATCTGAAGGTTCGTGATTACATGAGCTAGAATATACGCGAGAGAAGTCGGCACGATGACATTTCCCTGTGCCTGGAAGGATCGGCGAGCACTCAAGAGCTGCTAAGGGTGGAGCAGGAAGTCCGACACCTCGAAGGGCATGCGACAGATAAGGAGGACTTAATCGCAAATGCTCCTAGCTTGTGGAGAAACTGATGTCCCAGCTGGCTGACGAACAGGAAAAACTGGGGGAGGCGAGTCACCAGATGGCCATATTTCGAACCAAGTGGGCTTAGGCACAAGATAGAGCTGGAGAGATGCGCTCTATGGTGGCTGATGAGGAGACAGTATTCAATGATAGAAAAGCGTTCCGGGAGGCTACCAACCGAAGGGTAGCAGCACTGGAAAGATCGCTTCAGCACGCTGATCCCTAAGGGATTTTTTTCCATCTCATGAAATTTATTCTTGTACTACTCATCGTCTCAATCCAATATATGGCCAAATCCATTCATTTGTACCCTTGGTTTAATGCGCTTAACCATAGGTTCAAAATGAATAACAATTCATCACTAGGCTCCTATGGGTCGCGCCCAACGCGAGAAGCAGAGGATGCTCGTGTCATCATCTCGTCCAACTGTGGGTCATTGACCAAGCTTCAGGTGTCCGAAATTGGGCATGGACTTCTGAGGAGACCCCAGGCCGATTGGTGTGTCGATTTCTCAATGTGCTCTAACACACGAGCGGGGCGATGTCGGGGGAATTAAAATCCATCCGAACATAGGGGGATGGAGAGGAAGGGTGAATCACGCTGCACAAATTCGGAACACAATGGGGCACAATGAGGGAGGATAACTATCAACTATGGCGGATACACAACATCCATATCATGTTATCCTGGAATGGGGACAATAAATGAAGGCTGACCGCTGACCATGTTCGCGAGACGAGGCCTAACTCAAATATCGTCGGTCAGTTTTCCGAAACGTTGGCCCAGGGTAGTAGGTGGACCATAGGTCTGTCATCCATACTGTTAGGGGGTCCCGTCAAACATGACCAGTCCTCCGGAACGTTGGCCCATGACAGTAGGCAGACCATTGATCGAGCATCCATAATGTTAGGGGGTCCCGTCAAACATGAAAGGAAATGAGGATCTGAATAAGGGGGGATGTAAAGCGTGGAAGGTGGAGTGGTGGCTTGTTCGAACAGAGTCCAACACTCCCGAAATTGTGCCACCATGGCGAAGGTGCATTAGGCAGACATACCGACCTGATAACGGGTCGTCCCAATTTCATGGAAGGACCTCTTTGGAGAGAGAACTGCTGCTGCCCATTATTATCATGGGCCATATCGAACTTTCTCAGGGTAGATGTCCCGATTACACCACTTCCCATGAAGTCGGGCCGAGGGGCCGACAATAAAGAAGGACGGGGTTCAGTAATCCCTGGGGCCGGACCCAAAACGAAATTTCCGGGCGGTCCTACGTATCACATTAGGATGAGAATCAAGCCACACGTAGTTCATGAAACACAGTTTAATGTCATGTTGGACGAAATATAGTTTAAAGTCATGTGAGACGGGGAAGACATCGCATCTGGGGATAAGCACAGCACGGCGAGTAACCAGACGTAAATGAGGACTTAATCCTGCACCACATCGTGAAATACCACAAGAGAGAGCGAGTCGTAAAAAGTCAAAGAAATGATCGTAGTTTTAGGTCTTAGAACTCGGACCAAAGGTCGGATGGAATGTAAGAGGCACACGGTGGAGTAACTCAAACACATGGCGTGAATGGGAATAGGGGGTGTGTACGACTCGGTGAACAACCCGACGTGAATGAGGGCATAATCCAATGTCACACCGCACACCCCCCTTAGGAGAGGTTTTAGGTCAAGGGACCGAAAAAAAGCAGGATGGGCCCGTGGGGAAGTGCTCCGGGCGCTCTTACGTATCTCATAAGGATGAGAATCAAACCATAATTAGTTCTTGGAAGCCTCTTAGTTTAAGGTCTTAGAGCTTGGACCATGAATGCGTAAGGGGATAAATGGACACATGGAAAGGCAGTTACCAAATCCCAACGTGAATAAGGACCTAAGCCCTACTTACCATGTGCTCTCCGGGGAAATGCTCGAGTCGAGGGACCGAACACGAAGGTAGGCTAGGCCCGCGGGGAAGTTCCTCGTGCGCTCCTACGTATCTCATAAGGATGAGAATCAATCCATACATAGTTCTAGAGCGGTAGCGTCCTAACGGCGCGTAGCAGGGACGATATCATCATAGTTTATTGTCATGTGGTTTAGACCAACAACACAGTTTAAGGTCATATGGTTTGGACCAACAACACAGTTTAAGGTCATATGGTTTCGACCAACAACACAGTTTAAGGTCATATGGTTTGGACCAACAACACAGTTTAAGGTCATATGGTTTGGACCAACAACACAGTTTAAGGTCATATGGTTTGGACCAACTACACAGTTTAAGGTCATATGGTTTGGACCAAAAAAACAGTTTAAGGTCATATGGTTTGGACCAAAAACACAGTTTAAGGTCATATGGTTTGGACCAATTACACAGATTAAGGTCATATGGTTTGGACCAACAACACAGTTTAAGGTCATATGGTTTGGACCAACAACACAGTTTAGGGTTGTAAGGTTTTGACCAACAACACAGTTTAGGGTTGTAAGGTTTTGACCAACAACACATTTTAAGGTCATATGGTTTGGACCAACAACACAGTTTAAGGTCATATGGTTTGGACCAACAACACAGTTTAAGGTCATATGCTTTGGACCAACAACACAGTTTAAGGTCATATGGTTTGGACCAACAACACAGTTTAAGGTCATAGGGTTTGGACCAACAACACAGTTTAAGGTCATATGGTTTGGACCAACAACACATTTTAAGGTCATATGGTTTGGACCAACAATACAGTTTAAGGTCATATGGTTCGGACCAACAACACAGTTTAAGGTCATATGGGTTGGACCAACAACACAGTTTAAGGTCATATGGTTTGGACCAACAACAACACGCATGATGAAATAAAGCATACTTGATGTAGGTGAGGATGTAATCCCATACCATCACCGTGCGCGGTTCCGAGAGAGGAGCCTCGGGCCAAAGGGGCCTACGAGAGTTCAACAATCAGGGGGGGTAGAAGATGCTAGCTTCTATTTATTCTGGGCCCGAAACGCAATGTCTGGGTGACTCCACGTTCCCCATGGGGATGAGGATCAAGCTGCATGCATCCTGTAGATAAGAGTCCCAAGAACATACTCTAGCGCTCAGATCATGGGAGCCCCAAGAGACATTGTTACGCAGCTCGGTCTGTCTGACATGGGGGGGGGGGATTACTGAGGGTTAGTACAAGGAGTGTCGAGATTACACCTTGACACAGTGGGGCAGAAAATGACATAAACCAAGCCACCAATATTCAGGGCCCGGGGAAACCGGCGTGACGACTGGGGATTATTGATGACCATGTTCGCAACACAGCATCCTGTCGTGTTAGCCATGGGGAAAAAATGAGCATCAACCGCTGACCATGTTTGCAACGTGGGATTCGTATCAATTTTTTGACTGAAACCCTCGGGGGTGTTGGCCCATGGCGGTAGGAGAGTCCTTGGGAATTGTATCCAGGCCGTTCATGGGGTTCCCTCCAGGTGTGAAGGATGACGGAGACCCGAATTAAGGGGAACATGAAGCTTGGCAAGTGGATGAAACTTCCCTTAGTCGAATCTAGCACTCCAAGTCCTAGACTGGAGTACCCTGAGTATATAAGCAGACCACTGGAAAGGTTCAGAGGGATCAGTCTGAGAGAGGAAAAAAGATGGCGGATCCCCAGGAAAAAGAGGGGGCATAATACCAAACACCTTGGGAACATGGAGATCGTGGGATCTCCTAAGATACGGGGCTGGACCTGACATCTAGGTGTTCAGGAAGTCCTACGTATCCCATAAGGATGGAAATCAAGCCACACGTAGTTCTTGAAACATAGTTTAACATCATGTAGGATGAAATGTGGATCTTAGTTTTAGGTCTTAGAAATGGACCAAGGTGCGGTTTAGGGTAATGCAGGGCCATATAGTTTAAGGTCATGCAGGACAAAGAATGCCTAGATGTAGGGAAAAATGCAGTTTAAGGTCATACTGGACTGTACAGTTTAAGGTCATGTCGGACCAAGGATGCCTGATGTAGGGAAAAATGTAGTTTAAGGTCATACTGGACCGTACAGTTTAAGGTCATGTCGGACCAAAGATGCCTAGATGTAGGGAAAAATGCAGTTTAAGGTCATAATAGACCATACAGATTAAGGTCATGTTGGACCAAGGATGCCTAGATGTAAGGAAAAATGCAGTTTAAGGTCATACTGGACCGTACAGTTTAAGGTCATGTTAGACCAAGGATGCCTAGATGTAGGAAAAAATGCAGTTTGAGGTCATACTGGACCGTATAGTTTTAGGTCATGTCAGACCAAGGATGGTTTAGGCAAATTAATTCTTGAGGAACCTAGAGTTGGTGGGAGGAGTGATACGCTCACCATCCATTGTCACCTGGGAATACGCACCATTGGGAAAGACCTTGTGGACAATAAAAGGCCCCTCCCACTTGGGCTCCAACTTGGGTGATTTCCTGCCGGGAATCATTGGCACTCTAAGATCCAACAACAAGTCACCTTGCAGGAAGGAGCTGAGGCAAACCTTCTTATCGAAAGCTCGATCCATCCTGCTCTGATGCCTTTCAATGTTATGTACAGCGTGAAGCCAACTTTCGTACAACGCTTCCAATTCGGCTAGACGGATCTCGGCAACTCTATCCGGCGCTTGCTGGTCGTAGACCGCCGTGCGCAATGAGGGCAGCTGGACCTCGATGGGAAGGACATCCTTATTCAGTAAGAACCTAAAGTCGAACTGCTGGAGGATCACTACCCAACATGCCAATCGTCCAGTCAACATAGGCCGGCTCAAGATGTATTTCAACAGGTCTACACGAGAGTCCAGTTCTCCCTCGTGGTGCTGCAAGTAGTGCCGCAATTTTTGTACGGTGAATACGAGCGCCAGGCAGCTCTTCTCAATGGGAGAATATCTAATTTCTGCGTTTAGGAACATGCAGATGAGGTAGTAGAGGCTATTCTCCGTTCCCTCGTTGTTCTTTTGGGATAGAAGGGCGCTGAGTGATTTCTCTAGGGCGGTCACATAAAGGACTAGCGACTTCCCGGGAACGAGTGGCATCAGGAATGGAGGTTGAAGCAGATATGGCTTTATTTCCTCAAAAGTGGTCTAACACTCTTCGTCCCACCCATAGGAGGCACCTTTCTTCATGAGTCCAGAAAAGGGCTTACACTTGTCGTCCAGATTCGCAATGAATCGGCGTATATAGGCTAAGTGTCCTTGGAGGCCTCGAAGCTCCCAAATATTAATCGGGGGAGGCATCTGACTGATGGCCTTAATCATCTCAGGGTCGATCTTGATACCTCGATACCTAACAATGATGTCAAAAAACTTTCCAGAGGTGACCTCGAAGGCACAATTCAACGAGTTCATCTTCAAGTGGCGAGAAGGGAGGAACCCAAACACTTTCCCAAGGTCTTTGAGATGGTCCTAGCACTGACGAGATTTAACCACTAGTTCATCTATTTAGTACTCCACCAATGTCCCGAGGATCGACTTGAATATGCGGTGAATATCCCGTTAATAGGTGGCACCCACATTCTTCAGGCCGAAGGGCATAACCCAGTAGCAAAAAGTCCCTTGGGGGTCCCCGAAGGCAGTGAACTCTTCATCCTCAGGGGCTATTCGGATCTGGTTGTACCCGGAGTACCCATCCATGAAGGAGAGGGCTTGGAACCCAGCTGTTGCATCGATCAATATCTCTGTCGCGGGAAGGGGGACGTCATCCATCAGAGAGTGGCGATTGAGATCGTGGAAGTTGATGCAAAACCTGATCTGCCTGTTCTTCTTCCTGACAGGCACAATGTTGGCTAGCTACCTGGGGAAATGGACTTCCATGAAGAAGTTGGCATTAATGAGCATATCAACTTCGGCCTCAACCATGGCACCATGAAAGGGGTTCATTTTTCTGGGAGGCTGCTTGAACCCATGATGGTTTGCTGGGAGGCCAAGGCGGTGGACGGCTACCTAGGGATCTAGTCCCAGCTTCTCATCATAACTTCAGGAAAACACATCACGGTGCAATCTGAGGAAGTCTATGTACCGTTGCCGCTCCTCGGGCGGCATAGCGGCACTGACCAATGTGGGTCTCGGGTCCGCCTCTCTACCGAGGTTCACATGTATTATCTCATCGAACATGGTGGATACGCCCTCCTCAAAGGAAGGAGGAGCATCTTCTATGTCTTCTTCTCCGCTTGTGGAAGGATCGTCCATGGGGGGATCCATTTCGGGGCTGCTCGACCCTGATGGGGAGCTGGAACTGGCTTGGGCGGTAGAGGTCATCACGACGGGAGACTCATGCACCGCGGAGACCATGGCGATGAAGGCGGTTGATCCAATCCCATCCAGCCTTCGGCCCAAGGGGCCATGATTTATGACATCAGAGCAGTGGTGACACGTTGGCTTGAGCCAGTCGATTCTGGCCCGGTGAAATAGAAACGTATGATGTACTATCGTTACCATGATCCCAACGTCCCGATATCGTACAGGGGTAGGAGGATCGGGGATCACCTGATCCTGGTTGGTGTAAGAGTACGGGGTGATTTCCCTCCATCACTTAGACTCGGAAATATGCCTTCCTCTGGTACCCGAGACAACAAAGAACTCTCCCATATCAGGAGTCGTGGCCTCCAACCGATGGATTGGGAAGACATATGCGTCATCCAAACCTGCCCAGGGATTATTCGTGACAGCGGCGGGCTCAACCTCAACTGCCAGGATTTGCATGTCCTTTCCCTTGTAATAATCAGCATCCAGGTAACGAGCTTCACAAGAGGCAAATGGAGACGCATCTCCTTGGAGCATTCCCACTCAACCCTTAAGGGAGTATTTGAGGCACTGATGGTCCGATGAGGGAACCGCTGCGTGAAGATGGACCCACGGCCTGCCCATCAACATGTTGTAGGCGGTGTCCTGAGAGACAACCATGAATTCGGTATTGCCAATTAAGCCACCGAACTGTGTCTTCAGACGGATCTTGCCGAGTGAAATTTTCTCAGTCCTGTCATGCCCCTGGATTCTAAGGTCGGAGGGAGTTAAATCACCCTCGAACAACCCTAGTTTTCGCAGTGTCCGAGTCGGGATCAAGTTAATCCCAGAACCCGTGTCGACAAGGCATCGACGGAATTCCACACCATTGAAATGGCCGGTGATGTACAACGGGTGGATGTGCCCCTGTATGGGAAGGTCTTCATCTTCACCGGAGAACGAGATAACTGCCTGACATTCGGTATCCTCAATCATCTCGGTGTGGAAGGCTTCTACGGCCACTACCTCCATTTCAAACTAGAGGGGGATCCTTAGAGCCTCGGCGAGCACCTCACGCATTTCAGACGATAGGAGAAGGGCCTCAAGGATGGAAAGCCTTGCCGGAATGCCGACCAGATGCTTCAGGACATCGTACTTTCGCGCCAGATGCGAGATTCTACTTACAGGAGGTCGCTATGCGATTGGGGGCATGATGGGCCCTGCTGGCGGGACCGGTGACTGACTGGTACTAGGCACATCCCGCTATTAACTAGATGAAGCCCGGGAGGTGACTGTCGTGCTAGGACCGGAAGGCCATAGTAGGCCAGTGGCAGGGCAAGGCTGATTGCGACGCGGGAAAGGTCGTTCCGCCCGATCTAGCAACACAAACAGTGGTGGAAGTGAACCTGTAGTCACCAGGTGTGGAAGTCGCGAGTGATTATCTCTATACTGGGCATGCTTCCTAGTCTCAGTAGTGTGAACGGCCTGACTGGATGTGACGACTTCCGCGCCCCGGCAATTCATGTAGCCACAGCTCTGTCGACGTTGGCGGCGGTTGGGGACATTGGGGAGGTCCACCTAGCACTCCTCGTCATCAGGAGTCAAAAGGGGATTTACCAACTCTACGGTGTTGACCAAAGCGTACCCCGGAATTTCAATCGAGGAGTCATCCACCACCGGACGGGGTCTCAGAGGGATCCCCATTTCCGGGGGCATGAAATTTCCAAGCGTGCATGAAGATGACAGCAACGGCCGGGCACTTTCTTTCTTCTTGCGCCGCAGCCTGCTCTTCTGGGAAGAAGTAGGCTAGGAGGACGATCCCAAAGCGGCGCTCGCAGACTCTGAGGGCTCTAGCTGACTCAGGCGGGTACAAATGATTCCATGGGCACGGTCGACCATCCTGCGGGCCATCCGGTCAATATACTTCCGGGACCCACGGTCGGAAACCTATTCCCACCCATCCTTGTTGTCACTACTTCCATCTGATCCCACGAAGACACCTGCCACCTGTGCCGGGGCTGGGCCCAACCTAACTATGTTGTTGTCAATCTGGTATTGGAGCTAGTCCTTGAACACATAGAATTGCTGGATAGTGTCTCCCAGGATCCGGTGATAAGGGCATTAGTTAGGGTGATCAGTGAGACACACCTCTTCTGGCTTCCGGCACTCAGGCAGCCGCCCGATCCTCTGCTCCAAGGCGCTACGGAAATAACCGAGGACCTGGGCCTCACCAAACAAGTAAGTCCAATTCTTTATATCTAGAAAGGGGGCTCTTAGGGGCTGACCATGACCAGGGGCCGGAGGATCAGGCCAAGGAGGCAGAGCCGGATTACCTCACTTAGGTGGTGGCGGTGCGTTACGCGGAGGCACCTAACGATTTTGAGGCGGTCGCTGCTGGGTTAGAGGCTATGCCTATGGGGGAGTACCCTTATGATCCTACTGAGCTGGCCTCACTGGCTGCAACTCTAGCTGTCTGGGGGACTTTATCTGGGCCCCAGCTGAAGGCTCGGCTCTGGCGGATCTTTTTTCAGAGATTACAGGAGGCAGCAGGCGTGCCTAACCGGCATGTTGCAGGGCTTCATCGAGGCACTGAGCCTTGTCAGAGAATTCCTGGAACCCTCCAGGGTAATTCCGTGTGATCAGAGAAGGAACCAACTCCACCTTGACGTTCCATACACACATCGTCAGTAATTTCTACTGACTCAGTGGCATGTCAAGGGAGTACGTGAGCCCCTTCCACCGGGCGACGAAGTCCGCGACTCGCTCCCCGGGCCTTTTAATGCACCTGAAGAGGTCTGAAATGTTTTTCTTCCGGGTTGTGGACCTGAACTGGTATAGGAATTTCCGGCGATGGTCCTCCCAGCTAGTCACAGATCCAACAGGGAGCTGGCTGTACCAGACGAATGCTGGTCCTTCCAGTGTCTGAACGAAGCACCAGAGCTTGGCAGCCTCCTGCTGCATCGGAGTCCCTAACATATTCCCGCACCTCGAGTTGAAGTGGTCCAAGTGTTGTGGCGGGTCTCTAGTCCCGTTAAAGGGGGAAAAGTGGGGTTCTCAAATCCCGGTGGGGCATGCATGTCATCCACCCATGCAGGGTATGGCTTGCCATCTGGTGGGACTGCCACCTGCCGAGTTTCCAGGGCCTCCAAGCGGGCGATGAGTGCTTCCATCAGATCATCCGGATGTGGATTCCTATCCTGACAAGGATCTCTAACCACAAGCGCGTTTCCAGGCTCTTCGATACGGTAGTCACACTCAACGGCTCGCGGGGCAGCTGGCGGCGACGACGCCCGGCCATCATGCCCCTGGGTAGCTCCTCAGGGCAAGGACGATTTCCGTCATGGGGTCCCCCAGCCACAATAGAGCTGGGGCAGAGGGGACTGAAGGCCGGGGTGCGAGAAGCACCGGGACAGATGTCGAAAGGGACATGGGGAGGACCTCCATGTGAGTGAGCGACTGGATACACAACGGCTCCATACTCACAACCGGATGTAGGGAGAGTGACCTCATACCCCATGTAGTGGGCGCTGGAAGGTGTCATACCCAAAGCATAGCTGTCACGAAGAAGCTTTCGGCTTTCTAGAGTGGTGGCACGGAATGAGCCTTCATGGTGAGCGGCACTACCACGGGTTGGTCCGCAGTGGCCATTGCCAGTGTCCGCGACCTGGAGATTCGACCCAACTTGCATGCAGGGTGTTCGGGGTTTTGATCCCAGTCGGCCACATGGCTGCCCCTGCTCAACGTGTGCGAGGATCTGGTAACAGGAGTCAGCAGTGGCTCGGGCCACAGTGGTTGCTGATGTTGGTGCCCCAGGACGGGAATTCTCTCCCGCTCGCGCCCGATGCTGGCGTCGAGTCAGATGGGTCGGAACTGGTGGTGCGGGCATGAAGATTGTCTACTCCTCGGCTCGAGGAGTCGGGCGGCGGTGTCGTCACAGCCTGGCCGGGGTTTTTTCTGTTAACCCCTACGACAGATCGCCGATCGGGTGGACCCGGACATCCCCCACCTCATTGGCATAGGGGAGGGATGTGTCAAGGCGCTCTGGGGATAGGCTCCCGAAGCGGTTGACCGTCGGAGTGGGGAGCGGTGGCTCCCTGCGTGGCCCTCGAGGGCGGTGATGGTGGTGAGGCAGAGCCGCCTCTAGATCCAAACGGGTCATACCCTTAGTGGGGATGATCCCTTTATCATCGTACCTATGAACCAGGTCATTGATCACCCTCTGCTGGATGATTTCTGATGGGGAGAGGGGGCGCAAGCGCCCAGCTGCTATGGCGGTCGAAGTCGGAGAGACAATGGAATAGGTGGGACCGCGCGGGGTAGCTGCGTCGGTACTGCCCCTGCCCCTGTGATGGTTGGCAGGTGGCGATCGAGATCCAAATACAGTGATCTGATTCCTGGAAGCAGGGAGATGAACCCATTAGCATCAACAGGAAAGGAGATCAACAACCAAGGCCCATCGTCATTCCGTCTTCCATGGTCGGTGAGAGAGATCCGCGCTGACGACGTCACAAAATGGAGTGGTCAACGTCCTGACGGCCTTGATCCATGGTGGGTCCATGTTCCGGTGAAGCTTACCCAGACCCGGGGACATGATAATCTTCTGACGCCACGACCGCTACCATTCCCCGTATTGAGGAGAAGAGCTTCACATCTGGTTCAACATTTTTGTTGATCTGATGCTTTTGCCGGGGCACGCACATCCATCTGTGGGGAGGACACACTGCTTGTTACCCCGCATTCCCTCTTTCCAAAGGTTGGCGGCATCTGTTGCTTGTTCAGGGACTTCTGATCCTTGATCGAAACCGGGATGATGGGATGTCGGTTCTTCCTTCCTTGAATTCCTCCTCGGAGCTCATCACCTATTCCGAGTCTCCCTCATAGATTTAAGACGGGTTCTTGAAGCTCATTCCCGGTGCCATATATACATGGACGCCAGTTAATTACACTGCTTCTGTCAAGACGCTCCAAGGGGTCTTGTCGGGGCAGCATCCTTCGGTGAGGAGAATGGTCACGTTGGGGTGTCGTTGGCATGTCTGTCTTTGGTCCCTCAGCCTAGGGCTTCTCAAGGGTGTGGAAGCCTGAGGCATCCTACATCAAACATGGGGAATGTGTACCATATGAGTTTTTCGTCAGCTTCCCATGTTTAACACAGGGTATGTCGCGAGTTTAACGTCTTTCGGAGATGGGATACAGATTAACGACATGCGGGACGAGATACAGTTTAACGTCATGCGGGGCGGGATACAGTTTAACATCATGCAGGATGAGATACAGTTTAACGTCATGCGGGATGAGATACATTTTAACGTCATGAGGGATGATGGGATTTGGGAATACGCTCTAAGGTGGCCCAATGTGGTCAGGGAACCGACATGGAGAGGTCGGTACGACCAGGTGGTGGGCTTGAACCTCGTGGAGGCTTCCTAAGTACCGTGCGTTAGCACAGATCAATGTCCACGTAGTTCTTTGTGATGGGTCTTATGCTCTGAGGCGGCCCGTAGGAGGATGTCATGGTCGATGCGTGCTCTAAGCCCATATGAGTCATGCTCGGTGTGAGAAACAAGAGGCAGTAGGGACCAGACGATCACGTCGCGAAGGGTGCGTCCTTGAGAAGCAGAATGGGGCTTATGCGTTGAGCGGCCCAAAGAGGAAACAGGGGCTTACGCGTGGTTAGCGGACCTTGGTTCCGGGGATTACTCCATGGTGGAGGCCCGTGGTGCGACAAAGCGCAGTGGGAAAAGGACTCCACTGGCCTTGGCAGGGGGGACGTATGGTGATGCACAGGTTCACCCTTCCGTAAGAGAGGCTAGGGGCTTACGCTCTGAGGCGGATCTTCCCCCACAAAAAAACACCACTCCGAAAAGGAGGATCTCATTACTTGTGAGGAAGAGTCCATTCTTGTGGAGACAAGTGGGCGTAAAGAATGCCCGAGCTGGGGGGACCCTGCGTGCGAATCACGGGGTCAGACCACTGTTTAACGTCATGTGTTAAGGACGAGGTGCTTAGAAGTTTAACGTCCTGCAGCTTGGATGAGGTGGGTTCGCTCCACACCCCTAGGGCTTAAATGCCCAACTCCCTCTACCCCTTGTGGGAGGGAAGGAATCGGCAAGGCCATAATGAAGGGGGGCCGCAGGGCAAACCACCGGGGGGTCCACGTTAGTGTGGCTATACTAAGAAGCAATAGTTGTTAGCGTGCCTATGCGGAGAAGCATAAGGCAAAGCAACACAACGGGAAACACGGCCCAAGGGACCTTGAGGTAATATCGCACGAGCCTATAAGTCCGTACGAGAGAACAATGCATGGCGCACATGCCCGGCAGGGGAAACATCAGGTTCCGGTGCAGGGCAGCAGCCTAGGGGCGTCATGGTGAAGGGTCCTGGGCTTTGCGCGCAAAAAAAGAGGTTTGCGCGCAAAACACCAGGACGATGCGCAATTGGAGTAAGGGAATTGTGTGTGGAGAGGGAATTACATGTAGGGTTTTTCGTGCATGGCAGGGCATTGCGCGCACAAAACACGGATTGCGCGCAAGGCTGGAACCTGGGGAAGGGGGAAAATTCACTGAAGCTGGTGGATTTGTGCGCAAAGGCAAACTCCGGGGCAAGGTTTCGAGAAATGAGGGATTACCAGTAAGTCATCTTGCACGTGGGGGGATCTGAATTGCGCGCATTAGTGCTTCTTCGAATTCCTCAACACCCAAACCGCTCGGGGTCACCTTCTATTTATAGGCGACGTCCGATGCAGAATCCTGGAAGCATGCGAAATCTTTCACACCAGGAGCCGCCGGCACGCAAAACCTCGCCGAGCAGAACCGGGGAGCGCAAAGATTTCATGCCTCATCGGCTCAATTTTGTGAAACCCAGAGATACTATGTGTGCAAAACAATTTTGCACGCGGATCCTCCTTTATTTCGCTCACCACATCCCGGGCCTCCGGATCGGGGCTCAGATTCCGAATATGACTTTTCTTCGTCATTTCGAAACATCATCCGAGATTTATAGACTTTTTTCGGCGTCAACAATACTATTTAATAATAATATTTGTATGAAATCACTCTACTCCTTGTTTTTTATTACCATTTCATCTTTGTTTTTATGAATCAACAACCACCATTGATATGAAATTTTTGTGAGATGGAAAACATCTATGAAAAATTTCTACCTTTCACTAGTCCCTAAAGTGAGAAATATCCCCTCTAAAGAACATATCTAAATACCATATAAAAAATTATTGTTAATCTAAATACTGAGGGAGGATAATGATTCATGAAGTGGAATAAAACTGGTTTTCAATGTGGCGGATAAGAAGACTTCTCCATACAGGAAAAGATATTTTCTATAACCTGTGTCACCTACCTAAATGATTTTATTATTTGGTCAACTTTATCTCTAAGGTCATTAACATTATGAAAGGTAAATCCCAAAATAGATTACACGCATTGATATGGTTCTCATTCCATTAATTAGGAAATATTTCAAAATAACCGGATACACAAGAGTTTGTTATAACATTATGAAAGATAATTTATAATCCCAAAATATGTGAAATTCATAACATAAATAATAAAATTTATGAATAGATAATCTCCAAAAAGATATTTATTGTCTAATAATATCAACATAGTTAATTCCTTAGAAAAATTTATTTTTTATTCGATACTTATACTAAATGATTATCATGGTGTTATTCCCCCTAATATATGTTTTCCAAAATATATTTCTTAATGTTTCAAAAAATCTACCTAAGAATACAACTATAGAGACTCATCCACAGTAGCCTAGATCTAGTGTAAAAATTATTACAGTGGGATAAGATATGAGGAATCACATCCCATTATACAGAATAATTTTTTAGTCCTTTTAATCAAGATTTATATATAAAATTCACATCATTTTTTAAAACAAAAGGAAATCAATGAATTTTTTTTGAAAATTTAAATATTACCCATTGAAAATTAAATCATATGAATCAAAATAATACATAATAAAGGGGTGATCTCATATTCCATGTAAGTGTAATCATATAGGGGAATCTGTGATTAAATAAAAAATATTAAACACAGAAATGTAAATAACTAAAATACAATTAGAATAATCAATAAATGTAATGATAATATTATATAGATAAATGATAATGAAATAATTCATAACAAATAAACTTACTATGATACAAAATCATAGAAATTATTACTAATTAAATAATCACCTGAAAAATCAATAACTGAATTCATAAGGATGTAATGCATAATTTTATACATATAAAAAATTCTATCGAGGATTTTTCCATGAAATAAAATAAAATTGAGTGATTTTACAATAGATCTATATAAATAGGTAATGTATCTACAAAAATAAAAAAAATTCTCATGAGACCACCTGAAGCATTATGGGGTGATAGTGGGCCCCACCCTTCACTTATAAGGTCCAATACATTCCTCATATGAAAATGGTGAAACGTAATGGGAATAAAAATTCATATTTAAACTATAATATAAAATTTAAAACCTTCAAAAATCTATCAACTTAATCATAAACCATCTAGAGTTATGTGATTTTTAAAAATATTATATAACTTCTATCATACTTTTTATAATCTATCCAAAGAAATAAAAATTGTTGTATAACTAGAGTATACCACCATTAAATACTATGTATCATCAAATAATTTATTTTGATATGGAAATTTATTTTTAAGGATCACAAGAAATAATTAATGGGGGAAATAACATTCAATTTAATATGTATAGTTGTATTCATAAACTAGGAAATTCATAGTATTTTTTCAAAATACTCATTTTTGAAAACAAATTTTTAATAAATAATTTCATGAAAATTAAGAAAAAATGTATATAAAAATAACCTTATAAACATTAAAATGAATATTATATGAAATCAATGATATAATGTATCTTAGTTCATATATTCCATATAATTTAAAAAGATAATTCATATTCTACTGTAAAAAAGAGTTAAAAGTATTTCTTTTGGGAAATGACAAAAGATTACTTTAAATAAATTACTAATAAAATTAAATAATGGGTAAAAAATTCATTTATAAATCACATTTATAATGGTATATTATTTTTAAAACCATATTTATAAGTAATGTATTTATGTGGAAAATACTTCTTGAATGAATATAGATATTAGGTCGAATGTTCACAAAAATATTTCTCTAAAAAATATTTTCAAGTTCATTTTATGTAAACAAGAGGATAAAATTTCCCTTCTATATAAAATATTTCATGAATAGAGACATGAAAAAAATATTAATATTTATAGATAAATATCATATAATTCCATCGTGGAATATTTAATAAAAAATAATTTTGGATGACAATGATATTTTGAAATAAAACTATAAAACATTGATAACATTTAATTCATATGACCCCATAAATAAATAATGGTAAATGAAGCATTAAATATAATTATGATAAAGTGATCCATGTTATTATATAAAAAATATAAATATATACACAACAAAATATAAATAAGTGGTAGATATGATATATATCTCAAAAAAGTAAAAGTGAGTTGAGAAACCCATACTAATGAATGAGTTTGGTTAAAAGTGATTTAAATTCTCATATAGTGGTTTTAAAGATGTTTTTAACATATTATATAATGATATTAATGTTTATAATATTATATATTTTCCTTTTATACACTACTATAACCCATTTGATAATAATGTTTCACAATTTTCACTCATTCAGGTGTAAATTGCCTTGTTTTTTCAATAATGATATGATTGGACCATACATATTATTTTTCAAATTAATGGTATAATCATTTTAAAAATAATAATCATGAAATAAATATCATATTTATACATTGATTTTAATTTTAAAATAAATCTTTAATTGTTTTATAAAAACTAAATTGCATTATGATCATGGAGACAGTTGGAAGCACGTACTCAAGAGTAATTGTACAATTTTTTAATGATCATTATTGAAAGAAGGTAGTAAATATTTTAACATACTATAATTATAATAATATCACTAAATAATATTTTATTTCCGTAAATATAGTTTTATATATCATTCATGTGGTGTGGTGATCAAAAGAAAGGAATGTTGCTTTGTGAATGCTATTATCCACACGTACGTGAACAATGTTATAATGTTTAAACTTAAGAAACTCAAGTATTATATTTTTATAATTCTAATTAGGACACAAATATCAAAATTATTTGATTTATAAAATATATATTAATGTAATATAATCTTTTTAAAAAACATGTAATGAGTCAGTGAAAGAGGAATCACATCACTTCACGATGTGGTAGTCTGTGGTACAAATAAGTGATGTTATCTTATATCCTATGAAATGGATTATATAAATATTATAATGAATATTGAGGAATAATTATTTTATAAATATCATATATATACTTTTTATCTATCTTCATTTTCATTAATGAATGGTGATAAGGGGATAATGAATGACATCAGCTTGCTAGGCGATAGTCCTTCATAAAAATTAATATTTTTTTCAAAATAAATTTGATTGATGTGGGGATTGATGTAGGACATACCATTATTATAAATAAATATTTTTATATGTAATATAATTAGGGTATTAAATTATCCATGTATAATAATAATTGATGAATTTTGAGGTAGAAATAAAATAAAAATACTTGTTGAAGAACATTTATTCTGTTTCGAGTAACCTCCTTAGGTTTGAACCTAAATACATATTATATTATAATTATACCCAAAATAATTCTCCCAGGATTATAGGATGGAAGATGTGGTGTTATTTGGTTATTTTATATTCAAATAAAAAATAGATTTAAAGTGTGATGATGAGATGATATGGGGTGGCCTTGTAAAATTCAGTTGAGTTAAACAGGTGTAATGTTTTGACGACAAATGATTTACCAACCATTTTCACTTGAAAAAAGTGTCCAAAATAAATGATTATATACACTAATACATGATATGGTCTCAATCTTTCCATAAAAATGATTTTATACATTTTTTATCTAAATTTAACCCTTATCCTTTGTCCATACCCCCCCCCAGAAAATCCATTTGTATCATAACATTGGTAAATAATTTTTAATGCTTCACTATTAATTTATTATAAAAAAAAGATAAATTTAGTCGATAGTATAAAAAAATCTGAATCTAAATATGAAATCCATTTTAATAAATTTTATTCACATATGTGGAAAATGTATTTCTAAAATTAATCCTGCAAACGTGCAGACAATGTGGGGGTTGTTATGAAAAAATATTCAAATTTTAAGAAGTTTTTTTGTCCAAATTCAATATGAAATTGATTAAAATTAAATAAATTGGAATAATATATATATATATATATTTTAGTTAAATTTAAATACAATTCAGAATTTATTTTTTTACGAATAATTTAAATGAAATGTTAGTTTTTAATTAAAATGAAAAACATTTATTTATTCAATATAAAAAGAAAAATTTAAGAAAATTCCCAAAAATTTACACTAATATAATTTTTATATTAATATTTTAAATGTAATGAATATTTGTTAATATAAAGTTTCTAAAAGTGGTAAGCATTAATTATAAATTATTTAGTCAATTCATGAAAAAACGTCTTTATATAAAAATAATGTTTTTTATAAAAAAACTAATTTTATTTGAAAATATGGAAATTTTATTCTTCTTAATAAATACACATTTTGATTATTTCTTGATTTTTTAAACAATAAAATTATTATAATCTAAATAGTAATATTCATAAATTCCAATTTAATGGCTTGGTTATAATTATAATGCTCAAATATTAATATTTTAGCAGAGTATCACGTTTTATCAGAACCTTGTGTTGCCTGCATTTAAATATATCAAAGAGATTGAATTTATTTAAATGATAAAAATTACAATTTATTAGGATTATATAATCTCTAATAATCTTGGTGTTTAATTTCAAACATTCTAACTAATATGATAAACATATATTAAAATATTATTATGTTACATAAATGTAGTATTAGTGGTTATTATATTATTTTATCTATATATGAGTGATAATATCATTGGTCATTTAGGTTAGAGAAAAATAGTATAATTGTAAATTGTTTTATTTGAAGACAATTAATTTTCGAACAACACAAGATTGAAAATAGAGTTAATAAATGGTTATTGGTTAATGGTTTGAAATCAAATTCTAATGATATAATATTTATTAACATCTTGGATCCTCTTTCAATTGAATAATTTGTGAGAGGTTAGGAAATCAGTTCACCTTTCACCATTGACTACAATTTTTTTGGTGAGGTTAAAATAAATTAATGTCACCCTATGGTATTACTATTGGTAATATGTAAAAAAATATAAATAATTAATCACTCTAAGATAGATTGGGAAATTACTAATTATGTCTTGTTATTTATAATCAATATAATTGTGTACACCATCGCTTTGATGTTAGTGAACAATATTCAATCTCCTCACCAGTTAACTATGTCCCATTCCATCATGTATAATCTAAAATTGTGTAGAGGGAGATTATCGATGCTTGAATAAGGGAAAAAATAATATATATATAAAATCAATAAAAATTACCTATGATATAATCGTTTTTTAGAAAATAATGAAAATTTTATAACAAAAGGTAAAAATATTAATCATTTATATTCAAATATCAAGAATTAAAAATAGAGATAATTAGAGTATATAATAATAGTAAGTATTATCAATCAATTTGAATGGAAACATAAATGTCTGTGAAAGAATAAGTAAATAAAAAATTAATAGAAATGGAAAATAAAAACCAAACAAGAAAATAACAGGAACAATTTTTATTATGAACTATCAATAAACTGAAAACATTTGGTGAAATACTGATTTTCTATATCCCTATATTCCCAATATGTTTTCTAGTAAAATCCCTATACTTTTCATTTCCTACATTTTCAGATCATTGGATTTTTATTCATATTTATTTCTTATCATCAATCATATCATCCCTAAATTATATTAATATGTAAGGGTTGTTATGGAAAATAAATTTTAACAAATTATATATTCATATAAAAATATTAAATAATAAAACATTATAGAAATTAATTGGATGAAAAGAATGATAAATTGAGTATAATAATTGTCGAAACAATTGGACTCATGTTTAGCAACATGTGTAACAAACTGGTTACCACGTGTTTTAATGCCTTATTGGAGGAGTAATTTTAACCTAGAAGGTTCTATTGCTGGGTATTTAGTCATGGGACATAAATAGTTATATTTTGAGGTCAGAGTGTTCATAGTGGAAAAACTATAATAGACTTTTAAATTTATAGAAAATATACACAATGTAATCGATGATCATTCTATCCCTCTCCATTTAAGGTCAAACCCCATAGGTTAGTTGATGAGAAACCACTAACTAGATGAGGGGAATGGAAGAGATGATTTTTAATAGAACATAATCCAAGATAGTCAGTTGTCTTCCTCAAGATATCCATAAAAAACAACCATATGAACCTACATTAATAACAATATATCTTCCTTCTACCCCCTTAGTTGGGTCGGTTAATCACCTATATTGATACTAAATAAATAAAGGATGAAATTATAAAAAAATTGAAAACACAAAATGGAGTTTGTGATTAGTAAAACACCTTCAGAATATGGGATATTATAATCACCACCTTTTAATGATAATAAAATAATGAATAAAATAATCATCGTAATTTATAATATAACAAAATATTCACATTGAATGATTAAAAATGATAAATATTCTAAATATATTTAAATATTTCAGATTGAAATTTTATAATCGATTTCAAGAGGAAATTAAATAATCAATCTAAAAATATGATTGTAATTTTTTTGTAGAACCATTAAAATCTATGTAGGATATTAAAAATTTATTTTATAACACATTTAAAAATTATATAATATGATATAATTTAGAAGTTATTTTGAAAGATGATAAATAAAAACATACCATTATAGAAAACAAATCATCCCCCCCTTATGAAAAATAATAGATTTCATACTATCCCCCTTTTCATTATAAAATGAATTATTTATTAGGTTAGAATGATAATTGAAAATGAAAATAAATCATATGAGGATTATAAAAGGTATCATTTAATAATGATATCAATTCCTTAAGGTTGAATGTGAATAACCATAAAAGAGATCCACAAAGAACCGTACAAGAACTGTAATAAAAAAATTTAAAGATAAGGAGAATGAGTGTTCCTTTTAAATATTGGAATGAAAAAATGGTGACCATGATTTTTAGCATCATACATAATAAAAATTGACATGCCCCATATATCTATATCTATGTGGATATTATGATGATTATAGGTATAAGTGACCCAATAAAAATATTTCATATGGAGAGAGGCTGTGTGGTCCATGTTTATGTGGTGTCGATGAATTGTCTCCTCAATTGTGGTTAAACAAAAATCATGTCCCCCTAAAAAGTTTAAAATCACTTATGTAAATGAATCTCATCAATTAAGAGTATAATTAAAGGGCGAATCATGAGTTTGAATTTTCCTGTTAGTTTGAACATCATCTAGAGGATACTATTTCACAACATATGCATTAATATAACCATTAATATCATACACATCACCACCACCAACATCCTCATAGTCTACATAATGTTTCTCATTATCTTACATATGATCATTCTCATCTCCATATAAGGGGTAATTCGCAAAATTATTGGAGGCATATAATATTAGGGCACTCTTGAATCCAGATCTGGGTAGTAAGTTTTAAGGAGCCAAGGAAGATCTAATATACAATATTAAAGTTTTAGATTCCATCAAATTAACATAAATTAAACCATTATATGGTTTAAACACTATGGCATGATGGTTTCAATAATTGAATGTCATCAAGGTTGATACTATCATAGGAAAATATATGAATGAGGAAGCAACCAAAACAAAATTACATAGATCATTTATGATATGATTAAATATAGAACATAGATAGAATAATATATCTTATGATATTGAAATTTTAATTCAAAAATATATTATATAAGACAAAGATAAAAATAAAACTGATGGCCTTATTTTGACAAATAGTAGGGGTTATTTAAGTTCAAGTAAAGATATAAAGAATTAAATTTTAGAGATAGAGGTGTAGTAGAAAAAAAAGATTGATGAATCATATCCTGAGATACAAAAGGCATTATTTATTTAATAAAATGATATATTACATTTAATGATACCATGGTTTAATGAAAAAGAACTAAATTTTTTTAATTCCCATTAAATTACATATCATTAGAGAAGTGACTGAAATTGATTTAACATTTACATTGGATTGTACGGAATCATAATTATCCTCAAAATTAAATCTAGATGTGTATAAATATTAATGATCAATGAAGGGGTACAAATATCATTATATGGATGTTATAATATTTAGGAAACACATGGAAATAAATAATATTTTTAAAATTAAGACTATAATTTATAATCAAAAGAGTTTTGATAACTGTACCAAGAGTAATGATTCTTTCATGAAATATTATTATTGAGTTTCTTAGATATAGGAGAATATTATGGGTTTTCACCTTTTCCAGTTGCATTAGAAAAATAATATTGTGTACAATAGGATTCCACAATTGAAATGAACAAAATTTTTACCTGCGAATATTCATTAGAAAAGTAAGAGAACACAAAGATAAATTAAATGGAAATTTTTGATACATTTTATTAACATATAGAGGAATGATAGACCCATAGGATTAAAGAAGTTGGGATTTGAGGGAATGGGAAATAAATGGAGAGATAAAATATATAAAGAGGAATCAAGTGTAATGATGGGCGTTTTATAAAAACATATCAATCTTCAAGAAACCAAAATGTATATGTCTTGACATAATGGGTGAGCTAGTGAATTCCACTAGGTAACTGGTGGAGTTATTAAAAAACCAATATTTGTGTGAATCTCATCGAAAATAGGTTGAAAACCTACCTACTGGCCAATTAGTTGTCGGGTAGCTCATTTATAATTTTTTAAAATGAATATTTTAACAAAAATTAATTTTTTTCTGTGAGATAAAAGGATCAATTTATTCAATAAAAATCCTCTATTTATTTAATGAAATTTTTTTCAATAAAAATAAATAAAATTATATTAACTAAATATATAATGAATAAGTATAAAACTTATAATTCAATCGTGATCAATTTTTTTTTTCAAATTATATGTATGAAAATGCTATAGGAATTTCTATATTATGTGAAGGAGTTAATATAATACCATTAAAAAATCCCACATAACAAAACTATGAAAATATATATCGTGCAGTTTGTTTTAAATATTAACTAATTGAACTCTAGCATGATATTTCCATTTTTAAGGTGATCTCTTAATAATATTTTTATAAGGTCAATGTGCTTAGTTTGAGAATTATATAAAATTTTCCTATGGATTTATATTCCAAATCATCCATCGAAATAGTTAAAAAATTTAATTTCTTACTACATTAAGTGTCTAAGGATTTTCCATGTTTGTGACTTGTACCACATTTACTTTTCTTATATAATTTCCATCCTAAACTATATATAACATAAAAAATTTATATTCAAATATGTTACCATTCTATTAAAATTAACCAAAATTGTTTCCTAATTTTAATATTTTTTTATATATTTAAATTATTTTAATTGTGATTAGTTTTTATTAGCATGAAAATGAACATAGAGGAAAATAATAAAATGTCATCCATCCATGACAGGTCATGATAAAGAAGGATCCCAGTAATACCTCTATACATCTTATTATCTATCATTTTATTGAATTAATATAATTATTTTCATATAATAAGTATATCATAGTTCGTTTCATTAATGTTATGAAAATTTTAATCATTCATTAGATAGAATTACATGTTATTGAAAAATATTTCCTTATTTAGCTAAATTTTATTTTTAGGGAAATAATTTATTCAACTATAAAAATAGATTATATTTCACTAAAAATTAAATATAAAAAATCATTGAATCTATATTCTTTTATTGAAATAAAACCATGTTAATAAATTTTAATAATCAAAATATCCTTTGATATTTGACTTTAAATAAGTTGAATATTATTTTCCCAATTAAATCTCTTGTATTAATTAAATTTAAATAGGCAGACAAATCCTTATGGAGAAATTTAAAATTTTAAATACATTTGGATATATTTAAAAAATTATTTGAATATAATTCCGACCATAAATATAAAAGTTTTTTCAACAAAATTTTATCAACAAAATAAAACCATTTAAAAAGGAACGTTTAAATATTAATTGGAAAATAAAAAAATTAAAATTAGTTTCTAATGAAAATAAGATTATAATTGAGTCTAGACATGTTTTCCTTGCACAAGTCGCCCATTAAATAATTTTTTCATCTAGATTATATCCTTTACATATGAGTACATATTTGATACAGGTGAATTTACAAAACTCATATATCATATTTGAACGAATTCCTTTTGTTTCAATAATGGGATAATCAATTTTTCATTTAACATATGTCCAAAATAATATCCTTATAAATTTTTTCAACTGATATAAAAGATAAATTACAGATTTTCCATCATTCATAGTATCATAAATATTTATGGTGTCTTATTGGGAAACAAAATCATGACATTAAAACACATTTAATAAAGATCTTCAGGTATGAGTAGTATATAGAAAATAACTAATTAAATATTATAATGGATAAAAGGATTACTTCACTAATTCATTGGGTAATACTTTAAATGGTGTTTCCTTCAAAAAAAAATTCCATAAAATGAGATAGATCATTCAAATTATATTTTACCAGATAACATTATCATAATCATTTTGGGGATGTGTTTTAAAATTACTATCATAATAATAAACATGGATTGATTTCTAAATTGTATTGCTCATTTTATTAAATATTATTTATATTTACATAAGTTAGAGTATCTATGGAAAATGCCTTCATTATATAGGGGATCAAATTTTTCTATGTTTTAATTGGTCTTAATAATATAGTTTTTAAATCCAAACACTATAAAATGGACATCATTAGGAGGTTTTATGTTTGAATGATAATAAAAATAATTTTAAGGGTTTTTATATTTATAATATAGTTCATGGTAAAACTCTAGCTAATGACCAGTTCTCCTCAAATATATTGAAGGAGTTTTAATTTATTAAACAGAGTTCATAAAATCTTTTGTAGATGTCAATTATTTCATTATAAAACTGTATTTTTCTAGGGTGTTCTTGAAGTGTAAAATGAATTATACCCTCATGAATTAAAATTTTCTTCAAAAAATTTGTCTTCAAAATATATCATAGGATAACTATAAATAAATATTAATATTTTATCATTTTACATTTTTTGATTTATTTATTTATTTATTGATTAAATTTTATTCTTCATTTGATGTCGTATGAAATAATGAAATTTAAATATTATATAAACTATGTCATTTAGATAAATTATAAGATTTTCCCCTTATAATTTTAACACCGGTATGACAAAATAAATGAAGGATTACTTGCTCATGGAAAGTATATGTGGATACTCAATTTTAAGAATTCATTTAATGATAATGTATTTTATAATGATGTAAATATTCATAAGAAATTTCAATGCTGATATTATATTTCGGTAAATGTCATACAAGTTGATTTTGGATGTGTTTTAAATTTTTAAGTGTTATACAATGGCCAAGGTGAATATTCAATAACTATGAATAAATATATCAAGAACAATAACACATAAAATGTTTCATATTATAATATTTTAAATAAAAACATTAATGGTCAGAAATTGAGATGTTAAAATTAAATTTTTTCAATTGGATTGAAAAAATTACAAGATAATCTTATTAAATGAATATTTAAATCTATTATCACATAAAAAGATAAAAAAAAATTAGGTTTTAAACACTTAACATACAAAATATCGTTTATTGTAATAAAATTTAGAAAACCAACCACTCTTATTATTATCTTACTCATTTAATTATCAATGATGGTGAAATTCTCCCTATTATGATCTATAAGATATTTTAACATAGAGTTGTCAAATCACATGTGCCCCAGGAACATACTATCGATGTACCATGTATCTCATTGTTATTTCATGTTGAGAAATTTTTTCAAAATATATAATAATGATACCAATGAATTTTTAACTCTATTAAATTAATGTCTAATAATGATATCTAATAAAGGAAAAAACCCATTTTATAAATAGAATATTTTAAAATAATACTAGATAAGAGGCATTTTCTTTTTTGTATCTCATTATTATTATATTTTAATAGTATTCCAAATAATATTCTCTAGTTTAAGAAAAAAATCAAAATTTATCTTGACAGAATATTATTAATAGATTATTATTTTTAGTGGCACAGACAAAATTCTAAGATCCAAACCTGAAATTAATTTTCACATGACATGAGGTTCCTATATTAGTTTTATATTTTTAATATTTGGTGAATATTTCTTGAAAATTTAATATTTTTTTATAGTTGATTTCAATATTTCTACATTAGGATACTTATTTAAAAATAAATAAAATTCATCTATTTCTTTTTATTGTTTCACCATTAAAATAATTTATTGATAATACAATTATATATGCTCTTGATATTTTGTGGAGAGTTTAAAAAATTTATCCTATAATTTATCTAAATCATATTTAATTTCTTAAAAATATTGATATAAATATCAACATATGCATTTTTTCACTAGAGGGACTAATATCATGCACTCAAAGTAGAAAAATTGAATGGATTATTAATTTATTTCTTATATTTCATCTTTTTTTTAATTTTTATGTACTTCACCCTGTTGTTTCACTTATATATTTCATTTAATGAAATCTATATATGATTTCATATGATTCTTCTCAATTTTTTAATATTGTATTGATTTCTTATTATTCATTAATAATTTCATATTTCTGAATAGGTGAAAAAAATTTGAATCCCTAATAGAAAATTCATCATTGATTTCATTGAATGAAATTTTCTTCAATTACATAACGAAATAAGACTTATTTTTATATTTACTCTACATGGTAATCTCATATGTTAGGTCAGACCAAATAATTTCATCAACATGAATATTCCTGATGTCCTTTTCTTTTTGAATCATTGATATCATTGGTGAGAAAAATACATTAAACAAAAAAAGTATGTTCTCCAAAATATTTTATTTATAAATAACATAGCCATGTTATTTTATATAATTGAATATTTACACAAAATGAGTAAATATTATTGTTATATACTCATTTGGATGCATGTTAAATCCTTCAATGTTCTCATGATACATGTCATGCCTGGTGTCTCAAATTTTATTCGTACCTTCATTTGTGACATATAATAGTTTCTATATTGCAAGATATTATTTTAATGTTTAAATTCTATTAAATTAATTTCAATAAACCCCCAACGAATTGAATTAATTGAATTAAAAACAATATCACTTGATTATATATCTTATATATTCTATTTCTCATTAGATTCCATAGTGTGAAGAAAACCATAGATAACTTTTTTTCAAATATGATATCATAAGAATATATGATTTATATACATATATGTATATAAAAACTATATATTGATCCATCATAGAAATGTGATTTAGCATTCAATTTACCTTTGGGCGATGCTTGGGTGATAGATATAGTGTACCTACTTTATGATCATACCATCAAATAAGTGAATGTTTAAAACACAAGGATATATATAATAAAAATCATTTTTCCAAGTATGATTGAATTTTGGAAAAAATTAAATTAAAAAATTAAAAACAAACAAATCATTAAAAAAATTAATTAAGAGATAAAATAATTTTAATGAGTATTTGTAGTTGAAAATTAAAATAAATGGAAAGGAACATAACATTGATAAAGGAGTTCATACAAACCATAATTTAATGTTCTTAATCCCCCTCCAATAAAATTTATTTTATGGTTTTATTAATAATGTATATTATTTAGTATAACAGATACCAAAAAAAATAGAATTTACTTTTTATCTCAATAGAGAAATAATTAATCCCAATAGATAACCTTCCTTTTAGTGGTTAGGGATGAAACAACTAGATCTATGACATTAGTGGAATTTAGAACCCAAAATTAAGAATTAATAAAGGTGTTCTTATAAAGGCATTAAAAATTCATGGAATATTTTCTTAAATACATGGAAATTTTACGAGTCTGTAAAAATTTACGACTCTTTATTCAGAACACCACCGGCCCGCCTGGCCGCGCCCTACCAAAACACCACTGGCCCTCCTGGCGGCACCATGTCAAACGGCATTAGCCGCCTGCCCGCACCTTCCCGACCGCCTCCTGGCCTCCTGATCATCTGAACCATCCCACAATAACCCTCCTGAGGCTCTGGCCGAATCGGCCTAGCCACGGCCTCCGGGTCATGTCACGCCCTCACGATGCTTTGAGCGAAACCGTCCCCAAGCCCGGGCCGAACCGCCCTCGCGGCCCGCTGGGCTGGGCCCAGCAGGCTAGGCCAAATGTAACAGGTTGGCCCGCCCAATGGCCCGGGCCAGATGCAACAGGTCCGACTGGGTCGGCCCAGACTGGGTTAGGTGGGGTCGGGCCGACAGGGTGGGACCGGACCCGGGGCGACATCCAACCCATTAATTTCTTTGGCCATATCATTGGCACCGGATGGTTGTTTGATGAACCATCAGCAACACTGGCTTTCTTAGAGTGCGATGGACTCATGAGTATACACCACTGGAGTTCGGGGTTTAGTTGAATTGTTGTCAAGTTGGATCGTACACGAATCCAACCAGGCCCCAATGACTAAAAATCAAATAACTCAAAGACCAGACGTCTCATTAACGTGCCATCTATTCTGTTAAGAACCCTATAATGAGGATGACCATTGAGATACTTCTACGTGGGTCTTTATGACAGTGGGAGTATCGAATTGTAACTCGTGGAGTGAACCCTCCCGGAGACGAGCGAGCAGTGTACAGAGACCAAGTAGCTTGATGAAACCTGACGACTGCTGACCGATTCGACTCGAAGTGATTCAACTTGCCCAGTGGGGAGCACCTGGTTGTGGAGGCAGACTCCCAGTGGAGGAGCACTTGTTTGTGGCAGAAAACCCATAGTGGGGAGCACCATGGTGATGTAGTAGACCAACAGTACTCGAATAGTAGAAGTACCTCAGTAGTACAAGGATAGTGGGAAGCGCCTGGTTGTGGAGGTAGGACCATTGTACTCGATAGAGGAGGAGTTCTCTAGCAGCGGTTGTTTCGATAATGTGAATAAAAATCATGGTTGATCTAAGTCAGTAACTTTTCTTTTTACCTCATTATTGAGATGGATTATTTGATAACTTAGATATATGTATGGGCATAAACCTAAGTGTGGTTATCTATTGAATTCTTACATTGTGGTTTATCCTTGTTGAATTTTTGAGACCTTGAGGGTCTCTAGGTCCCTACCGACTATCATTATAATCACCCCTGCACAGACTTTTCATGCACCTCATTGTGTTTGTTGTAGATAATGGATACTACATACCATGGAAGAGTGGATAGAACTAGATGGTACCCGTAGGTGGACCACACGGCTTGACGGTACACGGAGGAGATGAATGGATGTGGAGTGTTGTGGAGGCTTTCTGTACCTACCCATCTCGTAGGACTTTCTGGTGGATGATCTAGCTTCTCTTTACCATCCTTTATTTCTACTTTCTTTCTGTTTCCTTGTACTTTATAGTTGGGATTGTATTTACAACCCCTTTAACATTCTAGCACTCCATTGTACATAGTTTTACTTAATATTTTTCTTCCAGCTTATAATTTGTTTGTGTGTGATTACAATTTATAAAGGAATTGTCTTCCCAGAATAGAGATTTACACCTTTGGTTCTAGTCGCCAGCCCCTGTCCTATTGAAGGTGGTCTTGGGGTAGTCACGACACGGGTCCTGAGGACGGGTCATGATAAATTTGTATCAGAGAAGTTAGTTATACTTAGAACATAGGTATCTGATCATAATTTTCTATGAAGAAATAGTTTTAATGGTATTAAGTGTGGTTTTTAGTTCAGGGAGTTTAGTGTTGGTGCAGCGGCCAACGTATCCAAACACTAGGACAATGACTTCTGATTTCCAACACAGTGCACGAAAACACTGATTGCATGTGTGTTTTCAAAAAAATTTGTATGTCAGCTCAACCATGTCAGCTCACCAGGTATAGTCTTTGACCATGTCTCATTTGTTTCACTCAGGATTCCTCCCCATGGACAAACAGTTAGATCCTCGAGATTCGTATGCACAGATTATCACCAAGCGACAAGGCATCGGTGCAGGGCCCTACTCCAGCGGAGGCACCAGTGGTACCACTTTACCTTGGTCCATCGATGCCACTAGACCTTTCAGCATATGATGCATGCCAGATGAGCATGCTTCATGAGTTCCAGCACTGGAGGCCGCCAGGTTTTAGGGGAGAGTTGAGCCCGCATGCAGTTGAGGATTGGCTGGAGGATGTGGTGAGAGTCTTCAGACTGGTAGGGACACCGGCCGACCTCATGATGATCCTTTCCATGACTCTCCTTTAGGATGTAGTAGGAATGTAGAGACCCGATGCCTGATGTACATTGACATTACATTACATTTTCGGAATACTTAGTATATAACAAAAACACACACACAAGGATCGTAATAGTTTAGTGTCTTTGGAAACTCGGAATATAATCTTCTAATCCTTGTGAAAGATCTTTAACATATCCCATAAAGATCTTCTTTTTTTTATACCTAAAACCTTTCTTTATATCCTGGGGAAAAGAAAACATAAAATGGTGAGCTCAAATGCTCAGTAAGGGTAAACAAAAGAAATATCAATCACATCGTATACACAAGCACATAACTTTTGTAAATCTTAACCTGAAAAAAAGATCATAATTTCATAACATGGGATAAATCATGGAAGTTAAATGTAATCACAATAATCATAACTTAAAACATGAAACGTTGTGGCATGCACACATAATCATAGAGAATCATTTCTTATTAGTCAAGACTCATTTCCAAGACTATCTTAGTGGACAAAGTCCCTTTCTGAACCGAGTCACCCTCGTTTTAGTCATGTTTCACTGAACCGGTATAACCTACCGTTCCAGCCATGTCTATCTCATGAGATATAAAATCTTTACCCAATGTATTTGAGGGATATATAGGTCCCACCCATCTCATAATGATACCCTTATTATGTGTGCCACAAAATCATAAATCATACATCATTTCATAACCCATGTAATACAAATGGGAATCTTAAACATCATGACATCATAAAACAATTCATATAAGATAAAGGAATTCATAAAAATAATTCCATCACAACATAATCAAATCAATGTAATAATTGGGATAAAACAGAACCCTTTATTATCTTAGATGGAAAATAATTTTGATAAAACACCTGAACTCCATTCTTGAGGAAAATATCCTTTCTTCTTCAAAAACATTTTTCCTTTCTTAACATGTCATACAACTTTAAACTAAAAGAAGTTGATTAAAGATAAACATGAAAACATTTAAAGGAATCTTTCTTGGAAAAATGTTTTAAAAATCCATTAATGCCATATAAGTTAAAAAAAACATTCTTTGTACTTTTGTCGGAAAAGTCAAAAAGTACCTCGTACGAAAAACGACAAAATATTCCTTTCATATTCTTTACTAAAAACTCACCGAAGGGTAAAAATGGATTTAAACAATTGTATTTGGATGGAAATACTATTACATATTCTAGAAACATGGATGTCGATGATAATATACACCCCAGTAAATACTAATGTATAAACAATCCCGGATAAAAATGAGATTGTGATATTTCCCTTACCTTAGGTCTGACATGCTTTGTAAGTGTCCGAACCTCCTGTATAATGATTTAAATCATGTTATTGACTTATTCAAGAATCATATTCATTGTTATTATATCATATATGGTCCACTTATGACTTTATATTACCCGTTTATTTGTAAATTCATGTTAATGTAGCGTTTTGGGTAAAATCGTCTCATTTGTCGTTCATATGTTTAACTTGTAATTATTAATATGATTACTTGGATCATGATTACTTATATCCAGAATGTAAAACATGATTTATATATAATATATATTCGGAATATATATATATATAATATATCGATAAATGGAATGAAATACACCATTCATGGAGACGGTAGTCCGCACGTACGCATGAACGCTGTTTTCGTTTCCTTATTGAAGTGAATGGAATTAATTAGATGACATACATATAAATTTACATAAATCCAGTATAATTATTATGTCATATATTTCATTAGTACTTATTATATATACTTTATAATCTTTCATGAATGGTTAATCATTGAGAATGAATCTCATCGCGTCGTGGAGACGGTAGTCCGTACGTACGCACGAGCAATGATATCGTTCCCATGGACGTGGAATTGTTTTGAAGTGTATGTAGACTATTTCAGTATCAATATAACTTTATAACAATCATATATAGTTACTCATTACACCATTATACCCATCCTATTAAGGTGGTGGTGGAAAATATATTACACAACGACGTGGAGACGGTATTCCGTACGTACGCACGCGCGGTGATTTCATTTTTCCGTAGGATGGATAGAAGGTGAATTAGGGTTGTTTCATATTTATAATAACATATCAGTATGTAAGTAATACTTATGTTATTACTTTTTTTATGAAAAAACTAAAGAAGAAGAAGTTGAAGAAGAATGAAATTGAAAAGATCGGTAATGGATATTACCTCTTCTTTGAAACGCCTCTTTGAATCCTCCACTTAGGGAACTAAGATTGGTCTTTGAAGAAAACCAGGACCTCTAGTATTATTCTAGGGAAGTGGAGTAGGGATTTTGGCAGGGGGTTGCCGAGCATGAAGGCTCAATGTTGTGTGAGGAAGAGAGGGAGGAGGTTCCCCTTTATAAGGGAGGAGAGGGGCACCTTTGGAATAACTAAAAATATTATTTTATTATAAAGTCAAGTTCAGTTTTAAATAGCTCCAAATTGATTTATTTCAATGATAAGGTGGGGATGGGTCGAAATCCTCTCATCCAATAGAATTTAGACATGTTTATGTTCCTATTTTAACCTTATCATTTAGATTTAACATTAAGTTAAATAATTTTACTTTTACCATGTCTTCTTGTGTTCTTATACTATAAGGTTATTAAACATACTATAAGAGGCCAAACGAACCCAAAATTGTTTACTATTAATATATATAATTTTATCTAAGTCATTTGGCCGAACCTTATATTTTTATGAATAATATATCAATTAATAACATAATATTTGTTTTAAAAACTATTTTATGTCAATTTTGACACTATTTAGTAATTTATTTTTGTGAAACTCATAACAGAATGATAAGTTCGAACAAAGTTAATTAAATCAACAATAACATGTCATATTAACCTAGAAAATTAGTTTAAGTCATAAAAAGTCTAAAATTATATTTATTTGAGTATTTATAACATCAATTATGTCAATATTTCATTAATAATATAATTACAGCATCATCGTTGTGTCATAAATAAATTAAATTATTTAATTTCTAAAAATTACAAATAAAATACCATTATGTATTAAATATTTTTAGATTTCTAATGAATATTTACAATCTAATTTATCTTATGTATAACCCTATATTAATAATGTTTAGTAAATTAACTTTAATTTTAACTCTTTTAACTCTTCTTTGAATTAAATAATAATAAATGTCCTAATCTAATCCAAGTGGGCCTAAATGGTCATATTTTTTTTCTAGGCATGTTTCTGGTCGAATTACACTTATCCAATAGAATTTGGACATGTGTTAGGGTAATAATAATATCATTTTTACCCTTAATTACCCTTTTTACTTTTAACCGTGGTAAAAAAAAGTAAAAAGTTACTATTCACCAAAAATTATTTTCATCTCATTGAACCACATTTTACTTACTGACATCAACCGTGTCTCTCAGATTTTTTAAATTGCACTCACAAAAGCGGTAAAATTATGTTTTATGAACAATTCAGTTTTTTTTAACTACCACTTAGTGGTTTCACTATTCATCAAAAATTGAATGTTTTCAGAAAAATACCAAAAATTAGGCCTAAGCTATATTGATATTGTGAACTCAAAATGATGTCTATTTTACCAAATTCAAAACATATCAGCTGCATTAACTAATTTAAAAATTAATTCCCATCGTCAAAATAAAAGGTGTGTTTTTAAGAGATAATAACTATCAAATGATTGAAACTTGTTTATAACTGGTTTAAATGTGAAATTACATCCAATGACCAACATTGTATTAAATTGTAAAAATATATTTTAAATATACTTTAAAACCACTCAAATTAAAAATTTATCACTATTAATTATTTCGATTGAAAAAGTTGTTTTTAATTAAAATTTAGTAATTTTCACTATTCATCAAAATATAAAAGTTATCTGAAAATCACCAAAATTTCACCCTAAGCTTATTTCGATATTCCGAATCTAAAAATTAATTCCATTTTGAAAAATAAAATTTACAAAATTTCAAAAAGTGGTTATTACTATTCATAACGGCTAGTTTTAATAATATTTTAATAGCATATTGCTGTTTAGTGAAACTCGTTATTGCGTACTACACACGCTATCGAGGAAGGTCGCGATTGTGTGTAATGGAAGGCAAGTCAAGGATGCGTGTTGTGAAAGCTTCTTTTGGTGTAGCGTATAACAAAATACATTAATGATATTAAAAAGAATATTTTTCATAAAATCTCGGGGTGTTACATTCTACCCCCCTTAAAATGAATTTCGCCCTCGAAATTCGTCGGGGTTATAAATGGTTTACTATTTGAAAGTTTATTTAATCGAAACCCACATCGTAAAAAGGAATACCAAAACCAATCTTTAAAAACAAAAGCATGAAACGTAATGGTTACCCAAATAAACTAATCACTAGGTTTCCACATTTGTGAAAATATGGATATGGAAGAAAAATCTAACCATCATGTTCTGATGGAGAGTGGTAGAGAACATGGCTATGGAAAATCCAACAATCACAAATCCATAAATTTTTGACGATCTAAGGCACCATCTGATTAATCAGATATAAGAGCACTAGGACATCATTTTTGGTTTTCAAGATCGTTTCCCTAATGTTGAATAATTTGAATTAGAATAAATACTTACTTTATTTTGGTACAATCTCACTTTTGTTCGTGCCTTGAACAATTTCCACTTCATCTCTTAAATAAATGAAGTTGAATTTGTTATTCGTGAAGTGTTAGCAGATCATGTGATAAAATGATGGGTCATTCCATCTGTCTCAAACAAAAGGTTAGCAAAAGTTATTAAATATACATAAGTCATTCTATATTGAGATTAATCATATATGGTTCCTAAAATGAACTTATACTTCATATATCATACTGCTTAATATAATAAAACTAGTTTCTACTAAACCGGGACTTCCTGTAGGCCAGTGGTAGGCGATAAAGGCCAGTCGCACTTCGGTTGTGGGTTTGACTCCCACAGCGTTGTCCGACGCGATGGGATGTCGCCCGTCCTGCAGGTTGTCCTTTTTCTAAAATTACATTACTATAAAATCCCATCAGTAATATCGAAAAATGTTCTATCCTTAAACGATACTTAGCATATGTCCAACATAATCCATTCCAATATTTAGGCTTATCTAAAATACTTCGGTCCAAATTCATTTATCCCCCATATATATATATTGTTGGTCACATTCCAATCATGTGAATACCTTAATCATGTATTCTCTTGAAAAATGAATACCCATTGAACCATAGTGAAAACATGAATGCAGTTAAATGTTAACACTTTTTACATACCAAAATCCTCAAAATTCTATATACTCAAACCATGATATCACATAGTCCTTATATCAATCATGAGCTCATGAATACTGTTAAACATTTCGTTTTCTTGTTTTCCCTTCATTATGCACATATCATCTTATTTCCAAAAATATCTCAATCACTTTGAATACCACATTAGACCAATACATAAATATTCCAATACTCCATGATACAACATTATTTTGGAATCCCATTATATAAAAACTTAATCATTCCACCACATCATTGTCATATTTAACATCGCCAATAGTGATCGCATGTGACTTCCCTTTGTCCTTTGCCGTAAGCGGTTTCTCATGTCCATCATCACTAACCCTTGGATTAGGGAATTTATTAGCATAATGCCCCATTTCCTTGCACTTGAAGCATTGAAGTGTTGGTGGTGCATTCTCTGCAGTGTTTGCTTTATTCACATCATTAGAAACCCTTTTTCCATTACTTCGACACTCAGCGGCTCGATGACCTTCTTTTACACACTTAAAACATTTTCTAGTCCCTTTAAGACAATCTCCACCATTCTTCTTTCCACACTTTGTGCATAAGGAAACATTCATCTTCTTTTCACCATTATTCTGAGATTTCTCCTTGAACTCCATATTTCGTTTCTTGACAAAACCATGAGATGGATATGTAACACCAACTTCCATTTCTACCTTGATAGCACAATGCACAATTTCTTCATAGCTACTGAAGTCTCTTATATCTAATGCCCTTCTAAGACTTGGTTTTAAGCCACTGAAAAATCGATCAACTTTACTTTCAGGTTGGATGATAATGCCAGATGCATACCTTTAAAGTCTTGTAAAATTCGCTTCGTATATACCAACAGATTCACCATCCTTCTGCTTCAGCTCATAAAACTCCTTTTCCATCTTTGTTCGAAGAATACAAGGGATGTACTTACTGAAAAACAAGTTCTTGAACTCGTCCCATTCCATGGACTCAATTTCATCTCTTGGCCTCGAATTCTTGATAAGATTCTACCATTGATCAGCTTCACCTTCCAAACGATATACTGCTAAGATGACTTTATCATGTTCAGAACATTGAAGAACTGAAAATATCTTTTCAGTGGTACTGATCCATTGTTCAGCAACAAGTGGATCAGATTTCAAACTGAAAGAAGGTGGATGTTTCCTCATGAAGGTATCAATAGAATATTGTTCCCTTCTCTGCTCATTTGGAAGTCCAGAATGATTCATAGCTTGTGTAAGTATAGCAATAATATTTTGCACTCCATCTCCCATAACATTTGTTTGTTTAGGAGGACAATCATTACATTGTCCATTGCATTAATCAACATGGTTCCTTCGGGTTCCAGCCATCGTCTAAACCCAAAAAGAATAGTGTGAGAGGCAAAAAATCATGCTAGGGAAAACAACATTATAATGGGGGAGTACCCTCAATATCTAACACCTTAGGTTAAATTCTATGATCTTTAGTGCAATTCTAGGACTATAACCTATACGTATACTTAACCTTAGAGACATTCCTAGACATACCTTAGAAATATCTCTAGGGACCTCACTAAAGTTCTCGCATCCTAGTTTCCAAAGGTTGACTAAACCTTTCCTCTGATACCAACTGTAGAGACCCGATGCCTGACGTACATTGACATTACATTAAATTTGTGGAATACTTAGTACATAACAAAAACACACACACAAGGATCGTAATAGTTTAGTGTCTTTGGAAACTCGGAATATAATCTTCTAATCCTGGTGAAAGATCTTTAACATCTCCCACAAAGATCTTCATTTTTTTATACCTAAAACCTTTCTTTATATCCTGGGGAAAAGAAAACATAAAAGGGTGAGCTCAAATGCTCAGTAAGGGTAAACAAAAGAAATATCAATCACATCGTATACACAAGCACATATCTTTTGGAAATCTTAACCTACAAAAGAGATCATAATTTCATAACATGGGATAAATCATGGAAGTGAAATGTAATCACAATAATCATTACTTAAAACATGAAACTTTGTGGCATTCACAATATTCATAGAGAATCATTTATTGTTAGTCAAGACTCATTGCCAAGACTATCTTAGTGGACAGAGTCCCTTTCTAAACCGAGTCACCCTCGTTTCAGTCCTGTTTCACTGAACCGGTATAACCTACCGTTCCAGCCATGTCTATCTCATGAGATATAAAATCTTTACCCAATTAATTGGAGGGCTATATAGGTCCCACCCATATCATAATGATACTATTCTTATGTGTGCCACAAAATCATAAATCATACATCATTTCATAACCCATGTAATACAAATGGGAATCTTAAACATCATGACATCATAAAACAATTCATATAAGATAAAGGAATTCATAAAAATAATTCCATCACAACATAATCAAATCAATGTAATAATAGGGATAAAAATAGATCCCTTTATTATCTTAGATGGAAAATAATTTTGATAAAACACTTGAACTCCATTCTTGAGGAAAATATCCTTTCTTCTTCAAAAACATTTTTCCTTTCTTAACATGTCATACAACTTTAAACTAAAAGAATTTGATTAAATATAAAATTGAAAACTTGTAAAGGAAGCTTTCTTGGAAAAAATGTTTTAAAAATCCATTCATGCCGTATAAGTTAAACTAAACATTCTTGGTACTTTTGTCGGAAAACTCAAAAAGTACCTCGTACAAAAAACGACAAAAGATTCCTTTCATATTAATTACTAAAAACTCACTGAAGGGTAAAATTGGATTTAAACAATTGTAGGTGGATGGAAATAATATTACATATTCTGGAAACTTGGATGTGGATGATAAAATACACCCCAGTAAATACTAAAGTATAAACAATCCCGGATAAAAATGAGATTGTGATATTTCCCTTACCTTACGTCCGACTTGCTTTGTAAGTGTCCGAACCTCCTGTATAAGGATTTAAATCATGTTATTGACTTATTCCAGAATCATATTCATTGTTATTATATCATATATGGTCCACTTATGACTTTATATTACCCGTTCTTTTGTAAATTCATGTTAAAGTAGCGTTTTGGGTAAAATCGTCTCATTTGTCGTTCATGTTTTTAACTTGTAATTATTAATATGATTACTTGGATCATGATTACTTATATACATAATTTAAAACATTATTTACATATAATATATATTCATAATATATATATATATATATATATATCGATAAATGGAATGAAATACACCGTTCATGGAGACGGTAGTCTGTACGTACGCATGAACGTTGTTTTCGTTTCCTTATTGAAGTGAATAGAATTAAGTAGATAACATACATATAAATTTACATAAATCCAGTATCATTATTATGTCATATATTTCATTAGTACTTATTATATATACTTTATAATCATTCATGAATGGTTAATCATTGAGAATAAATCTCATCGCGTCGTAGAGACGGTAGTCAGTACGTACGCACGAGCGATGATATCATTCCCATGGTCGTGGAATTGTGTTGAAGTGTATGTAGACTATTTCAGTATCAATATCACTTTATAATAATCATATATAGTTACTCATTACACCATTATACCCATCCTATTAAGGTGGTGGTGGAAAATAGATTACACCATGGCGTGGAGATGGTATTCCGTACGTACGCACGCGCGGTGATTTCATTTTACCGTAGGATGGATAGAAGGTGAATTAGTGTTGTTTCATATTTATAATAACATATCAGTATGTAATTAATACGGATTTTATTACTTTTTAATGAAACAACTAATGAAGAAGAAGTTGAAAAAGAAATAAATTGAAAAGATCGGTAATGGATATTACGTCTTCTTTGAAACGCCTCTTTGAATCCTCCACATAGGGAACTAAGATTGTTCTTTGAAGAAGCCCATGACCTCTAGGATTATTCTATGAAAGTGGAGAATGGATTTTGGCATGGGTTGGTCGATATTGAAGGCTCAAAGTTGTGTGAGGAAGAGAGGGAGGAGGTTCCCTTTTATAAGGGAGGAGAGGGGCACCTTTGGAATAACTAAAAATATTATTTTATTATAAAGTCAAGTTCAGTTTTAAATAGCTCCAAATTGATTTATTTATAGGATAAGGTGGGGATGGTTCGAAATCCTTTCATCCAATAGAATTTAGATAAGTTTAGGTTCCTATTATAACCTTATCATTTAGATTTAACATTAAGTTAAATAATTTTATTTTTACCGTGTCTTCTTGTGTTCTTATAATATATGGTTAATAAACTTACTATAAGAAGCCAAACGAACCCCAAATTGCTTATTATTAATATATATAACCTTATCTAAGTCATTTGGCCGGTCCGTATATTTTTAGGAATAAAATAACAATTAATAAAATAATATTTGTTTTAAAAACTATTTTATGTCAATTTTGAAACTATTTAGTAATTGATTTTTGTGAAAATCATAACAGAATGATAAGTTCGAACAAAGTTAATTAAATCAACAATAACATGTCATATTAACCTAGAAAACTAGTTTAAGTCATAAAAAGTCTCATATTAAATTTATTTGAGTATTTATAACATCAATTATGTCAATATTTCATTAATAAGATAATTACTGCATCATCATTGTGTCATAAATAAATTAAAATATTTAATGTCTAAAAATTACAAATAAAATACCATTATGTAGTAAATCATTTTAGATTTCTAATGAATATTTAAAATCAAATTTATCTTATGTATAACCCTATATTAAAAATGTTTTAGTAAATAAACATTGATTTTAACTCTTTTAACTCTTCTTTGAATTAAATAATAATAAATGTCCTAATCTAATCCAAGTGGGCCTAAATGGTCATATTTTATTCCTAAGATTGTTTTTGGTCTAATTAAACTTATCCAATAGAATTTGGACATGTGTTAGGGTAATAATAATATCATTTTTACCCTTAATTACCCTATTTACTTTTAACCGTGGTAAAAAAAGTAAAAAGTTACTATTCACAAAAAAATATTTTCATCTCATTGAACCACATTTTACTTACTGACATCAACCGTGTCTCTCGGATTTTTGAAATTCCACTCACATAAGCGGTAAAATTAAGTTTTATGAACAATTCAGTTTTTTTTAACTACCACTTAGTGGTTTCACTATTCATCAAAAATTGAAAATTTTCAGAAAAATACCAAAAATTAGGCCTAAGCTATATTTGATATTATGAACTCAAAAATGATGTCTATTTTACCAAATTCAAAACATATCAGTTGCATTAACTAATTTAAAAATTAATTCCTGTCGTCAAAACAAAAGGCGTGTTTTTAAGAGATAATAACTATCAAAAGATTGACACTTGTTTATAACTGGTTTAAATGTGAAATTACATCCAATGACCAACATTGTATTAAATTGTAAAAATATATTCTAAATATACTTTAAAACCACTCAAATTAATAATTTATCACTATTAATTATTTCGATTGAAAAAGCTGTTTTTAATTAAAATTTAGTAATTTTCACTATTCATCAAAATATGAAAGTTATCCGAAAATCACCAAAATTTCACCCTAAGCTAATTTCGATATTCCGAATCTAAAAATTAAGTCCATTTTGAAAAATAAAATTTACCAAATTTCAAAAAGTGGTTATTACTATACATAACGGCTAGTTTTAAAAATATTTTAATAGCATAATGTTGTTTAGTGAAACTCGTTATTGCATACTACACACGCTATCGAGGAAGGTCGCGATTGCGTGTAATGGAAGGCAAGTCAAGGATGCATGTTGTGAATTCTTCTTTTGGTGTAGTGTACAACAAAAGACATTAATGAAATTAAAAAGAATGTTTTTCATAAAATCTTGGGGTGTTACAAGGAAGATGGTGGAGGCTGATGCTCTAGGTGCATGACAAGGCGAAACTACTCTAGGTAGAATTCAAGATCATATTTAGGACGGATTTTGTCCCAGACACTCTCCGCACAGTGCGTATAAAAGATCTACTTCATCTGGAGAAGGGAAGCATGACCGTAACTTAGTACTTAGAGAGGGTCATAGACCTCTCTCTCTCTACTCCACTGATATTGTACATGACCCATTATTCCGGGACCGAACCTTTGAGAAAGGACTCTGGTGAGAGATCAGGGCATCGATGATCTCACTCAGCATCCCGATGTAGGCACGGGTGTCGGAGCGAGCCCTCTTAGTCGAGAGTTTACATGCTGAGAATTCTCCAGCAGCGAGACCCGACACTTGTTGACATGCAGTGGAGTCTTCTGCAGCTAGAAATAGACATATGTTGTAGAGGTCCAATAAGAACAGACCTATAGGTGGATGAACGCATGACTCATGATCTGTTCTGTGGGGCACCTGGAGTGGAGACAGAGCCAGAAATACCAGGAGCGAGTAGAGTTAAGCAGGCGGCGGGTAGGGTCACATGGCTCGTGACTGTCAGAACTGATTTTTGGTTGATCAATAGACAGTCGAATGACTACCCATCCAGAGACATAGATTTGATCGAGGCAACCCGCAGGGCACATGCGGACATGGAAGAAGAGCTGGTTGAGCAGCATGCGGTGGGAAACGTTTCGAGTTGTTACCACCCCTACCACCAGGAGGTCCACCCCAAACGCAGGTAGTAGGTGGAAATATGAGATATTAGCTTTAGGAAGCTGAATCATATGTCCATGGCGCTCAAGAGATTATTCTAGGTATGATATGTGTCTACTCAACCTTAACTATTGTACTTATAGAAAAAGGTGCCAGTCACTCTTTCATTTCCACTACCCTCGTTTGGAGCTCGAAGATTCTGATGGAGCCCTTGGCTCGATCCTTACGTCTAGAGACTCATATAGGAGCAAAGAACTACCTCCTCAAAGGAGACTTTGAAGCACAGGACATACAAGCTCGAATGAGGGTACAGCCGATCACTAATAATTTGGTTTGTCTTACCCTCGAAGGAGTTTATGTAGAGAGTCTGACTTATCCTGTAGTGGTGGATCAGTACAAGTATGTCTTCCTTGATGATGTCCAAGGACTACCTCCTCAAAGAGAGGTGGAATTCTACATTGACATGTACCCCTGGACTACAATGATATCTACACCAGTGTATCTGATAGCTCTAGGAGAGCTTTGCGAGCTACGGGTATAGCAGGAGGACATACAGGTGAAGGGATTAATCAGGCCCTGGGTTTCTCCCTAGCCAGCCCCGATTCTGTTTGCCGGGAAGCCGAATGGGATCTTGAGGCATTGTGTCGACTACCATCACCTAAACCAGGTGACCGTGAAGAACATGTTCCCACATCTGAGGATTGATGTCATTTATGATCAGCTGAATTGAGCATGGTGGTTCTCAAAGATATACCTCATATCAGGCTACCTCTAACTCAGAGTTCGAGATGAGGATGTGCAGAAGACAGCCTTCAGGTGTCGGTATGGCCACTACGAGTTCTTGGTTTTTCACTATGGTTTATCCAACGCCCCAGCAGTGTTCATGGGACTAATGAACAGGATCTTCCAGCCATACCTCGATGGCTTTGTCGTATACTTCATCGACGACAATATGATGTACGTGAGTACAAAGGGGGAGCGTGCCTACTATTTTTAGGTTGTACTAGACACACTCTAGGAGCACCAAAATTATGGTAATCTTTCGAAGTTCCAATTTGGGATCTGATAGGTTCACTTTCTAGGTCATGTCATATCGGAGGCTGGAGTTGCAGTGGATATAGTGATGATTGAGGCGGTACATGCTTGGGATCCCCCCAGGAGTGTGATAAAGGTACGATGCTTCCTTGGTATGGATGGTTACTACTGGAGGATCTTACCAGACTATTCCAGAGTTGCATCACCACTATCAGTCTTGACAATGAAGGGGAAACATATTGTGTGGTCGGAGAGATACTAGTAGAGCTTTCTGGAGCTGAGGCAGAGCCTGACGAGAGCCACTATCTTGATGATTCCAGATGAAGGTGTAGTGTATGTAGTTCACTGTGATGCCTCAGAGACCTGAATCGGGTGAGTCCAGATGTTGGAGAGAGCAGTGATTGCGTATGGATATCAGCAGCTAAGACAACATGAGCAGAACTATGATCCCCATGACCTAGATTTAGCAGGAGTGGTCTTCACGTTGAAGATGTGGCGACACTATCTGATGGGGAACTCTTTACAATTTACTCAGATCACAAGAGTCTCAGGTGTATATTCTCTCAGAAGGACTTGAATTTTAGACAGCGGGTATGGGATGATTTTATCTAGGATTATGACTTCGAGATAATATATACTCCTGGGAAGGGAAACGTTGTTGGAAATGCACTCAGTAGGAGATCTGGTATACAGTTTCTAGGAGAAGCAACAGAGCAGCTGGATGCTTTATAGATATCCTTTGGGTATAGATATGGAGAAGACTTTCTACAGCTTATTATAGTCACTCCCTCTATTCTTCAGTGAGTCAGGGAGACTCATCATGGAGATGCTGACTACGAGACATGACGTGCTAAGATATCCACAGGGTATGAACATGATGGATTTTCTATAGGTGTGGGGCACATAACTATCTTCAGATGATGTACTATGGTAACAGTGTCACTTTAGGGGGAAGTGTTGAGGGAGTTACACACATCCCCTATATCGGTACAACCAGGAGTGGAGAGTTGTATCAGGTTCTAAGATGTTAGCATTGGTGTCCATGTGTGAAGAAGGCAGTAGTAGAGTTTGTTTCTCGATGCCTCGCTTTTCAACAAGTGAAGGTGGAGCACCAGGTACCAGCAGGCATGGTTCAGCCTATAGAGGTCCCATAGTGGAAGTGGGATGGGATATCTAAGGATTTCGGGAAGGATCTTCCACGTACATACAGGTTTCATGACTCAATTTGGGTGATCGTCGAATGACTCACCAAGTCAGCCCACTTCTTACCAATCAGAGAGTAGGGCTCAGTAGAGAGCATGGGATTCCTCTACATGAAAAAGATTGTAAGGATACATTGAGTACCTTCTTCTATTTTCTCTTATCGTGACGCATGATTTACTTCCCGACTATGGAAGGGGTTGCAGGATGCTTTCAGCATGCAGCTTCGTCGTAGCACCACCTTCCATCCTCATACGGATGGTTAGACTGATGGGACCATTCAGACCCTTGTGTACATGCTCCATTCATTTGTCCTCGACTTCAGTAACAGTTGGGAGGATCACTAATCATTGGTGGAGTTTTCATACAACAACAACTATCACTTCACTATTGGGATGGCACCTATCGAGGAATTGTACAACTGACCTTTAAGATCACCCTTGTGTTGTACAGACCCAGGGGGGTCAGCAATAGTGGGACCCGAGATGGTACGAGATACCACAAAGAAGGTACAGATCCTCCAGGTACAAATGACGATAGAATAGAGCAGGTAGAGGTCGTATGCTGGCAGGAGATGAAGAACTCCAGAGTTTGAGTATGGTGATGAAATCATTCTACGATTCTCATATCGATGAGGTATACAGAGATTTGGCCATGGCGGCAAGTTATCTCTGAGATTTATCAGACCATTCTGGGCCCTTAGTAGAGTAGGCAAGGAAGATTACCGCCTGTCTCGTCCACCTCAGTTGCACTGAGTGCATGAAGTCTTCCACGTATCTCAGATGAGGAGATACGTGCACGACCCTTCTCACATCATCGACCATGGAGAGCTACACATCGAAGATGGAGTGAATTTTACGAAGGTTATAGTAGAGATTGAGGATTGATAAGATCAGGTCCTATGTGTATGGTCAATACCTCTAGGGCACGTTCGTTGGTAGCACAAGATCCTTCAGGAGATCACATGCGACCAGGAGGCTCTGATTCCTGCTTAGTACCACACTTGTTTCCATAGTTCGAGTTGTTTTTTACAAGGGCGTAAAGCCTTGAGGTTGGGAGAATGTAAATACCTGAAAAATATGTTGAAATATTTTCTTAAATACTCAGGAAATTTAGGTGTCCTCGAAAATTTATGGAGCATGATTCTGAGTCATTTTGTTCCATGAATCAATTTCTGATGTTTTGTTCTGGTAAATTCAGTAAACGTTCGAGCGGGTTTTTATAACTTTTGAACAGGTACTCAGAATTGAAATCTGAGGGCAGTGTTGAACTCACAACGCCAATATTCTCTTATGAAGACGTTCATCTCGACGGTAGTTGGTTGAGAATAAAAGTTATTTTTTGGGATTTCGTGGAAAAATAATTAATAAAATAACATGAGCTAGAAATTATTTTATTTGAGCTGCCATGTGAGTGTAGGTGGTTAAAAAATCTTCATGGGATTTGGTGGTGGGACTACCACACCTTATCCTCTCTTGGGCTGTTATAATGATGGGTTTGATCCGAACATAACCTCCCACGTGAGGTAACAATGTGGTGACCAAATTGTTCTTAACCCCCGATTTATGGAGGAGTGTAAAACATCTCAACTCTCCCTCATTAATGAGGGAGAGCCTCATGCAATTTCTTTTATTCAATTGTTCCAATCTCCCCTAATTAATTCGCACCAAATCGTGTGAATTAATTAAGGGGAGCCAATTAATTTAATTATTCTTTTTTAATTTCCGTGCCAATGAAATATTCGATAACTCAATATAATATTATTCCACATGGAATTTTGGTGGAATATGGGAAATATGAGAGCTTAGGTGGATTAGAATTCTCCCTTCGAAGAATGATTAACGTGTTCTTCCAACGAAGAACGTAGCCAATGGTCTCCTTCGATCTTCTTCCTCAGACACCTACTGACATGGAACCACTTCCACAACTGTCGTGGGAATTCGGGATTGGATGAGTGGGGTAGACATGACAAACGACAACTTCGTCTTCTTCCCGTGACCTCACCATCGATGATTGATGATTAAAGGTAGGGGGTTTATTAATTTTTGATGTTAGTCCTTTTCATATTTTCTTCAAACGGTTAGAAAAGAATTTGTTTGTGGATATGTTATTATTCATCTGTTTTTATTGATGATCCATGTGATATCTCCCTAAACGCAAAGGGTGTAGGCCAACCTAAAATGGTCCGACATCCTCCGTCAATTTTCCTTATCATGGAATTCTTCGGCATGACGATGTTACTACGAAGAGGCGATGAATGAGGAAAAGACAAAGGCCTCACTACCTGTTGCCTCCACGAATCGTGCCCCCCACACATGGTGCTCCAGTGCTCCTGGTCAAATACCATCATCGGTGCCGGCTCGGCCTTCCGCTCTTCCGTCCTCTAGGCCTCCCAGCTGCCCGACCTTCGCGCACACCCAGCTGGCCTCCCTAAACTGGTAGCATGGTCGTGCACCGTATGGCCACCGGCGGACCTGGCCGCCCACCTGGAAGCCTGCATGGCCGCGCCTGAACCAGCCCCCTACCTGGCTGCCCACCTTGCCCTGACCGAACCGGTCGCCCGCCGGGCTGCCTGGTCGCGCCCATCCCAAACCGCACCAGTCTTCCTGGCCGCGCACTTCAAATACACTTCGGCCGCATGGTCGCGCCCTGCCTGGCTGCCTCTTGGCTTTTCGAACCGGCTCGTGGTCCCCCACGCAGCATCCTGGCCTATCTAGGCAGTCGCGCCCTCACGACGCTCTAGGCCGAACCGACCCCGAGCTCGGGCCGAACCGCTATCACGACCTGCTGGTCTGGTCCCAACGGGCTGGGACGAACCTAATAGGCTGGCCTACCCAATGGGTCGGGCCAGAACCAACAGGTCTACTGGGTCGACCCAAACTGGGTCGGCCCAGACTGGGTGGGGTCGGATCAGTCCGACTGAGTCAGACCGGACCCAGGCCCACTTACGACCAATTACTTTTTTTGGCCACATCATTGGCATCCGATGATAGTTTGACGAACCGTCAGTGGTGTTGGATTTCTTGGACCACGAAGATCTCTTGAGTATACCCCATTGGATTTCAGGGTTTACTTGAGTTATAGTCAGGTTGGATCGTACACGAATCGAACCGGACCCCCATGAATAAAATGCTTATAACTCACAGACTGGACGCTTGATTGACTCGTTTTCTTTTGCATTGATAACCTTAAGATGAGGCGGAACATTGAGATACTTCTGCATGGGACTTCGTGACAGTTGGAGTATCAACCTATAGCTCATGGATTGGACCCTCCTGGAGATGAGTGAGCGTAGTATGGAGGCCTAGTAGCTAGCTGAGACTTGACGACTACTGACCAATTCGACTCGGAGTGATTCGACTAGCCTAGTGGGGAGTGCCTAGTCTTGGTGGAAGAACAATGGTATAAGAGCTCCTGGTTTTGGTGGCAGACCCACGGTACTCAACAGGAGGAGTACCTCTATAGGCTATTAGGGGGAGCCTATGATTGTGGCGGCAGACCCATAGTGGGGAGTGCCTTGGTGACGTAGTAGACCCATGGTACTAGATAGTAGGAGTACCTCAGCAGTCCAAGGTTAGTGGGAAGCGCCTGGTTGTGGCAGTAGACCCACTGTACTCGATAGAGTAGGAGTTCTCCAGTAGCTATGGTTTCATTAATGTGAATAAAAATCCTGTTTTAGTTGAGTTATTAGCTTTTATGTTTACATCATTATTGAGATGGATTATTTGATATCATAGATTTATGTATGGTCATATATGTATGTGTGCTTATATGCTGTCTTTATACTTTGGGGATTATCCTTATTAGATTTGTGAGAACGTGAGGGTCTCTAGATCCCTACTAAGTATCATTATACTCACCCCTGCACGGGCTTTTCCGGCACCTCATTGTGTTGGTTGTAGATGACGGACAACGCTGACCGAGGCTGAGTGGACAAGACTGGACAATTCCTAGAGGTGGACCACACAGCGTGACAATACATAGAGGAGATAGCTGGACGTGGAGTACTGTGGAGGCTTTTTGTTCTTACCCTTCTGGTAGGACATCCCAGTGGACGATCAAGTAGCTGTATACCTTCCTTTAGTTGTACATGATTTCTGTTTCCTTGTACATTATATTTGGGCTTCTATTTCCAACCCCTTTTACATTCCAGCACTCATTTGTACACAGTATTACATTGTGTTTTCTTCCATCTTGTAATCTATTTGTTTTTGCTTAAGGTTCATAAAGAAAATGTTTTCCAAGATTATAGATTTACGTCTCTGGTGGTAGTCACTAGCCCCTGTCCTATGGAAGGCGGGCTTTGGGTAGTCATGGAATGGGTCCCGAGGACAGGTCGTGACAATTCTTTTTAGTTGTAAATCTTTAGAACTAACTCATAATTCTCTAATAATGATTTAAATAGTATAATTAATTAAATATTGAAACATAAATTGAATAGGAATTTAGTAGAATAATGGATTCATGAATGATCTCAAGTGTAGTAAAAAGTGTTTAGAAATGAAGAAAAATAGTTTTTAAAGATTAATATGTGATATTTTATAAAATTTAAATAAAAAATTGGGGGTTTGGATATATTTTATCTTTAATGGTGCCACTGGGAGGTTGATGAGTTTGGATGGGATTACCTATAATGATAATGTTGACATTCAAGGCAGGATACAAAAATAGACTAATAGGCTCTACCAGATAACCAAAGGGATTTTCATCCCTCAATATATCTCATCTAGACCTTAAATTCCTACTGATGAGGTACCACAAGATGGATGGTTGGCTTTTAAGAGTTGACATTCTACTAGAATATCCACTATTTAGAATGTGGCCTTATTCAAGGTTTCCACTAGAAACAACTATTAAACCCTTCAAAAATGAAATTTTGTGATATTTTTTTAACCCACCATTATTTTGGTATATCATATATATTGATACTCGAGCATAAATACTGAAATTACATGATATATTTTTTTATAACATAAAATTTTGTTTTTGATAATTAAAAAAATAAAAGGGATAGTGGGAAAAAATAATATAATTAAATAACATCGTGATAGATTATCATGTTTTGATATTTGTTGATGAATATTGAATACTATAATGGCTGCTTTTTGAACGTATTACCCTTTATATTCTTTATAAATTTATTTACCTTCAACCCATTCTATTATAAAAAAAATACCAAACCATGATAATTTCAATATAATTTATCACATCCCATCGCAGTTATCAACAACATGTTCCATTTATTTTATTTAATCATTTTCTATTCATATTGGTAGACTATGAGTGATAATTCATGATTAGTTTTATGGTATTCCCATCCCATTATATTTTTGTGTTTTCTATTTAATCATGTCATTATTAATCAACACTTTTTCAGCCCTTTATTCATGTATATTCATCAAATTACAATTAATAGGACATATTTTAAAACCTATCAATATTATGCATATTTAGTACATATTGATGCTCTGATTCAAAATAAATTGCCTTCTAAACTCCAATTAATAATATTGAATAATATACCATAAATAAAAATCTACGGTAATGAAATATTTCATACATCCTTACACCTTGGTGTAATTTTTTCATCTTTAATAATGATATTTATCTATTAGATTAATTTAATTTCTCTGTGAATGAGAAGTGCATTTTGACTACAAAAGAGATGTATACTTTGATGAATTTATGAAAATTATAGATATGATATATTATCATAAATTATTAGTTTATTTTTCAATTAAATTAACACTATAAAATTTGAATCATATTGTTTTGGATATAAAGTGTGACTATGAATGATACAAATACAAGAGAGCAGTGAATTGTAGTCATAAAAATTAATAAAAAAGTAAAAAACCACTTATTGTAAAATTATTTGACTCAACATTGTTTGATGATCAGAGTATTATAATCAAAATAAAAACAACGTAGATTATATCATGGTATGTTATATCTGTATCACAGACACACTGAAAAAAATTATTGATAGAAATATAATTATTAACACAAAAGATAAAAAATGAAATAAAAATAAAAAAATATCTTTTATAAAAAATAGATAATAACATAGAGATTAACATAGTATATATATTAAAATATTTCACTCTATATACTTAAGAGTAATGGTTGTCAATACCCATGAGTAAAGGTGTCCACAATCCGATACTTATAGTAATGTATATCATTACCTACAATGAATACCCTTGAAATTACAATCAGAACACATAATATCATCTTATCATTTTACTCTCATGATATTATGATTAGTATATTTAATCCTTTCCCCAAAATCACATGATATGAAATATCATTTTCACCATAATCATATCCATGTATTCTGACAATTAGTTTAATATTATAACTAATAATACAGATGAATAGGTTCTAAAGGAAACAACCTTAACTTTGATTCCATAGAACATAGTCTCTTTATAGCATTATAAAGAATATGAACGAGATGGTAATGATATGAATATTTTATAAGAATTGAGTATTGAAATTTATCAGATACTAACACTTCATAATGCATTATATTTATAAGAATGTTCTCTATGTTAATATTACAGAGTTAGTTGCACATACCTCATAATTCCTTCAAATGGAACCTTATTTATAATAGAATTACTATAATCATTTTTAGCAAAATTATAATAATATTATGTTTTCCTTCTGATAGAAACAAATATATATATTTTTATTTTAAATATATTATTGTGTGATGGAATTAATTTTTATTCAACGTGATATACATTATAAAGATCGGTAAAATGTATTTGTACATGTATCAGTCTGATCGACATAACATTAATCAATAAAATAGACATTAAAAATACTATTTAATTTTTAGAAATATTCACATTCTGATGAATCAGACTCATCCTAGATCTATTAGATCATATTGAAGATTATTATGTTTATATTCATAAAACATTACAACTATATGTAATATTAGTAAAATGTTTTATTTTCTAATGAAACATAATAAAACACATGGGATTGAAATTTTTTGTAATCAATGTTTTTGGAAGGTGATTTTTGATTATAATATTAGTGGTATTTTAAAGTAATAAGTAAATATTATTTCACAAAAATATCATCCATTTTATAGATGACAAACCTTTTGACTAAAATTTAAAATAAAATTTAAAAAATAAAACCCTTTTATTAGTTAATAAGTTGGAAAAAATATAACTCCACATGAATTTATATCTACATCCTGATACAATTGGAAGATTTAAAAAATAACCACATTAAATAAATATTCTCCCCAGGAAAGATTACATCAATACTTAAGGATAATTTCTCCATTAATCATAAAAAATATATCGTTATTTGTAATTTTCAAAAGGATTTATAAGTTAACAATAGTTTCTTGAAATTATAGAATTGTAATAATATACCAATGATTATATGTAAATTAAATAATTATTTGAAAAATAATATAAGTAACATTCTTCCACAATTAATGTCTAAAAAAATTAAACAAAAATTTATGGGTAAATGTTTTTTCAAATACAAAAACTATTGAATGTTTTGATATATATATTGATATTTCAAAATAAACTAACCGTTATTTTTTAAGTAGTTAACTAAATGTGGAATTAATCTTTGAAAACACTTCACGATCGTTATAAGATTCTTCCCACAATTATATAAAATTTATAATTCGGTGTTTCAACACATATTTCATCAAAATTTCTATCTTAATTCATTGAACATAATCAATGTCTCTAAATGGTTGCATCACTAGAATATGAACATCTAAAAAAACATCACCTCCTCCTAATATTCAATGTATTTTTTATTAATCTCTTATACTAACATTAACCAATAAAAAACCGCAGTATAATGTATAAAAGGATTCTTCTATTCCTAAAGAATGTTCCTTCATATCTCCAAACTAATCATCATGACGATTTGTTGATCAATATATATAATTCAACCACATATCCATCTGATTGTATGATGTTTTTTGATTTATTAAAATTTCAGGATTGATATTGAAATATGTCTCGATCTTTGTCACTAAATTGGTAAATGATTTGGGAGATTATGATAATTCAATGAATTAGTTATAAATAATTTTTCATCTTGATTATATATTATTTGGATTATGAATAAAATCACATAACATTTTCAATGTAATAAAAATAGAGTTAAAACTGTTTGTTGCAGTTATAGCATCTGATTTGGAAGGGTTAGATAGAACTTGAGGAAGATTCGATCGACTAATTCTGATATTAATTTTTCATTTAAGATCATCATTTTCAAATAGGAATTCAATAACATTATAGTCATCTAAAACATTTAGTGCATCAATCACGTTGTCTAATGCAACCTTATCATAATATTTTTTATTTGACTATTGGTTTTATTATCCTTCCTTTGAGAATGTTTTTTATTCATTTCTTATGATTATTAATCATTTTCAGATCCTTCTAAGTCATTATCCTAATATGAATGATAGGGAATCATGTTTATTGATGAATGAAAATATTTACTTACATTTAATAATCTATCAGAATGTACACATTCATAATAATAATCATCTTCTTCTACATATTCTTTTAACTTCTTCTTCTTCTTCTTCTTCTATTTAATCATGTAATTATTATTCATTTTCTTACAATTCTTATTTTACCCAACTTCGTACACATCCTGTTATTATTTTTCTTCTTATTCTTTTTATTCTATTCATGATCAAGCCCTAGTTACTGCAATCTCCTAAGGAATTTTTTACTAGCCTCACTAGTCTAGGTTTCTTTGTTCATTCTAAAAAACAACTAGTTTGATTTTTCAGTGTGTACATTATTATTTACCTTATAAATGACTCAATGTAAATATAATGGAATGACTAATGATTCATTAAAAATATATCATACATCATAATTTATTTGATTGGTAAAAGAGACTGGTAAATAATGATTTTTTGAAGCCCTCTCAAAAAAGTTTAGAAAAAATTAATAACACATTCCTATACACTAAACATCTTTGGTTTCATAATTTTATCATCTTTATAAAACTTATCAGATGTTAGGATTCTTAATTTTTTTCTTTATAAATATAAATTCCAAACATTGGATCCTGTAGTTTCATTTTCTCTTTAACATCCACGGGTTTTCCAAAGCATCTTGTGGAATTTCATTTTATTTTCTTTGTCTCAATAACCATGTGGAATAATATTTTTTTTTTCTTCTAATCAATAGCCTCTACATTGAAGGATGGATTGTGTGACATCCCAGGTAAATAATTAGAAATTAATTTTCATATTTATTTATATTGGTGAATTAATTGTTAATTTTAGTTTAAAGGGGATTTTATGTTTGATGGATTACCCGATATGCTACAACAGGTTTCTTTGAATATTTGGTTGCACACTAATAATATAATATTATTATTTAAAATGGCGGTTAACACCTAGTCATTGTATTGTCGTAAATAAATAGAACTAACTAAAATATGATTATACATGTTTTTTATATTTTTTTTACATTTATCTAAAATATTTATAGGCTTAAAATTTGAATTTAATGAATCTAATTTTAAGCATAATTTAATTAAATAGGCTAATTTACCTCCTTTTGATGGTGAAACCTCAATAAATCAAATATTTTTCACTTCTATATGTTATTTTTGATGAAATTAAATTCTCATTTATAATTGGGACATCAAAAATCACTTTGGGTAAAATTTTGGTATTTTTGTGATAAAATTCATTTTTTTGATGAATAGTGGAAATACTGTATTTTAATATAAAACTGCATTTTAATATAACTTATTTATATGTTTATATTATATTTTAATTGGTATAAAATATTAATTAGATTTTATTTTTACTTTTTAATCCAATCGTGCTCATTGGAATTAATTTCACTTTGAAATTGGACATAAACAAGTGTCAATCTTTTGATAGTTATTGTTTCATAAAAACACGCTATTTGTTTTGACAGAGAAATTTAATATTAAATTAATTAATGAAACTTTTATGTCTTTAATTTCTGAAAATACACAATATATTTGAATTTTGAATATCAAATATATCTTAAGCTTAATTTTTGGTATTTTTAAGAAAATCATCAATTTTTGATGAATAGTGAAACCCCTTAGTAGTAGTTAAGAGAACTGACTTTTTCATTTAAATGGAATTTTACCTCTTTTTTGAATTGAATTTCTAAAATCCTACATAAATAGTTGTTACTAGTACCTAAAATGTGGTTAAATAAGATGAAAATTGTTTTTTGTAAATAGTAACTTTTGACTATTACTTACCACGATTAAAGTTAAACAGGGAAATTCACGGTAATAAGAATATTACAATAATAATAGATTACCTTAATAGTTACCCTAATATTATTGGATGAGTCATGAAAGACCATGAGAATCTTTGGGTTGATTTTGTGACCCCATGGAGACTTTTAAGAGTGATAATTAAACTTTATATTAATTAATTTAATGTAAAGGAAAAAATGACACAAAAGAACATCTTTTAGTAAATTAATTTTTTACATGGGGTTATATAAGCTATCATTTGGACTATATATATTATTTGTAAAGATAAAAATATTTCATACATCATGGTATTTGTTTTATAATTTTTATACAACAAATAAATTAAATTATTTATGACACAATAATGTTGTAGTATAAACCTCATTAATAAATTATATAAAAAATAAGATTAAAATCATTAAAATATTATCAAAAAACTGTCCAATTATTATTGGATGATATTATTCCTAGTTTGAGTCATCTTATATTCTCTTTTAATGATTTTTGTATATTTAGAAACTGAATATCATTATATAATAAAATAATATTTTCACACATTTCTAAAGAGACCCATCTTATAAAGGGATACCATTTCTAACCAATTCGTCACACCACTCAAGCGACATGGCTTATCTAATCCCTCCCCAAATAATCTCTCTAGATCCCCCTATTCCTTCTAGAATCCTTACCTTAGGCCGAAGGAACTTCAATATGTCGTTCTGGTTCAAACCAACGGAAGTTACCCAAATTTAAGGTAATGGTTTCTCTTAAATTCTATTATTTTATTTTGTTTTATTATACATCTCCAACCTGATAAACTATTTTTATTTCTTTATTTCATAAATACACCAGTATCCTCAATATACTAGGATGTTGTTATAATATGGATTCAAACTAAACTTACACACACCATCGTCTAATGTGTGAAAAACATAATGTTTCTGTGGATGGAAAACTAACACCTCACGAAATAATGATTGTTTGATTATCTCATACTGCTTAACATGGTATCCATTAATATGGAACTATATTTTTATATGATGTATGTTATGTTTATGTTTTATTTATGATTATTTATTATTCATATATAACATTCCTTTATGGTTTCAATTATGGTTAAACGTGATATTTTCATTTGAGAAAGTGCGGACAACCGCCCCATCAAGGTGATATGATTCATTCATGACATACATGGATCATATAAATGATGAAGTTAATAAATTATTTAACATGAAATATGGTATTATATTATACGGGAATTATAATATACCAATGTATCATTATGTTTTAATCCATTTAAATATAAAATAGAAATGAATGTAGCGTTCATGCGTACGTATGGCATAACGTCTCCATGAACGATGAGTTTCATTTCTTAACACCAGATGATATGGAATATTATAAATACATATAAACTAGATATATATATGATATATATATGATATATAAAAAATTTATATAATTATTGAGATAATTTAATATTTACCACATGGACAAATTGTAATTATAACAAGTTCATTTTTGACTCATGTTCCAAACATCGATAAAATATCCAATATGAAATAAAATAATTAAATAGTAGTTATAGAAAAGATAATAAGTGATATAAAATGAATAATAATCATGAAAATTTTTATTAATGATGTAGATATTAACTTATGTTTATTATTCAGGATGGTCATGGAACATACGTGTCAAGTAGGACATGAGGTAATGGGATTTCTTATCTCGCGTTTAATTCCATGAGATTTCCATTGTTCGAAACTTATATATTGCATGTGGTGTAATGTATAATACCATTGATATATATTATCATGATTTCTTTATATTAGTGGTCTTTTGTGATTCATTTGTGGGTTATTATCTTTTAGGCATATGACTCGATGGATTCTAACGAGGAAAGGGGGTTTTATCTCAATTTTTATTCCCGTGAGAACATTGCTATATTTGTCACTATTACCATTGAGTGGGGTATGTAATGAACATAATCATACTTTTTGTGTAATATAATTTCATTTCTGGGTATTTACATATACATTTTATGGTCCTTCATTCGTGTGGTATATGTTTTGTAAGTTATCAAATCGATAAGGGAACCCTTCACCCTCCTCTTTATAAAAGACTTGTTTTTTGTTATGTCTTTTAATTTAAATGTTATTATGTAGGGATATGTTCCTACATATCCTTATTGATGTAAATTTCATGTCCAAGTGATGGGATAACCTTTTTATCTCATCAAGTCATTCTCTAAATTTTAATGTGCGACATTAGGCTTTCGAATTTTTGCATGGGATCTTCATAACCCAATTTCAACTCTTTGGGACAAACTTTTACTTAATGAATATGTCTTCCTATGAATATGTGTGAAAGACCTATAATTGTTTTACAATTAATATCCACATTTATTTGGTGTATTTATATTTTCCACACATAATAATGTGATTGATTTATCCTCAATTTAAGGATACTTTCTTTATAAGAGATTTCATGTCAATTTACATTTCCATTTAGACATTATTGTTGTTATGCACCAATTCACTATTATATGGTGTATATACTGTCCTTTGTCATATAATATCAGAAATCCTTTTTTTCTCATGATATTATAAAGTTCATATTACATTTTATTCCTCAAATATTTGTATTTAGGAGTCTATCATTTTGTTAAAAACTCTTTAACTAAAAGATCGTTTTAAATGTTTTAAAGATTTATTATTCTAAATAAATATTTTAATGTCCATTTTTTTTTAAAATGAAATTGAGTATTTATTTATATGTACATTCATGTTATAAAATTATAATTCCATTAAAATCTTTGAAGTGGTTTGAGTCACATTGATTCAAAAATCACATTTTAAATGGTTTATGAAAATGGAATGATTATTTGAATATCTTGAAATTACTTTTTGTGATTTTAAATGAAATTTTCTTAGTGAAATGATTATATTTTAAATATTTTACATGTTATAATGGTACATGGACATTTTATTGGTGGTTAAGTGATAATACGTATGATGGGTGGTGTCATGATAAACCAGGACGAGTGGTTACTTTATAATCACCAACGCCTTGGGTATAGAAGTCAGCCGTATGGCTATTCCATTTATGATATATGTGGAATTCGACCTTATGGTTATTCCACATAACAATCTTTATGTTCCAGGTTACCTTTATATGTTATGTGTTCTTTATATGGGGGTTATGGTAATATTTTGGTTACAAAAGGGTAAGTAATGATATTTTATTCAATGAAGAGTATTTACTACTTCATAAAGGGGATAAGTATTACTTATGATAAAGTATTCATGGATTACATGTTGTTTTGAAAATATAATAGTTTTCCTTCTTTATTTATCCCTTATTGATCTTTTTTTCTCATCCCATGTTTTTGAAATGTTTCACATAGGACAAAAGTGGAATAGGGTCAAGGATGGAATCATGGAAAATTCATGATGTCTAAAACAATGAACTAGACATGTCTCATTTATTCAAGAGTTTTTATATTATGAAAAATATGGAACCTGAGTAGAAGTTTCTACTTTTTATTTTTTGATATGTAATATATTTTTATGCCTAATTCTCTATAACTATGAACTTGAAAAGATCATCAATGTGAATTATTCAATTAATTCAAGATTATTTAATGATTAAGGTTGGGTGCTTATAGTTGGTATCAGAGGTCGGTTTAGATAAATTTAGAGGTTAGGTTTTTTTTCTAAGAATAAGTGACATAACCATAATGTTTCTCATATTATAAAGAGTCGTTGTTAATTTTAATGAGTTTAAGATAAAATGAATAAGTATTTACACTTATCATAAGAGATTATATGATGACATTACTGATATACTCACACTAACATTTTTGGTTTTAGTAAATGGATGGATGTAGTAGGAACTAATGTATAAGTGGATGTGAAGAAAACTATGACAGTTTTCAGAACGATCGACTAATTGTAATGAGATCTTCCATGAGAAAACTTGTAGTTATTCTCAACCAACTATCTGTAGTCATGATTGACAACCTGAACCTTTGTTATTTTTATAAGGAATAGTATATTCTAGAAAAAATTCCATATGGAATTTCAGGTAATAATCATCAAGGTAAGTATGTTCAAAAACATATCTGTCAAATATGTGGAAAGAAACACCCAGGAAAATTCTTCAAAGGGGGGAGAATATAATATAGTTGTGGGAATAAAGGTCATAATGCGGGAACCTTCCATGGAAAAAAGAAACAACTGGTTAACTCTAGAAAAGGGAGAAAAGTTCTTTTTGAGGGATCAATTGAATGTTTTAAATGTGGTGTGCATGGTCATTATACAAATAGATGTCCTACAAAGATTTTTCAAGAATAGGATCACCATTATTGTACAAATACATTTTTACCAATACCTAATGCCTCTCCAATTGAGGATAATGAATCTGACAATGACCAATGAAAGATGTGGATTATTTCTTATAATATGTTTAGACATTATAGAATTTTATGATATGATTCATGATTTTGTTTGTAGGAAAGATGTATTTCAGAATAAGTTGGTAAATAATGGTTAATGGATCATGAAGAATGCTGAATGAGTAAGAAGTCAACATATAAGGGATTCAAGAGTTATGGTAAATTTTAGGATGGTGAAATGATTAAAAGTATTAAGGCTCTTTGGAGGATGGGATTATATTAGAAGACATTTTATAGTATCTGTAACCCAGAAGATTGATATATGGAAATTTTATTCAAGGAATTATTCTTTTTTTTGTCGATATTGTTATAAATAACCATTTGGGTTTATACAATCCTTGAATATGAGTCAATCACTGGTAAATAAATTTTGGGATGAGAAATTAATGTTACTGGATAAAAATTGTGGTTAAAATATGTTATGGTTATTTTTGAGGAATTTTTCACTTTTTGGGAATGTTATAAAATTATATATTTTTTGAAAAAGGACAACACACAGACCGTGTGACAACCCGTTGCGTCGGACAAAGCAATGGTAATCGAACCCACAACCAATGTGTGACTATGATTTATTGCCTACCACTGGACTACGTGATGTCCCTGGTTAGTATGAGTAAATATTTTTAATTAGATGATGTGATGAATCAGTTAATTTTGGGTTATTTATAGAAATTATTAACCTATCATTGAGAATATGTGATTTGGTTAATTACACTTCATAATGAGTCTTCAAAAGTAGTGGATGTTATTTAGAGTTAAATGCTAAGATTTACCGTGCAAGACTATGAGATGAAATTCTTCTTATTTTTGGTATTAAATTTTTGTTTGTATTATATTGAAGAATTTTAAGGAATGTTATTTATTGAATGGTTTTTGTTGATCATAGGGAACTATTTTTTGAATTTTGGAGATTCGTATTAGTATTTATTTTTATAAAAAATTATCCTTTTGGGGATTATCTAATCTTGTACTAACCTTTTTTGTTTTGGTTATTTTCTAAATACATGGTAAATATGTATTTCACATATTTTAGATTATGTGATTCTCTTGAAATTAATTATAGCATGTTTAATTTAAAAATTGCATCTTGAATACTCAACGTTTGGAGAAAATATGAGTTTATGTTAGAAAGAGTGTAAATGATGAATGTCTACATAAAAAGTATGTTGGTTTAGTTTAAGTTTGTAGTTATGCTCGTAAATTTATACCTAAAATTATGATATGTAATTTAAAACAAAAACATTAACGTTTTTGTTTTCCTACCGGGGAATCATAGACTGTTTAACCCATTACAGGCTGGTGATTTTTTTGTGGTTAACTTTCTCCTAACCATGTTTTCTATCACACTACATCAGAAATTGATGGTTTTCTTTCTCTTCCTTATCCATGTTTTACTACATTGAATCATAGTATGTTATTATCTCGGGTGACCTTTTTACATTACTTTATTTCATTTAATGTGATATATTTATTGACTATTTTTCTGATGTGGAACTTTCAATTATGTTTCCATGCCCAGTTTTAAAATTGTGAGGACACAATTTCAAAAAGGGGGAAGGATATAACATCCAAGGTAAATAACGAGTAATATATTTTACTATTTATTAATATTCGTGAATTAAATATTGTTTTTACTTCAATGTGGATACAATGTTCTACGGATTTCTTGATACACCACATCATGTTTCTTTGAACTCTTATATTGCACACTAATTATATAAAATTATTATTTTATATGGTAGTTAATTCCTAGTTTTTTTATTGGAGGAAATTAATATAAATAACTACAATATTATTATACATGTCTGTAAATGTTTTTACATTTATGTAATAAACGTTAGAGGCTTATAATGTGAATAAATCTAATTTTAAATAGAATTTACTCTAAAAGGTTGATTTATCACCTTTTGATGGAGAACCTTGTTTAAATCTAGTTTTGGTCCACATTATATGGTATTTTTGATGAAATAAAATTCTTATTTGGAATCGAGACATCAAAATTCACATTGGGTAAAATTTGGTATTTTTTAAAAAATTCATTTTTGTGATGAATAGGGAAAATACTGTATTTTAATTCAAAACTACATTTTAATAAAACTATTTATATAATTATATTATATTTTATTTGGTTTTAAAGTTTAATTAGATAATATTTTTACCATTAAATCTAATGGTGTTCATTGAATTAATTTTACTTTGAAATTGGACATAAACAAGTGTCAATCTTTTGATAGTTATTGTTTCTTAAAAATATGCTATTTGTTTTGACAGTAGGAATTAATTTTTAATTAACTAATGAAATTTTTATGTTTTTAATATGGTAAAATATACATAATTTTTTAATTTTTAATATCAAATATATCTTAGGTTAAATTTTTGGTATTTTTATGAAAAGCATAAGTTTTTTGATGAATAGTGAAACCACGTAGTAGGAGTTAAAAAAATTGAATTTCTCATTTAAATCAAATTTTATCGCTTTGGTGAATTGAATTTCGAAAATCCTACATAAAGTTTTGTAATTAGTAAGATAAACGTTGTTCAATAAGATAAAAATAATTTTTTGTGAATAGTATCTTTTGATTTTATTTACAGTTGTTAAATTAAAATAGGTAAATTCAAGGTAAAAATAATATTATAATAATACCAAATTACCTTAACACTTGTCCTAACTTTATTTTATGAGTCATGGCTGACCATGGTAATCATTGGGTAGATTTTGGGACCACATTGAGCCACTTAAGAGTGATAATGACACTTTAGATTAACTAATATAATGTAAAGGAAAAAATGACACAAACAATTATCATTTAGTAAATTAAATTTTATATTGGGTTATATAAGTTATCATGTAGACTATATATATTCAATGGAAAGATAAAAATATTTCCTACATCATGGTGTTTGTTTTATTATTTTTAGACAACAAATTAATTAAATTATATATGACACAATAATGATGCAGTATAAACCACATTAATAAATGATTTAAATAAATAAGATTATAATGATTAAAATATTATCCAAAAACTATCCAATTACTATTGTATGAAACTAATTATACTATTAGTCATCATATCTTTTACATTATTGTTTTTTGTACCTTTAGAATCTGAATATCATTATATAATAAAATAATATTTTCACACTATCCTAAAGAGCCCCCCCCCCTAATAAGAGGAGGCCATTTCTTATCAATTCCTCACACCTTTAAAGCCCCATGAATCATCCAACCCCTAATAAGAGTAATCTATCAAGACCTCCTCTTCCACCTATAATACTTAACATAGGCATAAGGCCCTTCAAGAAGTCATTTTGGTTCAAACCAAAATATATTTCCTAAATTTAAGGTAATGATTTCTCTTAAATTCTCTTGTTTTATTTTGTTTTATTTTACTTCTGCAACCATCTGAAATCTTTTTATTCCTTTATTTTACAACAACAAAACTATCCTTAATATACTAGTACGTTTTTATAATAAATATTTGAACTATACTTACACACACCTCCATCTAATGGGTGAATACCATTATGTTTTTGTGGATTGAAAACTAATGCCTCATGAAATGATGATTGTTCGATTATCTCCTACCACCTAACATGGTGTCCATTAAGATTGAACAATATTTATATTTTATTTATATTATGTTTATGTTTTCTGTATTCCTCTTTATTAGTAATTTATATCATACCTTTATGGTTTCCATTATGGTTAAACGCTATAATTTTATTTCAGGAAGTGCTGACTACTACCCCCTCAAGGTGATATGATTTGTTCAGGATATACACTGAATGTATAAAGGATGAATTTAATGAAATAATGTAACATAAAATATAATATTATATTATAATATAATTATAATATACCAATTTATCATTATGTTTTCATTCCTTTAAGTAAAAAATATAACTGAATGCAGCGTTCACGCATACGTACGGCATACGGTCACCATTAACGGTGTGTTTGTTTTCATCAATAAAAAAGATATGGAATATTTTAAATACATATAAATTTCATATATATGATATATATGATATATAAAACATGTATATCCTTCTGGAGTTAATTTAATTTTGACCACATGGACAAATTTTAATTATAACAAGTTCATTTTTAACTCATGTTCCGAACATCGATAAAATATCCAACATGAACTCAAATAATTAACTAGTTGTCATAGAAATATAAGAAGTGATATAAAATCAATAATAAAGTTTAAATGTTTTTCAAATGAATTAGTGATTAACATAAGTTTATTATTCAGGAAGAACACGGAACATACGAGTCAAGTAGGACACGATGTAAGTGGAATTCATATCTCATTTTTAATTCCTTGATATTTCCATTCTTCACCACTAATTTATTTCATGTGGTGTAATGTATAATTCCATTGATATATATTATACTTATTGTATTTATATTCATTTTATTGTGTGATTGATTAGGTGATTATTATATTTTGTTCATACGACTTGATGGATTACAACGAAGTAAGTGGTTTTTATCTCACTTTTTATTCCCATGAGATTCGTGCTATGTTTGTCACTATTTCCTTTGAGTGGTGTATTTAATTCACATGATTCTAATCTTTGTGTAATATAATTTCATTTATGGTTATTTACATATATATTTTATGGTCCTTATTTCATGTGGCGTATGGTTTGTAAGTTACCAAATCGGAAATAGAACCTTTCACCCTCCTCTTTTAAAAAGACTTCTTTTTATTATGTCTTTTAATTTACATATTATTATGATGGGATATGTTATTATATATCAATATTTATGTAAATTTTATTTCCAAGTTAGGAGATACCCTTTTTATCACATCAACTCATTTTATGAATTTTATGGTGACCTCGTTTGGCTTTCTAATTTCATGAAGGGAACTTCTTAACCCAATTTCAATTATTTTGGTTAAACATGTACCTAATGAATATGTCATCCCATTAATATGTGTTAATGAAAAATTATTGTTTTAAACTTAATATCATCTGATACTGGGGGTATTTATATTTTTCACACATAATTATGTGATTTATTTATCCTAAATTTAAGGATTCCGCCTTTATAAGGGATTTTATCTCAATTTACATTTCCATTAAAAGTTCATTGTTTTTATCTACAAATTCACTCTTATATGGTTTATATAATGTACTTTAACATAATATATCATTGAGACCTTTATTTTCATTATGTTATAATGTTCAGATTAAATTTTATACCTCAATTATATGTATTCAAGAGTCCCTCATTTTGATAAAAACACTTTAAATAATATATATTTTTTAATGTTTTAATGATTTATTATTCTATATCATTATCTCTAAATTAAATGTCTTAAAAATGTATTTAAGAATTTATTTATATTGAAATTAATGTTTTAAAATTATAAATCCATTAAAATCTTCAATGTGGTATCAGACACTTTGAATCATGAATCTCTTTTTAAATGGTTTATAAAAATTGAATGATTGTTTCAATTTCATGAAATTACATTTTGTGAATTCAAAAGAAATGTTATTATTGAAATGTTAATATTTTCAATATTTTATGTGTTATGATTTTACTTGGAAATTTGACGGGTGGTTACGTGATAAACCATATGATGGGTGGTGTTTTGATAAACCAGGACAGGTGGTTACGTTATAACCTCCAATGCATTGGGTATGGAAGTCGGCTGTATGGCTATTCCATTTAGTGATATTTGCGGAAGTCGAGCATATGGTTATTCGACTTAACAATGTTTATGTCCATGTTACCTTTATATGTTATGTGTTCTTTATATGGGTTTTATGGTAATATTTTTGTTACCAAAATATATACAATGATCTTCTTTCAGTGAAGAGTATTTATTACTTCATAAAGGGGAAAAGTATTACTTATGATAAATTATTCATGGATTACTTTTTGTTTTGAAAATATAACAACTTTTCTTCATTGTGTATCCCTTACTGAGATTTTAATGCTCATCCAATGTTTCTGAAATTTTTTTCAAAGGAAATTAATTGGAATAGGGTCATGAATGTTATCATGGAATATTCATACTTTCTAAAAAATTGAACTCGACATGTCTCAATTATTCAATTGTTTTTATTATATGAAAAAAATGGAAACATAGTAGAAGTGTCTACTATGTAATTTTTGAATTGTAATGCACTGTTATGCATAATCTCTAAAACTCTAAACCTGAAAAGATCCTCAATTTGACATATTCATTTAATTCAATATTATGTAATGTATAAGGTAAGGTCCATATAGATTGGATTTATAAACCACTACCTCAACCTTATAAACAATTTTTTTTATAGAATTGAGATCATATAAAATATTTAGTCTTTATATGGTATCTTCTGTAATGAAATTAATCTTTTCTCCAAATGGGTGAGACTTAATATATACTTTAAAAAGTTCCATTTATTTTAGAATTTACTTAATAATGAATGTTGGAAACATAATTATCTTCAACGTATTTATATTATTCTTGATATAATCCAAATTATTGAAAAAAAATTCGAAAACGTTATTTTTCTCATATTCATTAAGTAGTCTAAAAAATATATCACATAACTAAATAGTATATTGATCATTGTTCCATGGAATCAAATAACCATGATTCCATGATTATACCATAGATGTTTCTGGTGATAATTGTGAATCTTTCCTCACTTTCACAAAATTTTGGGAGAAAAGGAGAATCATCTTTATTTTTGTCAAAATATCCAAAATTTTCCAGTAATTTGTGGGATGTATGCTTTTATTATTCTTCACTAAGAACACCCATCAAATAAACTACCCATTTATATGATTGATTTTATTTTATAGATAACATTGACAAATAGACATTATCCTAAGCTTATTCAATACAAATATTAATACAGGAATATAATTCCCTGAGTAAATCAAGATAAATTACATCAAAATCAGTGTCTATTTTCTATACAAAAACGTTATCATATGTTTCTAAATACCAAATTCATTAGATAATTCAATTAAACATTTTAGAAAAATTTATATGCACAATATTTTCAATGAAAACACACTTTTTTATAATTCTTATTTGGTTTCCACCATAACGAAACTTGTTATGCTGGCCAGAGCTTCAATCAATGTGAATAGAATTTTTTTTAAAACAAATGAATGAAATAAAACTAACAGAATTACTAATCAACCCAATTATAATCTAAAATTATTGATTACGTACAAAACATAAAATATCATAGAGTTAACATCTAGGGAATAAAATATAAATGATATTTATAACATGTTCTTCTTTGTTTTTTTAACAAAGGATTATTTCATTATGTTGTAAAATAAAAAATTATTTCTATTTTATATTATGAAAACTGGTTATGATCAAAATATCATCCTAAAATAATGTTTTGAATCTAGAGTTTTTTTAACGAAAATTTATTCCAATATTTTTTTTAAATTGTTTTTATTTCAAAAAATGTATTATGGTAGAAAAATAAAATTTATAAAAGGTCGAAAATAGTGTTTTTAGAAAACCTAAACATATATAATTCTAATGGAAAATGATTTCATTACTATAATGTGATTAATAATATAAAATATATAAATGAATAATCATTTATCAAGGATTATTCCTAGATTCTGTTTAATATATTCATTTATATTAGTAACTATAAGTCTTGTAAATATATCCTTACATTTTTATTTAATTTCCATGAAATTTAATAATATATATTCATTAGGTGTGTGATCCTAAATGATAGGATGTTATATTAATATGATTTTATCATGTTAGTTTTGTGGTTGGTTTTGAATTAATTCTATGGAACTTATGTCATTACAATGTAATTATTTTTTAGTTAAACTCTTGTCGTCCTCCTTAATTGTCTAATGCATCAACAACCCTTGAGCGCAACAACTAACTACTAAATGATAATCAGCTTTAGTAGTGGAAAGTGATACAAAGTGATGATTCATACATGACCATGAAAATAATGATTCGGCTAGAAAATGAAATGTTCTAGATGTACTTTTTCATTCAATTATACAACCAACAATCTTATTATCCTAAACAAATTAGTTTAAAACAACCTAGAATAATATAATTATCCTAAATATAACGTTTCATTATGATAACCTAATGTTTTTTTAACATCATTATGATGATATTAATTTGGATTTAATTTATATCAATCATATAAGCATGCTGAAAACATTTAATCTGGATTAATAGTTGTTATGTAATGTTATATTCTTATCGTACCATTGAAATATTTTTGATCAAAATGATTATTAGCCTCATCATGATCTAAATGATGTGAAGTTGCAAAAGGATTCCAAACACTTTTAGTGTTAGAAGACAAGATTTCATTCAAAGAATAGTTTTATATATAATTATTTTGATATAATGTTTCCCTATAGTTTTTTAAAAATTTAAAACCAAGAATAAATGTTAACAATACCATTATAATCATTTAAAACATTTATTTTATTAGATAAAAAATTGAATCTGTTAAATGTTTATGAATAAATGAAAATATAATTTCATCAAAATAATTTTGTCATTCACAATGATCTAGTAAAATTCTTTAATAAAAGGTTTTTCATCCACATCTACAGTAAGATAATTGTTTTGAATAAAAATTCAATTAACCTATCATACCAAGCTATATGGGTTTTATTAACTCCATAATGATAGTTTGTAAGATTAAAACTGTTCTAGATGATTAATATTTTCAAAAATAGTATTTTTTAAACATAAATTAATCCAATACATATTCATTAATTAAATTTCGTATCACATTATTTTGAAATATTTTCAAATTAAATAACTTTTCACAAAATATAAGATTTTGAATTGATTCATGTCTTGCTATCAGATTAATATTTTCAAAATAGCATATTCCATGTTATTGGTTATGAGACTTATAAACATGATTAATTTTTAACTCTCATTCAATTTTCATCACATTTATTAAAAAAACAATTTTACAACAAGTTATTGATATTTATTTAGGCCATTACACTAAATTAAGGAATTCATTCCATTAAAGCTGATTAAGATAAACATGATTAGATTTTGTCGAATCCTCAACTTAAACATCCTAGTTAGGATTTGTAGGATTTAATTTAGATAATAAAGAATTATGATCAATATCATTTCTCAAGGAACGTTTATTCCAAATGGTTGATCTGCATCACCAAGGATAATACAAATATGATGATTCCTAAGAAACAAATAATTTTATTGTTGTCAAAAAATCCATTGTTTAATAGTATTTTGAAAATATTTTATAAGAATGACCTCAATAATAGTCTTCAGGGTTATCATCCTGAGAGGAAATTTCTAACATGGGATAAAAGTCATTTTTATTTATGACATTTGAGGATGTAAGATGGGGTTATATTTATACAAAGGGATTGGTTTCAAAAATATCAATATGAACTATATCCATTAATTTTAAAGAATATTTATTAAAAACATGATAATAATTACAATTTTTACAACAAGGTAAATAATTTCCTTCTATGGATTTGGGTTCAAACGTTGTATATTATCATTAATAATAATGATGAATACATTACATCTAAATATTTTTATGTAAGGAACGTTTTATTTCTTGTGATTCCATAACTCATAAGTAGTTTTATTAATAAACTTTATAATTAAAACATCAATTATAGTATAATAGAATGTACTGTAATTTTTAGTCAAAAATTGTCCAAATACTGAATATTAACTCTAGGAGGTTCAAGAAATATTCTGAATAAATCTACAATTTTTTGTGTTATAAGTGACGAGCAGTTATGCATATTATATTTCTTACAGAAAAAAATATCATCATTATAATTTTATAATTCTCCCTAATGATCTTGATTAATATTAATCATTGAGATTATTTTCTCATTTTTTACTCTTTCTAAAAAATTAAAAAAAAACTAAAGGCTTTGTATTTTATGGTATGAAATTATATTGATGTGAATCTAGTGTAATAACATACTAAAAAAATTATATATAGTATTTTAAAACAATAATTCCAATTTTTTTATCACCAAATAATTACATGTGTACTAACTATAAGGAATCCAATGCTAAGATAACACTATTAGTGTACAATATTAAATTATATTTCTTACAAAATGCACAAGGGTCCCATGCATTATAAATTTCAAATCTATGTTACAATATTTCCGAAAAAGTATATTCGTTTTAAATTATATATGTATCTAATATTAATATATCATAACCTTTTATACCTTAACAAGGATAGATCAACTATTTCATAGTGGAACTATATTTCTGATTTCCAACGGTCTTCTTAGTTTAGTTTTAAACACTCTCATGATGATTTAAAAAAATTATAAATTCATCATTAGAACTATGTACACTACAAAAAAAATTTCTAAATTCCAAAAGAAAAATTTAGTCACTTTATTTAATTATGCTTATAAGGTTGTTCAGTAGACCTAATGAAAATAAACCATTTGATATTAAACATTTTCAATGAATTACAATTTTAACAATACCAATGATTACTAGTTGAGAATTCTATTTAAAAGTTACTTTTCTATCTTTCATCATGATAATCATAAAAATAAATCTCAGTTTATAATTATATATATAGGAAAACCAATATAAATGAAGTAAATATAATTTTTTATTACTCTTCATTTTATGAAAACAATGAAATTAGTGTTTTAAAACCCAAACCTTCTTAGTTCCTATTTTATTAAAATATTCAATTTTATAATGCCACATTTTACTAAAATTACCTCATTTGGTAATTATTATTTCATTAAAAAAAACTATGATTTATGAAAACCATTATAAAAAATACTATTTAAAGAAAAAAATTCATCCAGTGTCCACCACTTTTACATTTTTCAAAAAATGGCACACTTTTAGGAATAAAATAATTATTAGTAAAAATATGTTGTTGACTCTTACAAACTATTCAAGAATTTGTTCCATACAGTATAACTTGTTTGTATATTTTTCATTGTTTTCTCACCAATGGTAAAATAAGGTAGAAGTTTCTTTAAACTATGTATTTTATATTTTTGAATGATAATTATATTTCTACCATCGTTATAAATAGTACAATAACTATGTTTTCCAAAATAAATTGTAATATGTTTTTATTAGAAATTATTTACTCCAGAACATTAGTAAACATATATTTTTATAAATAATAAATGAATCATTAGAAATATATGATATTTCATTAGTTAAAAGTGTTATTATTGGATCTTCCATTATAATTTTATCTTTGAAATTATCATTATTTCTACAAACACTAAATTTTTTATTTTCTAAATTAGTTTAAAACACAGAAACACATAATAAGTAAGTATATTTTTCCTACTAGATGAGTTATATTCTTAGTTAGATGATGTAGAATATTTCTCAATATCATTTTAATGATAATTTTCAATTAATTTTTAATTTTTAACAAATTTAAAATGTTTTACATTATCCATTAATAATTTAATTACCAAATACATTTCCAAAAATAATCCAATAGTACTCTGCCCAAAATAATTATTATTTAGAAAAATTTTAAAAATCGATATCTTTCACTAGATCACCATGTGTTATAATCATTTACAAAAATCATTATATTTTTACTTATCATACTTATAAGAATATAAATCTAAATTTATTTCTTTACTTTTTTATCTTTTGTTTTCTAAAATCAAATTGAAATTGTCTAGTTCTATTATTTTCCCAAAAAATTACCTCACAATCATTCGTGTCACATTATCCATTTGACTAGTTTTATATCAATATTGATGATATTTTTTTTAATTCATTTTTATCATTCAAATATTATCATAATGTTCTTATAGACTATAATTGGAATGAACAAAAACTTGTTTCTTCCTTAAATTTTTTGAATCATTATCTGGTGATTGATCCATAAGATGTAAGATAGATTTTAATGAAAATATAAACCAAAATTATTATTTTTTTCCTTTATCTACATATTTTTTTAATATTTTTTAATATATCATGAGCGTACTAATAAGAATATGAGGTCTTATATTTTTAATCATAATGTTGGAATCCACAATATGTCTTTTTGATTACCACTCATTTTATTTTATATCAATAACCATTTCACCATAATATTTTCATCACTTTTTTCTCCAAGATTCTATAAATATTTGGTTGTCGTTATAATGAGTTATTACATATTTCTACTATCTCAGCTGCTATAAAGTCAATGGCCTAGAATCCAATACAAAAACTAGATCTTCATAATTCTATAACATTACAGATTCAAAAAAAATTGACTTATAACTTCTTCCAAATATTATTATCGGTTTCATAAGATGAAATATGATTATATTTAATTATATTCAATATATATAAAATCTTTTTTATTATACTTTTGTTTTGATGATCATACATCTTCTCTAGATTTGTGAATGTAGTAACATACTAATCATGAGTATTGTAATTTTGATTATGAATAACAGAATTATACACTCCGATTTTGATAAAAAACTATTCATTATATCTATCCAATACTCATTGTTAGTACCATCAAAGAAATGAGGTCATATAGGATTCATATTTTCATGGGGTTCATTATTTAACTCTCTTACCATTAAAACAATATATACTATTTTACTACAAGAACATATAAGTGTATTATAATTTATAAATTAGAAGTTAATTAAAATAAATACAACATGATGATGATAAAAGATGTAAAAACACACCATGTATCAATATTAGAACCTTATTTGATAAGAATTAATTGATAATGGGAAAAAAATTATTGATTTCTTTACACAAGGGGGTTAATTGTACTCAAAATATTCACAAAAACAAATAAAACTATTAATGTAAAATGATTGGGTTAAACACTATCCAATGAATGGTGTATTATAATAAGAATCAATAACATTTGATTATATAATTTATATTTTATCAATATCATAGAAACATTTATAAAATGAGTTTTTAAGAAGATAATTATTACAAATAACTTTCTAAAAACAATGAACAGTGAAAAAACTAGTTATTTTACAAACTGCAAAGAAAATATTAAATTAATGTAAGAATGAATTACTAGCTAAAATAAAATATTTTACATTTCTTTAAAATTGTAATGGTATTTATAAATCATGTCTAAACATATCAACAATTTAATACATACTATAATGTCAATCTTTACTCACAAGGAAATCCCATGATATGATGATAATAAAAAAATATATCTTTATATCATGGGAATCCCATTATATGATGATCAATTTATTTCGCCCTATCCCTAGAATCCCTCAAACCAACTGGATAGATTTTGTGTCTTCCTATCCATGGATTCCTTGATCGGTATAATTATCACATGGATAATAAAAAAAGAAATTAATTTAATATAAACCATCATGGAATACATTCCATAGAAATATATATCTATTGTTTTTTAAAAATACTAAGAATGATAAATTCATACAGAGATATCATTAGAATACTTAATTTTCTAAATTTATTATCCACAAACCCCTAAAATGAATATACATTCGTTGGAGATTTCTAGATGGATATATTTAACATGGAAAAAATGTGTTTTTTTAATATTTATTAATATGTTTCTAATGCCTGATCTTGTAGTGATGTCTTGGAATGATATGTTGTAGATATATTTTTTAACATCAATTATTATAACCGACCTTAAAATTTATTTTTAATGAATTTTCACATCGGTTATTAGAAATTGACAAGAATGACCAACTTATCATTGGTTTTTAAAAAAATGATTTTAGAAAACTATTTTTCATGAAGTTCGTCAAAAATATGATGTTTAAAATATTTTTTATTGAAAAATATCATTTGGATTACTACAACATTAAACACATATCATTTTTAAATCAAAAATTATAAATATTGTTCCATTAGGGAAAATAAATATTTTACATTTATATAGTTGAAATAAATAACGATCGATCAGTAATATAATTTTAATAATTATATGTTATTCATTACAATGTCTATTACTCCATGTATATGAAATATTATATCAATAGATAAAAAAATATTATAGAAACCATAGAAATTATTGAAATTAAAATATTGTTTTTGAATAATTTTCATGGTTTTCCATGTCTTAGTGGGTATAATTTTCTACTTTGGAATGATATCATTAGGAAACAAAAGCATCAGATTGGTAATTATTTAAGAATATGAATTTATCTTTTTAAGTATTTTTAATAGCCTATGATAACATGCACTTGAAACCTCATCCATAACTGAAATCCTCATTTCATTAAATTTAGAATCCAAAAAATTAAATTAATTATGCTTTACAATAGAAAAAATATATATATTTGAATTATAAAAATATTATATTGCAATAGAATTACTTATTATTTTTCAATAAAAAACATTAAAATCATTAGTCTGATGTGTCTGTGACAGTATCATTCAGACTGTCGTAAATTTTTTCAGTCTAATTGAGAAAAAATGTCTAAACACATGTTTAAATAATAGCCATTCCATTGAATCCTTTTTCCTCAATATAATAAACCATTTCCCACATTATGAAATGATTTTATTATGTCAGTATCATTATGTAAATTCATTTATAAATCTATCAAATTATATAATAATTCTCATTCATGTGTACGGATAACTACCACATCACGAACCGATGTAATTCATTTTCCATCACCATCTATTGTGAATTGTTATAATGGTGGAATTAATGTTTTTATATAATTTTAATAACATATTTATCATTATTAAATCAAAATATATAATTTTTATATAAATTTCAATGCACATAAAAATTATTATGTCATTCATTTGTAGATATTATCTATCACATCAATAAATTTATGAGATACTTTTTTCATCACTAATTCACAAGAATTTTATAAATAAATATATTTCATGTATTATCATGAGGTAATTTATATTATTATAATTATAATAAAATTCAATAAAACTTACATTATTTTTTAAATCATCATTAAAAAAATGAAGGCGTTACTCATTATTACATACGATTTTCCAATGTTAATTCCATGGTTAGTATCAATTTTTTAGTCAAAATAGTTGATGGGAAAAGAATAAGGTGATTTTTGTAACATAAGTATTATCGTATAGATAAATTTTTATTGGGAAATTGATTTGGTGATTATGTGACTAATTTTATTTCATGAGAAATTAACTATTTTGTGAATATAAATATAATGATCTGGTATTTTATTTAAGGAATAAAAGAAGATATATGTTTTAGTTGAGTATATGATTTATTGTCTAATTAATGAGATTCATCTTCTTTATGAAAATCATTAGAGTTTCGTGATAATTATTAGGGTGATTAATTTTTTGTGGGAGACTTCATGAGTAATTGATTATATTTGGAGATAATTAATTAAATATATATTATATGTATATGTGATAAAATGATTATTGGGATTAAATCATTTCATATATAAATATATGTAATTTTATGCTTATTTATTAGTTGATTGGATTATGTAGAACTTTGGGTATTACTTTTGAATTTCAGATATTTAAGTAGTTTTTAGTTATATAAGGATACATTGTTTTGGGAATTATCATATCTTTTACTAACCATGTTTCATATTGGTAAATTTTTAATGATAATAGAAATAAATAGTTAATATTGTGTAGATTGTTCAGTCCTTTTTATGATGATTCAATTGATTCAAGCATGAAAAATTCATCTTGAATACTCTTTATTTAGATAAAAACATCACATTGTTGGGGGAAATTTGATTAATTGGTGAAACAATACCGTTAATGTATGGATATTTACTTATTTTCTTATTACATGTATTAATTTATCTCCAAAACATAATAATAATAATATTAAAATAGATATGATACATATACAATTTTCTTATTGAGAAATAAATAATCATATAAAAATAAAAGACTTATGATTTTTTGAATTATTATGTTTCTCAGGATAATGTTATTTATCATTATTCATCAGAAAATGATATCTATTAATCCCTTTCAAGTCCATTTTCCCCCCAAGGAACCCATGTATGTGTTATCTCAGGTGACCATAGCACATCCATTTCCTTAGTTGAAGGTTGAATTTTTATTTTTCCTTTTTATGATTTTGAATTTCAATAAATAATTTTTTTAAAAGTCGTCAACATAGTTTTTAAATCCCATGCTCAAAAAGTGAGGAATTAATTTATTAAATAGTTTATAATGAGACCTCTCTAGTTCTTATAAGTATATATTTTGTTTGATATCATACATGACATACCACATTAAGCACAAACAATCAAAATATAATTATTTAAATGATACCAGTATAACCTAGCCAATAATATGGACACAATGAATTATATTATCTTTATTACAAAAATATTCCCCATAAATGAATTTATTAATAAATCATTTACCAATTATTTTGAAAAAATATTTTTTAAATTAAAAATTCATTTTCTGGAAAACTATTTAATTGTACACATGTGTGTTTAATACCAATTAATAATAAAATCACACGAGTAGAATTATATTAATGCTATATATATATATATTATATTGATTAAAATTATTCATATGTTGTTTATTTTTAACATATAAGAATTAATAAAATATTACACATAAATGAAGTATTTTTCAAAAAATGATGTTTTGAACCTTTTGAAGCAATAGTTGTATTATGTCTTGTTTTTAAAACTTTTATAAGTTATATTTGAAAATTAAACTTCTTACAGGAAATTAGAGTATCAAAATTTAATTTAGATGAATATTTGAAATTTTTTCTCATAATTGAATTTGTTTTTTAAATTGTGATAATATAATGCATTTTAATTGAAAACTTCTTTTTCATAAAATTTAATTATTGTTTTAAATTATATTTATTAGTGGTTTTAAATATAATATAAATAAAATTTTATCACATAATCCAATTAATTTCATTTTAGTTAACATAAAATTAAAATTGGATTTTATAACATTCTGAACGTTTGAATTTATTTACTTTAAAACATGTTTTTTCATTCCTTCAATGAGATTAAGTTTTAATTAATTTCTAAAATTTATGTGTTCTAAATATTTGAAAATTGACTAAATATTTTCATTTATAGTATCGAAATTAAGAAAAAATTTCCTCTTACCTTTTGAACATATGAATAATAACTTTCCTGTTGTGATTTATTACCATGGTTAGATGTAACTCTTTTAATTAATGTAAAAAATTATATTCTAAATATTGTAAAATTACATTAATACATGTACTATAATTATTGTGTAAGTTACATTAGAACACTAGAATAATTGTTTTATAGTTATAACCATTAGATTCCACTTGGAAGAGAGTATGATGTTTATAATATTAAATTCAAAGAAAATTTAATTTTATCAAATATTTGTTTTTAACAAGTATAATAATTTATTATAGTGTTAAATAATGGATATATTCCACTATAAATATTTTTTTATAAATCCAAAATGTATATATGAATCATTGTAATTTATTTATATTTTAAGAAATAAAATAAATTAATTAATTATGGACATAATGATGATGCAATAATTTATTAGCTAGTGTAAAAATCAAATAAATGATATCAATAATATTATATTAAATATAATATGATAAAATGGATTTCATTACCTAATTTTAAGGATAGATATGATATGTTAGTTATTATTTAATATATATATCAATCTAATATAAAATGTTGATATTTTATTTTTTTAAATTCAAATATTGAATTGTTTAGAAATTGAAAAAAATGATATTTCAAAATAAATAATATTTTATTAAATGATATAATCATTATAAATATAAATTGTTTTTTCAAATTATTTAATTAATTAATAGAAATAATCCAACAACTCCTTTTTTCCTTTTTTTATTTTATAGTAATTATGTTTATACTAAAATTGTAAATTACATGATATCACGGTAGGATTTATTATTCTATAAAAAAGAAATATTAGGATTAAATATTGTTATAATGTATTTAACATTATTTTTATTAATAATATTTATCCATAAATTAATCATATATTCTAAATAAATATATTTGGATCCATTTGGAGTAGAAACATTATTTATATTAATTTAAAATTTTGAAGAAATCTATGAGTTTTGCTACCCTCTCCAATGAAATAGATCCCATTGTTCATTTTTTGTTAGACTACAAAACCTATTTGTTTCTTAAAATATCTTCCCAAAATACCTCCTATAATCTTTACCTACTTTTAGAGCCCTTTTTTATCCAGAACACCCTCCATATAGGTGTCTTGTTATAATCAATGGTGCTTTTAAGAATGAGAGGTACAATTTTTAATTAATTGTTTTTTTTTCATTCAACATGATTAAATTATTATTGCAACATGATGAATTAAAACACCAATATTAAAAATTTAAAGAGATTTTATGATGTTAATATCATCACCTAAATTAATCTATAGTTCTATCAAATGGAAAAATAATTATTGGTTGATTGAATAGTGAAATACCGCGAGACAAACCAATATAATTTGTTATCCATCCTCATCTCTCAAGAATGGATATAATGATGGAATCACTATTTATATAAAATTTTATGTACATATAAATTACATTAAAATAATATATATCATTGTTTTTCTTACATTTCCATGAAAATAAAAATTATAACTTTATTTGTGTGTACGTGTGAGCAATCACCTCCATGAAGCAATGTGATTCGTTTTCCATCACTACATGACATGAATGATATATATAATTATATTTTATGTATTAATATTAAATTAATTATATTATTAAAATAATATAAAGATAAAATAATACTTATTTTCTTTCCATAATGATAGTTTAAAAATGAATAAATCACCCGTGTGTACGCACAACATACAGTCTCAATGATTATTATGTACTTAATTTTTTTATCCATAAAAAATGGTTTGATGTAAAATAATAATTGATGTATAATAATTATAACCATTTCATTTGTAAAAATATAGATATGATGGGACTATGACCACTATGACTATTCCCACTATACAAAAATCATTTTGAAACCAAGTACGGAACATCGTCAAAACGTATAACATAAATAATTATGTAATTGTTATATAATGATAATAAGTGATATTAAATGAATAATAAACTTGAAAATGATATAATGAAATTAAATAATTAAAATATTGTAATTATTCAGTAATATAAATATACTACCAGACATTTTAGACTGAGGGTGAGGGACACATCAACTACAACATCATTTCAGATGTTTTGAGGATTTATTATTCAAAGCATTTCTCATTCGTAAACATATATTCCAAATGGTATTTTTGGATTTACTTATATGAAAAATAATATTTTAATTTTTAAATTTTTTAATTTATCTAAATAATTATTAATTTCTATTTCAGACCTTTATTAAAAAATCATCTTTTAAAATGATTAAATTGGGCTTTAAAATGGATTAATAATTTTCATATAATGGAATTTTTTTAACATGAAAAATATGAAATGAATTTCCTTCATTCTTTTAGATTTAATTCATTTATTTTCCCTTCATATGTTATCATATTTCATTCAAGATAAAGTGTTTTTTAATTATGTTCATGGTGTTGATATTTGAAATGTGGTTTTTACATGAAAAAACTTTCAAATCTGAATGTGTTATACACATGGTATTAAAACTGGTTTTAACCTGTTTTTATTGAATTGGACATTAGGAATGATATAAGTATATTGAAACCCCCTTATAGATCATGGGTGATACATATATATCTTATATTAATTTTTGGGCCCCAAAATAGATTATAAAGAATTGGTGAGCCCGATTTAGCATATTGAAAGGGTGAGCCCCATTATAGATCAACAATGTTTTGGGTATTCCCTAAATTGAAGTAGACCCTGGTTTTATTTTATTTTTACGGGTGACTGTATCATTTAATTGTATTAATATCTCAAGGAACATAATAAATTAATATATTCCTGTAATTTAGTTATTATGAAAGAGGGTTATTAATGTGTTTTCATGCCATCATATGAGTAATGATTTTCTTTCATTAAGTACCTAAATGATATTTTGTGCTTAGCCCATGTTTAAATTTTTTTCTCAATGTGTTTAAAGATGGTAAAAATAAAAGTTATTTCAATTGTAAATAATTTTAATGAATAAATAAATAATGCTTTATTTAAAATGTAATATATTTTTTAATAAATGGATTTTGTTTTAGCTGTATCTATTTTGTATAAATGTTCGATATTATGTATGAATTATGGAATAATTATCCAGAACTCTAAATTGAATTAATAAAAAAATTATAACTGTTGTTAAAATGTAATATAATATTTTTTTATTTGCAGGTCCTTACATGTTAACTTTTTATCCTCACATCTTCAGAATAGTACAACTCACTGTGTGTGTTATACGAATAACTTTTTATAATGAAGTGTTTTCCTAAATGGAAATTCGTATAATATTCATGAACACCTTATTTCATACCAAAAAAACCACAAATATAACATCAATGAATGTACATCAACAATAAAGAATATTTAATAAATAAAAATGATTATATAGTAATTTATCACAAAAACACAAAAACTTCATAACTCATGGTGTATAATACTAAATGTAAACACCCGTAAAAATCAAGGGAAATTTTTTCTTAATTTTATTTGTGATTTTAAAAGATCCCAGTTTCTGACGGCGCCTGATTCCGAGGCCCGGTGTGCCCGGAATTATTTTTGGATGTTTAGCTCAGGTACGTTCAGTGAACGAACGAGCAGGTTTTTCTAACTTTTGAACCGGTGCTCGAAATCGACTTCCGAGGGCACCAATGGATTCACAGCACTGGTAATTGCTTATGAAGATCTTTTTCAGAGTTGCATTTTCACGGGGGGAGTTGATAAAAAATTGTGGAAGATAAAATAAAAATTGAGTTACAATTTTTATTTTTTTAAGTGGTTTATCCATTGAGTGGAATTTGGGGTAACCACCCAACTTCCCATTAGATGATTTAAGGTGAGGTGGGGCCCACACGAATCCCACCCCTTTCACCTTACCTAAACTCCCTTAAACCTCTCCTCACATTAATTGATAACTTTTCTTAACATGTTTAACCCCCCTTTTAATGTGAGACCACTCGCCTCCCCCTATCTCTTCTTTAATTCATGACACCTAAACATTAATTAATTTGACAACTCAAGATCAATTAATTAAGTTTATTGGTTTTGAATTTTGTAATTTTGAATGCATGTCTTGGGTATATAAATTAAGGTGGAGCCTTATTTTATTTTGGTTAGAATTTTTGTGTTAAGTGAAAGGTAAGAGAGCATTTGAGTATTGAAGAACTTCCTCCTCCGATGAAGAACGCTTCAACTCCTTTATTGAAGAACGTGATGAACACCGAAGATTCGAAGAAGAACTCCATCTCATCTTGCACATTCTCTCCACGTCGAAGGAAGCGAGACGCCACATTCGTCATCAGGCAATCACCAACGACGTGCCTTCTCCTCTTCTTCCTCCGCGTCATGGGAGGAGACCCCACCGCGGGGAACATCACCTTTGACGACGACTCACCCTCCGACGTCAATGGAATTGGCACCGATCTTCCGCGACATCTGATCATCGCGATGCTTTCCTATTCTGCGGCTCGACGACGTGTAACGTCTTTGCAAGGTAGGGGTTTTGTTTTTATGTAGTGATTAATTTTTTACGTTCTTTGATATTAACAGCCAACTGTTATCAAAATAATGGAGGAGGTTGGACCGCACAAACATGGACGAACCTCCTCCCCTTTTTATTTTTATGGTTATCAATGTGGCTTGAAATGGAAGTGATGTAGTGTCGTTGCTCCGGGTGGGAATTTAGAGAATCACGACGAAGAAGCGCGACGCCGTCGCGCCACGCCGGAAAACCATGAAGACGGTGGGATTTGTTATTTGACGTGTGGATCGATGGATGACGACAAATTGGGCCGAAAAGGCGTTTGACTTCCTTCGCAGTAAATATCGGGTCCCTGGAGGACTGTTGGCAAAGGCGGCAGGCGAAACGGACCACCGGAGCGCATCCGGTGGTCCGTAGAAGGCGGCGACGGTGCACCGCGCCGGTGCGGAGGCGCGCCACCAGAGCTAACTGCAACTGCTGAGCCGCGGCGGTGGGACGTGAACCGGAATGGCCGGGATGTTCTGGGTTTCAGGCGGTGCGGCATTAAGCCGCGCCAGGTTGACAAATGGGTGGGGGTTTGTAACCCCCCGCACCCGTCGCGCCGCGCCAGCGCGAGGCCAGCCGGCTGCCCAGGCTGGGCCGGGCCGCACCCAGCTGGGCCGGACCCGGTTCGGGTCGACCCGGTTCGGCAGACCCACGGGGTGTTGGGCCGGACCCGGTTCGGGTCGACCCGGTTCGGCCGACCCACGGGGTGTTGGGCCGGGCCGGGCTGGGCCCAGACCCCCATTTCGGGCTATCTACGGTCTTTTTTCCATAACCTGGGCTGCGGACCTCCGATTGATGCACCGTTAGCAGCGACGCGATCCTTGAAACGAGACGGTCGTTTCGATATATTACACTCAAGGTTTCAGAGAACTTTGCGTTCAGCGGGGTTTGTTCGGATACGAAACCAACAGGGCCCTCGGAGCGGAAATGCTTATATCATGAGTTCCAGACCTCCGATTGACGTGCCGTCGACTTTGTTGGTTTCCTATTGATGAGGTAGATCTTTTGGATTACTCCGATCGAGGTTTGGACGCCGTCAGAGTGCGGTCGGATTTGTTCACACACGAAACCAATCGGGCCCCTGGAACGAAAAAGCCAATAACTCACAGACTGGGCGTCCGATTGACGTGCCGTCTATCTCGTTGAATTCCTCTAGATGAGACAGAACTTTTGGCATTCTTCTCCTGATTTTTGGATGCAGTTGGAGTATGGCTAGGTTGGATTGTACCCGAAATCCAACTGGGCCCCTCGAACGGAAAAGCTGATATCATTCAGACCGAACGTCCGTTTGACGAAACGTCAGCGATGTTGGTGATCACGTTGAGAAACGGTCCTTATGAGTATACCCTATGAGAGTTTGGAATAAAGTTGAGATACGAACGGGTTGGTTCGCACACGAAACCAACCGGGCCCCTGGGATGAAAAGGCTAATGATTTACAGACCGGGCGTCCGATTGACGCGCCGTCTGTTGCGTTGAGACCCCTATGACAAGGCGGTCCTTTGAGATACATTTTCGTGGGACTTGTGATACTTGGAGTATTGACCTGTAGCTCGTGGAGCGGACCCTTTCAGAGACGAGCGTACGGAGTACAGAGACCGTGTAGCTGTCTGTGTCCTGATGACTGCTTGCCCGATTCGATTCGGAGTGACTAGAATAGCCCAGTGGGGAGCACTAAATTGTGAGGTGGAAGACCCATGGCGGAGGACCACTACTGTGGGAGGTGGAAGACCCGTGGTACACAACAGGAGGAGTACCTATGTAGGCTATGAGGGGGAGAACTACTGTGTGAGGTGGCAAACCCATGGTGCAGGAGCACTACTATGTGAGGTGGAAGACCCGCAGTACATGACTTGAGGAGTACCTCAACAGTCATAGTTTGGTGAGTAGCCTCAGAGACGTGACATGATCACTGTACTTCCAGAGACGAAGCTCTTCAGAAGTTACAATTTCGATAATGAAAATCTAGGTTTGAGCTGAGTCTATGACCTTTTTGTTTTCCTCATGATGGAGAAGGGTCACTTGATAACTTAGGTATATGTATGGGCATATACCTAGATAGTGGTTAACCATTGATTTCATAATCTTTGTGTTTCCTCAGGATTGAGCTGGGTTACTTGAAAACTTAAGTATATGTATGGGCATATACCTATGTAGAGTTTAGCTGTTGAGATCTTCTTGTGGTGATACATGTTGGTTTTAGTGAGACCATGAGGGTTTCGGGGTCCCTACTAAGTATCTTTATACTCACCCCTGCACGGGCTATGCCTGCACCTCATTGTGTTGGTTGCAGACGACGGGCAGTGCTGGTAGAAGCCGAGTGTTCGAGGACTGGACGGTACCCAGAGGTGGACTTCACGGTAAGACAACACTCGGGAGTTTGACGGGCGAGAGCGTTTTGGATGCTATTTGTACCTACCCTTCAGGTAGGATCCGTGGTGGATGATCCAGGAGCTGCGCTATCGATACCTACCCTTCAGGTAGGATCCAAGGAGGACGACCCAGGAGCTGCTTCCTTTCTTCCAGCTATTTTTATTTTCCATTGTACTTCCTTTCAGTTGTAGTTTTACTTCCAGTTGAGTTTTAATACTGGACCATATACTTTTCAGCACTTTCTTTTGTAATTAGTGTTTTACTTCCGCTTGCACTCAGCGGTGTTTTGTTACTTTTATAAAGGCAATTCCTTCCAGTTATCGGGATTTACGCCTTTGGTGCTAGTCGCCAGCCCCTGGCCTATGGAAGGCGGGCTTAGGGTAGTCACGGCACGGGCCCCGAGGACGGGTTGTGACAAATTTGTATCAGAGGAGGCGGTTCTACCGCCGAACTAATATCTCTGATATTTTCGTTCTGTGAAGCGATAGTGTTAAGAGTACCGACTGTGTTTTTTTTCAGGGATTCCAGTGTTGGTGCGGGCGGCTGACGTATCCATACACCAGGACCCTGAAAAATGATTTCCGACTTTGTGCTCGAAAACACTGATTCCGTGTGTGTTTCCAAAAGTTTTAAAAGTCAGCTCAAACCAGGTCAGCTCACCAGGTATAAATCGTTTGACCGTGTCATGTTTGTTCTTTTCAGGATGCCTCCCCGCGGACGACCAGCTAGAGCCCCAAGAGTTGTTCGTACTGACAGCCCGCTGAGAGACGTGGCCTCAGTTCAGGGGCCCCTTCCTAGTTGAGGCACCAGCAGAGGCACCATCGGTAATACTACCTGTTGGGCCACCGATGCCACCAGCCCCAGCAGCAGAGGGTGCACGTTGCTTGAGCGCACTGCACGAGTTCCAGTGCCAGAGGCCACCCAGGTTCAGGGGAGAGATGGACCCGCAGGCGGCTGAGGATTGGCTGGTGGCTGTGGTGAGAGTATTCAGGCTAGTGGGGACGCCATCAGACTTCATGGTGATCCTTGATGCTATCCTTCTTTAGGCAGCAGCAGGCAGATGGTGGAGCCTGAGGCTCCAGATGCATGATGAGGCAACACTTATGTGGGAAGACTTTGAGAGCTTGTTCCGGGTAGAGTTTCTACCATCCACCCTTCGAGCGGTGCGTATACAGAAGCTGCTACATCTATAGTAAGGTAGCATGAAAGTGGATCAGTACTCAGCGAGATTCATAGACCTCTCATGCTACTCCCCTGATATGGTACGTGACCCGTTCTTAAGGGCTCAAACCTTCGAGCAGGGGCTCAGGCGAGAGATTAGAGCTTCTGTTGTTTCTCACAGCATCCCGACGCAGACATGGATGTCGGAGCGAGCCCTCTTAGTGGTGAGTTTCCTTGCTGAGCAGTCGCCAACAGTAGGACCCACCACTATCCGGAATGTGGTAGAGTCTTCTGTAGCAGGCAGTAGACAGATGACGTAGAGGTCCAAGAGGACCAGACCTAAAGGTGGTCAACCGCATGACTCAGGGTCGGTAGTGCGAGGCACCAAGGGAAATGACATAGCCAGACCCGCCATGCAGTGTTAATCCTGTGGTAGGATCAGTCACATGTCACGTGACTGTCCGACCTGCCATGCAGATGACCAGCTGTTAAATGAAGAACCTCCAAGGCAGAGGCAAATGTTCGATCGAGGCGGACCGCTAGGAGCTGGCCGTGCAGCTGGAGGTGGACGATACTTCGAGGTGTTTCCACCACCACCACCAGGAGATCCACCCCCGACTGCAAGGAACAGGTGGACATGGGAGAGCTCAGCTTCAGGCAGCAGAAGCATACGACTACGGAGCTCTGGAAGCAAGTGGACAGGAGAGGAACTAGTTGTTTCCTTTTGTTCTTCGTACTTCTATTTCCATGTTGTTGTTACATTTGTGTCTTTCTACTATGAGCTAAAATAATATAAAGACACTTACCTTTGTAACATTTTCTTCCTTCCTTTTTTGTGTACTAAGAGGTTCAGGTTTAAACTATTGACTTGACCCTCACTTTCAAGATTCCTACTGGAGGAGACCCAGTTACCTCACGCTAATGCCAACAGTGTGACACGACCCTTAGAGGCGAGAGTGACGGTTGGATCTCTTGGTAGTAACATCGAGGCCTTACAACATCGTCCAGGGAATGAATACATCATTCATGTCCGGATTGACTGTATTAGGCAAAGAACGTGGTTCATCTAGGGGATGAGACCAGATTTCTCTTATCAGAAATGAAGAACTCATAGAAGCTCTTTTGGGACCAGAGATGGTCCAGGCCACGACAGAGTAGGTCTGGGTCATCCAAGAGCGGATGAGGACAGCTCATGGCTAATAGAAGCCTTATTCTGAAAATAGGCAAAGACCACTAGAGTTCGAGGATAGCCACCACATTATCTTATGGGTCTCACCACGACGTGGAATTATGGAGATTTTGCTAAGGTGGCAAGTTATCTCTGCGCTTCATCGGACACTTCAAGGTCCTCATTAGGTTAGGCGAAGTGGTTTATCACTTGACCTTTCCACCTTAGTTGCACCAGGTGCATGAAATCATCCATGTACCTCGGCTGAGGAGATACGTGCATGATCCTTCACACATCATCGACCTCGGGGAGTTGGATGTCGATGACAGGGAAACTTGCGTGAAGATTCCAGTGGAGATCGAGGATCGATTGGAGTGGGTCCCACGTGAACGATCAATTCCTCAGGTGTGTTTTCACTGGTAGCACAGGAACCTCCAGGGGAGCACTTGGGAGGGGAAGGCTCAGATGCGTGCTCAGTAACGCTTTTGTATCCCTAGTTAGTGTTAAAGCTGTATGGGGACGTAAAGCCCTGAGGTGAGAATAATGTAATGACCCGTAAAATTCAAGGGAAATTGTTTTTAATTTTCTTTCTAATTTTAAAAGAAAACAGTTTCTGACGGCACCTGATTCAGAGGCACGGTGTGCCCGGAATTATTTTCCGAAGTTTAGCTCGGGTACGTTCAGTGAACGAACTAGAGGGTTTTTCTAACTTTTGAACCAGTGCTTGGAATCGACTTCTGAGGGCACCGATGGATTCGCAGTGCCAGTAATTTCATAAGAAGATCTTTTTCAGAGTTGCGTTTTCACGGGAGGAGTTGTTAATAATTTTTTGAAGATAAAATAAAAATTGAGTTACAATTTTTATTTCTTTTAAGTGGTTTATCCATAGTGTGGAATTTGGGATAACCACCCGACTTCCCAAGAGAGGATTTAATGTGAGGTTGGGCCCACACGAACCCCACCCCTTTCACCTTCTCTAAAATCCCTTAAACCTCTCCTCTAATTAATTGGTATCTTTTCATAACATGTTTAACCCCCCTTTTTAATGTGATACCACTCACCTCCCCCTCCCTCTTCTTTAATTCATGCCACCTAATCATTAATTAATTTGACAACTCAAGATCAATTAATTAAGTTTATTGGTTTTGAATTTTGTAATTTTGAATGCATGGCTTGGGTAAATAAAATAAGGTGGAGTCTTATTTTATGTTGGTTAGAATTGTTGTGTTAAAAGGAAGGGAAGAGAGCATTTGAGTTTTGAAGAAATTCCTCCTCCAAAGAAGAACTCTTCATCTCCTTTGTTAAAGAATGTGAAGAACACCGAAGTTTCGATGAAGAACATCCTCTCATCTTTCACCTTCTCTCCACATCGAAGGAAGCGAGACACCTCATTCATCATCAGGCGATCACCGATGACGTGCCTTCTCCTCTTCTTCCTTTGAATCAAGGGAGGAGACCCCACTGCAGGGAACATCGCCTTTGATAAAGACTCACCCTCCGATGTCAACAGATTCAGCACCGATCTTCCGCGAATTCCGATCATCACGACACTTGCCTCTTCCACGGCTCAACGACGTGTAACATTTTGCAAGGTAGGGGTTTGGTTTTTATGTCGTGAATAATTTTTGACGTTCTTCTATATTAACGGTCAACTGTTATAAAAATAACGGAGGAGGTCGGACCGCACAAACATGGCCGAACCTCCTACCCTTTTTATTATTATGGTTATCTACGTGGATTGAAATGGAAGCGACGCAGTGTCGTCGCTCCATGCGGGAATTTAGAGAATCACGATGAAGAAGCGCAACGCCGTCGTGCCATGCCGGAAAACCATGAAGATATCGCGATTTGTTATTTGATGAGCGGATCGATGGGTGAAGGAGAATCGGGCCGAAATGGCATTGAATTCCTTCGCAGTAAAGATTGGGTCCCGGGAGGACTGTTGGCGAAGGCTGCAGGCGAAACGGACCACCGGAGCGCGTCCGGTGGTCCGCAGAAGGTGGCGGCGGCGTGGCGCGCCGGCACGGAGGCTCCGGCGGCCAGAGCAAACCACCTTGGCTGAGCCGCGGCGGTGGGACGAGAACCGGAACGGTCGGGCCGTTCCTGGTTTGGGGTGGCGCGGCTTGAAGCCGCGCCAGGTTGATAACCGGGGGGGTTTGCAAACCCCCGCACCCGTCGCGCCACGCCAGCGCGAGGCCAGCCGGCTGCCCAGGCCAGGCTGGGCCTAGCTGGGCCAGACCCAGACCCGGTTCGGGTCAACCCGGTTCGGCCGACCCAGGGGGGGTTAGGCCGGGCCGGGACGGGCCCAGACCCCGATTTCGGACTGTCTATGGTCTTTTGCCCATAACCTAGGATTCAGAACTCTGATTGATGCACCTTCAGCGGCGACGCGATGCTTTAAACGAGATGGTCGTTTCGATATATTACAGTCAAGGTTTCGGGGAACTTTGGGTTCGACCGGGTGGGTTCGGATATGAAACCTACCGGGCCCTCGGAGCGGAAACGCTTATATCTTGAGTTCCGGATGTCCGATTGACGTGACATTGACTTAGTTGGTTTCCTCTTGATGAGGTGGAACTTTTGGATTACTCCTCTCGAGGTTTGGACGCCGTCGGAGTGCGGTCTGGTTGGTTTGCACACGAAACCAACCGGGCCCCTGGAACGAAAAAGTCAATAACTCATAGACCGGGCGTCTGATTGATGAGCCATCTGTCTTGTTGAATTCCTCTTGATGAGACAGAACTTTTGGAATACTTCTCCTGAGTTTTGGATGCAGTTGGAGTATGGCCAGGTAGGATTGTACCCGAAATCCAACCGGGCCCCTGGAACGGAAAAGCTGATATCTTTCAGACCGGGTGTCCGTTTGGCGAACCATCAGCGGCATTGGTGATCACGTTGAGAAATGGTCCCTATGAGTATACCCTATGAGAGTTCGGGGTACACTTGAGATATGACCGGGTTGGTTTTCACACGAAACCAACCGGACCCCTGGGACGAAAAGGCTAATAACTCATAGATCAGGTGTCCGATTGACGTGCCGTCTATTGCGTTGAGACCCCTATAACGAGGCGGTCCTTTGAGATACTTCTTTGTGGTACTTGTGATACTTGGAGTATCGACCTGTAGCTTGTGGAGCGGACCCTCCCAGAGACGAGCGTACAGAGTATGGAGACCGTGTAGTTGGATGTGACTAGATGACTGCTTGTCCGATTCAATTCGGAGTGACTAGCATAGCCCAGTGGGGAGCACTACTTTGTGAGGTGGAAGACCCATGGAAGAGGAGCACTACTGTGTGAGGTGGCATACCCGCGGTACTCGACATGAGGAGTACCTCTGTAGGATATAAGGGGGAGCACTACTGTGTGAGGTGGCAGACCCATGGCGGAGGAGCACTACTGTGTGAGGTGGCAGACCCGTGGTACTCGACAGGAGGAGTTCCTCAGCAGTCATAGGATGGTGAGCAGTACCTCAGAGACGTGACAGGATCACTGTACTCACAGAGACGGAGCTCTTCAGCAGTTACAGTTTGGATAATGAAAATCCTGGTTTGAGCTGAGTCTATGACCTTTGTGTTTTCTTCATAATTGAGATGGGTCACTTGATAACTTAGGTATATTTATAGGCATATACCTGGGTAGTGGTTATCCGTTGATTTCATAATCTTTGTGTTTCCTCATGATTGAGATGGGTTACTTCATAACATAGGTATATAGATGATCATATACCTAAGTAGAGGTTATCTGTTAAGATCCCCTTGTGGTTTTCCTTGTTTGTTTTAGTGAGACCTTGAGGGTCTTGGGGTCCCTACTAAGTATCGTTATACTAACCACTGCACGGGCTATGCCCACACCTCGTTGTGTTGGTTGCAGACGATGGGCAGTGCTGGTAGAAGCCGAGTGTTCGAGGACTGGACAGTACCCGTAGGAGGACTTCACGGCAAGACAACACTCGGGAGGTTGATAGGAGAGAGCGTTGTGGAGGTTATCTGTACCTACCCTTCAGGTAGGATCCATGGTGGACGATCGAGGAGTTGCGCTATCTGTACCTACCCTTCAAGTAGGATCCGAGGAGGCTGACCCGGGAGATGCTTCCTTTCTTCCACCTGTTTGTCTTTTCTTTTGTACTTCCTTTCAATTATAGTTTTATTTTAAGTTGGGTTTTTATTCTGGCCCATATACTTTTCAGCACTTTCTTTTGTACATAGTGTATTACTTCTTCTTGTACTCTGTGGTGTTTTGTTACTTTTATAAAGGAAATGCCTTCTAGTTATCGGTATTTACGCCTTCTGTGCTAGTCGCTAGCCCCTGGCCTATGGAAGGCAGACATGGGGTAGTCACGGCATGGGCCCCAAGGACGGGTTGTGACACTAATTCTACAATCCTAGAACAATTACATGCACCAACATGGATCTGATCTAAGTCCATAATATCAACCTAATAGTGGTCCTACATATGACATCTCACATTATTCTCTCCCACTCCCTTGTTCATGTGACATATAATGGATTAAAGATTTAATCATTAAGTAAATGGTATGAACGCAAAAGAAAAAGGAAAATTATGAAAATAAATAAAAGATAAATGAATAAATGGACCAAGGTACCACTTTGATCTCGTAGAGAGTTTATTAGACACATTTAGAAATACCCAATTGAAAGTAAGCTATAGTGTAATAATTTCAATATAATTCTTCATTGAAAAAATACATCCAATTAATTTTTTTTGAATATATTAATATTTATTTCATTAAATATAAAATATTCTATGAAAATTTAATTGTGTTGGAATTCCACAAAACAAATTTCCCATGCAGAACACCCTATATCAAAACCAAAAGGGTGGATCAAAAAAATAATACCTCATATGATATCATAAGATTAAATTTCATATTCCCGTCAAAATATCATAGGACCAAAATATATTTATTACAATAGATTTTCAAAACCAATAATGGTATATGGAATTGAAAATTAATATCAACTCTAGGTCTGGGCAGTTGCAATAATAAAGATTCCTCACTAGTTATAGGATATTCAAATTGTTTTTTCTTTAGAAATATTTGGGGCTATGTAATATATTTCGTTTGGGGATTGTTTGAATGGATTTTTAAACTTTTATTGGTGATGAAAATGCCGATATCACTGAAGGATTATTTATTTATTTTTCTATAAATATTCATATATTTCTATAATATAGTATAATTAATTTTAAAATCATTATTGGAATAGGGAATTTTAACTCTATCATGATGTTTTTTAGGACATTTCCTCCACTGGTGGGATACTAAAATAGTCCCTATTCACTTAAATTTATCACAATAATATGTAAATTGATTTGGGGATAAAAACATTACATACCATGAATTTTTATTGTTGTTCTATTATTTGTTTCTAGTATATTTTTTAGAATAGATTGGGTAGCACACAAAATACTATTGGACATGTTCAAATTTTCGCAAAGTATTTTGTGTTTTGTGGAATATTTTAAAAGATTAATTTCCATTTTTTATTAAATTATTTATTAAAGATCATCTATAAGAGGATTCCAAAATATTTCTATCATTTTTATTAAATAATTGATAAAATATTTTATAATGTTGGTTCTCGTTAATTTATTTTTATTGGATGATAACACATAGTTTCTTGAACCGCTTCTAATAATCATAATGAGTTTATCTTGGTGTTTTCATGATAGAATATATTTTTATAATTGTTCTGATTATAGATTTATGGATGAATATATAAGAGAAACATCTATATTGGTACTCCCAGTCATGTAATTTTATGGTTTATTAGATTTTCAATTACTACATAGTAGTTCCTTTGAGTGAAATTTGGTATGTTTCTACTTTATCAGATCCTCGCCATCTCCCAAATTATTTAGTGTGGATCATAAAAGTATGAACTCTATTATTTGGTAATCTAGACCATCTCTATCCATGCCAGAAAATATTTATATTACATACATTAACAAAAAATCAAATTAAAAATTCTTCTATAATATAGTCATGATAATCTGATTATTTAGTTATATAATTATGTCGATGATATCTCAATCACGGTATTATCTCAATTGGCATAAATATTAGATGGATTTTGAAGAATAGTAAAAATTTCATTTCATTATATCAAGTAATTATACTAATATTTATAATGAATTTTTAATCCCTGACATATTGTAGAAGAAATCGATTCTATCTCTAATGTAAATTGGGAAATTTTTTTATTGGAGGTCTAATTCGTACAATTTTTAAATTGGTTTTTTATAAATTTTCCCCTATAAATGGAACCATGATTTTATAATCATATTGTGGAATGGTATAATAAATCTATTTTATATTATGATAAATTTATTAAAATTTATAAAAATGCTTTCTTTTATTTAAATTGGACAAATAAAAACCAAATGGAAACAATTTTTTTTGAGAAAAAGAGCATGTTTTCCATTTTTGTTATTCTTTTAAAAACAAAGGTAGTGAATGATGATATTGAAAATTGAATTATCAAAGACTATTTACATTAGGGACTGATATCCAGTTGAAATATAATAATATTATTTTAATTATTGCATCTTTTAATATACAAGTATATGAGAGGTTACGTAATTTCTTCACCTCTGAACATTCTTTCATGCGTTTTTGTGATGTTAAATATTATATATATCACTAGATTGTTATACCCCCATAAAATTTATTGATATCAAAGTGGAATATACTTATACCAATTTCAGGTAACATCTAATTGGGTCTTGTTTCTTTTAAGATATTTAAGAGACTCTACTACCCCACCCTCACCATCCATCAATATCCAAGATCCTCCATACTCAAATCACTTAAATTCCACTATATACAGGCTAAAAATAGTAGAGGGTGATTAGAAATAATTAAAAATGAAAAAATTTACATGATTAAATATAACAAAATTTCATCTTATTATAAGGAATTATAATTATATTTGAATACAATATACCAAAAAATATATTATATTTATTGATGTTTGATGACATAAATACTAAAAAAATGTACCATTACGATGAACCCTCCATTATAATTAAAAAAATATAAAGGAGAAAAAATTGGTAATTTTGAGAATTAATTATAATATAAAATAAAAACAAAAGAGTCTAAAAACAAGTAGAAAACTACCTAATGATATATAAATAACAATCCACCTTTATCTTCATCCTCATTTTTAGTGCCCCATTTTACATATATTTTCGCATGTCAAAGACTCATGACATAATTACTTTTTAATTTTTTAGAGTAAATCCATATTACATATTTTTATGTAACATTTTCAATATTATATTCCCTAAAAATATTTAACTTATATATTTTTATCTTTATAAAAATACGATCCAAATTATAATCCATCATTCCACCTTTAATTGGATTCATGAATGATGGTTAATTAAAACAGATAATTTTTTTAATTATTGATACTCTTTATGATATTCATTTTTAATATCACCCCCACAATGATTTTAATAAATACATGATTTTTATGAATGTCTATATAGAATGTTTTGTGAATTGAACCATTTTTAAGTATACATGGTTGTGGTTTGTTTTATGGTGAGAATCAGGTGTATGTAGACAGTTCCCTCCTTATGTTCTATGAAAATGATTCTTAATGATGTGAATATCATGTTTATATATCATTAAAAGAATTATTTCATTCACTAGATTCATGATTATGATGTTAGATTCATGATTAAAGAGTGATGGATGATGGTTACATAGTTGTAGATAATAGCTATATAGTGTTTTTTATGTGCACACAATACCAATTAAATTTTATTATATTCAATCCTTCTTTGTTAAAAATCCATTAAAATACTTCAATCATCACCACATTAAACATTAGTTTATCTATCATCATTTATATCTAATGTAACATTCAAGGAAATAGTCTTTTATAATATCAAGATAGATAATAATCAGTATAAATCCATTCATATAACGTTAAAAAAAAAATTAGATGATTAATGTCCAAATTATACCACATTAAAAAATATTCACCCAATCAAATGTCTCGAAACATAATTTACATAAAACATAATAAATCAATTAATAAATAACTTTGATGTAATAAATGAATTCAATAAAAATAAAAAACATTAAATTTGTGGACTTTGTCAATTCTATCACACGTAATCCTTAGACACATGGGAAAATTAACTTAAAAATGATTACCAAATAAAAACTTCAAACACATTATTTGATTATTTTCCTCTTTCAAGTCCTTTGTTCTCAGTTTTATCACACCTAATATGTTTTTTGGTTTTATTTTCATCATAATGTAAATTTAATGGAATTGAACTTCATTTATCATCTCATAAACACATTTTCATACAATTACATGAATTTACCAACTAAATCATGCATATTAATTTTATGAAAAGATATTTTCATTACATTATTTTGTATGTTTAAACATATACTTGATGAATTTATTCCTATTCTCCCAATCTGGCTTGTATTTTTGAAAATCATGATGAATTACCATTATTTTATTTTGTCTAAGGGTTGTTCGGATTTAATTGGAATGATTTGAGACAGATTAAGTAGATTTGGTCTATAATAAAGAATTATTAATATTTTCAATTATCATCATAAATGGATTCCTCATTTTATCTCTATAAATTTTATTTTTAAATGAAAACCCGTAGAACATGAATTTCATTAGTAGCAAGCATGTCCACTTTTTTTTACTTCAGTAATATTTGGTTACGTTTTATCATTTATTTTGATCATAAGGAAGAGAGTGAATTATGATTCCTAATTAAATATGAGATAGGTCTTACCCCCATAATGATTTATTTTCAATTCATTTTTAATTACTTCTTTGATTATTTTTTGTCCCATTCTTCAAATGATTAAACTTTTTTTCAAAACAACGCCTCCTATAAATACTAATATACATCAGTATTTACAAGGAATATTTATGATTCCACTTAATATCATTTCCCCCCTAACTCTACTTTATCTTCTATGGAAATCCACTATAGAAACCATCAACATAATTGATATGTATCTTTATACATTAACCCCTTGTTGATCTATTTCATCATGAATTACGCACATTATTTTTTGTGAAGAATCAAATATTTGTTTAAATATTCTTTTCATTTTACTGAAAAAACCATAGTATAATTATATGTATGAAATTTAGTGATATAAAAGTAGTCATACCATCCATAAAAATATGATTTTTGTTTCTATATAACTATCAAACATGTTAAAACACCTCTAACTACTCCCAATGAAAATTTTATAAAATTCCTTATTTTACCACATTTTCTCTTTTCCCTAATTATTTAATTCAACATGAACTATGATTCGTATTATAGGTCAAGGTAAATATAATATATTTAAATTAAATGTATCTACCTATTATGTTTATTTATGGGTTTTTATTCTATAAGAGCTAATTATATATGCATGTGAAATGTTGGTGTTCATTGTAAAAGGAGAATATAAATCAAAAGATTAACTCAATAATATATTGGAAAAGGATTGTAATGTTCAATGGTTATGAATATATTATAAAAAAATGGGTTATTAAATCATGTATTAGTTCAATTAAAGAATGTGATCCTCAATGCAACGGAAAAATGTATTCAATAAATAGGTGTGATTTCTCATTTCCAATATCTAAAATCTCTAATTGATAAATGGGATTGGTAAATAAAATATCCTAGGGACTAGATTCATCATCTATACTCTATAAAAAACTTCTATTATTTTAAACTCTCATACGAATAGATTCATTTTTTTCATGTCTCACAATGACTAATCAATTTTTTAGGAACAACATGAATGGTGATGACCCACTTTGAGCCAAAAATAGGATAGATTATCCCCAAATTTAAAATAATATTTATATTATAATTATAAACATCTATAATTGTGGTATTTCATTCCATTGGTTATGCATAATATTATTAAGATATTTATTTGAACAAAGTATTATGTATAGATATTTCTAGATTAATTCTTGGAGTTTCAACTAAAATCAAGATTATTTATTTTAAAATTTAAATTAAAATCTAAATTTATTTATGTTATTTATTTTTTTAAATTTTATTAATAGTTATCACTATTAATTGTTGTCCCACTATTAGATAAAAATTATATAAATTATTGAGAAATGGTATTAATTCCAAATTTTGTGGCTTCTATATATATGAAATTAGATTACGGTTCGTTGCAAACAATGATTGTGATTCATACAGAAAACTTGAAAATATTAGTTTTATTTATAATATATAATATTAAATTCCAAAAAACTCCATAGATTCATAATCTAATATTCAAAAATTATATTTTCTATATATTTTTATATATAATTATTCTATTTAATTTTAAATTTAAAAAATTATAATAAGGATAAAAAAATATAACATTCGTTGATCTGTAATAGTTGCATTATCCTCTATTTTTTATACTGTTATGAGTTATTTCATCCCCTAGGTCTCCCCTTTGAGTCTAAAATGTTAAATTGGATAGTTATATATCCAAAATCTATGGTGAGGAATTCATTATTTCAATATATTATCATATTTCCTATCTGTAATAAATTTTTCACAATAATGATGGGTTTGTTTGATGGGATATTTCTTTCTCTATGTTGTGAACATTTAATTTATTTGAAATGATTTATTTTTAATATATGTAAAAACAATTTCTATAAATCATGTCGAAAATGATTCACATTGGTTTTAATGTTGCATCACCAATATTTAATTATTAAATTGACTCTTCAAAAAATATAAAACTATGTGTGTGTAATCAAATTAGTGGAGGAATATAAATCAAATAATAGTTCTAAAAGATCATCTAACAAATGGTTTAATGGATATCAATGTCCATGGATCATGAAATTTTGTGGGAATGTTGTGTTTAAAAAAATATGATACAAATATTTTTTGTTTGTCTAATAACTTTTAACAAATCCTCAATTGATTGGTGTTGATTTATGTAATATAAATAAAAGCATTTGGTACTTTGTGGGTAACTTTTCAAAATAGGGTGATGTTCTCAACATTCTATAATATGTTAAGAATTTCATTTTATCATTATTACACTTGAATATTCTTGGATTGAATCCCTTTTATAGAAAATATAAGGGATGTTCATTATTTTCCACTTACTAAATTTTATGGGGTTCATCTAAAAAATTTATTAATAGTATAAATTTATTTATCATCATTTATTTTCATCATCCATGATTATGTGTTCAAGAATCTATATAAAATTTTAATATTTATTTTCCTCAAGTTCCAATTAAATATATAGACGAACTTGTGTTTCAGCTAGATATATATTATTAAAAATATTATAGTCATTAAAATATAATTACATATTATATTAGAAAATTGTTTTTCATATATGTTTTAAAAACATTTTGGACTAGATTTCTAATAGAATTCCCAATTGCATCCTTATCTATTTAACTTCCCAACATCACTTCTCATGTTCATGTCATTGATGTTACTATACTGAGGATTTATCACCGTTAAAGGGATAGTAAAATTGATATTATATATAGATATTAGGTGATAGGATTGTTTTTTTGATAAAGGATTAATAGTATTATTGTAGAAAGGGTGGCAGGAGAAAGAAATGTTAATTAATATAATATAATTATTTTTTTACTAGTGCTATTTTGGGGTGGGAAATCTACCATGATTTTATTGATTTCCAATTCCATATTAGACAAGATAATTTTCTCAATGTATTTATATTTATATTCATTTTACCTTCTCCTATAGCCTTCTGAAGAGTACTTACTTATGTACAGTTTAGAAAATATATCTATTAAATGATTATGGGATGAAATAATCATACCATTCATGGTGAATATTATACAATTTTTTTGTTCCTAAACATTTTCTTATTTTATTTATATCATAAATTTAAATTCAAATAATGGGTTTAAATAAGAATATAATACCACATCGAGTACTCTTGTTATTTTTTGCGTAAAATGGGTCCTATTAAACTTGATATAATGATAGAAACATACTCTATATATAATATATTTTATACCAACAAAACAATTTGAACAATCAAATACTTCAATATAAATTATGAATATTGAGTTACTTAAATACAAAATAGAGTTATGGTTTAGTGTTATCAAGAGTTAGGAAATTATATTAAATAGTAAACCCCAATTTCTATCATAAAATGTAAATTATTCCCATTATTCCTTGTTTTATTTATTACATAAGTAAACTTTAACATCTCACAAAAAATTAACAACACATGGGACAAAACAATAAAAAAAATAAAACAATATTTTTTTATCTAATGAAAATTAAAACATAAGAATGGGTGTTTCAAATGTTTAGTACGACTATACGTAGGATATATCATTTAACAATCAGAATTCAGAATAAGAAAATAATAAGTGTATTATAAAAAGATCATAATATATGGATGTCACATCTAATCAGTCATTAGATCAATAATCATGAGAATAAGACTTTTCCATTGAAAACAAATATCTAATATTAGATATGAATCATCAATAATCAATATCAAACCATAAAAATGTATCATCCACATAAGATGATAGTTTTTGATATACACATTAGAATAAAAAATAATCGTTTTATATTTAAAGAACACTATTTATACTATTATAGAATACATAGTCCCTTAGTGGACAGAGTTCACTCCTTATTCCACTGTTCTCATTATCAATGCTAACTACCAATAATATCATAGGGGATAGAGTACCTACTTAAAATATGTTTGATCTTTATTTTAGATTATATCATTTCATGGGATATAAATAATTATATAAATCATTATTGTAATATATCATTCTGGTCATGCCCATCACCTATTAAAAACCATATATAATTGTTCCCCTAGATGAAAAACATTCATTATTTTACTATAATTTTCTCATTAAAATAAATGTATTTTATTAATATTTCATTGTCATATAATAAAAAAACAGCTAGATAATGAAAATATATTATATCAAAAAAACATACATTATTTTATTCTAACATAAATATCCCATGGAAGTAAATGAGTCTCATAAAATCATTCTTGAACCATCATCATCAAGATCTATTCAGTGAAAGGAAGAGGATTATATCATAAAAACATATAACCATTGGAGAACGTAAAACATAGAAAGACAGTAGAACAAATAGGAAAATACATCTAAAAAATTTTAGATTATTTCTTCATATACATGGGAAAATATCATTACCCTTTGGTATCGTTGAAAAATATAATTTTTAAAAATATGGAATAAAATTACTATGAAAATAATAATTTTAACTTTTAATGGAATATTTACTTAAGTCAATGATCATGATGAAAATAATTTATTAATACGATGTTCATTAAATAAAATTCATTTCTTGTTTTTTGTTATAAATTCCAAAAGAACACAATTAAAAACATTGTAATATTAATACAATTAACACATTAAAACAATGTAAAATATTTTAAAAAAATTGAAATTAAATAATATCTTAATTATATACATAAATTAATTTTAAAAAAAAATCATGATTACAAATTTGGATGAATATTTCCATCATCCAAAGATAAAAAAAGTTTCTCATTCCCTAAAACTAAATTCTAAATCAATTTAAATACCAAATAATGAATACTAAAAATTAAAAAAATAGATCCCAATGGAATAATATAGTGTAAAAAATATGTGGTGATTAATAGATAAATACCATAAAATTACTTAAATTTATTTTAAGCCATAATATCATGATTAATAAAAGGAGAGTGTAACATAATACATTACCAATTTGCTAGATTTTGATTTATAACAACATTGAATGGAATAACAAAAAATAATACTAAAAAATATTTGAATATAAATAGATTAATGATATAACTTATCAAATGATTTTTTTAAAACATTTTAACACAAATTAGTGTATAACATGAAACATTTATCACCAAATAAATATTAAGATTATTATTACCTACACCTTTTTTAGTAAATCAATAAAAACAAAATGAAAGAAAAAACTATATATGGATTATAGAACATTAAAAATATTAATTAAATTAATCATAAAATAGATTCATGGTTATTATATAAACCACATGGAATAAACAATTGGTTAATATTCTATAAGTCTCAAAAACCTAAAATCGAGAGAAGACACCCTTATATTGGGTCCTAACTTTATTTATATGCACTCTTATCCTCAACTATAATAAATATAGATTTATTATAAATTTATAGCATAAACATATTAATACTTACTTTACTTCATTTTTTTCACATATAATTTATAATTATTAATGGAATAATAATTACCCCTTAAAATCATCATTATAAGTTATCATTGTTCCAGTTTTCGTAAATGTTTTGGTGAAGTAGTTCTAGTCCATGATACATGGCCATAGATTCATAATATGTAAAGACCTGTAAAATTCAAGGAAATTTTTTTCTTAATTTTTTTTGGAATTTTACAAGAACGCGGTTTCTGACGGCACCTGATTCCGAGGCCCAGAGTGCCCGGAATCAATTTCCTAAGTTTGGCTCGGGTACGTTCAGTGAACGAACGAGCGGGAATTTCCATCTTTTGAACCGGTGCCTAGAATCGAATTATGAGGGCACCGATGAACTCGCAACGCCGATATTCGCTTAAGGAGACCTTTTCTGAGGTTGCGTTTTATGCGGTTTGGGAGTTAGTTTTTGGGTATTTAAATGGAAATTAAATGAAATGTGGAAACACATTTTATTTTTAACCAAGTTGGTTATAACCTCCCAAAGGGAGTTAGGGGTGGGACCCACATCCACTTAACCTCCCTTGAGAGGATTAAGTGTGGTGGGGCCCACACGAACCCGAACACTTCATCTCCCCTTATTAAACTTCCTATAAATCCTCTTTAATTAATCTTGACAATATAGGTTATTAATTGAGTTGAGTTGTTTTAATTTCAAACTTTTGAAATTCAAGTGTTTAGTTGTGTAAATAAAATAAGCCTTAAGCTTATTTTATTTTGGTTGGTCTCCTTTTCCACCTTGAGAGTATTTGGGAGCTTATTCTTCTTCTTCAACCACGACGAAGAACACGAAGAACACTTAAGCTCCGACGAAGAACGCCGCTTCTCCTTTTCATACCCGGTGTGTTCCCGAAGATCGACGATGCCGCATCTTTGATCTTCATCCTGTGTCAACGAAAGGTGACACCGTTTCCTCCTCGGATTATCTCTGTCAGCTTACGAAGCTTCTCCAACGACGTACCTCTTCGGACGCACCTCAACATCAACGGAAACAACGTTCGGTTTCCGCGAAGCCCGACCTCCGTGATGCTCGTCTTCCGCGGCTTGTTGATGTGCTCCGCACTTGAAAGCGAGGTAGGGGTTTATTTTATTCCTTGTTCATGATTTATACCCGTGATTATTTCTTCGTGGAATTTGTCCAATTGTCGGCAAATAAAGCGAGGGGGCCGGACCACACGAACACGGCCGACCCTCCTCCTTTTTCATGTTGATTCTGTTGTGGATTGAAACGGGTGTGGCGCGGTGCAGTCGCACCGCGCAGGATCATACGGCAAGAAATGCGTGGCGCCGTCGCGCCGCATCGTAAAATAATGCAAGGATGCGACGCCGTCGCGCTGCGTCGAAGAAAGTTGAAGGCACCGTGGCCGGAGCGGGGCCGCGGCGGAGGGGCACGGTACCGTCGCACCTCACCGGACAACGTAGGCCGCGGCCGGTTCCGGGCCGCGGCGGAACGAGAAGACCGGCGGCCAGCCGGGCCGCAGGTGTTGGAAGCCGGAAGGGGGACCGGCCTTGCCGGTCCCGTTAAGGAAGAACCGTCTGGCCAGGTCGGGCCGGCCGGAAGGGAGGCAAACCGGGGGAAATTAATTCCCACGAAAAGTAAGTGAAACGGCCCCCATAATGAGGGGGCCCGGTTTCACAAAGGGGGGCAGGCGGCCGCCCGTTTTCCAGCAGCTCGGCCTTCGGCCGAGCTGGCAGCGCACTACACCGGACCTGAGCCTGGCCGGGTCGGGCCGACCCTGTCCGGGGCGGGTCGACCCGGTTCGGGCCAACTGGGGGGTCTCGGGCCGGGACGGCCCGGGCCCGAAACCCCTGTTACCGAGTGGTTTGGATTCAAATGGCCATAACTCGGGCTACGGACATCCAAACGACGCGCCGTCAGCGGCGATGTGATCCTTGGATCGAGACGGTCGTTTCGGTATATCGCACTCAAGGTTTTGGAATACATTTTGTTCGGCCGGGTTTGTTCGTACACAAAACCAACCGGGCCTCGTAGCGGAAACACTCATATCTTGAGCTACGGACGTCCGATTGACGTACCGTCATCTTTGTTGAGTTTCTCTTAGTGAGACGGATCTTTTGGCATACTCCGCCCGAGGTTTGGACGCAGGTGGAGTATGGTCGGGTTGATTTTGCCTTAAAAACCAACCGGACCCCTGGGACGAAAAAACCAATAACTCTCAGACCGGGCGTCCGATTGATGCGCTGTATGTTGCATTGAGTTCCTGTTGACGGTACGGAACTTTTGGATACATCAACTCTAGACTTTTTGACAGTTGATGTATCAGCCTCTCGGCTCGTGGAGCGGACCCTCCCGAACGAGATTGATGTGTGCGGGAACTCTAGAGCTGGCTGCGACTGCTACTGTGACTGCGACGACGACTGTGCATAGATCCTCAGTGGATTCGACGACGACGACTACAACACTCAGTGATCCTGTGTGGATCAGTGCTACCGATCTTGTGTGGGTCCGATCAAGTGTGGGTCTGCGCTCAGTGGTCCTATGTGAACCAGCGCCTACAGATCCTGTGTGGGTCTGATCCTGTGTGGGTCTTTGCGTGGGTTAGTACCTATCGATCCTTTGTGGGTCCGACGACTTAGATGGATCAGTGATCATCTATATCGTCTTTCGAATATGTATACCTGTGTGAGCTGAATCCTGTTTCTTTCCTGTGTGGATTGTGTTGTACTATCCAGTGTGGATTTCGTATTGCTTTCCTGTGTGGAATATGTATACTTTCCTGTGTGGACTGAGTTGTACTTGGGCTCGGAGGTTGGAGCGTATTGGAATTAATGACTTAGGTATATGTATGGGCATATACCTAAGCAGTGTCGGTTATTACTTCGTGATTGTATATTTTTTTTTTGGGTTTTGGGAGTCCTTCAGGGGTCTCGGGGTCCCAACTGAGTAGCTTATACTCACCCCTGCACGGGCTATGCCCACACTACGTTGTGTTGGTTGAAGACGACGAACAACGTTGATTGTGGTTGAGGATTGCTGAGCAGGACGGTACTTGGAGGTGGACCACTGGGCGGGACGTGCTCGGATTGGACGACGGGACCCAAGGAGCAGTGGAGCTAACTATACCCACCCTTCAGTTGGGATTTCCAGTGGACAGCTCGGTGTAGCGGCTTTTACTTTATAGTTGTTGTTTTCCCTTTCGAGTTGTACTTTACTTTCAGTTTGGGTTTGTATACTGGCCCATTTACTTTTCCGCACTCCAGTTGTACTCTGTTTTTACTTAGTATTTACTTTTCCTCTTGCTTACTATGTGGTGCTTGTTTACTTTACAAAGGCAGCGCCTTCCCTTTTTACCGGGATTTACGCCTTGGTTCTAGTCGCCAGCCCCTGGCCTATGGAAGGCGGGCTTGGGGTAGTCACGACACGGGCCCCAAGGGCGGGTCGTGACAAATTGGTATCATAGGAGTTCAGTTCTACTGGGAACTCTGATCTTTTCTATGAGAAGCAATAATGTTTAGCGTATTGGGTGTGGTTATCAGTCCAGGGAGTCCAGTGTTGGTGCGGTGGCCGACGTATCCGTACACCAGGACCCTGACTTCTGATTTCCGACTTAATACACGAAAACATTGATTGCGTGTGTTTTTAAAGTTTTCTTTGTGATTACTTTATATCATCTCACCAGGTATACTATTATGACCGTGGCGCACCGGTTTCCTTTTCAGGATGGCCCCACGATGACAGCTAGCTAGGGTTCCGAGAGTCGAGTGTGACGATAGCCCACCGAGCGACGAGGCCTCGGTGCAGGGCCCTTTGTCAGCAGTGGCACCGGCGGTAGCACTACCTGCCGAGCCACCGATGCTTCCAGCACCAGTCGCTGACGATGCACGTCGCCTTGGAGCTCTGCACGAGTTCCAACGCCAGCGGCCGCCTAGGTTCCGTGAGAAGACGGGCCCCCAGGTAGCAGAGGACTGGCTGGAGGCAGTCGTACGAGTTTTTAGGCTAGTGAGGACACCAGCAGACCTCATGGCGATCCTCGCGGCGAGCCTACTACACGCAACAGCAGGACGATGGTGGAGCTTTATGCTCCAGTTGCACGATGAGGCATCTCTACTATGGATGGACTTTGAGAGCCTCTTCTGCTCGGAGTTCATCCCAGCCACCCTTCGTGCGGTGCGTATCCAAGAGCTTCTTCAGCTGCGGCAGGGCAGCATGACAGCCGCTCAGTACTCAGCAAGATTTACCGATCTCTCGTGCTACTCGACTGACATGGTACGTGACCCATTCTTCCGGGCCCGGACCTTCGAGCAGGGATTGAGACACGATATCAAGGCATCGCTGATCTCCCTCAGCATTTTGACTTAGACGGGAGTACTGGAGCGGGCCCTTTTGATCGAGAGCTTCCTTGCTGAGTCTACACTAGTGCCGAGACCCACCGCAGGGCGGCACGTGGCAGAGTCATCTGCAACAGGCAGTCGAAGGATGACTCAGGGGTCCAGGAAGACCAGACCTTCAGGCAAACGACCTCAGGACACTGCCTCAGCAGTGCGGGGCACAGAACGCGGAACCAGTATTTCGAGAAGCAGGCAGTGCTACTCGTGCGGCGGTCAGGGCCACATGGCTCGTGACTACCCGACCCGCCGTGCCGAGGAGCAGAAGACGGTTGAGGGACCACCGAGGCAGAGGCAGAGGTTCGACCATGGCGGTCTGCAGGGAGGAGGTGGATGAGGCAGAGGAGCTGGCCAAGCAGCAGGTGGTGGGCGACACTTTGAGGCTCTACCACCACCACCACCAGGAGGTCCACCCCGACCACAGGGAGCTGGCGGGCAGAGACAAGCACAGCTCCAAGCAGCATATACCTACGACCACGGTGCACCCGAGATGATTCGAGGTACTATATGTGTCTATTCCACCCTTGCTGCAGTACTTATAGACACAGGAGCGAGTCACTCTTTCATAGCCACTGCCCTTGTTTGGAGCTTGGAGATTCTGACAGAGCCATTGCCTCGATCCTTACGGCTAGAGACTCCTACGGGAGCAGTCTCGATGATTACGCACTGGTGCCGGCAGTATGAGCTTACTCTAGGAGGCGAGAGCTTCAGTTGGGATCTTCTTGTAGCAGTTTCGAGGCCTTATGACGTCATCTTGGGCATGGATTGGTTATCTATGGTCCATGCACAGATTGACTGTTTTAGGCGCAAGGTGCGATGTGTACGCACCGACGGGAGTAGGTTCACCTTCACCAGTGAGAAGGGAGCCTTTGCAGCACAAGATGGACTTCTGCAGAGGAGATGAAATCCCATCACTCATCATTTGGCTAGCCTCATCCTAGGAGCAGTTGACGTGTAGAGTCTATATTTTCCTGCAGTGGTGGATCAGTTTGCTGACATTTTTTCTGACGACGTTCCAGGGTTACCTCCTCGCAGAGAGGTAGAATTTTATATTGACTTGTACCCTGGGACAACCCCGATATCGACTCCAGCATATCGGATGGCCCCCACCGGGCTTCGTGAGCCACGGGTACAGTTGGAGGACTTGCAGGGAAAGGGGTTCATCTGACCCAGTGTTTCACCCTGGGCTTCCCCGATTTTGTTCGCCAAGAAGGCGGACAGGAGCTTGCGACTTTGTGTTGACTATCGTCGCCTGAATCAGGTGACAGTGAGGAACAAGTATCCGCTATCGATGATTGATGACCTCTTTGATCAGATCAAGGGAGCACGGTGGTTCTCAAAGATAGACCTCAGGTCAGGCTATCATCAGCTCAGAGTTAGAGACGAGGACGTGCATAAGATGGCCTTCAGATGTCGCTATGGCCACTATGAGTTCTTGGTTATGCCCTTCGGCGTGACCAATGCTCCGGCAGTGTTAATGTCCCTCATGAACAGGATCTTTCAGCCATACCTCGATCGATTTTTTGTGGTCTTCATCGACGACATTCTGATTTACTCGACGACTGAGGAGGAGCATGCCTACCACTTACGGGTTGTACTAGACACACTCCGAGAGCACCAGATTTATGGAAAGCTCTCGAATTTCCAGTTCTAGATACGTGAGGTCTACTTCTTGGGACATGTCATCTCTGAGGCGGGAGTTGCAGTGGATCCTGTGAAGATCGAGGCAGTGTTAGCTTGGGAGCCACCCAAGAGCGTAACGGAGGTGCGGAGTTTCTTGGGACTAGCTGGATACTACCGGAGATTCGTGTCAGACTTCTCTAGGGTTGCGGCACCACTCTCAGCTTTGACGAAGAAGGGGAAACCCTTCGTGTGGTCAGAAAGATGTCAGTAGAGCTTCCAGGAGCTGAGACCGAGATTGACCAGTGCACCTATCTTGACGTTTCCTGAGGAGGGAATAGGGTACGTAGTCTACTGCGATGCATCCGGGACCGGACTCGGATGTGTTCTGATGTAGGAGCGGACAGTGATCACCTATGGATCACGACAGTTGAGGCCGCATGAGCAGAACTACGCTACCCATGACCTGGAGTTAGCAGCAGTGGTCTTCGCTCTAAAGACATGGCGACACTACCTGATGGATCAGCGCTTTACAATCATTTCTGATCATCAGAGTCTCAGGTATATCTTCTCGCAGAAGGACCTGAACCTGAGACAGTGGCGATGGCTCGAGTTCCTCCAGGACTATGAATTTGAGATAGTCTATACTCCTGGGAAGGGGAAGGTAGTAGCCTATGCCCTCAGCAGGAGGACGGGCATTCAGCTACATGAGGAGGCGACAGAGAAGCTAGCCTCTTTGTAGATATCCTTCCTGGATAGAGATGGAGCAGCCTTCCTTCAGTCTCACACAGTCACTCCTCCACTACTACAGCAGGTCAGAGAGACACAGCGTGAGGATGCTGACTATGAGACACGGCGTGCACAGATATCCTCTGGACAAGAACCTGATGGTTTCTCCCTGGGAGTAGAGCACGACATCCTTTTCAGAGGACGTACCATGGTACCAGTAGCTTTTCGAGAGGAGGTGCTGAGAGAGTTTCACACTTCTCCTTTGGAGGTACATCCTGGAGTGGCAAAGATGTACCAGGATCTCAGACGACAGCACTGGTGGCCAGGCATGAAGAAGGTTGTGTCAGAGTTCGTTTCTCGATGCCTCACCTGCCAGCAGGTGAAGGCAGAGCATCCGGTACCAGCAGGCTTGGTACAGCCTTTGGAGGTTCCAGAGTGGAGGTGGGACGGGATATCTATGGGCTTCATGAATGGACTTCCACGCACTTCTAGAGGTCATGACTCCATCTGGGTGATTGACGACCGACTCACCAAGTCGGCTCACTTCTTACCTTTCAGAGAGCAGGGATCCGTGGAGAGCTTGGGACGTCTCTACGTTCAGGAGATTGTACGGCTTCACGGTGTTCCATCATCTATCGTCTTCGATCAAGATGCTATCTTTACTTCCTGGCTTTGGAAGGGATTGCAGGAGGCGTTCGGGACGCAGCTACGTCTGAGCACCGCCTTCCATCCTCAGATGGATGGTCAGACGGAGAGGACCATTCAGACTCTCGAGGACATGCTCCGCGAATGTTTCCTCAACTTTGGTCGTAGCTGGGAGGACCACCTACCCTTGGTGGAGTTTGCGTACAACAACAGCTACAACTCCACCATTGTGATGGCACCGTATGAGGCATTGTACGGCCGACGTTGTAGATCTCCTCTGTGCTGGGCAGTCCCTGGGGAGTCAGCACTTGTGGGACCGGAGATGGTCCAGGCTATGACAGAGAAGGTCCAGGTCAACCAGGATCAGATGAGGAGAGCTCAGAGCCAGCAGAAGTCATACGCTGACAGGAGGCGGAGGCCACTAGAGTTCGAGGATGGCGACCACGTCTTCTTTCGGGTCTCACCTCGACGTGGTATACGGAGATTTGGTTGAGGTGGAAAGTTATATTCGTGCTTCATCGGACCCTTCCAGGTCCTCAGCAGGATTGGCGAGGTGGCTTATCGCCTGGCTCTACCACCTCAGTTGCACCGGGTGCATGACGTCTTCCACGTATCTCAGCTGAGGAGATACGTGAACGACCCGACGCACATCATTGACCATGGGGAGCTTGACGTTGACGATGGGGAGACTTCTACGGAGGTCCCAGTGGAGATCGAGGATCGACAGGAGCGGGTCCTACGTGGACAGTCGATTCCTCTAGTGCGCATCAGATGGCAGCACGGGAATCTCCAGGAGAGAACTTGGGAGCGGGAGGCTCAGATGTGTGCTCAGTGCCCTCATTTGTTTCCCTAGTTTTGATGTATCTTTAAGGGGACGTATAGCCCTGAGGTGGGAGTAATGTAAAGACCCATAAAATTCAAGGGACATTTGTTCTTAATTTTCTTTGGAATTTTACAAGAACACGGTTTCTGACGGCACCTGATTCCGAGGCCCGGAGTGCCCGGAATCAATTTCCGAAGTTTGGCTCGGGTACGTTCAGTGAACGAACGAGCGGGAATTTCTAACTTTTGAACCGGTGCCCGGAATCGAATTCTGAGGGCACCGATGAACTCACAGCGCCGATATTCGCTTAAGGAGACCTTTTCCGAGGTTTCATTTTATGTGGGTTGGGAGTTAGTTTTTGGGAATTTAAATGGAAATTAAATAAAATGCGGAAACACATTTTATTTTTAACCAAGTTTGTTATAACCTCCCAATGGGAGTTAGGGGTGGGACACACATCCACTTAACCTCCCTTGAGAGGATTAAGTGTGGTGGGGCCCACACGAACCCTAACACTTCATCTCCCCATTTTAAACTCCCTATAACTCTTCTTTAATTAATCTTGGCAACTTATGTTATTAATTGAGTTGAGTTGTTTTAATTTCAAACTTTTGAAATTCTAGTGTTTAGTTGTGTAAATAATATAATCCTTAAGCTTATTTTATTTTGGTTGGTCTCCTTTTCCACCTTGAGAGTATTTGGGAGGTTCTTCTTCTTCTTCCACCACGATGAAGAACACGAAGAACACTTAAGCTCCGACAAAGAACGCCTCTTCTCCTTTTCGTAGATGGTGTGTTCCCGAAGATCGACGACACCGCATCTTCTATCTTCTTCGCGTGTCAACGAAAGGAGACTCCGTTTCCTCCTCGGATTATCTCCGTCAGCTTATGAAGCTTCTCCAACGATGTAGCTCTTCGGACGCACCCCGACGTCAACGTAAACAATGTTCGGTTTCCGCGAAGCCTATCCTCCGCGACGCTCGTCTTTAGCGGCTTGTTGACGTGCTCCGCACTTGAAAGCGAGGTAGGGGTTTATTTTATTCCTTGTTTGTTATTTATACCCGTGATTATTTCTTCGTGGAATTTGTCCAATTTTTATCAAATAATGCAAGGGGACCGGACCGTATGAACACGGCCGACCCTCCTCCTTTTTCATGTTGATTCTGTTGTGGATTGAAACGGGTGTGGCGCGGTGCCGTCGCACCACGCAGGATCATATGGCAAGAAACGCGCAGCGCCGTCATGCCGCGTCGTAAAATAATGCAAGGACGCGACGTCGTCGCGCCGCGTCGAAGAAAGTTGAAGGTGATGCGGCCGGAGCGGGGCCGCGGCAGAGGGCCGCGGTGCCGTCGCACTGCGCCGGAAAACGAAGGCCGCGGCCGGTTCCGGGCCGCGGCGGAACGAGAAGACCGGCGGCCAGCCGGGCCGCCGGTGTCGGAAGCCGGATGGGGGACCGGCCTTGCCGGTCTCGTTAAAGAAGAACCTGCCGGCGAGGTCAGGCCGGCCGAAAGGGAGGAAAACCGGGGGAAATTAATTCCCCCGGGCAGCAAGTGAAACGACCCCCATAATGAGGGGGGCCGGTTTCACAAAGGGGGGCAGGCGGCCCCCCGTTTTCCAGCAGCTCGGCCTTCGGCCGAGCTGGCAGCGCACGGCGCGCTGCGCCGGACCGGCGCCTGGCCGGTCCGCCAGGCCGGTCCGGGCCGGGCCGACCCTGTCCGGGGTGGGTCGACCCGGTTCGGGCCAACCGGGGGGTCTCGGGCCGGGACGGCCCGGGCCCGAAACCCTCGTTACCAAGCGGTTTGGATTCAAATGCCCATAACTCGGGCTACGGACTTCCAAACGATGTGCCGTCAGCGGTGATAAGATCCTTGGATCGTGACGGTCCTTTCGGTATATCGCACTCAAGTTTTCGGAATACTTTGAGTTCGGCCGGGTTGGTTCGTACACGAAACCAACCGGGCCCTCGGAGCGGAAACACTCATATCTTGAGCTACGGACGTCCGATTGACGTGTTGTCAGCTTTGTTGAGTTCATCTTAGTGAGAAAGATCTTTTGGGATACTCCGCCCGAGGTTTGGACACAGGTGGAGTACGGTCGGGTTGATTTTTCCTTAAAAACCAACTGGGCCCCTGGGACGAAAAAGCCAATAACTCTTAGACCGGGCGTCCGATTCACGCGCCGTCTGTTGCGTTGAGTTCATGTTGATGGTACGGAACTTTTGGATACATCAACTCTAGACTTTGTGACAGTTTATGTATCAGCCTCTCGGCTCGTGGAGCGGACCCTCCCGAACGAGCTTGCTGTGTGCGGGAACCCTAGAGCTGGCTGCGACTGCTACTGTGACTGCGACGACGACTGTGCAGAGATCCTCAGTGGATTCGACGACGACGACTACAACATTCAGCGATCCTGTGTGGATCAGTGCTACCAATCCTGTGTGGGTCCGATCCTGTGTGGGTCTTCGCTCAGCGGTCCTGTGTGAACCAGTGCCTAAAGATCCTGTGTGGGTCCGATCCTGTGTGGGTCTTTGCCGGGTTTAGTACCTATCGATCCTTTGTGGGTCCGACGACTTAGATGGATCAGTGATCATCTCTATCGTCATTCGAAGAAGTATACCTATATGAGTTGAATCCTATTGCTTTCCTGTGTGGATTGTGTTGTACTATCCTGTGTGGATTTTTTTTCTTTCCTGTGTGGAATACGTATACTTTCCTGTGTGGACTGAGTTGTACTTGGGCTCGTAGGTTGGAGCGTATTGGAATTAATGACTTAGGTATATGTATGGGCATATACCTCAGTAGTGTAGGTTATTACTTCGTGATTGTATCTTTCCTTTTTGGGTTTTGGGAGACCTTCAGGGGTCTCGGGGTCCCTACTGAATAGCTTATACTCACCCCTGCACGGGCTATGCCCGCACTACGTCGTGTTGGTTGCAGACGACAGACAGTGTTGATCGTGGTTGAGGCTTGCTGAGAAGGACGGTACCTGGAGGTGGACCACTGGGCGGGACGTGCTCAGAGCGGACGGCGGGACCCGAGAAGCATTGGAGCTATCTGTACCCACCCTTCAGGTGGGATTTCCAGTGGACAGCTCGGTGTAGCAGCTTTTACTTTACAATTGCTGTTTTCCCTTTCGAGTTGTACTTTACTTTCAGTTTGGGTTTGTATACTGGCCCATTTACTTTTCCGCACTCCAGTTGTACTCTGTTTTTACTTAGTGTTTACTTTTCCACTTGCTTACTCTGTGGTGCTTGTTTAGTTTACAAAGGCAATGCCTTCCCTTTTTACCGGGATTAACGCCTTGGTGCTAGTCTCCAGCCCCTGGCCTATGAAAGGCGGGCTTGGGGTAGTCACGGCACGGGCCCCGAGGGCGGGTCGTGACATAATACACAGAATATTAATAATTTCATATGTTATAAATTAATATGTTGTAATCATATTTTTATAAATTCATATTATGTTGTAATGAATATTGAATAAATATACTCTTGGAGTCATACTGTTGCACACACACACAAGTGATGTTTTCACTTTTTGATGGATATAATGAAACATAGTTAAGTAATAAATCAAATATTAAAAAATTATGTTTATAATATATTTTCATTAAATATATCCATTCTAATTTACATTTCAATTGTAAATGAAAAATGAATCATATCACAGTGGTTATGATATTCTACATGTACACTTGACTAACATTATCATTCGTCAACATATTGAAGAATAAAAATGTATATTATATATTATATTTATAAAAAAATAACTATGTATTAATAATAATATATATTTATATAATAAATTCATTTATATCCTTATACGTGAGATAATTTCCTGAAATATCAAATTTATCATTTTATGGGGATGCAATTTTGTACAAACATTGAGTGAAGTTTTCATTTTCCTTTTGATGTAATATAGATTAAAAATGGTGGTATGATTAACATATTTAAAAATATTATATAAAATATATGTATTTAATAATATTTACATTTTTATTGATTATTAAGAGTTGGTTTAAGGCGAACGTAACATGAAAATGGTCAGTAAAAAAATATACATCTTTGTTGGGTATCCTCTATAGAGAAGAATGACATTACGTGTTAGTATTTTGTGATGAAAAATAAGTTATGTTAACACACACACACACACACACACACATATATATATATATATATAATATTTTGAATAATTTTTGTTTATATTAGTGGATAAAAAATTTGCGACAAATAAGGGAGATAAGATGAGCATTTATAAGTGAGGGGAACAGAACAATTGTAATATTTCTATACATTAAACCATTATAACATCACTTTCATTGAAAATTGGATAACATAGGATCACATTATAAGGTGGGATGATATAGGGTTAATATAACATCAACTAATGTAATTTGTAAATATTTGTAGGTCATTTTAAGCATTATCTATTTAGTTTAACCTCTCATTCCACAATTTAACAATCCACATGGTAATATGATACACAATTTTTAAGAGTCAATAATATCATTAAAAAAAGGAAAATAAGATAATAAGTTGAAAATGGATGATATTATCAACCATTTCCAATGAAATTTAAAAAATTAAATATATTTATGATTTTTAAATGAGTTAATTGAAAATCGATTAACTTATAGTTCATTTAATTTCATTATAGAGACTATTCAAATAATGTGACATTTGAAAAAATACACATTATGATGTATTTTGAATTTTGACATTCAATAAAATTGATTACTTATAATTATAATCCATAATAAATAATAATTATGTTAACTAATTTTAACGTCATCACTTTTAAAATTTTAAAACTATTTATATTAATTTTTATTAGAATACAGAATAACTACATAGACTATTAATAATTATATTTGTTAACTATTACAATTTTTTGTGTTAGAAGAGAATAATTAAAAATAAAATCATGTTATAATAAAATTATTTTTGTACATGGAAGGGATCAAACACAAAACCTTGATTGGACCCACATGGGCAGTAACACAAAGCACAACTATGAGGGATTAGTTATCTTTTACTTTCTAAAAAATGAAAAATAATTTACTATAATATAAATAATTAATTTATCTACAATATAAATATTTATATGAGTTCATAACAATTTTCTTTTTGAAGAAAAAGTATATTAATTAAAATAAATATTGTTTTAATTTATTCTTATTCTTTATAGAAAATAATATTAAATCCACTATCAAAGGAAATTGGATCAAAAATGTCATATTTTAAAATTAAGGATAAGTTTATTACCAAATACTAATCCAAAGAAAGAAATTAATGCTTTTAATAGATTTCAGGTTCGTATCCATCATTTAAACCTCAATAAACTCATTTTCCCATATATGGAGGAGTATATATTTTCTCATGGAATCTATTAATTTTTTTTTTCAGAAATTGATTTCCAATTATATGATAATTCTAATAATGTTTATCAAAATAATTAATCAATTTAAAAAATTGAATATTTATAATTTTAAAAAATTAATTCAAATAACTATTAACAAAAACTATGAATTCCAATTTTATTGAAAATTTATTTTTAAGCAGAAAAATGAATGAATTATCATTAATTTATTATTAACACAAATTATATAATTAATAATACATTTTATATAATACATGGTCTCAAATTTAAATTTATATAATCAATATATACTGAAAATTTTAATTTATTAACATCAAATTACATTGGTCACATAAAAAAATTATGAAATATTGCTCATTTTTACCTTAACATTATTTTTTATTCACATATTGAAAATTTCCAATAAATGTATGAATGATTATTTATTTGTTTACATTGAATTGTAATGTATTTCATCAAAATAATTTTTTTTTCTAAATCATATGCATAATCTAAAATCGTAGAATACATTTAAAAAATAATCATTTAACCAAAAATGATATTATTTTTATCATTTATAATTATGTAATTATTTATTAGAAATTAAAAATTACTTGTAATTAAGTAATACATTTATATATTTTTTTCTATTTTTTTATTCATCTTCATACCCATCAATACAAGATCTATGAGATATGATTAATACTAAAATAGTAATATTTCCATAATATATAATGGTTTGTTTATTCTTGGTGATTTATGGGTTAAAATATATCAAAAATATTATTTATTTCAAAAAAATCAAATTCTAAAATATATGGTTTCTATATTATAAAATCCATAAATAATGATAATACTAAAATTTTTATCTCAGTTTCAATAAGAAATGATTAAAACATTTCTTGAATCAATTATATGCATTGAAATATAGAAATGGGATAATATTTATTTTTTAACTAATATATGATATTTTCACATTAGAAAAAAACTATAATGCCTTTTTGATGAATATTAAAATTAACTTTTTCATAATGATTCATAAACTATTATTTTATAAGATTATGGCTCATACCTATGAAAGAGTTTCATACTACATTCCTTCAAAGATAATATATGTCTTCCATTTAGGACTTGATATATTTATATTAATCTTACATGAGTTTGATTAACACATTTACCCTCAATATAGAGAATTTAATAGAATATAATTGAAAGATTTATTCCAAAAATTATTCCTTTGAATTAATTAAAATACTTTAACCACCATTATATCATATCATAAGATAAATACCAATGTTTTTTGTGTGTCTAAATATCTAAAAAATATTTTTAAACGATTCCAAGATCCTATAAAGGATGATATATTATTCCTCATTTTTAGATACATTATCAAAAAACATAATTGTTATCAAATTATAATATAAAATCAAATATGACTAATCTTATATACATTAAATTCCAAAACCTAAACAATAAATATAAAAGTATTTCATAAATACTTCCATAAATAATTATCCACCAACATATTCCCGAATATTTCTAACAAAATTAAAAACTTAAAATTAAAAAGTGTTCATATATTATTCTAGGAAAATAAAATTTTATCCTTAAATAACACTATTCAATAAATATGTTAAATAAAAAAATGTGTATTCCCTTATAATATTTTATCTATAATATATAAATCATTTCTAAAAATAACATAAATCAAAATAAATCTGTAAAAACATATATAATGTACTACGTTATCTCATTATTTATTCATCACATGAATCACAAATCTATAAATTTTTATTTCAGTTACCTTAATTATACAATGTTCCCAATATAGTGAACATTCAAAAAAACAAATAATCACATAATAATAAAATCAATTTTTAGTCCAAAATATTCAAATATAAAAGTTAGAACTCTTATGTAGATTTACAATAAATAGATCGTCATCAAGGGCCATATAAACCCTAATGGTTTTGTGTTTCATTACACATTTGTTCGTAATAAATGTTTTTAAAAATAAATTCACACTAAAAAACATGTTAAACCTAATGTTTTCATATAAATCAATGTTATATTAAAAGAAAATAATCAATTTCCTAAAATTTCAATAGTCGCCTTAAAATAAAATAAAATAAATTCTTAAAAGGATACCTATACATATAATTTATGAGCATCATTACAAATAATGTTTTCTTTAACTACTATATTTTCCGCATATAATAAATTCTTATCCTAAAAGGTTATATAATCCATTGTCTAATATCAAATAAAATGATAATGACCTATACACCCAAATCCATCACTAGAATAATATATTTTACATAAAAACAATGATACCACAAAAAACAAGTGACATATACAATGAAATTGGATGTTATAATAATAATATATCACATGTAGATCGTATGAATCATCAATGGATACTAAAGTAGATTTAAAATAAATCTACAACAATATTTTTACATTTTATTGATAATAGGGGAAAGTAACTTTTTCATCTTGTATATATTCAAACTATATATTTCAATAATTTTTATAATTTAAGTTACATTAAAAATTCACATAAAGTAATATAAAGTAATACTTAATTAAAATAACGATCAAGATGGTTGAAAAATCTATCTTTTTCATTAACCATAAAAAAAATATTCATTTCACATCTTTTATAAAATGTCCCAAAGATCTACATTTAAAAAACATAATAAATAATCCATTTAAAAAATTTGACGCTAATTTAAATTAAATTTTAATATGATTATAAATAAAAATATTACCATAGATAATAATACTCTAGAAAATAATTTATTTAAAATGGATCAAGAAATAAACAAAATTTACTATAGATAAAATATGGATAACATTTTATAAAATCACATTCCCGATCATTTTATATAAAATGTGATGTAATAAAGGAAATCCAGAAACCCATAGAAATTAACATTTAAGAAACAATATATGGGGTTCAAGAGATAAATTGTATATAATTACCTTACAGTAGATTCACCCACAAAATATTCCAATTTAAACTTGATTGTAGCATAAACCCTTATTATGTTGGTATATTTTGAATCATAATCCCTTAAAACAAATAACTTATAATGAATATTTAAATAAAATGAATTTATATATATTATATTAAATGTAATATCTATTGGGAATCATATAACAAATATAAACATAAATATGTGCATAGCATAAAATATGTCTCAATGAATCAATATGATGACAAAGAATAGTTACACCTTTAGTAATTTTTGAATCAATACATCACGAAGGAAATTATCTTATATATTTTTGAAAAACAATGAATATTAATTATATTCACCATGATGTATATTTATTGGCATTATATACACCACATAAATGAATTAAATGATGAATAATGCATATGTATCATATAAATGAAATACGAGGAGAAACATGGAGAGTCGTTTCCCTGATGGTATGTTATCGGTGTCCCCAATTATTTTTACCCTAACGAGTATAGAACCAGTAAGGGGTTGATCCACAGGGGAAAAGAAGTTATTTTTGACATTTCTTGACTAAATGGAATTTCTTTCTTAGTGAAGTGTGTTGAATTTGGAGTAGATTTTTTATGTTTGGATAAAAAATAATATTTGGTTTTAAGATTCATTAATTACATAATAAATAGAAGAAAATATGGGAAAATTGGTTATGATTATTATAAAGAGAGAAGTGTTTGGGGGTCGTGGATTCTTAATAAGTTGTATAATAAATCGAATTTCTTATGAGGTTGCGTTGTTCATAATAACCCCACACTTTGGGTTCAATTTATAACAATGTTTCATTGGTCTATTAAAAATACATTTAGAGATGAAGAGACTAACTACATGGTCCAGTAGTTAGTGTTTCGCAGTTCGGTATTTGTCTTAGTACACTTTTGAGTCAACAAATATTTCCAATGATCATGAAAATATTCTTTGTTATTCTTCTTTTAAATCTTTGAAAATTATTCCCTAGATCTGGTTCAGAATTTTTAGTGATAAGATGAAGTTATATAAAAAGAATAAGAAGATGTTATTAGAACAGACACATTCATAGAAACTAATCTAAATTACAATTCATACATCTCTCACAACCCCAACACACTGGGTATTTAGTTACACATAGTGGTAAAGATAAGCACAAAACCCTCGTTTCCTGAATTGATCATTGCTTGAAACATTGAGGAGGAAGTGACTCTTTAGTAGAATGGTAGAATATCAAAGTTGAAAGATGGTGGTAGAATGGTAGCATAGCTTCTTTCCTTCATACCTTCAACCCTTTCTCTCCACTTCTTATCTCCTCCCAAACCGGAGTCCCAGGCCCCTATTTATAGAAAATAGAACTACATTGAGTGTTTTAAAGTACATGGCATGAAGTTATTTTCAATTTTATATTATCCTTGTTATCTATTCTAGTAGGTGGACTAACACACCTTCTTTGTTGTTGGAACATGGCACCTCCTGGTAGGTAGATATAAACACCATGTAGCGCCACCATACATGGCGTGTATCCTCATGGGTTCAGCCACCAACCACTTTTTGAAAGGTATACACGATGTGTTTAGGTTGAACACAACGTGTTCCCATCAGCCAGCCACATGGGCATGTAGACTTCTTCTCATCAGCCAACTGCTTCTAGAAGGGTGTATACGACATTTATAGTATTGGCATAGTGTGTACCAGATTGTGGTTACTTGGGAATGTACTTGTCCTGGTCAATCTGTGTCTGGGATTGAATGTACATGGTGTGTGTATACGTTCATGCCCTCTAGTTGGTAAATTTTTTCTCAATTCTCCCCTATTTTGTATATTTGGCTATAAATCTCTTGAAAAAGACCAAGATCACCAAAATCAATGTATTTATCCACGAAGCAGTATGTAATTGCTAAAAACATGTTCTTATTTTCAATAAAGTATGTGAAAATGTATACACAAATCGGGAGCATCAAACACCCCATACTTAGTCAATTTTTTGTCCTCAAGAAAATATCAATATCTAATTAAGAGAGTCTATATTTCTAAAGCAAGTAATTCATTCGACCATAAATATAAATAATAATTCATAGGATAAAATTATATAAACCTAAAAAACAGTTCCAATTCTAGAGATATTATAATCATGCCAAATATATAATATAATTAACTATTGTCATCCTCTTTTAAACACATGTTTCAACCATTCAAAAATATTCCATCCACATGATAATCTACCACAACAATAATATTATCAACATAAAAGATATTTGAAATTAATGTTATGCTCAATCAATGAAATATACACTCTATACAAAGGTTTTTAAGAAATCTAGTTCTCCACTTCAGAAAATCGATTTAAAAAATCATGAGGACTATTCAACAAGGATAAGATGTTTCTGTGGCTAAGGGTTGGTAGGTAATGATGTAAAAAATAACTCTGAGTCATAAAAAATGAGGAAAAATTCTTAAATAACAGTGCATGATATTCGATGTTCATCTCAATCTAAAAGTGTCCTTCCCATGTTTTGTCAAACGATCTCATCACCAACATCTCCATTAGTTAAGTAGGTTGGGTTCGAAAACTAGCAAATGAGTATAAATTATCTTTGTTTTTACCTTTTTTGAGAACAAAGGGAGCCTCTTAGAATTTCCCCAAATTGAGGTTTGGAACCCACTGTGCCACAAATGATCATGAGGCTCTCCCCCATATTGAATTTCACAACAATTCACAAATATTACCATGTGATTCCAATCCCTTATTTTAAGCTCATGTGAATAATCATGTAAACTCCTAAAATAATTAGGGTAGGAAGGAAAATAGGCTTGTAATATAGCTTCATATAATGGATATTAACGGATTCTAAGGGCTTTATGAAGATAAGATATGTAGTATATCTCAAGATAAATGGGTTTAAACAATCTAATTACACAATCATATAAATGAAATTTGAAAATTCCTCGTGTTTTTAAAAGAAAACATGAAAATCCTATTAGTTATGTATAATCTTTGATTTTTTCAAAATAAGGGTATTAGAAAGAATATGGCCAAGGGATTAGAATACCTCTCAGGAGTGGGAAACACAAATAAATAGACAACCAGGTCAGGACATGCATATAATTGATTAGTCTAATCGATGTAATTATAAAAGGATTACAATTTTTAATATAAACTATATCACAAATCATTTTAAAACGCTTAAGAACTAAATTAAGCAAGCATCTATTAAAAATATTACCACATTTACCTCTATAATTTAGAAATATGATTAACCAAAATATCTTCACATTTTCAAATATATTTTTCAATAATGATGTCTCTTAGAATGATGATAAGGTCAAAGACTACTGTGGTCGAGTGATGTCCCTCATACATAATATTGCATGTGGTCCACCAAGTGATAGACAAAGTGAATAATGGAATGTAGAGACACAAATGTGGACCAGAATGAGGGGAAGTAAGGAAATATGTAAACTACAGAACAACTGAAAACAATTGAAAAACGAGGAAAAACAATACTTTCGTCGTGTTTATGCAAATAATGTCAAGGAGTGATGGATAAATCCAGTCTATAGTTTCCATAGTACATGTGATGGTCGTGGAGAGAGAACACTGCAAGCATAAATAACATACACATGCACAAGATATCATAGAGAGATATATAATGGAAAACATGTGTCCAAAATCTAGTCAGGGGGTCACCTAAGAAGGGATATCATCTGGTACAGAAAAACCTGGTAGAGAAGGATCTGGAGCTGTGGAAACTGGAGGCCCTGAATCTCCACCTAGAATAGAATCCATATAAGTAGGAGATGAAGGTGTTAGACTTGGATGAAGAATCTCGACATGACTCCATGTACTAGTAGCTGTGGTGGAAGTAGTTGGGCATGTATTGAATAAGAGAACTAAATATGTGGCTAGTGTAGTAAAGGGAGGTGGAGCTGTGGAAGAAGGGCCAGGAACCGAGGGAGAGGAAGGTGGTGGGGGTTGTAAAATTACATGATGTTGAAGGATAAGCCACAACATATTCTCTAGTTGTTCCTAACATCGATCGAGTTGAACCAAGTTCTTATCTGTTGTTGCTAGGCGGAGGGAAAGGAGTGATCGACCAAGGGTGCAGGGGTAGTGTGTAAGAGATGGAATAGATGAAGGGATGCCAGAAGAAGGGGTGTGGGGTGGTGAAGTCGGATTGGGTGGGGAAGGGGGAGAAGGTGAATCAGCGGGGGCAAGAGGGTTTTCAGGTGGACGGGGTGGTGCCTGGTCAAGGACGTCAGCACCCTCTGCATCCGAACCAATCCCATATGAATAAGCATGATATAGTCCATCTTCTGGGGGGAACCTAACAGGGAATGGGGAATAGTAGGATAAAAAACCCAGAGGTGATGGGAAAGGAGGGTGGTGTAAAACCCACCATTCAGGTTGTCCTAACAGCCAGAAAAATGGAAATGAAATAGGAGGCGACAATGTAATGGAGGTCCAGGTAGTCCAACCGGATTACACAGGAGTGGAGATCTATGTCATGACCCGTCACAACCCGCATATCCTCCAGGTGGGGGAAAAGGATGTCAGAGAAGTAGCAATGGGTGTTGTGAAGGATAGGGTCAGTGATGCGGGTACTCTTCTAAGAATAAGGGGTATAGCTGTGGTCAAGCCCATCAATCTCCAACCACATAACATTGATCTCAGAGCACTTGGTTCGTGTTAGTGTAAAGAAATAGGGTGGGGTGAATGGATGAGGAAAAAACCACCACCTCGGCTGAACATGTTCATAGTAAGGGAAAAGGGTCGGCCTCTTAGCCGAAACTAGACCACTGTGACTGCGTCACCAGGGGTCTCCCGGTACTCAGCTCTGTCGAACTCAAATGAAGGTGAAAAATCAAAAAAAAATCCCTGAAAAAATGAGTAACGACCTGGAAGATCGTGAGTAACAGAGTGTGTCAATGGAGATCCTCTAAATCTCCCCATATACCCAGCTATATCGGTATGATATTGTCAATATAGCGGCTGCTCAATGCGATCGGGTGGTGTGAGAAGCACCATAAACTATTGTACGCCAGATCAGTGATTGAGAACACCATGCAAGGGTAAAGAGCACCTGAAGGGACCAACCTTCGTGGAGGTTCAGCAATGAGAGCTATCTTGGGGGGAAGAGTGGCTGCAGTAGGCAAAGGGTCGCTTTATGGGGTCGTCGATGAAGGAAAATATCGAATGAGAATTTCTTAGGCGGAGTGGAAGCTTGTGGAGAATAAAGATTGGGGATTGGAGGCTCGATTATAGATGGTGGAGGTGGGATGCTACTAGGACTATCCATGACTAAGGTTTTGAGTGGTGGAAGGATGGCCAATGGAGGGAGCTGGTATACTGGGTAGTCCGGATCTGGGGACGTCTCATGCCGGAGTCGTATGTAACGATAAATGGACCTCTCTCCCACACTGGAGGAGGCAGGACACTTCCCCCATGAATGGTCCACGTCTTCCATACCCTAAAAAGGAATGAAAACCAAAAAAAAAGAAAAGGCTAAAAATAGGAAAAGAAGAAAATGAAAGAAAAATGAAAAATAAAAAATTACACGATGTGTATATCCAAAGTACACGATGTGTTATGAAAGCTAGTTAGTATCCCATGTTCTTTATATAGACACTGTGAGTGATCAATTGATACCAGGGAATCATATACGGTGTGTACCAAAAATACAATCCATGTGCACGTAATGTGGTCCTTATCATGTTTTTGAAAAGACATGACAATCGTGTAAGAAGTGTTAATAATACAGGACACGTCGAGCAAGAAGACAACACAACATGATCAAGAACAAAGGGTAAATGATTGTGTGAAGTGCTAGGAACAATCTGGATAGAAGTGTAATGACCTGATATTTTTCAATTCATATTCTTTTCTTTAAAATATTTAAAAATCATATGAAATAAAAATAGAATATACTACTATGTTCTATGAGACCCTTAAAATATAAGTCTGTCACTTCTATGATGTGAATTTCAAAAACATGACAAATACGTTAGACATTTTATGATATTTAGAGTCCAATAAGAAAAACATATTTGTTGATGAATAATAACCCACACATAAGAATAGAATTATACTCATATAAATAGTTATATAACCTAATGAATACTAATCTTACCTCTGATAGTGTATATGTAATATTCAAGTAAAAGTACGATATACTTATTCTTTGGAACAAGTAAATAAATGTTTTAAAACAGTTGTTATTAGAATAAATTATTATTTTAGTTAAATATTAAATTAATCTTATTTAGAAAATTATTTTTGAAAATTGTACCTTATTTTTGGATTCTACACATCGAAAAATTGTTATGGTGAATTTTTGTGATTTTTCTGAAATACTTTAAATTTTTATGAATAGTGAAATACCATAATTTACAAATTAAGCTAAATAAGAAAATTATAGAATCAAGCCTGATGTTCAGCGGATGTAAATCTAATTGGTTCCATATCACATGAAAAAATTACAATTTCTGGTCAATGAAGACTCACTATTCCTTGTCTTGTGGGGAAATAATAAATTAATGAATTTTATATTAAGAAATATTCTCTCTCATTCATAATAAAACCCCCCTCTCACTCACACATTCCTTTACTCCTCACTAGCATTGTTCCTTCCCCAAATTCTATCCAAATTTCCTTCCATCCTCATCTCAGACGTCGAGAAATCCTTGGTCTCATAAAACGACCAAAACCTCTCCCTTAAGAAGGCTCTCAAGAAAGTTTGGTTCAAGAGGCAAATTTATCTTTTCAATTCTTTGTCTTTCCATTCAAGTTCATTTATATTATTTTTATATTACCTATGCATATCCAAATTTGGTAATGACACCAGTACCTTATATGTAATGTAATGTTTTCATTATAGTGGAATAAGTTATCATCATCTCCCACTTTTACCTTCTTTTATACTAGTATCATGAACTCCATCTGAGATGTGTCAATTTTCCACATTAAAGGATGATGGGTTTCTATTTTATATTATCAATCTCAATAAAGGTAATGAAACCATTATAGTTATGGTTGAACCAATTTATTATATATGTAACATAACCTATGTAATATTTTGTTATCCCTTTGTAAAAATATTATTATGTTATAAGGAAAATTTATTTCGTTGTAATCAAAACCCACAAATTAACATAAACAGTTGTCTTTAAAGATCTATATAATAAATCATCCACATGCCTTGTAACGAAGTTATATAAATGACCAATAAAACATATTTATTTTCATAAATAATATACAATTTCTATTCTAATGATTTACATCAATTTGACGCACTTAAAAACAATTGAACTGAATACTATAATAAAAAAACAATCACTCCAGAACGACATAATTCAATATAATAACGTCTCAATAAGGACATAAATGAACTAACCAGAAATATGAAAAACTAAATACATGTATAATAGGTTTTTAAATATGTTATTAATAAGTATATTTTTAAATTACAAGAGCTTATGATCATGATCAGAACACTTTCATAGATTAGGTAAGGGTTTTTCCACACAAACATCCATTTTCATTCTGGTTACTTCAATTATATATTTTCCTCAATGAAATTCTTATGTATTATTATGTACCCCTCATAAATTCTGTGTGAGTATTTTATATATGTTTTACAATTAATAACCTTTTACATTTTATGGATAGTTATATGTTTATAAAGAAACATTCAAAACTGTTTCCAAAATAAAAGCCCGATTCAAGGGAATTTCTCAAATCCTAACCCATTCCAAGGGCACCATATAATCTGTTTTTTGTTGGGAAAAATTATCTTTAAAAAAATTAAAAAATAATTATGAAAATAATACATTACTTTACATCAGTTTTTATACAAAATTTATTTCCAAACAAACTCTTATTCTCAATGAAAAATGGTTTTTTATCAAGATTTACTGGATGATTTTATGAGAGTATATTTATCTACTTCAACACACATGTTGGTTCTTATGTATGATGGGGTTTAATAATTTATGATTTCATATATGATATCATATTGAATTGTTTATGACAAAATTAATTGTGGATGATCTATCCTAAAACCATTCACCATATTACCTATAATGTTTAGTGTTTGATGTTTAATGATTGTGGAAAGTTAGTTACATTTAATATGATAGTTTCAATATGAATATATATATATAGTTTATGTATAACCCGGTTCATATGAGGAATGTATTTGAATTATTATTTGGTGAGTGGGGGCCACTAAAGCCCCTCTATTCATCTGTAGGCCTCATGATACAAATAGATGTGGAATTGGCTAAGGCCTTTCCCAATGTGATATATGCATTTTGGCAGTGGCCTTAATCATTTTAGGTATTGGCCGCGACCTTGAATTTTTTTTTCAAAATGTTTGGGATACGAACCTCCCTCATTAAAAATCTAGTAATTGAATTTTCATGGGGTTATTCGACTAGTATAATAGCCATGATTGTGTTATATTATGCAATATTTACTCATCTCATATTCCTGCAATTTTATGTTCAAATTTATTTCTAATGGAATTTGTTTTAAATTATTCACCATGTGTTATGTTTAAATTATCATCATCTATATTTCATAGTCTTACTGAGAGTTTGAGCTCACCCCTTTCATATGTTTCATTTTCGCAGGACATGAAGATGTAAATTATATATGACTTGCATGAATAAACATGGAGTCGTGGATGTTTCAAAATAAATTAGTGTTTTTTCCATCATGATGCAATGATAATCATATTTATGTATCTTGTTTCCAATATCTACTAAACTAAATGGTTCATTAAGATTCATATTCCTTGTTTATATGCCAATGTAATAAATTAAGGCACCGGCTCTAGGGAACATGTGTTGGGTCCTTACAGTTGGAATCAAAGGATGTTTAATAGAAATTTTCGAAACTGGATTTAGAAAATATAGACTAAGGAAGAGTTTATAAGATTTTCTTTCTAGATTAACAAACATTAACATCCTTGTATTTTGGTGAGGAATAGATAATGTGGATATTTCAAACAATACATCATTGTCTGGATACCTCGTGGTAGAGGCATCATGGGCATAGATGTACCTAAGAGTGAATGATCTGACAAGGTGTTTTGGGCTTGACCAGAGGTATCCTGGTACACATCAACGGGCCTTGCTGCACTCTTGGTTATGAATATTCTGGGGGATATGCATATTATAATTCACATTGTATATACAAGCCATTATGAAGAATTAAAATGTAAAATTTTCCTCAGAGAAACCATTCTTGAGATTATGGGATTAGACATGCATAGAAATTCAATATGTGCTTTGTATTATGTTATGTAAGATTATACTTTATGATTCATAACCTAATTCAGTGTATGCCATTATCTAGTGATGGTTCATAGTGCAAGGAATAGAAACTACACGAGCGCACATGTCCCTAGTAGGGATTTCCCTCTGATGAAAGACAATGATGTTGGATCTGGGGCTCTGACAGGTTTTGAGAAAATTATAACTATTCTGGGACAATTTACTCTGGTTATTAAAAATAACCTTACACATAAGGGGCATATGGATCCTCCACATGGAGGAGCTATGTTAGATTTCATTATGTGACAACAACCACAATCATTCAATGGAACTAAATCCCATTTGTTTCTGAGAAGTGGATATGTTCCCTATAGAAAATAATATCGATTTAGGATGTAATGAAAGAGAGAAGGTCGTCATGGCACTTTAGCTTCTATTAGGAGATGCGGATCAGTGGTGGTCATTAATCCAAAACAAAAACGAAGTAGAAGAAATAGAGGAGATGGAATGGAGGTAATTTAAGGAAATCTTTTTAGAGAAATACTTTTCTCATGAACCGATAGCAGATATGGAGAGACAATTCTGGAATCTGAGGAAGAAGGAAGTTGAGAATGTTTTAAAGTAAGAAGCAAACATCAAAAGGTTAGAAAGGCCTGATGGGGACTATAAACGAAATCCATTGAGAAAATTTGATAGATTCTTAGATGGCCTAAAGACATTCCTTCGGTAGGCACTAGTCTCCCAATGTTTTTCATCATATGAGGATATAGTTTCATGTGCTATTAAGACAGAAAAATTATTATCTATGTCTTATGACTTCATGGGAATGCATGAAAAGAATAGTGATACGGAAAACATTAGGATTGGAAATAAGGAAACATGGAAGAAGGCAATAGTTTAATTTCCACCCTGTGATAATTGTGGAAGGAAACAACCCGGATCATTCTTTAAGGGAAAATGATAATGCTAAAAATATGGTCAAAAATTCAATCATGTTGGTGATTTCAAGGGGAAGAAAGAAATACTTAATGCTCGATACTATAATTTTCAGGATATGAGACACTATGCTAATGATTTTCCAAAGTGTCAAAAAAATATGAAACAGAAAAGGCCATGGGAGAAGGGACAAGCTTATGAGATCAGAACTACTGATATTGATGTTTCAAATGATATTGTGGAAGGTACATTTATCGTTTCCTCAAACATATCCAATACTTTATTTGATTTCGGATCATCTAATTCTTTTATAACTACCCTATTTACCAATAAAATTAGACATGTACAATTTGATTTAATAAAGGAGTAATCTGTCAAAACACCAAGTGGATGTATCGCTACAACAAAGGCATGTCAATTAGTCCCCACTTTCAAACATAAGAGTGGTTTATTTTATCACCATATAATCATTAAAATGGATGACTAGGATTAAATCCTCAGTATGTATTGGAAAAAATATTATGATGTTAAGATCTATTGCAAGAAGAAGGAAGTTACAATTTTTGAGAATGGAATAGAGTCCCTTATTTTTAGAGCAGAAACCTCACAATGGGATTCTAATCTAGATCCACCCATAGTAGCTCTACTAAATTAAATTATTGGGTAGTAAAGTAATGAAATATATACGGTTGAGGAGAAGAATATATAGATAGAGGACATACCTATTGTGAAAGAATATGTTAACGTCTTTCTAGAGGATTTACCTAGACATTCTCCAGAGTGGAAAATTGAGTTTTCCATTAACGTAATTCTTGGTTCAATTCCCATATCAATGACCACTGATAGAATGGACAATATAGAGTTATTGAAACTAAATAAACATTTATGTAATAGAGTGATAAGGCATTTATTATCCATATAATTTCTCCATGGGGAGACCATGTTCATGGTGTAATGAAGAATAATGGGTTTATGCGGTTGTGCATATACTACATGAAGATTAATGATATTTCTATAATGAATTAGTATCCTCTACCATGAATTGATGATTTTATTGATCAAAATCATGATTCCCAATATTTTTCAATGATTGATCTTAATTTTGGATATCATCAGTTTCTTGAATGGATGGAAGACATTCCAAAAACTGCATTTCAAACAAGGTATGGGCACTATAAGTTTTCAGTAATTCCCTTTGGACTAATTTATGCACCATATGTCATCATGATTCTAATAAAAATGTTTTAAGGATTATATTAATGACATTTTTGTGGTGTTTATTGATGATATCCTGGAATACTCTAAAATCTATAAAGATCATGAAAATCATTTGCGCACTATTCTAAAGATATTTAGAAGAAATAAATTATATGGAATGTTAGAAACTGTGATTTTTGGCTCCATTAGGTTTTCTTTCTGGGCCCCATTGTCTCTAAGGATGGAAAATATGTAGATCCTATTATGAAAAAGGCTGTGCAAGAAGGGACTACTCAAACGAACTAAACTAGGGTACTCATTTTTATTGGTTTAGCGGGTTATTATCGGCGTTTCGTTCAGAACTTTTCCCGTTTAGCCATCCCAATGACCATGGTAACACGAAAAGGGGTTATGTTCATATGGAAAATGGAATATAAAGAATTTTTTGATGAATTGAAGAGGAGGATATTAAATTCTCCGATCCTAACCCCACCATCGAGGAATTATGGGTTTGTTATCTATAGTGATGCATCAAATAAATGACTTGGTTGTGTCCTTAAGAAGAATGATCGAGTGATTGACTATGCATCTAGGCAGCTAAAAATTATTGAGAAAAACAATACAACTAACTATATTGAGTCAGTAGTGGAAATATTTTAAATGAAGATTTGGAGAAAATACCTCTATGTAGAAAAATGTGATATATTTACAGATGATAAGTGTTTGAAATATATATTCTCACAGAAAGAACTCAACATGAGACAGAGGAGATTGAATTAACAACTCAAATACTATGATTGCACAATAAACTACCACCCATGGAATTCAAAGAATATATTAGATGATTTTAGTAGAATGGACCTTGGATTTTGACAGGATTCAATTTGAAAGGGATCCTATGTTCATAAATCTAGTAAATATGGATATATAAATTATAAAGGAATGTAACACACAATAAATTTTCAAATGGTTACTAAAACTTATTCACTGTAGAGGATATAATGTTATAAGGCTAAAGATGATGAGTTTCGAAAAAAATATATAAATGAAGGGAATTTGAATGACTTCACATATGTAGGTGGCATTTTGAAAGTTGGGAAGAGTCTTGGAGTTAACACTATTCCAAATATAATGAGGGAACTATTGGATGTTGCTCATATCTCTAATACCTATATACACCTCAGTTTCACAAAGATGTGTCGGGATCTCTGAGAAAACTTTTGGTGGGACCGTATGAAAAGGAAGATAACTGAATATACATCAATGTGCCTAATATGTCAACAAGTGAAACCTGGGAGAAAAACGTCTAAAGGGATTATGCAACCACTACCCAAACCAACATGGATGTGGAAGAACATAACCATGTATTTTGTCACTGGACTTCCATGGACATCCAGAGGAAACAATTATATATGGGCCAATGTGGATTTTCTTACAACGAAAGCTCGTATTATCACTTTTCGAGAGGACTTATCATTGGATCAACATGCACAAATTTACATCAAAGAAGTGGTAAGGATACATGGAGTACCAATATATATTACATATGATCGTGATCCTAGATTCACCTAAATGTTCTGGAAAAGTCTCCAACATGATCTAAGCACTGAACTGAACATTAGTACGACTTAACATCCTCAAACAGTTGGCCAGTCTGAGTGGACTATTCGGATAGTGGAAGTCCTTTTGAGAGGATGCTATAGGAATTCAAAAGATGGTGGGACCAATATATTCCCCTGGTTGAATTCTCAAAAAAATAGTTTCCAATAGAGCATCTGAATGGAACCATTCGAATCCGTTTATGGGAAATGGTGCAGAACACATGACTTTTTGGGATGAAGTTGGTGATTGTAAACATCTAGGACCTAAAATAGTCGAAAAAATGGTGGAGAAGGTGAAAATTATTCAACATCTTATCATGGAATCCCAAATTCGACAAAATAGTTATGTAGGTAACTATATATGAGACCTTGAAGTCAATGTTGGAGACCTGGTATTTCTACAAATATCTCCAAGGAATAAGGTCATGTAGTTTGTGAAGAAAGGAAAGCTTAGTCCCAGTTATATCGGCCCCTTTGAGATCCTTGATCATGTCAGAACTGTGGAATATTTACTAGAAAATCCACCTATAATGTTGAAAGAACATTCTGTCTTTCATGTAGCAATACTAAAGAAGTACATTCCAGACCCTTCACATGGACTCTCTTCAGAGGTGGTACATATGAAGGATGATCTTTCCAATGAGGAGCAGCAAGTGAAAATCATGGATCGTAGAGACAATGATCAACAAAACAAGACTACTCATCTGGTCAAGGTACAATGGAGAAACCTTAAGTATGAAAAGGCTACATGGGAACTAGAGGAAATAACGAAGGAAAAGTAACCCCGCCTATTTTTGGCCTAGCATATAAAATGAAATTTTGAGGGAGAAATTTTTGAAGGGGGAAGAATGTAATGACTCAATATTTTTCAATGGGATTTAATTTCTTAAAAATTTGTCATAATCACATGAAATCAAAACATTATTAACTATTAAGTACTATGCGACCCTTAAAACTTATGTTTGTCACTTCTATGATGTAACTTTCAAAAATCTGACATTCACGGTTACGATTAGTTAGTTATTTGGAGTCCAATAAGAAAAACATAATTTTTTGTGTATAGTAACCTACCCTTATGAATAGAAACATACCCATATGAATTGTGGTATACCCTAATGAATAATAACTTTGCATATCATAGTGTATAAATAATATTCAAATGAATGTACGATATACATATTCCTTTTAATAAGTAAATAAATGTTTTAAAAATATTGTTTTTAGAATAAATTATGATTTTTATTAAATTTTAAATTATTCATATTTAGATAATAATTTTTAAAAAATGGAAATATTATATTGAATCTAAGCATCAAAAAAATTTTGGGGTGAATTTTTGGGATTTTTCTGCAAAACAGGAATTTTTGATGAATAGTAAAATAAAATAAATTACAAAATGAACTAAATAAGCTAATAGTAGATTCATTAATAATTTGATACTGATGTGATCCCAATTTGTTTAGAATAACATGAAACAATCACTATATTGTTCATGGAAGACTTACTATTCCTTGATTATGGGGAAATAAAAAATTAATGAATTTTATATTAAGAAATCTCTTCTCTCCTCCATTATAAAACCCCCTCTCACTCCCTCTTCTCTACACTCCACTGAATCCTCATGACTTCTCCAAATTCTGTCCAAATATCCTCATTATCTCCTATCCCACTTATAAAATTCCTTGATCTCATAAAAAGGCCAAAACCACTCCCTTAAGAAGGTATCAAGGATGTTTGGTTCAAGAGGTAAAGTCCTCTTTTCAATTATTTTTCTTTCCTTTCATGTTCATTTGTTTTATTTTTCTATTACCATTCATTATATAAATTTTGTAGTGAATCTGTTACCAAAAATGTACCGGAATTTTTCCATGATAGTGGAATATGTTTTCATCATCTCTCCCTTTTACCTTTTTTATACTAGTAGCAAGAACACCATCCGAGATGTGTCAATTTTCCACATTCAAGAACAATGGGCTTTCAATTTCTATTATCATTATCAATTTTGATCATGAATCCAATCTTCTAATAATTGAACCAGAATATTATATATGTAATATAACATATATAATATTATGTAATACCTTGGTAAAAATGGTATTATGTTAAAAAGAAAATTGAGTTTGCTGTAATAAAAAACCAAAAAATAACCAAAACAATTATCATTACTGTTCTATATAATAGTTCATCCCTTTTACTTGTAACAAAGTTATATAAATCCCCAATAACACATATTTATGTTCAGAAATAATATATAATTTCATTTTTTCTTATATTTACATCCATTCCACATAGATAAAAACAAGTGAACCGAATATGAAAATAACGAAAATGAACACTTCAGAACAATAGAATTCAATACAAAAACTTATTAATAAGGATATTAATCAACAAAAAAAATTATGATAAACTAAATATATGTTTAATAGGATCTTAAATAAGTTATTAATATGTATAATATCATATTTCAATAACTTATGATCAAGAGAGGAACATGTTCAGAGTTATGGTAAGGGTTTTTCCACTCGAACTTCCTTTTTTCCTTCATGTTATTTCCATTATCTAGTTGATTAAACAAAATTAATATGTATTGTTATGTACTACTCAAAAATTCTATTTGAGTGTAATATATATTTTTACCAACCAGAACAATTGCCTATTTTATGGGTTATTACATGATTATAACGAACCATTTAGAACTGTTTCCAGTATACAAGACCGATTAAAGGGAATTTCTCAAATCCTAACCCATTTTCAATTGCACCCTATAATCTATTTTTTTTGAAAACCATTGTCTTTATAAAATTAATAAATTTTTAATTGAAATTATACATTACTTAAATTATAGTTTTATACAAATGTTTTTCCTAAATTACTCTTCTACTAAAAGAAAAAGGGGTTTTTTCTCAGGAAATACTCGATGGTTTTATTCGAGTATCTTATTTTATTTCAACACTCTTTTTGATTCTTATGTATGAATGGGTTTAATAATAAATTTTTTCAACTACAATATTTTATAGATTGGTTAATGAATAATTTTATTGTGGGTGATCTATCATAAAACCATTCAACATATTACCTATAATGGTTAGTGTTTTATGTTTAATTATTGTAGAAAGTTAGTTACATTTCATATGATAGTTTCAATATGAATGTATATGTTGTTTATGTTTATCTCTGCTCATATGAGGCATGTGTTGGACTTAATATTTAATGTGTGGGGCTCGCTATAGCCCCTCTATACACATGTATGTCTCAAGAGTCAAATAGATGTGTAATTTTCTAAGACCTTTCCCAATGTGATATATAGATTTTCGCCGAGGCCATAATCATTATTCTTCTTGGCCATGTCATTGAATAAATGTTTAAGAATGTCCAGAATAAGAACATCATTCATTATAAATTTAGTAATTGAAATATCAAGTTGTTATTCGGGTCTTAAAACACACATTATTATGTTATGTTATGGAAATATTTACACAGCTCATATTCCTGCCATTTTATGTTCAAATTTATTTTTAAATTCATGTCTTTTAAATTATTCATCTTGTCTAATGTTTATATTATATTATATTTTATAGCTTACTCTTATTTTGAATTTGATCACACACCTTTCTAATGTTTCATTTTCTTAGGACATGAAGAAGTAAATTATGAATGACTTGCAAGTATAATCTCGGAGTTTTGGATGTTTCTAGTCGAATAAATTAGTGATGTTTTCCCTCCATGATGTAATGATAAAATTATTTATGTATCTTTTTTCCAAATGATACTAAACAAATATTTCCTTTGGGATTGATATTCCTTGTTAATATTTCAATTTAATAAAATAAGGAACTGGCTCCGGGCAATTGGGGTTGGGTCCTTATAGAATGAAATGGTTTATACTGCGTGTATGGAAAAGACACGCCATGTATGTGAACATGGTGTGTGAGGCCATGTGAAAAAGGTACCCTATCACAATAGGGAATGATAAATATTGTGTACCGAATATACACGCCATGTATTTTCATAAAGTGAAGCATTCAATGTGTGTTCATGTACAAATGTTCTTTCTATGTGTTCTTAAATTCGTGCCAATGTATCGCGGAAGCAGAACTGTTAGATGATCCACAAATGACCCTAAACCCTTATAAAAACATGAAATATAGGGTGTAGAAGTGAATTTCTAGACCGGGATCACAATGTAGTAGAAATCAGAATTTAAAACGCCCTAAATCTGTGGATTTGGAAAATGGGAAGCTGGGAGTCATATGGGAAAAGAAATGGGGAGAGTGGAGTGTTCTGTGAAAGACAGGCTGAAGTCGGGTGGTTTGCGGTTTTTATAGCCAAGGTACATGATGTGTATCTCTGCAAACATGCCGTGTATCACATTTTTTTATTAGTTATTAAATATATATAATTATTATAGTAAAATATTTAATAATTAATATTAATAATTAATTTTTTTAAAATAAATATGCATATATATATACATAATTTATCAAAAATAAAACTATACACATAATATATTGTGTAATTAACATCATGTGTTCTAAAATTGGGAAACGATAAGTAAAAACGTTGGTCTGGTGCTTGGAGAAAGGTTTGAACCGGCGATTGGTCGTTCTGATTGGAAGCCCACATCTATTACGTCAAAGATTATACTAATGATTCTATTTATTATTTAAATAAATATATATTTATATATATATATATTAAAGAGACCTATTCTACACGGGAATAATAAATTCATGGTGTGTGGTTTTTAATTATAGCAATAGGGATGAAGCAGAGAGATTAACCATGTTCGAATGTGGGTCTATTGGATTCCGGTCCGAGACCTTGCTAATCTGCCAACTTCCCCCACATGAATTTCATTATGAGAAAAATATTTTCCTTTTAAGAAGTAAAATATGGCACCCATGACGTATATCGAAAGACTTTCCGTGTGGTTTTATTAAAAGGAAAAATGACGGAAATGGGGCATTTGTCAATATTCGAACATGGGTCTGTTAGAACCGGGTAACGATCCTGGCCGTCAGAACCACCCCCATCATGAGTTTCCTATAAAAAAATATATAAATATATATATATGAAAAATAACACCCTAGACATTTAAGAAAGCATGAAGATAAAAATGAGGAACCCCATGCCGAAGGTAGGTTAGGAGGGATTTGAACCGAAGACAGATCGGATAAACTATAGTGACCATACCATCAGCACTGGAAACAACCCTGTTTATTATATTGTTAAGATATATTTTAATAATAGTTATAAAATTAACAAAATGGAATACGTACACACCGTCTGTATATGTGGTACATGACTTGTATCCTCTAGGATGCCTCCTAGGAAGCGCCTTTGTTTTAGGATGTTGGCACGACCTACGAACCTCTTCTTACCTGATATGTATGGTGGAAAACGTTCCCATTGTGTCATCCATATGATAGTATGCCTTCAATTTATATCAGTTTAACATGAATGGTTGACCATCCTCTCTAGAAATTTCCACCGCTCCAGGATGGAAGACTCCTATAACATGTAATGGTCTCGACCATCATGACTTCAACATCTCGTGAAATAATCGAAAATGGGAGTTAAAAATAAAATTACTTTATCACTGGGTTGGAATGATATTTGTGAAATAATCAGGTCGAGAATTGTACAGGTCTTCTCCTTTTATAGCTTGGAGTTTTCATTAGCATCTATTTTGATTTCATCACGTTCCGCCAGTGAGAACCTTCTCTTTTCTCATCCTGCCTTCAAATCACAATTTAGGGCCTTGACAGCCCTGTATGCATGATGCACCAATTATACTAGAATATGGCATGTCATTCCATATATGAGGTGAAATGGGGAAATTCCCAGTGGTATTTTGGAGGATTTCTGATATACCCACAAGGCATCATCTAACTTATTCGACTAGTATTTCTTTGATGTGATGACTGTTTTCTCTAGGATCTTCTTGAGCTCACTGGTAGAGAGATATAAATTTCCACTAGACTAGGGATGATATGGCGTCCCCATAGGAAGGGTAACTCCATACTTCGATAGTATTCTTTTCATTAATCTGTTGTCAAAGTGGGTCCCTTTGTCTATGATCAGTACTATGGGAACTCCAAACCTACTATAAATATGTTTCATTAAAATGTATATGACCACTATGGTCGTGTCATTGATTATAGCGACAGCTTCAACCAACCTAGAGACATATCCAACACATACCAAGATATATGTGTTCCTAAAATATTGGGGAAAGGGTACCATGAAATCTATTCCCCAGACGTCTAAAATTTCATCCTCCAGGATGGGGATTCTAGGGGGGCATCTCATCTCTACTTCCCCATTACCAGTCCTCTGACATCAATCACAATAGAAAAAAAGGCATGAGCATCTTTAAGCATGGTGGTATAGAAAATAACATATTGCAAGATCTTAGCTATCGTACAGTCAGGGCCATGATGTCCCCCAACTAGTGTGACTTGATAGAATTTCAGGATATAATGAACTACATTTTTGAGGATGCAATGAATAATCACACCATCTCCATAGGATCGGAACAGAATAGGATGTTCCTAGAAGTACCTTTTAACATCAGAGGAAAACCTCTTTCTTTGTTTGATGGAGAGGTCGGGTGAATGACCCATGTAACCTAAAAATTAGCAATATCAGTGTACCAAGGACTGGGTGTTCCGTTGATTAAAAAGTGGTGATAATCAGGGAAATCCTACATGATATCTCGATCATCCTTCTTATCCAAATGAGGCAGCGCTAACTGGGAGAGATAATCAGCAGCAACATTCTCGCACCCATTTTTGTCTTCGATTTCCAGATCAAATTTATGTAGGCGGAGCACCCATTGGATCAATCAGGGATTTGCATATTTCTTGTTCAGTAGGCACTTTAGTGCTACATGGTCATCATAAATAATAAATTTATATACCACTATATAAGAACGAAACCTATAAAATTCGAACACCACATCCAACATATCCTTTTCTATGGTGGAGAAGATGATCTGTTCCTCGATGGGTGTCCTGCTGGCATAAAATATATGTTGGAAAATCTACTCAAGCGGCTGGACCAAGACAGCTCCTACTGCGTTGTCTCTTGCATTGCACATCACTTCAAATTGTTCCTCCCATTTGGGAGAAATAATCACTAGAGATTCCACCGGGCATTATATTAGGTGATCAAAATCAATGCATCATTTCTTATCAAACTCAAATATGGAATCTTTTGTCAGAATATTGGAGAAGGGCTGGGCTGTTTTTGAAACGTCGCAGACAAACCACCTGTAAAAGCTGACATTCCGCAGGATGCTGTGGGTGGCTCTGATGGATGTCGAAATAGGAAGTCCTAAAATGACTATTATCTTCACTTGGTCCACCTCTACTTACTATTCTGAGACTTGGTGGCCAAATATTATGCCACATTGCACCACGAAATGACACATTCCCCAATTCAAAACCAGGTTTGTGTTTTCACATCTTTCCATCACTAGCGCAAGGTTCAGCAAGCAGGTGGTTAATGATTTTCAATAAATTTAAATGTCATCCCTGAATATCTCAAGAATCTATTCCTCCATTTCTTGTATAATTTCTAGTGTATAGGATTGTAAATGGAAGAGGCATTGCACATTACAAAAGACATCATTCAGTAAGAAAACATGTCGAATTGGAAAGTAAATGTGTGCTTCTCTTGATCCTCTTGAGAAATTGAAATGTGGTTGTAGTTGGAATAGCCATCGAGGAAGAAATAAAAGTTGTACCCCACTAGTCTCTCTATCATCTGATCCATGAATGGTAGGGGAAAATTGTCTTTCATCATTGAATCATTCATCTTTTGGTAATCCAAACAGACTCGCCTGACCGTGATAGTGCCTGTGGGGATGAGCTCATTTTTATCTTTTGAAGTCCCAGTGATACCCCCATTTTTGGGTACCACATGTCAAGGACTCACCGACGAACTATATGAGATGGGATAAATGATGCCTTTATCCAAAAATTTAATCACCTTTTTGTTACCACTTCCTTCATGGGGTGATTCAGGCGCCACAGTGGTTACCGATATTTCCTCGAACCATCTTCAATTAGCACTATGTGGGTACAAATGGTAGGGTGATGCCAATAAAATATACTACCTTCCACCCAATGGCGTGCTTCAACTATTTTTAAACCTGAAAAATATAATTTTCATGCTCCTGTGATAGTTCTTCAATAAGTATTATTGGAAATGTTTTATGGTCTCCCAAATACCTGCACATGAGATAAGACGAAAGAGGCTTCAGTTCTACTTCTTGCATCATTAGAATCGATGGTACCAGTGGTTGAAACATTTCTCATTACAGACTATAAGGAACAACTACATGTTTCCAATTGTGGTTGCCCTAGACTTCTAGGAATTACAGTTCCTATGGAGCTTCTTCAACTGAAATTTCGGGAATGATAATGTTTTCTGAGGTAAGAGAACATACCAGATCATCCCCTTTTTTCTCAAGAGATCATCTATGGTGGTTACCACATAAAATACATCATTCTCAGACAATGATTCATGCTTCAAGTATTTGATAACATTTTTGGAGACACTCTCATCTCTTACCTAGAAAATTAACTCCCCCTAGTACATGATGATAAGTACCATCCTAGTTTCCAAAAAAGGAATTCCAAAATTTAGAGGTGCATCCTAGTCGTCCTCCATGTTTAGGATGATGAAATCTGGCAGAAGGATAATCCCACTGACTTTTCCCGAGAACATCATCCAGTATCCCCTTTGGATATTTGATGGATTTGTTAGCAAGCTGAAGGGCTACTCAGGTAGACTTTACGTTGTTGAGCCCATTATTTTTCAAAGCACTAAAGGGTATGATGTTAAAATTGGACCCTAAGTCATAGAGGTCCTTCCCAAACTCTCATGGTCCAATAGTGCATGGAATAGTGAATCTACCTAGATCCTATATTTTGGGAGGAATAGAATGATAGACGACTACAGAACATTTCTTGGTTAAGGAAATTGTTCCCAGATCCTACATCTATCTCTTGTTGGAGATGATTTTTTATGAATTTCGAATAAGTGGTAATATGCGTCAGTGCCATTGAAAATGGAATATTTTTTTATAAATTCTTGAACACATCCATGTATTTGATGAAATGGTGGTCCAACATCCTCTACATAAATTTCCCTGGGAAGGGTTAGGCAGGAAAAAAGGGTTTGACAACCTCCTTTCCTCTATTCTGTGAAGCATCCTACCATGGGATTTTGGATGAGGGGCATTCTATATCTGTACCTTCTTTATCAAAAGGGTGTGTGGATGCACCTATTCATGCACGTTGGTCCAATTATATCTCCATTCCACTTCATAGCATGATTTCATGGGTCTCCTCCATTAGGTTCTTCTCTGTGTTACCCGGTAGTGTACCGGGTTGCCATCCCGAGAGTTGGTTTGCGAGCTGGGAAATCTGGTTCTCCAAAACTCGAATTGAATCCTCTTTGTTTTGGAACATGGTATGAATAATATATATATATATTTTCCATAGTTCCTCTAAACTTGTGGTGTTCTTATGCAGAGGTGGTTATTGAGCTGGTGGAAGTGGTGGTTGTCACGGATTCTATGGGTGAGGGTTCTGATACCCTTGCTACTGATAAGAGCCGTGTTTGAGAGGTTTCAGCCTTGGGAATGGGTTTTGATATGGAGGATGGTTGTATCTAGGTGGTTGCAGGGTTGTAAGATTCTACTGATGTTGGCCCCAGCCTGGGTTCTTTTGATCATGCCATGCCGGGTTCTGATACAACTGGTATTGGTTTGGCCCTCTATTTGGGGAAATATAACTCAACTCTCTTATTGAAGGTCCTCCAGAGAAACCTAGGAATTCTATGATGATGTGGTTATCATCACATTCTTTACACGCCAGATGGTTTGCCTCATGTACATGGGATTCACCATTCAGATTGAGGGCATCGGTATTTTTGGACACAGTGTCAAACTGGGCAACAAGCATATTTGTAGCATCAATGTTATGCATACCTCATTTCTGGGTTCCCTGTTCGTAATGCCACTAGAAGTTTTTTTCAGAGATGTCTTAAATTATTTCAAACAACTCTTTGGGGGATTTCCTCATTACTTTACCTCCAACAGAAGTATCCACCACATACATTTTATTCATTGCGAGTCATTCGTAGAAGGTTCGGACCTGCATCCCCAATGGGAGTCCGTGGTGTGGGCATTTTTGCAACATATCCTTGATGTTATCCTATGATTCATAAAATGACTCGGAATCGTGTTGTTGGAAGTTGTGTATTTCATTTAGCATATTGACCATCTTCAGTGGTGGGATGTATTTAGATAGGAATGTTTGTGCTAGATTTTCCAAGGTTAGGATGGTTTGTTGCGGCAATCCTTTGATCTTTACATTCTCTTTATCCATTATAGAGAAGGGGAAGTGGAAAATAAAAATAGTTTCCTTGGACACTCCATGTTAGAGGAAAGTGTCACAAAACTCCAGAAAATTGAATAGATGGGCATTGGTGTCCTCGCTGGGTAGTTTTCCGAGTTGAATGGTGTTTTGGATCAAATACATTATAGTTAGCATGGTATTGAAGTGTTGGGCCTACACCGGTGGATGGACGTTGCCTATGTCAGCTCCATGGATAGATGGTAGGTCTTTTTCTATGAGAGTATGGAATGGAGGTAGCTAGTGAGGAAATTGATCCGTCATATATCATTATTCTTTAGGGAAGTAGTACGACCCCTGTACTGGGTGTAAAAATTGCATCTGTTCTAGTTGGGATTGTTGGAGCTTCTGCGGGCCATACCCCAGAGCAAGTAGAGATTGATGGTTCTATTACTCATCTGGTAATAATGGTTGTCTATATCCATGGAAAATAAATCGATTTCATTCCTCATTATATGCCCTAAGGATTTTGTGATTGTGCTCGGTCATGAGTGCTTATTGGTGCCTCAAAAGTATCTATTTGATCTCTTGTTCAATTAGGAAAAACCTTGAAGACTCAACGTTCATGGAATGTGCGAGGTAGCCTCTAATACACATAACGACCTTCAAAATTAAAAGCACACCAAGATTATATGAGTAATAAGAAATATAAACAAGAAAATATATTAGAAAAGAGATTTATGGGAATTTATTATTTTTATTTTCACTTAAATTTGATACATACATTATTAAAATATGGACATAATAAAAAAAATTAGTTCCCCGGCAACGATGCCATGATTTGGAGAGTTTTTTCACTGAAGGTTTGTTATCGGTTTACCAAATAATTTTTACCCTAAAGATTATAGTAATATTAAGGGGATGATCTTCAAGGAAAAAGAAGTTATTGTTGTCATTTCTTAACTAATTGGTGTTTTGTCATAGTGAAGTGTGATAAATTTATAGTCGATTTTTGATGTTTGGATAATAATGAATAAACGGTTTAAGTTTCATTAATTAATTTTTGAATATAATAAATGATGGGAAAAATAGTTATGATGAAAATAAAAAGAAAAATGTGTTGGGGTTGTGGATTCTTAAGATGTGTTTTATTAAATAAACTTGCTTATGTGGTTGTGTTATTCAAAATTACCCAATACTCTGGGTTCTATTTGTAAAAATGTTTTCTTGATCTGGTAAAAATATATTTAGATATGAATAAACTAACTCCTTGTTTTAGTAGTAAATGTTTGACAAATATTTATTTGGCTAACACCATTTTGGAGTCAGTGAATATTTTCAATGTTCATTATAATAATCATTGTTATTATTCTTTTCAATCACTGTAAATTCTGCCCTTAGCTTGGTTCAGAATTTTTAGTGATAAGATGATGTGATTTAAGAAGAATAGAAAGATGTTATTAGAACCATAGCGTTCATAACAACTTATATAATTTATAATTCATATATCTCCCACAACCCCATCACACTGGGTATTTAGGTACACATAGAGGTAATGATATGCAGAATACCATTGATACCTGACTTGATCATTGCTTGAATCTTTGAGGAGGAAGTGACTATTGGGTAAAACTGTAGTATGGAGAAGTAGAAGGATGGTGGTATAATGCTAGCATAGCTTCTTTCCTTCAGACCTTCAACCCTATCTCTCCACACCTTCTCTCCTCTAGAACTGTATGCTTGGACCTCTATTTATAGAAAATAGAACTACATGGTGTGTTGTAAAGAACATGGAATGTAGTTATGTTCAACATGCTTTGTCCTTGTTTTCTCCACTGGTAGGTGGCCTGACACACGATCACTAGCATTGGAACATGGCGCTCTCTTGTAGGTAGATATACATGGCGTGTTGTTCTTCCACACATGGCTTGTAGTCTCATTGGTTTGTCCACCAACCACTTCTGGAAAGGTATATACAACATGTATAGGTTGAACACATCATGTTCACTTCAACTGGACACATGGGAATTTAGACTTTTTCATATCCTCCAACTACTTCTAGAATGGTGTATACAGTGTGTATAGTGTGAACACAGTGTGTAATGACTTCTTTTTTACTTGTTCATGTACATGTCTTGGTCAATCTGTGTCTGAGTTTGAATGTACTCTGTGTGTTTATAAGTACACACCATGTCATAAGTAAAATTTTTCTCAATTCTCCCCCATTTTGTGTATTTAGCCATAAATCTCTTGAAAATGAACAAGCTCCCCAAAATCAACATCTTTTTTAACTAAAAAGAATGTAATTTCTGAAATCATGTTCTTATTTTCAATAAAGTATATGAAAATTTATACACAAATCATGTCTATAGAAACCCATATCATAGGCTCTGTCATTCATCATAATCATCTATAACCTCTATTATCAAAAATTTAAATTTATTATAAATTTATAAAATTAAAATAATCATACTTATCTTAATATATTTGGAATACATAAATTTTAAAATTTATAATTTATTAATAATTCCCCATGAAAATCGTCATTTTGGGTAGTAATTTGTCAATGTTTCATATACTATTTTTAATGCTTTAGTTTGAGTACCTTGTTCATTGTTTCATATTCTATAATATAGTATTTTTTTTAAAATATTTCCATATTTATACATCATATATAATTTTTCAAACATCCATATAAGATGGTTATGAAAAATGAATTACATAACTAAATGGAGGCTGTAGTCTGCATGTAAGCATTAATGATGTATTCAATTTTCAATGGATGGAATTAAAAATTAACTAATAATAAAAATTTTCTGATTCATAATTATATAATACATTTAATATATACTAATTAATTAAATTTTTATTACTGTAATTTTAATTCACAAATTAAATGGGATATATATATTTCTATAGTTGTATTCATCTACTTGTGCACCACTATGATGTTGTAATTTCCAACAGATTGATGAGTAAAAAATATAGATTATAAAATATGTTTATATAATAATAATTATGTTATAAAATAATATATTTCTATTTATGTGAGTTATAAAACCATCAGATTGATACAAGAAAAAAATAATTATCATTTCTTTGTAGAGACGATAGTCCATTCATAGGCCTGAGTGATGTTTTTGTTTTCCATTAGACACAAGAAAGATAGATAATGGTTCTAACAATAAAATAAAATAATATATGTATATTAAATATATACAGTTTATCACATAAATTATTTTATATAATATTTTTTTGGAGATTTATGGATAAACATGCACAAAAAATGCCTGTAAGAACATAATCCTCATTTTTGAGTATCATCCTTTGAAAATTTCCTTATGTTATTATGGAAGGGTATTTTAGGAAAAAACATAAGGGTCAATAATACTTATATTTATAATCATATTTGTCATATTATTTCTATAATATGTTGCTCAATAAGATTTAAATAAGAGTGGTGAGGTTGTTCCCATTGTCAGTGAGGGGATTGGAACACATTAACTTGTTATAATAATTATAAAAATATATGATCTAGTTCATAGGAATGTTGTTCTAAATTAGAAAAAATTAATAATTGGTGTGATATAGGGTATAATTATATTATTCAAATGGTGTTGGGATATATTTTTATGAATTTGAAAAAATTACATTGTTATTTTAACTACTAATTTCCACATTTAATCATCTTGTAGGTAACAATAAATGTTTTCATTTAGGATCAATAACTTCAATATAAAAGGAATAATGGATAATAAATAAAAAAGGGTTGATATTATTGTCCATTTTCCTTTAACATGAATAATATAATATATTTATGGTTTTCAAATCAATTAACATAATATAGTTTAATATAAAATATCATTTTTGTCATTTTCAAGGATATTCCCATGATTTGACATTAAATACATAAAAATTACCATGGAGTAAAAAAATGAATATTTTAAAAATTAATTAAAATTTATTTTGATAATTAGAACAATTAATTTAATTTAAAGTTTCCAAATCATAAAACTTTTAATATTTCAAAACAATACACCTTGGGGTTTCACCCACTTTCACTTGCACCACATCAATAATGTGTAAGTGTTATACATAATTATAATAATAAAAAACTAAATAAATAAATTCCCATACTAAAAAGTAACAATAAATAAACATATATAAATATTTATAAACATTCAAATAATATTTTTATAAATATGAAAGTATAGTGGAGATATTAAGTTAATTCTTGATACATTGTTTTGTTATTATTTAAATAAAATAATTTAATATCCATTACAAAAGGAAAACACTACCAATTTCCCATGTTTTTTATTATAGTAAAAGGTAAGTAAAAATACACTAATCTAATGAAATAAATTGTTTATGACATTGGAAATATTTATCTTGTATTTTTATCTCATGTTACTACATTTTTCATTGTACTAAGGTGTTACACATTTACCATGGTTATTATTCATGATAAAAAACAATTATATTTAAAGTATTATATTATATTAATAAAATTATTAAAAATATATAATAAATTCAAAAATATATAAATTTCAATATGTAATAGAAATTAATTATAACATCCACGGTTAATATTTCAAAAACCCTTTTTTTTGAAAATGTATTTGTAAGTATATAAATTATTTTTTTCACATTTATTACCCAATAACAATCCGTATATATATATTAGTATATTTCATTGACTATATGAACTAAGATATAATTTAAAATAATCCATTAAATATTGATAAATTCAATTTACTATGATAAAAATACATTATTCACATTAAAAATAATTTGTAAAAAATATTAGTTTTTACCTTCGAAGGACAATATATTCACATAATATATGTCAATAATATATATATGAATGATAATTAAAATAATGAAATTACATATAAATATATTTTATTAGAATAATTTTTATTTATTTACAATGAAACATAATAATTAAAAATATAATACTTTTTAAATTAATCTCTTCACATAAAATGGTATTATTTTTTAATATTTTAATTTTTTTACTTATTTATTATACATTAATATATATATATTTCATTAAAATGTTATTCTTATTTTTGAATAATTATACATTCCTATTTACACTCTCTACTCAAACAAATAGGTGATAAAATTCATATTTAAATCACTTCATTTACATATTAAGTCATGTTATGATTATACATGTTGTTGCATATAGAATATGATATAAAACATTGTATTTAGAAGAAATAATAATAAATTTTTAGTATCATGTTGTCATGTGGTAAACCATCTTCTAAATGTTATTGTGTTTTGTGGAGTATTTTCATTGTTTCCTTTTGTTTATTATAATTTTTTTTGCAATAAATTTTTAATAGATGGTGAATTTAAAATATATATATCATTTTCATGAAATCATTGATGATATAATCCAATATTCTGGTGATCCGAAATGGATTGATGTGGTAAATTACTACAATGATTAATTCAAATCTCCCAAAACTTATAAAATTATATCTTGATTCTATAATGGTAGAATAAGTTTCCATTTTAATGGATTTAAATTTCTAATTAAGGAGGAAACACTACAGGAAACATCTTTATAGGTCCCCAAACTCATTCACTTATCATAGTCATAGGTTTTAGAACTACTATCTAGAATCTCCATAAATTTAAATATTTAATTCCCACCACATTACTTATTCCATATGCACTTCATTGGGATTTATTTCAGAGAAGAAAAGTGGGAGTTCTGTTATAGTTTTATTTAGATCATTTATTTACTAGGGATTAAATATATTTTATTTTCATATTAAAAAAAATATATAATGAAAATAAATTATCATGAAACTAATTCCATTTTGATTAATTTTATTGATGAAATATGGTGTGTACATGTCCTTTAATTATTAATTTTTTATAAATAGTGAGGGAATGTTCTAGAAGAACATAATATTTTTCACTTCAGCCTTTCATAGAGAATTCATGATATTATGATTGTGTCCATAAATTTTTATGGAAGGAAAATAAGATCATTATATTTCACAGACATGAAGGAAATGTAAATTTTTAGATGTCTGAATCATGAAATTTTCAAATTATTTTTATCTAAATTTTTCCATGGATTAATGAAATGTCTTAAAAAAACATTATCACCTCACATGAAAAAGTTATTAGTTCCTAGTTAAAATATATTATTACTGTTTTCCCTTTGGTTTTTACTAGCGAGGAGATCTAAAAAATATGTTATCAATTTGGATTAGGATAATGGGGTTTTATAAATTTATTAATTAAAAAAAACAATTGTTGTGAAACAATAGATTTAAAATAAAAAAACTAAAATCTCTGAGGTCATGTTTGGATATATATATATCTTATTCTATAAAAGTTTTAACATTATTATCTCATATTCACATTAACTGGTAATTGGGATGTTTATTTTTTCTTTCACCTATCATCCTTGGTTAAATAGTTTGAGTGAGTATTAACTTATCATGAATGACTAATCTGCTTTACAATCCATACTATGTTGGAAATAACAATTTTAAAACAGTCAATATTATCACATGAAATACCCAATTATGTCTTGTTCTTCCAACTACAACATTGATTTAACACTAACAACTACAAATGAGTTAGTAATTGTCAACATATTAAACAATCATATTTTAAAAATTCCATCATATATAGAAGAAATATATATGGAGGGAGATTAAATATTTATTATCAATGAAATAATCAAAAAAATATAATTAAATCAAAACACAATTGCATATAATATTAATGAATATTAATTAATACAAAATCAAGGTCAAAGTAATATATTTATTTTATTAATTTTTGTTCAAATTTATAATCATTAAAAAAATATCCTTCTCTTCTATGATCACCCAATGATTAAAACTCTATTAAGAACAAATTAAAGATAGAAAAAAGAATTTATTATATAATTTTAAAAATTAATATAAAATAAATAAATAAACAACAGTATATATGTAATCCCACAAAAACACTTGATAACCTCCCAAATATATTCATTGACATGTTTTGTTGAGATCTGGTTCCATTCTCTTTTGGATTTTCAAGAACCCCTTATATCATTTTTTCAATTTTTTGAATATTTTTCTTCCTCAAAAAATTTCATTCCTATCATCTATCCCATCTTCACTAATAATTTACTACATCCACTATTCTTTATTGATTAAAATATTGTGAAAATTATTATCCACATGACCAATAGTAATTTATTTTCAAAAAACTACTTTCATAAAATAAATACTTTGATTGAAGTAATAAAAAGGTAATTTATGAATTCCCTTAATGACATCATCCATCCACTAATTGTTAAAGAAGAATGATGTTTATCTAGTTTATTGTTGAGATATTCTAGGATTACCACATCCTTTTGAAGTATTTATTTTTTCAGTTTTTTTATTTGAATGGGATCTTTTTATTTTAATATCATTGCGGTGAGTATAAATTTTGATTTTGGAGGTGAAGATCATGTTTACACAACAATATATATCATGATTATACACATTTGATTCATGATTTTGCAGTATAGATTCATATATATATATATAACATGATTGTGATTATGTATATTGAGATTATGATAATGTAGAGTGTTATATTATGGTTATCTATAACTATATAAAATATTCAGGTATCCTAAAATTATTCTTATAGTGAAAATCCATTTAGAATCTCTTAAACCATTTTGTGGGGATAATTCCATAACAATACACCTAGAATCACTTCATTCTTTAAAAATATTATTATAAAATATAACATTAAATTTCACATTAAAAAAACAAAGACAATAAAAAATAAACATAAAAATAATCTATAACAATCCATTCATTTTCTTCTAAAAATTGTAATACACTAATTAAAATTTTAAATTTCAAATTTTATGAAATATTCTCCCAGTTAAATGATTTGACACATAAATTTAGAAACTTTCTTGAATTAAATGAATAGATAAATATTTATTAATTAAATGAATTTAATATCAACAAAATATCATTAATTTATATACTATATTAAATAATTATAAATTGAAAAAACAATTGATACAAATATTTGGATTATTAGTGGTTGCCTTGAGTATATGAATTAATATTTCATGATAAATGAGGTACATGAGTCATCTATTCCACATTATTTGTGTAAGTAAGGGGGGATTAATTTTATTTGATATTAATTTTTGAAAATAATCCATAATTATAAAATTTGATATCACATTTTTATCTTTGAGTTTGTTCTCTATCTTATTACCAAACTTACTTAATCCTCAAAACAATAATATATGAATGTATAATTTATCATGATATATGTCATTTTTTACTATGTAGAAGTTTATGCTTCGTTTAATTCCATTAATAATGTGTGTACACTTGATATTAATAATAACCCCTATATCATAAGATAAGAGTTTTGGATGAATTTATTTTGAATGGTATATCTAAATATTTATTTCAATTTATAAGGAAACCTTGAGAGACAAATCAGGAAGGTAATGGGGATTTAAAAATAATTCCAAGTAATTATGATTGAATATATTATTTTTAGGAATGGGTTATTGGAATTTTATTCGTATTAATTTAATACTTTATAATTTGGTTATGTGTTTATTTGAATTTGCTATTTTTAATTTGACTTTTCCATTGTAATCTCTGTATATAATAAAATTTTTGGATAATAAAAAAATCTTTTTATGTGGGTTAATTCATGTATTATTAAATAATTTTGAATAATTATTAAACATAAAATTTTAAATGTGTGATGGTTTAATGAGTTTTTTTATGTTGTGTGGTTTTATACAGTTTAAAGGAATTTTGAGGAAAAAATATGAAATATGAATAAAATTAATCTCTAAAGAATACGGTTTCCCTATATGTGGAACCACATATATATAAAGATAAAAAACCTTTGGATTTTGGAAATGAATCTAGAGTAATATTTTATAAATGAATTCAGATAGAGAACACAGATGGAAGCAAACAGTGCTTCTTGTTCTGAAATGTTGTTCATTGTACACGTATGAAATATGAGGAATATTTTCAATGTTTTATGATATATTTGTGGTATATAAAAAAAATACAAGTATCTTCAAGTAAATAACAACATTAATTTATCTAAAATGTTTTGAAAAAAAACTATGTTGATACATAGGAGATTATAGGGAAATTAAATCCATTCCTAGGAATCATACGTTGGATATCAGAATTACCAAGAAGTTAGCTACTAATATTCCACAACTACAAGCTATGGAGTGTCATGTTATTATTATAATTCACCTAGTGTTGATGAACTCAAATAAGAGGAGGGTTAAAAACACCTTGAGACATTATGGACATCTTTGATGGGTCAATCTCTATGGGTTTTGATCAATAGGTTCATGTTGTATTCCAATTTTTGGGGGATAAAATTCTTAAGTAATTATATGAAATAGGATAATATATGATTCTTATTGCACAATGATATATTATATATTACCACAATTTGGGTAAAAACAGGAAGGATTAATGCTTTTGTTTAAACAAAATCCAATAACTCCAACTTGTGTTGAATTTAGTAATGATTAAAATAAGGTAATCTTAACTGATTTCTCAGAGACATCATTACTAGATATATGGGAAACAATGAAGTTGTAATTTAGGAAACTATGAGACATTTCAAGAAAACATAACTCATGCCATGAATATTTTTGATGAAAAATTATTGAAAATGTATCATATCACATCATTCCGTGAATCCTTCGTTAACATTATGATTGTATTTTTATTATTTATTGACATGGATTTTTATAGTTTAGGGGTTTGGAAATTTTTATTTATTTATTAGTAGGATTTCTATGTTTTCATTCATTTTATTAATTCCATTCAAGATTAGTGTTTATAGTAAATTATTTTATTTTATATTCATGTAATTTCCATAAATTATTTTATTACCATTATGATTATATAAAATTTTATTTTCATGCATTTATTATATAATATTTTCTCTTCAAGTACGACGGTGTTTTCCACATTCATGTATGTCTAATATCCCATGGTAAGTAATTTTTTATGGATTGGTTTTTTTACTTTATTCAAAAAAAATCTCAAAATAATATTACAAATACGAGTTGTAGGAGAGTTAATCTAAATCTATTACGAAAATTGAGTTATGAACAATAGAAATTTTATTAGTTCACACAAAGAGTCAAGAAAAATTCTTCTAGGATATGTAATTTCATGAGAAAAAATTAAATTCATTATCTAATGTCGGATTATGGAATTTGAACATGATATTATAATGGCCCTTGAATAAATTTATGAACAATAACTCAACCAACTCATGATTTTGTGTTATGGTGTCCTTTTTTGATAAATATATTTAAATTTATTATAAGCATCTACTTTCAATAATTTTTTTATTAATTGATATTATTTTGTATCTGTTGAATCATGAAACAAACCAGTATTGATTGACTCAATATATGATTTAATGAACTCAAAATGGAAACAGTTCTTCCTTTAACACTGATTCTATCATACTTTCATTTTCTACAGTTTTGTTATAATTATATGATTGAAGAGGCATGCAAATTTAAATTATCATCCAGGTCTATTTGAAAGTAGAATTATTATAACTAATCAATATTAGGTAACAAATATTACATAATATCAATGTTCTAATTTTTAATTTATGGTATATTAAAAAAATTAGAATTACAAATATATAAATTTTGAATTTCAAATGAAATATATATAATATTATGAAAAAAATTTCATAATTAAAAATAATATTGTAAAATTTATTTTTTCTTATTCTTAATTCATATAAATTATAGATTATTAGGTGAATATTTATATCATTCTTTTGACATATGTTAAATAGATTTTATTATAATTATTAATTCACTATAATTTTTTTATAAACTGAAAATAAATATTTGCATCATTTTATTTTTATAGAAAACATATTTTATAAAAAAAATTACTTTAATGGATTTTGATTATTAATTTGTCTTCCAACTCTTAAATTTTGTCAAATCATTAGTATTAAAAAATTTAATTAGTATCAAATGAAATAGAAAATAATAATAATATCTAATAAATAAAAATATATATTTCTTAATAATTAAATTTAATGTTTCAGTATATTAAATTGTTTTCCAGTTTAATTATTCTTTTAGTTTTCCTAATAGGGGTTTAATTATTATTTATTTTAATTTTTTATTCATTATCTTCCATTATAAAAAAATAAATTATGGTTAGTTTTACATTAATGTGTTGAATATTACCTGATATCTGACACACAATAATATTTGGAAGGGAAATAAAAAATAAAAATAACTTGTTATCACTATATTCTCCTATTAGTATAATTTGACCCGCGATATTTTGTTACACTGGTAGAAAAATGAGGCGACATCAACGTAATTCTATTTTAATGGTCACTTAAAAATTCGTATAACTTATCATAAGAATGTATCCACAGTGGAGCATAAGAATAATAGAATAATACTAAAATGGATAAAATATACATCTAAATATGATTTGAATATTTCATTAAAATTATAGGAAAATAGTTATTTCCTTTTATAAATATTAAATATAATTATTCTGAGAAAATGGATAAAATATTTTTTTTTTAAAATTTCATTGATAATTATATTGGTAGAATTAATGAATGTGATGTTAATGAGAGGTTAATTTTCTGGTGATAAATATTATGAAAATATTCCTTTCTCCATTTTTTTAAAAATTACAGTGTTTCCATTATTAGATAAGAAAACCATTTTTAAAAAATTTGAATTTTTTTTTTAAAATATATTATGTAACGCCCCGAACCCAGCTACCCAGAGTCGGTGCATTACTTCATAACATTGGCATGATCACAAAAGATCAAGTCTCGAAAGACCGATTAGTTTAGTAGCCTTGGAAACACTAGACACATTCATAAATGTTACATTACATCATAAAGTGAAAAACTAATAACAAAGTATTCATAGTCCACACTCATATCCTCTTCTGACTATCCCTGCAGGTCATTCATAAAATACTTCTTCACATCCTGGAAAATATTAAAACATTGAAAGGGGTGAGCTCAGATGCTCAGTAAGGATAACAATATTGCGGAAGCTTTCATAAATAAACATAAACATTTAAGGAAATGTATAACTAGACAAAAGCCTTTTTAAACTTGAACATCAGTATAATATGGCAAAAGTAAAATCAAATAATGCCACTTACTTACTCACATGGATATTCTACTAGAAGAATAATCACATGAAATATCAATAACCACTTTCATAATGAGGGAATGTATAATGCCAGACATTCTGAAACATTTTGTCAAGGCCTCGACCAAGACGTCTAAAATGATTAAGGCCTCGGCCAAAACCATAAATCAAATTGGGAAAGGGCCTCGGCCAATTCCACGTCTAGTTGTCTCATGAGACCTACCGATGCATCGAGGAGCTATAGCGGGCTCCACCCGTCACTTATTAAGTCCAATACATTCCTCATATGAATAGGTTTAAACATATCATTAACCATAACATAATCATATCACATAAAACATGCATAAAGGAAACATAAAATTTCCACATTTCAGTCACAAGATATCAATACAACACATTGATATAATAAAAACGCTTTCAAAACCATTTTCAATACCAAAATAAAAGAAAGTTAAAACATTGTATTTATTTTTCATTTAAAAAAATGATGGCTTGTAGAGGAAGCCGAAACTCAAATAATGGTCACGGCGGCGGAGAAGTCATTGTCACCGCATACGTATGACAAAAACATTCCCTTTTTTTATTTAGTAAATGCTTCGTATAAAAAATATTCCTTTTGAATAAACGTAAAAGTCAAAGGGGTTTATACACCGTATAAAAGAAAGTTGTGTATAAAATAAAATATGCCTCAATGAAAGGAGATTGAGACGAAGTCCCATACAAAGATCATTTTTAAAATAAAATAGATATATTATGTGTATTCACTATAGGTACACATAAAGAATGTAAAAATACAAAATAGGACATAATAATATCATGACATAATTTGAAAGTAGGAGATTAACCCAAAGAATGGAAGTTGGGTTAAGAAGTTCCCTTACCTTGTGTCCGCCTTGATTCGACCGTTCTTTAACCTCATGAATAATAAACTAGAGTTAATATCTAATTTATTAAGAACCTTTTTCAAGTTCATTATCCCTTTTATATCACTTATTACAATGTTATGAACATTATGAAATTATTTAAGTTAATAACGGTCCTTTTGTCGATCTTTTGTACTTGAGTCAAAAATAGACTTCTTATAATTACGAGTTGTTCATGTGGTGAAATATCCTTTATATCCAGAATTATATTCATGATATAGATATCATATATCTCATATATATCCAGTATATACATTCATTCATAATATTACATGACATTTAGAGGTAAGAAATGAAATGCACCATTCATGGAGACGGTAAGCCGTACGTACGCATGAACGCTACTTTCATTTCTATTTCATATTTAATGGAACGAAATCATAATGATATAAATGTATAATATAATTCCAGTATAATATAGTGTATAATACCATTTAATCCATCCTTTATACGTCCCACATATGGTATTAACGATTCAAATCACTTTGAGGGGGCGGTAGTCCGCACTTCCTAAAATGAAATTATCGCGTTTTACCCATAATGGAAATCATAAAGTATGCCATAAATGAGAAATAAAGAAGAATAAGTAAAACATAAACATATTATATATCACATATAAATATAGTGACATCTTAATGGCCACCTTTGAAGGTGTTATATGAGTGTTGAACAATCATCGTTTCGTGAGGCAGAAATTCGCCATCCACAGAAACCGTATGTTCTTTAACCATTAGATGTAGGTGTGTGTAAGTGTAGCTCGAATCCATCTTATAAAAACATCCTAGTATATTTAGGACACTGGTTTTTTTACAAAATAAATGAATAACAAGAGTTTACGGGGTTGGAGAAGAAAAATAAAACAAAACAACATTAGAGAAGACATTACCTAAAAATCGGGTAACTCTTTTTGATTTGAGCCAAAGGGTTCCTTGGGAAGAGTTATACCCAAATTGAGGCTTCTAGGAGTAAGAGAGGGAAGTTGGGAGAGTATTTGGGCAGAGGTTGGCCGAGCCAAATGACTTTAAAGTGTAAATGAGGTGGGAGAGGTGGGGGCCTTTTATAAGTGGAGAGGAGGGGCTCTTTTGGAAAGATTGAAATGTTACATTATTATACAATGCTTTTAGGATTCTAAAGGTCCCACACTTATATAATTCGTGGCTAAGGTGATAAGGGTTCGAAATATCTTCATCAAATAGGCTTTGGACAAGTGTATGACTTAGAGTTTGCATTATCTTCTCATTTTATTTAAATCGTCAAATAATGAGGTCATCGCTGCATCATAATGATGTCATAAATAATTTAATTTATATAATGTCTAAAAATTATAAAAAAAGTACTATGATGTAGGAAATCTTTTTATCTTTCTAATGAATATTTATAGTCAAAATTTGGACTTGTGTAACCCCACTTAATAACTGTTTTAGTAAAACAACCCATGTTTGTGTCAATTTAATTTTAACATTAAATAAATATATATTAATGTCATTTTCCAACCAAAGTGGCTCCATGGGGTCCCCAAGTTGACCCATGGGTTGTCTTGGTTGGCCATGAATCATCCAATAGGAGTAGGACAAGTGTCAAGCTCATCTTATATTATTAAAACATTATTTTTACCTTAAACTACACTAATTACCTCTAATCGCGATTAAGAACTTAAAAGTTACTATTCACCAAAAAATTATTTTAATATCATTGAACCACATTTTACTTCGTAATGACAACCATGTATGTCGGATTTTTGAAAATCAAATCACAGAAGTGGTAATATTTAATTTTAACGAAAAATCAGTTTTTAACAACCACTTAGTTATTTCACTATTCATCAAAAATTGAAGTTTTTCAGAATAAGGCCAAAATTTCACCCTAAGCTATAATTGATATTCCGAATTCAAAAATGATTTCTATTTTACAAAATTCCAAACATATATGTTGTATTAATTAATTTTATAATTAATTCCCGCTGTTACAACAAATAGCGTGTTTTTAAGAAACAATTTATATCAAAAGATTGGCAATTGTTTATGTCCAATTTCAATGTTAAATTAATTCTAATGACCACCATTGGATAAAATGGTAAAAATATATTATAATTATACTTCAAAACCACTAAATAGTATAATTTATCACTATAAATTATTTTGATTAAAAAAGTTGTTTTAAAGTATTTTTCACTATTCATAAAAATTAGAAGTTCTCAGAAAAATACCAAAAATTCAACATAGGCTAATTTCGATATTCCGAATCCAAAAATGAAGTCCATTTTGAAATATAAAATTTCTATAATTTTAAAAAGTGGTTATTACTATTCATAACGGCTACTTTGATTAGTCGCGGTGTTTTAGAACTCGAAGTTGCGTACAATGCAAGCTATTGCATTATTGAATGAGAAGCGTATCGTGGAAGCTCAGGGTGTTACATTCTCCCCTCCTTCAATAAATTGCGTCCTCACAATTTGAAATTTTTCTTTGAAAATAAAAGGTTGAAAAGAGAAAATACCTTTGAGGAAAACCCACATCGGAAATAAGATTAATAAAATTTAGCCTTAATAAGAGGGAAAGGGAAATGAAAAAGTCACCACCCAATTATGATCTCGATTAGGAGAACATTGGTGGAAATTAGAGACATATAATTGGAGGAAAAACGTAAATATTTGTTGGGATTGATTGAGGTCATCAATCACAATCGACTGTCAAATTGAGGGTCTCAAAGCCTTCAATCTATGTTGATTTAAAATATTATCAGTTCAACAAGACATAAGGTATTAGGATAACACATTTTTTTTGTTTTAATATCCCTTTACTAAAGTTTAAGAATTAATTTATTCATTGAATAAGAGATAGGTATATATATATTTATGCTTGACAATTAGAGTTTCAACCTTCAACTCATCTTTCACTCAAAAAGATAATAGAACTCAAAAATATTATACTTATCCTAATTGTATAAGGTTCCAAATATTAACACATACCATTTAGATTAGTGAAATTATTTTGTAATAACCAGGGACTTCCTGTGGGCTAGTGGTAGGAAATAAAGGCCTGTCGCACTATGGTTGTGGGTTCGATTCCTGCAGCTTTGTCCGATGCGACGGTTATGCCCCACCCTGCAGGTTGTCCTTTTCCTAAAACTATAGTATTATAATATTCCAAAAATAATCTTCATAAATTTTTTTAACCTTTAACAATACTATCCAAAGATCAACTTAATCCACTCCAACCTTTATAGTTATCCAAAATACCTCTGTCCAGACTTTCTCTAAAAGGTCTCTTAATTCCAAAATCAATTGTAACATCAGATTCCCCAAACAATGTAATGTTTCTCTTATTGTAACATACTAAAAATATGATTACCTTCATCATATTAAAACATTAATGAAAAAAAAGTACTGCAGTACAATCCTTATATATATCACATTATTATTATAACCAGAATATAATCCTTGAGTCCAAAATCACCAATACATTAATTATTCCACTTCAACTGTAGTCACAACATAAGATTGGCCTTGATCCCTTGGACTTTTCTGAGGTAAGTTTCCCTGACGCTTAGGACATTCATTTGAATAATTCCCCATTTCCCTACAATTGTAGCATTCAAATTTGACAGCCTCTTTCATTCCCTTGCAATCACGAGCCTGGTGACCCTTTTCTCCACATTTATAACAAACTCCCATTCCTTTTAGGCACGTACCAGGGTGATTCTTCCCACAATTATCACATAATGGAAAATCCTTCTTTCCCTTTTTCCCTTTATCTGTCTCTTGTTCCACCGTTCTCTTCTTCTCTTGCTTTACTTTGTTGTCATAAGACTTAAGGAATTCCTTTTCTATCTTGATAGCACACGAGACAATATCTTCATATGATGAGAAGGATTGTGATACTAAAGCTCGACGGAGAAATGGTTTTAACCCATCAAAGAAATGATCAATCTTACTCCTTGGGTTACGTATATAATCGGAAGCATGCCTCGCTAACCTTGTAAAGTTAGCCTCATACTTTGCGACATTCTCATCGTCCTTCTGCCTCAGACTCAGAAATTGCCTTTCCATATCTGCTCGATGGTCACGAGGAAAGTATTTTTCTAAGAAAATCACTTTGAACTCCCTCCATTCCATATTGGATACGTCATCATCTTCTTTTGTGTTTTGAATCAGCGACCACCACTGATCGGCATCTCCAGTGAGGCGGTAAACTGCCATGAAAACCTTCTCCCTTTCACTACTCCCCAAGGCATGGAATATTTTCTCTAAGGAATTTATCCATTGCTCAGCTACTATAGTATTTGTACTCCCATTGAAGGTTGGTTGTTGTTGCCTCATGAAACGGTCTAGCATTGATCCTCCACGTTGCGGATCAGGGTGCTCCATACGAGTAAGGTTATTATTCATAACCTGAGTGATTTGTCCCAGTATGGTAATAAGTTGATCAGCACCAGTTGCATCTCCAGATCCACAATAATTATCTTGAACAGGAGGGAAATCCCTACACAGAGTTCGTGCATTGATACAGTTTCCATTCCTTCCACTAGGCGCCAATTCTAAACAATGGCATAAACTAGATTATTTTATGAATCAAAATACATAATTACATACTTGTAAAACACTTTACATAAATTGAACTATTTATGGATATAATCCATAATCATAAAAAGTAATGTTTTCTTTGAGAAGTATATACTCATAACCCTTCATAGTGGTTTGTAAATAAAATGAGAATTATCCTAAGCATATCCCCCGGGAGTGTCGTAACCAAGAGTGCAGCAAGGCCCGTTGTCGTGCACCAGTTCCCGTTCGAGTCTAGCTCAAAGCGGTGTTTTCAGGTTTTACCCCTAGGTACATCTGTTCCAGAGCCGCCTCTACCTGCTCGTATCCAGACAGGGATGTATTGCTCGGAAAACTCACAAAATCTCTACAATACCAAAATTTTAGGAAGTTCTTCTATACTAATCCTCAAAGTCTATCTTCGGGCTATGTGCTCTAATCAGAGTTTATCTAAATCTAGCTTCCATGGTTAGTACTAAAATGCCTCTGATACCAACTGTAACGCCCCCACCCCAGCTACCCAGAGTCGGTGCATTACTTCGTAACATTGGCATGATCACAAAAGATCAAGTCTCGAAAGACCGATTAGTTTAGTAGCCTTGGAAACACTAGACACATTCATAAATGATACATTACATCATAAAGTGAAAAACTAATAACAAAGTCTTCATAGTCCACACTCATATCCTCTTCTGACTATCCCTGCATGTCATTCATAAAATAATATTTCACATCCTGGAAAATATTAAAACATTGAAAGGGGTGAGCTCAGATGCTCAGTAAGGATAACAATATTGCGGAAGCTTTCATAAATAAACATAAACATTTAAGGCAATGTATAACTAGACAAAAGCCTTTTTAAACTTGAACATCAGTATAATATGGCAAAAGTAAAATCAAATAATTCCACTTACTTACTCACATGGATATTCTACTAGAAGAATAATCACATGAAATATCAATAACCACTTTCATAATGAGGGAATGTATAATGCCAGACATTCTAAAACATTTTGTCAAAGCCTCGGCCAAGACGTCTAAAATGATTAAGGCCTCGGCCAAAACCATAAATCAAATTGGGAAAGGGCCTCGGCCAATTCCACGTCTAGTTGTCTCATGAGACCTACCGATGCATCGAGGAGCTATAGCGGGCTCCACCCGTCACTTATTAAGTCCAATACATTCCTCATATGAATAGGTTTAAACATATCATAAACCATAACATAATCATATCACATAAAACATGCATAAAGGAAACATAAAATTTCCACATTTCAGTCACAAGATATCAATACAACACATTGATATAATAAAAATGCTTTCAAAACCATTTTCAATACCAAAATAAAAGAAAGTTAAAACTTTGTATTTATTTTTCATTAAAAAAAATGATGGCTTGTAGAGGAAGCCGAAACTCAAATAATGGTCACGGTGGCGGAGAAGTCATTGTCGCCGCATATGTACGACAAAAACATTCCCTTTTGTTGTTTAGTAAACGCTTCGTATAAAAAATATTCCTTTTGAATAAACGTAAAAGTCAAAGGGGTTTATACACCGTATAAAAGAAAGTTGTGTATAAAATAAAATATGCCTCAATGAAAGGAGATTGAGACGAAGTCCCATACAAAGATAATTTTTAAAATAAAATAGATATATTATGTTTATTCACTATAGGTACACATAAAGAATGTAAAAATACAAAATAGGACATAATAATATCATGACATAATTTGAAAGTAGGAGATTAACCCAAAGAATGGAAGTTGGGTTAAGAAGTTCCCTTACCTTGTGTCCGACTTGATTCGACCGTTCTTTAACCTCCTAAATAATAAACTAGAGTTAATATATACTTTATTAAGAACCTTTTTCAAGTTCATTATCCCTTTTATATCACTTATTACAATGTTATGAACATTATGTAATTATTTAAGTTAATAACGGTCGTTTTGTCGATCTTTGGTACTTGAGTCAAAAATAGACTTCTTATAATTACGAGTTGTTCATGTGGTGAAATATCCATTATATCCAGAATTATATTCATGATATAGATATCATATATCTCATATATATCCAGTATATACATTCATTCATAATATTACATGACATTTAGAGGTAAGAAATGAAATGCACCGTTCATGGAGACGGTAAGCCGTACGTACGCATGAACGCTACTTTCATTTCTATTTCATATTTAATGGAACGAAATCATAATGATATAAATGTATAATATAATTCCAGTATAATATAGTGTATAATACCATTTACTTTATCCTTTATACATCCCACATATGGTATTAATGATTCAAATCACTTTGAGGGGGCGGTAGTCCGCACTTCCTAAAATGAAATTCTCGCGTTTTACCCATAATGGAAATCATAAAGTATGCCATAAATGAGAAATACAGAAGGATAAGTAAAACATAAACATATTATATATCACATATAAATATAGTGACATCTTAATGGCCACCTTTGAAGGTGTTATATGAGTGTTGAACAATCATCGTTTCGTGAGGCAGAAATTCGCCATCCACAGAAACCGTATGTTCTTTAACCATTATATGTAGGTGTGTGTAAGTGTAGCTCGAATAAATCTTATAAAAACATCCTAGTATATTTAGGATACTGGTGCTGTTACAAAAGAAATGAATAAAAAGATTTTACGGGGTTGGAGAAGAAAAATAAAAGAAAACAACATTAGAGAAGACATTACCTCAAAATCGGGTAACTCTTTTTGATTTGAGCCAAAGGCTTCCTTGGGACGAGTTCTGCCAAAAGTGATGCTTCTAGGAGTAAGAGAGGGAAGTTGGGAGAGTATTTGGGCAGAGGTTGGCCGAGCCAAATGTCTTGAAAGTGTAAATGAGGTGGGAGATGTGGGGGCCTTTTATAAGTGGAGAGGAGGGGCTCTTTTGGAAAGATTGAAATGTTACATTATTATAAAATGAGTTTCGGATTCTAAAGGTCCCACACTTATATAATTCGTGGCTAAGGTGATAAGGGTTCGAAATATCTTCATACAATAGGATTTGGACAAGTGTATGCCTTGGAGTTTGCATTATCTTCTCATTTTATTTAAATTGTCAAATAATGAGGTCATCGCTGCATCATAATTATGTCATAAATAATTTAATTTATTTAATGTCTAAAAATTATAAAAAAATACTATGATGTAGGAAATCTTTTTATCTTTCTAATGAATATTTATAGTCAAAATTTGGACTTGTTTAACCCCACTTAAAAACTGTTTTAGTAAAACAACCCATGTTTGTGTCAATTTAATTTTAACATTAAATAAATATATATTAATGTCATTTTCCAACCAATGTGGCTCCATGGGGTCCCCAAGTTGACCCGTGGGTTGTCTTGGTCGGCCATGACTCATCCAATAGGAGTAGTACATGTTTCAAGCTCATCTTATATTATTAAAACATTATTTTTACCTTAAACTACACTAATTACCTCTAATCGCGATTAAGAACTTAAAAGTTACTATTCACCAAAAAATTATTTTAATCTCATTGAACCACATTTTAATTCTTAATGACAACCATGTATGTCGGATTTTTTAAAATCAAATCACAGAAGTGGTAATATTTTATTTTAACGAAAAATCAGTTTTTAACAACCACTTAGTGATTTCACTATTCATCAAAAATTGAAGTTTTTCAGAATAAGGCTAAAATTTCACCCTAAGCTATAATTGATATTCCGAATTCAAAAATGATGTCTATTTTAAAAAATTCCAAACATATAAGTTGTATTAATTAATTTTATAATTAATTCCCGCTGTTACAACAAATAGCGTGTTTTTAAGAAACAATTTATATCAAAAGATTGGCAATTGTTTATGTCCAATTTCAATGTTAAATTAATTCTAATGACCACCATTGGATAAAATTGTAAAAATATATTATAATTATACTTCAAAACCACTAAATATTATAATTTATCACTATAAATTATTTTGATTAAAAAAGTTGTTTTTAAGTATTTTTCACTATTCATAAAAATTAGAAGTTCTCAGAAAAATACCAAAAATTCAACATAGGCTAATTTCGATATTCCGAATCCAAAAATGAAGTCCATTTTGAAATATAAAATTTCTATAATTTTAAAAAGTGGTTATTGCTATTCATAACGGCTACTTTGATTAGTCGCGGTGTTTTAGAACTCGAAGTTGCGTACAATGCAAGCTATTGCATTATTGAATGAGAAGCGTATCGTGGAAGCTCGGGGTGTTACATATTAAATAATAATTTACACATTAAAAACAAAATTCATAAAATCTATTTGAATAATATTGACCTAAAAGAAAAAAATTAGACCAAAGAAAATATGAGGTCATCATTTTATAAAATAATTATCTCGATCATATTATATACATAAAAGTGGAGAAGGAAAGTAAAAATGGAAAAAAATAGAAATAACTAGATTATAAAAAAATATGTGGGATGTAATATATAATTAATATATAATTACCATAATTGATATTAAATTATAAATGATATCGATTAATACATGATTACAATATAGACACTTATTGCATTAGAATCTATTGAATCAATAACCTCTTGAATGAAGTAACATAAAATTTTATTTAAAATTACATGAATAAAAATATATAAATTATGTATCATTTTATATGGGATATATATACACCATAAAAACCGATATTGATGAATAACATGAATCATGTTCTAATGAAACAGGATAGGGATGATAAACCCTTACCACATTAGTAATACCAAATTCAAAATATCAGGAATTAATGTACCTTATATATAATTTTTTCTTCACGTAATATTAATTTAACTCATTATAATGGTAACATACAATCAATAATTAACAATCATAGATGAAATTAATGGTGAATACCACAATTGTTTTATATAAATAATAGTCAGAGCAGAAAACCATATCTCAAGCCAAATTATTTTTTATGTGCAATCATAACCTATTGTATAATAAATTAGGATTTAATCAAAATTCATACACGAAAAATATTAATAGAAATAATACTATATATGATATACTTATCATTTATAATTAATCAATATTAAAAAATTACTCATGAAAATAATTATTTTGGTTGCTTACAACTTTTTTTTCCTCTAAGTTACTATTTGGATGCTATGGATATATCTAAGTCTCCAATGTGATAACTAATTCTCAACTACATTATATATAAATTATAAATAATTTTCTAATCCTTCACATAATGTGTTTTGGAAAAATTCATTACATCAATTCATGGATGGACTAGTCTGTACATATACATGAGTGATGATTCCGCTTTTCAACGAATAGAATGAAAAATGGAAAATAGTTATTAAACATTCAAGAATGATAATTAAATTATATATATATATATAATATTAATTAAATATATTCGTATTCAATTTTATTTTAATTATAATTGGAAAATGAATCATATATGGCCATTGATAATGTTGCTTACATTAAGGCACAAGTGGAATGATCAATTTCCAACATATGGATGGGTAAAATGATATATTCTATATTATTATTTAAAATTAAAATTTATTTTTTTTAAACAATACATTTCAAATAAATTAATCTTTATCACCATTTCTGAGGGGCAGTGTGGAAACATATAACCACCTATGAGATACAATGTAAAAAAATAAAATGAATCTCTTTAGAGAGATGATTATACATATATATGCAATAGTGATGTTTTTATTTTCCATTAAATTTATATTGAAAAAAAGTCTTCTTAATATAAATGTTAAAAGAAATATTATGAATAATTGTTTCTATTGAGAGATTCTAACACTACAAAAATGGCTTCTCGGTTTTCTATTTCAGATGAATCTATCCGTTCATGAGTCCTTTGATCTCATGGATGTATTGGTTAGTCCTTTTATAGAGTAGGGATTATGGTCAATGAAAATCTATGTGTTGGTTGTGGACCCATCGTATGGTCATTGTCCCCTGTGGAGATCTAATTTTGGAGGATATTTGAGTGGAGTGGAACAAAAAAGGTGGTAATCAATTTTTCTTTTGATATAATAAATTCAATTGGATCTCTCATTATAGGATGTATAGGAATGGTGTTCTTGTGTTCATTAATACTAACCATCATGTTTTTGAAAAGAAAATTGAAATGTGCAAACATTAAATAATCACTCACATTGGTTCACAATCAACCACATACAAATTGATTGATTATTTAAGTGAGAATCTCATTCTAATAAAACAGATTCTGTGAATGGATAATTGTTTCACATAGAATTTATTTCTACCACATCCATTTTCATTCAGAAACATAAAATATCAATATTGGCGTTGTGTATTTGTCAACCTCATGCCTAGGATATTGGAGTTTCAAAAATTGTTTACCTAGTTTGATCCTCATCATGTTAGGAATATTGTTTTTATAGATTTGGATTTATCAAATATGATTGAATTGGTTTTTTGGAATCTATGTATACTTTTGGATATTACTATGTTCATTGGAAGTGCAAAAAAACATGCCAAGGAGACTATTTCTATCATGTACAATCACATTGCTCACTTTTTTTGTTGTGTATGATATGTCATTACCCCTTTTAAAAATAATTAATTTTATGAGAGTTCGTTTATGTTTAATCATGAAACTGTTTTTTAGTATGTTCTGGAGAATTCCATTAATTGTTCAACAATAGGAAATTATAAGGAAAATAATTACAATGTCATGAGATTATATAACTATAACATAAATGGACTACTTTCAAAATGGTGTATGTTTAAAATTATATATAATAGTGATGTTTCTCATTTATATCTTTTGTGTGGGAATTATGGTACCTTTTTATGGAATTAAGGATTATCTACATTCATCTATTAAGGGGAACCTGATGAAAAACATCATATTTGAGAATTAGGGACCTCCATATTTGGGTGATGTTATTATTGTGAAAAACCATGTTAGTATGAAATGTGATGTTTATTTTTTAGAGGGTGTTCTTTTAGGAATATGTTCACCCTCCGCACAAATTCATAAATCTATCATTCATGGAGAGAACCCATATAAATGGTTTTTTGTTGATAGTCATGATTATTTTGAAAATATAGATTCTATATTTATATTAGAGGATAAATTTATATCATAAAGGAAACTAAATTCTATTTCTGCAGTTGGGAAGAAAATACATGCCTATGAGATTTCTGGTACACCATTGTGTGTCATTAATCGATCTCGGGAGTGTGTGCAGGTTTCCCATGCACCCGCTATTTCATCTGCGACACAAGGAGTTACGAAGATTGTATCTTGTAACGTTGTTAAAAAACATCAACATATCTGGTTTTGAAGACAATAATTATGTTACTCCTCTCTATAAATCTACTTCATCACATCACATTTTCTTGGCAGCAGATGTTCTATGTATATCTATGTAGGAATTATAGGTTACCTACTCTAAACATGTGAATGAAATTAACTCTCAGGGGTTTACCCTGATTTTACATTCCCCATGATCTGAATATGCATTAGAAATGCAGAATTCTCAATATTATTAAAAAAATGTTATATCACCTAATAATGGTTTGGGGATGAATAATATCTACATTATGGTTGATTCAATCAACTCTTAATAATTTGATGGGATTTAAAATGATGTATATAGAGAAAAATTACAAAAAATAAACTCTACATCACACAACTCTAAGGTTTCTCCATCAATATCTAAATAATATGGGATGATGAATCTCCCTCCAACTAGGATTTGGAATCCATAAATTTAAGTAATATTGGAAGAAAATTTTATTAATAAGTGTACAACATAAGTGATGATTGATATGGTAATGAAAATGTTGAGGAAACATTGGATACTGATGACTAAGGTAGTTAAGTGATAAATCTTATGCAGAAGTGATGAGGAAGACCCCCTAGAGGTCATGATAGATTAAAAGGGATGTGTGGTATAAATAAAATATGAACTATTCTAATTTTTTTGTTTTTTCATCTCATACAATACACTATCTGTTTAACATTTCATATATTTTTATTTTATAAATTTTAGAGATTATGAAGTCTTCTATGGACTGAACTATTTAGTATTAAAGTTAAAACATATATTTATAGTATATTTAATTATTTTATCATGTTAATAAGAATTACAAATTTATATAGCAGTTTTATTGAGAAAAAACGGAAAAATATGTATAAGAACATATACCTCTTATATGATTATAATCCATTGAGAATAACCTTTAGGATATGTGTATGTGTATTTTGGGAAGCAAGTACCTCAATGTCATTTATTAGTATATATATTATATTTCATGGATGATTTTGGATGATATATTTCACTAAATAATTTTTCAATAATAGAGTAGAGGTGCATCCATTTTATAAGTTAGGGGAGTGTCACACATATAATTATAAAAAAAATTACAGTAATTGAAAGGGGACATTCCAGTAAAATGTTCTACAAATTAGATCACATTAAAATTTTAGATTATACTAAGGGTGAATATATTTTTTACAATGGTATTTAAAGAAGTTTGGGATATTTTATCACCCTTATACATTTATATTAAAACATCATTTCTTCATTTAACCATTATTAAGGTAATAATATATATCAACATTATGGTTCGGTAAAATCATTAAAAAAATACAATTTTGAACATAATAATAAATTTGAATATATTATATTCCATTTCTAATTCAGATTAAAAAATATATTTTCATGGTTTTATAGTTAATTAATTTAATATGGTTTAACATAAAATATACTTCATTTCATTTTAAAAAGTATTCCTATAATTTGACATTAAAAAACATCAATATTATCATGGAGTAAAAATATGAATATTAAAATTACTAATTACATTCAATTTTTATATGTAAAACAATGAAATAATTTATACAATCCAAAATAAAATCACATTAAATATTTGAAATCAATTCATAATATGTTTTCACCTACTTCCACAAGTCCTACCTTATCTATACATCTACATAGTGGGTAAATAGACCAATACCAAAAATAAAGTATAAATTTCCATCATAAAAATATTTTTTAATATTTATAAAACCATTAATAACTTATTATAAAATTATTTAATTATTCTTAAAATATATTATATATAGTAATAAAATTATATTAAAATTTTTTCTTCCCCAATAATAATATAATGGTCATCAAAAAAGTAAAATAGAACAATATTTACATGATTATTAATATAATAATATGTTTTCAAAAATAAAAAAATCTAATGAAATAAATGTTTTGAGATACATTATCCCATAGATTTAATCTAATTTACTCTTTATTGAGGCCATGAACAACTAACATGGTCACCATTCATTATGAAAAAATTATGTTGAAATTGTTAAAAATATTAATTACATTATTACGAATTATGTATCCATTTTAAAATATTCCATTCTAACATGTGGTTAAATTTAACTATAATTACCATAGAAAAATCATGTATTACCAATTTTTACTTAATTTGTTTTATGCAGAAAATATTTTTCTTACCATTCTTTACCTATTAAAAAAACTATTAGTTAACTATTAATATATTTTATTAAATATATGACCCCAATAATATATTAAAAAATACATCAATAGTGATTAATTTAATTTAAAATAGTAAATGTACATTTTCCACAAGAAGATATTTTTTAAATATAACTCCATTTACATTTAAAATACATTATAGTAATTTATAAGAAAAAGTATAATATCAATATAGGAATGATAATTCATTTTATGAAATTATATAAAAATATATTTAATCAAAATCATTTTTCATTATTCATCAAGATACATTATATATAGTAATATAATATATTAAATATTAATCTATTAATATAAAATGATATTTTATTTAGAAATTAAAACTGAGTACTTATTTTTTATTCATTAAAAAATAATTTTTCAATAATTGAGACATTATATATATTTTTCAAAATTTATTTATTCTTATTGTGACACTTCAATCCAATTGGTATGTGATAAAATTCAGATTTATAGAAAAATATTTTCATATTAAATCATGGTTGGTTTACTCATGGTATTTAATTTGTTATATACTATAATAAAATAATTTATTTGAAATAAAAATATTTAAAATATTGAGGTGTTATATTATACTACTTCGGTAAAATGATTTACAATTTTGTGGAAGAATTTTTTGATCCCTTTTTCTTTTATTGATTTTTTATTTTACTAATATTTAATAGGTGATTCTTGTAAAATATTGTTATCATAGTTATGAAATAATTGATAATATAATAGACCAATTTAGTGATCAAAGATATATTTTTGTTGAGAATGATCATTGTAACCTTGGCGTTCACATTTCCAAAGAACACTCTTAATGTGCCCAATAGTTTTCAAATTTTTTCGACCATTATCCCTTCTCATGATCATCCTCCAATGGCAGTTTTGGCCCTAAAGAACTTCGATCCCAACAATTCTCCCTTTAATACTAGTGCTTCCGTTGGATCCCCTCTTATGTTTCAATGGACCGATCTATCATTTAAGGATACTTTGTGCATCTCGTCTAGCATCCCTTAGTAGTCCAAATTTCTATATGTTCGTTCGATTTCACCAATGGTGACTAGGGAGGGATCCAAACTATCATTGGTGGTTCTTAATGAGTCATTTTATGAATTGTTTAATGTTTTATGTGGACCCACATGGTGTGGTTGAGTTCAGAGAAACCACCTCATTCTTTATTCATGCACTTTAAGGAATCATGGGGGCTGTAAAATATGGTTCTTATCATTATTATTTAACAGAACACATTCTCAATGATCATAGAATCAAAAAACATATTCGTGAATATGTGGTAAAATTATCCCTAATCCATGGGGAACTGGTTCTTTATCCTAGATTGGTGGTCGCTAGAGTTCTATAAGGGGCATGAGAGTTTCAATGCTGCTTTCTGGATCATTATACATATTCTCCCACTACCCTTTCACAACAAAGCCTTCTATAAATCCATTAGCGACTTCATTTTAGGCATTATTTGTATGTACGACCGTACTTTATGTTGCAAGGACAATTCAGTGGACTGTCTATCTATTTAGATCTATCATTATCTCCCTGCTATGGACAATCTCTGCATGATGGTGTAGGGTTTGGTTAACTGGATCCATGAAATTGGTTTCCCTATATTTCCATGGTACTGGTATTTATGACTCCTCTAGGTCTATTCTATTCACATATGATGGAAATACAATCATTGATCTTTCCACCAAGCTAACAGAGGATCCTTGAAAAGAGAATCTTCCCTCCACTCATTGGGAGACCCCATGCCAGCCCCAATTCAAGTGATTCCTAGGGACAATTACCCCCTATTATTTCTTCTTTAGTCCCAATATCTATTGTTTTTTAGTACCCCCCCACCCATTTGAACCATGGGTCTAATCCTAGATGCTCCCTTGTTCCCTTTACCCCTTGGGACACCCCTCCATTTCTATCTTCTCTCATCATCCATCACTATAACCCTCTATATATTTATATATAGGATGTAATAATGGACTTCATTCATAATCTCCCTACTAGAATGATAGATCCCCCATCTCTTCCAAACACTGTATTAGATACATTCTCTCGTTAATAAGGGAAATAGACTTATATGGGAAGTGTTCAGGTGGTATGTCTTCCACCTCTTTGGATGGATCTCGTGCCGAGAAATTCGTGAAACATGATCCATGTGGAGATCAAGAATCACTATAACCTTGTTATGTTGGAAAACATGAACCAGTGATCCAATATCTGTTATGTGCATGGAGTGGGAAGACTATCATACTTCACTCTCACATTCTATTGTCAACATAATCACCCTCTCCTCTGAGTCTGGGTATATGTACGAGATTGAGATAAAAAACAAAAATAGACTAGGTAGTGATTTTCCTCCAACCCAAAAGTGACCATTGTTCCTAGGGAAAATGTCAGGCTATACTTTGATCAATGATAAGAGTCGTCGTATAGAACACTTCTGATCTCGTAGAACGAGTGAGAACTAATTTTTTCATGTTAAGATAAGAAAACACTCTCACTGTTGTCGTCCACAAAAAGAAATAGAACAATACTAAACAGAATGTGTCTATTCATTAAAATGATCATTAAGAATGATTTCATGCATATCCAACCAACATGCACATATATATATATTTTGAAATAGTAACATAGTAGTGGATATGGTGTAGGCGGGCCATTATTACATTACTACAAAATTTAATAATGGTATGAGAACCCTAATGGTAGATTTTTTGTATGTAATATCCCACATTCAACAAAAAGAAATTATTTAGAAAGACAATTCTGTGTTCGATCCTGTAGAACTATGGTGAATTATTAGTGGATATTTCCACACCATTACTGAACTAGATTATAATAAAGAAAGATAATCTTTCATATTAAATGCTATTGTGTATTATGACTAGTTCATGGTGGGAAATGAAATATTGGATATGGGGTAGACTCTCTATCTCTTAAAATTGTGTTATAACAAAATGGGAAGTAGAATATTTAGGATCATGCTCGACCGATACCTAGAAAATATGAATTCCATCACCTTGTTTATGAATAATAAGGTAAATAATCTAATCTGAGGAATTTCTAATCATTCACATTTTCAAGTCTATTTACCTCTCAGTCCTGACACCCATGGAAGATTTACATTTTATGATCAATGGAATATTTTCCATGGTTATCAACAACTGTTTAGTGACTCATGGAGAGAGTCTTCATAGGGCTACCCTTGGGTTTCAATTCACAACAATATGAAACATGTTAAATTGAGGTTATGGGTGTGGTAAAGGTATATCACTCATATCGAACTGAAAATGGTTGTTCTCAAATAAGAGATTAATCACTATGAAGAAAGTATGGGGAGGAATAGAATAATATGGTAATTTATGATTTGATTGAAAAATGAATATATTTACAGAAAAAATTGTTAACTAGTAATGAAAATCTAAAGACAATTAGAGGATAAAATTTCGTTACAATAGCGAAACAAATACTATATTTTTTAATGTATTCATGGGGGAGAACAAATGGAGAATTATTCCTAATATATTTCTCAATGATGGGTCCAATACTAATGACATAAATGTATTTTTTGGTAATGAACACACATTTTTAAAAGACATCCAAGGAGGCCTTGACATGAGATTTCCCAATGACTACCTGGGTGGGAGTGCAGAACATTTGGAATTGATTCTTAAAATTCTTTTGTCTCAAGAAAAAGAATTGCTAGAGGTGATTCTTAATGTGGAAGAAATGTGTGTGGCAATTTTTAACTTTATCTTGGAATGATCACTAGTTATAAAAATCCTTCCAAGCGTTTTTAAATGGGCTCTTGGTAGGTGGTCAATAGAGACATTGTTTCAAATATATTGGAATTGTTTCGTTGAATAACTCTACCATGTGTTTTCAGTGCTAAAAATAATTATCTTTTAATAAAAGATTAAGGATCCCTCATTCCTAATTTATTATTGACCTATGAGTATGTGATAAATTCCCTACATGATTCCTACAAACCTCATCAATTTGAGGATTTCCATGCACCTCCTTTGATCTCTATAGAAACATATGGATTCATGATGATATGATCAATCAATGATGATATATCCATGTTTCCTAATATTATAAGATACATCAACATAAGTTAACATGTATTTAATATGAAAATAATGTTCAAATGAATAAAATGTATGATAGAAAAAAATGGGGTTTCTTCAACATTGTTCTTACCATTATGGTCCTTTATCCCAAGGTATTCATCCCCATCTTATTATTATTTAGCTCCTCGTGGATGGAAGTTTCATTTCTGTGGGGGATGCATGGCTTTTTCATGGTGACTTGCAGTTTTGGAAAAGGAAACAGTATCTCACCAAGTATTTTAATTCTCATGGTGGTAACTCTTAAAAAAATTATAATAAAATTTATGCCTAGTGGAGTTATTATTAGTTACTGTAAGAAACTGAACATTCCCTCAATAATCAATTTGTTGTTAGCAGATGATAATATCATCTTCACTAATGCTATAAGAATATTTTGTAATTTATTAACAGCATTTGGGAATAGTATTTCTAGTGAAGCATCCATGATTTCTAAATTTTTTGAAAGCCCACATTATTTTAATAAAAATGATCTCTCATCAGGGTTACATATATTTGAAGTAGGCTGGATATATAGAGTGGATCCTTCCTGATCAAACACCTAGAATTTCAAATATCATTAGGTATAATGTGAATCAAAGACACTGATCATGAGTTGTGTAATATAACAGGTAGTCTGCATAACTGAGAAAACAAGTACTTATCCTTTGGGAGATATATTTCATTTCATAAAAACATTCTATCTACCATCCTAGTTTATAACCTAGTTTCCACCTCAATACTAAAATGTTACACAAAAACCATTGACAAGGTCATGTCTCGTTTCATCTAGATTTCATAGTCAGAGGGTCCGATACACCAAATTTCATGGAACATGATGGATAGACACATACATGGGGGCTGTATTAATGATAGGATCATATGTGACACTATTCACAACATGCATTCAAAATAAGCATGGGAAATAAAATAATAACAAATGCTTTTGGGAAGACTATTACCCATTCATATGGTTGAAATGTAGAAGCAACCAGTGCACATGGTTCTCCATTCTGGTCTATAATAAGTCCCATTTTTCCAAACATCCAAAAAAATCTTGATAGATTGAAATTGAAAGTAACATCTCTTTTTCCATCACAATTGTGGAGGATCTATAATTAGTTTCCCAGGGTGTTCAGTCTGAAAGATTTGACATAGGGAGAAAAGAAAGTATCTACATTTTTTATAGATGTTCTAGACAAGAATCGTCAATAAATTTATGAGTTGATTACCATTAACCAATATCTAGATATATGTGTGTGCACCACTTCCAACTCAGGGGAATTCACTATACGTGACTTTTGTAGGTTATAACATTCTTATAATCATTGAGTCAGATGTAATATGATATTTTAGTGAACTAATATTCCTACAAAATACAAATTTATTATGTAGAGGATAATTAATAATGAAGTACCATCAATTGAATATATTTAAAAAGCGGGCCTTAGTCTAGACTAAAGTATCCATTGTTGTAAAAAAATAGTGATGATAACATGAACAACAAATTTTTGAATGAAACTAGTCTAAATCAGTGTATATTTTATTGGGTGAATTTAATTCCCTTACATATAATGACCTCTTGGATGCCCCATTATTCAATCGATGGTTCTAGGGTACTAATATTATAAACATAGAAAGGATAGAAAGATTGATTATTCATAGTGCTAGTTGTTAGAGATGATGGAAACCATGTAATTAGTCTATATATAAAGGGGATCAATATACATGGTAAAACATCATTGTGAGAACAAGTAGTCTACAGATTTACTTATTCACTATTTTTTGAAACTGGTTAGATGACCATTCTATTTGATCACTTCATGATTGATCTACACCAGTACAACCCCCTTCTTTATGTCATAGGGACTCTGGGAACGTTGGATCCCTATAGATAATGGATTCAGTCTTAATATGTATGGATCAAACATCTTGGTTTACATGAGAGGAGGAGGGGTACTTCTAGATTTCAAGGGAAGGATTATCTTTTCTTTTATGTACAATTGTGGAAATGGAAATTCACTACAGGAAGGGGCGAATGTAGTACTCACTAGTCCTAACCTATGTAACTAGGGGAAGGATTACCAAACTCTAGAGGAATAAAAATTAGTGATCATTCATGACTAATTTCTTGGAATAGTATCCATACCATAGAAAATATCTTACATTATCATGAAATACAGAGTTCTCATAGAAAACAACTTATAAGTAACCCACACATGGATATAGGGGAACATGGTTGTAGATAATCTTTCCTCATTGGCTATTCATGATTCCACCTTCACTTCCCTTCCCAACATCTCTTAGTTGAAACCTGAGGGGGTGAATTTTATTGGATGGGATTCCCCTGGTCTTCATTACATTATTCATACCTAGTCTATTGATGTGTTTTCCTTCATTGATTATTTGTACATGTATTCCTTTAATAAATATATGATGATAATGATGATGGATTGATGTGGAAATCTAGAACGAAGATTCTTGAACCTATCTGAATACTCTTAATGAGTATCTCATGATTGTTATTTGATGGTATACATCTCCTCTTTAAAGGATGAACATTTTTATGAATGTAATATTTACAAACGGAAACATATCTATAGGTCCCCCAGTCATGAACTTTTCATAGTTATATGTTTCGAAACAACTCTCTAACCTATCATTTATTTTATAATTGTAATATCATCCACATTAATTATTCCTTTGCTAAACCTCATGGTTTTAGTGCAAATGAGAAAAATGGGAGAAATTTTATATGTTTATTTATATCTTTTCATTACATGATATGAAATTGGAAATATAGTTACATTATTTTCGTTTTAAATTCCAATCCTTTTTAAATAAATAAATACTGATTTTAATATTTTTTTAACGAATTATGAATCACATAGGTAATTTAAAATTAAATTTTGGTTTTCATCAATGAATTTATTCAAAAGAAGAATATAAATATTATCTGACTAGTCATTAAAGGAATGCTTCTAAAATTCATGGTTTATTTTTAAAATATTTTTTGTGGTAATATATTTTCATTCTATTGGTTAGAGGGAAAGGATAATAATCTTTTAGGTATTAGTAATTTATATTAAAAACTAGGTTTTGGGGTCTTTTTCCATGTAATCAAGGTCATTGTTTTTAAAAACATTTTCAAATTGTTTGAAAATGATATTATATTCTTTGTAAAATATAGTTTTATTGGTAACTATACAGTTTCATCTAGAATGGAGTGCTTCAAATTCTATTAACACATCAGATTATAAAAATTATGTGTTTTGATAATATTAAATTTGAAAAAATATATGGAAATGAAACCAGATTTTGAAAAAAATGGATGAAAATTTTATTAGAAAATATTCGGGTCTCCTATTGTCATGATATCATAATTTTATAAATTATTACACCATCTTATATTTAAATGGTAACTGAGGTGTTTTTATTTCAAATTAAATCTCAGCCTTTGTTTTATAGTTTTGATAAGGATTAACCTATCATATATCACTATATAGGTTTATCATATTTATTATATGTGAATGAAACATAATAAAAAAATATTATTTATCCCAAGAAGCACACAATAGAGAGTTGTGATTACAAATGAGAACCTTTAGTCTCAACATCCCCTTACAAAATGTTTTTTAATTTTAATAATCATCAACAATGATATTATTTATTTCATATCCTGCTGCATAAAAAAATTGGACAGAGATTTAGGACAATTAAACAATAAATTAAAATATATATAGAATTAAATCATTCAAAATTTCATTTCATATTAAAGAATACTAACAACTTCGGAATGATATTAAAAAAATGATATTTATTTTATTTATTAATCTAGAAAAGTATCATGAATTATAAAAAGGAGGGAATTTCATTCTCTATTAACACACATTTTTACTCCTCATTTTAAAGGCAAACAAATGAATGGTGTAAAGAAAAATTTATTATCTATATAGATAACACAAAAAACAAAAATAAATAAATAAATAATTATATCTATAATATCCCATACTATCTTTTGTTTACCTATCACCTTTAGTGACATCTTCCTTTATTGATATTTTGTTTCTTTCCCTTTTGGTTTGTGTACACCCCATGAGATCCTTTATTTTTTAATTTTAATAATATTTTTTTAACCAAATCACTTTCCAATACCCGATCCAATATTTACTAAAAATGTATATCTTCTAATATTTTTTCTATATAAAAATACCATTAATTTTATAATCCACATGACCACCTCTAATTTTTTTCATGAAAAAAATTGTTGTATCCTTAATCATTAGTGGATGTGAATATTTTTTTAGAAATTTATATTATCACATTATCCATCCATTTTAATGTAATTATGTTTAAAATGGTCATTATGTATCCATTCGACTATTATAACATCCTTATAAAATTATCATCGTGGCCTTTTTATACTTTTTGTGATGTTTTTATGTGTTTTTCAATGCTTATGGTCGGTATAAAACATTATTATGGAGATTAAGATGATGTTTAAAAAAAACTATAAATCACGATTTTGTGCTTTTGATTTATGATTATGATGGATAAAATCATTATTATATATAAAAATATGATGATTGCGTAGTTATGTATTATAGTTATGTATTTTTTTAGAATATGGTTAAATATAGTGATGTATAGTGGTTACGTATCCGAAAATTATTATTACAAGGATAATCTATTTACCATCTCTTCAATAAAGTTTTGAGGATGATTCAATAACTATTCTCAATGTATCACATCATTCATTATAAAATTTCTTATCAAGCATGATATCCAATGCCAAATTCCAAACACCAAGACCCTCAAACCTAATGCTAAAAAATAATATATAATAATCAATTCATATTTTATCAAAAATAATATATGTTGATTATATTTTAAATTTAAATATTTTAAAAAATATTCTCATAATTAAATTATATGAAACATAAATTACAAAACTCAATAGATTTTAATAAATAAATAAATATGATTGAATAAAATGTATTTAATATCAACGAATATCTTGAATTTCCAATCTATATTTAAAATTATGATGGGAAAATGTTAAAAAAGTAAATTGATATAAATATTTCGTTAATTGGTTGTTGATTTGATTATATTTGATGTAAATTCATGAGCTTTTGTGACAAGGATTTGTTAATTCAGTTTTGTTTTGTGAATTTAAGGGGTGGGGATTTATATTATATGGGGTATATTTTTTGAATATCATCCATTAAGATTTAATAAGATACCCCTTTTCAGTGTCTATGTTTATTCTTTATATATTGACACTACATCCTTAAACCAAGAATCAGTAGAACATGAATTCAAAATTCATCATGAAATATGTTTTTTAATTCCATTTATGTTTTTATGTTTTGTGAAATTATTTTTATAAGTTGTGTTCAATTTAAATTGATCATAATTGTACTATCATAAGATCATAATGATTAGTGACCTTTTTTAATAACTTTATATCATGATATTTGTATTGGTTCTTTATGAAATATTGATAAAAAATAATGATATGAATGGAGACTAAAATTGATTTAAAATAATGAATAATGTATATTTTTTTTGAAGAATTGGGTAATTAAGATTTAATGACTTTTCATTTAATATATTGTTAAATTTTCTTATTTTTTTCTGATGTGGATTTGTATTTTCTATTGAAATATTTAATGATATTATTATTTATTATGAAATTAAGATTCATGGATGGGTTCTTGAATTTATTTTTGTGATTTTATGATTTATTATTAAGCCAAATAAAGTATAATGTTTTGATTTTTTGATGATTTTTTTATTCATGGAGGTTCTATATTGTTCTTTAGACAATTAAAAAATAATTAATGAAATATTTAGAAAATTTACTCTGTGAAGCCAATGGTTTTAGGATTCATGGGAGTAAATAGAATGAAAATTGATAAATCTACAATTTAATATCAGGAATCAATTTTTTTGTGATATAAAATAATAATGACAGTGAAAAAAGATAAAAATTATTAGGGATAATTTTTTTGAATTTTTTTTTATTTAGAACAAATTAAATATATGGAAAAATTAATATGTATTTTGATATATGTGAAGGAAATATAATGTCATACATTGATTTCAAATTCTTATATTTTTGAGAGATTCTTTTTATGTGAACTTCTGATGAGTGACACGGTATCAATCTGGTTTCACCATGAGATAAAATATCACAATACAATTTGTGAATATAAATTTATGAGGTATCATGATTTAATTTATATAAAAACTTGGAAATTATATATATATATATATATTTTAATATTCAATGTATTAAACAATATGTTATTTCCCTTAAAATTCATTCCATAATCATTGAGAGAAATACAAGTTCAAATAGGTTAAACTATAACCCATTTTAGGAATCCATTTCTTAAGTCATATAAATTTTGAGGAATAATGAATGAAAATGGATTCTAACTCTTGATTATATTACACATAAATTCAAATCATGACTAAAAAGTTAATATTTATATAAAATCATTCAAATATTTTAGTAGATAAATTTTTTGTTTGTTATTTTTTACTTCTTTCTCTAATTTTGTATTACATTTTTAATTCCTTCATCTATCGTGTTCAGTTTGGTTGTTATTCTTGTTAATTCATTTAATTTTAATTATTTATTACATTTCTCATATTATTTAATTGAATTATATTATTATTAAATTATTTCTTATGAATTTTTCTTCATGTATGAGTAGTTTTCTACAATAATGCAAAACTAATCACTCATGGTAAGCCATGTTGGTAATTAAATGGATTTGTTACATTATTCAAACAATATTTTGATTAATAAATTGTACCAATATTATTGTTAGGAGAGTTAATATGAATTGATTTAGAAAATTGAGTTTTTATTAAATGTTAATGAAATTATTCAAAGTAAGTGTAATGAAAAATTAATTTTGGATAGTGAATTTGTTGAGAATATGAGATTTTAATTATCTATTTTTGGATTCACTAATTTGAAAATCAGAGTATAATGTTCCATGAAATAATTTTCAGAAAAAAAATAAAAAACCCCATGATTATGAGTAATTATTTCCTTTTTATCTAAATATATTCAAATTGATTAAAAGACTCAATATTCATTAATTGATTTTCACAAATATAAATTATATATATTTTGTGAAATAATTTTTCAATCCGATATTGATTGAATAAAAATATGAAATAACTAAATCCAAAGGCTCACAATTTATCATCTTTTTTAGATTATCTCATATATCCATTTCCTGCACTTTTTTATTGGAATAAGATTGATAAATCTAATATATTTATATACTGATCCAATGTCAAATGAATTAAAAATACCTAATACCCAATCAATATTAGATAACCCCAACTTCGGAATATAATTTATTTATTCTAAATTTTTTTCCATTGTCTAAATTTAAAATAATATATATAATAACATTAAACGTTAAATTAAACATATTACTTAAGAGAAAAGCATTGTTGGAGGAAAATAATTTTTATGCTGTTCATTATACTTATTTCGAATCAATTTCATATCCTTAAATAAATATTAATATAGTATTTTAAAATATTAAAAATTATTTTATTGAAATTATTTTTTAACTAGATTTTATTTATCGATTTAAAATAAATAATATTTACAATTAATTTTTTAGAAAAATTTATTTTTAATCAAAAATTTATATTAATCACAATCTATTAATTTTTTGTCTTCCAAAAATAAAACATTATTAAATATTTGGTATTAAATGTATTTTCATATAATACTTATATGTAATGAATAAAAATAAATATTTTTATAATAATTAAATTTCATTTTGATATATATTGGAACGATTAATGGTTTCATCTTCCCTATATACTTTTAATGTTTAACCTCAAATTAAATTAAAATTATGCATGGATATATAAACAAAAAAAATTATATCTTCATAATTTTCCACAATAAGTTACCATTTTAATATTTATAAATCATTGTGTTTTTAGGATGGAAAATGAATGATGATCTATTCCCATCATCCAGTAACTCTATTTTTAATTATGGTATTAAAGGGATATATATTAATTTATTGAATCTTAAAATTTATTTAATTTCAATGATAAACTCTAGAATATTCCATTGACTATTTCATAACTCGATATCCTTTTTTCTACAAATGATGATTATCACATCGATGGAAGGTTGGTAGTTAAATGGGGAATGATTATATTTCTCCCATGCCTTAATTATTTCCAGGTTTATTGTATACAAATACAAGAGAATTGGGTCAATTTATTCCTTATTAATGGATAATTTATCAAGATACATCCATCTAATTGAATCAGCCACCATGTTCTCATTCCTTTGGTGGTTTCATATTAGGCTGTCACTAATCTTGATCAACTATATCCATCTCATTTGGTGCATTTTCAACTCATTCACTGTAAATATATACTTTAAAATCTATTTATCAGTATATATTTCAAAATTTTCCCATTATGAGATTTCTTCTATATATTTAATGAAAATATTTAAATTCATATTCCAAATCAGATATTAGAAAATACTTCTCTAGAACCATCAGATATAATGAGTCATATTCTACAACTATTTATTTTTATTTTCAATGAAATCTGAATCATATCATTGATCCAACATAATATATCCACATCTATTCTCCGATATAGGGTATTTTCAATGAATGTTTAGTAACCAACCTTAATTTGTTCTCCTTAATTTTTTTATTCATACGTCAAAAAAACATGACACATTTCTATGTTATCTTCGTTAGTGGTAATGACATTATTGAGATATTTCTAACAATGTATTGATTGTATCCATAAAATCCAAAAAATGGATATCTATGTCATTTTTGTTAATATTTTTTATTCTTCAATTACCTATATATTTTATGAATCTATAGATATAACCTTTATAGTGATTACATGACCATATATTGATACATTAGACATCCTATATTCACAATTAATAAATTTTCAATATAACTTCTACTTTATCAAATTCCTTATCACAATATTCAAGTTATATTCATGCTCAATAGTTATACTATAATATATAATAATATAATTAATAAATACATGAATAAAATGACAAACGTAATATCTAATGACTCTATTCATGAGATAAATGAAGACAATATTAAATTATTTACGGGTAGATATAATATAATTGAATTAATACTATCAATATAATTTTCTAAATTCTATATTGGGTTATAATTTATTTTTCACTTGAATTATCTCTACCAATGTAAACCAAAATGGTTCCCTGAGCTGGTCAGTTACATTACCATAGGTGTGCCTCCCCATATGCTAGAGGTTTCCCACATGTATTGAGGGTCTATAATCAATCATGGAGAGAAAACACAATTCCTTTAAATTTACAAAAAACATCAGAAATAAATAAACAATAGGAACAATATATAATGAAAACATTAATAATAAAAGTATCACATGATGACCAAAAATGTAAATACAATATCCAAAACAAATGGTATAAATTTTAGGAGAAATACATCTGATGTGTAACTATGAAATACCCAAAATAAATAAATTCCCTGACAACTACCATGTGGGACCCAAATCACATTTGGTTCCCTCATCCATGAACCATTCAAACTCAATAATCCAACCTAGGACTCGTAATATTATCTTTTACTATAAATATGATGTATATTCAGGTAAAAATCTAGTATCCTATGTAGGGAGTGAGTAAAACATTTATGGAAACCACCGATGAAATCTAAAAATAAATATCCAATCAATAATAATGTATTTTGTTGTATAAATAATAATTTATAATGAATAAATTAAAATTTTATCACATTTAATTATATTTTTATTAACTACATAATACTTGGGGTTATGCGGGAACCATAACCCTCAATACCTACATCCACCAATGACAGTGTCTTTACAATAGAAAAAAATGATTTCAGAATTCCAAATAAGACATGGGGTTTCATTATTCATTTAATTATAGTTCACATTATGGTAACATAGAAGCATAGTCCAGATACAATCTCATTATAGTAGAATGTCATTTCATATTCCCCATGGGTATTTGGAGCCTCTATCCCCATCTGACACCACAATATCACATGGGTATTTGGAGCCTCTATCAATGTATCATCCCTCAACATCAAGTTGTTATTTTGATTCTTGGTATGTCTCCCACACTATCTAAAACATATTGTTATTTGGATCTTAAATATGTGTCCCACACCTCAATGGCACATATTGATATTTTCAGCCTTAGTCCCTTTACCAAATTTTCTTATTACATATCATACATATATCATATTTAACACATCAATAAAGGTTAATTAACATTAATCCGTTATCGTATATCACATCATGATATACCATTTATTCTAATAGAATTATCATGGTTCAATGATTAAATGACATTGAATAATCTGATAAATTCCCCATTAAACCATTATTCTATATTCAAATAATATGACCCATTAAGAAATTACTCTCATGTCAACCTTCTCATAATACCTACTTTGAATTAAATCATAATAATGTTAATTGTCCAATCATGAAATCCCATATTTTCTTATCAATTACTTAATCAATACATTCTATTAATTAATCAACCAGTTAATTATTCCAATTCCACCAGATTCATAATGAAAAATTACCAAATTCTATATTCCCAATCACAACTCCTCTCATATTCACAAGGAATAAAAATTATTTAATTAAATTATTCCATAAATAATTAATCAAATAATTAATTCAATTCAATATTCAATTCTAACATGTGACTATTAATTCACTAATATATATACTCAATTGGAATTTACGATTGTTGGAACTAAATTAAGACCACATTCTTCAAAATCGGTTTTCAACTATCATTTACGGAAATACATAATAGATGAAAAAAATAATATGTAAAATAAAGAGATATATAATCAAAACCATCATCCATGATCTAATTGAATTGATCTATCAAAACCGAGATCAATATCCACTACAAATAGAGAAAAAACATATAAAAGACGAGGAAAGGATATTTCCACGTGAGATAGAGGAAACCACATAGAATGATAATATCATGTAAAAAGAGGTATATATATTCGATCGTTTTTTATTCATCATGAAAAGTTGTTTAAATCCCTTGGAATCCATCTAGGAGCCTCCAAAATTGTAATTAATCAAATAGGGTTTAAATGGATTTGATTGTGGGATAATAATGAGGATTTAATAATTTCTAATGTAATTCTTTGGGGTTTCAAACTCCTCATGAATGGTTTCCTATATGGGGAACACCATTTTTCTTAAACACGTTCCCAAAACATGACGCTATTTTATGTGTGCCACATGGATACTTATAAGAGGGTATATGGTTGAAAAAAGTATATCAACCTTAAAATCCCCCTCATTCATGGGTTTCACAGTCTTCTACACTAGGGTGCACATTTTGGATAAATTTTGTCACTACTATGCACTTTCCAAATCAATTTTAGCATTTTGAAATTTCACAAAAAAATCACCTGTGTAACCCCAAATAGATATATTCAAAAAAAATGTAAAAGAGTACCAGAAATAATTCTAGATAAATCTATAGAAATGTTTTGATGTTTCCATATATCTTCAATATAAATAATCTTCCATGATATGTACTCTTAATCAAAAATAATTTTGGTGGTAAATGGTTTGGGCCACATGGCCCTCATATCCTCTTTTCTCACCCATGTATCCTTCTAAACACGTCAATGTATCCACAATACTAAAATAATCAACATAGTTTTCCCAGAAAACATTCTCACTTTGATCCACAACACATATTAGATGGACCTAAATAGATGCATCAGTATCAACCTTAATATCATCCATATCATTCATATGAGAATGGTATGGGTGATACCATTGATGTTATGACACATGATAAAAATCATGCATTTCACTATAATTGTGTGGAAGAGCTAATTGCTATTCCCCCAGGATTATGCACTCCACAACATCAGACAGTCCAAAAAACCTGGATGCCAACTTGTCCAAACTCTAAATCCTAAAGTGTCCGAATTTATGAAACACCAGACTTAATAAAGGATCACCCATTGTAACATATGGTGTTATCGATGTCGATTAGCATAATACCACTTCCAAATATGAGTTATACACATACATTTATAAATAAATTGAACCTAATCTATTCTAAAAGAATAGGTTATATAACCTCATTCCAACTAATACCTACCAGCTGAATCTAGGAATCAAACATCATTTCAATGAACTATATATGAAAAACATTTCTAACTCGTGTTTCCAAAACCAAAACACCAATATCCAAAACAATATACAATTTATTTCACAACCACTAACATTTTGATTTCGACACCACTATCACCATAGAATATCAACAGAACCACATTTAAAACATCCACAATGATCCCAAACCATTTCACAATTAAATGTGCTAAAAAATAACCCATAAAAATATCTAACATCAGAATCTAGAATTTCTAACAAAACTAATATGAATGGACGCACATATTCTATTGATGCATGATCCACAGACCACATGACATCAATCAACATGTTTCTTGAAAACCCAATAAACCATTATCATTTAAGAACCATCAATATTTGGATTATATCTCACCAAATTAATTCATTTTTACTCAATCATTTTGATCCAACCCCAATAAAACCATTCATCAAACTCTTACGTTCCACTATCGACATGTTAATCAATCAAAAACCCTAATTACCATATAATTTAACCACACCTACATCATTTGATCACTTTTATTTATTTTTATCACATATTTCTAGATAAATTTCAACATAAAATAATCTATAATTACATGGTCAATAATTATGATATATATAATTCAATAATGAGTTTTGGAACAACCAATCTTATTATCATTTAGAACCACCGGTTGGTCGAATATGATGCTCGTCTTAAACAATAACCACATTAAATAACCACTTTTTGATTAAAAATGATTCCCTATATTTACCCCAATGGTCCCTTATTGGAATTACTATTTTTGAACAACCAACTCATTTTTAGCTCCACACACCAATAAACCAACAATCCACATTGTCAAAATGACTTTACAAACATGTCACTACCCACCTTGTGAGTGTTATTATAATTACTTTTAAAATAAAATCCATGCACCATAGACCACACATCAAACACATGATAAACACTAAAACTTAAATATGCCCATATATCATTTTATAAGAGATTAAAACTACATAAACTAATACCCATTTTATGATTCCCAAAATGGTACCAACAACATTTTTCAACTCCGCTCCATCATGAGAACCTCATCCACAATCCCTTGATGGTGTACAACCCAACATACATCTCCACATATACCGCATCATGAGTACATCCTACATGAGGCCCCATATAAAACCAAAACTCATTAGGTATGTAGGTGTAAATCCATATATCTATCATCGTACTTGGGATGACGTTAAGTAATTGGACATGATCATCACTACGTAAAACTACGCTATGAATTAATCAATGAGAACAACCTAAATTACTCCTTAATTGATGATACCACCCACTATAAAATAACTGTGACATTTCAAAATTCTATGGATTCCCTTTCTCCCATCATATCATCAAAAAATGGACACTGCAAATCATGTGGGGTTGCCAACATAAATAACTCAACATTCATGCCTCATTACCAAGAATCCTTGAGTGAATGATTTTGATGTCACTACAACCATACCCCTCTCTAGTTATTTCATCACTACTTTGGGGACACATAAGAGAAACACAAAAACTATCCATAATTATCCAAAACAAAACTATCCCTAACACAAATTTGAATTTTTCATACATAGAACGTTGTAAACACGCAATCATCTTCATAACCATTGAGATGAAAAAACACTCCTATAATCATTAATTGAACTCAAATCTAGATTCCACAAAACTAACAACAATAAATCAAGAACCATATTCATAGTCATGTAACCAACCATGTCTCCTTATCTTCCAGAATCTTCGATATCATAATATTTTAAATGTTCTTCTCATGAAAAAAACACCATATAAAGAAATTCTCGACCTCAGGACTACCCCACCCTGAGTGTAACATCCATATCCAATGAATCTGTTAATGTGTTGATCACCCATGTATTGTCAATCTGAAATCCTCATTGATTCCTACATTGATCACAATCAAAACAATAGGAATATGTTATTCAATGATCATTCCATCAAAAACTATCCTTACAAACAACAATAATCGAATTAGTGATTCTCATGGAAATAAATAGAGGATCGACAATGGATTTTTATGAAAAAATGGTACCATCCATGCATTAATTCCTTCTCTAACGCAACAACCTATTCTTCACATTCTAAAGAACCAAAAGTGTTGGGATAATATTAATTAAGGCTACCCTAAATTTCCCATGGTTGTCAACTTATTACCATAAATAGACTCCCATATCCAATATCATTAAATTCCAAAGTAGTCCCCTAGGAAAATCCCAAACTAGGATACACTCTTTATGTTGCATTGTTCAATGATAAACATCAACCTATGCCAAATGCATATAATGGAACTCTCAATCCATATGATCTGTCTTACATGTTACACTATTAGTTCAAAAGAAACTAAATCAATTAACTAGAGTCACATATAACAAGTTACACTAGATATCCCTCTATTCCATACCCATTAACCATAGACATTGTTCTATACATGATAGAAATCCTACCAGTATTCTGATCACACTGAGTCCAATAGTCCAAGTGACCATGTAGCCAAAGCCCCACACTAGGGAGTACATTACCACAAATATAGGAACTACAATCCAAATTCCCACTATATGATCCAAAACACCATTCACAAGATCCAAACACACAAGAGATATCATATTCAAGTTTTTAGACAATATCTCACAACCCAAATACCTTATATCCTATAATAGATTACTCAAGCCAGGGAACTCTCACATTTCAAACCACCCATTAAAAGGTCCAAATAAATATCAAAAAGGTTACTCATTTCTCAAGACTCATGGTTATATATTCTATATAAAATGAGAAATATTCTCATGAGGCTTTTCTTACCCTAAAATACTTGTAACTGATTGTGGATCTCATTCCACAACTGTATGCTCATTTCAATCCATTTACTTATATAATATTATCTAAAATAGTCATCATTGAGGAATTTCTCAACAATTATAAACAAATATCTTAAACAAATTTCACAACATCATTACATTTACGGATATTCACAAAAACCCAAAAAAAATTAATAAAACTTATCCATCTACACAGTCATATTCGAGTTGATATCTCAACCGTTAACCATCATATATCATTGTCATGGTTAAAAAAGGGTAAAAAAATATATAATTAATGTAGTCATTAGATAATCATTTATTCATTAATTTCATTATTATCTTTGGGAATTATTTAAAATTATTAATTTCAAATTAGTCACCATTTCATTTTAAACTCACACAAGTATGAACATCACTTTCATATAAAAATACTCATCCCAAAAACATTATTTCTTCGAGTGTGTTCTTAGAATTATGAATGTCACAATAAATCAAGTGTTCGTAGTATGATTCAATAATGATAGATTATCATTCCATACCAAGAAACTAGTAAAATATCATAAATCTAAGAAATATTAACTACATCACAAAACAAGGGGAACACTCGATGTAAAATAAGATCAAACTATTTGAGAACATAACAATAACAACAATCCCACAATATGTACTTCATTATTACCCCCTCACATGGGTTAGAGACAAACATATGCGTTCTCTTACCCATGGTATGGCTCATTATATTATCCATTATACCTTTCAAGAATATTAAGGAAAAATAAAATAAAATAAAACCAAGATCTAATAATAGATTGTTACATCATAAACATGGTGCCACACACAGATTCCCGAATCTAGTCAGTTGCATGACCTCAAGCACCCCTCACCATATGCCAAATGCATCCAACCTATAGTGTCGATAACGTATCTATCATGGGTATTTTGTACCCTCTTTACCAAATCATCACAATATAGGAAATAAATATAAAATAACCAATGATATAACCATGAAACTAAATACAAAACGTGTCATGTGATCACAAAAACCTGAATTATAAAAAAATAGTATATAGGTAATTCATGTATGTTTAATGTGTTAATATAAAACCCCAAAAATAAAAAAATTCATTAACAACTACAATGAGGGTCCCATGTCATGATTGGTTACCACTTCATTACTCCACCCCTACTAACCCATCTTTCCCAGGACTCATTAAATCATCAAGTCCTGCAAACATGATTTCTATATTGGTACTAATCGGGATACCCATGTTGGGTGCGAGTAAAATTAATTAGGACACATCCAACATTGTATAATAATATATCCATTAAATAACAGTGTATATTGACATACGTATAATATAGTAAAATTCCAAAAATAATCCATTTATCATATTTTATTATCCCTTAACTAAAAACATAAAACTCATATTCTTAAGGACACCCAAAACCTCAATAAATTCTTCAGTCCACGCATGATCCTACACAATATCAAATTGGAAATTTGGAATTAATTGTTACAATTGGTATTTAATTATCCATTTCCTTCTATTTAATATCGCTATCATTTAGAAATATAGTTAAATGCTAATATCATAGGAATAGAATTCCATGCCAAACATCCCATGGTTATTTGGAACCTACATACCTATCCCACGCCTAAAAATAGCATATGTATTTGAAACCACGTCTCCTATTACAGACATCAATATCACATGGTTGTTTGGAGCCTTAGTACATATCCCACAATCACTAACAAATAAGGGTATTTTGAGCCACATTCCATGTATGAATCCTTTATTTCACCTATAGTTAGTTGAAATAATATTCCATTTCCCAAAAACATTTATCTCCTTAGAAGAATATTTAACATGAATAACATAAATAGTTAATTATATACATTGACCCTATAAACACATTTCATATCATGATAATCCATTTCAACTAAAAAACATACCACTGTTCAATACATTAATCATATAGAATAATATATGAAACTCACCATTAAACAATTTGAAATAATAAAATCATACCAACCCATAACCATTTATGGTCGACTAAACTATCTCATAATAACCATTTCCACATAATTCATAATCAGATTAATTTAACAATTAAACAATCCCAATATCATAGAAATTCATAAAAAAATCAATTAATTAAAAAATTAATTATTCAAATTCCACAAATTTCAAAATAAAAAATTACCTCATAAATATTTCTAAAGATAAGATCACCTCATATTAACATGGAAACCAAATTATTAAATTCCATGATTCCATAAATAAATTATGAAAATAACTTATTGAATTCACGAATATGTTTTTAAATGTGGAAATTGAAATTCCACAATATGTACAAACCATTAGAATTCAAGCCTATGTGAATTTAATTTAGAAAACCTATAAAAATGATTATGAACACTTGTGAACAGAAATCTCCAATTTAAGTGGAATGATATAGAATACAGAGAAAAATTATATCTTAAACAAAAAAAGATCCAAGATTAAATAGAATCGATATATCTAATCGTAGATCTAGAACCATTGCCAATAGTGGAAAACATCTCTCAAAAGAATTGTAGAAGGATGAGAGAGATAGTGGAGCCCATATGGGATGATAATATATTTTCGAGAGAGGTGTATATTTCTAATACAAGATATGACTCATCAACAACGGATGTCATAAGGACTTATTATACATCCAAGTGCCTAAAAATGGGTTCAATAATATATATTCGAGCATGGATTTTTTAAGGTGAATTATGGGGTTTATAAATTTTAAATATAGTTTTCATTGGGTTTAAAATTATGCGTGCATGGTTTCTTATAAAAGGATCATGGTTTACTCTTATTGTGTACATTACAAACATGTGTCATGTGGTTACTTGAAATAGGGTGAATGAATTGAATATCCATGAACCATATATACAATCTCCCTCAATTTTGGGTACATTGGTGTGTTGCAGCATGGATCACGGTTTGAGAAAATCATGAACCAAATTTCCACTACTCAAGACCATAAAAAAATTGAAATTTCACCTGAAAAATACACTTGTTAAGACAAAAAATATATATATACAAAGAAATAGTAAAATAATACCAGATAACATTATCGAGACATCTCAAAAAAATGTTTGTGATCATACATCACTCTCAATTGATGAAATATAGATCAATGGAAAATCATCAGTAATCATTTTTCTCCTCACAATTTTTGAACAATGTAATCAAAATTTATTTTAAAAGCATTTTTATTGATTGTGATCTTTTTATGTTCATGATAATCAATATTGAGATGCATCGATCCATCCTTATTCTTCTCATAGATGACTAGTTATCCCAAATGTGATGCACTAGGACATACAAAATCATTATTTGAACTATTCAAGAGTTTATTCATCAATAACTATTAATCATCCAAGTACATTATATAAGGATTATATTAAAACATAATATTACCCTAAATGAGTTCTAGAGAAAAATAAGCATCATGATCTATGAAAGTCCTAGAAAACCTTTAATAAAATAACATTATTTATCATTAATTAGTATATCATAATTTTTTTTCCTAAATTCCCTTCATAATGTGGACCAAAACTCTTATGTTGGAAGTAATTTATATATGGATTTTATAGATGGATTTTCACTAAAAGACAATAATAATAGAACATGAGATATGAGACATGATTTTCAATTAAAAAGTTGATATGTCTCTATATAAAGTTATTCAATCTATACAAAAAATAGTTTTAAATTTTATTAATGGTAGACTAATTTGATTTTTAGTACCCAAAATACAATAAACATTTCAAAAATATTTGTTTAATACATGGGTGAAAATAATTACACTATTAAGAAATTTTTCTGATAATTGGAAACTAGTTACTTTGGTGGTGAACTAATGCTCTCAGAATACATGTTAAATATGAATGTGTGGGTGAACTAAACAATTATAATTATCCAATTTCCATTTACATATTTACAAAATTTATGAGATTATTACATATAAACATAATTAATCTATTGAAAATACTATTCTAAGACATGGTTTTATGTTAAAAATGAAGTGTTCAATTTTGGGTTATATGATAATGATAATGAAATATTTATACCTTTCAAGACATTTAATTTTTTATTTTTTAGTTATGATCAAATTAAATTTCTTGTTCTCCCTTTTCATGTATGGTTGTTTATGTTAGTTTTCATCATTAACGATTTGTTTGTTTCAATTGTTTTTTTCCCCACTCATTATTTTTTATTATTAAAATATGATTAGATAATTAGGGTTATTATTAATATCCATTTTTTATTATTATGTATAATGATATATTATTACGAACTGTAACCATATAAAAATTCTACTATGTGACACCCCCATGGAATATCCCACACCTATAAGAATATAAATTCTAGTTTTCTTCTCTCTATGAGTTTTACTATTAAATTTTTCAAAAAAAACATCATTTTAGACATTGTTTCCCCAACACTACACGATTAGTGTTTGTATTCAATTATCATTTCCACCATTAGATAATTATGAAAAAAATTATTCATAGATACCATTGTTATTTATAAAAAAAATACATTTTAGATATTTTATCTTGATCTGCAACATAATTGACAAATATTTCATTCATGTTCAATGATAAAGCCTTATATTTACTTTAAATGTACTATTATGATTTCTTCTACTATTATGATTACATATACTTTTTGAGAGTAAATTATATATATAGGTTTTTGAAATTTATTTTCACAATTAACCATTTAAATGGTACACATGTTGGATTAATTTTTATAATTATCCATGTAATTTTGGTTTTATTATGGTAGTTTTAGGTTTTATCATCATTTTATCTAGAAAATATTCCCTAAATCTAGATAAAACCCACATTGAATTTAAATAATGAGATAAAAACGTAATATATATTCATATTACATAATTTTATGGGAGTATTCATTTTGTCTCACAATTAATCAGAGCCCAAAAATGATATATCTGGGGTATTTGATGAATATATACATAAAAACAATTTTTCAATTAAATAAACAATTTTCCATAATAACAAAAAATGAGTCCCCATTCTAGATTGATAGTTTTCTATAATTTTATTCATTACCCATGGAATGGGAAAATAATAAATGGGAAATATAATATTCTCATTAAGGGTATGCTCAAGTGAAAAAATATAGGATATCACATGATCAAATGATATGCATCTGGGTATGAGAAACTAATCATGGTATACAAAAGAAATGGAAATCAAACCCAATAAATTAATCAACAATAAATATATTCATGATATTTGTGTTTTTGAAAACAAAAATAATAAATGAATGAAAAGAGTGTGGAACCCTAAAAAAATACTCAGGACATAATAATGTTTCATAATAATGGAATTTTGTATAAACATAAGCATATAAATCATAATATATTCCATGGTTAACTACCAAGACATTAATATCATAATTGATTGGTTGTAACAACCACCTCTAAAATGGTATAATTTGACTAACCACCATTTCACTATAATTTTTTGGACTTATGATAACTACTAATTACTCATATCATTTTGGAAATGGGGTAACTACCTATCCCCCATAAACATGTGGACATGGTCTAAACTCCAACTCTCTATAAAATTTGTGATGTTGTAAAACCATTTATATCCCCCAAACATTTTATTTTGGGTTAACCACCCCCTCCCCAACAACTTTTCATTATAGGCTATACACCCATGTCCCATCATAGTTCTAAAATATATAAAACATAAAAAATGAAAAATATGGATATAAAGGATCCACTAATCATGTAATTATAAACAATACATATTAAAAAAAATTCATAATCCAATCAAACCATAATTAAACCATGTGAAATATCATTTTTCATGATGATGTTCAAAAAAAATCTCAGAATCTTTCGATATAATGTATCTGGATGAAAATATTAGATCATATATTCATTAAAGAATAATAAATATTAAGGGATGTCAAAATATATGTAAAACATGCTATATATTCATTAGAACATTACATTAAAATTTAAGAATGAAAAATCATTACATTTCTATCAAAAAAATCGATAGAAATTTTTTATTAGATTATTAGAATAGAAAATAATTTAGAAAACCATTAAAACGTTTAATGGATGCTCCATAATAAAAACAAAATAAGGTATCATAAAAATGTATGGGGTTTTCACATTTATTTAAATAAATTCAACATGGCATAAGAATTATACATTGAAATGAGAAATATTTAATATTTTCATCACAAAATTATTGTACACAGAAACGAAACATAATAAAACATAGAATTATATAGATCGACATTTATAATATAAAATAATGAATATGATCTTATATGCAAACAATTCTTAACATAAATTATGAGACTATCTTGTCTCCACTTATTAGTTACATTTTCAATAAAGTTTAAAAAAATCAATATAAAATAGTTATAAGCCATTTAAACCATATAAATGAAAAAAATATAACCATAAATGTCAACGTAGAAAAAACAAATCATTTTTCTGTAATGGTTTTTTATATATAATCTCAAATTCAATTTAAGATTGGAAAATAACCCTTAAATATTTATATAAATTTTAATAAATACATATAAAATATAGAACAATATATGGATTTATAAATCCATTTATTTTCATGTTTTTTTATAAAATAAATTCTTTGAAATTATATTGATGACAAAAATTTATGAAAAAGGAAATTAGAATCTTAACATAATGAAGTAATGATAAGATTGGAAACCCATAAATCATACTCCTAGGATGGATAGGAATTATCTTACTTCCAATATTATAAATATGTGTTTATAATTTTTATATATCATAAAATATATATATATTTTTTTTATAACAATCATTTATAAATTCATATTGTCATTTTATTATTAATTTTTTGTTAAGAATTAAATTCTGATGTTAATTAGACAATTTTTTCTATATCATCCTAGATATGGAATCTCTATAACATACTTTTCAATCAATTTAATATCACTTATACTGTATTATTATTGATTTAACATATTGTTTATATATCAAACATAACTCATATGGTCATTTTATTGATGATATAGTTATGGTTCTTAATGAATATTCTATGTATCTATTTTTTGAAATATAATTTAATAAAAAGTTGTTATTATTATTTATTATATATATTACTTTTAAATAATAATTAAATCATATTATAATAATTTTAATTATATTTTATTATGTGAATATATTTTTTCATGGTCATTAATGACAAATTTTTTATATGACCACTATTGTAGTTGGTAGAACTGAACAAAACTATAATGTATTATAAATATTGAATGAGTAATAAAATTGATATTTATTATGGTAATATGATTTTAATATATTAAATTTAATATAATATAACATTATTATAGTATATAATTATAAAAATGAAATTCAAAAATAAAAAATTGAATGAATGAATTGAATAAGAAAATGATACTTTCATGAAAAAATCTCTCAATCTCAGATCAACATCAATTTAAATGAAATAATAAGGGCACGATATCTTGAAAAAAAGATTCTATTCTTGGTATAATACTTTTAAATATGAAAAAATGAAGTTTTTAAGGAGTTATCATAAAAATAAATGTTTTGGAGTAGTTATAAGAGATTTCATTTTATAGGTGAAAATGAGATATACTGCTTCTGTAACATATGTTAGGTGAAGGGTAGTGATGGAATCACATGGGAGTTAAGGGAGAAAAGTGAACGCATGATTTTAATAATAGTATTATCAAATATTATACATATAAACTGGAATATTCAATTCCTAAATATCATATTAATTTCACAAAATTTTATTCATTTTATTTTAATAATGTTTCCCCATTTTTCCTTGTATAAATATTAACAATGCTAATTAATTTATATATATAAATATAATATATACCCAATTAACATAATTTCATGTGATGATTACAAATATTAAATCCATTTAATAAAAATATAATTTTGAATATATGAAATTTAACGTAAAAAATATATCATGTTATATTATCTAACCACTATTTTTTAGAAAAATATCATTTTTAAATTATGTTTCTTAATATTATTTCATATCAATTACTTAAATTTTCATGTGCATTAACATTTTATGACACATATAATGATTATAATTTATTAAATCACTATTTAACCATTATATATTCAGTTTCTTATAATAGAAATTAAAAACACTGATTTTTTTAGAAAGTTATGATTCAAAAAAATAAATTATTATAATCAAATGTTATTAATTATATATCATAATAAAACTATATTTTATAAATTTATTTTTTATTATATTTTTATATTTTAATTTAATAATTATAAACTATAATAATACAATTTAAATTAATAATATACATATTTTTAAAATAAATTAATTTAATATCTTATTATCCTTTTATTTACCAGGCGCATTATTCCACTTGTAGTTTTCTTAATTTTGTTTCATATTTATTTCTCAAATTATATTAATATACATAATTAATTTTAATAAAACTTATCATTGTTAGTTTTATAATACGGTTTCATGTATTATAGGTTATTTTAAATTCAACATTTAATTAATGGAAAATAAATAACAAATATCGTAGGGTAGAAACAGTATATACTAGAAGATTATTGGCGTCTATCCATCATAAAGACATTCAAAAAATATAACATTAATCGAACCATATTTCTATGGATATAACATAAATTGATTGAATGATTACACTATCCTTAGATTCATACACTCTAATTCACATGAGAAACTAAATAATAATCAAATTTATATAAAAAACAACCCCATTCAAACATGGTATAAGATTAGTCATCTAAAAGGTAAATTTGTTAGGTTCCAATCTAGATCTCCAAAATTATCCAAAACATCAAATAAATATTTGTATGATGATCATATTCCCATGAACATATGGGATACCAATATAGAAAAATCCAATAACTACCAATGTACAGGTGAATTCCTATAAAAAAATTAAAAAATTAAAAAATTCCACTATGGTGTCTAATCAATATATGACTATAAAATAATCAGTTGTGAACCATAGATGTTATCTCAACAGAAACTTATATAATATGTGTATTCCAAATAACTTATAAAAATTTCAAATCATATATTTTAAAATTGTTCATGTAGTTTCCATAAAGACCCAGAACTTCCATGTAATTTTTTTTAATTAATGGGAATTTTATGACATCGTGAATTTTGACGACACGTGATTCTGAGGTCTAGTGTGTCTGGAATCAATTTTTGAACTCGCAGTGCCTTTATTCTCTTAAGATGACCATCACCTCAATGTTAGTTGTTTGAGTGTGAAAGTTAGTTTTTTGTTTTTTGATATAATAATAAAATAAAAATAAAACTACATGACATTTTTATTTTTATTTTCAAAACCCATGTGGGTGTTGGGTGGTGGGGTCTTCCGGAACTAAACTTCCACGGGGAAGTTGAGGTGTGGGGACCACCATATCATAATCTCTCAAGATAGGTTATGGTGGGGGTGACCACCTGGGGCTAAAACCCCCTCTGATTGTCAGAAACTCTCACCCCCCCCATTAATGTGGAGGAGCCTCTTAATAGCCTCCACTTTAATTTGTTCCAACATTCCGCCATATTAAATTTTTCCAACACACAACATTATTATGAAAACTTAAATTAATTGCCTTGAATCTTTTTAAATATTAAGTAACAATGTCGTTTGAATTAAGGAAGGATCCTAATAAATTAACTATCATAAATTTCATGATTATTACATACCTCTCACACTATCCTATATATATGGGAAGTGGTAAAAGGATTTGGGATGGCTCCACCATGTGACAAAGCGCTAGAAAAGTCCCGCCACACCCAACACTTGGAGGATTATGCTCTCTAACTAAGAACGCTCCACTGACGATGAATGAAGACCTCCTTCGACATTCTTCCTCGGGAGTTCTTCTGACGTGGGAATCCCTCATCTTTAATTATGAAGAACTGATGCACAATCTTAGAATTATAGGTGTGTGGGTGATGGGACGAACGTCGATAACTCCACCTCTTCCATCTTGCGCCAAAAACATCACACGAAAAAAGGGTGGTGTTTTATTTGTATGACAATACATTCATTTATTTCATTGAGGTTTGGGATAGAATCATTGCAGAAGTCTTAAAGTTTGATGTTCATCGATCTTATCTCATGTTGATCCAAATACTACCACCCTAATGCGGAGGGTGCGGTCCAAACCAACATGGCCCGTCCCCTCCGTCATTCTTCTTTTTGGGATTCATAGGAATGAAGGAAGGCAAAGAATACTATGATGTTGATGATGTTAATGACGCCACCGCCCACGGCTGCCGCGATATCGCACTGCCTCAGTGGTGCTCTAGTCTCCCGGCTGAACAAGTTGCACGCCATCGCCAGCTGCTCCACCCTGGCCGCACTACCCGCGGGTCGGGCCGCCCCGGCTGCGCCGCCGGCCGGCCACTCCACCCGTCATTCACGTAGCCCCGTCCTCACCACCCTCCCTCCATGCCTCCCTGGCCGCACTACCCACTGGTCACGCCTCCCGCCGGGCAGGCCGCCCCGACCATGCCGCCCACCGGTTGGGCCACCCCTGCCGCACAACCCACCATTCGATCATCCCTAGTCGCGCCGCCTGCCGGCAGCGCTGCCCTCGCTGGCCATGCCTCCTATCGGTTGCGCCACCCAAGACCCTTTGCCCCATCCTGACTCATGCAGATCACATCCCTTCGAGCCGCCCGTGACATCATACCCTCACGGCACCCTCTGCGGTCGATCCGGCCTCGCAGCACTCTGCAACCCCTCACTGCCTACTCGGTCGGACCCAGATGGCTAGGCCAAACCCAACGGGCTAGGCCATACCCAAAGAGTCATGTTGGGATGACCCGAAATGGGTCGGCCTAGGCCGGGTCGGGCCGGGTCAGTGAGACCAGGTCAGACCGGACCTGAGCCCACTTCAACACATTTACGTACCTCCAGCCATATCTTTGGAACCAGACATCCATTTCACGAACCATCAGTGGCACTGGAAATCATAGAGCATGATAGTCCCATAGAGTATCCCCCACTAGATTTTGGGGTATAGTTGAGATATATTCATGTTGGATTGTGCACGAATACAACTGGGTCTAAGGGACTAAAAGGCAAATAACTCTCAGACCGGTCGTCCGATTGATGGGCTGTTGGTTGTGTTGAGACCCCTACGACGAGGTGGACCTATGTAATTTTTCATCGTGGGAATTTGTGGATAGTGATGTATCGAAACTTTTCTTGAGTAATGGACCCTCCTAGAATCAAGAGTGCTTGTGCGGAAACCCTGTGGCTGACTGCATTCAGACTATTGATCCTAGATCTTGTGTGGGTTCGGTAGCTCTGACTACTTTTCATGGATCCTGTGTGGGTTCAACATCTCTAATTCTTGTACCAGGATCCTACATGGGTTCGATAGAATAAATGATTTAGTGGCTACATATAATCATCTATAACTCTATAAAATAGTTGTATACCTGTGTGATATGAGTCAGTAACTTTTGTATTTAACTAATGATTGAGATGGTTTACTTGATAACTTATGTATATATATGAGCATATACCTAAGTGGTGTTAACTTTTTATTTCATTACTTTTGGTTTATACATGTTAGATTTTCTGAGACCTTGAGGGTCTCAGGGTCCCTAAAGAGTATTGTTATACCCACCCCTACTCAGGAAATGATCGTAACTCATTGTGTTGGATGTAGATGATGGACATCGCTGACTAAGTTTGTGAGCATCAGGACCAGACGGTACCCGGAGGTGGACCATCCGGCGTGACAATACACGGAGGAGACGGATGGACCTAGGGTGGTGAGGAGGCGATCTGTACCAACCCTTCATTTAGGAACCTAAGAGGATGACCCAACAACAGCTTTTCTATTGTTCACCTGTACCTTCTGTTTTCTTGTACATTAAAGTTGGGCTTTTATTTTGGCCCCCATTTACTTTCAGTACACTTTGTTATATATTTTCACTTAGTTTTTTTTCTTCCATCTTGTACTCTGTTGTGTTTGTATTCATGATATAATGGTATTTCCTTCCCTATTTTAGATTTTTACCCTTTGGGGCTAGTTTCCATCCCCTGGCCTATAGAAGGAAAACTTGGGGTAGTCATGACATGGACACCGAGGGACAGGTCTTGAAAAATTGGTATCAAAGGAGTCAGTTCTACTGCATAACATAGGACTATGATTATTTCCATGAGGCAATAATATTTAGTGTAGTGACTAGGGTTTTTAGTTCTAGTAGTCTAGTGTGGTTGTGTCGACCGACGTATCCATACACCAAGTCCCTAACTTCTGAATTCCAATAAAGTGCCCAAAACAATGATTGTATGTGTGTTTTCAAAAGAATTCTATATGTTTTCTCACCATTTCATCTCACCATGTATAGATTGTAACTGTAGTGAACCTGTTTCTTTTAAGGATTTCTCCACGTAGACAGCTGTCTAGAGTTCTGAGATATGTACTCACAGATTGCCCACTGATAGACGAGGCTTCGGTGCAGGACCCTCTACTAGTAGAGGAACCAACGGTTTCATTACCTATTGGGCCACCGATGCCACCTCCCCTAGCAGCAGATGGTGCACACTGCTTGAGAATGTCAGACGAGATCTAGTTCCAGAGGCCACCCAGGTTTAGGGGAGAGATAGACCCACAGGCGGATGAGGATTGGGTGGTGGCCGTGGTGAGAGTTTTCCAACTAGTAGGGAAACCATCCGATCTCATGGCGATTCATGCTGCCAACCTTATACAAGAAACATCGGGCTGATGGTGGAGCTTGATGATCCAAGATCATGATGAGGTGATGCTTCTCTATGAAGACATTGAGAGCCTATTTCGGGCAATGTTTTTTCAGGCGACTGTTTTCACAGTGCGCATTCAGAAGGTACATCATCTGCAGCATGGTATCATGACTGTATCTCAGTACTCAGTGAGCTTCACAGACCTCTCATGCTACTCCACCTATATTGTGTGAGACCTATTCATCAGGGATCAGTCATTCAAGAAGGGACTCAGGAAAGAGATCAGGGCACTAGTGATCTCACTCAGCATCCTGACGTAGGAGGGGGTGTTAGAGAGAGCCCTCCTAGTTGTGAATTTACTTGATGATTAGTCTCCAGCAGCGATATCCACCACCAATCGTCATGTAGTGGAGTCTTCTACGCCTGGAAGCAGACAAATGTCGCAGATGTTCAAGAGGACCAGACCTATAGGTGGACGAACGCATGAATCAGTATTGTCTGTGTGGGGCACTTGAAGCGGAGACAGACATGCGAAGAGCTGGAAGTGTTTCACATGCGGTGGGCAGGGTCACATGGCTCGTGAATGTCCGACCCACTGTTCGATTGATCAACATACGATTGATGGAACACCCAAGAAAAGACAATGGTTTGATCTAGGTGGTCCGAAGGGAGTAGGCGGACGTGGTAGAATAGCTGGTCGTGCAGCTGACAGTGAGTGACGATTCAAGACATTACCTCCACCACCACCAGGATGTCCACTCCAATCGCGGGGAGCAGATGGAGATGGGAGAGCTCTTCTCCATGATGCTGAGCCATACAACCACGATGCTCAAGAGATGATTCGAGGTACGATATATGACTACACCACTATAGCTGCAGTACTTATAGACATAGTTTCTAGTCATTAATTTATATCAACTTCCCCCGTTCAGAGCTCGTAGATTCTTTTGGAGCTGTTGCCTCGATCCTTAAGGCTAGATACTTATATAAGAGTGGATTCAGTGATTTTGCACTGGTTCCATTAGTTTGAGCTTACTATAGGAGGTGAGATCTTCAGCTATGATCTCATAGTAGCGTCTCTAAGGACTTACAACATCATCTTGGGTACGGATCGGTCCTCTACAGTCCTTGACTAGATTGATTTTATTAGGCGCAATGGGTGGTGTGTCCGTATGGATGGCTCTAGATTTACCTTCACCATTGAGAAGGGAGACTATGCAGTGCATGATAGAATTACCTGGAGGAGAGTGCAGTCGATCACTCATCAGTTGGCTAGCCTTACCCTCAGACCTGTTGATGTGGAGAGTGTGAGTTATCCTGTAGTGGTGGACAAGTACGTGGATGTTTTCCTTGATGATGTCCCTGGTCTACCTCCTCGTAGAGAGGTGGAATTTTACATTGAATTTAACCCTAGGACAACACTTCTATCTACACCATCATATCATATGGTTCCCGGGGAGCTTCGTGAGCTACAAGTATAGCTATAGGACTTAATGGGGATGACGTTTATCCAGACTAGTGTTTCACGTTGGGTTGCCCCGATTCTGTTCGCCAAGAAGGAGTATGGGAGCTTGAGGATATCTGTTGACTATCAGCTCCTGAACCAGGAGATAATTAAGAACAATTATTCACTCCCATGGATTGAAGACCTCTTTGATCAGCTGAAGGGAGCATGGTGGACCTCAATGATATACCTTAGATCAGGAAATCACCAGCCCAGAGTACGTGAGGAGGATGTGTAGAAGACAACCTTCAGGTTTCGGTACGGCCACTACGAGTTCATGGTTATTCCATTTGGCATTAACAACACTGTAGTAGTGTTCACGGTACTCATGAAGATGAACTTTAATTTTTTACTTTATCGCTTCAAAGTTACCTTCAACGACAACATTCTGATCTACTCAGCTACAGATGACGAGCATGCCTATAATTTGCGGGTAGTACTGGACACACTCCAGGAGCACCCACTTTATGGTATACTCTAGAAAAGATAGTTGTGCATTCTAGAGGTTCATGTTCTATGACATGTCTTCTTCGAGGCTGGAGTTGCAGTGGATCCAGTAATGATTGAGGTGGTACTTTCTTGGGACCCAACCAGGAGAGTGATAGAGAAACGTTGTTTCTAGGGTTTGGCTAAATATTACCGGAGGTTTGTGCCAAACTTCTACAGAGTTTCCACCCAACTATCAACCTTGAAGAAGAAGGGGAAACACTATGTGTGATCCGATATATTCCATCAGAGCATTCATGAGATGAGGTAGAGGATGAATAGTGACCCCATCACGAGTCTTCAAGAGGAGTGTGTGGGGTACGTAGTTTATTGTGACCCTTCAGGGACAGGACTATGATGTGTCTTAATGCATGAGCGAGAAGTTAACACATATGGTTCTCAACAGCTGAGACAGAATGAGAAAAACTATGCTACCCCTTACCTAGAGTTAGAAGTAGCGGTCTTCTCCTAGACAATGTGGTGAAACTATCTGTTGGGCGAGTGTTTTACCGTGTACTCTGATCATAAGAGACTCAGGTAAATCTTATTTAATAAGGACCTAAACCCGGTAATGTTATGTTGTCTTGAGTTATTCTAGGACAATGACATTGAGATAGTATATACTCCAAGAATGGGGAACATTGTAGAAGATTCCCTCAAAAAGGTAAATAGTATGTAGCTGCTAGGCAAGGCGTTAGAGCAGCGGCCTTCTTTTTAGATATCCTTTGTAGATATTGATGGATCCTACTCCTTCTGTCTCTTATAGAAACAATTCCAATTCATCAGTGAGTTAAGGAGGATCATCATGGGGATGTTGACTGCGAGACACGACGTTCTCAGATATCCCCATGATAGGAAATTGATATATTTTCTGAAGGTGGGGGCATATCATCCGCTTTTGAGGACGTATCATGGTACCAGTTTCACTTCAGGAGTAAGTGTTTAGGGAGTTCCACACATCCCCTCTATCGGTACATCTAGGAGTCTATAAGATGTACCTGGATCTCCAATGACTACAATGGTTGTCAAGAATGAATAAAGCAGTCACAGAGATTGTCTCTCGATGCCTCACTTGTCAGCAAGTGAATGAATAGTATCAGGTACCAGCAGGCTTGGGTCAACCTTTAAAGGTCCCAGAGTGGATGTGGGATGGGATATACATGGACATTGTGATATGACATCCACGTACTTCCAAGGGACATGACTTGATTTCGGTGATCGTCAGCCGACTCACCAATTCATCCCACATCCTACCGATCAGAGTGCACGGTGCAGTGGAGAGCTAGGGACACCTCTATGTGTAAGAGATTGTGCGGTTATATAGAGTACCTTATATTATTGTCTCTGATCATGAAACACTTTTTACATCCCTACTATGGAATGGGTTGAAAGTAGCTTTCAGGATGCAGCTTCATTTGAGCACCACCTTTCATCCTCAGACGGATGGCCAGACCGAGTGGACCATTCACACCCTCAAGGACAAGTTGTGTGCTTGTGTCCAGGACTTTAGTCGTAGTTGGGAGGGTCACTTAACTTTGGTGGAGTCTTCAAAGAACAATAGCTATCACTCCACCATTAGGCTGGCTCATTTTGAGGCGTTATATGGGCGACCTTTCTGATCACCTCTATGTTGAATTGACCAAGAGAAGTCAGCACTCATGGGACCAGAGATGGTATGTGCAACCACAGAGATGATATAGATCATCCAGGAGCAGATGATGACTGCACAGTGCCGGAGGAAGTCAAATGCCAGCATGATATAGTGACATCTAGAGTTCAAGGATGGCGACCACATCTTTCTATAGTTCTCACCTCGACGAGGATTGCAAAGATTTGGCTGAGGCTGCTAGAAATCTCTAAGGTTCAATGGACTTTTTCAGGTCCTCAGAAAAGTAAGCTTGGTGGAATACCTCTTATCTCTTCCCCCTCATTAGAATGTGGTGCATGACGTCTTCTACGTATCACAGTTGAGGAGATAGGTGGACAACCCTTCTCACATCATCAACCATGGCGAGCTGGACATCGAAGATGTGGCGGATATTACCGAGGATCCAGTAGAGATTGAGGATCGACAGGAGTGGGTCACTCATTGATGGATGATAACTGTGGTGCGCATTTGTTAGCGACACAGGAACCTCTAGGAGGGAACATGGGAGTGGTAGGCTCAGATGTTTGCTAAGTACCCCCACTTTTTCCCTTAGTATGAGTTGTGATTTAAATGGACATAAAGCCTGAGTTGGGGAGAATGTAATGACCTGGAATTTCCATGTATTTTTTTTAATTAAATGGGAAATTTACATGTCTGTGAAAATTGACCACACATGATTCTGAGGTCTGGAGTTCCCAGAATCAATTTCATAAATCTTTTTTGGTTACATTCAATAAACGTACATGTGGGAATTTCTAACATTTGAACCGGTGCTCAGAAATGAAATCTGAGGGCATCATTGAACTCGCAGCGCCGTTCTTCACTAAAGATGACTATCACCTCGATGATAGTTGGTTGAGGGTGAAAGTTAGTTTTTGGGTTTTTCATGTAAGAATAAAATAAAACTAGATTTTCACGACATTATTATTTTTATTTTCAACACCCATATGTGTGTTGGGTGGTGGGATCCTCCGGAACCAAATGTCCATGTGGAAGTTCATGTGTGGGGACAAACAGACCTTAACCTCACATGAGAGGTTATGGTGGTGGGGACCTGCTGGGGCTAAACCCCCCGTTAATTGTAATAAACACTCAACCCCCCCTCAATAATGAGGAGGAGCCTATTGACAGTCTACAAATTAATTTGTGCGAACCATCCTCCATATTAAATTGTTCCAAAGCACCACATTATTATGACAACGTAAATTAATTGGCTTGACCAATTTTATATATTAAGTAACAGCGTCGTTGGAATTTAGGAAGTTTCCTAATAAATTAACAGTCATAAATTCCATGATCGTTACATACCTCTCCCAATATCCTATATATATGGGGATTTGGAGGAGGATTTGGGACAGCTTCACCAAGTGACAAAGCGCATGTAAAGTGCTGTGATGCCCAATACTTGGATGATTATGCTCTCCAATGAATAACACTCCATCGACGATGAATGGAGACCTCCTTCGACATTATTCCTTGGGATTTTTCCAGAATGGGACGTCATCATCTTTGATTACGAAGAAACGATGCATGAGCCTTGCATTAGAAGTGTGTGGTGGATGTGAAGAACATCGACAACTTTAGATCCTTCCTTCTTGTGCCAACGACATCATGCGAATGAATGTATGTGGTTTATTCAGCAGATAATACATTCCTTTCTTTCATTGCATTTTGGGAAAGAATAATTTCATAGGTTATCAAGTTTGAATTCCATCGATATTATTTCATGATGACCCAAATAATACCACCCTAACGTGGAGGGTGTGGGGAAAACCAACATGGACCAACCCATCCACTGTTCTTCATTGTGGTGTTTTTCCGAATGAAGGAAGGCGACAAAGTCTATGAAGGAGATGAAGGTAACGCTTCTACTGCCAATGGCCACCGCTGCCCGCACCGCCCCCGCAGTGCTCTGACCTCCTAGCAGAACCGGCTACGCGCCCTCGCCAGTAGCACTGCCCCAGTCGCGCCACCCATCGGCCTGGCTGCCCCAGCCGCACCGCCTGCCGGATGCTCCCCCCACCGGTCATGACACCCCGACCACCCCTCTCACCGGCCCTGCCACCCAGGCTCTGTCAACTGTTGGTTGTGCCTCTGGCCAGTCTTGCAGCCCTGGTCGCGCCAGCTGCAGGTCGTCCCCCAGGCCGTGCCACCCGTCGGCAGCACCACCCGCTGACGGAGCCTCCCCAGTCGTGCCGCCCGCCGGCCGCGCCTCCTGCCAGTCGCACCCCCCACAACCCTCTGCGCCACCTTGGCTCACAATAACAGTGGCTCGAGGAGCCCCCCCGTCCCCGCTGTGGCCTCATGCCCTTGCGGCACCCTCCACGGTCGATCCAGGCACGCGGCAATCTGTGACCCCTCATGACCATCCAGGTCGGACCCAATGGGTCGGGCTAGGACGATGAGACCAGTTTGGACCAGACCCACGCTCACTTTGACCCATTTACTCTCCTTCGGCCATATCTTTGGAAATAGACATCCATTTGACAAAACACCAGTGGTGTTGGGAATCGTGGAGTGTGACGGTCCCTTAGAGTATAACCCACTATAGTTTGGGGTATATTTGAGATGCAGTTAGGTTAGATCATGCACGAATCCATCCAGGATACTGGGACTAAAAGACTAATAACTCTCAGACTGGGTGTCCAATTGACGCACCGTCTATTGCGTTGAGACCACAACGATGAGGTGGACATTCAGGATTTTTCATTGTGGGAATTTGTGGAAGGTGATGTATTGAGACTTTTCATGAGGAGTGTACCCTCCCTGAATCAAGTGTGCTTGTACAGAATCCCTATGGATGGCTACTCTCTGGATACTATTCTGGGATCCTATGTGGGTTCGACAACTCTAACTATTTTTCCCGGATCCTGTGTGGGTTCGACAACACTTATTCTTATACCAGGATCCAATGTGGGTTATATAGAATAGAAGATTTAGTGGCTACATCTAATCATCTCTAACTCTCTACAAAATCTGTATACGTATGTGAGTTGAGTCAGTAAATTTTGTGTTTATATCATGATTGATATATATTATTTGATAACTTAGGTATATGTATGGTCGTAAACTTATGTGGGGTTAATTTTTGATTTCATACCTTGTGGATTATCCTTGTTGGATTTTGTGAGACCTTGAGGGTCTCAGGGTCGCTAATCAGTATTGTTATAAGCACCACTGCACTGGCTATAACTGCACCTCGTTGTGTTGGATGAAGATGACAGACAATGCTGACTAAGGCTGAGAGCACTGGGACTAGACGGTACCTATAAGTGGACCATACAGCATGACGATATACGGAGGAGACAGACGGACATGGAGTTCTATGGAGGCAATCTGAACCTACCCTTCAGGTAGGAACCTCAGAGGACGACCCATCAGTAGCTTTTCATTTATTCAGTTGTAGTTTCCGTTTCCTTGTACTTTATAGTTGGGATTGAATATTCCGGTCCCTTTTAATTTTAGTAAAGTTTGTTATACAGATTCACATAGTGGTTTTATTCCATCTTGTAATCTTTTGTGTTTGTATTATGGCTTTAATGTAAATGCCTTCCTAGTTTTAGGGATTTTCTCCATTGGTGCTAGTCGCCTACCCCTGGCCTATGGATGGCGAGCATGGGGTAGTCGCAGAACGGGCCCCGGAAGATGTGTCATGACAGTTTCAAACAAGATATAAAAAAATAATCAGTGATGAAACATAGGATTTAATAAGGAGATATAACTAGTAAATATATCTCTTTCAAGTGATACAATACCGAAGTTTCTAACATTACATCAACACATAATTTTTGAACACTACATTCTTCCAGTTATTACTAAATATCTTAATCAAGTTGGAAAGGTAGTTATAGTGACTCAATTCCAAACTGTTAAAAAATGAATTTAGAACATGATAGTATACAGAAATGATTAATCCATTTTTATGGGGAATGCGCAATCAACATTAATTTAAATCATACAACCAATCCATTATGAAAATGGGGAGGTGTTATGTATATGTTAGGATAAAAACCCATCCTATTCAACAAAAATCCTTCCATGACAGTTGAATACACAACATTAATTTATAATTTAATAATAAAACAATATATACATGTTTTAACAGTTACGAGATAGACATGATAAGGTACAAAATAAAATTTCTTAATTATATTATTCTGTACTGAAAATTAATTTCAATATGATAGATTCTATCTCTTGAAAATATAGTTTTAATAAACCATTTTATGGAAGAGGGAGTATAAGGAAGAATGAATTATAATTAACGTATGATTAGAAAAAAAATTTGAATAATCAATTGAAATATAATACCTAAAAATTTATAAAAAATTCAAACCCTGGTAATATCAATGATTCAAGTTTAGTTAATTATTAATATATTACAATTTCAGTATTATATCACCTCTCCATCCATTTAGACTCCACTCCATATTGTTACCAAAGAGCTCCCTTAGACGTATGGTAAATTATTTTAATTAAAATAATTATATTTCAATTATAAATAGAAGTATACCATTTTAACTATTGTGTTTTTTGGTCTGACGTAATTGAAAATATTAATTTTTTTAAAAATTAAAAAACGTTTTAGTATGAAATGAAAAATAATTTCCCAGTTATCAAAACGTTTTTTGGAGGCTAATACTCTACCATTGGATTTCATTTTGAAAATTATTAAATATAAAGGGGAAAACATAACACCATGGAAGAAGTTGCCATGGTGAGAATGTCTAAGAATGGGTTACCCAAAAAATGTATCAATAATGATTAAATATCTTGATCTAATACAAGAATTTGTAGTTAATTAAAACCTATTTAATGAGAATTAATAGTATAAACAAAACTGAGTTGTTTTTTTCCAAAATTTATGAATAGATTCATTATGAAAACATTTTACCAGTTTTATTAAAACATCATATAAAACTAATCATTCCCATATTGAAAATATAATTTTTTTCATTAATAACAGATGAATACTAATATTAAATCTTGTTACATCATTCATGTCAGAATCTATTAGTGATTCAAAACCACCTACTGATACCCGTGAAAAAGGTATGATTCTAAATCATTTCTAATAATCCAATAAAATACATTAATCCATTATTTTATAACCAATGGAAAAAATTATATATGATACAATAATATTTTATAAAAAAAAAGAAATAATGTCAAAAAATGAAATTGTAAAATCAATAAAAAATATTATAAAAATTCCATATTTATTTCTAATTAATAAACTACAAATCTAATTTATAAATTGAATATCCTTAGGTCTTGGAATAACAAAATTTAATCCAACTAAATAGTAATATGTGAAGGAAAAAATTACATTTGATCCTCTATAAATCATGTTAATAGAAATATATATGGGTTTAAATGAATTAAATCATTATCTTGTGGAATTTTTCATGAAATTCATATTTTGAGTAATATATTAGACTATAATATAAAGAATATGGAAGTGAAGAGAATGGGAGTAACATTATAATATTTTCAAATATATTTCACTATAATATATAAATTTGTTTGATATATTTTTATGATTAAATATTGCTTTAAAATAAATAATTCTTATAAAATATTAAAAGAATCATATTATATGGTACAAAAGTGAAATATAATTTTTTAAATTAATTTTCAATTGAATTAGAAAATATAATTGTGTATAATAAACTATTATAAAAGATTTCATTTTTTGATATTTTATTATTAGTATATATGTTATAAAAAATTATATTATATCATTAATCATATTAAAAATTACGTTTTATAAATTTATAACATTGATTAATATAATTGACATTTTTTAAAATGAAAATATAAGTATATGAATTTAAAAATTGATTTATTTTGTGAAATAAAAACTATTATTTATCCAATTTATTTTAATATTAATTATATATATTAATAAATATTATTGAATTATTTTAATTAAATGTGTAGATAACATATTAAATCATATTTTATAAAATTTATTTAATTCTTTTTAATAGGTATGGAATATGACTAAATTTAGTGTCCTTATTATAAATGAAATTATATAAAAATTATTTTCATTGGATCTTGTGATCTTATTCTAATATAATATTATATCACTTATAAGATTGAATTTTAAATTAATGGGTTCGTTATTATTCATTATCATGTATTTTATTTAATTATGGCACTTAAATTATGGGTCATAATGATTAAAACTATGGTAAAAAAATTTTATATTATATATGGTTAAAAACTATATCAACAAGGGGGTTAAACTACAAGATATGTTTTATAATATCACATAAAATTGCAATAATTTCATGGGATGAATATATTTATATATTTAATTATCATAGATTTTAAAAGGTTACCCTTTGTCCTACTTTCTCTTAAAAAGTTTCTTTATTATAATTTAATGTTTTAAATATTTACATGTTTTCCACACACATCATTTATAAAAGGAGGTCTTATCCAATTCGTAACATTGTAAATTCTGATCCATATGGCTCTTGCAACCCCAATACAAAAAACATTATAATCGCATTACCCATTTTCTAGAAAATATGGTATTCCTAATAGATTATATTTTAAAGGATTGTAGTGTAAACCATACGATCCTTCATATAGAAGGGGTATTTATGTTTACCAGTCAATTTTTAGTTTCTTTCTACTATAAAATACTCCAAATAATTTATAAATAAAAAAATTATGAAATAATAATATTTATATTACCTATATATTTTATGTTACCATTACATCCATTTTCAACCTCCCCTATATCATATTAAAAATTATAATGTTGTTAGTTAATTTGTGTGGACTAAATGTTCTACAAAATGATGTGATTCATTATTCATGTATTCCAAAAAAAGAAAGTCATTTGGATGGGTCTTGAAAATATATTTTATATATTTTATATTATTATGATTATTTAATGAATTTTTTTTATGTTCTTTTTTTATTACCATTTGTTGTAAAATGTATATATGTCTCGTGTATATGCCCATATTATTGTATTTATGAAGTGACGTAATTCAATTTTCATCCCCACCATATATGACTTGATAAATAATTGTATATATTAAATAAATATTATAGTTATAGTACTTTTAACTAAACTTGATTATGACACATGGTTCAAGGTGAAATGACTAAAACTGTTGAACCAAAATACACATGGAAAACCACACTATATTCACCAATATATTTATTTGAAAGAAAAAATAATAATATAAGGAAAACTTTATTTTATAATGTTATGTTGTATTTTAAAAAAATTATTAAGATTTCATTTTTATATATTTATAATAAATATATATTAATTATAAATGATATTATGAATATGTATAGAGAAATTTAGGACTCCAGGAATGGGGCTATATTACAATCTATTTTATTTTCATTCTTTTTTATTTTAAACTTCAATTGAATATTATTATATAACATATATAATGTAAAACCAATATAATTTCTTGTACTCTTTTTATTTATGTCATCATCTCGTATTATATTATATATCCATTCTTTTGTACATAAAAGTATTATTAAGTTGTATTAGGAAAATCCAAAGTTCTTTCCTCTTTGGTCAATAAACACTTATGTGCATGAAAAAGTTCATTAGAATTATATAATGAATTTTTTTCACATTGAAGAAGAGATTATTTAAATAATCATTAAACAATATTTGACATTATTTCAAATTTTTTAAAAATGAATCATCATTTCATTTTCTAAATGACATTATTTTGAACATTTTTTAAATGTTTGAAAGGATTATTTGTTTTAATGTTAAATGAAAAATAGATTTCCCAACCAAAATTATCATTATTTACAATAAATATTTCTTTACAATTTTCCAATTTTATTTTGAATGAAATTATTTTTGGAATATTTTATAAATTTTTATATTTTAGTATATCGATATGAAAATAATTTTCCTTCTATTTTCAAGGAAATGTTGAAATACTCTATTAATGGTATTTTATATTTATCAGAATATACTTTTATATTTACTATGATTCATTGGTTGTATGATATATTGATCCCACCAATGTTTTTCTCAAGGAGGATTATGGTTATGTGATATTGGAATATTTATATAACCTATTACTTTATCCATTATTTATTCTATAGTGAATTGATGGATATTTTTTATGATCATATGGAACACATATATATGATTTTGAATATGTTCATGATGTTTATGTTAAATCCTTAAAATTAAATGAGTAATAATTGGTATATCCTGAAATAATATGGAAGGAAATGGGGAGTTAACCCACCTTAGTATCTAAGGTAGACCATAATGATAATCTTGGGAGTGAATCCTTCACCAAGGAAATGATAAAATTGAGAGTGATCCCAATATATTGATGGATATTTTACCTTATTGTGGTCATGAATGGGAAATTTGGAAAATTTAATTCCTTTTTATTAGTTAATTATTCCATAATACCTAAGTAATGGTCAAATTTTCATCACAATATCTAATGGATCATGATTAACGAATGGTGATTATACACTGTTATGGCTCAAGTATTTTGAAATGATATTTTTTTAACTTCCCATGATTTTATGAAATATAGTTTTTCAAATAAATTTTTATTTTAGGATATACCTCACTATACAGAACAATGAGTTCAATTTTCATTACACGTAACACTGAATTTAAAAGGAATATTACATACTATTAAGATTTTTAACTTAACACTATAGATATCTACATGATGATGGAATAGATAATATAAATAAGGCTAATGAAATTATTAAAATATGTCATAAATAATATTAAAATATATATTATATGAGGATAAATTAGTTAGAAATGAAAATAATAACAGTCTTATAATAAAATAAATTATTTTATGAAAAATGTATATTTCAATGAAAAAGCACATTTTAACTTAATAAATTTAGCAAAAAAAATCATGTATTAATTCAATTAAATTTATATGTAATATATTAATTTTTTTAATAATTCTATTATTTTATTCTAGAGAAAAGTAAGAATATAATCAATTTTATGCTGAAAAACAATATTTTTAAAAAAACCCTCTTTGATCCAATTAATACACTTATTCAAATTATTATTTTTTGAATATTTTTTAAAATAAAATTGATTGAAATATCGTTTTCAATTAAATAATAATAAAATATTTATCTTAAGTTTAATTTTTAAAATTTTCTGAAGTGGTTAATATATTTATGAATTGTGAATGATACTGGATTTTAGATGACAACTACCAATTTATTTAAAGTAATCACTAAATTATATTATAGTACAAAATAATTTTAAATAAAATTATTTAAAATTTTATTAAATAAAACTTGATTAGATAATAATTGTAATGACACGACCCCAGTTACCTAGAGTCAGTACATTATTACGTAACATTGGCCTGGTCACAAAAGATCACGTCTCGAAAGACTGACTAGTTTAGTAGCCTTGGAAACACTAGATACATTTATAAATGTTTCATTACATCATAAAGTAAAAAACTAAAATAACATGGTTTCCATAGTCCACACTCATATCCCCTTCCGACTATCCCTGCAGGTCATTCATAAAATACTTCTTCATATCTTGGAAAAAATTAAAACATTGAAATGGGTGAGCTCAGATGCTCAGTAAGGATAAAAATATAGCAGAAACTTCCATAAATAAACATAAACATTTAAGGAAATGTATAACTGAAACAAAAGCCTTTTAAACATGAACTTCAACATAATATGGAAAAATAAAATGAAATAATGCCATTTACTTATTCAAATTGATATTATACTAGTCGAATAATCACATTCAATATCAATAACCAATTTCATAAAGATAAAATGCATAATGCCAGACTATCATAACCACATAGCCAAGGCCTCGTGCCAAGACTACAAAATTTTTTTTTTCAAGGCCTTGTGCCAAGACACTAGTTTGTCTAATGAGACCTACCGATTCATCAAGGAGCTATAACAGGGTCCTCCCGTCACTTATTATGTTCAATGCATTCCTTATATGAAAAGGTTTAAACATATCATAAACCATAACATAATCGTATCACATAAAACATGTAATAAGGAAACATAAAATTTCCACATTTCAATCACAAGATATGAATACAACAAATTAATATAATAAATACATTTTCAAAACCATTTTCAATAACAAAATAAAATTAAATTAAAACTTGGTATTTATTTTTCATTTAAAAAAAGTTATGGCTTGTATAGGAAGCCGAAACTCAAATAATGGTCCCGGTGGCGGAGAAGTCATTGTCACCGCATACGTAATACAAATCATTCCTTTTGTCATTTAGTAAAAACGCTTCATTAAAAAATATTTCTTTTGAATAAAAGAAAAATTCAAATGGGTTTATACACCCTATAAAAGAATGATGTGTATAAAACAAAATATGCCTCAATGAAATGAGATTGAGACGAAGTCCCTTACCTCATGTCCGACTTGACATGATCATTATTTAATCTCCTGAATAATAAAATAGTGTTAATTTCTACTTGATTAAGAACCTTTTCAAGTTCAGTATTCCTTTTATATCACTTATTACCATGTTATGATCATTATGTAATTATTTAAGTTAATAATGGTCGTTTTGTCGATCTTTGGTACTTGAGTCAAAAAAACATCTTATAATTACAAGTAGTTCATGTGGTAAAATATTAATTATATCCAGAATTATATTCATGATTTAGATATAATATATATCATATATATCCAGTATATATATGCATTTATAATATTACATAACATTTAGAGGTAAGAAATGAAATGCACCGTTCATGGAGATACGCATGAACGCTACTTTCATTTATATTTTGTATTTAATTGATTGAGATCATAATGATATAAAGGTGTATTATAATTCCAGTATAAGATCATATATAATATCATTTCTCCATCCTTTGCATGTCCCACATATGGCATTAACGATTCAAATCACTTTGATGGGGCAGTAGTCCGCACTTCCTAAAATGAAATTGTCGTGTTTACCCATAACAGAAATCATAAAGGTATGACATAAATGAAAAATACATAAGCATAAGGAAAACATAAACATAATATATATCATATATAAATATAGTGACATCTTAATGGCCACTATTAGAGGTGTTAAAAGAAGATTGAACAATAATCTTTTCATGAGGTAGTAATTCGCCACCCATAGAAATAGTATGTTCTTTAACCATTAGGCGAATTTATGTGTAAGTGTAAATAAAATAATTATCATAAAAAAATCCTAGTATATTTAATATACCTTTTATTTTACAAAATAAAGGAATAAAAAGAGTTTAAGGGGTTGGGGAAGCAAAATAAAATAAAAGAACATAAGAGAATACATTACCTTAAAATCGGGTAACTCTTTTTGATTTGAGCCAAAGGATTCCTTGGGAAGACTTCTGCCGAAAGTGAGGCTTCTAGATCTATGAGAGGGAAGTATAGAGATTATTTGGGTCGAGGTTGGACGAGCTAAATGGCTTTGATGGTGTGAATAAGGTGGTAGAGGTGGGGGCCTTTTATAAGAGGAGAGGAGGGGCACTCTTGGAAAGTCATGAAATGCTACATTATTATATAATGAGTTCCGGATTTTAAAGGTCCTAAAATTATATATTTCTTGGATAAGGTGATAAGGGTTCTAAATCTACTCATCCAGTAGGTTTTGAACAAGTGTAAGTCTTATATTTTACATTATATTTTCATTTTATTTAAATCGTTAATTAATGAGGTAATCGCTACATCATCATGGTGTCATAAATAAATTTATCTTTTTAATGTCTAAAAACTATAAAAAAATACCATGTTGTTGGAAATATTTTTAACATTCTAATGAATATTTATAGTAAAAAATATGACTTGTATATCCCCATGAAATAATTTTTTTTGTAAAATAATACATGTTTGTGACATTTTTATTTTTACTTTAAATAAAAGGTATAAAGGTCATTATCTTACCCAAGTGGCTCCATGTGGTCCCAAAAAATAACCCATGGGTTTTAATTTTCGGCCACGATGCATCCAATAGGGGTAGGACAACTGTAAAGATATTTTGATATTTTTATAATATCATTTCTACCTTAAATTTCACTAATTACCTTTAATCACGATTAATAAAACATAAAAGTTACTATTCACCAAAAATATTTTATCTCATTGAACAAAATTTTGATTCCTAATGACAACCATGTATGTTGGATTTTTTAAATTCAATACATAGAAGTGGTATTGTTTCATTTACAAGAAAAATTAGTTTTTAAACTAACACTTAGTGGTTTCACAATTCATCAAAAATTGAAGTTTTTATGAAAAATACCAAAAATTTACCCTAAGACATAATTGATATTCTAAATTAAAAAATAATGTCTAGTTTACAATATTCTAAAAATATAAGTTGCATTAATTAATTTTATAATTAATTCCCGTTGTCAGAACAAATAAAGTGTTTTTAAGAAACAATATCAGTCAAAAGATTTACAATTATTTATGTCCAATTTCAAAGTGAAATTATTTCTAATAACCACCATTGGATAAAATAGTAAAATTATATTCTCATTATACTTTAAAACCACTCAATAGTATAATTTATCACTATAAGTTATTATGACTAAAAATGTTGTATTTATGTATTTTTCACTATTCATCGAAAATTGGAAGTTCTCTGAAAAATACCAAAAATTCAACATGGGCTAATTTCGATATTAGGAATTCAAAAATGAAGTCCATTCTGATATATAAAATTTATATAATTTCAAAAGGGGGGTATTACTATTCATAATGGCTACATTGATTGTTCGTGGTGTGTTAGAGCCTCAAACAAGCGTACAATGCAAGCTATTGAATTATTGAAAGAGTAGCATATAGTGGAATATTGGGGTGTTACATTGTTCCCTCCTTCAATAAATTGTGTCCACACTATTTTAAATTGTTCTTGGAAAATTAAAGGTTGAAAATATAAAATACCATTGTGGAAAAGCCATATCAGAAATAGGGTTAATAAAAATATAACTTTAAAAGAAAGAAAGAGAAGTACAATGGTCACCCGAGATAGCCCATACAAGGATTCTATGAAAACATGGATATGGAGGAGAATAAAACAATCACAGTCTAATGGAGAGTTGTAGAAAACAATATTAGGAGAATGTTAACAACAAGAAAATCACAAAGTTGTGATTGGTTAAACGGTCATTGATTCACCAGTTGGAAAATATAACCTACAACATTTTTTTTAAGTTAACTTGCATAAAGATGAAGAATTTATTTTGGAGATTTACTAAGAACATAAGGAAATGTACTTACTTGTCATGTAGACTTTATTTCTTTAATAAATTTTTACCACAATCCCATATTTCACTCCAAAATGTTATAGAACTCAAAAATATTATATTTATCCTAATCGTATAATTTTCTAAATGTTAACACATACCATTTAGATTAGGAAAACTATTTTTTAATAACCAGGATCTTCCTGTAGGCTAGTGTTAGGTAATAAAAGCCTGTCACACTATATTTGTGGGTTCGATTCCTGCAGCTTTGTCCGACGCGACGGGTTATCCCCCAACCTAGAGGTTGTCCTTTTCCTAAATTATTAGTATTATAATATTCCAAAAATAATCATTAGAAATGTTTTAACCTTAAACAATACTATCCAATGTTCAACATAATCCATTCCAACATTTATAGTTATCCAAAATACCTCTGTCCAGACATTCTCTAAAAGGTCTCTAAATTCCAAAATCAATTGTAAAATCAGATTCCCCAAACAAATTAAAGATTCTCTAATTGTCACATACTAAAAATATGATTACCTTCATCATATTAAAACATTAATGAAAACAACAATTACTGCAGTTAAATCCTTATATATATCACATTATTCTTATAACCAGAATATAATCCTTGAGTCCAAAAGCACCAATACATTAAATATTCCACTTCAACTGTAGTAAAAACATAATATTGGCCTTGATCCCTTGGAATTTTCTGAGATATGTTTCCTTGGCGCTTAGGGCATTCATTTGCATAATGCTCCATTTACCTGCAATTGTATCATTCAATATTGACAGCCTCTTTCTTTCCCATGCAATCACAAGCCTGGTGACCTTTTTCTCCACATTTATAACAGACTCCCATTCTTTTTAGGCAAGTACCAGGGTGATTAATCACACAATTATCTCATAATAAAAAATCCTTCTTTCCCTTTTAACTTTTATCTACCTCTTGTTCCACCGTTCTATTCTCCTCTTGCTTTAATTTATTGTCATATGATTTAGAGAATTCCTTTTCTGTCTTGACAGAACATGAGACTATATATTCGTACGTTGAGAAAGATTGAGATACTAAAGATTGACGGAGAAAAGATTTTAACCCATCAATGAAATGATCAATCTTACTTATTGGGTTATGTATATAATCTGCTTCATTCCTCTCTAACCTTGTAATGTTAGCCTCATAATTTGCGACATTCTCATCTGCCTTTTGTCTCAAAATTAGAATTTTTCTTTCCATATCTGCTCGATGGTCACAAGGAATGTATTTATCTATGAAAATATATTTGAACTCCCTCCATTTCATATTTGATACTTCATCATCTTCCTTTGTGTTTTGAATCAATGACCATCATTGATCAGCATCTCCAGTGAGGCGGTAAACTGACATGATAACCTTTTCCCTTTCACTACTCCCCAAGGCATGGAATATTTCCTCAAAGGAATTTATCCGTTGCTCAGATACTAAGGGATTTTTACTCCCATTTAATGTTGGTTTTTGTTTTCTAATGAAGCGATCTAACATTGATCCTCCATGTGGCAGATCAGGGTTCTCCATACGAGTAACGTTATTATTCATAACCTGAGTGAGTTGTCCCTGTATGGTGATATGCTGATCAGCACCAGTTGTATCACCAACTCCACTATAATTATCTTGAGTAGGAGGGAAATTGATAAAACAATATTTTTTTTAAATTTTATTTATAATAAATGATATAATTTCCCCACATTTTGCTAAATTTATTCATTTATAAAATATTTGTGATTAGATCATTCATTTGAAAATTTGATGAAAATTCCAGTTTTAACCATTTAAAATGAACTGTAGTATTTTGAAGATAAATATTTTAATATTTATTATTTGAACTTATTATTTTGTAATAGTGTTCCTCACGTAATTTTATACATCTATTATTCAGGAAACTAGAGCTAATAAGTGAATTTGGATGGAGTAAATGGGCCATTAAGACAATGGTGGTATGGACTCGGTAGAATTGACATGGGTTCTATAGTTGGGACATGTCTTCTTCATTCGGGATTGGATTGCGCCCAAAGTTTGACCAAGGATTTGGGACATGATTTGGAACAAATCATTATTCTGGAAGGATGGTCAATTCATACCTTTCGGAAGTCAACTAGGCATTGCAACTGGGAATAAAATATTTGGTCAAGTTTTTCCTTTCACACATAAAACGTTATGTAACCCTAGCCCTCACAAACTCTATTTAAAGGAGGTTTTAACTCTTTGGGAGAGCTGGTTGAGGCCTTGGGATGGTGTGGCCAAATGGGTGTCTCTTCGGAGCCCCTCAAAACTCTTGGAAGAAGTAAGCCATTGTGCAAACCTCTCTTCCAAAAAGGTTCTCCTCTCCCACCTCTTCTTTGTATTTATTTTATTTCATGTTTTTTTCTTGAATTTTTCATCAAATAATATTCTGTGTTCTTCCCTATTATTATTATATTAATATTCATAATTGGGTTGGAATCAAGTGTGGTGACAATATTGGGTTTTACCCTTTCAATCCTTTTCTTATGCAAAACGTCTCCACGATGACTACACCGCCCATGGAAGAGTAGTTATTTTTAGTAGTCGATCGACCTCTATCTTTCTTCATTTAATTATTTTGAATCATTGAGATACTATAATTCAGTTAATATGATCCATAAATTGTATTTTTAAATTTTAATAATCTAATCAAGCAATTGAACAATTAACAAAAAACACACGAGGTTGGGAATTGCGTAAATTTTGAGAGCGCGATCTTAATCGGTAATACAAGAACACACGTGATGAATTTGTATAGTTTAAATATAATCCGTAAACACAATTAATTATCATTTCCATAATGGATATGTGCTCTAATTAACCACTGCCCATAATCTGACCTTATAACAACAATCAAAGCAGGGTGCTGTGATTGCGTGTTCCGAAGCTAGCCTAGGGTTTAAGTAATTTCATCTTTATGGATAAGTTAACTATCGTAGGGTTTGAGGGATAAAAAATTAGGGATCATAATTAAGTTTATATTTATTTAAATGATAAGGATTAATAAGTGAATGAATAGGTAGAGTTATATTGATTATGCCTTTTAAAATATTTTCTAAAAAAAATCTTTTTGTTGTGTAATTTTAATCGAATTCATTTCAAAACTAAAAACAAATAAAAATACTATCTTATTCTAGAATACTTCTTATAGATTCATAAAATATAACCAAACCCCATCCTTTCAGGTAGTTTTTTTATTCTATTTTATTTTATTTTTATAATACCTTTAAAAAGTTGTTTTAAATCTAATTCCTCCTTTAAGAGACGACTTTGGTCAGCTACTCTACTGCACCTAAGTACCCCAAAATCACATTAATCATTTGAGGGCACCCACGACTTCGCTCTTTCAAATTGGCGCCGTTGCCAGGGAGGCAAGTAATTCTAGTAAACCATTTAGAGGTATTTCTTTTATTTTTCATTTTATTATTTTCTTCCCCTCTCTCTTTCATCTTCCCCCTTTCTCTAGTTTTCATTTTTTTTCATCCTATTCTTTTCTTTTTGGACCATCAACTCAAACTTCTCATTTTTATCTTACTATGGTCCACTTTCTTTATTTTCATTTTTATTTGATTTTTGACACGAACTAATCCCAAAGATCTCTTAGATCATAACCCTGAGATTGAACTCATCCTTAGGGATTGAATCATACATTCTCATTCTACGGGAAGTTTCAATATTCAATCAGTTTGTGAATTCCCCTCTTCTGGAAACATTGAAATTGGAAGAAATTAAATTTCAAACATAAAAGAGGAACCGATGGCTGGAAATAATGGAAATGAACTTAATAGAACCATTCAATAATTGGCTGCACCTGATATTAACTATCCACCAAATTGTATTGCATACATGAATCCCGAATCAGACTTTGAGTTAAAATATGGGTTAATTCACCTTCTTCCAAAATTTCCTGGCTTATCTGGTGAGGATCCAAACAAACACCACAAAGAATTTAATGTGGGTTTCTCACCCTTTAAACCATGAAATGGTTATAAAGATCAAATAAAATTATGAGCATTCCCATTCTCACTTGATGGAGCTGTGAAAGATTGGATGTATTATTTACAACCCGAGGATGTAACTTGTTGGAACGATTTAAAACTACTTTTCATGAAGATATTTTTTCCAGCATCGAGGACCAATTCCATTCGTAAGGAGTTCTTGGGGATCAAGAATGAACAATTGGATTCAATGTATGAGTATTGGGAGCGATTCAATAAGATGTGTGCAATCTGTCCACATCACCATATCAGTGAGCAACTCCTCATTAAGTACTTCTATGAAGGACTCAAACCTATGGAGAGAAGCATTGTAGATGCTGCAGCAGGAGGGGCACTGGTGGACAAGACACCAGTAGCCGCACGTGAATTGATCGACAAGATGGCACAAAACCCCACAACAATTTGGCGATCGAGGTACACCACATGTTAGGGGAGTACATCATGTATGTCCGTCTTCTCTTGAAACTAATTTGATTGAATCCAAGTTGGAAGAATTGACCACTATGGTGAGGCAGATTGCATTGGCCCAAAAGACATCCCAACCCCCTCCTTCAAGACATTGTGGCATTTTCACTGAGACAAGCCACCCAAATGACTGTTGCCCACAACTACAAGAGACAGAGGATTGCGCTGCAATATTCCCAGGGAGACCATTTCAGAAGCAACAACAACCATATCCCCAAAAGAAGTTTGATTCATTTTCTCCAACATATAACCAAGGGTGGAATGATCAGTTGAACATGAGGTATGGCTCTGGAAAACAACAAAGGACCACTTTTCAACCAATCTTCCAGCAGCCTCCACCTTACCAACAGGGTTTCCAACAGCCCCAAAGGAGAGTCGAAGCTCAAACATGAATGAGTCAGCAACAAGGGAATATTCAAAACAAGGTAGACTCTAACACTGATGATATTTTGAAACAAATTATTATTAATCAATAGAATGAGCTGAAGAGTCAAGGTTTGGAGCTGAGAGAGTTGAAGACTCAAATGAGCCAGATTGCCACCTCCCTACATGAACTTGTGAGTAAGAATTCTGGAAATCTACGTTCTCAACCCACTCCAAATCCAAATGGGAATGTCAGTGCCACCACATTGATAAGTGGGATGAAAATAAACGATACATATATACCTACCATTCCACCAGGATTCACCTCAGCTCTAGAGAATCCTCATTCCATACCAACTGATGAGCAATCCAAGGAGAAAGATAAAGGTATGAAAAATATTGTTTATGTTCCTCCTAAACCCCTTCCTTTTCGAAACAGGTTTTTTCAAACCAAGAAGATAGCTGAAGAAGCAATGAAAAATGAGGTTTTGGACACATTCAAGCATGTGGAGATCAACATTCCTAAACTTGATTCCATTAAGAAAATCCCAAGGTATCCCAAATTCATAAATGAACTATGCACCAATCGAAGAGGGCTCAAGGGAAATGAGAGGATCAACCTTGGTAGGAATGTCTCATCACTCATTACACCAATTCTATCAACGCCAACAAAGTGCAAGGATCCTGGGACATTCACCATCCCATGTACCATAGGGGAGTTTCTCTTCTTTGATGATCTTTGTGATTTAGGATCTTCAATAAATGTAATTCCTCACTATGTATTCCCTTCCTTGTAGGTTGGTGAGTTAAAGCCAACAAGAGTAGTGGTGAAGTTGGTAAAAAGAGCTACAACATATCCAGCGGGAGTCCATGAGGATGTACTTGTCCGGGTAAGAGACATGATCTTCCCAGCAGATTTCTACGTGCTTAACATGGAGGAAAATCAGGTAAGTTCACAAGCTCCCATAATCGTAGGTATACACATACTCAAAATGGAAAAAACTATCATAAATGTCAATGAGGGTACACTTTCCATGGAGTTTGGAGATGATGTTGTGATTTTTAATGTTATGGACTTCATGAAGTACCCCTCAGATGATCATTCTGCATTTGTTATCTCCCATTTTGAACCACAAAGTAAAAACACCATGGAATTGGATTTTCCTATTCATAGAGAGATTTTGAGTATTGGTTCCAGTTTAATGACTAAGAGTACTACCACACCCGTTTCAAAGGAACAAGTCTCTCTAAGATTTTATTTTGAAATGGAATCATATTCTGATTTTGATCATGTGAACTCTAATTATGACATGGTTGTTGACTATGCTGATGGATTTGATTCTTTATTCTCTGATTGTGATGATTTATATTCTGCTACTGATGCTCTTTGTGCACATATTTCAGTCCCTTCTATGTTTCCATCCATACACCACCCCCATACACTGGAACTCAATCCATTGACACCAAATCTCAAATAATCATACTTGATATGTGGTGAAAAATTACCTGTTATCATTGCTAACAATATCCCTTTTGAACATGAAGAAAAACTTTTGAATATTTTGAGGGAGAACATCAGGGCAATCGGGTGGACCTTGGCTGACATATCAGGTATTCGCCCCTCCATTTTCATGCATAGGATTCTTTTAGAGGATGAGACTAAACTGGTGAGGCAACCACAAAAGAAACTCAATCCAACCCATCTAGAGGTTGTTAAAAAAGAGGTTGAGAAATAGCTCGAGGCAGGTATAATCTATCCCATTTCATATTAACAGTGGGTAAGTCCTATTCAGGTTTTGCCAAAGAAAATTGGTGTTACTGTTGTTAAAAATGAGAAAGATGAGTTAGTTCCAATGAGGCTACAAAACAGTTTTCGTGTGTTTATTGATTATAGGAAACTAAATCAGTCTACTCGCAAGGACCATTTCCCCCTCCCTTTTATAGATCAGATGCTTGAAAGACTAGCTGGGATGACACACTATTATTCCTTGGATGGATTTTCTGGATATTTTCAGGTTCTTATAGCTCCATAGGATTAGGAGAAGACTACATTCACCTATCCCTTTGGCACATTTTCCTACCGGAGGATGCCATTTGGACTTTTCAACACCCCAGGTACCTTCCATAGATGCATGGTGAGTATTTTTTATGATTTTATTGAGACCTTCATGGAGGTATTTATGGATGATTTCACAGTTTATGGATCCTCATTTTATGAATGTATCTCTAGTTTCAGTGATGTGTTGCATCATTGTATTGAGAAGAATCTGGTCTTAAATTTTGAAATATGTCATTTCATGGTCGAAAAGGGAATTTTATTAGGTCATATAGTCTCACAACAAGGCATTGAAGTTGATAAATCTAAGGTATAAATTATTTCATCCCTTCCATATCCTACATGTGTGCGTGATGTTCGATCATTCCTTGGACATGATGGATTTTAGCGATGCTTCATCAATGATTTTAGTAAGATCGCTCTACCCTTATCTCGATTTCTTTAAAAAGATATTAACTTCAATTATGATGATTCTTGTAGGGTATCATTTGATGAGCTAAAGAAGTGTCTAGCCACTCCACCGATCATACAGCCCCCACGGTGGGAGATTCCTTTTGAGCTTATGTGTGGCACCTCCAACTTCGCGGTTGGAGCAGTCTTATCTCAAAGGGTGGAGGGATGTTCACATGTGATCGCCTTTGCATCTAGGACACTTGATTCAGCCCAATAAAATTACACAACCATGGAAAATGAGTTTCTTTTCTATCATATTTGCTTTAGATAAATTTCATTCATATTTATTGGGCTCTAAAGTAGTTGTTTTTTCTGACCATGCAGCTCTGAGGTACCTCTTGAAAAAGCCAGATGCAAAGCCACAACTTATCAATTGGATGCTCCTTCTTCATGTGTTAGACATCGAGATAAAGGATAAGAAAGGGTTAGAGAATATGGTGACAGACCACATGAGTAGGCTTACTCACACACTAGAGGGTGACACCTTGGACCAGGTACCACTTCAGGACACTTTCCCTGATGAGCATATCTATTCCATCTCAGGTACGCATCCTTGGTATGCTGATTTAGCTAATTACATTGTTTTCTCTGAAATCCCAGCAAAATTGATGAAGCATCAAGTCTAAAAATTAAAAAGTTAGTTTAGGTTTTATGTGTGGGATGGTCCTTACCTCTGGCGCATGTGTAGTGACCAAGTCATAATGAGGTGTGTTCCCGATCATGAGTTTGAGTCTATTTTGCATTTATGTCATACACTTGCCTATGGTGGACACTTTGGACCCCAACGGACAGCTATGAAAGTTTTAGACTCTGTATTATATTGGCCTAGCTTATTCCATGATTCCCATGTGTTTTGTAAGTCATGCCTTAATTTCAAACACACAGGGAACATTTCTTGGAGACATGAGATGCCCCAACAACCTATACTATTCTGTGTGATTTTTGATGTATGGGGAATTGATTTTATGGGTCCTTTTCTTAGTTCATTTGGATTTTTGTATATTTTGTTTGCTTTTGATTATGTTAGTAAATGCATGGAGGCCAAGGCCACCAGGACTGACGATTCTCATGTTGTAGTGGATTTTGTGAAGGCTCAAATTTTTTGTAGGGTTGGAGTACCGAAGGCCATCATTAGTGTCCTAGGGACACACTTCTGCAATAGGAATTTTTCTTCCCTCCTTCAGAAATATTGGGTGACACCCAAAACATCAACACCATAACACCCCCAAACAAATGGCCAGGCTGAGGTTTCAAATCATGAGTTGAAACAAATATTGGAGAAAACAGTGTAGCCAAATAGGATGGATTGGAACAAGAACTTGGATAATGCGATGTGGGCTTATAGGACAGCATACAAGACACCCATTGGTATGTCCCCATTTCGGATTGTTTTTTGGAAAGTGGGTCATCTCTTAGTGGAAGTTGAGAATTGGGCTAATTGGGCTATAAAGAAATTCAACATGGATATTGCCCAATATGGAATTCATAGGAAGTTGCAAATTCAAGTGCTTGAGGAGATTCGTCTGTCACCATATGAGAAATCAAGGATCTACAAGGAAAGATCAAAAGCAGCTCATGAAAAAATGATCCAACAAAGGGAGTTTCATGTTTCAGAGAATTTCCATCTCTATAATTCATGACTCAAGCTGATGCCTGGTAGGTTGTGTTCAAGTTGGTTAGGTCCTTATGTTGTGACTAATGTTTTTCCTTATGGTGCAGTGGAGATCACACAAGAGGATACTAGAAGGAGCTTTACAGTCAATGGGAAATGTTTGAAGAGATGCATTGAGGGACTTCCTACTAATGTAGTGGATTTTATCACACTACATGACCCCATCATCACTTGAGCACATCAGGCTGTTCCTAACACATTCACTTTTATATTATTTGTCTTATTTAAATAATTTTCATTTCATGTGCATATATCATCTCATGGGTTCACATTGAGTACAATGCTATATTTTAAGTGTGGGGGACGGATCCTTTTAGTTTAGTAATTTCAATTTTTTCCTGATTTAATAAAATAAACAAAAAAATTGTGTTTTTTTTTCAAATTTTGTGTATTTTTTTTTCAATTTTCTTTGTGTTTTTGAAATTTTTGAGTGAAATTATTCTCATCACAATTTTGAAATTCATCTCAATGAGTGAAACAATTTATCCATTGAAACTAAGCTTTAATAAATGCTGAAAATGACATTGTTTCAGGTTCAAATATTTAGTAATTTCATGAAAAGTACACCAAATTTGAAATCCCATGCCACATCTCACTGTCTTTATATTTTAAATCACTTTCCTGTGAGGCTCCTGAACCATTATTTCCATATTCTTTAAATTCACCTCACTTCTTGAGAGAACCAAACCATGCTTGATATAACCGGAATTTGGTTTATTTCTGTCAAAACATGAGGGTTTGAGGTACTTATGTTTAAATTATTGAGGCATTTGTTTGGTATTAAAGACCCTACTTCAAAGAATATTTTTTTAAAATGGCCTATCTTGAACATTTAATCTTTTAGCCCTTAGAATCCATGCACATCCTGTTAGGTTAGCCACATTACAAGCCAAATTTCCTTATCCAACCAACTCTTGATGTGAAATTGCATCATCTAGTAGAGATTAAGTGTGGGGGAAGCTATCTTGTGTTGTGCTACCACATTATGTGATACTTTGGATGGAAAATTAAATTCTGAATACATGTTTTTGTTGCTGAATAAAATCATTATATTGAAATGCGTCCATAGTTTCAATGTCCTCTGAAAAATCAATGGGGAAGCTACCCCCACGTACTAGTTAGTGGCTGGGGAAATTATGCCGCTCTCGTTGTTAGTCTTATCCTATTGTAGCCCGACTCGTTATGCGATATTGATGACATGCCCCCAAGGAGGGTTGCGGTCCACAAGGATGACATAGTGGACAAGTAGGACGAGCTGAAGTTTCTCGATGGAGACTTACCCCTGAAAGTGTACCACCATTGTTGGACCAATCAGGGAGGATTACTCGTCAGCAGAGGAACCTCCTAGGCCTCCCTGCACCCACCGAGTCGCTAGTACTCAACCAGAATGACGGTAAGGGTAAAGAGCAAGCCAGAACTGTCAAGAACTCTGACACATTAACCTCAGTACAGAAGAGGGATGAAGACCCCGAGAAGGCCGTGTTGCGCCAACATCTCACTGAGCAGAAGAGGCTGGTCGAAAAACTCATGGCCCAACGCGCCATATAGTAGTGGCCTGACTATGGTGATCTTAGGCCGGGGCAGCAAGGGCCGGAACCACTTCCCCTTGGCGAGATGCCTACGGGAAACCCTGATCATGCTACTTATGTGGATAGGGCAGAAGCTCGAACTCAAAGAAAAATGGCGCGATACGTCTCACCAAACCCTCAAAAACGGCAAGGCAATCTAAGGAATCCAGCCCGGGTTCCCCAATCTGCCCCGCGAGCTGCTCTACCAGTCGCTCCATGAACAGTTGAATCCTCCCTCCATGTCGAAGAGCCCGACAACATACTCGTGGTTAGGTATCCCCATAATGATAGGGACCCCCACCTGACTGATCCTATAGTGGCACCCATCTCCTGCCTCGAGGTGTTGGAAATGTGGCAGGTGGAAGTCCCACAAGATGGAAATCCATATCCCGCGTGGGTGGATGATATGCCTGCACCCCCAAGTTTGGGAAATACCACATTCTTGCACTTTAATTTGAAAGGGGACCCACCGCATCACCTGGACCACATTTCCTCCAGGTGTGGCCCCATGTTGGGGACCTGTGCGCAGCAAGAAGCCGCCAAGCTCCGATGTTTTGTGCAGACATTGGAGGGCCCTACGTTCGTCTAGTATAGCCAGCTCTCTATCGGATCAGTGACTACCTGGGAGGATATTCTCTGGAAATTCCTATACTAGTTCAGCTCCACCATGAAAAAGACCAGCATCACTGTCCTCTTGAAGTTCAAACAATGGCCTAATTAGCAAGTCGCGGTCCTAATCGCCCGGTGGAAGGGGCTCACATACTCCCTCGACATGCCACTGACTCAGGTGAAAGTACTAACAATGTGAATAGGGAATTTCAAAATAGATTTGGTTCCTTTACTGATCACTTAGAACTACATTGGAGGGTTCCAAGATTTCTTAGATAAGGCCCAACGCCTCGAGGAAGCTCTGCAACAGTCTAGTCAGGCTCATCCACTACCCCCTGTGATCCCAACCAGGAGGGATTCCAGAGTTGAGCCCACCGCGGTTATCGAGATAGAGGCCCCAAGTCAGCTAGTATTGCTACTAGTATCACCAGCTCTACAACCTCGCAGAGGCCCCCCACCTTAGGCATAGCCTCCTACACATGAGCGACTTCTTCAGAATTGGCATGTTCCCCCATGCAACGCGCTACCACCACATAGGCGGGATGATCAGGATCTGCCTCCTCAACAGGCCCTTCATGCCCCTCATCTGGGCCAGGATCCCAGAGTCCCCAATCCAGAAAGAAGGCACTGGACTTACTCGTTCAACGAGAATCAGGTCCCCGGTTACATCCGTAGTCCCCTAGAGTAGGGGATTGTGTGCTTACCCTAGTACAGAAAGCCAGAAAAGGCAAATCTCACTTATCACCCCAACTACAACCCCTATCACTAGATTCTAGGGCACACTCTCAAGTAGTGCTACATTTTTAATGACTGGAACCAATACCAGGTCAATAACAACATAGTCAGGTTGGTCCCAACCCCGGAACAAGTGGCAGGAGTCTTTTTGAGGTTAGAAAGTGGTAGCGACGATGAAGGCGAGTGGAAGCAGGTTCCTAGCCGCGGGTCCCAGACGTACGATGAATGGATGGCTCATAAAATGGTTTCCCATTCCCATTGTATTATTTGGGAATTCCTGAACCATCTGGAGCCTTTAGAAAATTCATCTAGTGCCTCCACGTCATCATCTCAGTCGACCTCTTCCCGGAAGAGCAAGTAGCGGCGGTGTAAGAAAAGCATCACACCCCTCCACTACCATCATCATCCCGCACTCTTAGTGACTTCACGCCCCCTAATATGGGGATCCCTCCTAGAATACTTATAGTGGTGGATGATTCATCAAGATATAGTCAGGGGTACACTTCGGTTAATACCATGGAGTTGGTAAATCCCTATATGACTCCCGATGAGGGGGAACGCCAGGTGAACCTCCCAAATGTCCCCGGTCGACGTCATCATCGACCGATTCGTGACTACATGGGTCATCAGGGTGAATTAGTTTCCACCTCCTGCCAAGCCATCCAAGATACTGAAACTAGACAGCAAGCCCATCAAAGAGCTCAAAATGCACAACCTCCTCATCTAGTGCCCTCAGATCTACCTCCAATAATGTGTGTTCTTCTAGATCAGGTAGAGCTGCCTTGTCCATACCATGTCTAGCCTCGCCCTAATACAGGCCAATCACAGTTTTCGGGTCCTCATTATGAAGCTATTCTCCATGCCTCGACTAGTTGGTAGCGGGATGCATCCAGTAGCAGCCAGTCGCTTGCCCAGCCACTAGGGCCCGCCATGCCTCCAATCGCAGAGTTGCCTCTCGTAAGCAGATGATCGCAAATGAAACGAAAGTATGATGTCTTCAAAAACCTTGACTGCATTCCAGTGAGGATTTATATCCTTGAGGCTCTTATCCCATCGTCTGAAATGCGTGAGGCGCTTTTCGAGGCCCTAAGGAGCCCCCTCCAGTTTGAGACAGAGGTAACAGCTATAGAAGCCTTCCACGCTGAGGCAATTGAGAATGTCGGGAGCCAAGAAGTTATATCGTTATCTATTGAAGACGAAGATCCCACTATACAGTGTCACATTCATCCACTATACTTCACTGGCGTGTTCAATGGCATGGAAGTCTGTCGATGTCTTGTTGACACATGTTCTGTGATTATCCTTATCCCGACTCGGACATTACGGAAGCTAGGGTTGTATGAGGATGATCTAACTCCCTCCAACCATAGAATCCTGGGATACGATAGGACCGAGTATACCCCTATCAGTATGATCCAATTGAATACCCAGTTTGATGGTTTTACTTCCAATACCGAATTCATGGTTGTCTCCCAGGACACCACAAACAACACATTCATGGGTATGCCATGGCACCACTTGCTTGCAGAGGTCCCATCATCATATCTCTAATGACTCAAATACTCCCTTAATGGTCGAGTAGGTGTGCTCCATGGAGATGCATCTCCTTTTTCCTCTTGTGAAGCCCATTATCTAGTCGTTGACTATTAAAAGAGAAAGGATAAGCATATTATGGAAAGTGAGGTTGAACCCGCCCCAGTCACAAGTGATCCCTGGGAAGGTCTGGATGATGCATAAATATTACATATACATCAGTTGGAAGACACGACCCTCGACATTGGGCAGTGACTGTTGTTTCGGGTACAAGAGGAAGGCATATCTATAGGTCTATGCAACGGCGTAAAATCACCTCTTACTCCTACACCAACCAGGCTCGGGTGATCCCAGAAACTCCTACCCTGATACAGTATAGGGACATCATGCTCATGGAGACGGTTGTATGCCACACATGTCTCATTTGTCATGCTGGAATCAACCAGCTCAAGACGACACACCTCTAGTACTTTGATGTCATTAAGCGTGGCCCCTAGGGCGGAAGACTGGATTTGATTGGATCAACTACCTTCATCGATATGGTCTCAATGGCGCATGGGTTTCTTGATGTGATGACCACTACCGACCAGGCCATCACCAGCATCCCATCGAGGCCTGGTGTCTCATAAGTGACTCCCCCCATGGAGGATCCATCCACATGTGGAGAAGAGGATCTATAGGATGATCCCCCCACCTTTGAAGAAGGCGTCTCTACCACGGTGGATGAACTAGTACCGGTGAACCTTGGTAGGGAGGCTGATCCGAGGGCCACATTGATCAGTGTCTCCATGTCCCTAGAGGAGCAGCAGCGGTACCTGAACTTCCTTATGCAGCACTGAGATGTGTTCTCCTAGAGTTTTGGCATGATGTCAGGACTAGATCCCCAGGTAGCAGTCCACCACCTTGGTCTCCCCACAAACCACCATAGGTTCAAGTTGCCTCCCAAAAAGATGCACCCCTCTCAAGGTTCCATGGTTGAGGTTGATGTTGACAAGATTATCAAATCCATCTTTGTCAAGGAATTATAGTACCCCGAGTGGATAACCAACATTATGCCAGTCAGGAAGAAGAACAGGAAGATCAGACTCTATATCGACTTCTGTGATCTCAATCGCCACTGTCCGAAGGATGATTTTCCCCTACCAGTGACAGGGTTGTTGATTGATTCTACGACCGGGATCCAAACCCCCTCTTTCATGGATGGGTATTCTGGGTACAACCATATCCCGATGGCCCCCGAAGAAGAGGATTCCCCCACTTTCAGGGCCCACCCAAGGTACTTTATATCACTAGGTTATTCCCTTTGTCCTGAAGGATACATGTGCCACCTATCAGCAGGACATGCATCGCATAATCAAGACAATTCTCGGAACACTAGTGGAGTGCTAGGTGGACGATCTGGTGGTCAAATCTCTCCAGCGCCAGGACCATCTCAAAGACCATGAGAAAGTGATCAGTTTTCATTGTTCCCTACACCTGAAGATGAAACTGCTTAAATGCGCCATCGGGGTCACCACCAGGATGTTTCATGGATTTTTTGTTAGATACCTAGGTATCGATATTGACCGAGAGAAGATAAAATCCATCCACATGATGACTCCCCTGAGTAATATTCCAGAGCTTCTAGGCCATCAAGGCCACTTAGACAATATACGATGATTCATTTCAAATCTAGCTGGAAAGTGTATGAAGTTTTCCTGGCTCACAAATAAAGGCTCTGCCTATGAATAAGATAAAGAGTGTCAGGCCGCCGTTGAGAAAATCAAGCAGTATCTACTCCAGCCTCTGGTCCTGATGTCACCTGTTTCTGGAAAGCCACTGGTCCTTTATGTGATCGCTCTAGACGGTCACTCGGCACCCTGCATGCCCAAAAGAACAATGAGGGGACAGAGAAGAGACTCTAATACCGCAGTCGCATGCTCCTCAATACGGAGACCAGATACTTCCCCATAGAAAAGAGTTATCTTCCGCTCGTGTTTTCCTTACAGAAGTAGCGACATTACCTGCACCACCACGATGTACATTAGGTCTCTCGGGTAGACCCACTAAAGTACATTCGGAACCACCCCATGTTGACTGGCCGACTAGCACGGTGGGCGGTGATCCTCCAGCAGTTATACATCAGGTTTGTACCTCAGAAGACTATCAAGGGACAGGCATTGGAAGACCTCCTAGATTCCCATCCAACCTTTGTGGATCAATCCCTAGACCTATATTTTCCGTATGAGGCAATCCTCTCAGTCGATCATGCCATTTCATGTTGGAAAATGCACTTATACGGTGCCTCCCGGTGCCCCTCTGATAGGAGGCACAATGATCCTAGGATCAACAGAGTGGGTCTGGGTATCTTCTTCATTACCCCGGCGCAAGCAGTTCTGCCATACTCATTCATGTTGTCAGAAGGCTTCACCCACAATGAGGCAGAGTATCTGGATCTCATCACTGGACTCGAGCTAGCCCTTGAGATCGATGTGCGCCATTTTCACATGAAAGCGGATTCTGAACTAGTCATTTTAACACCCCAAGCTTCTACGGTATGCTTCTTTTTGAATAATGTGATAGCGTGTGTTGTACGCAACATCGAGTTCTAACACACATCACAACCGATCAAACTAGCCATTATGAATAGTAATACCTACATTTTGAAATTTTACCTCTCAAAATGGACTTCATTTTTGGATTCAGAGTATCTAATTGAGCCTAAGGTGAAATTTTGTTACTTTTTGGATAACTTTAATATTTTGATGAATAGTGAAAATTAATAAATTATAATTAAAAACAACTTTTTTAATCAAAATAATTAATAGTGAAAAATTATGATTTTGAGTGGTTTTAATGTATATTTAGAATATATTTTTACCATTTAATACAATTTTGGTCATTGGACATAATTTCACAATTAAACCGAACATAAACAAGTATCAATCTTTTGATAGTTATTATATCATAAAAACACGCTTTTTGTTTTGACAGTGGGAATTAATTTTAAATTAATTTATTCCACTTCTGTCTTTTGAATTTGGAAAAATGGATTCCATATTTGGAATCAGGATGTTCAAATTGTGTAAATATGTAACTTTTATTTTTAGACATTTTGAATAATTATTTCGGTAAATATTTTATTTACCATGGTTAAAGGGTAAATCCAGTAAATAAGGGTTAAAAAATAATATTATAATAATAAAAAATTACCATAAAACGTGTCTTAACCTTATTGGTTGATACATGTTCGACCATGGGCATCATTGGGTCGATTTTGGGACCCCATGGTGCCACTTGTAAGTGATAGGGACACTTTATTTTAATTAATTTAAAATGAATACAAAAATGACAAAAACATATATCTTTTAAAAAAACAATTTTTTTCATAGGGTTATATATGTTTGATTTTTTACTATATATATTCATTTGAAATATAAAAATATTTCCTACATAATGGTATTTTATTTATAATTTTTTGACATTAAATAATTTAATTTATTTATGACACAATGGTGATGCAGTAATTACAATAATAGAGAAAAATTAAAATGATTGATATTGTAGATACTCAAATAAATATTATATGAGACTTTTTATGAATTACACTAATTTTATAGTTTAATATGACATGTTAGTATTGATGTAATTAAATATTTTCTAATTAATCATTTTTTTATGGTTTTTACAAAAATCAATTATTGAATAGTTTCAAAATTGACATAAAAGAGTTTTTAAAACAAATATTATATTATTAATTGATATTAAATTCGTAAAAATCAAAGGTTAGGCCAAGAGACTTATATAATGATAGGTGTATCATTAATGTACCACTTGGGGATCGGATGGATGTTTATAGTAAGTTTAATAACCATAAAATATAAAAATACAAAGAGACATTGTAAAAGTGAAACTAATTAACTAAGAGTTAATACTTAAATATAATGTTAATATAGTAACCCAAACCTGTCTAAAATATATTGGTTGAGTGGTTTTCGACCCATCCCCACCATAACCTTTTAATAATCCACTTTTTAGCCATTAGAACCTGAATATGAATTTATTGTAAAATAATATTTCTAGCTTTTCCAAAGGTGCCCCTCACCCCTCTTATAAAAGGGCACTCTCCCTTCTCATTAACTCACACCTTCTAAGGCTTTTGGGTCGGCCAAAATCTGCCTAAATACTCTATCCACTTCCCTCAATTCATCCTAGAGTCTGTACTTTAGTCAGAAAGCCAACTTAAGGATCCCTTTTGATCAAATCAAAAGGATGAAACCGAAGAAGAGGTAATGATTTCACCACCCTTTTTCAAGTTCCTTTCTTCTTCCACTCTTCTTTCTTTTTTATTACCATTCTAAAATAATAACTCCAGTATCTTATATATACTTGGATTTTATTATAAATATGGTACAATCATATTCAGTATTATATCCATCCTTTGAATAACATTTCATCATACGTGCGTACGTACGGCTTACCGTCTCCACGTCGTGGTGTAATTGATATTCAATAAATTATTATTTGGATGGGTATAATAATGATGTGTAATTCATGTAAATAATAAAGGTATCGTGATAATTATTCTGTATATATGATATACCAATCCAATTTTATATTATTTTAATATTAAAAGAATGATATTGTCGCTCGTGCGTACGTACGGACTGCCGTCTCCACGAACACGATGAGATTCATTCTCCATCGTATCCATTCAAGTATAATTATCATTTGAGGATTTAAAAATAATGTTTAAGGACTTGATATCATTCTGGATATGATTAATATACAACATATCCATGATAAACACGACTTTCTTAACAAAACATATAAAAGAAAATGAGTAAGTTAACACCCAAAACAACGATAATACTAAGATATTATTAACAAATCAATGTTAAAAAACATATATGATATCATATTAATATATATGATTATTTTATAATTTAATAACAATTATTTCACCATTATACAGGAGGTTAACCTACCCCAACCAAGGAAAAGTACAATGTAAGGGTTATTTCACAATCTCTTCCTTATCCGAGGTTGTTTATACGTAATAATTTACTAGGCGCTCTTTATCATCCACATCCATGTTTCTTAAAAATGTTTTTCAAAACATTTTTACTATTTAAGAGAATATGGGTTAAAGTCATTTATTCCCTTGTTTGAATTTTGATAAGAGTTTTAAAAAAGAATCTTTCTGTCGTTTTCCAAACAAGGTGCTTTTAATCCTTTTCCACAGAATCAAGGTAAAAATGTTTTTTATCTTATACGGTGGGTGCGGCTATTTTCCGCCATTATAAAATCGTCGAATCTTCCCTTACAAGATTATAAGAATATTTTCAATGAAAATGTTTTATTTTATAAATATACGACTCATAAATTATTTCAAAATAGAAAGACATATTTCTCTAAAAAGTGTTTTGATTTCATCTATGTCAACATCCTTTGATGGATTTTACGCTTATTTAAAGTTGATTTATTATGATACAAAACTTCTATATTTTATTGAAGGTTTTGTGATTTGTTTGACTGTGAATGTGCTATTTTTATACCATTCATGGTTTATTGTGAAAGTATTGACATTTCGTATGCTGTTTTTAATACGAATGTTTATGTTATGTTTAATCCTTTTCATATGGGAATGCATTGGAATTAATATGTGACGGGTGGAGCCCGATATAGCTCCTCGATGCATCAGTAGGTATCATGAGACAAAGTAGTGTCTTGACACAATGCCTTGGAAAAATCATATTTGTAGTCTCGGCATGAGGCCTTGGCTATGTGTTTATGATATTCTGGCATTATGCATTCCATTATTATGAAAGTGGTTATTGATATTGCAAGTGATTATTCGATTAGTAGAATATCCATGTGAATAAGTAAATGATATTATTTCATTTTATTTTTTCCATACTCTGTTGAAGTTCATGTTTAAAAGGATTTTGTTTTAGTTATATGTTGCCTTAAATGTTTTTTCTTATTTATGAAAGTTTCCGCTATATTGTTATCCTTACTGGGCATTTGACCTCACCCCTTTTCTATTTTTTATTTTTCCTAGGATGTGAAGAAGTAAATTATGAATGACCTGCATGGATATTATGAGGGGATAATAGTGAGGTCTATGGAGACAATATGTTTTTGTAGTAGTTTTTCACTTTAAATATAATGTAAAAATTTATGAATATATCTAGTGTTTCCAAGGCTACTAAACCAATCGGTCTTTCGAGATTTGACATTTATTGTGATCCTTCCAATGTTATGTAATAATGCACTAACTCTGTGTAACTAGGGTCGGGGCGTTATAGTTGGTATCAGAGGAAGTTTATTACAAACCTTGGAAGCTAGATTTAGATAAACTCTGATTAGAGAACATAGTACTAAGATGGACTTTGAGATTTGTATAGAAGAAATTACTAGAATTTTGGAATTGTAGAGATTTTGTGAGTTTTCTGAGAAATACATCCCTGTCTGGATATCAGAAGTTAGAGGCGGCTCTGGCATAGATGTACCTAGGGGTAAAACCCAAAAACACCACTTTGAGCGAGAATCGAACGGGAACTGGTGCACGACAACGGGCCATACTGCACTCTTGGTTACAACACTCCCGAGGGATATTCTTAGGATAACTCTCATTTTCATTAAAAATCATTATGAAGGGTTTATGAGTATATACGTCCTAAAAGAAATTTTTTTTATGATTATGGTTTATATCCATAAATAGTTTAATTTATGTTAAGTGTTTTATAAGTATGGAATTATGTATTTTGATTCACAAACTGATCTAGTTTATTCCATTGTTTAGAAATGGTACCTAGTGGAAGAAATGGAAACCGTATCAATGCACACACTCCATGTAGGGATTTCCCTCCTGCTCAAGATAATTATAGTGGAGCTGGTGATGCAACTGGTGCTGATCAGCTAATCACCATACTGAGACAACTCACTCGGGTTATGAATAATAACCATACCCGTATGGAGCACCCTGATCCGCACAATGGAGGATCAATGTTAGATATATTCATGATGAAACAACCACCAATGTTAAATTGGAGTACAAATCCCTTAGTAGCTGAGCAATGGATAAATTCCCTAGAAAAAATATTTCAGGCTTTAGGGAGTAGTGAAAGGGAAAAAGTTATCATGTGAGTTTACCGCCTCACTGGAGATGTTGATCAATTGTGGTCACTGATTCAAAACACAAAGGAAGATGATGAAGTATCAAATATGGAATAGATGGAGTTCAATGATCTGTTTTTAGAAAAATACTTTCCTCGTGACTATCGAGCAGATATGGAAAGGCAATTTCTGAGTCTGAGACAAAAGGAGGATGAGAATGTCGCAAAATATGAGGCTAACATTACACGGTTAGCAAGGTATGCAGGAGATTATATACGTGACCCAAGAAATAATATTGATCGTTTATTTGATGGGTTAAAACCATTTCTCCGTCGAGCATTAGTCTCACAATCCTTCTCGTCATACTAAGACATTGTCTCATGTGATATCAAGACAGAGAAAGAATTCTAAAAGTCTTATGACTTTAAAGCAAAGCAAGAGAAGAAGAGATCTACTGATCAATCTGGGAATGGAAATAAGGGGAAGAAGGGAAAGGTTGAATATCCATCCTGTGGTAAATGTGGGAAGAAACACCCCGATACTTACTTGAAGGGTATGGGTGTCTGTTACAAGTGTGGTGAAAAAGGCCACCAAGCTCGTGATTGCAAAGGGAAGAAGGAAGCTACCAATGTTAAGTGTTTCAATTGTAGGGAGATGGGAAATTATGAAAATGAATGTCCTAATCATCAGGGGAACTTACCTCAGAAAAGGCCAAGGGATCAAGGCCAAGATTTTTCTATCACTACTGCTGAGGTAGAAGCTCCAAAAGACGTGGTGGCAGGTAATTTAATTATTTCCTCAAGTTTAGCAAATGCATTATTTGATTCTGGATCATCGCATTGTTTCATATCTTTCTAGTTTGCTAAGAAAATTAGATATTTCCAATTTGATTTAACTAGGGAGTTGTCAGTTAAAACTCCTAAGGGAAGTATCATTGCAACAAATTTTTGTGAATCAGTCTCCATTAGAGCACATAAATGTTCTTTATCCTCTGATCTCATCATCATACCTATCATTTAATTTGATATAATCCTCGTTATGGATTGGATTTCAAATTATGATGCGAAAATTTATTGTAAGAAGAAGGAGGTTACAATTTTTGATGATGATGATAAGGACCACCTTATCTTTAGAGCAGAATCGTCACCACCTAATTCTTATCTAGATCCACCCCCAGTAGCTCAACTAAATTCAATTATTAGGGAGGAATAGAATGAAATGACTGTGGGTGAGGAATGTAATGTTCAAATAGATGATTTACCTATTGTGAAAGAATATGTAGATGTATTTACAGAAGATTTACCTGGACATCCACTAGAACGAGAAGTTGAGTTTTCCGTTGATTTAATTCCTGGATCAAGGCCTATATCAAATACCCTATATAGAATGGCCACTATAGAATTAGTTTAACTAAAGAAAAAACTAGAGTAATTGAGAAATAAAGGATTTATTCTCCCTAGTGTTTCTCCATGGGGAGCCCCCGTTCCTTTCATTAAAAAGAAATATGGATCTATAAGGTTATGTATCGACTATAGGGAGATCCATGCTATAACAATAAAGAACAAGTATCCCCTACCTCACATTGATGATTTAGTTGACCAAATGCATGGATCTCAATACTTTTCAATGATTGACCTTCGATCTGGATACCATCAGTTGTGTGTAAAGAAGGAAGACAGTCCAAAGGCAGCATTTCGAACCAGGTACGGGCATTACGAGTTTACTGTAATGCGTTTTGGATTGACTAATGCACGCTCTGTATTCATGGATCTGATGAATAGAGTTTTCAAGGAATATCTCGATGAATTTTTGGTGGTATTTATTGATGATATCTTGGTATACTCCAAAATCTACGATGATCATGAAAATTACATGGGCATTATCCTGAAGACTCTGAGAAGACATGAATTATATGGGAAGTTTAGCAAGTGTGAATTCTGGCTTTATGAGATTTCTTTTCTTGGCCATATTGTTTCTAAATATGGAATCTCTGTTGATCCATTTAATACCAAAGAATTCCAAGAATGGCCATCACCTATGAATATTACTGAGGTACTTATTTTTATTGGTTTAGTAGGTTATTATCGACATTTCATCCAGAATTTTGCCTGATTGGATAACCCATTAACGAAGCTCACACGTAAAGGGGTTAAATTTGTTTGTACAAAAGACTGTGAATAATTTTTCGAAGAACTGATGAAAAGATTAGTCAAAGCTCCTACATTGACTCTACTATCGGGGAATGCTGGGTTCGTTTTTTATAGTGATGCTTTGAAGAAATGACTTGGTTGTGTCCTAATGCAGAATGATAGAGTTATTGCCTATGCATCACAGCAGTTGAAAATTTATGAGAAAAAATGTCCTACTCATGATCTCGAGTTAGCAGCTATGATCTTTTCTTTAATGAAATAGAGGCACTACCTCTATAGTGAAAAATGTGAGATTTATACTAATCACAAGAGTTTAAAGTATATTTTATCACAAAAAGAACTCAACATGAGGCAAAGGAGATAGATTTAATAACTCAAGGATTATGATTGTACGATACACTACCACCTAGGGAAAGAAAAAAAGGTGGCAGATGCTTTGAGTAGAAAAGACCATGGAGTTTTGAACAATATGAGAATTGAAAGGGACCAAATTTTCATGGATCTAGTGAAGATGGACATCGGAATAACCAGGAAAGGTGAAACATCAATGCTTTTTCAAATGGTTTCCAAACCATCTTTACTAGAAAGAATTAAGAGTTCTCAGACTGATGATGAAGAATTTCAAAATAAAATTAAAGCTGTGAATGATGAGAGATTGAGAGACCTTGTGTATGAAGAAGGAATTTTAAAATTTGGGAAAAGACTTTGTGTTCCCGATATACCTGATCTTAAAAGAGAATTAATGGATGATGCTCATAGTTCCAATTTCTCTATACACCCTGGGAGCACCAAAATGTATAGAGATTTGAAGGAACATTTTTGGTGGGACAACATGAAGAGGGAAATTGATGATTTTGTGTCAGGATGTATGGTTTGTCAAAAAGTGAATGCTGGAAGGAAATAGCCTGGTGGAGTCATGAAACCTCTTCCCATACCGGAGTGGAAATGGTACAATATTACGATGGAAATTGTCATGGGGCTACCAAAGACTCCTAGAAGGAACGATACAATATGGGTTATTGTTGATCTTTTTACCAAGTCATCAAATTTTCTTACTATAAGCGAAGATCTACCACTGGAACGTCTAGCAAGACTATATATTAATGAAGTTGTGAGACTTCATGGAGTACCCCTATCGATTGTTTCAGATCATGATCCCTATTTTACTTCAAGATTCTGGAAAAGTCTTCAGAAATCCATGGATACTAAAATTCATTTCAGCACTGCCTACCACCCTCAGACAGATGGACAATCAGAACTAACTATTCAAAACATAGAAGAAATTTTGAGATCCTGCTCACTTGACTTTCAGGGTATGTGGGATCAATATTTACCTCTGGTAGAATTTTCCTATAACAATAGCTTCTATTCGAGTATTAAGATGTAACCATGTGAAGTTTTATATGGAAAGAGATGTCGCACACCAACCTGTTGGGATGATGTTGGTGAAAGGAAACTTGTAGGCCCAGAACTGGTGGAGGAAATGATGGAGAAGGTGAAGGTAATCGAAAATTACATCAAAGCAGCTCAAAGTAGGCAGAAGAGCTATGCTAATAATCGAAAAAAGGATTTGGGATTTCATGTCGGTGATCATGTTTTCCTGAAGGTATCTCCTTGGAAGGGAGTCATATGTTTTGGTAAGAAAGGTAAATTGAGTCCCAGGAACATCGGACCATTCGAAATTCTTGAACGAATTGGTGTTGTAGCTTACCGATTGGCAATGCCGCCAAGTCTCTCAAAAGTTCACGATGTGTTCCACGTATCTCTATTAAGGAAATAAATGTCTGACCCAACGCATGTACTCACCGACGGGGAATTGGAACTAGAACCCAATCTGTCATATTGTGAAGAGCCCGTCAAGATTATTGATATGAGAAAACAAGTTCTGAGAGACCGGACGACGAGTCTGGTAAAAGTTTTGTGGAGAAACTATTAGATGGAAGAGGCAACGTGGGAACCCGAGGAACTTATGATGAAGAACCACCCGAGTCATTTCATGCGGTAATATTCTAGATATTTCTAGGATGATATTATTTGTAGGAGGGTAGAATGTAACACCCCAAGCTTCTACGGTACGCTTCTCTTTGAATAATGTGATAGCGTGTGTTGTACGCAACATCGAGTTCTAACATACACCACAACTGAGAAAACTAGCAGTTATGAATATTAATACCTACTTTTTGAAATTTTATCTCTGAAAATGGACTTCATTTTTGGATTCGGAGTATCTAATTTAACCTATGTTGAAATTTTTGTACTTTTCGGATAACTTTAATATTTTGATGAATAGTGAAAATTACTAAATTATAATTAAAAACAACTTTTTTAACCAAAATAATTAATAGTGATAAATTATGAATTTGAGTGTTTTTAAAGTATATTTAGAATATATTTTCACCATTTAATACAATATTGGTCATTGGACATAATTTCACAACTAAACCGAACATAAACAAGTATCAATCTTTTGATAGTTATTATATCTTAAAAACACGCTTTTTGTTTTGACAGTGGTAATTAATTTTAAATTAATTTCTGCCACTTCTGTTCTTTGAATTTGGAAAAATGGATTCCATATTTGGAATCAGTATTTTCAAATTGTGTAAATAAGTAAATTTTATTTTTAGACATTTTGAATAATTATTTCAGTAAATATTTTATTTACCATGGTTAAAGGGTAAATCCAGTAAATAAGGGTTAAAAAATAATATTATAATAATGAAAAACTATACTAAAGTGTGTCCTAACATTATTGGATGATACATGTTCGACCATGGGCATATTTGGGTCGATTTTGGGACCCCATGGTGCCACTTGTATGTGATAGGGTCACTTTATTTTAATTAAGTTATAATGAATACAAAAATGACACAAGCATATATCTTTTAGAAAAAAAAATTTATATAGGGTTATATGTGTTGGATGTTCGACTACAAATATTAATTAGAAAGAAAAAAAGATTTCCTACGTAATAACATTTTATTTATAATTTTTAGACATTAAATAATTTAATTTATTTATGACACAATGGTGATGCAGTAATTACAATAATAGTGAAAAATTAAAATGATTGATATTTTAGATACCCAAATAAATATAATTTGAGACTATTTATGAATTACACTAATTTTTTATATTAATAGGAAATGTTAGTATTTATGTAATTAACTTTTTTCGAATTAATCATTCTGTTATTATTTTTACAAAAATCAATTATTTAATAGTTTCAAAATTGACATAAAAGAGTTTTTAAAGAACATATTATATTATTAATTGATATTAAATTCCAAAAAATATAAAGTTCGTACAAGAGACTTATATCCTGATAGTTTTATCATTAATTGACCACTTGGTTGTCTCTTGGATGTTTATTGTATGTGTATTAACCATATAATATAAAAATACAAAGAGACATTGTAAAAGTGAAACTAATTAACTAAGAGTTAATACTTAATGATAAGTTTAATATAGTAACCCAAACCTGTCTAAATTCTATTGGTTGAGTGGTTTTAGACCCATCCCCACCTTAAACTTTAAATAATACACTTTTTAGCCATTAGAAACCGAATATGAATTTACTATAAAATAATGTTTCAAACTTTTCCAAAGGTGCCCCTCACCCCTCTTATAAAAGGGAAGTCTCCCTTATCATTAAATCACACCTTCAAAGCCTTTTGGATCGTCCACCCTCTACCCAAATACTCTCTCAACTTACCTAACTTCATCATAGAGGCATTCCTTTAGTCATAAATCCATCTTAAGGAGCCCTTTTGATCAAATCAAAAGGAAGAACCCGAAGAAGAGGTAATGATTTCACCACCCTTTTTCAAGTTCCTTTCTTCTTCCACTTCTTCTTTCATTTTTATTAACATTATAAAATAATAACTACTGTATATTATATATACTGTGATGTTATTATAAATATGATACAATCATATTCAGTATTCTATCCATCCTTTGAATAACATGTCACCATACGTGCGTACGTACGGATTACCGTCTCCACGTCGTGGTGTAATTGTTATTCAATAAATTATTAATTTGATAGGTATAATAATGATGTGTAATTCATGTAAATAATAAAGTTAACATGATAATGAATCTTTATATATGATATAGAATCCAATTATATATTATTTTAATATCAAAAGAAGGATATTATCGCTCATGCGTACGTATGGACTACCGTCTCCACGAACGTGATGAGATTCATTCTCCATCGTATCCATTAAAGTATAATTATCATTTGATGATTTAAAAATAATGTTTATGTACTTGATATCTTTCTGGATATGATTAAGATACAACCTATCCAGGAAAAACATGGCTTATGTAACAAAACATATAAAAGAAAATGAGTAAGGTAAGACCCAAAACAACGATAATACTAAGATATTATTAACAAATCAATGTTAAAAAATCATATATGATATCATATTAATATATATGATTCTTGTATAATTTAATAAAAATTATTTCACCAGTATACAGGAGGTTAACCTACCCCAACCAAGGAAATGTACAAGGTTAGGGTTATTTCACAATCTTGTCATCATCCGAGGTTGTTTATACGTAATAATCTACTGGGATCTCTTTTTCATCCACATCCAGGTTTCTTAAAAATGTATTTCAAAACATTTTTAATATTTAAAATAATATGGTTTAAAGTCATTTATACCTTTTTTTGACTTTTTATATGATTTTTATAAAGGAATCATTCTGTCATTTTCCAAACAAGGTGCATTTTAACCATTTCGATAGAAATAAGGTAAGAATGTTTTTTTACCTTCTACGGTGGGTACAGCCCTTTTCTGCCATTATAAAATCGTCGATGATTCCCTTAAAATATTATAACAATATTTTCATAGAAAATGTTTTATTTTATAAATATATGACTCTTAAATTATTTCAAAATAAAAAGACAAATTTCTCAAAAAAGAGTTTTGATTTCATATATGTCAACATCCTTTGATGGATTTTACGCTTATTTGAAGTTGATTTATTATGATACAAAAATTCTATATTGTATTGAAGGTTTTGTGATATTTTTGACTGTGAATGTGCTATTTTTATACCATTCATGGTTTATGGGGAAAGTATTGACATTTCGTATGCAATTTTTAATATGAATGTTTATATTTTGTTTAAACATTTTCATATGGGAATGCATTGGACATAATATGTGACGAGTGGAGCCTGCTATAGCTCCTCGATGCATCGGTAGGTCTCTTGAGACAAACTAGTGTCTTGGCACAAGGCCTTGGAAAAATATTATTTTTAGTCTTGGCACGAGGCCTTGGCTATGTGTTTATAATAGTCTGGCATTATGCATTCCATCATTATGAAAGTGATTATTGATATTGCATGTGATTATTCGATTAGTAGAATATCCATGTGAATAAGTAAATGGAATTATTTCATATTATTTTTTCCATACTATGTTGAATTTCAAGTTTAAAAGGAATTTGTTTTAGTTATACATTGCCTTAAATGTTTATTCTTATTTATGAAAGTTTTCGCTATATTGTTATCCTTACTGGGCATTTGACCTCACCCCTTTTCTATGTTTTATTTTTCCCAAGATGTGAAGAAGTAAATTATGAATGACCTGTAGGGATATTATGAAGGGATAATAGTGTGGTCTATGGAGGCAATATTTTGTTGTAGTAGTTTTTCACTTTATGATGTAATGTAAAACATTATGAATATATCTAGTGTTTCCAAGGCTACTAAACCAATCGGTCATTCGAGATTTGAACTTTCTTTTGATCATGCCAATGTTATGTAATAATGCACCGACTCTAGGTAATTGGGGTTGGGGCGTTACAGTCATCAAGATGTTCAATGGTGACTATTTTTTCAGAAAGCCGGAGCTTGTGCCATTATTGGAGTTCACCCTCCGTATAATGGCCCAGTTCCCTTCTCGACTAGAGTTTACCCATGTCCCTAGGTCACAGAATAGTCGACCGAACTCTTTGGCCGACCTAGCCATGTCACTTGCAGAACTCGAGCAGGATGATCTGATTATACATGTGGCACACTGGAGAGTCATCACCCCCGTCACCCCAGAAGATGACGATGGCCTGCGGGTAAGACATCTTACTGCCGAATCATCCACGTAAGGAGCCCCGGGTTCTTTTGATGCAGTGGTTGAAGACACTCCCAACTGGAGGGCACATTTTGTCGAGTATCTCCAAAATGGTCACCTCCCAGATGATCGGGTCGAGCACGAGCAATTATGACACCGCACACTGCAGTTTACCCTCAATATTGGTTCCATTCTTGAGCGGATCCTTTACAAGCGGGGTTTCGATGGTGTTTTACTCCGTTGAATTCAAGGAGTTGATATTTCATAGGTCATGCAAGAGGTTCATGCCAGTTCCTACGGTGCCCACCATCCTAGGCCAAAGTAGTCCCATAAGATCTGATTACTGGGGTACTTCTAGCCCTCATTGATCCATGATTGTATTCGGTTTTCCATTTGATGCCACATGTGCCGAGTTCATGCTAACTTCCCAAATCGGCCGCCATGGCCTCTCTACTCCACCAAGTACTCTTGCCCATTTTCGGTGTGGGGACTCGATGTCGTGGGACCATATCCACCGGTGACAGCTCGCTAGTGTATGTTCATCCTGATCACTATTGATTTCTTCTCCAAGTGGGCAGAGGTCGTTCCACTCCAAGAGGACAAGTCCCGTTCCATCGTTGACTTCATGTGCCCCAATATCATCCACCATTTTGGATTCTCTCACGCTGTCCTCACTGATAATGGAACCAACTTCTCAGCTGTCGAGCTGATGAAATTGTACGCCATGTACAATATCTGTTCGAACCATACCTCTCACTGTCACGCGCATGAAATTGAACTGATCGAGGCTTTCAACAAAACCCTCTCTAACATTTTGAAGAAAATGGTTGTTAAGAACAAGAATATTCGGCTAGACAAGTTCCCCAACGCCCTCTGGCTGTATCAGACGATGAGTCGCAATTCCACATTGGTGTCCCCATATTCCCTTGTGTATGGGGATGAGGCCATCCTGCCCATTGAGATTCAGCTGCCTCCATTTTGCACTGCAATCTTTGACTAGTAGGTGCTAGATAAGGTGTCTGAAATCCTTTTGGATTAATTGGAATCACTCGATGAGAATAGGAATTGTGCCCTGCACAATCTAGAAAGTCATCAAAATAAGATACCCAGAGCCTTCAACCAGAAGGATCGCCTTCCCTCTTTTCAGCAAGGCGACCTGGTTTTGTCCCTCCGAGTGCCAGTGATGCCTAGTAGGAAACCACCCTTTTAGAGCCCAAATGGGATGGACCTTACATTTTTAATAAGATATACCCCAATGAAGCATACTCCTTGGTGACCTTGGATGGTGAGTGCTTAACTCCTCCCACCAATGCCAATTTCCTCAAGTAATACTTTTCCGGAGCTTCTAGGTCTCAGATGACCATAAACTACACCCCAGTCCTGCACGAACTTAAACATTATGGTCTTACATGACCTTATATTGGACGGTCCCGCATGACCATAAACTACACGATGTTCCTACACGACCTTAAACTGTCCAGTTCTGCATGAATTTAAACTACAACATTGTCATGTACGATGTTAAATTGCATCATCATCCGTCATGACATTAAACTGCTCATCTTGTCCCACATGACAATAAACTGCAAAATGGTCTGAGCACTATGACCCTAAACTAATATCTCCTTCATCTTCACTACAAGAGGGTAAACTGAAAGCTTATCAGACCTTCCTGACCGAGGCCCTGTCTCAGGCCCCATGGCCTTCCCCGACCCATGATCTCTTGTGGGATTGTATGGTGTGATGTGGGATTATGTAATAATTCATGTCAGGTTGTTCACTGCGTCGTACACATCCCCTGATGAGATGTGTTTCATCATCCCACATGACATTAAATTGTGCTTTTAGAACTACGTATGGCTTGATTACCATCCTCATGGGATATGTAAGAACACTCAGACATCTCGTCTTGAGCACAACCCCGATCTCTTCTCATTGATTGTCCCCCTGGGTATAGTTTCCTCGGAGGTTCCTCTCATGATGTGGAGTAGGCTTCCTTAGCACCACTCATACGAGGATTATAATGGTTTCACCATATTCCTACTCCAATTCTTCTATCCTCCCAGGAATTTACAACATGACGTTAAACGAAATGGAAACTTGAAAACTATGTGTGTCTTGATGCCTATATTCATGGGATATGTAGGAACGCCTAGAAATGTCGACTGTTGGCCCAGCAAAAAAGCCAAAAGCGTCCACTTGGGTCAAGACATATGGCAGGGTGCATACTTTTGCACCAATTTACGTCGAGCAAGCCTTGATCCGGCCGTAGGCCCCATTCTTTGGAGAGGTTTGCCTCTTTCATAGATGGGTACCACTATGCTTCAACAAATACTTGACTGGGATTCCCTCACCTTCCCCATTTGGAAGGACCCCTGAACAGTATGGATACGAGGCCTAAGGGCCCTCATACCATTTCAGGCCAATGCCTTTGAGGGTGCCGAGCAACAAGTCGATACAAATCCCACGTTGCGACTATGGTCAAAAGTAGATGCTCATTTGTTTCTTCCATATCTGGTCACCATAGGAACGCTCTGTTTCGAACATGGTCAACAGTCAACCTAGATCTTTGGGTCCACCCCATGGTGTCCCAAACATCGAGTGTAGTGATTATGTTATGACTAGTCCCGATGCAACGAACACTTTCCTCACAGGGCAAACTATCTGGCCCCTGACCCCGGTTCTCTATGATGAGAGTTTTCATTACGGTGTGGTATTATGTCCTCATTCATGTCAGGTTACTCGCTATACCGTACACATCCCTCAAAGAGACTCCTTATCCAGCCTTCATCCTCACTGCACGATGATAAAATGCAAGCTAGTCAGGCCTTCCTGACAGAGGCCCAGCCTCAGGCCACATGGCATTTCCTGGCCCCAAGACCCCGTCCTTTGGGCCCTTGGCCCTCATCCTTACAAGAAGACATTAAAAGGCATGCTGGTCAGGCCTTCTTGACCAAGGCCCAGCCTCAGGCCCCTTGGTCTTCTCGGGCCCCTTAGCCCAAGTTCATACCCGGAGTGTACGGTGTGGTGTGGGACTATTTCCCCATTCACGTTGGGTTACTCATTGTTCCGTACACCTCCCTTTTCCTTGGAATCCTCTTCCCCAGCCCTCATCCTCACTAAAAGACATTAAACTGCGAGTAGGCCAGGTCATCCATACCAAAGCCCAACTATCAGGCCCTTTGTCCTTTCTGGTCCCCTGGACCAGGTTCTCTCTTACGGGATTGTGTGGTTTTGTGTGGGATTACATCCACATTCACGTCAGTTTACTCTACAAGCCGTACACGCCCTCTTTAGATTATCCTTTCCCCTGGGTATCTTTGAGAACATTTTGTGGCTTGATTCCCATCTTTAAGGGATACATAGGACCACCCGAATGTCTAGGTTTCGGGTCCATCCCCATCATCCTGAAATCTCCATCCCACCTTGGCCCATTGGCCTACCATTCCCCAAATAGGGGAGTATGTATCATGTTATGGGATTAATTACTCATTCACTTCAGGCATGTAATGACTACACCAAGTAAATCTCCCTCCTGATCCGCTTCGTCGACCCGTTTCGACGGTTCACCAATGTGCCTATGGGTACTCTAGTTTAGTACCTGGAATGATGGGTTCTACTCGGACATGTTCTCACCAACTTTCCAGGCTTTGTGTTCCCCTTCATCAGGGCTTTTAATCATTTTTCACACCCAGAGGGACCCCCAAGAATGGACTAGATACCATGCCTACGGTCTCTCCTACACTTACAAGCCAACACCCCCGTGGGTTTTGGAAAAAAATTATACAAATCCCATGTTGTAAATTTGGTCAGCAGTCGATGCTCGTTTTTTGTTCCAACATCAGGCTAACGCGATATGGATATTTTTTTTCCTCCACGGTTATCAGTTCTCCTCCATCGCCATGCCAACCCCACTAAGCCCAAAATGATGGTTACATGATTCACATCCTTCTGAACCCCATCATGTCCAATATTATCTTAAAAGATCTTGATATTATTCCCTAGTGTTCATTTTCACATTAGGAGGACAAAAGCCATGGTAAGGGTGTCCTTCAGGGCCCTAAACCGTCTTTCCATTGATGGACGTTCTAGGTATTGCAATATGGATCTTACTCCCTTGTTTCCCACAACGATTTTGACTCACGTGGGTTTAGCGATTGGGTTGAAGTCTGTGCTTACTTGGAAAACTTCCATCCACCCATGGTCCGAGCTCTATGTCCATAAACAATGATCTCCCAAGAACTTTGTACAGCTTGATTCCCATCCTGTTGGGATATATAGGAACACCCAGACCTGGGTCCTGCCAGAGATTTGATAATTTTCCTTTTTTGTCCCGCCCTTTGGATGTTGACTATGGGACCGTGTGGCATGGTATGGGATTACATCTTCATTCATGCCGAGTTTGCAATAGTCACACCACATGAACACCATTATATGATTTATCCCTCCTATTTCATGTTCTGCATGACATTAAAAAGTACCCACAAGAACTATGTGTGTCTTGATTCACATCGTTATGGGATACGCAGGACCACCTGAATGTCTAGACTTCGGGTCCTGCCCCATCTATTAGAGATCTCCTGATCTCCAAGTCACCTAGTCCCCTTGGCCTATCATTCTCCATAAGGGGGATATATAGGTGTGATACATGGTTTTTGGTGCTATTCCCCCCTTCTCCCGCAAACCCTCAATCTCTTGGACGCCCTCAAGTTGAGTCATGTGCATCTGTTAAGAGTACTCTGTTTTATTACCAAGAGAGTCAGATTCTACTGGGAAAGTTCCTTCCACTTTTCAAGATTTGAGTTCCCATTCATTGGGGCTTTCATCTCCTATCACACCCAGAGGGACCCCCAAGAACTTCCTAGATACCAATTCTATGGGATATCCTACCATTACAGGCCAATGCCCACGATCGTTTTGCACAACAAATTGACTCAAATCCCATGTTGCGAACTTGGTCAGCGGTCGATGCTCATTTTCCCCCCCATTTCAGGCTAACACGGTAGGATGCTGTGTTGAGAACATGGTTAGCAGTAATCCTCCATCGTCAATCCATCCCCTTCAGGCCTTGAATGTTGGTTGCATGATTCACATTATGTTCCACCACATCGTGTCCAGATGGAATCTTGACACTCATGGATTTATCCCTCAGTGCACCTTTTCACATCAGGGGGGCAAGGCTGCAATATGGCATCCTTCGGGGCTCCCATGGTCTGATCTCTAAGACCATAAACTAAGATCTCCCTAGAAATATGTTTTTCTTGATTCCCATCCTCATGGTATATATAGGACTTCCCAGACATCTCTTCTTTGGGTCTAGATGATTGGGAGCTAGTCTCTCCCCCCCCTTTACCAGTTACCTCTATATAGGCCCCTCGGCCTGAGGTCTCTCTATCGAAATTGCATATGGTGTGATGTGGGATCATGTCCCAATTCACGTTGGTTATGTCTAATGGCACCGTACCAATTCCCTGCCAGGCATCGTCTATGCTACGTCTGCACTATATGACGTTAAAATGAATGCTTGGTCCTATCACAAGTCTTTAAACTGTGACATTATCGTCCTGACCGCATAACAAAAAACGGCACTGTGTTGGGGTTCCCTCATCATAGAGGACATCATGTTGGGTATTGGTCACGCACCATAACATATTTCAATGCCTACTACGGCTTGATTCTTGTGGTGACACCATGGCTTTCTACCCTAGGCATGTCTCTTCCCCAAAAAAACTACTCACCTTAAAGGAAAAACATGATTTATCAAATACTGATTCTCTTGGTGCGAGGGCTAGACCCGCATGCCCCCTTAATCCATTGCACTAGTGCCTTAATACACTGTTCCACCCTCCATGAACTACGTATGGATTTATTCTTATCATTATGAGATATGTATGGGCACCCAAGCACTTCCCCATGATCCCAGCCCAATATTCGTGATCGTTCCATCAATTCGTGCAATTCCCCAAGGAACACATGGTATGTAGGTCTTATTTCCTCGTTCATGTCAGGTTTTGTAATCACCTCACCTGGTGTTTCCTTCTCTCCTTACCCATCAGTGGTCTGAGATCTACAATCATAATCTATGACCCATTCCAAGAAATACATGGCGCTTGATCCCCATCCCCATGGGGTAGGTAGGAACTCCTTATCACTTTGGTTAAGGCACAACTCAATTCACATTTTCGGTCCCTTGACCAAAATCTCTCCAGAGGGAGTTGTGCGGTGTGGCATGGGGTTATATCCTCATTCACATTGGGTTTTTGTAATTACTCGCCATGAGTCTCTCAGGCTTCCTTCCATCCATGTTCTGAATTCTATGACCCTAAACTATGATCTCCCTATGGGAAAGGACTAAACTCCCTCTATCTAATACATCTCATTGTCGTATTTAGATGTGTTTTGACAAAGACACCGAAGTGTGGTATTTTCATGGGGGAATTCCCCTCATTCCATGAATAGGCTTTGTGAGCTCGCTATTTGGATCCACATCCACTTCCATATCCATAGGGACCCTCAGACGACATGGATACTAGGATTAAGGGCTCTCTATGGATTTTGGGCCTACGGGCTCTCCAATCATTTTGGGCCAACGTCACTAAGGATATCAGACGACATCTGTGACATGGTCCCTTATTTAAAACATGTTCAGCAGTCGACCCGAATTTGTTTGTCCCCATTCCAGGCTAATGTGATATGGATGTTGCATTTCCGCCATTGTCAACAGTTATCCTCCATCGTCACGCTTCCATCATTGAGATCCAAATTTTGAGCATCCTAATTCACACATTTCCACTTCCTCATGTTCAAGTGGAATTCTGAAATACTTGGCTTTATCTCTTCACTTGTCTAGGTGTGCTTCATGGACATGCTAGCATCATTGGGCTGGTATTTACCCAGTGTCACTTCTCCCTACCACGTCCCTTCCTTTTTTCGGGAAAGTTCCCCATTACTTCTTGTCTCCCACATCAAGCACGACTCACATGGGTTTAGTAGATCTGGTGGGATGTGTAATGGCACTGTCATGATTCTCATCATCCTACATGACGTTAAACTATTCTCCAAGAACTACGTACAGCTTGATTCCCATCCACATTGGATACATAGAGATGCCCTGGTATTTCACCCAGGGTCCTGCCACAGGAATGAATACATCATCCCTTAGCCTGAAGCCATACAAGGGTAGATTCTTCCAAAATGTATAGTTATTTTGGCTCTCTAATAACAGTTCCGTCAAAGAATTTTGGTCCGAGTTTCTTCAGACTAGCTCCACCAGGCCCAGACAGTTGCCATCTCATCCATCCGGGCGGCGTCTGCAAGCACCCCCATGACATCTTTTTGGTGGGACATTTTCTTTTAAAGGATTTGGCAATTTTGTAGCTCGGATCACGAAGCCTGTTCGTGGATCTCATTCGCGGACCTCATTCGAAGAGACGAATCCTGGAGCCTAGCCTCGGCAGGGATGTACACATTCTCTTGGTAATATTGCGGAGTCAGAGACTCGCAGTTCACCGTGAAGCCCGATTCGCAGAGAGCAGACGCGGAGTACGTGACGCTTCACGAATCGAGAGCGCAAAAAGAAAAAATTGCCAATGTAGGAAAAAAGACAAGAGAGGCCAGCCCCACTATTTATAGGCAGTGGCCCTCGTAGATTCAAGGAGAATCCAGCCCGCGTGGAGCTTTGCGGAGTGTTCGGACCACCGACCCCCGTCCACCTCGCGATCCCTCTTCACGAGTCAGCACCATGAAAGGCCATTTATTTTGGCGATTTCCCTCATACGTCAACCTTTGATCCCTTCGCGGCTCCTAGTCTGAGTGGGGGAATTATTTGGAGCCAAAATATTGGATGAAGAGAAAGAAGAAAAAGAGGCATTGTGACCTGCCTCGCGAAGCCACGATGCAGATCCCCCCAGGAAATGAGGCCGCCCCGATGCACCTAAGGTGGTACCTCAATGCGTATTCCCCTAACATTCACGAACCCTCCGCGAAGAAAAGGTGGTGGTATCTCTCCGGGAACTCGGTTGACGTTCGCGACCCGTAATAAAGCAACCAAATCCCCCTACACACCGCCTGAGCTCTACTTCGCGTCGTGTCTTGACTATAAATACCATTATACCCATGAGCCTTCCGGATGGACAATCTGTCCATTTGTCTTTTCAACTCCCAAATCCCAAAGCAGTCCTTTCTCTGTGAATCATGAGCTCAGTGAGGTATTTTTTCCTCACAACAGGCCTCCGCCTTATCTCGTTTTGAGCCCTCTTCTGAGAGGGACACCCTTCGTGAAGCCTAAGGGAATTCACAAAGTAAGGGGATCAGAAAGGGGACTCAGGTAGTCACGGAGCATTTATGCTTCGCAAAACACCCAACATGTACACATGATTCACATGCTAAGGCATGGTCAGTGTACTTCACGAAGCACACTGCTTCATGGCACTTTTCTTCGCGAGGCACCTATGCTCCGCGAGGCAGTGCTCCTCGAACACCCTTACACTTCGCGAAACACCTCTTATTCGCACCACTACCCCATGCTAAGGCTATGGCACCCCACATCGTGATGAACACCCCTTTTCAAGGGCCCTCTACTACGCAGAGCATCCGAGTTCCAGAAGGCCCCTGCCTATAGACCCCTCTGTTTGACAATTCCTTCTCTCGTACGACCCTCCAGTTTTACATGATGTGATTTCAAAAGTCCCCTGGATGATACCGCCCATGGTGTTGCTTCAACTGTTTCTAATTCACATACGCACGCTAATGGATACTGCTTCTTCGCATAGCAACACTAACATGGAAACCTCGATGGTTCTCTCTACGACCCCCTTCTACATGACCTTGCTGATGCCTTCCCTTACCCAAGGGGAAGACGGTACTGGTCCGGTATGACCTATGGGTGAAGAGTAATCCCACCTCATCTGTGAATTAGGATGTTAAACTGCCAAGCACCTCGTCCTCAACACATGAAATTAAACTGTGATCCGACCCCATGCCTCGCACGCGGGGTCGCTCCGACTCAGACATTCTATACGACACTCGTCTCCAAGGGATGTTATCAACGCCCACATGGAATGATATCCTATTTCTCAGAGTGGCATTTGTCCGTGTGGAAGGGAAACCTCCTTGGGGTAATCTCCCAGCCCCTCTTGCGGAAGGTAGCACCCATGCACCTTTGTACTTCCCCACCGACAGGGCCAGCGGGGAGCATGATGGGAAGTGGGACTCATCCTTTCTTCGGTCCCAATATCACTCTCCCTCTGCAATTTGTTTCCCTCGGGCCTCCATC